>CM051027.1:52958330-54395830 GCA_027627225.1 Congeria kusceri | reverse complement strand
GCTTTTATTGTGTGTTTAGTATTAATCGCGCTCGTGGCCACAAACAACCGGAGGTATGAAGAATCAAACATTTCCGGCACTACGGCCGCTCTGACGGCTCTCAGGTCGCTATGCACGGACGCGCCGTGCCTGAAGGCAGCGGCGTACGCGGTTGCTAACATGAACACTTCCGTCAACCCGTGCGACAACTTTTACCAGTACGCATGCGGGAACTTCCCAACGCTCAACCCTCTAAACGCCGACACGAACCAAAGAACAATCTTCTGGAACCTATACTACGAAAACGAAGACAAATTAAGGACACTTCTGGAGGCACCACCTACAAGAACGTCCTCATGGTCCGCTGAGAAGAAGCTCAAAGATTTCTTTATGTCATGCATCGATGACTATGGGAAGATGAGGGTCGGGGGTAGAGCGTTCATAGAGAAGATTGTGCAGCAGCTAGGGGGCTGGGATGTTCTGGGGACGTTTAACGCGGATTCCTTCGACCTGAACACGTGGTTGCAGAAAACGAGCATCGATTTCTGGACCGCCGCCCTCTTCACATTCCGGGTCGTCAACGATGAGGTGGACCCAGGGAACCGGGTCATTGAGGTAACCACGTGTACATCTGTGAAGTAGTATCTTGTATAGTAGTAGTAGTAGTAGTAGTAGTAGTAGTAGTACAACTAGTAGTAGTAGTAGTAGTAGTAGTAGTAGTAGTAGTGGGAGTAGTAGTAGTAGTAGTAGTAGTAGTAATGGTAGACTGTAGTAGTAGTAGTAGTAATAGTAGTAGTAGTAGTAGTAGTAGTAGTAGTAGTAGTAGTAGTAGTGGTAGTAGTAGTAATAGTAGTATAGTAGTATAGTCGCTTTTGTAAATTCTGTTAAATTACTGAACAATTTAACTATTAATCCAAAAATAATGGCCTACTACGTCGAACAAAGCTTAATTGACGTTACAAAAACGTGAAATTAGAATCGTATTTAAAACATCAATGCCAGCGGTTGTTTCGAAATTGCACGTAAAAAATGTAAAAAAAAAAATAGCGTAAGTCGCTAGCAACAAAAAGTCTGCAAACAAAATATTTTCTTAAGTCCGATGTTGTACGACATGTAACAAAACGATGTACTAAATATTTAGAATAAAACTACTTCAAATGCATTACTTCTTCCACTACTATTTTACAAGTAGTGGAAATGTGTATAACACGCATTTAAGTCACCGATACAAACGTTTTAGCATTTGATACCTGGTATAACATATCTTAAAATAAAACAAAGATTTGTTTGCGATAAATGTCCACCATTAAGCAACATTCATGATACAACAATTAAAATGAAAATTAATACTGTAAGTGAACTATGTTCAGCCATTTGTTTGTACGAACTCGGTGTCATGTGGAAGTTTGCTCACCCACGCACCTGTCCAACCTCGGCGCAGATATTTGACTGGTTCCGAGCATAGCTCTAATCAAATCCCTGTCGTCATAACAAACCAGGTGATGATGATCGATTAAACTGTTATTTTTATTATTTATGGGTTTAATTAGTTATTATGCCCCCCCCCCCCCCCATCGAAGATGGCGGGGTATATTGGTTTGATAATGTCGGTCGGTGGGTCGGTCGATCTGCCTGTCTGTTGGTCGGTCTGTCGGTAGACCACTGTCGTTTCCGCTCTCTAAGTTCAACAGTTTCATCTGATATTAACCAAACTTCGTGAAAATATTTGTGGGCATAATATTTATGTAAAGTTCGCTAAATAGCCAAATCGCCTTTGCAATTGTGGAGTTATGGCCCTTGAATTATCTAAAATTAGCCTTTTTAGCCGTTTCCGCTTTTTCAGTCCAACAGTTTTCATCCAATCTTCACCAAACTTCATGAAAATGGTTGTAATAATAAATCTAGGTCAAGTTCGATAATCAGCCAACTCGCCCCAGGAGTTGTGGAGTTATTGCCCTTGAAATATCTGAAATTGGCCTTTTTAGCAATCTCATTAAAATCAAATCCTAACACTGTTAGGATCTGAAGACATCATATAACAGGTCACGTTCAAATGACCTTCCAAACAATAAAACATCAGCCCTGCTGCGCCCAATGAAATTCCCTTTTACACAGCAATGTTTGGCCACGGTTTTTGATAAGTGATGCATTTCCAACTGCTACTCGGGATCAAATCATTTACAGTTAATTTTCACGGGGATAACAGTGGACATAGTCGTACCTTAGGCGAGTAAATATCCAAATTTCACGTTAATTTCGTGCATAGTATTTGTGGTTTATATATGAAGTTATACCGCAAGATTTTGAAGGCAACAGTTTGATTGGCTCCTAAAAAGTTCATCTGAACGTGACCCCTAATGTGAAGTCATCAGATCAGTCAGCGGATAATATAGTAGCGTCAGACTGGAGATGATTTTAATGAGATTGGCCTTTTTAGCGGTTTTCTCTCTCGAAGTCCAACAGTTTTCATCCGATCTTCACCAAATTTCATGAAAATGTATGTAAAATAATATATCGGCCAAGTCTGATAACCTGTCAGATCAGCCCAGGAATTGTGGAGTTATTACCGTTGAAATATCTTTAAGTCGGCAATTTTAGTGAAAATGTTTCTGGGCATATCTTGGCAAAGTTGAATTATCAAAAATTGGCCTTTTTAGCCGTTTCCGTTCTTTAAGTCCAACAATTTTTGTGGGCATAATATCGTGGCCAATTTTAATAATTAGCCATACGCCCCAGGAATTATGGAGTTATGGGCCTTGAATTATCTAAAATTAGCATTTTTAGCCGTTTCTGTTCTCTAAGTCATACAGTTCATAGCCGATCTTTACCAAACTTGGTGAAAATCTTTGTGGGCGTATTATCTCGGTCAGGTTTGAAAATCAACGAAATCGTCCCAGTAACTGTGGAGTTATGGCCCTTTATTATCTAAAATTAGCCTTTTTAGCTATTTTAACCTAGAGAGGGCATAACTGTTTCACAACCAGCTCTTGTTTTATTTTCTCTTAATGATTATTAACTGAAAACTATATACAACAAGAGTGCCATTGTCACAAAGATACGCCCGTCAATTTTGATTTTTTTGTTTGGGGGGGGGGGGGGTAAAGATTCAACGACTAAACAGAAACAATGCAAAAACTAATAAGGTAGAGTCATGGTATTTGTGCATCTTATTCATCTCCAAAGCCTCTCGCTGCTTTGTGAATTGAGGTATCAAAACTATTCCATATATGTTCTTATATCTATCATTAAGATGACAAAAAAAAGAAACATGCAACTTCCCCGAAAACTAAATTTTTCGAACGAAATGTATTAAAGTCAGCACAAAAATAAATTCTTTTAATAATGGTGGCCTTGACCCCACCCACGCCATATGCAATCCCAAGCGAGGTCTAGATATAAGTTATCTACATATGAGTTCCATTAATGTAATCTCAATGCCTTCTCAAGCTATTTAGCGGAAATTGTTTTGTCTATTTTTAGTAACAGTGACCTTGACCTTGATCCCCAATCCCAAGCGAGGTCTCACTATAAAGTATATGTGTATAAAGAATACTTCAATTATCTCAATGTTTGCTCAAGTTATAGAGCAGAAACTGCTTCTGTTTTTTTCACTTTTCGTAACAGTGACCTTGACCCCACCCACCCATATGCAATCCCAAGTAAGGTCTAGATATAAGGTACCGTATTTACCCTATATATTGGGACACTCAAAAATAATTACAATTTTTCTTGTCCTAATAAAAAGGGTCATACAACAATAATTCCCTAAAATGTGTCCCAAAAAATAGGGTAATATTCGACCCAATGTATTTTTACACACACACCGATTGTCGTTATGCCGCGTGCTTAACTGAGTGGAGTGTGTCAATTAAGAACACCGGGTAGTATAGCGTGTTAGTACACAGTTTGCACCACGGGTCATTAAACAGGCCCTAGACGTGTTTGTTTAGCGATAAGAACGCCACATGTGGCACACTAATTGGCTTAATGAGAGACCCGACAATTATCACATACTACCGGGTAGTTACCCTAATACTCGTAACTGTTAATTGACATTAATTGACAATTTTATAGTTTGTTATAAGAAGTTAAATAAATTATTTAATATCAATATCATTTTACGCACATGACGTAATACATGCATTAATTTTTTTTAAACGGTAGTCTTTATAGTTTTTATTATATAAAAGGGGTACACTTATTATTTGCAGCATATCTATTGCAATATACGGTGTACAGTAGATCTATACTACTCTGATCATATTAAAATCGAGAGATATTTATTTTAAACTGGCAAAATTAAAGACAACTTACCATTATATTTTTGTGTCCCAATATTTAGGGACAAGAAAAAATTCAAAATTTCAAAAGTATCCCAATATTAAGGGACTCAACAAATAATTAATTTTCCCGAAAAATAGGGGTGTCCCAATATTTAGGGTGTCCCAATACATAGGGTAAATACGGTATCTATGTATCTCAATGCGTTCTCAAGATATTGCGCGGAAACCGTTTTTCTATTTTAAGTAAAAGTGACCTTGACCATGACCCCACCTACCCCATATGCAATCCCAAGCGAGTTATTGATAAAAGGTATCTATGTAATAAGGGTCATTAAAATATCTCAATCCAGGCTCAAGTTATTGAGCAGAAACTGTTTTTCTATTTATAGTAACAATGACCTTGACCTTGATCCAACCCACCCCTTATGAAATCCTAAGATAGGTCTTGATATAAGGTATCAATGTATTAAGTTTCATTAAAATATCTCAATGCGTTCTCAAGTTATTGAGCGGAAACCGTTTTTCTATTTTTAGTAACCGTGACCTTGACCTTGACCCCACCAAACCCATATGCAATCCCAAGCGAGGTCTTGCAATAAGGTATCTATGTATTAAGTTTCATTTTAATAGCTCAATTCGTTCTCGAGTTAGAGAGCGGAAACGAAACGTTGACGCCACCACCACGTGGGACCTGGTTCTTGCGCGTGACACTACACCTCACCATGCTTGTCATTTCAGCCAAGTTATTTGAAAATCCATCAATGCTGGACGAAGATATGCTCCGGACTTAGTGTTAATGATTGATTTCTTAAATTTGACATTTGACCTTAAATTGTGACCTTGACCTTCGAACTAGGGACTTGGTTCTTGCGCACGACACTCCATCTCACCATGCTTGTCACTTCTGCCAGGTTATTTGAAAATCCATCCATGCTGGACAATGATATGCTCCGAACAAAGTGATAGGGATTGATTTCTTAAATTTTATCTTTGACATTGAATTGTGACATAGACCTTGGACCTAGGGACCTGGTTTTTGTGCGCGACTCTCCGTCTCACCATGCTTATCACTTCTGCTAGGTTATTTGGAAATCCATCCATGCTGGACAAAGATATGCTCCAGACAAAGTGTTTAGGATTGATTTCTTAAATTTGACCTTTGACCTTGAATTGTGACATTGACCTTGGACCTAGGGACCTGGTTCTTGCGCGCGACACTCTGTCTCACGATGTTTGTAACTTCTGCCAAGTTTGAAAATCCATCCATGCTGGACAAAGTTATGCTTCGGACAAAGTGTTAAGGGTTGATTTCTTAAATTTGACCTTTGACCTTGAATTGTGACCTTGACCTTGGCGACCTGGTTCTTGCGCGCGACACTCCGTCTCATTATGCTTGTCACTCCTGCCAAGTTATTTAAAAGTTTTTCCGCAGCCTACCCGCCCGCCAGGGGCGTTCCCATAATACGTCCCGTTTTTCAAACACTTATGCAGACAATTGCAATGGGTTGCATTAAATAAGTGAAAGCTACAAACACGTAATCATTCCACATCTGGAAGGATTTTACTTGCGACGGCAGTGGTTACCGTTAGGGGAGGTAACCGCTGCGATGAGTATGGCACCTGTCTTCGGTATTCATTAGACGCTTGCATCTCCATTGGGCTCCATATTAAAAGAGCCAAATCTCACGGCGTTGTTCGTCATTTTCCTTTATTCAAGATGTCATTAGTCCGGTCTTTTTGAAAAGATGTTTCGCTCTACTTTCAAAATTCAAAATATATGACTACGTTTGACTATTCTCAACTATTTACTTGTATCTAACCTTTAATGCGTCTTCAAAACAATCACTCTGGGTACACAGGCGATTCTAAAAATAAATCTAGGACGCAGTAACATTTGTGATGCGTATAAAAATATATGACTTGGCCTTTTGTCTTTGTACTAACTCGTCTTTCGCATTCACGAGCGTTAAACCGATGTGCAGTGTACTAGGTACTTTCACACCGGGCACTGACCCAGGGTCGCCTCTGGAACGGGGTGCCTCCTGTATCTTGCACTACCCCGTGACCCAACTTACAGGTCCTCTGTGGGTGATGGCCATATGGGAGAGAATCCCGGTGCACTCGATAAAAATGGACTACATACTCATACACTTGACATTGTAGTAGTTTTTGTAAATTATATAGGTATATAAATTGTGTTACAAGCCAGAACGATGTTAGTGTATACCTATAGATCTATGCTGTTATGTAAAGGTCATACGTGTAAATGCAATTGGTCAAAATTCCGTCTATGAAATGCGATGCAAATGCCTTATATACGTTGTGGTAACCTATGTTCACGGACTTTATAATTATGTAATGTATCCGTAGAAAATCATTGACGTAAATATAAATTAGTGCGTTTTGTATGTTCTAGATCGACATATCCGGCATGGGAATGGGCTGGCCTTACTACACTCTGCCGACAGCGGAACAGGTACGTGCGTTTGTTTGCTGGATCTCAAATGCGTTGTGTAAAATGCAGAGTGTGACCTGGTACTAGCACCAATGATAAGCAACATGACTGGCCACTCAGATTCGTATGTTAGGTCGCAGGTTCGAGTTCGAGCTTATGCTACGCTTTTATTCAATGAGTTGATAAAACTAGATACATGTACATGCACTTTATTTCTTGCAATTCTGAGGTTTTATTTATTAAAAAAAATAACAAAACGATGTGAACAAATACTTTTAGAATATGAGTCCATACCAGCATTCCTTAATACTACCGATGTAATCATGTTATGCTATGACGCAATAATTGTGACGTCATACATATTCCCATATGCAGGTTCGACAGGACTACCGGAAGTTCATGCGATCTGTGGCCCAGCTACTTGGCCGGGACTCGGGTTTGAATTTGGACCCGGCGCAGTTGTCCACGAAAATAGAAACCTTCGTAACAGACGTTTTCGAAATCGAGTCTCAGTTGGCCAATGTAAGTGAATGTAACACTTTACATCAGTGCTTCAGATAAATATTCGTAATGAGTGTAAATGTACGCCTACTTCTGAAAATTTGGGAGTAAATGTGCACTTTCTCCAGAATTTGTGGGGGTAAATGTATCCTCTATATAGGATTATTGGGGTTAAATTTACATCCAACAATACATTACGGTATGAAAAAAAGGCCAGAGTATTATAATAATAAAAGTATAAATAGTGTAGCAACACCATTTGAAGACAATAATGATAATACAGTGAGAATTCGGAACATTTTAAGACATTTATTGCTGCTCATACACATTGAAGTATATTATGTTTCTGTCTTCCATCCACTATAGCGTACGCGAACATGGGAAAACATTGTGCGTAAATGTACACCAACATTGTATTTGCTCTGCGTATCTCCCAATTGTATCTGCGTAATTTACGTGGGTACGCGTCATCTGGTCATCTGCTTCACATTTACGAGCTTGTTATTCAAGTATAGACTCTGTCGCTAAGAACAAAAAACAAAACACAAGTGAGCAGTATATGACCATATTTTCCGCAAATCTTATTTTTTACATCTGTAAAAAAAAATACATATCATTCTTCACAGGTGTGAAAATGGAGTTACCGGTAATATCCTTCACACATCACAGTCTTATTCTTTACATTTTCTGTGAAGTTTTTGATCGCATCCAGTTTTTGATATGAAATAATGTCATATACTTCTGTAATCCTCACGCATACCCGGTATTCCGTTTTTGGCAAATCACATTCTTCACATATACAAATGCATACAAATTGATAAACATAACAGTAAATACGAGTCATATATCTAATACAAAGAGATCAATGTGGTTGAGGGTAACGCACGGAAAACATAATTTATAAATGCATCTTTAAGTAAATAAATGGGTCATGTGAGAGTTTATACTTTGGAAAGCTTTATTGGTTTTTCGGAATAATAATTCTTTGATGGTCTATGGCTATATATATCACCCCTGTTTGCACAGATTACCGCAAACACCGTGCCTTCCGGCGACCCGCACAACCACGAGAACCGGATCAGTCTGACGGATCTCAATTCGCAGACGAACAATATCGTAAGTTTCCGCCAAAATCAACATTTAATTAAAATACCATCGTTCAGTTAAAACAATATTTATTTAAAATAATACTAACGTGTACCTCCAAATTTATGTCGAAAGAACACACGATGACCTACTGTCCTGTTTCGAAATGGTTTTTCAGACATCCATGTACCTGATTCCGAATATGTCAACACAAAAAATAGTCCGCAAAAGGTTAGGTGCCAGAAAAGTATCGAGTATCCATCCGAGGTCGAAAGTAGGCCCTATATTAGTAAAACGAGACAGTTGGCACATTGGGCTATGAATAAAACGGTTATGGTGAACATTTAACGGGTACGAAGCATGCCGGGAAATTTTCCTGCTTTACTACTTGACCCAATAGATATTTTATTTCCTGGTTTCTAACCAACAACTCTCATTCAACTTACCCCGCCCCGCCGTTCATTTTTCACTATGAACCTTTTGATGAAAAAATGCCCTTTATTTACTTATGACGTCAATGACGTGCGGTTTTCTCACGTGACAGGTGAACTTCGTGGCGTTCTTCCAGCACATGTTCGGGAGCGGCAACGTGAACGGAAACACGCGCGTCGTCGTGCAGGAGTCCGACTGGATCCGTCAAATGTTGGCCATGGTCGCCGGTCTACCAGCCGACGGCAAGAAAAGGTCACTATTATAGTATCCAAGGGTTGAAGTCATCTCAAAGTTTGCATTCTGCGATCTCTCGATTAATTATGATTTTCGTGGATTATCAAGAAATAAAAAGCATATATGTAAACGTTTAATAGCGCAAGTACGAAAGTCTAACTCCCATGTTCCAAGACTATTTCACCAACTGCAAAATCGCCGTTGTTTTTTGCCTGAACACGTGACAAATGGATTTTAAATTGCCATTCTGCGAAGCCTTTATTTTAATATCAATTTGTCACGTTTTCAACAAAATTTAATTACTTCATTTTAATATCCAGATATTTTGATAACACGTGTTCTTTCATTTTATTATTTTAGTGTTTAAATATTTTGATAACATTTGTATTTTTATAATTTTATTTTAGTATCCAGACATGTTCATTTTATTTTTTTAGTTTCGAATCCGTATATTTTGATAAAATTACTTCATCTGTTCAGAAAGATGATTAGCGATGTTTGACTTCAGATATATTCACACTTTACTCTCAGATGAATCCAAATTGCTACACACCAAATCGCAAGTCGAATAAGCGTTAACACTAATGAACATGTTCATATATAAACGTACCAGTATAACACTTTTTGGGGCCACCTTTGTGGTCTAAATACTTTAACTGTATATCGACAGTTTCTATATGTTCAACCCTGCATATACTAGTTGATTGTACTGCTTTATTGGATGTAAACACACGTGACTAAAGAATATGGTGTTAGCAGTGTATTTAGCTACACATTCGTTATCAAGTGAATATTTTTATATATACACGTACTTTCATATAGAATGCAATCTAGAAAGTACACATTATGTCTTTGCTTATATCTTCGCGGCTTGTGCTATAAATTAACGTTAGGAAACGCCGGCGCCCGCCTCACACACATACGCCGATGCACACCTCACACACAAACGCCGGTGCCCGCCTCACACACAAACGCCGGTGCCCGCCTCACACACAAACGCCGGTGCCCGCCTCACACACAAACGCCGGTACCCGCCTCACACACAAATTCGTCGGGGGTTTGATTTCAGAATGCTGCACAACTACATTATATGGCGCCTGACCCAATCGTACTCGACGGAACTCTCCTGGGAATATATCCATGTTAGTCGACAGTTCTTTGTCGACCGCTTTGGGATCCCCGCCTTTTTAGGCATTCCAAAGCACTGCTTTTCGCTCACTGACCGGAAATTCCCGGACGCGTTGGGCTCATTGTTTGTGGGCGATCATTTCAATGATCTTAATAAGGAGAAGGTAAAAACCGCGCGCATGCTATATACATGCATCTCTGGGTTGGGTCTATATATGAGGTGTGTCGTGGGAAAACCGGGCTTAATGCATGTGCGTAGTGTCGTCCCGGATCAGCCTGTGCAGTCCGCACAGGCTAATCAGGGCGGCACTTTCAGCTTTTATGGTATTTTCTGTTTCAAGGAAGTGTCCTCTTAACATAGATCTAATGTATGCGGAAAGTGCTGTCCTGGATTAGCCTGCACAGGCTAATCCGGGACAACACTTAATGCACATGCATTAAGTCCGATTTTCCCGCGACACGACTCAATTACTATGCTAGATTCTAGGTAGTTTTTAAAAAGCCAGTTGCATACTTGTTTCGGCGTAGCTGTCTAAGATCACTTTTGACCTAGATTTTTGTAAACGTGTACCAATGAAAGGCTAGAAATTTGGCGCGATAAGTTAATTATGCAGCGGTAAAATTGAATACCATTATTCTATTGGGCAAATTTTCTTGCGCGGTAGAATTTTAGGGAATGCAAACATACAACACCGGTGTAATGTCTACGAGTAATTGTGGCACAGTTTTGGGGATTAAAATTAAATAAAGTTATAAACATATCCTCGACATACACTCTAGAACTGAGTATAAGTATGAACCTATTTTCTAATTTTATGTCATGAACAGAATATCATATTCATTCCCAGAAAGAAATAACTATTTTGTTTAGCCTACATACACAGTTGTATTATATTTAGGTTAAAAAATGATATCTCCATATTAATTTCAACGCCGATTGTCTTTTTTAAAGGAATTTCTCGTTATGTCAATAACAAGAAATTCCTTTAAAAAAGACAATCTACAACTGATGGATGTAAATGTATTAAATTGGAAGGTAACGATCGGGCGAATATTATGCAAAATGCATCTTTGAGTTGGGTCAATATTGTATACAAGACTCCAGGTACGTACGTTTAGAAGGCCAGATGCATAAAAAAATTTAGATTTGCTACGATGACTGGTGCATGTATTACAGTTTTTCATTGCTATGTGACAATGATTTGTTTCTGAGTTTGGTAAAATGCACTCCGAGTCATTGAACGACATTTTTGTTTCAGTATTTTGGTATCGGCATGTCTTTGGTGACCTGGGTCACTACAGAGATTTTCTGTAATGTATACATAATTGCCTTTCTCTGGAAGAAAGGATTTCCCAGTGTGTGAGCCCACACTACCAGATCTACATCCAAACGTGCCTATGGCAAATGACGCTCGAACGAGCGATGTCTGAAGCGTTAACGGATCTATATATAGCCTCTTTTGATAGCCTCTGACATTCAACACCGTTCCTATTTATAGAATGCTGAGTAACTACTTTATATGGCGATGCGCGCGCACCTATGCGCAGGAGATCTCGTATGAATACACGCACGTTAACCGGATCTTCTACAATGACGTCTGGGGTTACCAGAACTTCTGGGGTACCTGGCACCATTGTTTTTACCACGCCGATCGCGACATGCCGGACGCTCTTGGTTCCCTGTACGCCAAACAACATTTCAATGACAAAAATAAAGATAAGGTCTTTAGCTTTATTTTTTTTTTGAGACGATGTAACCAGAAGCCCCGATATATAATCAGAAGCCTGAGTATTTCCTGATTTTTGCTTATAAGTATTATTATTATTATTATTATTACTATTATTATTATTATAACACGTATTATTATTATTATTATTTATTATCATTATTATTTAAGTTGCTGTTGTTGTTCTTCATCTTCTTCTTCTGTTTCTTCTTATTATTATTATTATTAATATTAATAATAATAATATTATTATTATTATCGTCGTAGTCTTCATAATTATCATCATCATTATCATCATCATTATCATCGTCATCATTCACAATTCTTTCGAATTTTGACGTACTAAAACTTAGCAGGAGATTGTGATGTTTATGTTCTTATAAAACACCAATTATCCAAAATGTATTTCGTGAATTAAACATTGTATTCAATTGTGCGAATTTAAAGCTGCTACGTCACAGATTGCGAAAATGACAAAAATGAAAAAAAAATGTTTTAAATCTAGTAAAACAATATATTATCAAATAGAACGGACCGAAATAACATTGTTGACGCATGAACAAACGTTCCAAACACCCTCAATACAACGCATTCGTTTAACCCGATCTCAAAAGCGTCTCGAGACGCTTTTCAACTATTTATAACTCTTAGGTTGTTCTTGTGAAATTACCACGTGGTCCAAACAGCATATCAGTTTCACTTCCGGAGTCCCGTTGTTAACAAAATATTTGTCACAAATTACAAGTAGCGATTTTATTGACCTGGCACTCATGAATATTCCTTCCGTTTATTTTCGTAAATCTATTTTAAGTTTCTAACTCAGATAGGAGACATAGACGCGAATACGTATTGATTAAATCTTGACTCCGTTACAGTTGATACTGTAGTGCAGTGGTATGCACGCAAAGTTTGTAAGCGTGATGTTTTGGGTTCGAATCCCAGAACAGACACTTTTAATTTCTTAATTTATTAATTACGTTTAATTTATTTAATTGATTATTTTGCTGACGGCATGACACGGAATCTCATCAGCAACCTGGATTCTGACACAGAAGAAATATGCACCGATACTGTGAGCGAAACAGAGTCTTTGTGGATAGATAAAATGAATTAACTAATAAAAATAAAACAAATAGAAAACGGAAAAAAAATTAAAATCAACACAAACTGTCATGAGAATAAGTGATGTTAAAGTAAACGAAAATGATAAAAAAAGATAGATTTTGGCAGGGCTCAAACCACGGTCATTATGATTCAAAGTTTAAAACACTATCCACCGGATAATTCTTCCCGACGCTAGTCGATAGGTGCTTTTGTTATATGGTTATAAATCCGTTCTGTAGACGCTAGATAAACCGATACAAATAAAACAGTCGAGCGCTACCGGAGATCAATGAGTGCCAGGTCAATAAAATCGTGCAATAGCGCAAAGTGTAAATAACTTTAAATAGCGGCGCGGTTAGAGCATCGGCCTCTCACGCCAATCCCGCAAGTGCTCAGATTTTTCCGGCGTAGCTGTCTAAGATCACTTTTGACCTAGATATCTTGAGATAATTATGCAGCAGGCAAATTTAATGCCAATAGAATCGGCCAAATTTTCTCATTTTAGGCAATGCAAACTTAAAACAATCGTTTAACGTATACCAATAACTGTTGCATACTTTTCGGGATCGAAATTTACATAATTGTTTACATAAGCGGTTAAAATAAAGTTATAAACATATCTTCGACATACACTCTAAAAATGAACATAATTATGAAAAATTTTACTCAATGTATGTCATGATCAGAATTGTATATTCATTCACAAAATGAAATAACTATATTGTTTAGCCTACTGTACATAATCGGCGCTCTATAAATAACAATCACCATGCTACAATTCACGGGCACGACAGTCGGTCACAACGTACCTGTTGAGCTCGCAAGCACAAAATATAAAGTGGTAAATTTCTGGTATTTTTCTGATAACTATGCAAAAAAATTATTAGCAAATTTGATTGAGCTTATATTTCCTATTATTTTATCATTGTGTACAAATATTATCCTACGCTGTAACCGACTGTCGTCCCCGTGAATTCGTACAACTCCAGCAGAAGAATCTTTATAAAAATAGCGCGCGGTAAAGCTGTGTTAATACATCAATTAGCGTCCGGATAATTCTAAACCCGACAATTTCAATAAATGGAGAATTTATAAACTTACTGCGCATGTTAATTTATATTTGAATTGTTGTGTTTAATTAAGAATTATTTATATTTGCACCTTTCTATCAGCTTCTTATTCTATCTATAAAAATGTTTAACATCTTTCTATCAGTAAAATGTGGTGAAAGAAGTCTCGTAATACGACGAAACGTTATTCATGTTACTTTAACTTCATTTGCGTAGCATGAATACACTATGTGCAATACTAATAATACATATAGTATATTATTTAACATTATTTTACACTTTTCTGATATATATAATAATTTTCATTCATTCCCGCTATTATTTTATGACAATGTTAATTTGTTAACTTTGCCTTACAAATTCATGTATCAATTATGTTTACGTAAATTACTAGTATTTAGCTTATTTATGTATCATGGGGCGGTATCTTCTCGGTTTATTCGCGGTACAAATATTAACAATGATTGAGTTTATCTCAAATTAATTTTGGGACGTAAGAAGTGACGTAACCAATCATCTTGGTCCTCTTGTATAGATTAAGGCTCAATATTAATTTCAACGCCGATTGTCTTTTTTAAAGACATTTCTTGCTTCATTTCAATGGTGTTTATAAATAATCTTTGTTTGCTCGACATTTTTCCAATATATTTCAGGTAATAAAGAAATCCATAAATTAGCGTAAATTAATAAAATAAATAAAATGCTATAATTATAATCGCTCGTTTTAATAAGCTATCGGAATCGCATATGGCATGTTCATAAACGACTCGAAATTACAAATATCACACACCGAATAGTCCTAGTCTATTTTTTAGAAGGGCTTTCTCAAAAGAGTCGTTTAGTCCGCTATTTTTTGTATTATCATATAATTATGTGATGCTTCATTGACTGCATTTGATGAGTGTCGTATTATTTACATTAACAACTTTTTTTGCCTCAGTTATACATGTCTAATTATCTGTGAAGTAGCAGCTTTAAGTCCACGCGAAATGCGTTCACCGCTTATTTAAGTAGATCTAATTGTACAGTTTGCGCTTTATATCGTGTTATCAAGTTCGATTCGGTTTCTGACATAATATCCACGTTCACAAAACATTCACCTTTGTCTACCGTTTTTTTTATATTATCGCTATATATTCTTTTAATAATTAATAGTTAAACAACAACAATAATATTTATATCACATAAAATGATCAATATATAGAGGACATTTGTTTGTTTTCGGTGTGATAACGCGTCACTATAAAGGGAGAGAATGAATATTTTCACGAGCGCTTACACGATTTTAAATTGTATCCCTTTCCAGTGATGATATAACGTTTATCACACAGAAGACTATTTAATTTATTTTTCATTGTATGCAATGGAGTATTTTTTTACAATAAAAAAGTAGTCCAGCACAGTGAGTGATATAAGGATTTATCTCACTGATATTTTTCTATATTTCACCACTAAGCATAAAATAAATCAACTATTACCTTTGGCCAACATTCAAGATTAAGAATACGATTAACTAAATTAATTGTGTGGTCGTGTGGGGCAGATTATTATGTTAGCATACATAAATTCTTTGTAAACTCACAAAGAAACAGCATTATAAAATATAATGTTTACAATGTTTCCAACATGACACTGAGCGATTATCCTGAACGACGTAAATCTTAATTTTGTACGTGGAGATCTTAATGTTTTATGCATTACGCACTTTTTGTTTGATTGCACAACTCGTAAATTGCATTTATCTGATCACATGCATGCGCTGATTTGTCATAATATTTATTAGCAAAAGACGAGAAGAGAATGCAACATAGACATAATGATGAGTTTTTCTTTTCTTTTCATAGATCAGCGTCATCCTCATGCGGTTAAAATTATTAACGCAATCATATGATCATAAACAAATAACATTGATACATATTTCAATATATCATCAAAACGCTGAAAGCATCGAAATACTATTGGCGAGAAAAGAAAAGAAACCAAAACCAAGATAAACAGAGTGCGAAAATTGTTTAACAGAAATGACACATTTGTTTGAATGAAACTGAATTTCTGCAATGCTATTTTACACAAAACAAATCAAACTACCCATTGTTATACTCCAAACTTTCAATATCTTGGTTGATATACAGGTTTGTATGCAAACCCGTTAACGCAAACGCAATAATATACATAACAGTCAACGCGACGGCTAATCTTGAATAGGCCGAAATAGCAGATGGATCGTATACATTTGGAGGTATCGGTTGCTAGTGCTTCGTAGCTTGCAAAGTAAAAAGTAGGTCACAAAATTCAATAACTCGAAATCGCCCTACTAAAGACCGTTGGCTCCCGCCAACAGTCTTAAAACGGTTTTCACAAAACGTTTCTCATACTTTAATCATCCGATATGTTGGTACATCTTTGAAATACTGTAATAAAACAACGACAATAGTAACTTCGTGATATCATTCAAATATGCATGTACTAGAACTGGAATTCAACTCACTAACTACAATGTACGTGTGATCTAGCCTCTACACCTGCAAGTTCGTGGTGTTAAGCGTTCGACTTTGCGCATGCGCATACAACCCCACTTGTTTCAATAAAAACACATCACATTAAATCGATCTGAATGTAAAGTAACTATTTTATATGACAAAATTGCCAATATTTATTCGGAAATCTGTAATCTTACTTGAAAATAAACATGACCCAACAACGGCCTTGATCTTTTTCACCTTCGTATAATTTCGTGGGCAACTTTTTATGACGTAATACGCGGATGCCCTTCCATTGATATTTTGTGGTTTAATATAAATACGGCAAGTTTTTCATGTCCTTATTTATTTCCTTTGATTTTTGTTGGATTTTAATGAAATTTATACTTATAAAATGTTTATTAACAACACGAGGGGTTGATTTTTTTTAACAATTAATAATAAGATTCAAACTTAAATAACTGCAATAAACTTAACTAACATGGTATTTTTATCTGTCGATGTTTTCTACGCAATTTTGTGCTCTAGTAAGTCAGTTTCAGTTTCAGTTTATTGGCAGAAGCAGCAAAAACATGCCTTCGGCCAAATACAATACATATATCCACAAACATGGCCACACATATGAGATACTGAACAAATATGATCGTGTTGATTTTATAACATAAACACGACGTTTTAAATACAAATATATATAAACGGTTAATATCAACATTGTTATCAAGAAGCAACAATTAACTAGCTTGCAAGATTGTCAATTCGTTTTAACATAGCATTATAGATAAATTTTGAGATATTTCTTAATAGTCTGGTGTTAGTGCTTGGCATCATAGATGTGAATTTGTTGACAGTATAAAATGATTGATTAAGGTTATGTTTATTTCTTAGATCTCGATATAGCGGACAAATACATAGAAAGTGATATTCTGATTCAACCATGTTAGTGTTACACAATTTACATTTTCTGTTTTCTCTAGCAATTTTACTATATCTTCCGGTTTCTATTTCTAATGAATGTGCACTTAGTCTAAATCTTGTCAGAGCTTTTCGATGGCAATGGTTATCAATACTTTCAATATATTTCTCAAATTTATAATCTTTTTAAAAATTTACATAATCATTTAGTTTAATTTGCGAGTTACCATTATCGAACCATGTCTGAACATATTGATTTCGAAGTCTTTGTTTGAGCATAGGATAATAATATGTTAAGTTATCAGTCTCATGCCATATATACCTAAAGCCTAGATTGTCAATAAGATCTCTTGTAGCTTTTGCCTAGCATAATTTTGCATTAGTATTAACAAACGTGTTATCTCTAACATTTTTATCATATATCGATCTAATCAACGAGTTTGGAGAATTCATAAGTTTGTTCCAGAATTTAAGAGCTCTCTCTTTACAGATAACAGATAATGGAAAACGACCTAGTTCGCCTAAGACAGCTGCATTGGAGGTCTATTGACGCACACCTAATATATATTTACAAAATTTGTGATGTATTTTGTCAACCTCCGTGTTCTTATAAATTCCCCAAACTTCACAACCATACGTCATTATAGGTACAACTAAAGAGTCAAATAACAACAGTTTTGTTTTAACATTCAGTCAAGCTGTTATTCGGCTCACACCTGTATAGAATTCGGACACGCGACGTTACGTCATTGAAGATAAAATTACGTCATAATTTCATCCACGAACTTACCGGAGGCCACGAACTTACCAGATTAGATGATATATAGAAAACAGTTCTTACCGAAGGCAAATGAGACGTAAATCGCAAATTAAAATAAACAATTATTTATTATTGAATACAGATAATATTCAGTGTTTAGTATTGCCTATGGACTGGTATAAGCCTCTAGTGGAAATCTTTGTTTGTACTTACGTACAGTTTTCATATCAACGTTTCTATGTAACATTAAATAATTTATGTTAACGAAAGGGTAACATGCTTACAAGTTTAAAACATGTTAATATAAACAGACAAGTTTTCCATCAGAAGCTTTGTAAACAGGGACTCTGTATATATCTGTGTGATTTTGTTGTCCATTGGGTATCTTCGCATATCCATGTAACGGAGTGTTCCCTGTTAAATTTCAGCAAAGATTCTTTAAGGGCAAAAAATCACACATTTATACTTCAAGGGACGGTAGTAATTGTACGTATCCTTTGGGTATCTTTGTGTATGCATGCGACTGCATGACACAAAATGAAGGAGCTGCATGCACATGTGTAGTGTTTGTCATACATGTAGTTAGAACGGTTATAGTTGTATTCATTTAAGGCACAGAGTCCTCTTTGAATGAACAATATTTCGAAAATAATAATATTCTGTTTGTATTCAGAATTGAAGTATATTGACAAAACAGAGTAGTCCATGCCTTACCATACTGTAAAACAGGTTTATATACGTAGTTTAAATTTTCTCAAAATGTATATTTATTGATACTGTGAATGAACGCGGAATTCAAACCTTGATTTAGTGGAAAATGTCCTAATATGTCGGTTTTGTAGCTTCAGTCCGCATGCCTGATGACTTATTGACAATAAGATGCTATGAAACCCACCATACGTAATACAGGAATTCTCAGATTTGGACAGATCGGCATGGCTTAACACTATTCAGATATGGAAACTGACTAGGTGTTGATACACAGTTTGACCATATTTTTTTTCTATTAAAAGAACGTTGTTAAATATATTGATGTATGAAAAAGCGTTACACAGATCGGCATGGCTTAATACGATTCAGATATGGAAACAGACTATGTGTTAATACAGAGTTCGACCATTTTTTGTTCTATTAATAGAACGTTAAATATATTGATGTATGTAAAAGCGTTACACAGATCGGCATGGCTTAATACTATTCAGATATGGAAACAGACTATGTGTTAATACAGAGTTCGACCATTTTTTGTTCTATTAATAGAACGTTGTTAAATATATTGATGTATGTAAAAGCGTTACAATGAGTAGCTTTCATTTATCCAATGGTTAAATTTTGTAATTTTGTTAACATCACATATATGATGGATAGCGCACGAAGCACAACATGAAATATTTTACAATTATTCATGGTATTTAGTGAATACACAATTATAATAAGTGGCGTAGGCATAACTATGATTTTTAAGTTGAAATCGATGGACTTTATAAATATTCTTTTTAAAACGTTTCCTTTTGTATCGTTGACATAAATAAATGTGCACAATACATGTACAAACACGTTAAAGTAACATTTAATTTACTGAATCTGTTCCCAGCTTACCAGCATGATAACGATTCAATCTTTAAGAATGTTTTTATAATAGCAGTTAAGTAATACATCAAGTAAATGACCTTTTCTTCTGCTTAGCGTATAGTGGATTATATTTCATACAGTAGTTATTTTTGTATCATTGCGCGTAATATCAATCGTTTGTTCGACAGGCAGAAGAAATAGTCCAGTACATCCGGGACCAACTGATCGCCTCCGTAGATTCGAATAAATTTCTTGATGCAGCCACAAAAGAAAAGGCAAAGACGAAGGTACGGTCACTGGCATATTGCTATTCCCTTGTCACTATATCGTACATAAAGCCTACATACTAGTGTTTCTTTATATATCGTTACAAGTAAATTACGTCATTATGGTCAAAAGCTACACTCGGTTTTAAGTAAAATACTATTAAATATTGGTTAAATGTGTCAAAATTAATTGCTTTATAGCTGTTAGTTAACGCAAAAACCTTATTATACACACAGTTAACAGTAAATGCAAGTACAAGGTGAGGAGATGTACATACATTGTATTTTAATTGCCTGCAAAGAACAACTCACATATGGCAACCAACACTAGGCCAAGAAACAGACACGAACGTGTCTCAATACACGTCTGACTTTCGATTCATTGAATCGGGTTAAAACAAGGATATCAGTAAAACTGATGGATGCTCCCCAATGCAAAGCAATATAAATGTAATGAGCAGGGCAGAGATTGTAAAATGACTTAAAATCACTAGAACTGCAAGACCAAACCTGACATCAAAACTGTATGTGAGCATACCACAAAAATACAATATGAACATGCAGATGAAGTAAAATTGTAAAAATAAAATAAAAATAAATAAATCAAAGTAATGGATCATTACTGTAATAATGTATGGTTATTTCAATTCCTAGTTATTTAGTTTTTTTATCAAGCATTATGGAATTTCATATCTATAGCAGTTCCTGATAAATTGATATGACACAACGACATCTTCAAAGTCCCGTAACTCCACAAAAAGCATTGAAGCGGAACGTCCTGGTAATATGCATACCTCTTTCTGGCAATGAAGCTTCCCATTAAGCTTTATTCAAATCTGGCCAGTAGTTGCTGAGAAAAAGCCCGTACAAGAATTGTGCACTATAAACTAATTTCGAAAATCTTCAAAGTACCATAACTCTGAGAAAAATCATTGAAGCGGAACATCCTGGTAATATGCACAGCTCCTCTCGGTAATGAAGCTTCCCATAAAGTTTCGTTGAATTCCGGCCAGTAGTTGCTGAAAAAAAAGCCTGGACAAGAAAGTCAATAATTTTTCACTATGTACATATTGCAGAAATCTTCAAAGTCCCATAACTCTGAGATAAATCAATGAAGCATACAAAATACATTGAAACTAAATTTCTGTCTATTATGCCCAATAAGCATAACTGTAGTGTTATCGACACTTGTGTCCATCTGTCACATTTCCTACGCGGATTATAACGCACAAGTATGAGGGATTTAAAAATAAACTTCATACAATGATCCTGTGCAAAGCATACATGTTAACTGCAATAAAGGGATTCAAATGAAACTTTGTATAAAAGTGTGTTGCTAGGAAGTGGATAAAACAAGAACCATATTTAATCCCCAATATTTATGGAGTTAGTGTCCTTTGTTTATTGTTCACTTCTAGCAAAGCTACCGTTACAACTGTAGGGATTCAGTGGAAATTCTTTACTTCAAAATCATTTATTTCGCGTAGTGTAAATTTCGCGCAATCTTGAACAGCGGTTAATTCGCGCGGTCTCAAATTCGCGCATTTTTAATGCTCATGTACTTTTATCTAATAATCATGCGAAATGAAACTATACGCGGGGTCTTAAATTCGCGTTCTGCTTGCGCGACGAAATGCGCGAAAGTTAGACCACTGCGAAATAAAATTATTTAAAGTATATAGTTTTGAAAACGTTTTAAGGGGACGTGCAGAGGACAAGAACCTCAAATTTTTCTACAAAAGTTAATGTTCTGTGTGTATTACATGGACTAATGCAAACTTGACATGCATGTGTTGTTTATTTTGTAGCTCAAAGCTTCAACGGATAAGATGGGCTACCCAGACCTCTACATGAATGACGCTGATATTGATAATATTTACCAAAACGTGAGTAGTTTGACGTTTGTAATTATAGCAGATATTGTTTTCAAGCGAATATGTGTGCACTGCGCTGTACTGATTTACATGTGGGCGGTTCTACATCAACAATATTATCCAATCAGCAAGGTTCTACGAATATTAGTTTTGAACTTAAATAATTTCAGTAGCCAATTTGGCCAAAGCTCACGCGTAAAAAACGTTTTCATCAGTAAAAAAGTAAGTAAAATATAAGGACTTACAGAGAAATAGGTCTCTATTGTATAAAACCCACATGCATGTATGTGTAAAGTCGGGGTTTGCAATCACTTATGTAATACGTGTGTACTATAATTTTAAATTTAATAAATATATACACACGCATATCACATAAAGACACACGTTTTAATAGATCTTTTGCATAGTAAACAAAAAAAATAATTGTATATAAGATTGGATTTCCTGTCAACATTTTAAGCACTGTGTCTTTTCCAATTTTAAGTCAATTACAAAATGTTGTATTCGTAGGTCTTTTTGTTTTCGCATGTCATTACAACTTTACTTCACAACAAGGGGGATGATATTTGAGTATCATCTGCAAATTTACATGGTCTTTTCTTGTTTGTTTGTTTTCTTTCTTTATTATGACTTTACACGTAAACATTAATTGGTAAATCAGTATACCGTGTTCTAGAACGTACGCTGTGCAACCATATCTCTTATTATCGTACTCTCACTTTCAGATTGCAATAAACAGGTCAGACTACTTTCAAAACCTGCTCAACCTGAACGCCTTTGAAAAAGCGGATTGGACGAGGCGACTTACGCAAAGGGAGGACAAGTCTCGCTGGCTCTACAACTCCTATGACACCACTATGACGTTTTATAATGCGTGGAACCAGCTTCTGATTCCCGCCGGAATGCTGCAGTTCCCCGTGTATGAATGGACTCTTCCGCACTATTTCAATTTCGGGTCAATGGGCGCTCTTGTGGGCCATTACATGGTTCATGCCATTGATAACTGGGGTAAGTACCGGTCAAAAGTTGATTCATAATAACCATTTAGTAAGTTTGTTTATGTTTGTAACACATCCGACAAAATAATGTTATGTAGTTAACATATTTACCAAAGGTCTGTTACGTATCTACCATATCCGAAATAGGACTGTTAGGAGCATGTAGGCAACATATCCGACATAAAACTGTTATGTATCCAACATTCCCGACATAGCACTGTTATGTATCCAACATTCCCGACATAGCACTGTTATGTATCCAACATACCCGACATAGGACTGTTATGTATCCAACATACCCGACATAGCACTGTTATGTATCCAACATACCCGACATAGCACTGTTATGTATCCAACATACCCGACATAGCACTGTTATGTATCCAACATTCCCGACATAGCACTGTTATGTATCCAACATACCCGACATAGCACTGTTATGTATCCAACATACCCGACATAGCACTGTTATGTATCCAACATACCCGACATAGCACTGTTATGTATCCAACATACCCGACATAGGACTGTTATGTATCCAACATTCCCGACATAGCACTGTTATGTATCCAACATTCCCGACATAGCACTGTTATGTATCCAACATACCCGACATAGCACTGTTATGTATCCAACATTCCCGACATAGCACTGTTATGTATCCAACATACCCGACATAGCACTGTTATGTATCCAACATTCCCGACATAGCACTGTTATGTATCCAACATACCCGACATAGGACTGTTATGTATCCAACATTCCCGACATAGCACTGTTATGTATCCAACATTCCCGACATAGCACTGTTATGTATCCAACATTCCCGACATAAAACTGTTATGTATCCAACATTCCCGACATAGGACTGTTATGTATCCAACATTTCCGACATAGGACTGTTATGTATCCAACATAGTCGACATAGGACTGTTATGTATCCAACATTTCCGACATAGGACTGTTACGTATCCAACTTATCCGACAT
Organism: Congeria kusceri; assembly: GCA_027627225.1. NCBI lineage: Eukaryota > Metazoa > Mollusca > Bivalvia > Myida > Dreissenidae > Congeria > Congeria kusceri. The sequence goes on along the minus strand of CM051027.1, from coordinate 54,371,981 downwards.
AGGACTGTTATGTATCCAACATTCCCGACATAGGACTGTTATGTATCAAACATTCCCGACATAGGACTGTTATGTATCCAACATATCCGACATAGGACTGTTATGTATCCCACATAGTCGACATAGGTCTGTTATGTATCCAACATATCCGACATAGGACTGTTATGTATCCAACATATCCGATATAAGACTGTTATGTATCCAACATTCCCGACATAAGACTGTTATGTATCCAACATTCCCGACATAGGACTGGTATGTATGAAACACATCCGACATAGGACCGTTATGTATCCAACATATCCATCATAGGACTGTTATGTATCCAACATTCCCGACATAGGACTGTTACGTATCCAACATATCCGACATAGGACTGTTATGTATCCAAGATATCCGACATAGGACTGTTATGTATCCAACATTCCCGACATAGGACTGTTATGTATCCAACATATCCGACATAGGACTGTTATGTATCCAACATATCCGTCATAGGACTGTTATGTATCCAACATAGTCGACATAGGACTGCTATGTATCCAAATATCCGACATATGACTGTTATGTATCTAACATATCCGTCATAGGACTGTTATGTACCCATCATGGTCGACATAGGACTTTTAGGTATCCAACATATCCGACATAGGACTGTTATGTATCTAAAAAATTCGACATAGGATTGTTATGTATCTAACATATTCGGCATAGGACTGTTATGTATCCAACATTCCCGACATAGGACTGTTATGTATCTAACATAACCGACATATTATTGTTATGTATCTAACATGTTCGACATAGGACTGTTAAATATCCAACATATCGGCCATAGAAATGTTATGTATCTAGTATATTCGGCATAGGACTGTTATGTATCCAACATGTTCGACATAGGACTGTTATGAATCCTACATATCCGACACAGGACTGTTGTGTATCCAACATATTCGACATAGGACTATTATGTATCCAACATATCCGACATAGGACTGTTATGTATCAAAATATTCGATGAAGGTTTTTAATGTATAAAATATATCCGACATAGGTCAAATACGACTTAGTGTAACTTGCATATCTGTCATAGGTCTGCTATGTATGTAACATATCCGGCATATGTCTGTTATCTATCTAACAGATCCGATACGCGATTGGTGTGCGTCGAACATAATCTGTAATGTATGTAACAGGTCTGACATAACTAACATGCCGATACAGGTATGCCATGTATTTAACATATATGACATGCTATGGCATAGAATTATGTCTTTTATGTGTCTAACATATCTTTCACAGGCCTGTTATGACGCATGTCTTTTATGTATCTAACGTATCCGGTATAGGTATATTACAAAATAGATATGTTATGCCATAGGTCCTTTATGTATCTACCATATATCCGACTTAGTTCCTTTATGTATCTTACACATCCGACATAGGTATGTGATGTATCAAACCCATCCGACATAAGTATGTTATGTTTCAAACATATTTGTCATAGGCCTCTTACGACATTTATGTATCTTTCATGTCCGACATAATATGTTTGTTAAGTATCTCACATATCTGAGACATACAGGTCTGTTACGACATAGGTATGTTATGTATCAAACATATCCGACATTTGTCCGCCATGTATCTCACATATGCAACGGGTTTGCAGGCGGCCACTACGACGAGCACGGTGTGTACGGGTCCTGGTACAGCAACGCCAGCGTGGAGGCTTACACCAAAGTGGAAGAGTGCTTTGCCAGCGCCTTCCACAACAAGACCATGGGGCCCTTCCAACTGAACGAGCAGTCAGCGCCGCAAACTGTGAGGGCGTGTTTACTTATTTGTCGTGTCCAAAAATGTCAGTCTTATGCAAATCAAACTAGTATAAACACGTGTTTATCTGTAAACATAGAGTACACGAAAGACCACATGGTAAAGCATGTGATATGTTTATGATGATCAATAAATAGAAATTAGATCTAATTGTTTAACAATAGCTGGGGAGTAGTCTAAATATTTGTGGCAAATCACTGGAAGATCAATAGTTTTAGCGTGATAAAAAGGAAAACACGTAAGTTAAGAGCCATTTTCTTCAAAATATGATCATATTAAATGACTGAACGAACGAACGAACGGTGAGACGGACGGAAAGATCGATGGATGAAAAAACGAACGAACGAAACGAAACGAAACAACGAAACGAATGAACGAAAGGAAACGAACGAACGAAACGAACGAATGAAACGAACGAACGAAACAAAAAGAAACGAAACGAAACGGAACGGAACGGAACGGAACGAACGAACGGAACGGAACGAAACGAACGAAACGAAACGAAACGAAACGAAACGATCGAACGAAACGAAACGAAACGAAACGAACGAACAAACGAAACGAACGAACGAAACGAACGAACAAACGAAACGAAACAAAACGAAACAAAACGAACGAGCGAAACGAAACGAACGCACGAAACGACGAACAAATGAATCGATTAAATCAATCAATCAGTCAATCAATGAACGCAATAAAATTTGCTTTAAGCTTGGTATTTGTAGCGTCACGAGCTCGAGTCGACTCTGCTCTCTTTCTTAATCATGTCCGTGGATGAATATTCACCGATTAAACACATTAATAGATGTCAAATCATGTTTAAAGACGTTCGCCTAGGGGTCGCCGGCCTTGTTCCGGAAATATTGGGTTTTGAATACGGTACCTGTCGAAGCCCGTTTTTCAATTTGTGGAATTATATAAAGCCTTCACATTCAAAAAAGGATGGAGATTTGTATATGATTTTTTTTTTTTTTTTTCGTTTGGCAAATATAATTGCAGTTTAATGATAAAACGCGCTTTATGTACAGTTACCGTTTAAAAATGACTTTTAATGGACGCTTAAAAAGGTTAATTATGCATTTAATATGCCTGTGAAAACATCAATAAATAATCAAATATACTAATATCTTTTGTTCTAAACGACAGATTTTGTTAAAAAATCCCAAATACATGCGTCATTGTATACTGAACTACAACAGTCTTAAAAAATAGGGGTCACCGACCTTATTCCGGAAATATTGGGTTTTGAATACGGTACCTGTCGAAGCCCCTGTTTCAGTTTAGATTTGTATAAATGTTATAAGTATATAGAAGCTTTTATTCAAACAAGATTATGGTTCTTTCAACGGATATGTTTAACATGTAAAGTTTGGCAATATACAAGTGTATTTTGATAATAAAAAACGCTCTACCTACATTTACTGTTAATATGATGAATTTGACAGGACATTTAAGTAGGTCAAATGGGTGCTTAACTATATAATGCTTTCTGAAACGTCATTTTTTATCAAATGCATCATTATATTTTGTTCGAAACGATAAATTTTCTTAAAATTTCGCACATACATACATCAATCTGTACACCAACACATTAATAAAAAGTAGGGATGGGACCGAATACTGAAATCAATATTCGAATATTCGTTTTAGGTATTCGAATATATTCGAATATTCGTTTTGTAAATACTACTATATTCTACTATATACGGCACTCTGTCCGAATATTTACCTATCCGAAATATGTATACGACGTGTACGTAGTTGTATTACCTTGTTTCATTGGTAAATGAGCGATATAACTTTGTGAGTGTTAGGCAAATATAACGAAATGTAAGATATTGTTAAATGTATTATTTATTAATTTGTTAATCGTTCCGTGTTTTTTCAGAACCATGAAGCTTGTATCTGCTGTGCAGATTACACGTTTCCTGGGTTTTGTCTAATGACCGCGTAAAGTACTTCCAAGCACGTGATGGTGGCATTGTTTATTAATAAAGACTCTTTTATAATATACGGTGTTGATATAATGGATAATAATTTACAAGTGACGTATATGAAGATTGACCAGATCATGCTAATTTTGTTAAAGAAATTGATTGGCTGATAATGGGTTCATTTTGATTGGTTTACTTAGAGAGTAATTGTAATTTACTGTAAACAAGTTAACCGTATAGATGTCACTTAAGGATAATAAACAACAATGTACGCCTTGTGCAAACTGTGAAACCGTTATCACAACATAGCCTAGTTTTGTTATTTGTGGATACAATACGTCATGCTTGCGCCTCCTACAAACCGTTAATTCGCGGCCCTTGTCAAGACGTGGCCCCCCTGCCAATTATCAATTGTCGTTTATTGGACATGTTTGGCATGTGTTGTAAAAACGTTAGACTGCCCCCGCCCACCTGCTAGGAAGGAAATACGACTGGAATTCATGTTAACTTTTCAATCAAACTGGAAAAAAACATGACTTTAAACAAGAATTTGTTCTTCAAATAAATGTGAAAATCCAATATTCGTATTCGTTTTTTTTTATATTCGAATATTATCCAATATTCGAATATTCGAGTATTCGGTCCCATCCCTAATAAAAAGCATGGGTCACCGAACAAGTTTAGGAAATATTGGACTTGAAATAGGGGTAGCATTTATCATGTTTCGTTTTAACATTGTGTACGTAAACAAAGTATCGATTGTCAAAATAGAGTGGAGATATTTAATGGATATTTTCTGAACTGACTTGTTTTGAAATACATTGTATAAGCGTGTTGTTTATTATTATGTATGCTGTATGAACTTTTACTATTGAAACAATTTATTTGAATGGTCATTAGAGACGGTCAAATACGAGAATGTACCGACTATACCTGATGAAACATCAAAATACACATGACCAAATGTATGAATATATTAAGTTCCAAATCTCAGATTTTCTCCAAACCTGGCTTAGACATGTGTCAATGTATACCAAAACTAAAGCAGTCATAAAAAGTATGCGCCACCGAGCTTGTTTGAGAAATGGTGGTCTCTGAACATGTTAGCTGGTGAACCTTTTTTATAATTCAACCTACGTCTTCAAAGTGTAACTGTTCAAAAGATGGGTTGAACATACCTGTATTTGGTTTCAGATGTTTTGACATTATGTTAGGATGTTGTGATTAATTACACACTACATATAAACACTAACCATTGACTGGAACTTATCGATTGAAATTAGTATACTGTAACCTATATACCAAAAAAATGAAGCAAACGGAGAAATTAACCAAATTATTTTCTTTTTGTTGCGGACTTCTTTCAGGTTAGAAACCAGTAAATAGTAAGAAAACCCCAGTGGTCCTCTCGAAAGTATGCTCTATATCAAATAGTTCTTTTTTTTTTCTTCAGTTAAAAAGACGTTTCACATAACGGATACTGGTTTCTGAAAACGACCAGGTGTCTCCTGGGCATTTTGATGTATTGTAACACCGAATTACTTGAAATTTGAATGTTCAGTAGTTTATGTATAGACCACATGTGCTTTTGTCTAAATCGCGAATGCATTCTAAATGTTTCTTATGGGTGACTACAATGAAGAGAGATGCATTTTCTCAGAAGCAACATAATATAGTTTTAACTTTGAAAGTACAAAGAAGCATCTTTACAAAGTGTCCAAACTTGCGACTCTGAAATAAAGGAAAGTGGCCAACGACGCCACGATATTTTGTTATTTTACAATAGGATCCCATGGGGATTTGATTTACAGGTTTTTAACCTAAATGTATTTTAGGTGCTCGTGAAAGGTGCGCGGTTTGCGTGGGAAGGGATAGCGGAAACTAGCGGCGTTCGCCTCGCGTACAAGGTATGTAACTCTGTCAACACCGCGTGAAAGTTATTCCGCAGTTATCTCCCATATATATTCTGCCTGCTTCTGATTACAATTTTAAATGCATCGCGAAGGTCACAGGAACGTTGTGCGACTGATTTTTCATTACTGACTACTGAATGATTAAATGAGCAAACGATCGCCGGGGCATAGATGCTTATGTTATGTTTTTTGTTCTACATTTTTTTTGGGGGGGGGGGGGGGTTTGTGGACTGAGACGTCTTTACAGAATTGGTTAGACATTTCTAAGCTGCCAGATTGCCAGTGTGTCTAAATTTGCTTATAATTGCTACTTTAATGACTACACTCATATAATTTTCCCGAAAAGAGAAACATAGTTTGAACAAAGTTGCAATTTAAGGCGTACAAGAAGTGGGTGGCCGACAAGGGCGAGGAAAGGCTGACGCCCACGCCGCATTACACCAACGACCAGAGTTTCTTCCTCTCCTACGCACAGGTAATTAGTCCTCTTGTCACACAAATTACGGTGTTTTGTCTGAGGCATCACTGTTTAGTGACTTTAAACTATGCATTCGTTATGCACCTATCAATCTTTCCCCCAAGGGGGGGGGGGGGTGAGTCGGCGGGCATATACGGTACTTTAGACTGAAAGCGATTCCCGACACACCGAATAATGCCGGATCCCGGGAAATAGACTTAGTCGGATTTTAGATCCCGCTAATATTGAAGCCATAAGCATCTCCCACTGTAGGGATTTATACAAAATTGCTAGGATCCAGGGATGGGAATTAGACCGCCAAACATAACATGTGTTAGGTGCATTAGTGGTACAACATGAAACGATCATACTTGTGTAACTGTACAGGACCGGACGCAGACCAGACTTCGCTGGGGGAGGGGGGGGGGCGGGGGGGGGGCTTGACTAAGATGTAGTAGTAAAAAACCGGTATTTTGTACAACCATACACACGTTTCTTTACAACGCAGAACAGAATAACGCATTTGGTTAAAGCTCTGTCTACTGCCATTTCTTACCCGCTTTGGGGTTTTAATTTTTTATAACTTTTTTGCTGATTTCGTTGACATAGTCCCTTTAATTGATACATTACAATTTTACTCCCTACCATTGCAGACAAACTGCTACAACCGTGCGGACCAGCTCGCCTACAACTACGCCAACAAGCAGAGGATATCCGAGGACGTTAGGTATATGACTTCCCATTAAAGCAGCAGTCCATACATATGTAATAAAAATAAAACTTTGCATAAAACGCATTGAAATCGGTAAAATAATAACGTTTTCGTAACTTTTTATCGTATTGTTTCTGTCTGCGATAGCTGGTGATGCCTCTGGAGTAAATCAGCTTGTACATTAGTGTTGAATCCGTTCGTACCAAGGTTTTCGAAAATAGACATTATAAATTCCCTTCTGTAACTAAATAAGAAACAGTTTTCAGTCGAATAAACTGCATTTACGTTCATTAGAACTAAAGACAATTTAAGATGCATTGAATTATATTATCTAGACTCCGGCTTTAAATACATGGATATTACCTGTCACAGAAATGCCGTCTTTTTGCTCGTCTTTAACATAGGGACGCATTATAATTGTGTTTATTATACATCACTTTTGTCTACAATGATAAATTCCCATTACACGAGAAAGAGATATTTTGACTGTCAAAAACATTTCAACCTTTTTGACACGTGACTTAGCAAAAAGTTACTGTCAGGTCATATGACCGCACTGTTATTTTGAATGTCATATAAGGTCAAGTAACTGCGTCAGTTTTTTTTCGCCACATCATGATAAAATGTCCTCCCTTGTCGAGACGACATATAGTCGTGACGTCATGTGTAAGCATGCGACTCTTTCAAATTTAACTGTAATGAAAATATTTTTTAAGATGAAAGAAGATTCAAGCATTCTTCAGTGTTGATGGGCAGAATTAAGCATGTGTTTACATGTTTTACTCAATATTGTTCGGTATAATAAAATAAATATCAAATGGCAGAGTGTGTGACATTGATATTGTCAACCCTCGAAACAGAGCGTCACCACTCTGCATTCGCCTCGGGTGACATTCTGCCCTCGGGTTGACAATATCAATGTCACACACGCTGCCAAATGATATTTATATAATATTCCCAGTTGCATGTATGTTGTTGTTATAAAAAATATATATTACGTTCCAGCGTTTTACAAAACGTTAGTTATTGCAAAAGTTATTTTATTGCATTTTATGTATTTTAACACGGAAACCCCATACGTATCCTATAATCTTAAAATAATTATAAGTACAAATTAAGCGCGAATTTCGTTGGATTGTATTCAATACTATGGCATCGAGGACAGTTTTTTGGTAATTACTTTATAAACACAAAAAAAAAACAATTTTAAGAAACGTACTTTTTAAGAATAATAATAACATATAATTTGTTAACGTGCCATGGCAACCTGTAATTAATATCTTCCACTCAGCAAATATATTTAAGTTTGACCACAACGATATCGTAATTTATTCAAAACTTAACACATATTTTTCACATACCAAGTTTAGAGTATTCTCTCTAACTTAACTTGATCTACAATGGTGCATTTTAAAGGAAGTTATATTTAGATAAAACAGAACGGTTTATATACTAAGATTGTTAACATTCGTTTGTCCTTTTGCAGAGTCAATACGGCGCTCTCGTTACTGGAGGAGTTCACTTCCGCTTTCCAATGTCCGGTCGGATCCAAGATGCGCGCGCAGACTTCATGTGACATGTTCGCGTGACGTAATATCACGTGATGAGTTAATAATAATGATCATATCACACGTGGCAAATACGCGTGCTGACTGGTTTGGAATACTCGACATACTAATTATTGCCCAAATATCACGAATGTCCTGTAAATATTAACTGAAAATACAAAAAAAAATTGTTTGCTGTTTTGAAGAGGGGCTGTACGATTTTTTTTCGAAAATTATAACGTAAAACATCCATTATATTCTAATGATGTCCTTTTGAAAAAATAATATTATACAAAATATTGAGAATAAATTATGTTTAGGAATGCGTTTTAAAGGGAGATATTTAATACTAAAATAATACTTTGCAGCGCAGCAAAGTATTATAGCACATGTATATACAGCGTATCGACGACAAGACAGACTGTTCGCGCATGCGCAGTTCGTTTTAACTATTCAAACCAAATGTAGCCGTTGCTGTAGAATAAACGGATCTGTAAATTCATATTTGCATTTTTCAATAAATGAACTAGTTTTTGTCTATGTTGACATTTTTTTTTATATATATAACGTTATTTTTGTTAGCGGGTAACGAAAGAGACCCGAAATAAAAGCTGGAATAAACCAATATAATAATTATGTGGTGGGTAAAAGCAATTTTTGACTTCATGGGCATAAGCCAATGTCTAATGTATTCTGCTTTTTTGTTAAAATAACGCACACACCACGTGTTCTACCTTTCTGCTTTGACTGTATATGTCAGTCAAAACCTCTTGAGGCATTTCAGTGGCTAAGACATGTAAAAGAATTTGTATCATTTTAAGCCAATTTGTATTAATATTTTCATAGAAACGTAACCTTTTTTTATTATTGTAAAAGCGCACAGATTGTATTAATGCACTAAAAGTTTTTATAGAACCATTACCTCTCCCCTTTCGTAATTATAAATGCGCACAAATTGTATTAACGCACTAAAAGTTTGTATAGAAACTTAACCTCTCCCCTTTCATAATTATAAAAGCGCACAAATTGTGTATTAACGCACTAAAAGATTGTATAGAAACTTTTTACCTCTCTCCTTTCATAATTATAAAAGCGCACAAATTGTATTAACGCACTAAAAGTTTGTATAGAAACTTTAAAAGTTTGTATAGAAACTTTACCTCTCCACTTTCATAATTATAAAAGTGCACGAATTGTATTAACGCCCTAAAAGTTTGCATAGAAACTTTGTTTTTCTACTTTCATAATTGTAAAAGCGCACAAATTGCATTAACGCACTAAAAGTTTGAATATAAATGTTATGTTTCTATTTTCATAATTATACAAGTGCGGAAATTGTATTAATGCATTAAAAGTTTGCATAGAAACCTTTCATACTTCTTTTCATAATTATTAAGGCGCCGTTACATTTAAAATTACACATATCGAATAACAACAATGTTATTTTTGATATTATAATCATGTATAACCAGAGACAGTGTGCAATATCAATTGTATATACTTAGAGCACTATATGTGTAATTCATTGTGTATTGTCACTCGTAAATATAACTGTAGTTATTCACGCACATATGTATATGTCGTAATGAAATATGTATAATCAACAATCACAGCACATATGTATGTGTATTCACGTATATATGTGTATTCACGTACGCCCGTTATATAGAATAAACCTTAGAATATAGAAGATTATGAGACTTTGTTATTGATATGGAATTTTAATCATTTGTTTAAACTTTTTAGATGATATTTGAACCGAATTGCATAGGTTTTAAAGTTTCGTGCTAAAATGATCACCACTAGAACCCTAGTGGGGTATGTTTGGACAGAGTGTGCAAAGTTAAACTAGAACTGTCACATGAGTGACAGATATAACCCCACAATATGGCTTTGTCCCAAAACTATGGCATCCATTCAAAAGAAATGGACACAAAGAGAATGCTTCAATTTGTGAATGTTTAACAGTGTATATTGAAAAATTTAATTTCAATAGGAGCCATAACTCTGTCAAAATTTGTTGGTTTGTAACCAAAGTAGAACTTGACCTGTATTTTATGATGCTACATATGCGTACTAAAATTATTTGAATATGTCAAGCCATTCTTGAGTTACCGTCCGGAAACCATGTTCTTAGGGAATTTAAGTCAAACAAGATTCCGTGTTTGATAAACACACATGCCCCCGGCTGGTGCTGGGTAGCCCATTTCTTAGTCTAAATTAGGTCAAGGTCAAGGTCAAATTGAGGTTGGGTGATATGGGTGGATTGGGAATGGTCATTAGTAACAACTTTGTAAATATCCAAGTGTTGTAGTAAGCGATGCTAGACGAAACGGTAAAATCTAGTTAACCAAGAAATGGCACTTTTGAAATATTATAAGTCCAAATTAGGTCAAGGTCAAAGTGAGGTTGGGTGATATGGGTGGATAGGGAATGGTCATAAGCAACAACTGTGTAACTATCCAAGTGTTGTAGTAAGCGGTGTTGGTGCTAGACGAAACGGTAAAATCTACTTAACCTTGTTACGGACGGAAGGACGGACAGGACGATCACTATATGCCTCCCGCATCAAGATGCCTGGGGCATAAAAAGAGGCCATAACTATGTCAAAATGTAGTGGTTTGTAACCAAAGTCGAACTTGACCTGTATTTTATGATACTACATATATGTACCAAGAATTATTTGAATATGTCAAGCCGTTCTTGAGTTATCGTCCGGAAACCATGTTTGTAGGGAATTTAAGTTTAAAAAGGGGCCATAACTCTGTGTCAAAATTTAGTGGTTTGTAACCAAAGTCGAACTTGACCTGTATTCTATGATGTTGCACATGTGTACCAAAATTTTTTTTAATATGTCAAGCCTTTCTTGAGTTATCATCCGGAAACCATGAAAACCAACATACCGACAAGCTCACTCCTATATACCCTCCCTAAACTTCGTTTGTGGGGGTATAAATATTTATAAAATACATTATTTAAATATAAAACATGGACTATTTTCAGTTTATAGTTTATTGTTGTTGTTTTTGGAAACCCTACACCATTTTCACATGGCGTACTTAATACTTTGTTGAAACAAATGACATCAAAATACACATGAGAATTTATTTAAATATTTTATACCATAAACTATCCTTATAAATAATACAGAATATTAACACTTAAAATAAATGTATATGCAAGCCAATACAATTATTCACTTAATGTGCATTCTTCCAATTAATCTCTGTGGCTTTCCTCTTATCAGCTTGTTTCCTGTTGTTGTTGTTTTTTTGTTTTTTTTAATGATACGCATATAAAGCGTTCAATTTTTGCGAACCTTTAAATATTAAGGGACAGTTTCACAGTATGGGGCTGGAAAAACTTTTCTCTAAAAATGATTTTTAAAACAGAAATGTAAACTCTATCAAAACTTGTGTCTGTTATGTTGTTTTTGTTGCAAAACATAATTATTCTGATATTAATATACCTTTTTGTGTAAAAAAATCTTAGAGCATGTATACCAGGTTGCACATTTTTTCTCGAAAAAAAAGGATATTCGTCGAAGGTTTAACTTTGCACAAGTAATATGCTTTTCAAACCTTAAGATATTAACAAGAACTGCATTATAGAACAGGACAAAAGTCACTTTCATAAAATTATTTACCACAGCCAAAATCGATGAAACTGCCCCTTTAAAAAATTAAAACCTAGGCGAAGAAAATGGTTAGGCATGGAGTAATAAAATGGTATAAAAATTGAAAAATGCTTTCCAATATTTAACTTACACAAGAAATGTGTATTACATTCATAAAAAAAATTCTAAATCAATGCCACATCAGGTTGTTACCGTGAGTATCTCATATTCTGTCTAGGTACGCCCCTGACAGCTACTTCGTTGTTTTAATTAATGCTATGATCTGTGTTTGCTTAATTAGTAATGCATCAGTGTATTGATGTTCTCAGCGTTGGAACAAATTGCTGAACCAGGGCAACAGTATGAAAATCATTATTTTGCAACAGAAGAAACTATATATACATGTTGATTTATTCAAACCATCGGTTGAGTGGTGTGCGTTAGACAGTACAATTCTCTCTTTAAATATAATCGGTTCACTACCGCAAAACTATACAGGTAGAAGTAAACAAGTGTATCTTGACTGCAGAACACGAAATAGAACGGAATTACCATACGATATACATGTCAGCCACAGTCAGGTAAATGTATAGGCAGAAATGCAGCAGTTTACAAAACTCGCCTTAGATAAAACACTCCAATAAACCAACTGCCAAAATCCGAAGCAAAAAAAAACAACACCGTGCGTCTGCCGGGATCTTTACTAATGTCAGCGAGCATCAGACGAGATTCATCTGAGCGCGGATTCCACGTACGTAACGAGGAAAATAATTCCGACGCTCTGATTGGCTGGAGCCTAATCTCTATATGGCAACGACCTCCGGCGGAAAGGTCATCCCAGCTCGAAACCTCGTTTTCATATCATGTTACTTATATGGCGAACCGTACAAGAAGATTGGGTTTCTTTTATACTTACCTGTAATTTTTGGTTGGAAAATGGTGTTCCAATAATAGACCCTGCATAGCCTCTCGAGATCTTGAGTATTTTCTTTTTGAATGCATACTTTCTCGTGTAGGCTGTGGAAGTATTGCCCCAGTCCGGTGTGTTGGTGTTAGATTGTAGATAAATCCCGGGTTTTGCTCGTTCTATGGGAATTTGTTTACATCTGTTTTTAGGTAAGAGGCGACTAAAGTTTTTTTCCTTTTATTTCTTTAGTTTATTTTCTGATCGTCAATCCGCATGAAAAATTCAACTTTTTGTTTTGAATGGAAGTCTTGCATGGATACCAACTATATTTGGATTGAAGTAATATAATATCCGATGTAAACTAACGTTCCTATTTGATTTTATATTCACGTATGCATATTTCAAACTTAATCAACATCATAAATTTGTGAGAAAAACGTTTACGTATTTCCATTTCATTGTTTTTGAAATCCTACCTAGGTCAATAACGCCGATATGAATTGCAATTGGTTGCTTGGTTACGTGATAAATATAGTGCTGTTTTCAAGGGCGGACACCTGTTTTAAAGAAGTACACGAGTGCACGTGTTTCGTGACCATCATTATATTAAAGTAGAACAAATTGATACCTATATATGTTATAACCTATAACACAAAATAGGTAATGAGTTTAATGATACATATGTGGAGTTATTTATTGACACATATATTTATGTAGATTTACTTAATGTTTCTGTTTATTAAAGGTTAATAAAATATTGCTGAATAAGCAATTATTTTTGCAAATTTCAAGGGGGTTATCATGTCAACTAGTATATCGCCTGTACAAAAGCATACGACAATACGATGGACGCTGACACATGTTATTGTGATTGTCGGACTTTCTTGTAAACATATATTAAATTAATGCTGAAAAATGGCATATTCAGTCATTCCAAACCCTGTGATTAATGGAATGGAATTTTGTAACAAGCTGCCTTCCTTACAGTTATAAAAGCTAAGTCATGGATCTTATGGAATTGTTGTTTGAATCTTTTGGTAGTTTCTCAAGTGCCTGTCTCACATTATAAAAAATTAGCTTGCATCGTATACGCTTTTAGAAACAGATAAAGATAGTGAAGCTTCAGTTATTAAGGCCGTTCCGTTTTATTTTTGGTTATAAAAGATTAAAACAACAGAAAGTTAATTACATGCATTTGGTATATCTATTAGACGGTCGTTTTCAAGTTTCGAAAATACTCTTCTTCATATATTTCCTTAGAGCCGACGCGAGTATACCTGGAAACACTATCAGCCAAATCACCCATAATGCTTTTCCTTCGATACCTCGAATGCGTTTCCCTCGACAGCTCGCACGACAGACAATCTTCCGTCACATTCTAAGCAAATCGTTTACAGCAGTTCTCTAATCGAAATAGCACCAAGACACTTCTGTACATAACGGTATCCAGCTGACGTGGGCGAACGTTACGACGGCTGTATGATCTCTCGCATGAGGGCCGTATTATCAATGTGGTATTATCAATAGGTATTATTCTGAGTCATAACAATGCGTGCTTGCATTCACACTTGATGCTTCATGCATTCTGACAGACGAGATATGGGGCCATATTCCAGAAACATCTTAAGTTTATCTTAAAATATTTTCACTTGAGTTCCAATTTTTGTAAGGAATATTTTTAAAAGTACATATAAATTAATAAATCCAATTACAGTTAAGTAAATAGTAGTTAATAATAAGTTGATACTAAGGAAACATTTAGCAGAAATTTCATGTATACATGGAATAAAATGCTTGAGAAAAATGACGATTTTAAGACTAAGGATAAGATTTCACTTAAGATGTTTCTGGAATACGACCCATGTACGCTTTGGGCCCGTGATTACTAATCATATTCAACTGAAACTTAGCTTAAAATTAAATGTTTGCCAATGAAAACCAACGTTTGTGACCTGTATGATACAGAATACAGGAGTCTAACCAAGTCTCAAACGTGAAAAGCAACTGTAAACCTAACAACTACGATATATACGAGTACTTACAGTACTGTACACATGCCCATTTTGTTGTTAATGGTGAAGTTTTGTAATTTGTTTAGTTGTGAAAACATATTTAACTAAATGAATATAAGTTTCAAAATAAATCCAGTCTTTTTGTGAGTCTAATATCTGACGGTTTTTATGAAACTCACCTCTACCTCTGAAATACATATACCATAACATGACCTCAAGAAAAAAGTAATTACAAAATACAAATCAATGTAAAGGCATATAAAATGCATTGCAGCGCAATACGAAAGATCCATTAGAAGATATTAACATATTGTTGAACAAACGACATGTACAATTGTTCAACTGACAATAATGACTTATTAATCCGGTTGGTTTCTGTCGTTTAAATATTAAAGCCATATTTCAGTTTGAAGACTGGAACAGCAAGTTACATTTATGCATATGGTTTGTTACATTAAATGTAATGTGTAAGGTTCGACACAAACGTTCAATGTCGCATATAATACTGAATTCCTACTTACATCTATGTCATCGTTTTGAATACACTTTAATCGAACCAAAAAGCACACCAGGTATACTTTTATTTTCACGTAGGTATGTTAGAAAAACTTTTATGCATTTCGGTGTCTGTTGCAAGCTCCAGTATTTGGCGTGGATGCAAATTTGTTTCAAGTCTGTTTTCTACATTTACAATTTCAGTGATGTTATATTGGGTAACGCAATATTTCCAGAGCTGAACAATCTAAGGACTGGTTGATTAGTAGTGGATACTTTTGTCAATGAGTTGTTTCAAGCAATATGGTATTTCGTAGTTGTGGTTATATAATGTTGTCTTGACAGTTCTTGGAACTGCATTTTTTAATGTTTACACTTGATAATTGTATGTGTGTTTTTATCTTTCAAAGAACATTGAATCCTAGAAGCAATGGTTATAATTTATGAATTAAACAAACTTTCGACATTTTCGATCATTTGACATTTCGACGACTAACGGTTATTTTTTAATATTTGGTGATTTTTTTGCACTGGATTATTCAGTATTGTTACATCAATTATCGCCCGAGAAAATGTTACCTACTTCGCACAAAACTGGTTCATGGCAATGTTTTGAACTAGCTAGTAGGATCTGACAGATTAGCAAAATGAAATAATCGCATGTAAATTTACCCAAGAGGGACAAAATATATTCATGGTGAACTAAACGACAATTTCCTTTATAATCCTTGTCATTCCCGTAACTATACTACACGGTGTAAAATCAACATATATTACTACTGTCTAGTTTGTAGAAGAAATTGGTTATCTGGTAACATATTTGTACTCATTATTTAATATTGTTGCTAAAATATAAATGAAAAATAGCAGATAAAACGACTGGCGAGCATTAAGTATTTTATACTGTCCTACATAGTGTTCTGCAAAATCGTCTCTTTCGAGTTGTATGAATGGAGATCACAACTGACCACGTGTGCATAGTAAGTGGCCGTAATGAACCAGTGATGGGTACCATATTGGCGCAACGTGTACCTATCACAACTTGACCTGGAGTATGGTGTGTATGCATCAATTATTATCAATACCTTTCCATATCAATAAAACAATCAGTTATAAACAATTATGACACTGCAGCTTCGTCAGCTGTAGAGTAGACTCCTAATTAATAACTCATGGTCCTTCATATGCAATAAGTTACAAAGCAAGAATACATATCGATTTGACTTGAAACGGGGTCTAAAATTGGAATTGAAATATTTAAACATATTATCACTTGGGCTTTGGGAAAGAACTGACCATAATATAACTTTCGCATTCAACTTCAGAAAGCTAGGAGTTTCATTACTTTATCGATCGCATCCTCACTGATATCTTATTGTAAAATTCACTGTTGAAGGTGTATTTGGCAATCTTTAAAGGTAAATACAAATGCATTATTACGAAACAATGATTATTTGAATTTATTTCACACCTTACATTGGGTACTAGCGTTGAGTCATGGTTGCCAAGAATACGAATTTCCACATACCTCAAGCCTTCCATGCTTGTTATTAATATGCTTATTTGCTTTGGCCAATACAGCATTTACATGTAATTCCACTGAAACAACAAGAGTAAAGCAAATATTTTGTTCCAGCATTTAGCGGTGAATTTTCGTTTACTCTCAACAGGGTGTTGCGAATCATTCGAAGGGCAATCGGTCGAGTTGCTGAATGTACATGTGTATTAACGCACATAAATGTTTAGGATTAAATTATGTTAGGTTAAGTTTGATGTTTTCTTTTGTTGTTGTTTATAAGGGGCATGTTTTGAGGAACGTGAGAAGGTTAAAGAGCAAATTGGGCTACAGTCTCATGTCGTGGATGTGTGGGGCGGCCACCAAAATCAGTCATTCCCCTGATTAATTAACAGTACAAATTGCTTCGCGGCGTACTGCTACAAGACTGCTGATTTCATTACAGACATGTAAATCTTGTGCAACTGATGGAAGCAATCAAGGCCGATTTCAAAATTTCTTAATAATTTTATCATATTCTCTATTAATAAAGTATTGCAGTTTGTTGTTATAGGGGTATAATTCACTTTATTTCGTTTGCAAAATGTGTTTTACTTGTTAACTCGTTTAACATGACTAATTCGACAACCGTTTTCAAAATGGCGGATTTTCTTTTGTAGATACACTGGTTAATCGCGAATTTGAGTTTACATTTTATGAAAAATTAATAAAATATATTAACTTAGCTTTCACGAACTTTTTGCGTTGTACGGCGGATATTTCAAAATCGCCCCGCAGGCGCGCGGCTCTCTCTCTATATATACACACACTTAGTCCATATATATAGTTACATAGAATATTACATAGTATTTTCGGGAACCGCAAAAGTACAAGTGTTCCGAGAAGTTATTAATAATGCAAATTTTCATTCCATTTTCGCTGTTTTCTCGCGCTTGCCGAGAAGTGTGGACATAAAGTAATTAAGATGGCTGTTAAACGTAATTTGAGTATTTTGGGCGCATCATGAACTGGGCTTGTCGGCAAGGAAAATCAGTTCTTCATTCAGGCCATCATAAAAAAATTGTTTGTTTGCGGTAACGGACCAAATTATCTGAACACAAAATACAAGAGCAAATCACATTGCTTAATGTATGCCAATGGCATCAGGACATCAGAATACTAACACTGCTCAAACATTCAGCTTAATTAGAGTAATTAGAACGCAGTGTTTAGTTGATAAAAAACGTAATGAATTAATTACGAACAAAATATGATGAATATATCACTTAAAATTTCGAATAGAAAAATATTGCGTCACGGAAGTCTATAAAAACTTCAGAGACGGGCCCAATTTTGTGAGTCGGTCTCGCGTTACCGCAAACAAAAATTTTTTAAGGACGGCCTCATCGTTGAATTTTAACATAAGCTTTGACTGAAATTTTAAAGGTTATTTATTTTAAAGCATCAACAAGGTTTTCAGGTATAAATAAAATCTAGTTCTCCGTAAACTGTGGAAAGATTTACTCCAGTATAGACGATATGGGAAAAGAAATGTATATGTACTTATTTGCTGACGATGCTTTTCATTTGAAAAAAAGTCAACATCTTTCTGGGCTTAATTTACTGGTTCGGAATATAAACATACATGAAATACTGATGAGAATAATCATAATCATGTTGTTCCAACGCGCAAAAACATGTATTGAGTCAACCAGGAAATCGATGTTGAAGACATCCTCAGGTATAGTTTGATTTAAATTTCTAACCAATTATTTCAACTTTAACAATGTTTATTTATGCTTGACCAGACATCTTTTAATGCAATTATGGGAAAACAGCAAGATTTTTAAGCTATATGGGTTATGTGCATATTCTTTTTATATATGTCTTAAAATATGTTATGTCACGAAATAAGGAAATGTATTGTATGAGACAATTTATATGTGTGAGTATTTTGTATAAGAACTCTGAATGATAAAGAATATAGACACATGCATTATTCATGTAACACATATACAGGCAGCGACTAATTATTATGAAACGAACATTTAATGGACTTTAGTAGACCGTACTGCATTTCTTTCATTTTTAACGCTATTTGTTTTCGATAATTTATATTTTTTAAATTAAGGAGGCTCCAAGTGAAGTTAAAGGGACAGTCTCTTCAAAATACTGTATTTTATCTTTGCAACATGTAATGCATTTTTATGACCATGAAGGACAATGTCACTTAAAACTAATTATGAACTTGTAAGAATTAAATACCATGCAGTTTACGCTCTCACCCGTATCTTCAGCCATTATTTAAACATCTTCCCTGCGTCTGGCATTTTTACTGAACATGCACGTCGGCTTCTTAAAGAAGAAATCAATTCAGCGATGTGGGCGCAACCAAAATAACTCCGATAAAACAGACAGGAATGCCTGGATAGGTGAGAGGGATACGAAATGGAATTCTCTATAGATTACACGTGCAGTTATGTTGCACTCCGTGGCATCTAGCGTGAAATTCATTAACACGCAATCAGTCCATTGTACGTAGGGAAAGATCTACAATCAAAAAAGGTACAGGGTGCTGCTAAAATGGAGCAGGGTGGAAAACCGGACCGTTTGTTGACATGTTCTAATATTTTGCTTAATCCACGGTTTTCATCTGTTTAATGCTGTTGATTCAGGTTTTTAAGCATCGCCTATTCATTTGTCATTGAATTTTTTCATAAATATATTAAATTTCAAAAGATATTCAAGATTTCTGTGCTGACCACAGGGGCAGCAGGGGAGGGGGACCAAAAAGGAGCAGGTTGCTGCGCCCTGCTATTTTGCTCTAGATCTTTCTCTGATTGTACGTTTTGTCATTCGGATGAGTACTTGGCAATTAAAACTACAAATATAAAAATTTTGTTCTTTACATGTATTTTGTCTATAAGTCGACATGCTAGTTTTCCAGTGCGCCCAAATTAATAAATCAATCATTCGCTCGTTCATTCGTTTAATTAATCATTTAATGGAACTGCGTCAGCGTATTGAATGTGAATTTGTCATGCAAAGTACATGCCAATTTGAAGTTGAAATCAGCAGACGTAGCAAAAATAGTTCATTAAAATTAAAGGCCCCATGGTTGTCACTGAAATGTCCCTGGTGTTTTATTTCGTTGGTCATCGAGGTCAAGGGCTGATAGTGGGCCCCGCCGACCGGGTATTCTCGTCAATAGATGAAGATTTTAAGAACGAAAAACTAAGTTGATGTATACACTGTTTAAGAACGCGGTTAATGTATAACAATAAACGTCGGCATATCATGCCGTGTTACAGCACTGTTTAATATCTGCCGTAACATGCAGGGCTAATAATCCTAATCTGTTCTCGATACTTTTCTCGATGGCTGTTCTGGTTATAAAGATGCAGCAATTGTTAGACAGTTTTGGCATTTTTGGACAAATGAATTCTAGTAAGGCTTTCTTAATTTTACGAAACAGTAGTTTGATATGTGCACTTGTCAGCAATGACATTGATATCCTTTCCTGTCCCCTGAAGCCGTTATTAGATCTTATAAAACGATATGTTATCTGCAACGACGTACATACACTACTGAAATAAGAACGACGTACATTTGAACAGTACTGTCACGGAACGATGTACGTTTATACAATATTTGTACAGCATTGCCGTAAAACGAGGTACATTTGTACAGTACTGACAGGGAACGGCGTACATTTGTACAGTATTGACAGGGAACGGCGTACATTTGTACAGTACTGACAGGGAACGGCGTTCATTTGTACAGTATTGACAGGCAACGGCGTACATTTGTACAGTATTGACAGGAAACGACGTACATGTGTACAGTATTGACGTGGAATGGTGCGGTGTACATTTTCGCAGAATTGATAATGAAATATCGTACCTTGGAGAAGTATTACAATGAAACTACGTATAAATACACAGTAATGGCATAGAACGACGTTCATGTGTACACTTCTACGATGGAACGACGTACATTTTACAGTATTGAAACCGAACATGACACGACTAATAGACATTTTTTACATGGAAAACAAACACTTTTTGCAGCATGGACATGGAAATACGAACGTTTATCAAAGATAGACATAGAGATTAGCATTTAACGTTATTGAAATTCGTTAAAAAAGAACATTGTTTCCGAATTACTCCGAACACACGAACATTTTCCAGCTTTGAGTTTAATAACAAGTAGATTAATATTTGCCCGTTACGTTTTTCCATAATATGCTTGCAACATAAGAAAATTTGCCCACAAATATGTAATACTTTTTGGAGGAAATAGAAAAGAAATTAATTATTTTAGAACAGAACGACAAAGGTCAACAGGTTCACAATAATATTATGGGTGTAAACGGTTCAAACATGTCGACATTCTTTTCGCACAGCAGATGGGTTAAATGAAACAGCAAGTTTTAGGGAAACACACCACAAACGCCATATGTTACATTTGGTGCATTCGTGATTGCGTTTATTGAGTCTCAAATCCATTGCGACTTACGCCCATATTTGAAATTTAACTGCGCAAAGAATTATAAGAATTATGTTACTTCTACTACTACTTATGTTGTTTTGTTATCTGTCTTGCCGACATTGAATAAATCTTATATTTTCTTATCTTACTATTACAACAACAACAACAACAACAGCTACTACTACTACTACTACTAATAATAATAATAATAATAATAATAATACTAATAATAATAATACTAACAACAATAATAATAATAATAATCACAATAATAATGATGATAATAATAATAATAATAATAATAATAATAGTTCAGAAAATGATAATCTGTCCTACAGCTTTTACATATGGAACTCACAATTGACTGGCCACAATACAAACTGTAATAATCATTATGCCTCTATTCCACATTATACGCAAGCGGCAATCTGTATCATCCATGATAAATCATGTTATATTATCAATAATTGCATTCGCGTGGGCACCCTAGTAGTGTTAATTATCGAGCCCTGTTGGGTTCCCTGATTAGCCCCGCTGACAAAACCAGAGCGGGTGATCCCTATATCCAGATACGTTAGGAATCCCGCCTCGAGTTCTTAATCTGATCGATCGCACTAAAGATGACATCCAAGATCATGATAATAATCATAATTAGAGATCAAACAATAGGCGATCAATTGCATAATTTGCAGGGATAATCAGTGAAGTGCATTTACGCCAAATAATGGATTCCATAATACCGTATTTTAGGAGCTGATTTAATTGAATGACCATTAATTTTGCACAAGTAAAATATGACTATATGCTTCAGTTAATGCAATCAAAACAGTCATCGAGTTCACCTGTATTCATATTTTGCACAAGCTTAAGCGCATATGTCTTACGACCTAAACAGTTTTACTTCTCGATAGATATTTTCGACATTCATTCATGTACTAGTACATTTATAAACAGTTAAGTGTAAAGGAAGTTTATTTTTGAATGATCTGCAGATCGTTGACATACTCGAGAATCAAAAGCCGCGGGATCATTCGGGCTAAAAAGTATTTACCACACCCGTCACATAACTACACTTTGTATATATAAATAATATGTGTAAATACTTGTTGTAAATGATGTATATATGTGAATGCATCATACCCTGGCGCGAATACATGATTTTGATGTAGAGGGGGTGGGGGCGGAAATGATCAGTAACTGCCAGGAAACTGCTTTTGGTCTCTCCTACATGTTGGGATAGATATCGGAACGGTGCAATATCGCCAACAAGGAACAAATGAACGAAAATACCCTGTACCACAGAACGGAATTGTGCAATATTACCAAAAAGAAACAACTGAACGAAAATACCCGGTACCACAGAACGGGTTTGATTATTACAATAAACTGTTTGACACAATTTAAACAAAACTGTGGCTGGGGTGGGCGTAGGCGTAGGCCGCTTCCGCCCCCCCCCCCCCCGCCCCTCTTAATCCGCATATCATACTAGAACCGCAACGTGAATCGCAATCTCAATAACGGTATTAAAAGATGAACATTATTAGATTGACACAAAATCTATAAAAAAAATCTTAAATTTAAAGATATATCATACCGCGAAAAACACCAAAATGGACAATAACAAAATATTTCAATTTTAAGATCTTGTTGAAGACAAATATACATTTTACGTAACAACACTGTAATTAACGACGCTGTTCACAACATTATAATTAGTAATATTCATCTACAAACAACAGAGTTATTACATACAATTTTTTAGTTTATATATTTACAAAATAGTTATAGTAATACAAGAGTCCGTGTTCGTAAGTCTATTACGAAACACTTAAACTTGGCGACAAAGAATGTATGAATTGTTCATTAGGCACGCTATTCGCATTTAAAGACGGCTAACCAATTTATTTTGTTTCCGTTGCAAGAGTGAATTTAATGTTCAAACAACTTCAACCGAAAATTACAGCAAGATGTTCACTATTTTAACCACAATAAAATGATCACCACCCATGATGGCATCCTTGCTCAGAACAGATTGGCCTTTGTGAAAAAACAACATTCAGACATAACACCTTGGTTTCACGACTATGTACACCCGACCACACCTTGTATGCACCAAAAGATAAAAGAAATCACCAATCGATTACCGTATGTTCGACCGCATTCATCCACACAAGACTAATCAAAAGCGTTAATAATATCTATCAAGCGATAAAAACTATCAATTTCACATTAATTTTGCACACCAACGCGATAATCTATACGCATTATAGTAACTAAGTAAGGATAATGCAAATACTGTATCGCCGAAAGATGTTATGATTATCGTCTGGAAAATCGCAAAGCTGAAGAGGCAGTTTGGTATGCAGCGCTTTGAAGAACCAGTCCAGAATCTTTCGGGAATACTTATCTTTCATAAGCAAACTGCTTTATCTCTTTTACGAATCTCCCCATCAGTTACGGCGTTTTGATCCCGACTTCCAGCAGTGAACGTATGCGATATATACACAGAGCTGTCTCAAAAACAGCTTACCTGTAATACAGAAACCGCTGGCATCTTTTCGGAAGTCACTTGCAAAAGGGCTTTCGCCAGTCTTCTATCAAAAACAGCTTTCGTGGTATTTATGCAAGTGGTTCTGTAGGAAAAAACATAAAACTGAAAAATATTTATACAAGTTGCTGTACAACCAGAACAGTTTCGGATTTTTTCAAGTGAATATCAAGTTCAGGATACACAGCTATTGTGATAAAAAGCTATAGATATTACAAATACTGTAAACTTTCTGGATTTTGAATACGTCGAAACAAGTAAGTTTAAGTTGTATGGTTTATATTTTAATTCTGATCGTTACATCCCCAATGCCAATGGGTCAATATATTAAATGTTAGCGGTGGTATACTATTTTTCTATTACCTATTTGGAGTACACTCGTAGATGTATGTATGACTGGAGAAAAACATACATTATATCTAGACATAAAACCGTTTTGTCAAATGATCAGCAACATTTGTATAACATGTGTTATGTTATATGGTCGTATATTTTGTTTCCGTTTAAGCTTTTTTGTTCAATTCAATTATCAAGAACCACTTGTTTTGTTTGGCTTAATAGACTGTCACAATTGCTTTTATCATTCGTTTTAAGCATGCGCAGATCACAGTCGGGCATAGAAATGTCATTTCTAATCTTCTTTACAGTGAGCATAGGACAATTTTACAGTACAATACAAACACATTACTGATAGATGGGTGAGCTATGTTGATGTGTTTTCCTATTGGTCTAACTTATTCATATACATTTATTAAATTATTCTAAGATTAAAGTCACCCAAATTTCTAATGCACACATTACTGTTGAGGTGTATGCTCTTTCATATACTTGCAATATTAAAATGACCTGTCATTAAACTGGATAATTTTACTGAAAGCGTACTAACATAAGTTAAATTAATAGTACTGCATCTGTTGTTATACACGTATATATGCATACACGTTTACATATGAAATCTAAAACTCCTGGTATATATGACGTAATTGCATTTAAATGCTGGTAGAAAGTTCATGCTGAGCGACTCTGATCTTAGTATAAAAGAGTCATAACGCAGTGGAAAGAAGTTCGTCTTATCATGCCTTTCTGTCAGCGTAACGACCACTGCCATTTTGGAGAGCGCATTAATTACCCACCAGAAAATAATTAACCAGAAAGCATATCATGAACCAAATAGCAAAACGTAGTGGAAAGAACATACCACCTGAACCCTGCTGGGAATGTTATGTTTATATGCCTATCTAGCATTGTTTCCTCACATGTGGAATTCATCATGAACCAAGAAAAGAGAAGCACAGGCAAATATTATTCAGGATTACAGAACTGAGTAATTCAATGGCCGTCATGAAAAAGCCAACTGTCAGAATTGTGCTAAATGATGGTGTCAGCACTATTAGCTTTAGCAATGTACAACACCCATCTGCAGGTCTGTTACATGCTATGCCTCATCTACGGTATATCATTTGATTTCATATAATTATTTAAAATCTAGAACAGCTGCCAACTTCACAAAAGCATTAACCTTATTGAAGTAATATCCATAACTTTGAGATCCAAAATAAACTATTAATACTTCATGATGGTAAACACTTGTATGTACATTTGTATGTACATGATGTAAAGATAATTATAAAAAGAGTCAGATGCACAATGCAGTTGAATAAGTCATATTCAAGAGACTTTGTGGTTTGGGGTATTGGAGTTTCAGCAGGTAACTGGTAAGGCCAAAAAAAAAACTTGTGTGTTTTGGGCAATGGTCTCAAAAAAGTTAGGTTGGGTAGGGATTGAGGTTTTTTAAGTTGTTTTTTTTTAAGTCTAGCCATACGAGCGAAATGAATTGCAAACGCCTAACTGGCAATACTATGCATCCATGAAGAGAATATAAACACCTTTTTGACAAGGATTATGCGCCTATCAATATTTTCTCCCGCGGGGGGAGGGGGGAGCGGCGGGCATATGCGGGACTTTAGACTGAAAGCAATTCCCGACAGGCGGGAATTTGACACGCCATATGATTCCGTGTCCCGGGAAATAGACTTTGTTAGGATTTTAGATCCCGGTAATATTGGCACCAACTAAGCATCCCCCATTGAGAGGATTTAGACGAAATTGCTTGGCTTTAGGGTGGGGAATTAGATCCCCAAAAATACAATTAGTCAAATTCCCCTGGACTTGCCCGCCACTCCCCCCCACCCCCCCCACCTGGGGGAAAATATTGATAGGTGCATAACTCCCTTAAACAAGAAAAATCTGACAAAATCAGATTTCACGAAAAATGATTGTCTCTAAAAACTTTAGGGTCGGCGGTTTTTCGCTAGATAGGGTCGGGTTGCCCAAAACACTGAACTTTTTTGTTTTGTCATAACTACGTATGATACAGTACGTGGGTGTTATTTGATGCGCTTATATTATATCATGTTTGATTTCTCCTCGTAAGTTGGCATATAATTATTATGTTGCAGCAGTTCTTGTCAAGGTGTTAACAGCATTGAGTCATTCATTATTGGCAAAGAATTATATGTATATCAGATTGGAACAGTTGAGCTGTAACCGTTTGTTTGTTCCTAGATCACTTACCACAGTTCTGCGTTGATTAAACAGTTGATATGCCTACGGTGACGCATGACTCTGGCATGACTACAAGGTTAGCTTTAGAAAATGGCAGCTGCAATAGCCATATAAATGCTTTGCAATGCTAAAATCTTATTTAAGCCAAGGACACAATTAATAATAAAACTCATTACAAAACTGTAGATGTGTTCACACACAAAGACACAATGCAATACAAAGCAGACCATCATTGGTTAGGCATAAACAAATTATGTTTGTTTGTGGTAACATGCCCACAACATTTAGGGTAGGAAGGTTGGGATTTTAATTTATTATTTATTTTTTTGGTAAATGGTCATTTTCTAAAACTGAATAAATATTCAAAACATATCAGTAATATCCTTAAAGCATTGTTTATAGGTGGATGCTATCAAAACAAAACACTTTTTTTTCCAAAAATGCATGTAATTATTGAAAAGGGTAAATAAAACAAAAATGTATGTGACAACCCCAATAAAAGGTTCTAGGGTCGGGGCATTTTTTTAGGGTAGGTCGGGAAACCTGAAACAAACATATTTTTTTATGCCTTAAGGTTTAAGAATCAAAACAACAATTCATACTATGTAGGTTACAAATGAATTTATGTGTCACAAGGCATTATAAATTATTGTTTCATTTTATAGGACATTGCATAAAAATTAAGGAAGCATTGAGAAAAAGAAAATCATTGCATTGACCCTTGAAAATAATAACAAGGCAAAATCAATGTTTATGTCAATTGCATTTTGCATCGGAAAATATTAACTGGGTAAACACCCTTAGTATTATAACGCTGTAACTATGTTAAGAGGACAAAAGCTGTTGCTTATTTCATTCCCTGACCTTCTAATTAGTAAACAATTAAAAATGCTGATTATAAAATTGCATTGAACTTTGGACATGTTAACAGGACAAAAGCCATGGATTATATTATTTAGTTGAACTTTTAATGTGTTAACAGGACAAAAGCCACTGGTCATATCTATACATTCAACTTTGAACATGTTAACAGGACAATTATTTTATCATTTTATGGCCTTTGTATTTGTTAACAGGGCAAAACTACCAGTTATATCATTGCATTGTACTTTAAACATTTTAACAGGATAAATCCAGGGATTATATCATTGCATTGTACTTTTAACATTTTAACAGGATAAAACCAGGGATTAAATAATTGAATTGTACTTAAAACATTTTAACATAACAAACCAGGGATTATATCATTGCATTGTACTTTAAATATTTTAACAGGATAAAACCAGGTATTATATCATTGCCTTGTACTTTCAACATTTAAACAGGATAAAACCAGGGATTATACCATTGCAGTGTACTTTAAACATTTTAACAGGATAAAACCAGGGATTATAACAGGATAAAACCAGGGATTATACCATTGCATTGTACTTTAAACAGTTTAACAGGATAAAAACCAGGGATTATAACAGGATAAAACCAGGGATTATACCATTGCATTGTACTTTAAACATTTTAACAGGATAAAAACAGGCATTATATCATTGCATTGAACATGAAACAAGTTAACATGACAAAAGCCACTGACTAAATCATTGCTTGAACTTTTAATGTGTTAACAGGACAAAAACCACTGGTTATATAAATGCATTGAAACACCTTAACAGGACAAAAAGCCACTGAGTATATCTAGTGCTTGAATGTTTAATGTGTTAACAGGATGAAAACCACTGGTTATTTCATTGCATTGTACTTTTAAACACATTAAATTAACAAGCAAAATGCCACTGATTATAGCATTGCCTGAAATTTTAGGTACATTGGAAAACCACTTTGAACATCTCAGTGTAAGGCAAAGTCAATGAAATGAGCTTTGAACATGTTTACAGACTGAGTTTTAGACATGTGAACAGGGATCATTGTCCTATAATTTAGCATCGGCACAGCAATAAACAGTAAAAAAATATGTACCGATACCATCATTAAGCCCATTACCTATTGCACTGATGACAAATGATGTAATTGTATTTTAATTGAATTAACCATTGAAGGTATGGGAAAAACATGTAAAGAACAACAAAACAACACAGCATACGAAAGCTAATTATCATTGGATGGTTATAAGTTATACATGCATTATCATATTCTCAATTTTATTACTTGTATGCATAATTTTGTAATCATACCCCATATCATCACCTTTTTACCTAGTTTTAACTGTTTCTAGATGTAAGGCATTGCTTAAATGTTTAAACATTTGCTAGCCTATGGTAAGGCATTCTGGATTTTTTTTAAAATCTCAGCAACAAAATGCCTTTTGCCTTGTAACAGTTTAGCTGAGTGCTTTACACATTGCCTTTCCATTCACAACATGTCTACATTCAGCATTCCCTGGGAGTAATTAAATGCATATTAAATCAGTTACCAGAGACAGATAAGGCCCATGTGTTAATCCCAGATTTGAATGTATGTATAATACAGTGATACTGATTGGCTGAATTGAAGTCCAGCAAGACACAAATGAGGCGTGTCGTGTAAAACCGGGCTTAATGCATCTGCATAAAGTATCGTCCCGGATCAGCGGACTGCACATGCTAACCCGGGACAACACTTTACGCAGATGCATTAAGCCCAGTTTCCCCATGACACACCTCAAATTATGTTGTTCTGATTTCGTTGTTTGAATCAGTCTTAATGTTACTAACATTACTAACACAATGCAACATTCTGAAATATTTTTAATACAGAATTAACAAACACTTGGATTATTACTTGTCATCAAATGCATCTGTTATCATTTAGGGTCAATTATTGACTCAACTGGATTTGATTTACAATGAATTTAGCCATTTACAAAGTCAGGACTTCATTGTTTGGCTGAAAGTTCTTGTAACAACAGTAACTGTATGTCATAGAAATATATTTTACAGAGATCAAATAGTATTTTAGAGGTTGCAGTGGTGTTATGGATATGGAGTCCGGCTTTTGATCGAGAGGTCGTGAATTCGATCCCTACTCAGGGAGCTTTCGAATGATCTTTCAGAAACGTACTGGTTCTACCCAGAAAACAGACTTGAAAATGACTTAATAAGTCTCTGGATTTCGACGCTATTGAGCTTAAATAAATAGGAGAGGCGTCGTGGGAAAACCGGTCTTAATGCATGTGCGTGAAGTGTCATCCCGGATTAGCCTGTGTAGTCTGCACAGGCTAATCCGGGATGGCACTTTTCACCTACATAGGATTTATGTTTAGAAAAGACTTCCTTAAAACAGAAAATACCATAAAAGCGGAAAGTGTCATCCCAGATTAGCCTGTGCGGATTGCACAGGCTAATCCGGGACAACACTTTACGCACATGCATTAAGCCCGGTTTTCCTACGACACGCCACATAGGTTTAAACTAATCTTCAAACTGAGAAGGCATGGATATAAAACGAGCATTTGGCCAGTTACATCAGTTATGCACCTATCAATATTTTCCTGCAGGGGGCAGCAGCAGGCTTTTCACTTAAAGCAATTCCCGATAGGCGATAATTTGACAGGCCGAATGATTCCGGGTTGGGGGAAATAGACTTTGTTCTGATTTTAGATCCTGGTAATATTGGCCCCCCCCCCCCGGGCCATTTGATACACCAATTAAGCATCCCCCATTGAGGGGATTTAGACAAAATGCTTGACCCTAGGTGGGGAATTAGATATTCATTTCAGTATATTTCTAACATTTGGCAATTAAGTTGTAGTCATGGCTTTTTGGCAAAGTGGTTTTGCGCAGTCAAGCATTCTGTCTCTCAGTTAATTCTTGGACATGGAATTAAGCTATTTACATTTTAATTTGCATACAAAATGTAATCTGTTTGCATTAAATGAAAGGTTTTACATGCAATTTTCTAAGAAAATTCCAATCCGGCGCAATTTATGTCCCTGAGTTATTTATGATAAACAATTTACGTCAGGCGGAGTAATCAGATAAAATGATCTTAATTAATCCAGCACTTGTCTTGAAACAGTGTGCCAATATTTTGCCAGTCTTTGCGCTCTATGCTTTTTGTTACTTCCTGTCGAGTTCTCAACATCCATGGAATATGTCAGTAGTTGCAGTAATGCATTTTACAGAGTTGGTAACTGGCAACCGTAATTGATGATTATGCAAATAACGCCAATTTTTGTTAGTGTTATGCTCAGTTCCCTCTTGAAGAATAGCAACTTTACGGTAATGATTTAGGCAAAAGCGCTGTAACTTGCCCATAAAATACAATGAGATCCTGTAGTTTTGATCCGAGATGTATGTATAAAAGGAACTGTCAAGAACTAGATCTTTGAGGTCCTTTTGTTAGCTCACCTAAGCACGTGGTACTTGGTGAGCTATTGGTATAAGGAAGCTCTCCGGAGCCGTCCGTCGTCCATCGTTCGTCGTGCGTATGACGTCAACAATTTGGACTGTTATCGCGATAGACTACATTTTTTATTAAATCTTGACCTAACTTGCACAGTTTGTGTATGACCATAAAATCTCGGATGGGATTGTTATTGGGTCAGATCACACCAGTAACACTAGAGTTATTGCCCCTTTTTCATGCAAAGAAAGTGCAAAAATACCTTTTTCCAACTTATAGACTTTATTTTCAATCCAATCTTAACCAAACTTTCACAGTTTGTGTATGACCATCAGATCTCAGCAGACTCCAAACATGGGACAGATCTTGTTTCAAACACCAGAGTTATTGCCCTTTGTTTATTAAAAAAAAATGTACAAAAATGGACATTCTTCAGGATAGAGACTTCATTTTTCATCCAATCTTCACCAATCTTGCACATTTGTCTATTACCATGAGATTACAGTTGAAGTCGAATATATACGCAAGATTGGACCAGAAACACCGGAGTTATTGCCCTTTGTTTGTGAACAAAAAGGCAAAAATGGACATTATTCAGGATAGAGACTTCATTTTTCATCCAGTCTTCAGCAATCTTGCAAAGTTTGTCTATGACCATAAGATTAAAGGTGAAGTCGAATATAAGCAAAATTGGGCAAGAAACACCAGATTTATTGCCCTTTATTTGTGAAAAAAATATACAAAAATGGACATTATTCAGTACAGAGACTTCATTTTTCATCCAATTTTAACCAAGAGTTATTGCCCCTTGTGTTTGGAAAAAAACATCAACAAGTTATCAATGATTGCCACACACTATTTTTTATTCAATGTTGACCAAACTTACACAATTTGCGTATGACCATAAAAATTGATTGATAAAATTTGATTTCCAACAGTTGCAAACCTTTTATGCAGTTATTTGAACATGCAACATTGATAGGAAAGCTTCAGAGCCTGGATTAACATCATTTATCGTCATTGGACAGAAACTTATCAAGGAAAACGCAAAACTTGACTTTATAGCAAAGCCATCGCAATTATCGCATTGCAACTAGTTCTCCATAACTGCCTATGAAAAAGACATCAAAATCTACTGTTTCTGCATTTTCCAGAATTGTCACTGAGTATAATGAAAAAGGGTCAGGTAAGAATATCGAGAAAAATGACTTGAGAACCATTAGCAAAAAAACGCACATCCACTACCCAACTCGTACTTTAGTTAGCCCATTGCACTAACCGATGTTTTAAATTAAAATTGGTCCTATCCCCCTCTGCGTATTGTTCAGATACCGTAATTTTCAAACCTGTCACAACAGTATGGTCTTCATCTGTACCAGTTCTCAGGTGAGCGCTTTAGGCCATCATGGCCCTTTGTTTTTATTACTTTTATTAGTGTAAACGTTTTGTGATTTATTAACCCATTTCATTGCAGTTTACATCAAATAGCAGATGTGGAAATCATCTACTCAAATGATGACAAACAATGAATGGAATTAATTTTATTAGCTTTTCAAATGGTAATCAGATTTGCACAGTTATATAAACTATTTTTTGAAACAAAAATCTGATTTGAAATATAGCTAGATTATTTTCATGAAAAAGATATATGATAAAAGTGATGTCAGACAAAAAACAGTTTTTGATTACATGGAATATTGTTTCTTTCTCTGGTAATTGTTATAGATAAACAATAATGTATACATAAAAAATATATATTTGTTCTGATATTATAGTGTGTGACAGTTGTCTCAAAAATAAATTTTAACTTCAGATTTTTTTCTGCCTTTTTTCCATTTTTCAATGACAGTTTTATTGATTCTACTTTGGCATCTTCAAAGACCCTTTTACAAACATTGATACATTATATTTTCAAAACCATGCTTAAAAGATGTTCACCAGATACAAAATGTGAAAACAATACAATTTTGCAATAACACTGTTCATGTTATATCTATGGTACATATTATTACGAGTTAAAGCTAAAAATATTTTTAAAATGTTGAACTAATAATCAATAGATTTCTATAAAAGTAAATACAAAATTATATTTTATCGTTACCACTGTTCATGGTATATATACTGTATATATTAATATCAGTAGAGTGTTTGCACGCTTGAATCATTTCCAGACAAATAAAGTGTAAAATCACAAGTTTTTTCCAAAAAAAAAACATATTAAAACAAATGGCGAAATAATAATCGCCAAAATAATATACACTGTAAAATCAGAATTACGTTTTCTTGTTTCTACTGTTCATTGTATATCAACAGTATAGAAAGTCTACTCATATGCAATGTTAAGTATATGCACACTTGAATCATTTCCATGGCAAACTGCCATCGAAACAGATCGCTTCTTGTCTTCCAGACTTGGAAAGCAGCTGATAACATTCCAAACAAAATAGCATAGCTATCTAGAAGTGGAAACAAATAAATCATTAAGGAGCAGGCACCATTTTCACTTTATCACTTGTTCCTCTATTTGTTCATTCTTGCAGTTTTTTGGGGGCATACAGACTTCTGACATGGCAGTTTGTTTATCGTTTTGCTTTGTTGAATGTTTCTTTATACTTCTATTCATGCAGTTAAAAATATACCAACATGCTTATTTACAGATGAAAAATTCCAAATTTTGTCAGATGTTTGTTTTGTTTATAATGGCAATAATAATAATAGTAATTAAAGCAGGAGCCAAATTGAACAGAGAAATTATAGCCATCAACAACACTGGTAAATCGAGGAATTGTATGGAACTGAAATACATTTAATTTAGCATATATATGTGACAGTTTTGATGATGCAAAGTCATTTCCATTTAGATAAAACATGCTTTGTATCTGTGTATTTTTGGTAATAGTAACAGGAATGATCACAGTTGCTGTGGACATTAATTGATACTGTGGTTCTAAGCTCAATCCAAAATTTGCCAAATTTATAGCCATTTTCCCAGTCGTATTTTAGTATTTAAGAGTTTATTAGGTATACGTTTTTCAATTAATGCAAAAAAGTCTTGGATTACACGTTTGAATTATAATACATCAGTGCAAAGATGGCAACACAATGATTTTATGAGCTGCAGTGGTGTTGTGGTTATGGTGCCGCCTTGCAATTGCAAGATCACAAGCTCCAATGATCTTTCTTAAAAAGACACCAAGTACTGGTTCTTCCCAGGAAACGGACTCAGACGTGTCTCAATAAGCATCTGCTTTTGCACACAGCTAAATTAAATAGGTATAAACTAAAAATGTTTTTAAAATGCAAGGGTTCTTTGTATTTTTCAGATTTGTAGCTAGACACCAAACAGGATGGGAGCGGGTGACGAAATTGCCCCGCGATTTACGCAGAAACCATCCCTCAAGCAGGAAGACAATGGAAACAAGCTCGTGTTCTCGTGCGCCCTCGAAGCGTCCCCTAAACCGGAGATCAACTGGTTTAGGGGCCAGACGCCCTTGCAGGAATCAGACAGGATTAAAATGAACGTTGAAAATACTAGTGGAAATACATACAATGTGTTAATGAATATAACTGGAGTAACGCAGGCAGACGGCGGATCTTATAAAGTTGTAGCTAAAAATAAATTAGGAGAGATGTCAGCGTCTATTAACCTGAATTTTAATGGTAAGTTGATTTTTGTTTAGTATTTTTCCTTCGAACAGTAGTTTTTTTACTATTGTGTATCACAAAATGTTGAAAACATCATTTTATATTACATACGATAAATATATTGGATAGAGAAAATGATTCAGAAAATTTATTTTCTCATAACATATAACTTCATGATTATGTGTCATTAAAAATCATGTTTATATGAACTATCAAATTGTCAAATGTTTGTGAGTGTAAGAGTGTTAAAGCTTTAAAATGCCAATAATTTTATTAATACTTATATAATATATTGATGGAATCGTTACAAAAATATATAAACAATGCCAAAAATTTGTTTTTTGATACAAGGTTCCAGCCGGATTCGAGCCGGATTCGAACTCGTGCCTATAAAATCGCACAATGACAACTTTCCCATGCTATTATACAGCTATCAATAGTGTGCAAGCGCATATTGGTAGTTGATGTACATTTCATTCATATCAATTTTACTAATTAATATCCCGGGCCAATGAAAATGTAGCAGTGACAACGTTTTATAATTATAAAATAAATATTTTACTGTTTGTTTATACAGACGAGACCTATATGTTAAGCAATCATTAAATGAATACTTCTTAAAATATAACATTAATTTTTTTTTTATACCATATTAGCCATCAATAGGCCCCGAAATGGATTAGCTTTATTATATTGCTCCCCAGTATTTAATAATTGTTTATTAATACCCAGTTTATAAAATTTATATTGCTACATAGTATATTAATGTAAAATTGCTACCCAGTATAGCCAGAAGAAATGGTATATTTCATACTTTGCATTTTCTAAACTTAGTTATTTTGAACTGGAAAATTGTGAACTTCCAGTGTTTCATTAAATTTTAATTATACACTTTGAATTATCGGTGTAATATAGGGTTGAAACAGTAATACTTATAGATGATAATATGATAAATAACCTGTTTTAATAATAACAAATACAATGTACCTTTATTACTAATTTTCTATTATTTTTTTCAGCAGCTTCACAAAATCAGTAAGTATACATTTATTTAGTTTTGAATATTGCATTAATACTCATACTCATCACCGAGTTAGTCACTCATTTAATAACTCAGTTAATATCTCAGTCAGTCAATCCCTTACTCACTTGATCTGTCAGGCGGCAGTCCATCAGGACTCAACCAACCAACCATCCAACCAACCAATCAACCTAGCAACCAACTAACAAACAAAAACCAAGCAATCAGCCAACAAACCAAACCCAAGTAACCAACCAACAGACACAAACCAAGCAACCAACCAAGGAACAAAAACCAAGCAATTAACCAACACACAAAAACCAAACAATCAACCAACAAACAAAAACCAAGCAACCAACCAAACCCAAACAAGCAACCAACCAAAAAACCAAGCCAAACCTTCCATCCAAGCAAGCAACCAACAAACCAAACAAATCAATAGATTGATCGGCCCATCAATCAAATTTATCAATCAATCAATCAATCAGTCAGTCAACCAGATTAAGGAATTTATCAGTGAATTGGTTAGTTTATAATATAACCAAAGATGTTCTAAGTATATATGTACTATACAA
Organism: Congeria kusceri; assembly: GCA_027627225.1. Classification (NCBI taxonomy): domain Eukaryota; kingdom Metazoa; phylum Mollusca; class Bivalvia; order Myida; family Dreissenidae; genus Congeria; species Congeria kusceri. Next base: position 54,335,877 of record CM051027.1, on the reverse strand, counting down.
GCTGACATGTTCTCATTCTACGCTTATATGCATATAATATAATTAAAACAGATTTTATTCTGCTTTGGCATGTGAATATCTTCTCATATCTGCATTGGTAGCTTGTTCCAAAAGTTGCGATGTTTTTTGTACGCTTTCTTTTTGAAGGGTGGGTATTACTGACAGTTGTTTTGGCATCAAACCACTAGAAGATGCATGGGTGTTTCAAAAACATGCAGATGATAATTGATAAGTGAAATCATTCTAGAAGGTGTTTCCTGTAGACTGAGATATTGGTCTAACGAGATAAATTCAACTCAAATTGCTGGTGTGGTTCTGCACAAATTTCATTCATTCTTTTTTTGTTCTTGCTGATAAGTAATCAATTCTGTAAGTGTCAAAGAGTATAAACATAATTGGACTAATTTTAATTGACATGCTTTATTATGTTATATAAGGTATTTGAACATGATACACGCTAATTTTTCTATAGACAAAGAACAAAATTATCATTAAACTACCCAATAAACAATGCAAAAAGTAGTTTCGATTGTGAGCAGAGCTTAGTAAAAAGTAGTTCCAATTACAATTGAAAAATATATGTCAATCATGTTAGAATCAAAATAATTTTCGAATTATCGTTGTTTATCAGCCAATAAACAACTCTTTGTCGTTCTGATATGTGGCTATTAAACAACTCGGGCTTATGCCCTCTTGGTGTAATTCCTATGCATCAGAACTCCAAATCATTGTTTACTGGCCGATAATAAAAAATTATTTCTTAATTAAATATACGGTCATCCTGATAAAAACCTAAGACTTATGTCAGTGGCAGTATTTTAAAAAATTCACCCTTGCATTCCTATCACTGTCTTAACTGTTTTTCCCTGTTTCTAATCGTTCGCTTATTTACTTTTGCATTTAAAAGGTCTCAATGATTTAGGTGTTGATTGTTTTGGGGTTAACACGTACATACCGGTAATCAAAAGAAAAAAAAAATCCTTGAAGAATTCTTTTTAAACATGTTTCATAGCTATGACTTTTATACATGTAAGCCACAGAGAATCACTGACAGGAAAGAAAAAGGTAGACATACAGTGAGGCATTTTATATAACATTGGAATCTTGTAATATTGCAAGATACTGCTAGGTGTAGGCGGAGGGAAGCTTCTCTGTAGACGAATATTTATATTTATGTATACATGTACCTGAGACTGATCTGATCTTGGCACCAAGTGCTTGCAGTGGTTCGGTGCAAGACCACTGTATTTCCCTCACACCTGTAGTGCGATTTAAGATAGTCTTGCACAGCACTCTTAGAAAGTAATTTTCAAGTGGCTATGGGATTGTTCAGCTGCAGGTATGAGCTAGTGTAAACAACCTTGGGCAAGGAAAAGTAATTACTGTTACCTGTAAGAAACAATGATTAGAGACATGTGTTCTTTTCTTCTGTGTGTATGATGGCTGTGCAACTAGTTATGAGTTGGCAAGTCATATTCATTTCTGTAAACTTTGGGCCCAATTTAGGTGGGTGAAGACATTTTGAGACTAACTAATAATCACGGCTGCTGACAGCCGACATTGGTAAGTAGCTGCTTCCCAGCTTCTTTGGATCACAAACGTTCCTCCTATATGTCCTACATCTGGTGCAGAATGGCAGGGAACCGAGCAAAATATGCTGACATCATGGATTAAAATCTAGCTGGTTTCCTGTGTCAAAACCCAAATATTCCTCTTATTGGTCCTAAATATTCATTTCTGTAAACTTTGGGCCCAATTTAGGTGGGTGAAGACATTTTGAGACTAACTAATAATCACGGCTGCTGACAGCCGACATTGGTAAGTAGCTGCTTCCCAGCTTCTTTGGATCACAAACGTTCCTTCTATATGTCCTACATCTGGTGCAGAATGTCAGGGAACCGAGCAAAATATGCTGACATCATGGATTAAAATCTAGCTGGTTTCCTGTGTCAAAACCCAAATATTCCTCCTATTGGTCCTAAATATTTGTTACAGACAGATAGGGAACCAAATAAAATATGCTGACATCATGGCTAAAAATCTAGCTGGTTCCAAGCTTTTATCAGATCACAAACCTTCCTTCTATTTGTCCTATTGTACTTGTGTTGCAGTAGGTCAGGTACAAAATATGCTGACACCATGGTTTAAAATCCAACTGGTTCCTGCACTGAGAACACAAACTGTCCTCCTCTTTGTCCTTAGCCATCAGTTGCTGAAGGTCAAACAAAAATATGCTGACATCATGGCTTATAATCTAGCTGGTTCCAGGTTTCATCAGTATAGAAACTTTCTTCCTATTGGTCCTACCATGATGGTGCAGGAAAATAAGCCAAATATGCTGACATAATAGCTTAACACTTCCAGCAGGCATTACAAACTTTGAACTATCAAGGTATCAACTTGGAAACTGTTTGAAAGAGGTTGCATAGGAGCCAGGTCAGGTTAGCTTGCCCAGTTAGTGGAAGTACCTAGATTAAAGACCCAGACTTTCTGCCTAATTTTATCATCCAAAAAATCTGAATATTAAAAGTTCATTAATAAAACTCATTTATGTCAAAAAAATTAATTGTGTGATTCGGGCAATGGTCTCAAAAAAGTAACATACAGTAGTAATTGAGTTTGTTTTTTTTATACTTTTTTGTAAAAGAAACATTTTGGTAAAAAAAACATTGAAAATTATCTAAAATCTGACAATTCGGATTTCACAGAAAAGAATCATTGCTACAAACTTTTGGGTTGGGGGGTTTTAGCTAGGTAGGGTTGGGCTGTGCGAAACACAGAAATTTGTTGGGGGGGGGGGGCCTCAGCTACCAGGTATACAAATTTCCATTTGACTACAACTTTTTCTTCATAAACCATATCATTCAACACATTTGTGAAGGACTACAACATAATACTGTGAATTTGGCTACAGAAAATGTGTAGCCAGGGTAAGCCCTGTACATACATCTGGGCCCATGTTCACCAACCCATTCTCAGACTTAAGACTTAAGAATAAAGAAATATTGAAAATGTTCTTCTCTAAAAACACTATTTATGCAAATTTTATGTGGTATTTACCAATGCAAATTTAAGCATTCTTTAGTTACAATGATTTATTAATTACATAAGCATCATTGGTACCAGCATATTTAAGAACACACACATTTTTTTTCTTGAGTCTAACTAAGTCTATTCTTTATTCTTCAGTCTAAGAATGGGTTGATGAATATGGGCCCTGTTGAGTACATGTTAACACATTGTTATTTGTCTACACAGGCAAGACGGCATAGCGCCAAACTTTACCCAGAAGCCCCTGATCAAACAGGAAGATGGCGGCAAGCGCATGCTGTTCGAGTGCCAACTCACTGCCGATCCCGCCCCAACCATTTCCTGGTTCCGGGACAACACACAGTTGTCAGCGAGCAGTAAGTTGTCATAGCAACAATAACTAAAGCTGTGAATTTTTAACAAAGGATTACTATTAAAAGGTTACTGAAAAAAGCAACAACAAATGAAAAATCAAAACGCTGACAATGTAGAAAGACTGTTGGCGACAAAAGAAATTATAATCATGTGAATTATGAGTGCCATTTTGCTAAAAGGAATCATTTGTTTGAATGAAGTTCAATTTCCCACCTTTAAACTTAATAATGTGGCTTCTTATTTAATAGTATACAACATCATCATGAAAACTAATTTGTAAGTAACAAAAAATATTTTGTTTGAGCTAATTATCTTATGCAAGCGGAATTATATACATGCCAGTTAATAAGTCAATCTGCAAGGGCCAGAATAACTGATAAAGTGAAGTAGCAAGGCGCACTGATTGTTAGTGCTTCTAAGCAACAGATCTATAAATTTATAGATTTATAGATCTTTCTTTGTAGTCTACTGAGTCAATACAGATCATACGATGCAAGCTCTCTGTTGTCCATAGTACAGTTTAAAATTAATAAATTGCAGTAATTTGTTGTCAAAATATTCAGAATGAGAATTGGTACAATTTAACAAGAAAAAACACTTTCGCGACGTGTCAAAAATAACCCATGTAGCGCTTTAATTTGGTGGCTTTATTCCAGGACACTCATTACATACATTAAATAATTAAAATGTAAGAAAACGGGTGTGAAATTTTGCTGTATTGAAGAAGGACCCTTTCTGATTTCGTTTTACTGACTAATAGCCTGCAAAAAAAGAAGTAGTTTTCCACGATACCTCTTTTGGATAGTAACCTCTCAAAAGATTGTTGACTTCCGCCAACAATCTAACAACTTGCAGTTGTCTGCGAGCAGTAGGTTGTCATAGCAACAAGATCTTAAGCTGTGACATTTAAAAACAAACTTTGTCCTCACTTATTATTTGGTTAAGGATAACTATAAATACTAAATTAGTGGAAGAAGCAATAACAAATGAATAAAAAAGCTGGAGTTGTCTGCCAGCAATAAGTCGTCATAGCAACGAGAACTAAGGTTGTGACCTTTTCTATAAACATTATTCCTGTTGTCTCATCGTTTGCTTAAAGGTTACAATCAGGCGTAAAAAAAATATGTCAGTTTCAGGTTACCCGACCTACCGTAAAAAAATGCGCCATCCCTAGAACATTTTATTGAGTGTGTCAGAATTTTTTCTTTAGTTGTATTTACTTTTTACGACTAATTGAATGTTTTTTTAATAAATAAATGTTTTTTGTTTTGATAGCATGTACTTATAAACAATGTATAAGGATATTACTGATATGTTTTCAATATTTATTCAGGTTTAGAATCTTCAAGTTTACCATTTTTCAAAAAAAAAAAATAAATAAATTAATCCCTACCTACCTACCCTAACTTTTTTGGGCATGTCACCTGAAACGAACATATTTTTGTTATGCCTCAATAGTTTGCTGTAGAAAAACAACAACAAAAAACAAAGGTAGTAGCTAGCAAGTTGTAAGTTGCTTTAGCCTTAAGAATAGTAGTTGGTATTCTCTCATGTTCTGTTCAAGAAATTCGACCACAGTACAAAGGACCAGAATAGAAAAATAGGCAACCATAATAATAATTTATATGTATTATATATGTGAATAAAATTATTTTGGCACTTCAGAGAACAAAAACAACAACATATCTGTTCTTATGAAACTAAATATTTTTTCATGATTTTCAGGTCGACTAAACATGGACACTAAGCAAAAGAGCCCTAAAGAATACATAATAACACTAGAAATTAGTGGAGTGTCACCTCAGGATGCTGGTAGTTACCGAGTGACCGCGAAGAACGCCCTTGGCGAAAGTAATGCTACTATCGGTCTCAACTTTGACGGTAAGTCAGTTTCTTCTGTATTTCCGTTCGTTAAGATTAATTGTTTCTGAAAGGTTTGAAATGACTTGCATTTAAGTTTTATAGGAGTGTTGCGTTTTAAAATTAGATTTATCGTTTGTTATCATTTGTTTATGCATCTGTTCAGTGTTTCTTTGTTTTTTTTGTTTCTATCTTCTTGTGTTGCAGACTAAATAAGATTACTTTAAAATAACTTGCCAGCAATGTCTCAAAATTTTCAATATCTGTTGCTAAAACTAAACTGTGGATTATCAACTAAACACCTTTTGACTCAATCCCAGTTAACCTGGACAATTGGCATATCCAAAACACAATTTTTTTTATCTCACTAAAATGATATGGTATGGGATTTATTTTGTCATGACAGGTGTTGGAAACCTAATTTCAAAACTTCACCACTTAAGATTTCACATTTTTTCAAAAACAGCATCGCTTGTTGAACCTTGAATAAAAAAGCAGCCGTATTAATTAGTAAGGGTCTACAAGTTAATATGCTCAAAGGATGGACGTAATTGAACTAATTGTTAAACAAAACATATTTTAAATCAAAATTAGGACATACCTGCAATAGAAAAACATGGTTTAGCTATCAATTCTTAAGCAATGTAGCAATAAAATAAAATCAAACAAACAGAAAATCAAAAATATTTTTTATTTTTTCAAAAACGGTAATTTCCGTTTCAAATTAAAGAAGCCACGAACAGTTCAAACGAGTGTAACAGTTTCAATTAACAATATTGAACTATTAAAGAAAAAAAGATTTACAAAATACCAATGAAAGTCATAAATAAGAGAAGCGGTTTTACAAAATGTAAATGTCCCGTAAATGACAACGTCATGTCCCGTATGTTACAAACTATCATAGTAATTATCTGTACTTGCATCAGTACTAAAACTCACAATAAAACATGGCTAAAACACATTTCTCTAAAGAATAAAACTGCGATCATTGTCTTTTGAACGTTAGTTTTAATTGACCAAAACTAGTTTATATAATATCGTTGCCTTGACGATTATGATATTAAAAGAAAATACAAATCTATATCGTTATTCTCTGGAATTTATTTCCTTGAAATACAAGATATATTTAATCAATTTTTATGTGTTAAAGCTTTTTATGAAACACACTATTTTGAACACTAAAACTATACGTCACAAATAAATTCGTGACGCACTGTCCCGTAAGTTATACTTGTATAACACTCTTATCATACGTCAGTTATTTCGAAATCATCTGAAGTATTTCGTCATCGAACGTAAACATTCGTCCTGATTTGCTTGTTGGGACTGGATGTTCGATCAATCGAACGATATCAGCTGTCTTCACCCAGACTTTATCTTCGGCTACTGGCCATTTGTATGTCCCCTTGCTTTTTCCGCACTCAGTCATAAACGAAATGTGTGTTGTTTTGTCTTCATCGCAGACCTCAATTACCTTTCCGATGTAGCACTTTGTATCATACATGGCAACAACAAGTTGATTTAAACCAATTTCCTTGTGTCTGCTGCCCTTTCTATCTTCAGATAACTGATCAGTTGCTGTACTTTCTGTTGCCACATTCTCGGCTGTTGCTGTTACTGTTTCATTGGCTTGATCTTCCATCGTTTCAGATTCATTAGAATTTCGACCGTCTTTGTTTTGTCTGCTTTGCGTACTACGTACTATAGCATTGTCGGCATTTCGTTTTGTTGTCCCCCCAATTCCATCACAGGGGCCTTTTCCGTGGCCACTTTCAAATAATGCCACGATGCGTGTATTCCGTATTCAACAGGAAATCTGCTCACTAGGTCGAATATGGTCTTGTTCCTGTATTGAGATGATGGCGAGTCTGTCCAAAAATGAACAGCCTTCAGGTTTGGAAGAAGTGTCTTAACTATTTTCATCAGACTGTTTATGATGCATATCACCATTGTAGCATTGTGATTTAGAACTTCGGATACATGTACATAGCTTACATGTTTTAATTCTTCAGACTCCCCTCGGTAGTAAATAACGGCGGGATGAAGTGTAACCATGCTACTGTTCCAATACGCTGATTGGATTTCTTCAAGAGTATTGCAACTATAGTTTTCTGAAAAATCCATCTGGATTAATACCTGCTCCTTTGGTAGATTTTCTTTCATTTTACTGACTGCGCTGTACTGACTCTTCACTCTCTGTATATGGCCCTCAAACTCTTGAAAGGTTTCCAACATCATTTTAACAAACACAACTTTGGGTTTCTGAACTTCAACTACACGTTGTTTCTCTTTGCCATTCTGAAGCTTCACTCTTTTCCATTGTTGAAACTTAACATCTTCGCCTTCGTTTGGCATCTTTTCAAGCATCTCATTCAATGAGGCTCTACTGTCTTTGTACATTTCTACAAACTTATCTGGATTTGTACAGCTTGTAACATTCAAGCATTTCAGTGATCTCAGTAAGAAGCAGAAGTTCTGGTGTTTAGAACAAAGACAAACACTTCGAGACGTGAAATTCACTAAGCTTATGTACTTAGGCCGTGCTTTATGGAATGTAGTTCTGGAAACCTTGATATCCGATTCTGCATTGAACTTTAAGTGCAAGTTGTACATGTAATCATTTAGCACTCTCTTTTGTATCTTCCCGCTGTCACCCTTTACTGCATCAGATTTCCCCGGTAGTTGTCTTGAATTGTCATCACGTTCTAGGAATCCAACTATCTTGTCGTTCACTCGCTTCCTAATGTCATCAAGTCTCTTCCTCTTCACATGTACCACATTCTTGTTCGAAACTGTTTTCCTTAGGGTAGTGACCTTTTCTAGTGTGCTTTTTAATCTATACTTCTTAATTACCTTTCCTGAAGCAACTCTATGAACAATCTGTGCTTTTTCAGAATTTCCTTCTTGAGCATTCTTAACGGTCTTTATTTCTTCTGACAAACATTCACCCAGTATAAGCTTCTTTCGAACTTCAGGAACATCTTTCGGGTTAATTCCAGACCGTTTCAAGAGAGTGTCACTTTTGCTTTTTGGGGTGTTTGCAATGCCCACTCTATTTTCACACCGTTGAAGTCGTTTCTGGGCATTTTTTAGCTTTTTCTTCAACTCTTCAGTCTTATTCTGTAGAGTCTCTATGGTTCTATAAGACCTTGCTAAGGCTCTTTATCCTCTCTTTCTGCCACGTTCAGACGCTCTGCTCCTATTCACAAATGGCATTTTCACAGTCATCAATGCATCAGATGAACTTAAAACAGCATTGTCACTTGTCGATGGCTGTTCAGTATCATTGGATGAAGGATTTACATTATCAATACTTGCCTCCTGCTCTTGGTTCTGCCGTATTCGCTTATTTCTGAATTTGGCCTGTCTTATTTTGTTGAGTTCTCTCTTCCTTTGTTGAGTTTCATCGTCCAAATCGGATATAGGAACAAAGTATTCCCTCACTCGTTCTCTTTCAGCCTTCAGCCATCTGTCTCCGAGCGGTTCTTTCTTTCTCTGTCGATATTCGCGCATGCGCTGTGACTTTGATTTCGCCATGCTGCATAATATGTTATGTGTGTATTAAAACAAAGCAAACCTGCTTAATTAATGGTTAATTAAAAGTAATCGTTTGTGAAAATCTGTGTTAACAACTTTGTTTCTTTCAATAACATACGGGACGAAACCGCATAACATACGGGACGCATATTAGAATGGTGTCTCTATAACTATACTTGTCTTTAATGCTTTGCTGATTTACAGGTTGCGTTTAATATATCATTGATAAAAATATTTCATCAACATTATAATATTATGCTTTTTTCATGGAGACATATTTGCAATCAAAATATTTTATATATGCAACTCAGAATATTTAGTAAACAGGCCAAACGCTTTAGAGCGTATTATTCTTGTGTTAACGTACATATAAGTGTTTGTTGCTTCAATTCAGTGAAATAAACCCCCTGTTCACAAATAACGTATAATTAAAGCGTATCTAATTTATTAATTTGCTCATTCTTCGCAAATGAATCTTGCAAGTTTATAATATAACATACGGGACGTTTTCGAATAACATACGGGACATGCCTTTATGACTAAAGCATTTAATTTTGCGAAACAAGAAAAAGCATTTAAAATACTCCTTTTTAAATGCATTATAAACCTGCTTAAAAAAAACACATAAATTACGCACAAACATATAATAAACCAACCGATGCTTACCTTTCTGATGATCAATATTTAATTTTATTTTGCCCACGTGGTTATACGTTGAAAATATGACTTCAATGGCGGGCTTTAACTTTTGTTTTCATCCGGGTAAGTTGCCACAGATGAATTTAACCTAAAGTGATAATTTATAGGAAACAAAATAACCGATTGTGCTCATTTCTAACATCTACATGCCCCGTACGTTATGTCTCGTACGTTACGACCAATGTTTTCTTCCGGCTTCATTCTGTTTCGGAAATTTACGCTATCCTACCTCAGTAAAATTTCTTCATTTAATGGTTTTTATAATTATCTGGAAATGTTCTGAAAGCAAATGTTTGCTTCTATACGCGATATTTAGTCTTCAAAACCACAACTAGAAAACGTCCCGTACGTTACCGGGTTAAAATTACGCTTCGATTTCCTATTTTGACATATGTCATTTATTAGTTTCATCTGAATGGCTTCAATAAAATGTTTTTTTAACAACTTGTGTAAATAGGACGGATAGATTTCATGAATATTTTCGTACCCTGAGTAAGTTTAAACTAAATATTTTGGTTATAAAACATTTGTCCCGTAAATTTATTGAAATTGGCGACATGTTATATCCAAAGCAAAAATGTTGCAGACAATCGTTTTATACTCGGAAACTTATACTGAAATGTATCATGTGATTACTTATATTGTTATAACGATCTGAAGATGACCCATGAATGTGTTTATGAGATCTAACAACTCGTTTTATTTATTTATTCGGTTCCGGCGACACCCAGTTTTTGATATGCCTGCCATCATACAACACAATTTTCACATCCATTACGGTTAGAGGGCAAAAAATAGTGCTTGAAAATAATGAAAATTGCATCACTTTACAATAATACGATTATTTTATTGTCATAGAACAATGCAGTTTTCTACCGCCGTTCATCAAATTCCGGCGACACGAATTGTCCAGGGTAACTGGGATTGAGTCTTTTACTCCATAAAAAAAGTTTCTAACTATTCTTTGTTTAATGCCTGTTTTAATGTAATTTAATTTACATAATACTTATTTATCATTATAATACCTATGGTCTTAAAGGATTAATGTAATTGGGAATTTGTCAATGTGTCTTACTTGATACATGATAAAATTAGAAGCACATATGTTACCAAGGAAACGAGAAGATAAATTATTTTGATATAATATTAAGACACCTTTTAACTTTCTGGGATTTTAACAATACTTGATATATATCATTTAACTAACTTTTATGTTTTGTTTTGTGTATTAATTTGAACTCTGTTAAATTGTGTTAATGTGTGTATATTATTTTACTAATTACATTTTAACTAACATATGTACCCATACATGTAAATAACATTTATAATTATTTACATTCTGGTAACAAATGTTATTTCAAGTAACATGTGTATGTACCTATGAATGATTTATTACCAGAAAAATATTTTTGTTTTGAACAAAATCTACAACAAATTATTTTTCACTATTTAGCAACAAACTATTTTAATGATATGAAAATTTCTGGGGCTTCATTATTATTATTACCCTGTAGAAAGTAAAATGTGCTATCACCCAAAACCAACACATCATTCATGAGTGGTATTTGGTAGTAGTGTATGTAATTGTTCTGTTTATGGCCTTGTGAAACAGACTGTAGTCGGTATGAATAGACATACGTACAGTAAAACTTCTTTAACTCGAGCATCGATAACTTGTATACCTACGATAACCTGAGGAAATCACAAAATCCCGGTAAAATCTTTAATACCCCTATAATAAATTACCACCTTTAACTCGAGCATCAATAACTCGATAACTCGAGCACACATGTTAGTCCCTAATCCAATATACTATTGATTTTTACCCTTGTTAACTTGAGAATGCATTTCACACCTCTATGTAGTCTTTGGGGAAACCTTTTGCACCTATCGGGAGCCACAAACTGATTAAGGGGAATTGCCATTTTGTTATTAACAAATCGGGAATTTAACTCGCCTAGGTAACAACATTGAACTGTTATTAGGTGAAATGCATTATCTTATCGGTGTGTAGCATAAAACGTAAGCATTAATAATGACAAATGAGTAGTTTTGATGCCTATATATTCTTGGTACTTTGTTTGTATAAGCATAGTAATAATTAAACCTTGAAAGCATTGATTTCCAATGTATTTGTAATCACCCCAGTAGTTTTGATGCCTATATATTCTTGGTACTTTGTTTGTATAAGCATAGTAATAATTAAACCTTGAAAGCATTGATTTCCAATGTATTTGTAATCACCCTGGGGAGCAATTTAATGTCCTAGTGAATATTTGTTTACTTTCACCTTGATAGCTCAAGAACTTTGATAACTGGAGCATTATCCCGGCCAGACCTTGAGTTAAAGAAGCTTTAATGTAGTTGATAATGAGGGGTAATTCATTTACTGAAAATATGGGGAATGGTGATTTTCTGTGTATAAACCTGCTGCAATCGTCTATATTTAGATGTTCCAGTATAAATTTTTTCTCGCTTGCATTTAAACCGACTGTGTATGTATTTGTATGTATGCTTTCTATTAGATATTTTATAAGTAAGTTATGTCTGCATTATGTTTGTGTGATGTTTAGTTCTGCAAGCGAAAGGCACACCACCGAATTTCGTTCAGAAACCGTTGATTCGGCAAGTGAACAAGGATGTAATCATTGAATGCAAGCTCTCCTGCGATCCAGCCCCAAGTGTCAGCTGGATGCTTAACAATGCAGAAATTACGTCCAGAGGGCGTTACAAAATATCGCAAACAATAACTGATAACGTTTTTCTCCTTTCGTTGGAGATTACGGACATCGGTGTCCAAGATGGCGGGATGTATAAAGTTCTCGCACAAAATGCTCGTGGCGAAGCAGTGGCCACAATAAATTTAAATTTAGAAGGTATTTTTACCCCACCCACCACCAAAATCACAATTTCCGAACAATTTTGAAGCCCTAAATCTGCTTCCACCTGATATGACTGTCACATGATTGTACAAAAGGTTTGCAAATCTACTCCCATCGCTTTTTAACCTATTCAAGAAATTCCTGCACCAAATTGAAGCAGCCGATACTGTTTCCATTCACTTTATCTGAACTATGCCCCTTCACTTCCTATCTTTATCCCTTTTCCATATTTTATGCTTATATACCGTGTCAGTTGCATACCTTTAACATCTATGTTTTTTAAAGGATTTTGTCTTCTCTACCAGCCTTGTGTTCTGGGATCTTTTCATGACCTACTGTTTTATCCAGACCTAATCAACCTTGAACAGCGCTGCATTCGTTTATTGATCCGCTACCATGCCCTTTTAAAAGGCAATGAGCGCCTCATGTCAGGTTATCTATCGTTTGTATTGCCCTTTAACAAGCGTGATTAACGCTGACATGTTCACATACTGCGATTCCAAAGTCTACATACTGCGAAGTTTCTGTTAACTATGATTTTCATGGAATATTTTGAAATAGGATACAGGTATGTGATATTTTTATAGCACAAAGTACAAATATTTCTCCCAACTGTTCAAGGATTGTTATAACATATGCGGTGCTACTGCAGTTTTTTGTTGAAAACGTGAAAAATTGATTTTAAGTTATAGGCTTCGCAGTAAGGAAACTTAAACTCGATTTGTCTCGTTTTAATAAAAAACTACGGCAATTCTGCAGTTGGTGCAATGGCCATAGAACATGGGAGTTAGACCTTCGTACTGCGGTATTAAACTTTTTAATATTGGTCTTCTGTTTCTTGATGATCCATCAAAATCATAATTAATCGAGACATTGCGGGATGCCAACTTTGACATGCACACACATCGATTACATTATTGTAGAGGGCCCTTTTCGGTGGCATGTTATGGTATATTAATCAGCATATATGGGTGTTAAATTGAAGCAAATATTTGAGTGGTATGTCCTGAGACTTTAATACAAATAACACTGCATGGTATTCTACAAACTAATAAAGTAATTGCATGGGTAGCTTATCTCAATCTTTTTACTGTACAGTAACACAGCCTATGGGTCAGAGAATATGGCTTCTTAATAGGCAGAGAAGCCCAATTTTGCTAAAAGACATGCAGACATTAATAGGCCATTATGATAAGGATAAGGATTAATCACATTAGCTAGAAGCATGGTTTCATGAAAATAAGCTTCATAGAAATTTGATGGAATATAATGGTTTATTTGCTAAGTACCAGTACAATTTTTCTGCATTCATATTGTTACATTTGTGAGATTAGGAAAAAAAGGAATTCAATGTATTACACATGCTGGGAAAAACATGGTGTCAAAAAATATTGTATTTATACAAATTAGTTTTCTGTTGTTGTTTTTATTTCACAATTTATATATATTGGCTTATATTATCACAAGCTTACATACTTGTTTTAATTGTCACAATTGTTAGAAGTCATCATTCTGTAATTTATTAATATATTCCGGCAGAAGTTTAAGAAAACCACTATCCGAAACATTTGAATCTTTTTACATTGTAACTTTTACTGCCATCATGAACTGAATTTCTGGATAGATTCTGTTTTTATTAAGCTGTAATACGGCTATTTTTTAATCTGCTTTCCATCAGTATCAGTTTACATAATTTCATATCATGCAATTAATTTTTCTTTGATCTTTCTTTTTACAGGTAAAAAGCCTCAGTAAGTATCCCTTTGATAATATTTCACACATAAAATATAATGATTAACAAAAATATGCAGTGTATGATGGATTTGATATTATTTCGCATAAGTTACATTAATAATTAGACAAATAATGCTGTTTAAGGTATTAGGCCAAAAATAAAATTTCTGTGTTTCAAGCAATCCCGATCCTACCTAACTTCTTTGAGACTGTTGCCCGAAACACACATTTTATTATTTTGGGCCTAAAACAGAAATGTTGTTTCTTTGGTCCATTTGTACCCCAAACATGTCTTCAGTGGCCTATGTCTTAAACAGTTGAAGAATATAAGCCTAATTGGGTTGTAAAAAAACAAAACAAAACAAAACAAGTTTTGAGTCACAGGTAAAGGTCAAGGTCAAACTGTAGCCTCTTAAAGGTCAAAATTAGCAGACATTAATACATTTATTAAAAAGTTTGATTTTATTTTAAAGATGAGACCTTTATTATAGTGTCAACAACTCTGTACCTTATCATAAAGCATAAGAAGATGTGATTCCCTTATTATACAGCATAAAGAATGCTGTATCCTTACTATTGATTGTCAGCCTTACTATACCCCTATTATAAATCACAACCAAATGCATCCAGTTATTACCAAGCATAAACAATGCTATACCCTTGTCAGACATACTATACCCATATTATAAATCACAACCAAATGCTATATAGTTGTTACCAAGCATAAACAATGCTATACCCTTGTCAGACATACTATACCCCTATTATAAATCACAACCAAATGCTATATAGTTATTACCAAGCATAAACAATGCTATACCCTTGTCAGCCTTACTATACCCCTATTATAAATCACAACCAAATGCTATATAGTTATTACCAAGCATAAACAATGCTTTACCATTTATTCAAAGCATAAATAGTGCTTTTCTCTTAGTATACAGCATACATACGAGGCATGTCGTGGGAAAACCGGGCTTAATGCATGTGCGTAAAGTGTCGTCCCGAATTAACCTATGCAGTCCTCACAGGCTGATCCGGGACAGCACTTTTCGCTTTTATGGTAGTTCTATTTCAAGTTAAGTCTCTTCTAAAGATAAATCCTCTGTCGGAAGAAAGTGCTGTCCTGGATTAAACTGTGCCGACACGGCTCATATATATATTTGTTGTTCGAACCACGTTTATCCTTTTCGCAGAGTTCCAACAGGCAAGGCACCCCACTTCCTGCAGAAGCCTACGATTAAACAACAAGCGAACCTCCTCGTGATGACGTGTATTCTCGAGGCCAAGCCTGCTCCCTCCATCAAATGGTTCCGAGAATCAGAGTCACTGACAGATGGGGGACGGTACAGCATCAAACTGGAAAACGATGGGGAAACACCTGATAATTTCATCGCTACACTGCAGATAAAAGTAAGCGGCTCATGTCCTGTTATCTATCGTTTGTATTGCCCTTTAAAGACATTCGCAACAATTTCCTTCAATTTTTTTCCAACAACGGATTTTCTTAAAACTTGGCACAAACATGCATCATTGTATCCTAAAACTAAAACAGTCTTAAGAAATAGGGGTCACCTGCCTTTTTCCAGAAATATTGAATTTTGAATACGGTACCTGTCGAAGCCTTTTTTCAGTGTGTGTTACTTAGAATGTTGAATAATATAAAGCGTTTATAATCAAACAAAGATGGAGAGTTTTAAATGCATCTTTTTTTTAAATGTTTCGTTTGGTAATATACCAATGCAATTCAATGATAAAACGCGCTTTATCTACAGTTATCATTCAACGAATGACTTGTAATGGACACTTTACGTGGTTAATTATGCATTAAATATGCCTGTAAAAACATCAATAATTTATCAAATATACGAATATCTTTTGTTCCAAATGACAGATTTTGTTAAAAGATCCCACATACATGCGTCATTGTATCCTGAAACAAAAACAGTTTTAAAAAATAGGGGTCACCGGCCTTGTTCCGGAAATATTGGGTTTTGAATATGGTACCTGTTGAAGCCCCTTTTTCAGTTGTGATTTTTATCAATGTTTTAAGTATATAGGATAGTTTTTTTCAAACAAGGTTATAGTTCTTTCAACTGATATGTTTGTACATGCTTTGTTTGGCAATATACATGTGTATGTTGATAATAAAAACGCTTTACCTTCATTTACTGCTTAAATAATGAATATGACTGGACATTTAAGTGTGTCAAATGGGAACTAATAATGCTTTCTGAAACTTTATTTTTATCAAATACATATTTTGTTCCAAACGACAGATTTTCTTAAAATTTCGCACATACATGCACATGCATCAATGTATACTTACACCAAAACATTAATAAAAAGAATGGCTCACCGAACTTGTTTGGGAAATATTGGATTTCATATAGGGTACCTGTGTAGCCTTTCTCCTGTTTTGTTTTAACATACATAAACAACGTATCATTATAATGGAGATATTTAATGGATCATTTCTGAACTATATTTGTTTGGAAATACATTGCATCAGTGTGTTTTTGATTATTATATATGCTTTATGAGCTTTTACTATTAAAAATATTTATTTTGAATGGACATTATATATGAAATTAGTATATTGTAACCTATATACAATAAAGAAAAAATGAAGCAAAAGGAGAAATTAACCCAATTATTTTTTGTTGTTGCGAACATCTTTAACAAGCATGATAAACACTAACAAGCATTCTAAAGTTCACATACTGCGATTCCAAAGTCTACATACTGCGAAATGTCGGTTAACTATGATTTTCATGGAATATTTTGAAATAGGATACATGTATGCAGATAAAAGTAAGATAGAAAAAAGTTATGCATATAAAGTATTTTAGTGCTTGTTAACTGTTTATAATTAATGATGAAGCATTTTACTGTAAAAACAGTGCCATTTTATTCAGACATCTAAAGTAAGAAATCTAACTGAATTGATCCAGTCTTTGAATATCCCACTTTCCTAAAGCTCAGGACAAGTAAAATTCAATCCGTTGAGGGTCATTCCCTCAAAAAAATATTATGGAGACAGCTGTTCTGATAGAATAATTAAAAATTAGTTTTCGTTTTAGAGTTTTTTATCGGCTAATAAAAAAATAAACAATCATTTGGAGTTCTGATGTGTATTCGAATTAAAATTAGCCCTAGTGGTTATATCGCATCAGAACGACATAATTATCAGAGTTTTGTTAGCCGATAAACAATGATTATACCAATAATATTTAGATTCTAACATGACCTGACAACATATTTTGCAATTGCAATCTAACGAGACGTGTCGTGAGGAAATCCGGGACGACACTTTCCGCCAACAGTGGATTTATGTTTAGAAGATACTTTCTTGAAACAGAAAATACCATAAAAGCGGAAAGTGTCGTCCTGGATTAGCCTGTGCGGATCGGGGACGACACTTTACGTACATGCATTAAGCCCGGTTTTCCCTCGATACGCCTCAAACTATATTTTATAGTTTCGGAAACATTTTTTTACGGATTGTTTATTGGTAGTGTAAACACGATAAATTGTGTTCCTTGTCTATAGAAAACACTGCATGTGTCATGTTAGAATAAGTAATAAAATGTTCATATGAGTGGCGGTGTGGGAAAACCAGTCTTAATGTATGGGCGTAAAGTGTGGATTTATGTTTAGAAGAGACTTCCTTGAAACAGAAA
Organism: Congeria kusceri; assembly: GCA_027627225.1. Lineage (NCBI taxonomy): Eukaryota > Metazoa > Mollusca > Bivalvia > Myida > Dreissenidae > Congeria > Congeria kusceri. Next base: position 54,318,077 of record CM051027.1, on the reverse strand, counting down.
ACACCATTTAAGCGGAAAGTGCCGTCCCAGATTAGCCTGTGCGGATTGCACAAGCTGATCTGGGACGACACTTTACGCACATGCATTAAGACCAATTTTCCCACGACGCGCCTCATATATACAAAACAATATGGGATTCGTTGTCATTAACTTATGTAATGAAGATGCTTTGTTATCTTTAAACCACACAAACGGTAAAAATGGCCAAATTCAGTCTGAACAAATAAAACAGTCACCTTACTGTCTGTCTTATTATGTGTTAATGTTGGTATATAACCAACATCAGGAACTTTTGGTTTGCTAGATCATGTTTATTATCAAACACTGATCCTCCAAGCAAAACTGTTTACAAACACTACCTGTATTAACATGTGAAGCAGATTAAATCAGTAAATCACTGTTAGCTTTCGGTGAGCCGCACAAAATACCAAATAAAAATCCAGGACCTTCAGCTAGTTCGTAGTGCTGAACAGGTAAACAATATTCTTAACTTCAAACCGTTCAAATTCCATTTATTTTATGGAAACGTTTATAAACTCTTCATTTTGTGATTTATATTGTCAATTAAATAACGAATGTTGAGTTGAGTATGTAACACTTTGTAAGTGCCTTTAAGATGCACCTGTTATCGAGATCATGAAGTGTAGTTCATTCAGTCTGTTACATGCATGTTCTAGAGCATTATTCCACAAAAAAAAATATTTTTTGTTTCTATCCATTTATTAAATGTACAATCTTGCTTCATCTGCAAAAATTCATTGACAGTGAGCTCTAAACGGATTGGCCAAAGAATATATGAGGCGTGTCGTGGGCTTAATGCTTGTGCGAAAGGTGTCGTCCCTGATCAGCCTGTGCAGTCCGCACAGACTGATCTGGGATGACACTTTCTGCCTACAGTGGATTTATGTTTAGAAGAGATTTCCTTGAAACAGAAAATACTATAAGAGCAGAAAGTGTCGTCCCGGATCAGCCTGTGCAGACTGCACAGGCTGGTCTGGGGACGAAACTTTACGCACATGCATTAAGCCCAGTTTTCCCACGACACGCCTCATATATTTTGGGAAAGAAAGGATAGAAATATGCTTCTAAAAATATTGGACAATCCCCAAATTTTTCATCAAGTTAATGTTTATCTTAAGCTTAGTCTCCTTGCCAAAGAATGCACACAAAGATGGCGCTATTTTAGGTGGGGAATCTAATGCATGTTTCAAACACCGGATTTGATTAAGATACTGCGAAATTTATGGATTATTCATTGGCCTATCAGTTACAATTCATGCCAAAGACGTTTTTGTATGTCTGGATTCAATTATTGATGTATAATTGATGTATTTTGTGATTAAAATTTAAAATAGGGTAATGTTGGTTTTAATTTACTACAAACTCGTGTTTATAGAGATAATACAAGATGAAAACCTGCAAATGAATAATCTGAAAAATCCTTTTCAGTTTTCATATTGTATCAATGAATTAAAAAAACAACAACAAAAACATGGAAAAACATAATTTCAATCAATACAGATCTGTTCTTTCACATGAACACATACATCTGTATATTATTTTTGATTATTTGTTTACATTAACATTTAAATTTATCACCATAATCTTATGAAAACATTGTTATTCCATCTATTTATTATATAGTTTTCGGATTTGGAAAATATTTTTGACACATACACCATCTCTCTGTATTCAGAAACACGCCAGTTTATTTTCTTTTCACTAAGGGATAAAGCTGTCATTTGGTATCTACAATGGATAGAGATGTCAAGTTTATTTGTATGACATTATGCTATATTGTACATCTACATTATGTAGTTTCTGACATTTTTATCAGTAGAAATGTAAGAAAGTGGTTGTGCAAATTTTAGGATTTCTAAACCTTGTTAGATAATTTTCACTGTACTCAAAACACTAACAGTGATATTGTGTTGTTATTTCTGACTTCTGGTTGTAAATCGTAAGAGAAAACATTAATCTAACTTACAGGTTAGATACCAGTAAATCATTGTGTATCCATCTGAGGTCCATTCAAAAGTAGTGCCTATTACTAAAGAGTTCCTCTTCTCTTCTGGTATAAAAGCCATTTAGCAATCTCAGACATGCCTTTTGTGGTTATTTCTAATATCCTATGTGTGTCTGCAACATTTTGGTGCATTTCATTGGAGTCTAACTTGAAAGGTGAACTAATGGGGTGTGTTAACTGTGGTATGGGGCTTTTGTTGAAAATTGACTGCTGAAACCCTGTTTTCTACTGGTGTCTGCATTGAAGTGAGATGCATTTTCTTAGAAGTAACATGACATTGCAAATTTTGTTAGAGGACATATTGATCTTTAAATTTATACCAGGCATGCACAATCTGAAATAAAGGAAATGCTAGAAAAATGCTTGGAAAGTTTGCCGTTTTATAATGGGACCCTATGGGAATTGGAATTACTGGTTTCTAGTATACATATTCGTTTTCTCTTGCATTGTGCTAAGTGACATCTTGCTGGTAGATGCAATCTCCATAGTAACTGAGATTATTGCTGAGTCAGCACACATAACCTGTACATCTGTTGCTATATTAATTAGTTCTACATCCTTTCTACTTACCTGTATTATAGGTTACACAACACTTATTCTGACTACGATAACAAATGCATGCTACTAATACTAGTGTGGGCATATATTTCTTCAAAGTACTGGTAACCTTTCGAAAGTTGTGAAGTGAAAAATCAGTGTAGATATTTTAGCAACTTGAAATTTTGTTCACACTGGAAAGGTCACTGATTTGACAGAATACTTTCCAGAATCCAGCAATGGATTTTGCAAACATTTACATCCCTATAGTCACCTATAAAAAACAGTGCTTCTATAAATCTGTCCAAGTTTTTTCCATTGACATTTAAATTCCTCCATAGCAATTGTTAAAGGCCTAGTTTAATCCTTCTTTATTTGCCCCCCCCCCCCCAAAAAAAAATAATAATCTGGGGTATAGGCACCCTACTGTGGTCACAGTGGGGTGACCCTTATCAGCAGAGATAATGCACTGCTGCAGAGGTAGAGATATATTGAAACAGTGCACAAAGCCATTGCTCAGTCAGCTGAGAGAAACAATTGCAGATAATGATATTTTATGGTGAACCAATACACTGAGTGGAATACCCCATGGAGTGGCCAGAGATTTTATGGTGCACCAATACACTGAGTGAAATACCCCATTGAGTGGCCAGAGATTTTATGGTGTGACAATACACTGAGTGGAATACCCCATGTGTTAAATAGGTGAACATTTAAACACATGATATTCAAGTACATCAAATGGTTTGTTTGTTTGTTTGTTTGGATTTTTCTCCCTATTCAATAGTATTTCAGTCATATAACAGCGGTCAGTTAACCTACACACACTTTTCCTGGGTAAGCTGGTTTACCAGTACTGAGTGCACATACTTATGCCAGTAACTGACAACTGCCCTACTTGAATCAGAGGGAGGGGGAGAAATGGCCGGAGAAATAATTTCATGACCAATCCCCACACAAGCTATGTGGCCGGGCTGGGAATTTAACCCGCAGTCCTCTGATTAGTAGTCCAGCTCTACCAACTGAGCTAGCTGGCCCGGCGTCATGGAAAAAATACTTAATTAATTTGAATATGTTTGACATTTGTGGAAACATCAATTTCCTTGAAGACAGAAAGGGTAGAGGTTCTGTACAAAAAGATTTTGCATTGTACAAAGATAATATGTTAATAAAACTCTTTGAAAGTTTTAACAATTACCTTGAATACTGAATAGCGTAAGTGCATTACCAGAAAGAGGTTGCATTGAACAAAGGTAAAATAATGCTAAAGCTTTTAGAAAGCTTGCACAAATTCTCATTAATGGTCTTGACAATATATGTGCCTTGCATGCAGAATTCCAAGTACGTTTATCTCCAGTGTTATTGCAAAATAATTATCCAATTTGGCACTTTAGCAAGTTTGATAGATTAATGAGTGTGGATTACTTATTATGAATACCATTAGGTCAATGGCCATGTCTGTTTGGGTTATTTACCTTTTGCAATAAGTATGTTGGTATTTACCATTTGTAAAAAGTATGTTGTCTTAGGTGGACTCAGTTAGAGGGGGCGGAAACGGCTTACCCCCCCCTTCACCCTCTAAAATTTTTCAACATTCAATTTTCAAACCCCACAATAATATAAAACATATGCATTTAGTTGTAGATGATGTGTTCTTCAATGGATTTATTGCAATTATCAAACCTGTTCTGTGGTATTTTCGTCAAATGGTTAACTTTTCGACGATATTGCATTGAAAAAAAGACACTTTCTCATTTACAAGAATTGTTCTTTACATAAATGATGCTTACAGTGAAGATCATGCTGAAAGATTGAGGCACACAGTCAGACCCGGGAAGTCTATATGAAATATTGTTCCACAGAATTTAATTACAATGGCAAACAGATTTTATGCAGATTTGTTGTATCAATATCCCAGGTATCTAGGCAAAGACCATGTTGTCAATTACTCAGACATAGTGTCAGATTGGAAGGGTTGTTGTGTCTTGTTCCATACAGGTTGAGGAATTCTTCTGATATATCAGTTATCACACCTGGGCCCCCCCCCCCCCCCCCGTATTCCAGAAACATCTTAAGTAATATCTTATTCTTAACCTTAAAACCAACATTTTATTTTACTGTTTATTTCGCTTTTAAAGTGCATTGTGCTAAGTGTTTATTCATTACAGTCGAAACGCGATACTACGAATAGTCGGGGGGGGGGACATACGGAATTGTAAGTCATAATTATATGAGCTTGAAAATGACATTGTAGAATGTGTTACTTCTATACTTAAAGTACACAAGACGTTTTCAGAAAAGATTATTATTATGATCCCTTAATTCTTTTGAACCCACCATATAGTATACTTGATATATAGTATAGCATAACATGGGGTTGAAAGTAATATTAATGTGTATAACATTAGAGTAGAATGTTAATTAATATGAGGCGTGTCATGGGAAAACCGGACTTAATGCATGTGCGTAAAGTGTCGTCCCAGATTAGCTTGTGCAGTCAGCACAGGCTAATCCGGGACGGCACTTTCCGCCTTCAGTGGATTTATGTTTAGAAGAGACTTCCTTGAAACAGAAAAAACTATATAAGCGTAAAGTGACGTCCTGGATTAGCCTGTGCGGACTGCACAGGCTGATTCAGGATGACACTTTTCGCACTTGCATTAAGCCCGGTTTTCCCACGACACGCCTCATATTATTATTGTTACTATTGCCTGACATTATAAACATGATAAGAAAAACATTTCAACACGAAAACAAGTGCACTTGAGGTTTTCTTTAAAATTCCTAAAACATTAAGATGCTATCTCATTTGATTTCATAGATTTGAAATTATGAGATTTGTACTTGGTATAAATATTGTATAAAATTTGGAATCTCTTAAAACAATAAAATGTGTTATGTCTTTGACTTTATCCATTATAATTTTATTCATTTTGAAAAGTTTTGGTCTAAGACTAGTAATTTTTAATAGTTGCTGTAAATTATGAGTATATAAGTATTTGAATTTCACTTGGAGAAAAAGGGATCTGATGTTTCATGTATTGCTTACGTACTGTACAGATTCTCCTAAATAGCTAATACTGAAATTTACTGGAATTTCACAAAGAAAATTAGATCTGAATTTTCACTGAAATGCAACTGAAGTTATTAATTTTCCTAAGAAGTTGCAACTATGAAGATGGCCTGACCCTGTGCTTGAATTTCATTTTTTTACTGACGTGTGACTTATATAATATGCTTTTCTGTTAAATATCGAATTTTATTTGTGAAATAAAATTTTATATTTTCACTGTTGGAGCAGTGAAAATATAAGATTTTATATTTTCACTGCAGTGAAAATATAACATAAAACTGACTATTTTTCCATAAAATGCATCAATCTACAAGTAGTGGTTTACAACCCTTGGCAAATGTATTTACATGTACAGTATGTACATGCATGTGTTTACATAAAACACATTATAAAATTCTACAAAATTATAATTAAGCGACAACGACTTATAAAATATGGCACTTTTTTCCCACCATACTAACGAGTTACACTCGTGAAAATATCATTTACTATGACCACTCGTGAAATAACATCTGATCTTACACCGAAATCCACAAATACCCTCTATATATATTAGGCGCGTCGTGGGAAAACCGGACTTAATGCATGTGCGTAAAGTGTCATCCCGGATTAGCCTGTGCAGTCTGCACAGGCTAATCCGGGACGGCACTTTCCGTTTTTATAGTATTTTCTGTTTCAATGAAGTCTCTTCTAAACATAAATCCACTGTACATACAGCATCTGCAGATTTTTTAAATGGAAAAAATTACTCCATCCGCAAACACGATTGTGCATTAATGTTATGTAGTTGGCCGTTTGATTTCAGATAAAACTGCCAACATCAAAAGTTAACAATTAACCATTTTGAAATGCACACAAATCATTTGGAACACACTCTACATCATTATTCCTAGAAATGTCTTGGAAATCAAAGAATCAATCTTTATATAAAGTAAAAAAAATGTAATGAAAAGAAATGGTTACTTTGCACCAATTCTTTTTGTTTATATGAAGACCTCCCATGATTCTGCTAAGGAACACACATTACTGGTGATCCTTACGTACATTGTTGGTATGACGTGCCAAAACCTTATGTAGACCATGTCAGTGTATGTTGAGTAAGTGTGGCTTTGTTTTGAGATGAAGATATGAGAGATAATGTAAAAAATGTAACAAAACGAAATGTTTACTAATTCTTTTTGTTTATATGAAGACCTTCCATGAATCTGCCGAGTAACACAGAAAAAAAATAATGAGAAGTCTCAGAACTCTTTTAGCAGTCCTAGATTTTAAAATGTGATCATTCGTTGCACATAGACCAGTTTCTAGAATAATGTACAATTGCAAACAACACAAATTTCAAATGCAAGACAAACTGAAAAAAGTTACTCTTATACATGCAAAATGGTAAATGGGAAAACACTGATAATTATTGAAATTATTATGAAATATTTTTATTGTTGGAAATTATAATTTAACAGTCTTCCAAACAGCGTTCCAAATTCCCTCAAACCATAAACAAAATTGCTGAACTCCAAGATCATGCTATATAATTAAAATTATCAAATTTAAATTTCAATAACCCAAAGAAAAAGTTAAGAAAAGAAGAATTAGTGGAAAGTTGGCTGTTTCACTTTGGCTCACATAGTAATGTAATGACGCATTTGAAGATGTATTGCATACATGTAGGCCAAAACAACAATGACAGCATCGTGTTGGCATAGACTCCTTGATGGATGTTACAAGTTCTTATTATGTTGTCTTGATATGTATCCAAGTTGGAAATTGGAAAGTTCTACGAACTGTAAGAATATGTAACATACTGGTAGAAGCATTGTTGTTGTTCTATTGTTTTTTCTGGGTATAAAAGACTGCATTTCTGCATTTCTTGATGCCAAGGAAGTGAATTATTGTTCAAGGCTTTCGGAAATTTAAAAGTGAACTTGATTGGACCTCAAATGTTTCTTGCTCAGATTATAATTATGTTCTCGATTGTTTAAAGGAATGCAATAAAGATCGTGTGTAATTCATATCTTATTATGGGTGTGTAGTAGTTTTGTTTCGGAGATCTCTGTAAATTATTGCTGATGGGTTTTTTTTCTGCAGAATGGAATCTGATGCATTTGGTGGATAAATAGTCACTCCCAAGAAATATTTCTGTAAACGTAACAATGTAAAACAATGTGACATTCTTTGCTGCAACATTCATTTGTTCATCATTCAATACGATTTTCTGCATTCTACTGGAGACTAAGTAGACTTGAGACTAAGCTCTTGATGGAGTTTTATTGTTCTGAAAATGATCGTGAAAATGATCGTGAATTAAGTGACAACAGTAGTTACTGTGCCATAAGAAGATAATGGATTATTACAAAATTATCACGCTAACATGTTTGAAAGCATCGGTATGCCATAGGTAAATCTGGATACCAAAATAATTGTATAAGTGCTAACCATTATAATTATCATACTTTCATCATATTGTTGAATCTGTTGGCATACGTGGGGAAATAGATAGTTAACTTCAAGTGTTGTAATAAAATTAATTATTTCTGAAGTATAAATGGCTACATGGAGAGGTGCGAGAAGGCCTTATAACCGGAAAAAGTTAACAGCTATCTTGGAAACAGGCCCCGAGATATATGAGGTAGGAACGCAAATAGAATTTAATTATTTCAAACTTAATTTTTGTAAAAAAAAATTTAATGATGATGATTATTATTATTAAAAAACCAGCTTTTCTATGAAAGTTATGAAAGTTTACTAGAAAAATAAAAAGTTGCGTTTTTTTGCAGTTACGTCTAAACGGCAAAAACATGCGTAAAACCATCACTATTTGTATAGATCACAATTAAATAGTGTCATAAACTGTATATTTCGTTGAAAAATAGAAGTTGAATAAGCTCATACTTTTCTTGAACCCGGTATTCCCGATTTAAAAATACAGCGGCTTCCCCAATTTAAGCACCTGATTCAAGTGTGAGCATGCGCGACTCGACAAAACTAAAGTGTCAGGTGAGTATCCTAAATATAAATGGAGCTATTTTGAAATTACTCGATGGGTTATAGCGTCTGCAGACACTGTAGATTTTAAGATGATAAAAAGAAAGAAAACTATATTAAAATATTGTTTTTCAGGTAAATAAAACATATGTGTCTAATTTTTTAATGAGTTGTAAAAGATTATATATTCAAATCATGTATTTTTGTATATTCGTTTTTACGATTGGACATCTGGAGTTCAGTCCCTTTAAAAGTTGGAAATTTAAATCACCATGGCTGTTGTTTAAGGCTTGTTGAAGATATTTATATATATATAAAAAATACAATATTTTAGACAAAGGTTTTGAATGGACATTGAAAAAGTTACAAATAATTGAAAGTTGGTAAGATAACTTTAGAATGCCTAGTGTCAAATAAGAAGTTTTTTTTGCTAGGTTAAGAGAACCAGAAATAAATTACTGTCATATTATCCCTATTTATTTAATGCTAAATAGTGAAATATAGAAAAATATCAGTGAGATATATCCCTATATCACTCACAGTGATGGACTATTTTTTTTATTTTATTTGATTTGAACAATATTTAATTGTAGGGGTTGTCACCATTTATCATACATAATTACCAAAAAAGAAATGTAGTGAAGATTAATAACACCAAATGTTAAGAATACCTCTCTGATATATTGAAGTGTCTTTCCTCTTATTTTCTCTTGGATTTTCCTCAGTCGTATTGAGCCAAGGAGACTAGAACAGACAATGCCTTGCGGGTACAAGTTTTACCCACAAGGCATTGGAGCTTGTCATCTTGATCCAAATTTAATTTTAGCATCCAAAGTATTTATTTTATCCTTTGCACTTTATTCATCCCAGCATATTACACTTGCACGTTGTTTACTGTTGCTATGAACAGTAGTCTCCCTTTGTTTACATAATTGTTGTATTGCCCGTTCTCCAATTCCAAAATATAACAAGAATCCAGTGTACCCTTAAGAAATAACTTGTGTTCATTAAGCACATAATTATATTGTTTTGCATGTATTACGTTTTTATATCCAGTAACCACTCTTAAGTATTTAAGTATCCAATTTGTGTTCTTGTAAGCAGTGTTCAGCGTTTAATTCTCCGCCATCTTGTTTTCTTTAAATTCTTGACTGGCTTTTAATCCAATTGTTTTGTTAAGTCCGAATAATTAATATAGAAAACACTTTATACGTATAAGTATTCAATTTCAGAACACTCCTAACAATACATCTTTTGTTGTTTTACATTTTAACGCGCATCTACGAGTTTAATCAGCTTAAATTGCTTGCAAAAACACATGTGCGTTTGAATGTCGTGACTGTGTTAACTACTGTTTACATAATAACACCTATGCACATGCTATTTTTAGAAAACTGAATTTAGGAGCACTGAACGCACTTTCACTTTCAATATGTACTTTTATCATAAATATATTTAAAGCTAGCAGACTGTGTTAACTTCTTGATTTAAAAGCTGACCATTATTCAACGACTACGTGTATCCAATTGTATTTAAACCTAAATAAATTTAGAAACACGGATTCTGCGTTGTCTATGTCGTACTGTAAACACGCTGCCATAATAATGCCATGAGTCAAATTTTTTGGCGATTTAAGTTGCTTTACTAGATCTAATCCACGGCACATTTGATCGTAATCCAAGATGGCGCTGGAATGTTTATTATTAATCCGATTACTGTGCATAATAGAGAAAATAGTGCGGACGATATATTGTAAATATCGTGTTGAAAATCACCTAAATAAAAATCAAACTTAAGAATATTCAAATAGCAATTAAATAAAAAGAAAATGTGTTTGTTTTTGGTGTGATAATATTAATTGTCTCTCTTTCCGGTGATGATATCACGCGTTATCACACCGAAAACAAACAAATATCCTCTATATCCCTAATATTTAGTATAACCTATTACATGCATTGTTTTATTTTTTGAAGAAAATAAATGATGGAAACATAAAAAACACCCACAATCAGCCAGAAAACATGACATCATCATAATATGCACACTATTGCATATTGTGGCAAGATGGCATAATATATGGATCATCTGACATAATATGACATAATATACACACTATAACACAGTATGGCAACATTACATTACATGACATCATCTGAAATAATAGACAAACTATGACATAGTGTGGCAAGATGTCATTACATGACATCATCTGACATAATATACACACTGTGACATAGTGTGGCAAGATGGCAGTACATGACATCATCTGACCTAATATGACATAATTTGCTCACGATGACATTGTATGACAACATTACATTACATGAGATCATCTGACATAATATACACACTATGATATAGTGTGGCAAGATGGCAGTACATGACATCATCAAACATAATATGACATACTATACACACTATGACATAGTATGGCAACATGACATTACATGGCATCATCTGACATAATATGACATAAGATGGATACAGTGACAGTATGGCAACATGACAGACTGTTACACCATCCTAGATCTTCGTACACAAATAAAATGAAGAAAAGATAGTGGACTACACTTTAAATCATTATATTATTATCAATACCTGATGGTATCTGTATAAATTAGTCTTTTTACTTAATGAAATATCTTGGTTCACTTTATTTGCCTTTCTTTGGGTTTGTATCTTTGACTGTGGTTACTTTCAGGACCCAAAACCTGAAGATGGTGGTGCCTACAAGTGTACTGCATCCAACGAGAGTGGAGAATCCAATGCCAACATCACTCTCAACTTCTCAGGTATGGTATTTCTTTACCATTGTTTGATGGGATGAGATTATACAGTGTTTTTTTAAAGGGCAAAATGTTATTATCATGTTATCTGGAAATTACAGAATGTTAATTAACTTCAGTTTTTAGATATTCATTTTCTGTTCAACATGTTTTGCATGAAATCAAAACACACGTTTCTGCTTGTCTACTTAAATTTGGTTGGTAATCAACAATATCTGTTCATTTATCAGACCATTTTGGAGGATAAATAATTTTGGAAAGGTTCAATCAAAATTGAGCAGACATGTAAATTCCTTTTTTAATTGCACAAATAGTGAAGTAAATTTAATCATTTGATGTATTATAGACGAAAGTTTATGCACTATCACTCATGGTTAATTTCACAGTTTTAGACATTTTGACATATTTGTAGGTTTTTGTAAGTTTACCATATTACATTTGTATTTCAATTGTTTCTGATATCGTTTGATGGAACATTTGCAGCTAAGGCTAAGCCAGGTAAACCGTGTGACATAAAATGTATACAAAATTAATAAATTAATAATGAATATCACATACATACATATATTATCATAAAAGCATATATTCACCGTATTATATCATTATACATATAGTCAACTCTTTCTGAAAACCTTGCATAAAGTTTATTTTAAAACATATTATATTTATTTAAAAAATTTATATTTATATGTTTATATTTATATATTTAGATATTTATATTTAAAAACCTATTATATTTATTCTTATATTTATATATTTATATTTATATATATATTTATATTTAAAAACATATTATATTTATTTTTTTAATACCCAAACTACATTTAAACAAAACAAGGATTTCTTTTATACTAAAAGCAGCATTGGTTACTTCTTTTGGGAATTTATTTATTATTTAATTTTTTTTCTATAATTTCTTTTATTTTCAAAATAGATTATACTTTAAAGCAACATTCTATTTGAATGATTGTGTTCCCGTAGACAATTTCTTAGTTCAAACATCAGCTTTTCAAAAGTCCCTGCCTTGAAGTGATTTAAATTTTTACATTGACATAGTGTATCTCTTTATGGATAGCTGGATCAGCAAGAGTTGACTGTAGCAGACTATAGTTTTTTTTTAATGATATATCATTGGTATATGTTATATTGTATGGCTTGAATACATTAACCTGACACATGCGAACTCTATTAGCATAAACTATGTGCTTGAATTGTTTCCTATATTAATACTCGGTTTTGTTCGTTTATGAGTTAAATTATATCAACAGTAGTGGGTTAACCTGTCATCGACTTAACTCGATTGCTGTACGGAAACTAATATGAGGCGCGTCGCGGGAAATCCGGGCTTAATGCATGCATGTGCGTAAAGTGTCATCCCGGATCAGCCTGTGCAGTCCACAAATGCTGATCCAGGACGGCACTTTCCGCTTAAAGTGGATTTATGGTTAGAAGAGACTTCCTTGAAACAGAAAATACCATAAAAGCGGAAAGTGCCATTCCGGACTGCACAGGCTAATCCGGGACAACATTTTACGCACATGGATTAAGTCTGGTTTTCCCACAACGCGCCTAATATATATTCATTGTAACAGTATGTTAAAATATTCATGCATAAAGGTCAGTGTCAGGTTAATGTTTTTGAGTTAGATCACCATTTTGCATAGTTCAAAGTGTTATATTCAAGACATCAGTGCCATGATTGTGAACTATATCTAGTTGAGCATAATTATAATTTTGCTGAAGCTTTTTAGCTCACCTGAGCACGAACTGCTCAAGGGTGAGCTATTGTGGTCAGTCTGTTTTTATCGTCCGTCGTCAACATTTTACTTCAAACAACTTCTTCTGTGAAACCACTTGGCGGATTTTAACCAAACCTGGCAGGAAAAATGTTCCTGGGATGGTCCTCTACCAAATTCCTTCAATTTATTAAAATATATTGAAAACTCTGGTTGTCATGGCAACCAAAAGTTTAAAAACTGGAAAACTTAAAAAATCTTGTCAGAAACCACTGGCTGGATTTGAAAATAGTTTTGACGGAAATGCTCCTTGGGTGACCGTCTACCAAATTCCTTCAAGTCATTTTGATACGTTAAAAAACAAGGCTGGCAGGAGGCGGGGCAGTTTTCCTTATATGGCTATATTGAAAACTTTTAAAATCTTATAGTCTGAAACCACAGAAATGTTTCTTGGGTGACCCTCTACCAAACTCCTTGAAATCATTTTGATTTGTTAAAAAACATGGCCGCCAGGGGGCAGGGCAGTTTTCCTTATATGGCTATATTGAAAACTTTAAAAATCTTAATGTTTGAAACCACGGGCTGGATTTCAAAATAATTTCACATAAATGTTCCTTGGATGACCCTCTATAAAATTAATTGAAATCATTTTGATTTGTTAAAAAACATGACCGCAGGGGGCGGGGCAGTTTTCCTTATATGGCTATATTGAAAACTTTTTAAAATCCTCTTGTCTGAAACCTCTGGCTAAATTTCAAAATAATTTCACATACATGTTCCTTGGATAACCGTCTACCAAATTCCTGGAAATCATTTTGATTCGTTAAAAATAATGGCGGCTGGGGGGCGGGACAGTTTTCATTATATGGTTATATTGAAATCTTAAACAATCTTTTTGTCAAAAGCCATTATGATGCTTTACACTCAGGTGAGCAACCTAGGGCCATCTTGGCCCTCTTGTTATAATGTATTAATTAGCAAGAAAAAAAGAGAAATATGTGTTTGAAAACTCTTTTTTCTGCGGTAGATGTTATTGTATATAAAAAACATTCAGTTATGTACACACTTCTATGTTTATCATATAACATTGCAATTATTTACATCATGTTTGGATTTCGTTTTATTTTAAATACAGTATTATTTTATGTATTTATGCTTATAGGTCTATGCATAGTAGAATAAAACAATTATGCATGGTAAATGTAATAATATTATATCGTATGACATTATAATATTAACTAATTTGATATAAAATTCTATAGTTTTTATGTCCGGAACTTTAAAGACTAGCTTTTATAAGAAATCGTTATAAATGAAACTGGAAAATGGACTTTTTAAATACAACTTCCTAGCATACATTCCAGTATATTTTATGTACAATTTATGCCGGACATTATATATTGAAGTGAAACTATAAAATTATTCAGATAAGTATCAGATCAGTATCTTGAAGTGATCAACTTCTTTTCTTTAAAAAAATTGTTAAAACACAGCCAGGGCAATATTTGTTGCACCTAAAAACCTTAGTGGAAAAAAGTACAATAACTTAATCAGACCAAAGTAATGCATAAACAATACATGAATTGTGTAACAATTTACATTAACCTTCTTAAAGCTGTCAAATCGATCGATGATATATAAATATACAATGCGCATTTATTTCTTGAAAATGAATATGTCTAAAACTTAATACCAAAGTGTGCATGCCCAATGCAGGTGCTCAGGGCAAGGCGGGCGGCAAGGGTCCGACCTTCAAGGACAAGCCCAAGGTCAACCAAGAGGGCAAAAACCTCATTATCGAGTGCAAGTGTACTGCAAACCCACAACCCACCCTGACCTGGTACAAGGACAACAATGTCCTTACGGAAACAAACCGTGTCAAGTCTCGAGTCACTGCAACAGGCGAAGAATACACTCTTTATTTGGATATCCTGGTATGTTAATTGTTAATGTTAGGAGTTTTGTCCATGTTGATAAATCTGGTATGCAAAATGTTAATGATGGGGTATTCGTCCATATTGCTAAATCCTGTTATGTTAAATGTTAATTTTATGGAATTTAGTCCTGTTATGTTAAATGTTACTTTTAGGGAATTTAGTCCATGTTGCACAATCATGGTATGCAAAATTTGTCCTTGTTGCTAAATTTATATGCAAAGTGCTAATGTCAGCATATTCGTCCATGTTGCTAAATCCTGGTATACGAAATGATGATGTTTTCATCTGTTTGAAAAATGTTCCTCAATCATTTTTTTTTATCTCATGCCATTCAGATGTCAACAGATCCAACTTTCTGAACATTCACTTATAAATGTACCTACTTAACTTACTATTTTTCATTGGACTTCATTATGTAAGAACTGTTTTGTTGGCAATCCCGTTCATGCCTTTGATGTAATAGGTGATTAAGAATATACTCATATTCTGAATAATTGCTGGAACATGAACTTACTTACCTTTTTTTTGTTTGAATTAGTTTGTAAGAACTCAGTTTCACTTACTTACCTTTTTTAGTTTGAATTAGTTTGTAAGAACTCAGTTTCACTTACTTACCTTTTTTAGTTTGAATTAGTTTGTAAGAACTCAGTTTCACTTACTTACCTTTCTTTGTTTGAATTAGTTTGTAAGAACTCAGTTTCACTTACTTACCTTTTTTTGTTTGAATTAGTTTGTAAGAACTCAGTTTCACTTACTTACCTTTTTTAGTTTGAATTAGTTTGTAAGAACTCAGTTGCACTTACTTAACTTATTTAGTTTGAATTAGTTTGTAAGAACTCAGTTTCACTTACTTACCTTTTTTGTTTGAATTAGTTTGTAAAAACTCAGTTTCACTTACTTACCTTTTTTAGTTCGAATTAGTTTGTAAGAACTCAGTTTCACTTACTTACCTTTTTTTGTTGGAATTAGTTTGTAAGAACTCAGTTTCACTTACTTACCTTTTTTAGTTGAATTAGTTTGTAAGAACTCAGTTTCATTGTCTAATCCCGTTAATGCCTTTAATGTATAGATGATAGAGCATGTACTCCAATGTTTTGAGCATTTGCCTGTTTAATGTAAACATTTGGCAGTATTTGCATCTAGGTAGAAATGATATAAAAACAAAGGTACAGCCTGTTGGCATGTTATGATGTAACAACGAATATAAAGCCTATTATAATGTAGCAAGAAATGACATAAAAAGCAAAGGTACAGACAATTGTGATGTAGCAAGAAATGACATTAAAGGCAAAGGTACAGCCTATTGACATGTTGCAAGAAATGACATTAAAGGCAAAGGTACCGCCTATTGGCATGTACCAAGAAATGACATTTAAGGCAAAGGTACCGCCTATTGGCATGTTGCAAGAAATGACATTAAAGGCAAAGGTACCGCCTATTGGCATGTAGCAAGAAATGACATGAAAGGCAAAGGTACCGCCTGTTGGCATGTAGAAAGAAATGACATTCAAAGCAAAGGTACAGCCTATTGGCAAGTTAAGAAGAAATGACACTAATTGCAAAGGTACAGCCTATTGGCATGTGCAAGAAATGATATGAAAAAAAAGAAAAGTATGTTGTTAAAAATATGATGATTTCACATATGATGCATGCTATCCATGATGGTCAAAATAGGGAGGTAATTTTAAGGCTCTTTTGAAATGTATGTCTCGGTTTTTCCCTTGTTCAAGTAAAACAGCTAAACATGAATTTTTAACAGTGGTTTATCTTGTCAGTGCTCAGTCCATGATGGGATAAAAAACAAAATAGCAGTCGGTCAATTCCATCTTCTGAAGAACTATATTTGTATGGCTAGCACAGCGTGTGCCCACTTGCTTCTCACCTAGGCAATCAGGGTTCAATTCCAGGTCCTGCCACATGGATGTTTGGTTGGTGGTCACCATACCAGACAGGTGGGTTTCCTCCGGGTACTCTGGTTTTGACCCACACAGCACAAAACCACACCAAAATTAAAATATTTTCAGTAAAAAGTAAATAGCTGGAAATTGCAGCTATGTTTCAAAATTGCCCCAACTTTCAATATGTCTGTATTATAAGGCAGGGATGCTGGGATAGACAGGGGTGCAGCTTCTGCGTTGAAGGACCTCTTTTTGAATTACACACATATTCATACACACTATTCTTTTTTTTTTCTTGTATAGAATTTCACGAAAGAGGATGGAGGTGTGTACAAGGTCATGGCCAAGAATGACAGCGGTGAAGGAACAGCAAGCATCACCATTAATTTGGAAGGGTAAGATATCTAAAAAATCTAAGAAGTATTTTATTACTTTCCTAATGCGAACCCAATAGTATGTGGGGAATGAATGCCTATACTCCTTAAGTATATAATAAGCAATAATCATCATCGAAAGCAAAATGTTTGCTCGGCAATTCGTAACAATAGAAACAAATATAAGCATCAATCATGATACTTGAAAACACAACATTTGTTGATGATATGAGGCGTGTCATGGGAAAACTGGACTTAATGCATGTGCATAAAGTGTCATCCCGTATCAGCCTGTGCAGTTCGCACAGGCTAATTCAGGGCGGCACTTTCCGCCTGCAGTGAATTTATGTTTATAACAAACAGACTTCCTTGAAACAGAAAATACCATACAAGCGGAAAGCGTCAACCCAGATCAGCCTGTGCGGACTGTGCAGCTGATCCGGAACGACACTTTACGCACATGACTTAAGCTCAATTTTCCCACAACACGCCTCATACATTTTTATGTGAATGACAGAGCTGGCACTAAGCAACAGGATGTGAAGGAAGAAGCATCTGTGCAGAAAGCCCCGCCTGCGGCTGCCACGCTCGAACTTGTGGATCAGCCCGTAGTGAAGCTCGAAAACAACGGGCAGATATTGACCATCATGTTCTTCTTGAAATCCGGCACCAAGCCGACGGCGACGTGGACGGCAGGTGGTCTGCCGCTGAAGAGCGGGGGACGCTACTTCCTGAACGTGACCCCAAACAAGGACGATAAGGACAAGTATACAGTCTTTATGGAGGTGAAGTCGGTGAGTAAATATGGGTATATGGGTGTTGATTGTAAGCTAATTGTTGGGTAGGTTTGTTCTGGATTTTTTGGATGAAATGTTGGAAGGACAAGTATTTAATTTTCATGGAGGTGAAATCGTTGAATGTATATGTCTGTTGATCGTAAGTTAAGTGCTGGGTAGGTTTGTACGGTATTTGTTGGATTAAATATTCAAAAAATGTGTTTTTTCATGGAATTGTAACATTGCAAGAGATTAAGATTTCAATGCAGTGACCTTGACTTTATTTCAGCCAAGTGACCGTGATTCGGGGGTTTACAAATGCAACATCAAAACACCGCAGGGTGAAGTTACTGGCGAGACTAAGATTAATATCAGAGGTAAGAAAGGGATACATTAAGACAGCTTTGTGAAAAGCTTCGTGTTGCACGCTGGCAGCGAATTGAATGATAAAACAGATTTTCAAATGAAGTATTATTACATTATAATATATATATTACTTGTCAGCTATTGGTAGTTTGTGAGAATTTATTTAACTGTATCTTATTAAAATGTGTTCGCAACAACTGAAAGACAGACAATGTATGTTTTGTTGAGCAATAATAGTAAGAATGTAAGTCAGAAAAGTTCTTATTACTATTCAACATTTTTATTGCACGTATCCATATTCATTACAATTATTGTGATAACAAAATTAAATGAACAAAATAGGTAATATAAAATGATATACACAATAAAATAAGAGTTGCATAGAAAATGCCCTTGCCATAGAAACAAGTTTATTTCATGTTATTATGTGAGTTTTATGTTGGCTCAAAATTGTTTCCAGAACTTCTCTCAGCCTCCAAGGGGGATCCACCTGTGTTTACAATGAAGTTGGCACCAAAGGTAGACCTTCGTATGCCGTAAATGTCCTTATTGATGCCCATGCCCTAATAGGCGCGCATGGGGTATTTTTTGGTCCTAAAATATTTTTTGTCAATCTATTTTTTCGAACATTAACGAAAAACTGAAGTTAATTTTGATAGAAACAATAAAATAGACCGCCATATTTATGTATCTGGAATTGCCTGTATATAAATAAACCTATGCCCCACTATACGGGTTACACGCAACCATATATGACGCAAGTGAATGGGACCACAAAAATTAATTACGATATTATGAATATTTATTATAAGAACATGTAATAACAGTTTGTGCACACAAAGCGAGTTTCACGCTTCCCAAATGGAGGTTTCAACAAGCGCTGTCAAAAGCAGTCAACCAGAATGTTGTGAACAGTGTCACTATTATACATGTACCGTTAGAGTGAGCTTGTCGTGTCGATCTACGATATTAATTTAGACAGTACCACTGTGAATTTTCTCACGCGGACAAAGCCCATTGGCCGTATTTAGACTGTACCAATCTGTAAAACGTCATTGGAAAGTGCGCATACATAAAAACTTGATTTCTGGATAATGGCAGAATTTAAAAAAAATGGCTCCATTTAAACGCGCAGGGGTCCTAAAATGACACGCGCCCTGCGCGTCAAAAAGGACATTTACTGTATTTGTGTTACTATCACTTGAGACAAATTGTCATTTTCATTGTGTAAAATCTGTAATAGTTACAATAGTTAATGTATGATTATGCTATTAGTGTTGATGGTGGTGGTGATAGTGATGACTTTTGATGATGACATTGTTGATGATGATAATGATGGTGATGATGATGATGATGATGATTGAGATGATGATTGAGATGATGATTATAGTGGTGGTGGTGGTGATGATGACAATAATGATGATGATGATGATAATGATGATGATGATGATTGTGGTGGTGGTGATTATGATGGTGATGAAGACAATGATGATAATTACAACAGCTATTCTTCAGGAAAAACTAGAATTTAGAAAATTGTTTATTGAATAAAATAAGTACACAGGATCTTTTTTATTATAATATTTTGTGGTGATGGTGAAACTGATATAAATAAAGGCAATGACAATGCTGCTGATGATTAAAATGATAGTAATCTAGACATTCTTCAAGAAGATGACAATGAGGATGATATATTTTTAGAACATCACGGAAGGAGAGTCAGTCGAGCTGAGTGCCAAGCTCACTGGCAACGAGCCTCTGCAGATCAAGTGGAGCAAGGACAAGAAGCCCATGGAGGACTCGGTTAACACAAAGATCAACTACAAAGGCGGAGTTGCCACGCTCACCATCCCCAAGGCCACGACTGCTGACGCCGGCATGTATCAGGTCGACGCTAAGAACCAGCATGGCTCAGCCTTCTGCTCCGCAACTCTGGGCGTGAAAGGTATTTATAATTTTGGATATGTAAGTTACATAGTTTTAGCTCATCTGACCTGACAAAGCTCCTAACAAAAGTCTTAACTTAAGTTGTACTCAAGTAGAAATTTCAGATCAAATTTTCCATGTGAAATCCAACTGATTTCTGTTACAAAAGGGTTAAATATGAAATATTGAAGAAATTTTCCACTTGTTTGAAACACTTTAATGTAAAAAAAACTCTACTCAAAACAGCTGCAGACTTAAGTAATTTTATTAATTTTTGTGTGAATACGGGCTCAGAAGCACTTGAATCAAGAAAAACAAATCAGATTTAATCATCCAGGTGTAATATCCACAAAGGTTCTTAGGAAAATCTTAACTTAAGTCATACTTAAGTAAAAAATTCAAAAACAATTTTCCTTGTGAAAACCAATGTTTTGTATTTTAAATCTCGTAAATTGAAGGGATTTGTTCACAGATTGACAAATTGACAATTTTCCAAACAATTTTTCTTGTAAAAACCAATGTTTTGTATTTGAAATCTGGTAAATTAAAGGGACCTGTTCACAGATTGACAAATTGACAATTTTCCAAATTTTTGTCACAGATTCCCAAAATAGAAGAATAGTGTATATCAAGGAGCAAAATGAAACTACGTACATGGAAATACACTATAAATACCCTTTTGTTAATGAATAATCATAAGTTGAAATTGAGAATATGATAAAGCGTTTGTAATGCTAAACGATGAAATAAATTGGATTGTTTCTGTTGTTTTTATTAAAATTGCTGACAAAACGTGGATCGCTTACATGAAGTAAAAACTGCTGACTCGTATATACAAGCCGAAATGGCCGAGTGGTTATGGTGTTTGTCTTTTAATACAGAGGTCGACTGAGGTTCGAACCCCGGTGGGAGCAACTTTTTATCTTTTCTTTTTATATATCTTTTTGTCTTGTTATTATAATTGAACTTTTTAGTGCCTTTGCTGAAAATCTGTCAAGTTAAGACATTGAATGGCATACTTCAAAATATACAAAAAATCTGTGAACAAGCCCCAGATGAATGACATGTGAATGTTATGACACTCGTGCTGAATCTGGCAAACACCTTTTATGAAAGTAAGGCCAAAACAGCAACTCGCTGTTTCTGGCAACCCGACCCTACCTAGCAAAAGCCTGCCGACCCTACAGTTTTTTGCAACAGTTTTTTTCCATGACATCCGTATTAATAACATTTTAAATTATTTTCAATGTTTTGTTACCAAAATGTGGCTTTGAAAAAAACCTTCAATCCCGACCCTACCAAACTTACTTTGAGACCGTTGGCCAAAACACACAATTATTTTCTTTTGGCCTAAGGTTACTCTCATTTCCAGCACCCAGGTGAGCACTTTGGGCCATCATTGCTCTATTGTTGCTTTCTCATTGATTACCTTTTAAACCAGCCAAGGTCACTGTCATGGTCAGTACTCTGATGAGCGCTTTGGGCCATCATGGCACTCTTGTTGTGCAGTTATTTTGTTTGTTGTTGGGTTTTATGCAGCATTAATGAACATTTCACCCTGTGAACTTTACATAATATGTAGCATATAAATGTGTGGAGCTGTGATCTGAAATTAATCTGAAAAAGTATGTTTGTATAATCTGCACAATTATTTTTCCTTTTATATTTCAGAAGCAGCAAAACCTGTGGATGACAAAGTAGTAAGTAACCATTTTCAGACACTGAAGGACATGTTTGTGGGTTAATATAAGAGAGACTCATTTGTACCAATCTCATTAAAATCAAATCCTAACGTTGTTAGGATCTGAAGACATCGTATGACAGGTCACGTTAAAATGACCTTCAGAACAATAAAATATCAACCCTGCTGCGGCCAATTAAAGTGCTTGTTGCACAGCAAAGTTTGGTTACAGTTTTTGAAAAGTGATGCATATCCAGCTGATCGTCAGGAATAAATCATTTACAGTTAATTTTCACGGGAATAACAATTGATATAGTTAGTGATGGGCTGATTAATCATTTCGTCAAATAATCATGACAAACAGGACCATGACATTACGATGATGATGAGAGAAATTAATCGACAAAATGTGTACATGTCACGGGTACTATTTCTTATGTATTATGTAGTAAAAAAATAGTGTTTTGTAGTTCTAAACTGCTAAATATACCGGTATTATAAATAAAAGACATTGTTCATTCGGTGAAATATACACTACTATTAAACAGGCCTTTATGGGTTGTCTGTGTGTCCACTAAAGGATTTTCATAAATTTACGTGCATTTTAGCACGGATTGGTTAATTCTATATTATTGAACATTTATGAAATATACATTTTGCAGGTAAATTCTTGCCTGTGGTTTTAAAATCATAAAATATGTATTCTAATCGTATGTACATGTACTTCGTTAAGTGGCGAGATGTTGTGTCTTTTGTATTACATGTTTAACCGACAAATCACTACAATATCAAGGAGGAGGGGTGCTGGGCGTTATACACTACATATTCTCTATAAAATGCCTTTGTAGATATATGTTAATATTAATAATTGATTAACTTTCACAGTCTAATTAAGTCCAGCAGTTAAAATTCCTTTATTACTTTTCTGTTTTAACAATAGCAAATCTGCTAATGCAATCCTTTTTTGTTTAAAATAAAACCAAGTATAACAAAATAAATTGACAAACATAAATTGGTAAAAAAATGAGTGCACAAAATATTTCTGTTGAACAATAAAACTCCACATATTTAGTCATGATTAGTTGATTAATCAGTCACTTTTGGCTCTGATTAATAAACAAATATTTTTAGGCCTGATTCCCATATAGTGGTACCTTAGGCGAGTAAACGTCCAAAGTTCACGTAATTTCATACATAGTATTTGTGATTTATATATGGAGTTATACACAAAATTTTGAAGGAAACAGTTTGATTGGCTCCTCTTGAAGTAATCTGAATGTGACCCTAATGCGAAGTCGTCAGATCCAGTCAGCGGATAATATAGTAGCATCAGACTGGAGATGATTTTAATGAGATTGCATTTGTACTAGTGGCTATGTTTATTATTCAACTGCTAACTAACAACTAAACAGTGACCAGTGGCGAGCATGCAACAATATCCAGTAGGTGGTGCTTATCATGAACTGCTAGCAAAATGGACAAAAATACTTTGTGTTTACAACAATAGTTAAAAAACTATGAATAATTAAGTTATTTTTTTTTTTTAATATAAATATATTGTTTGTCATATATAGTGTTTTATCCAGACCTAATCAGCACGGCGCCGCGCCACGCCCCTTTATTGATCCGCCGCCCTGCACTTTTCAAAGGCAATTAGCGCCTCGTGCCCTCTTATCTATCGATTGTATTGATTGTTAAAAAGGGCCCTTTGTGATGGCATGTTATTATATACTAATCTGTGACCAACTGATAAGATCAGCAGTAGGCGCAGTCAGATTACGAGTTTGTGTCCAGATACAATAAAAACATGCTGATTTTATTTTAAAACTGAGCGTAAATTGTGTGCTTTAAACAGCCTTGTTTTCATATGCAATTTCTAACATGTTTTTGTTTCGTGAATTTTTATGATAAACGTGATAACAAAGGGCAGAATGCATATAAATGTAGACTCAATGTCGTCTTTATTCATAAACTATGAAAAAATACATGTGTTTACAATAGTTCTTCCAATCATAACCAAAAATCCTTGAAAAAAAAACGAATTTCAGAACTAGCTATAATTTCGGACAAACATATTCGGATAAATCATTTCAATCCGAATTTCAATGTTTGTTTTCTTAATGTTCAGTCTTCACTTTTGCTTTTCATCATTAATCAAAAAAGTAGTAGCAAGCTCATTATCAACAGCATAATTCATACAAACCATAATGATGAAAATTTAAATATTTATTACAATAAAAAGGATTAAAAATAAAAATTATACCAGAGTAATAGGATTTTGCCATTAATAAACATGATTTTAACTTGCCCATAAACTGTTTTAGTTTAAAAGTTGTCTTGTTTGATTGCCCATTGGAAATACTTATGAATGATAAAAAATAATTGTTCTGATCTTTGCAAATAATATTACTTAATAATAATAAGAAGTTATAATATTGAAAAATTAAATGTGTTACTAAATTGACTTAATAATCATCAAATATTTAAAAGGAATCAGTCAGTAATACTTCAAGAAAAAACTATTTAAATCTAATGTGCCCTTTTTAACAGTGTCACCGCGCACAAAATGCCCCATTTCTAAATCAAGCGCCATGCCCCTCTGCCCTTCTAGATTAAACACTATCATATATATTAAAAATATTTTTTTGTAAATCAGGAAAAGAAGCAGTCTAAACCAGCTGAAACACCGAAACCTGAAGAAAAGAAACCTGAAGAGAAGAAACCTGAAGAGAAGAAACCGGAAGAGAAAAAAGGTACATGACTCTTCAATTCATATTTTACCTCCTTTTTAAGATTTTGTTCTCATATTATTCAATACTATTTTCAACAATATTTATGTTTGAATAAGGTATGGCTTGTCAAAAGAGAAAATCTCTTACTATAAAACTATATATAAAATCTAAAACTGTCAACAGAAAAGAAAATATACCCTTTTTGCTTATAACCTCCCTTTATTACTTTTTTGTGTTTCAGTAACAGTCAACAATTATTGATTTGTTTTGCTATTTACAGAAGCACCCAAGCCAGTAGAAGACAAAGTGGTATGTTTTATTATTATAATCGAAACTGAGAGTTACTTACTTTAAGAATATATTGTTTGTACATATTATGTATATATTTTATTTAATTTGATTCATTAATAATGAACTTTGTAAAATGCATGTCACCTAAAGACTGTTTTTCATTTTCCTGGGTAAAAACAGGACATAGTGCTGAGTGCTGAAATTCAAGATATTCTCTGAAAAAGGATATAATTAAAGATCATCCTGTTATAAACCAGGGCTCAAAATCATACTTTGCTTTGATGTTAAAAATATTTAATATAAATTAAACAATATAATTATACAATGTAAATGCTTCACAGAATTTCACATTATACCAGTATGTTAAACCTCATAGAAAAAAATTACTGTATTACGCACATTGTTTTAGCCTAAACTTCTACAATGACAATTAAATGTTCATACAACATGGCAACAAGCATGTTCAGTTAATATTTGTCTTCTTTTTATAGTGAATATTTAACAGGTTCAGATTACTTGAATCTATGGTAACTATATACCATTTTCTATCAAATAATTTTAAAATAATTTATGGATAATACTATTGTAGCATTCTGTAAAATAACTTTAATGGTGTTGTAAAAATGTTAAAATGCAACAGTTTGATTGGCTCTTGTTAAAGTAATCTGAACTTGACCCCTAATGCGAAGTCATCAGATCCAGTCAGCGGATAATATAGTAGCGTCAGACTGGAGATGATTTTAATGAGATTGCATTTGTACTAGTGGCTATGTTTATTATTCAACTGCTAACTAACAACTAAACAGTGACCAGTGGCGAGCATGCAACAATATCCAGTAGGTGGTGCTTATCATGAACTGCTAGCAAAATAAATATGAATAATTAAGTTTAAAAAAATAAATAAATATATTGTTTGTGATATATATTCAAAATGCTTTTTTGTAAATCAGGAAAAGAAGCAGTCTAAGCCAGCTGAAATACCGAAACCTGAAGAAAAGAAACCTGAAGAGAAGAAACCTGAAGAGAAAAAAGGTACATGACTCTTCAATTCATATTTTACCTCCATTTGAAGATTTTTGTTTCTCAAATTGTCAATACAATTTTCAAATGCATTTATGTTTGAATAAGATATAGCTTGTAAACAGAGAAAATCTCGTGCTATAAAACTATATATAAAATCTAAAACTGTAAACAGAAAAGAAAATGTACTGTTTTTGGTTATTACCTCCCTTTATTACTTTTTGTGTTTCAGTAGCAATCAACAATATTTGATTTGTCTTACTGCTTTCTTTTTTTCAGAGGCACCAAAACCAGTTGAAGAGAAAGTGGTATGTTTTAGTTAATTTGTTAATTTCAGTTTCAAATGCATTCTAGAGGCAAAACGTGTCTGGTATACATACCTCTAATCTCTAGTGTCATGTCTTCTGTGTTCAAACCAAACAATCAAATTTTTAACTTGCATTGCAGATTTAACTCTTCTGAAACATTCGGATAAAACTTCTAGGCTATTTTATATGGGTTTTTTTTTCACCAACTTTTCTAAAAGTGGTGAAACTTGTAAAAGTATTAATGCTCAGTCTTTTAATTTAATAGAAATCCACATAAAAAATCCACTTCATTATGAATCTTAAAAGGGACTTGTTCACAGACTTTTGCCAATTTTGAAGTATGCCATTAAATGTCTTAACTTGACAGATTTAAGCATTGGAACTAAAGAGATAAAGTTTAACAAAATGAAAATGATTCTAAAAAAAAAAGGAAAAAAGTCGGTCCCACCGGGTTTGAACCCGGGACCTCTGGAGTAAAAGGCTACCACCTAAACCACTCGGCCATTGCATTTTCTACAGATTTTTTTGCATTATTACTTCATGTTAGTGATCCACGTGTTGTCAACAATTTTAACGAACACATCAGAAACATTCAAAATTATTCCATCGTTTAGCGTTACAAACGATTTATAATTTTGTCGATTTCAACTGATGATTACTCATTGATGAAACGATATTTACAGTATATTTCTATGTCCGTAGCGTTATTTCGCTCCCTTGTATATATTGTACCTTTATTTTTAGAATCTTTGACAAAAAGTTGAAAAAATAGTCAATTCGTCAATCTGTGAACAGGTCCCTTTAAAACATGTTGTGTTTTGTATTCATAAAACAGGAAAAGAAGCAATCTAAGCCAGCAGAAACACCAAAACCTGAAGAAAAGAAAGGTACACAACTCTTTGATGCACTTATTACCTCCCTTTGAAAGACATAAACATGCTGATGTTGTCTCCCTTTACCAGAAAAAAATTCCCCCAAATATCTTCACTGTTCTTAACATTTGTGCATAAGTGGTGTCTGTTTTAAAGAGGACATGTCTTCATATACAAAACAACTACTGAAAAAGGCAATATGTATTGATAACTATGTATGTGTATTTTCCACCTTTGTTATTTCTTGTAAATAAAACCACAGTTTCTTATTGATTTGTTTTGCTATTTACAGAAGCACCCAAGCCAGTAGAAGACAAAGTGGTATGTTTTATTATTATAACCGAAACTGAGAGTTACTTACTTTAAGAATATATTTTTTGTACATTTTATGTATATATTTTATTTTATTTTATTGTATTCATTAATAATGAACTTTGTAAAAAGCATGCCACCAAAAGAGACTGTTTTTCATTTTCCTGGGTAAAAACAGGACATAGTGCTTAGTGCTGAAATTCAAGATATTCTCTGAAAAAGGATATAATTAAAGATCATCCTGTTAGAAACCAGGGCTCAAAATCATACTTTGCTTTGATGTTAAACAATATTTAATATAAATTAAACAATATAATTATACAATGTAAATGCTTCACAAAATTTCAAATTATACATGTATGTTAAACCTCATAGAAAAATTACTGTATTACGCACATTGTTTTAGCCTAAATTTCTACAATGACAATTAAATGTTCATACAACATGGCAACAAGCATGTTCAGTTAATATTTGTCTTTTTTTGCAGTGAATATTTAACAGGTTCAGATTACTTTAATCTATGGTAACTATATACCATTTTCTATCAAATAATTTAAAAATAATTTATGGATAATACTATTGTAGCATTGTGTAAAATAACTATCATGGTGTTGTTTAAATGCTCTGTTTTAGCAAAAGAAAGAAGCAAAACCAGCCGAGGCATCGATACCAGAAGTAATTCAAGAGGAACCAAAAGGTGAACAACTCTTGATTGAGAAAATAATTACCTCCCTTTGCTTGCATATATTCATATTTTTTGTGTTCTTCCACAGTATATTCATAGGTTGAAAAATATTTTAGAACTGAGCAATAAAATGAAATAAATTAATTTATCATTTGAAAGTTGCTGAACTGATCTACCTATAGCAGTATTTGCTTCTTGGGAAAGAAAATGTGGCCTTGGTTATTAAATTTATAAATTATTATAGTTATCAGAATATATAAACCAAACTTTTATTAGTAGCTTCATTTACTGTTATAATATTCTGATTTTAATACATCGTTCATAAGGCATACAAATTTATAAAAAAAATATTTTCAACTTTTTAAATTTTTGAATTTAATAATAATTATTCACTGATGATATTCCATTCATTGTCTAGTAGTTCAGGACATCATTATGATAGTAGCTGTTAGTCTTGGTATATAACCATTGTCCTGGTTGCGAATTCAGTATCATGTTTGTCTATAATTTGCAAACAATTATAATTTTTATTTTAAATGCTTTCATACAGTATTGCTTTAAACTCCACAATGTCGTTTTTGAAAGTATTTGCTTTTAGACCCAATATTTTTCTAGTGCTAGCTACTCTCACCTTGACCCTAAATGTAGAAGCTATTTATCGCTTAGTCTATATTTTATTCATGTGGCCATATCAGTCAGTCATGTGTGTATACATGTAGATGCAAAAACCAAGTTCTGTTGATTTAAAGAAATATATCATTTCTAAACATTGACTTAAATTCAAAGCCATAGACATTATTGCCATTAAGATGTTTACATGTATTTATTATTAAATGGTAAATTGTTATCATCATGTTGTTTTCTTTCGTGGAAAACTAATGGTTTTAATCAAAATAATAAAACAGATGATGTGAAAGGAAATAAACGTTTTATATTGGTTTATTAAAATAACATTATAGTGTGAAAGAATAAGTGTAAATTTACATTAAAATATAGTTGATGTTTTTTGTGTGTGCTTTTTCTCTCGTTTTTTTAATGCATCTAAGAACTTGGTTCAGCTTATCTAGTTTTGTGTGTTAAAGAAATTGAAATCCTCCTGTCAATTTAGATACATGTTTTATTTTTTCTGCGTGTACATGCTTAGGCTACATTAAAACAATGTCTTTTAACCCCCAAAAAGACATAAAAGCCAAAGATGCTGATGTAACCTAAAGTGAAAAAAGTCCAAGATAGAAATTGACCCTAAAGTGTGAATTGACCAAAACGGAACATAAAAGTTTGCCCATAAACAGGACTGGTTAACTGTTTCCAATGAACATTTCCAGCAGCAAAAGAGCCTTCTCCTGCACCTACAAAACCAAAGAAAAAGGAATCAATCACCCCATCAATTGTAGTTGACGATCATTCACCCGATATAGGTCAGTTGGGTGGAAAGAGTTGCTCATTCGTCTTTCAATGGTGCAGCTTATAGTTGTTCTCTGGCAAATTTAACACATTGCTATGCTGTAGACATCATTATTGTGTTCGTCGCTTTTTTGTCTGTCGTGGCGCTTTTATATCCTGAAGCTGTTTTTTGAAGGCTTTCAAATGGTTTCATTTGTTGGAGCTTTGGTGTTTGAATTGTGTGTATGAATTTTGCTCTGCTTATTTTTTAATTATTCTCTGGAAGATGGAGGCAAATTGTATTATTGAATGTTACTTAAACAAGTATAGTTTTTTAAAAAGCTAGAGACGTCAATAATTGGTAACGCAAATAATTTGAAAATAGTTGAAATTTCTTGGAAGTGTGTAATAATAAGTAAATAATTTGGTTGTTCAGCAGAATTAAATTGTGTAAAATATTTAAACTATTAATACATTTCATGATTTAATGATCACATGATTAAAAGTGCAACCAATAAAATAAAAATAAAAATCTAAAAATAATGTCACAATCTTCAAATTTATCATTGTAATTTAGCTGGTTTTAAAAGATTCTCCTTAAAATGTTTGCTTCAGTTATTATTTGGATTTTCAAGGTTCCTCTTTTACTACCTGCTTTGACAGATTTGCTGTCTTGTCCGACAAATTTTTCCTCTTTGCAGCTTTTTTGGCATGCATATTTTTAGTTAGTATTGAACTTTTATTTGTTCTTTTAATTAAGTCTAAAATGTATACTAAGTGTTGAATCACAAAATGAAACTGTTACAAGTTTCAAGCTATTCTGATTTTGTTTTCTGCTTATTTTTTTCGTCTTAAATGTGGTATATTGCACCTGGCAGATTTTACTTGTTTGTGTGTTCCAAATTAAAACTGGACATTCACCATGATTACAAATCATGTTACCCACATTGTTGTTTTATCAAACATGTTTTTAGGTTTAGAAAATGTATTTTTAATTGTATTTATTCCATTATTTTTTACGTTTACATGATTTAGAAGGATGCCTTAAAGAAAAAAATAAACTGACATGAATATTGTTTAGCAAGCCATTGTTCGGGCAGCATACTAACCTTCTTTGCATATAACTGCTGATTGGTTGTCAGGGGACTAATTACGTGAAGTGGTTGTCAAGGGACGAATTATGTGCAGTGACCAAGATCTAACTTGATTTTAGGGGTCTTCATGTATATGATATCATTCAACTTCATTGGAGTATTATGTAGGTTTTTACAGGTTCACCTATACTCTAACTTACCTAATGTTCATAAATAACGAAATAACATTATCTTTGCTAGAAGCTATGGATTGACCAGAATAAATATTTCATTGAGAAATAAACTCAAATGGTTTTTCTTAATGGCTGAATGAGCTTACAAATGGAGTGGAGTTGGTAAATACCAGGGTGTCCACCTTGCAATTGGGAGTTTGACCCCCACTTGGGAAGCATTGGAAAGATCTTTCTCAAAGACACCAAGTACTGGTTTAACCCAGGAAATAGACAAAAAGGGTGTCAATAATACACCTATCAATATTTTCCCCCAAATTTCCTGAAAATGGGGGATGCTTAATTGTGATTCAAATGACCCAGGGTGAGGGAGTGGAGAATTGCTTACAGTCTAAAGTCCCGTATGTGCCCGCCGCTCCCCCCTGGCAGAAAATATTGATAGTTGCATTAGCCTCTGGCTTTTGAAGTAATCAGGCTTAAATAAATAGGTTACAACAAATACTGTGGTTAATATGGGAGAAAATATCTGAATTACTTGGAATAAATTATGGTGTATGAATAGATATTAGCTATAATAAGAAGCTGGGAGAAAATATCTGAATTACTTGGTATAAATTATGGTGTATGAATAGATATTAGCTATAATAAGAAGCTGGGAGAAAATATC
This sequence comes from Congeria kusceri, assembly GCA_027627225.1. Classification (NCBI taxonomy): domain Eukaryota; kingdom Metazoa; phylum Mollusca; class Bivalvia; order Myida; family Dreissenidae; genus Congeria; species Congeria kusceri. The sequence continues at coordinate 54,286,445 of CM051027.1, read as the reverse complement.
TGAATTACTTGGAATAAATTATGGTGTATGAATAGATATTAGCTATAATAAGAAGCTGGGAGAAAATATCTGAATTACTTGGAATAAATTATGGTGTATGAATAGATATTAGCTATAATAAGAAGCTGGGAGAAAATATCTGAATTACTTGGAATAAATTATGGTGTATGAATAGATATTAGCTATAATAAGAAGCTGGGAGAAAATATCTGAATTACTTGGAATAAATTATGGTGTATGAATAGATATTAGCTATAATAAGAAGCTGGGAGAAAATATCTGAATTACTTGGAATAAATTATGGTGTATGAATAGATATTAGCTATAATAAGAAGCTGGGAGAAAATATCTGAATTACTTGGAATAAATTATGGTGTATGAATAGATATTAGCTATAATAAGAAGCTGGGAGAAAATATCTGAATTACTTGGAATAAATTATGGTGTATGAATAGATATTAGCTATAATAAGAAGCTGGGAGAAAATATCTGAATTACTTGGAATAAATTATGGTGTATGAATAGATATTAGCTATAATAAGAAGCTGGGAGAAAATATCTGAATTACTTGGAATAAATTATGGTGTATGAATAGATATTAGCTATAATAAGAAGCTCGGAGAAAATAACTGAATTATTTGGAAGATATTGTATCAATAGATATGAGCTAGCTAGGCATTATCGTATGGTTACAATAAGAAGCTGGGAGAAAGTACCTGAATTATTTGTATATTGTTGTACATTGTATCAATAGATATGAGCTTGGCATTATGGTAAGGTTACAATAAGAAGTTGGGAGAAAGTAACTGAATTATTTGGAAGATATTGTATTACTAGAAATGAGCTAGGTAGGCATTATGGCATGGTTACAATAAGAAGCTAAGGTTGGTATGGTTTTGTTTCATAGATGTGTACCTACTCCTTTCTATATTGCTTGCCTTTGGAATGTACTTTGAACAGGAAAGTCTAAGAAACCTGATAATCGTAAGCCTACACTTTACACGAAAAAGCCGTCAATAATTGTAGAAGAAGGTAAGTGGAAATTCGAGTAGAATCAACAGAAACTTTGTCTTTATTTCTTTGTATCGGTAAATTTAAGGTTAATTTTTTGAGTTGGGCTTTTTTTTTACAGAATGGTACATTCAAGATTTATTGAATTCTAAGAATGGTTTCTTCATGTTTGAACTCGTTTATAATGAGTGCAAAAGGTCATTTAAATAAATTTGTTCACAGTAAATATTTTGTGAAGTAATTTATTTCATTTCTTGAAAAAATTTCTGTTGATATATACTGCATGCTTACTTCATATATATATTTTATTTATGTATATTCACAACTGACCCAGATTATAAAAAATTCTACCAATAAAAGGAATGCAATAGCAAATATATAAATAATTTACATAATTATTAATCACATGAGTAATAAACGTGTTATTTACGGTCAATAGTGTCTGGTATATTAGAATCTGGGTCAGTTCTATTTATAGTAACCTCTTGTTCCTGTGACCTTCCTTAGCAACACCCTTGACTTTCAGCAGTCGTTACTAAGCAGACTAGCTAATGCTTTTGTCTGTGTCATTTGGCCAGTTAATTTGTTGCCATAGAAACTATAATATCTTATTTTATAAGCATACATGCCATACGTCCCAGTCTCGCCAGGATTGTCCTGCTTTCGCGAGTTTTGTCCCGGCATCCTGCTCAGATGCATTTTGTCCCAGTCAATCACAAAAATCGATGTTAGTGTGCAAAACAAGTTGCATTGGGCCAACAATTTACTTCTTATCGTTAATCCCTTAAGTGGTTGGTCCCTATGACAACAATGCCTGCTAGCCGCGTGTCAAAGAGGAGCAGTAATAATAACCCAAACAGCGATATATTGTCACGTTTTCGCGGGATGGTGGTCATATAATCCGCAGTCGCTAATTGCTGTTAGTCATCACATGGAGGGATCACATGGAGGGTGTATACAGTAACTTATGTCATAGATCAACACTGACCTTTCTGAATGACAATTACGTTATTGATTCGGCTGTTCTGTTGTTTTATCGTTTAAGAAAAAATATTAACTGCATATGTTCATCGTACAGACACCTAATTTTGATGTTATACGCTATGAAACTTTTATTCAAAAGTAAAAATTTCACAGTTCTGTGCACTACAAAGTTTTTATATGGCAGTCAATACACCTACTCTTTCCATGCGGATGTCACGACGTTGTACATGCCGGCATAATTTTCGCATACTTTTTTTGCAGAACAAAGGATTTTCACAAAGTACAAAATGTATACGTGCATTTTAACTCCATGTAGAATTTGTATTTACGTCACATGAACAGTACAATTCGGACAGGCGTTTTGGATTTGACTTTATTATATGTGTCATTATAGCGCAATTTGAAATTTATTTAACCTGTCACGTTTCCTCTACTGTAAACTTAACATCTTTTTGTGTATTATTCACACCTCCTTGGTAACTGTGCAACATTAAACAATTACCACAGAAAATTATACTGTGTGCAGAAGGGCTTTAACATTTGACACACATAGGCACGACATGCACGAGGAAAATTTCCCGCCATTTTTGCAAGAACAAAGGCTAAGCATATATAATATACATGTTTTTTAATCAAAATTTGTATACTTCATTAATTATCCAATCAGTACTACGAGTTCAACAGCGCTATACATGTATTATGTACATGACTGATATGACAAGTAATATTGTGATGGGGATCCACGGACCCTGCGACAAAATAACAATATTAGGGTGTCCCGCAAAAATGTCAAATGTCCCGCCGATTTTTTGTAAATGTCCCATTTTGGCCAGAAAAAATTATGGCATGTATGTTACAAGTTTGTAAATTGTGTATCTCTAGGCTATAGTGTAATTTTTTGTATTGTTAGGCTCACCTGCAGAAATTTATTGTTTATTTTCTTTTTTGCCAAACATCAATTTGTTGATTTAGTATTTTATTATTTTATTATTTATCTGGATTTCCAATTTGTATTTGTGTCCATTTCTTTGTAAATTGTTAAAAAAAGATGAAAAGAAGAATATCAAGGGAATTCACTTAACTCACACAAAAGTGTTATTAAGTAACTATGGGTAATTTATCCTATACTTGATTTAAAATAATAAAAAAATGAAATTAACAAGGTGCCCCATAAGAATAATGAAAAAAAGATCAGTAAAAATGTAGGTAAATTTGATGTTTGACATAACTCATATATTTTAAATACATCTAACATACTGTAATTTTATTGACATTTTATTTTACATTTTATTTAACATATGTGTGAACTAATTTAAATGTTCACTCATACATAACATTTTGTTTCGTCAAAAATAAAGGCTACATAACACCATATTATGCTTCTAGAGTATTAATTGCATTGTCTGTTTATATATATTATTATTAATTACACAAGTTAACAGCTTTTGTAAAAACAACTAAAATTAATTATATGTCTTATGTAACATTGTGTCATTACGCATATATTTGTGTTGTACTACATGTAAAACATACACATGTATGTAACTTCTAATATAACAATTATGTATACATGTTGATAACCATTTACATACATTTTTAACAAAACTTGTTTACATGCTGTTGAAATGTATTGATTTTTTAAATATATTTTTTTATATTTAAATAAATCTGACATAATAAATAAAACATTTAACTAAGTGTATTAGATTTTTTGTGATTTATTGTTATATTTTTTATGATAATTTTGCAGTAAATTATACAAAATGTCATTTGAAAGATGTTTGTGATATTAATTATGTTTTTCATTGAACTATAAAAATAACAGAGGTATTTTAAAACAGAACTGATGCATCCAAAAATGGTAAAAAAATACAGCCTTGAATAATTTATAATGAAATTATATTTTATTAAAGTGAGAAAAGTTTGATAAAAACATTGGTTACAACAGGAAAACAACAAGAATTGTTCATTGAGAAATATATGCATACTGGCGAAGTACGTAAATCCGGACACTTTTTGATGGTTTTTGGATGATTTCTCTGGATAATTGCCTCAAACAAAAATAAAAAGTTAAATAGAATAAGTAGGGTTTAATCTGAAGCTTTGGTCAAAATATGAGTGAAATCTGCTATCTAAAAACAACTGAATGATGCCATTAAAAAAGGCCTGTAACATATACCAAAGTACGGATGGAGAGTACCTAAATCCAGACACTTTTAAAAATATTTTTAATAAAAAAAAAATATTTGAAATGAACATTAAACTACACATTGTTTGTCAGATTTTTTGTTTTTCTTCCTTTGTTGACTTTTTTGGGGGGTTTACTTTCAAAATGTTCCCTTGTAAAGCCTTATTGATCTGAGATACTGTTTTGATTTCAGTCCCCCAAATGCAAATGTTTACATTTAAAAGGAAGATTAAAACAATAGTAAGTAAGTGTAAAAATACCCAATGGATTCTGTTGAAACTTGACATATGTTGCTGAGACAGGTGTGTGCATCAATCAATACAATAAAATTATTGGTCTTGATCATACAAACACATTTATTTTCAGGTGTTCGGATTTAAGTACTGTCCGGATTTATGTACTTCGCCAGTATGCTCAATTGTTCATTAATTTGGTAAACTTAATGCAGAATTTTAGCATACCATTATAAAATATGAGAATAAGGAAAACCTTTGAAGTTCAAAAATGTTGTTATTTGGAAATGCAGATCATCTGTCGATTTTAATTTAGTTGACATTGTAAACAGATTTTATCATTTTGGAAAAGTAAAATTTACACACCATGTCTAAAGGACAGGCAATTCGATGCCAAAGAAAAGACAAAAAAAGGTACATATTTTTTCCAGACAACTATTTGGAAGGTCACTGGATATATAGACAAGCTTTACCTGCTGTGTTTTTATCTGTCTTTGCCCTTGTGATAATGGCAGTGCAAATACTTGCATTTCTTTGTAAATAATTTAAATAATTTTCAACATGAACAAGCATACTTTTATAAAATACATTATGGTTGCATCTTTGATGTAAAAAATGACGTGAATTTTTTTATTTATTTGGGGATTCATAATGAATAAAAGCCATCAGCAGATTACCATTATTATGGTACTGTATTTGCAAATTGGATAGGTGAACAGAAAAGTTGTATTCTAAAACTTTTTTACCAGTTCTTGTAGGTCATATTCAGAGCGAGGTAAACTTGAAAATGAATGGGAAATATAATGTGGGAAGATGGTACAACCAGTTATTTTTTCTCAGTTATTCACAGTTTACATTAACGATTATTACAAAACACTTTAAATGAAATTAGATTGAAACACAAATCTGAGCCTCAGGCTTTACATGTTTACAAATATTTTTAATTTTATTTTTGAAAAAAATTACAATCTCTACAACAAAACATACCCCACAATGTATTGAGAGTTTGCATTGCCATTGAAATCCGTGTGTGAATTTTTCTTTGGTACAAGACGACCATGAGGATGGGGACAGCGATGTTAGCGGCGTTGACTGTAGCGCCTTCAACGGCAATGGAGGTAATAATGAACCCCTGGAGATTTGATCTCATTTAACACATATCCAGTCACTTATACATTATAATCGTCGTACAAATAATAATTTAAGTATTTAAAATATTGAATATTTATGGGCACTACTAGCTGTACCTTATTAATCCAAGGAACATACTGTTAGGCTGCGTATCAATAGCCGCAGTTCGGCTCCTCATCAAAGACAATTGAAGTGAAACCAAAGATGTTGCCATGCATGTCTTTTGCAGTACTTGATACCTGACTTATAACTTGATGACACTGTGAAATTTTTAACAGTGCCATTATTAGGGCTTGAGGTCTCCATAAGGATTTTCACTAAATATAATTACATATGAGGGGCGTCATGGGAAAACCGGTCTTAATGCATGTGCGTAAAGTGTCGTCCCGTATTAGCCTGTGCAGTCCACACAAGCTAATCCAGAACGGCACTTTCCGCCGACAGAGGATTTATGTTTAGAAGAGACTTCCTTGAAACAGAAAATACCATAAAAGCGGAAAGTGCCGTTCTGGATTAGCCTGTGCGGACTGCACAAGCTAATCCAGGATGACACTTTACGCACATGCATTAAGTCCGGTTTTCCCACGATGCGCCACATATCAATCCATACATTGAGAAATATTTACACACCAAGTTTCATAATAAATTGTGTTATCAGTATATGAGCTTTTCATTCGTCAAAGTTAACATAATTGCCTAAATGTTTCAGAACTAGTTAATAAATGCCTCAATTTGGGGCATCTGGCATTGGTTCATGAATGACTTGCCGTTGGTCCTGAAAACTTGGTTTTAGCAATGTCAGTTGCGTAATATTGGGATGACATTGCAACTGTTCATATATTTAATAATATTGAGGGACATGCTCTTCTGTGAGTTATTTACAATGGGTTTTTTCCTTAAATGTCAATAAATATGCAAATTGATTCTATTCTGATGTTTTATCCAATGATAGCACTAGGAAATGACATGTTTAGCTGTTAACCTAGTTTACACAAACAAGCATGTGGCAGAGCTTGTGCAGTGCTTCTGAAGCTCGAGGAATGGAAATTAATCCTTAAAAGGGACTTGTTCACAGATATTCATATTTTTGAAAAAATGTCATATTATGTCTTTACTGCAAAAACTACAAAAGTTGGACTGACCATAAACAAATATTATATAAAGAAAAAAAAAGGCCTCGCTGGGACTCGAACCACGTCTGCTGGGAACAAAATTCTGTTGCTGTAACCACTAGGCTATTCTGACTGCTGATTATAATGGTTAATTTTTAACTTAATGTGAGTGATACACACCCTGTGGAAATTAACATTGCCATATCATGGATAATCATGTCCGGACCATGGTCAGCAATGAAATGGAGATGTTTGGCCATCATAGAAATTATTAGCAATGAAATGACATTCTTGTAACAATGTTTTGACCATGTCCAAATCAGCGATTATCATAGCCAGGCCTGTGAATTATCTAGAACATTGTCATTTCAAAGTCAAAACAATGACATAGAAAAATGACCCTCTTGTAACAATGTTTTGATAATGTCCATATCAGTGAATATCATAGTAAGTTATAACTTGACTGTCTGGAACATGGTTACTTCATGATAAAAACAATGACATATGGAATGACCCTCTTGTGACAATGTTTTGTTAATGTCCATATCAAGTGATTATCATAGTAAGTTCTAACTTGACTGTGTGGAACAATGCCACTTCATGGTCAAAACATTGGCATTGAAAAATGACCCTGTTGTGACAATGTTTTGATCATGTTTACAACTGCAAACATTTAAAATACAAAATATATTATTTATTTATATATGTATTTTATCCAAGTAATATAATTTCTGAAAGTAATTGTGTTTATAGTGTTAAATTTCCATTTTCTTGAATTTGTAAAAAAAATGTAATTCAATGTGCAAGTATGTTGTTTCTGATTGGTCAATTTCAAATGTTTACATGGAGGGAAAATGGAAGTCTACTGCATGATATGTAAATTAAATTACTTTTTTAACAGCTTATTGAAAACTCGAACCACTTCTTGAAACATTTTGAATTTTGAATAAGTTTTGGTAGGAATTATTTCAAGACATGGTTGATATCAAGGAACATCTGGTTCAATTTATCGAAAATAAAATTTTAAAAAATGTATGAATTTTTCGGACAAACAGTTCGGACATTAGTATACTTAAATGTTTAAGACTATTTTCATCGTTTTCATATCGTTGTTTAAATTATGATTTAGCTACTGACTTATTTGTAGTCAGGTCTGGAAATAGGGGTATTAAAACTGGCCAGACACTGGACATAAACTGACAATACAAATTACTCCAATTTGAACATAATCTGTCCATGTTTAAAACATGGTTTGACCACGTATTGGAAATGAAACATTGCCACATCAAGACTAAAACGTATCTTTTTAGACTCTCATATAACCATGTTATAATGTCTATGTTGTGGAAATGATCTGTGACTGATTTGACCAAGGTCATAACATATCCATAACAGGTAGAATGTATTCAATGACCACGGTTGCAACATGGTTTGACCATGGTTAAACCATGGCCAAAAATGAACAGACATGTTTTGACAGTGAGGGCCATTTTAGAAACATGATCAAAACATGATTTAAACATAGTCAATACATGGCCAAAAGAAAGCTCTTCCAATGTCTCTTATTTATAACCAAAACATAGTCATTTCAATAGCAGTTTTTGAAGGTCATATAATTACCATATAATGGTATTAAACTCGTTGCTGTAATATGGTCATTTCATAACTTCTGTTAACCATGATCAAACATGTTCTGGATATGGTGGCCATTTTACAAATGTGATAGATCATGTTTCAAAAATGTTTATAACAATCTCAGAACCAAGCCGGAACATGTTTTCTGGACATGTTTGATACATGAATGACCATGTTTGAAACATGGTTCACACATGGTTTGACTGTAATCATTTCCGCATGGCATGTTTTCCAAAATACCGACGAAAAGCGTTACAAATGCTTAATAATTTTATCCATTTCAGTTGATGATTTTTCATAAACATCACTATGTTTCCAATATATTTCTTGCTTAGGAGTGTCATTTTGCTTTTTTCTATGTAATCTATTTTTCTTTTTGGGATCTAATGACAAAAAAAAAGAAACTTGTCAATTTGCCAAACTGTTAACAGGTTCCTTCAACAATAGCTGGGAAAATATAAGTGTCAAAAACTAGACAGGTCTTTTATTTATAGTGAAAGTTCATTTTCATTGGTTTGGGCCGATAATGTTTTGAATCGGACCTGTTATAACTTTTATACTTGGTCTTCTGACAATGTATGCATATAATAGGGTTGGATATAAGTTCTTACTTTCAGGAAACAAAAACAAATAAAACCAACCGTGTAAATGTTTAGTTTGCTTTTAAACCATTGGTCATAAGAATATAATATGCACATTTTTACCTGCAAAATATTTCAGAAGAGGAGATGCAGATTTTATATTTGAATGCTTTTCTTACCTAAGAATTTCCATCCAAATATTTGTGTAAAAGATGCTTTTTATGATTGTAGAGTCACTATTTGTATAATGATCAATTTAAAATGAAGGGGGGTGACTGTTTTGACAGAATAATTTCAGTTTACATTAGATATGAGTTTTGAATGTCTTAGTACGCTACATTGTCTATTATTAATTGTTATTAAGATTGTTAATCGTGTTTTAAGCACAACTTTAAATTTGTGAAGATTTTGTAGGTTTCAATTGGCCATGTAATATGTTTTGAATTTATAAAAAGAACTTCCATAGTGTTTTGAATTAAACATATGTTATGTTTATAATTTATTATTTAAGTGAATCTCGAGACATTTTGTCAAATTCAATGTGGTTTTACTGAATCAAAGTGCCAGGTAGTGTAGCCAAATAATTTTAACATAATTTTCTCACAAAACGAATTTACAGGTACAAAAAGAAATGTGAAAGTTATACTCATTTTTTTTTTTTTTTCTTTAATTTATTTTGTTGTTTCACCAATATGTCATAAGCATTAATAAATCATTTTTGAGCTTAAAAGCCATGAACATAGAACTAATAAGCGAATATTCTTTCTTTTTCATCTGCGGATTCCATTAACAGAAGAAGTGCGCCAAGAAGAGGTATGTTGGTTTCTTTGTCGTTTTGATTTTATTTCAATTCAATGTGCCTTTGAAAAGTTTACCCATTGAGGTAGTGTTTTTTCCCTGCCTCATGGTCTCTTCGACTGTGTTGGCAACAAGCCTCGTGTATTTTTTTTCACGTACCCTGCCACAAAGAATTTTGTCGCTTGGTTTGCTATTTTCCCCACATGCACAGCAAGCTATGCTGCGCTGGCGTTCTCTTCTTGAAAAAAAGAGCTAAAATGTTATTCTTGACGCAGCTCGAATTAGCCATTGGTTGGTTTTTCTGATGTTTTGTTGCCAAATTGTCGGATTTTTTTTTTTTTAATTCTATAAGGAACCCCACAGCAGAATTTTATTCTTTAACTTTTGATCGAGACTGAATGAACAAATGTGTACAGACTTTGTCCAGATGTTAAATATAATCTGTAGCGATTCACCAGTATATATAATCGCAAAGTATTATACGTGAAAATGCAAACTTCTTAGTAATTTTTAAATACAATTATTGTTGTAAATAAGGCCCGAAAAATATGGTTTAAGCACAAGTTATGATCATGTATTTTGTTATTTTGCAGCCGAAAAATGAAAATGATGATGATTATGTGATATATGATTCGGATGAGGTCCGGTAGAAAAGTATTGTTGTGAAACATCTTCAAAAATGCAAACCTCACAAATATTTTATTTTAAGATTGTATGCTATTTTGATGCAGAAATTGTTTCGAAATTAAATTTCTGAAGAAAAACGCAATGCCCCCCCCCCCCCAAAATAAATAAATAAAAAATGAAAATAAAAAAGGAAATCTTGAAAATGGTTTTGCATTTTTGAGGGATTGATTCAAACTGCAAGCTAATATAGATCTGTAAATGTAGATTTTATATGGTGATGGTATTGTCTTATTAAGTTAATAAGTGATTAGCGGGTGTGATGACTTGGGTATATCATTAGACTTTTTGTGCATTGCATTTGAATTATTACAGTGAACATGTAATCCTTTGACTTTAATGAGGGATCATTTTTATTTCATAGAAATTGCGTAGAAATATATGCATATGCTCAAGTGTAAATACATGCGTAGAAACTATTTGCGTAACTGCATTGATCTAGCGTGCCCGTTTTTGCGCAGCGGCTATGTCTAAAATCCGCTGGTTGGCATATTGGCGCATTTTGATCGCTAAGCGAGTGCATTGACGAAGTTTAAAACAAGCTTGCTGGTACATTATCTGCTTGGCGTGAAGAAAAAATACCATGGCGAAAAACGTTCATATATGTAATAACGCACTGAATTTTATGACCATTAAGATTAATTTCCACACCAAATGGGGTCAGATGCATTTCGACAACTTATATTTGATTAAATTTAAATACATATTATAATGTTAAATTAGTCATGGTATTTTTCATTTTTTTGTAGATTTGTTTAGTAGACACTTTGAGAAATGTATGTTTATAATTTATTATTTTGCTTGTTGTTTTACATGAAGGTGATGTAGAATTTTTTTGTAGTTTTTAGAATTATCTTTTTATGCTGGTTTTTTTTTCCACTTTCCATTTCAGCTTCTCCTTTTCTCTTTTTGTTCATTATTTTTTCTTTCAGTTTTTGTTATCATGTGTTTTGTCTCTTTGTGTTCTTTTAGACAGATGAATTAATTAAACGAACCACCGTTGATATAATTGACAAAAAGGTACAAGTATATAGTTTGTTATGATGACAGGGGTTCTGGAATTGGTTCTACCCACACTTTACTCATTTGTTCAACATGCTGAAGTGTTATAGTTTTTGCATTATTTATATGATTCCTACATAGACATAGAAAATATATTTCAGAATTTCTTACCGCTTATACCATAGAAATATTCTGCCAAAGATTTATGGTTAGAATGACATTTTTTGTACTAAAAATATCACATTATTGTTAATGGTATTGCAAATTAAAGGGGCAGTTTCACAGTTTTTAGCTGTGAGTAATAATTTTCTAAAACTGATTGTTTTTCTGTTCTGTACGTTTATGTTAATATTTCAAGGTTTGGAAATCGCATTACTTGTGTAAAGTTAAACTTTAGACAGATATCTGTTATTTTTCTAGAAAAAATTGCTACCTGGTAGACATACCCTAGTAATTTTTTACACCAAAAGACAGAATAAATATAAAATAATTATGTTTTGCAACCAAAACAGCATAACATTTAAACAGTTTTGATAGATTCTGCAAATTTCTGTTTTAAAATCCATTTTTAGAGAAAATGTTTGACCAGCCCCAAACAGTGAAATTGTCCCTGTAAAGATAAATTGAACACGGTTTTTAAGTGTCATATTTACAAATGGACTAGCAATAAGTTTTAAAAATTTACATTAACCTTCAGACCCCCTGTCCGGAGCCTTATTAATACCTTTGTCTAAACGCTTTGTTTGTTCACAGCTGATGTTAACGTTACATGTGTACATGACTGGTTCTGTCACCATCCCAACCATGTCCCATACTGCCTCTGTTCATTTCGTGTTTTGTTGACCTACATTTTAAACACCATTTTGGAATTAATTCTTGACAGTTTATAATGCATTATGCTTATAACTAAATAATTAAGAATTGTGTTGTTTTGTTTTTCCAAGCAAAAAATTGCTAAGCGATTTTCTCTTTATCTCTAATGAAAAATAATTTTCATTAAAATATTGCCAGTGTTTCTAAGATGTTATTTTTTTGTTCAATATTTAACCCTAGTTTTAATAAGTTTTTATTTCAGTATTTTCTGGGATTTCTAATTTTCATGCTAGGGCTTTCACTAGTCGCCAGGCGATATAAGTTCATTTGGTGTAACATCTAACCAGACACCTTTCAACAATAATTGTTTGAAACCGCAAAACCGTTTGTGACGTAAAACTCGTGTGATGTGGTCTAATGTTGTTCCGATTGTGGCTTTTGTGTTAATGCCCTTGACATTTTCACATTGTAATGGTAACCCATCCTCTTTCCAAACAGCAAATGGGGGAGTTTTTATTATTTCTGACCATAACAAGTTAATCCCAAGTTGTAAACACTTAATAATTATTTATTCAGGTTGTTTTTGACCATACGTATGAGTACTATTTTCTTTCACAGCCTATAACATATATGCACAAATGTAACATACTTATTTTAGTTAAATGTGTAGAAATCGTTACAATCAATGTGAAATCTTCATCTGCTGTTGGAATGAACTATATGTCCATGATTTTTATAATAAAATATTTACTTTTAAGAAAATATTTTAAGCATTTATTTCAGATTCTGCAGTCACCTAAATATTAATTTTGTTTGCATAATATCATTTAAAGTGATATTTTGTCTTTTCTTCCTCAATCCTCATGTACATTGATTGTAATATATAACACATAAAATATATTGTTGGTTGCATAGCAACACCTTTTTTTCTAATGCTTACCAAGTAGTATAAACAACCAAATTCAAAGACAAGTGCTATTTTGTCTTGAAAACATTTATAAGTAAAAAAACAAAACAAAACAAAACGTATTAATGCACTTAAGATTTACGAAAAGGTTTTGATGTTGTAAAAGTATAATTTGCATGTTGTCATGGCAACTGTACTGCGAATGTCAGGAGAAAGGTGAAGGTCGTAAGGTCGGGGTCATTAAGGAGAAGGAGAAAGAGGTCAAGATCGAAGGCCCGACCCACAAGATCCTCGACAAACCCACCAACCAGAGTATAATTGAGGGTTAGTTGGAGGTTAATGATATCATAATGTTAGATGGATTATTTAGGTTAATGAATTATCACAATTGTAGATGAATTATATCATATTTTTTGGTGAATGGTATCGTAATTCAAGATTTATGATTTTGATGTTTTGGTCAATCATATCGCAATTGTAGACGAATGATTTTAGGGCAATAGGAAAAATATCATACTTTTAGGTAAATGATATCGTACTTTTTGGTGAATGATATCATACTTTTAGGTGAATGATATCAAAATTTTAGTTCAATGATATCATAAGTTTAGGTCAACGATATCACAGGTTTTGGTGAATGAAATTGTAATTTTAGAATAATATTTTCATAATTCTAGAATAAGATTGAATGATATCGCAAATTTGGTGAATGATATTATAAGTTTACATGAATGATATTGTAGTAAATAAATTTTAACAATTCATATCACAAATCAAGTTAATAATATCACAACTTTAAATGAGTGATATTTTAACTTAGGTGAATGATATCACAATTATGAATGGTATCAACATTTCAAGGTGCTATACATCACAACTTTCAGTGTATGATATCGTAATTTTAGGTGAGCCTCTTCGAATGCGCATTGGCCTCGATGTTTTACCGGATCTGCCACCTCCAGCCATCAAATTCTACCGCGCCGGACGGGAAATCCGCGAGGACTCTCGAACAAATTTCGGAATCAAAGACAACAAAGCCATGCTCCAAGTCCAGAAAACAAGGTTTACGGACGAAGCCAAATACATGTTGCAGCTTGAGCAAGACGGGGTTGTTGTCGATAAGGTTGTTTGGAGTGTATTCATTAAAGGTAATTATAAGAAAATATCATGTTTTTTTGTGTGCCTGAACTATATAAAATGTATGTAATATTTTATGTGTATTTTTAATATTGAAAACTTCTTGCATATTGCTAAAACGTCATTTGGAGCATGTTTATTAAATTTCAGAACATAAGAATAAGCTCTGTTTTTGGCCACAAATATTTTTGTATAATTTTTCCGGTGTATTTTTAACATTGAAACATCTGCTATAATGCCAAATAAACATGGTAAATGGTCAATATTTAAATGGAACTCAGGTATAGTCCTTTAATGTCCATGCAAACATCAAAATGTTTCAGTTTTCAGCTAGTTATAGTGAAACTTCCACTCCACAATTCTGACTTGTAAGTTTCTCATTGTACTTTATTCCATTTATGCATGGGCATAAACAACAGACAAGTGTTCCAGACAAGTACTTTAGTGTGTTGTTTCAAAATCATTATTTACCATCAAATTATTAAAGACGCAGTCAATAGAATATAATTCAATACATCTTAAATTGGCATTAATTCTAATGAACGTTAAAGACGATTATTCCACTGAAAACTGTTTCTTATTAACGATAGGCATTTTATCATGTCTATGTTCGAAAACGCTTGGTACGAACAGACTATAGACTAATCTATATGCTGATTTACTCCAGAGGCATCGCTAGCTATCGCGTACAGATAACTTTACGATAAAAAGTTACCAACAAGTTATTATTTTACCGATTTCAATGCAGTTTTTTGTATTTTGATAGGTAAGATGTCCAAATTTTGCAGTGTTATTTTATTAACATATTTCTGGACTGCTGCTTTAAGTGCATTAATTGGCATCTTTTGTATTTACAGATCCTAAAGATCAAGCAATGGACTTCCGTTCCCTTTTGAAACACAGGTAAAATAATTCTGTCTCACAGGATAATTTGAGGGGCGTCATGAGAAAACCGGTCTTAATGCATGTGCGTAAAGTGTCTTCCCGGATTAGCCTGTGCAGTCCGCACAGGCTAATCCAGGACGGCACTTTTCGCTTCTGTGGTATTTTCTGTTTCAAGGAAGTCTCTTCTAAACATAAACCCACTGTAGGCGGAAAGTGCCGTCCTGGATTAGCCTGTGCGGACTGCACCGGCTAATCCGGGACGACACTTTATGCACATGCATTAAGTCCGGTTTTCCCACACCGCGCCTCATTTATTATTTTTTATGACATATTTTTCTTTGCTAAGTGTGCATTTAGCGTATCACGTATGAATATTCACTGAACAGACAAAATATTTTTCGAGAGTTAAGCGTGAAACTACTGTATCTGATATGGAAATGTTAAGCAGATACAACAGTGTCCCTCTCAACCCCTGATTTTCAGAACAAAGTATGTAGGTAGAACAGTATGTTGTTTTCAAGAAAAAACATTGCACATAATTTGTAAATGGTAGCATTAAATAAAACATGAAGGTAACAAAATGCTAATTATATGTCTAACCATGTTAGTTTGACTTATAATTTTCCTGTAAGTGTGTGTCAATTGTTATTATGCTCTTCATTAGAAAGTCCAATATGAACAGGTAATGTCACTTACCAAACTTATAGCATTCAAAATATATTAAGGAGCTGGCATCAAACCAACCAGACCTAAAACTAGACTAATCAAAACGCTGATAGTGTAGAAAGACTGTTGGCGAGAAAAGAAAAGAAAACAAACTCAAGGGAAATAGATTACGCACATTGTCTATCAAAAAGGACACATTTGTTTGAATGAAATTTCTGCAATGCCATTTTTACACAAGACAAATCAAACTACTCATTGTTATACTCTCTACTTTCAACATCTTGGTAGATATATAGATTTGTATGCAAACTCCTTAATGCAAACGCAATAAAATGTGTAACAGTCAATGTGTTGACTAATCCTGAGTGGGCGGAAATAGCCGATGGAGTGTATAAATTTGGGGGTATTGATTGTTAGTGCTTTGTAGCCTGCAGAGTAAAAAGTAGGTCATGTGATTCTATCTATCACCCTACTACTAAAGACCGTCGTTAACAGTCTAAAAACCAATTCCTGTTACCAAGTGACGGCAGTTTACCCCGATCAAAAATATTTTTCCCATTTAGTTAGGGAAAGAAATATATTTGTGTGAGGCGGGGTGGGGGACCATGGGATGGTTAAACATTATATCTGTTGGTTTTGTGCTCGTTTCAGTTATTTTTTTCATTTCTGAATTAATTATCTATTTTGTATTGTTTTATTCAACACATTATTTTCACAAATATGACAGTTTTGACACATGTTTATGTTTGTTAATCCATATTGATTTATGCATAAATATAAAATGCTTTTGAATGTCTCGTTTCAGTTATTTTTTTCATTTCTGAATTAATTATCTATTTTGTATTGTTTTATTCAACACATTATTTTCACAAATATGACAGTTTTGACACATGTTTATGTTTGTTAATCCATATTGATTTATGCATAAATATAAAATGCTTTTGAATGTCGAATTATGTGGTAAAATGACCATATTCACAAATAAATGGCTACAATATTAGTGCAATTTTAACTCTCAAAGTCATGCTTTCATTGTATCAGACAGGCCTGGTCATAAAATTACAGACCTGGTTATAAAATCTTAGATTGGGTTATGAAATAACAGACTATGTAATGAAATCACAGACCTGGTCATGAAGTCACAGACCTGGTCATGAAATCAGACATGTCCATAGGGCATTTGTATCTTAACTAAGAAATCAAAAATATGCAAAATAATAGAAAACCAAGCAATGGTATGTTCCTCAATGAATGCAAACAATACAAATGATTGTTAGAAGTACATAGGTCTGTATTACATACTATAGTCTTGCATAGAAAAATGGCTACAAGCAGCTGTAGAGCCTAACGTTTGTTATATGTTTTGCAAGGCATTAGAAATAGTATCCCAGAATTTCTTGACCGCCATTATATATTTTAACCACATAATGTGTGTATTTCTAACTTACTATATGGAACTTGAGTTTTTATTTGTACACTATTTTTAAAAAATTACAATGCACATAAATTTACAGTAAAAGCACTTAAACTGTAATAACTATAGTAGACTAGTTTTATTTTCAATTAGATACTAATAACAAGTACCATACATTTATTATTTTGAAAATCTTGTTTTTCTTCCATAATCGGAATTTTACATAATGTAAAAATGTATATTTGTTATGCATTATCCACAGTGAGGAATATTTTTCTTTTATTTGAAATTGCCAATAAAATGAAATTATTGCGATGCCATCTGCCTTAAACTATTCATATTAATTCCTTTTCTTGGAAAATTCCTCGCAAAAGCAGTGAAAGAAGATTTTGGACCCATATGCCTGAAAATTTATATGATATCCGTCATTTTCAGAGAAGGGAAAGGCAAACAGAACGACGATGATGACATAGACTGGGGCATGCTAAAGCCAGGTATGTTCTCCCTGAATGGTCGATTGTCAACATTATTTAATAGCTTGTCTCTGATTGGTCCATTGTCAACATTATTTAATAACTTGTCTTGGATTGGTTGATTCTTAACATTATTTAATATCTTGTCTCTGATTGGTTATTTGTTAATTTAAATTTAATATCTTGGCTTTGATTGGTTAATGTCAGCTTAATTAAATATCTTGTCTCTGATTGGTCAATTGTCAATGTACATAATATTTTTAATAATTATTTTCTAATTATAAGCTTATCTGGTGAAAATTTTCCTAGCAGTTGAACGAGCTTCTGTTACAATATGTAGCTTGCAAATACTATAGGAATCACATTATTCTTTACGCTTGCTGCAAGCAAATATGCGAACCCCTATATGCGTGCATTGCCAAGGCAACACTGAGGCTACACGCAATTCACTGTAAAACCCTCCTGAAACAGCATTTTAAATGTGGTTTTTGAACGTCAGTTATTCAGGTTGACTTAAAACCCGTGCAAAAGGACAAGCGAGGTAGGTTAGTCTGCAAGCGCCTAGCATTATATTGCGCCTCCTGTAATATCACATCCATTGCAGATACATTTCCGTTATCACAAAATCTTCCCAACTGTAACAACAATCCCATTATTTTTGTCTCTGGGCATTGCCATAGTACTTCCCTCACAATTTCGCCTCACTTGGTTGGTTTATAATCCCCTCACACATTCTCAGAATAACTTTTGATCCTTGACTCAAAATTTGTTTTGTTAGCTCACCTGAGCACGAGCATGAGGTCCCCTCTCCTGCTTTGTCCGTCGTCCGTATGCCGTCAACAATTTGGACCGTTATCGTGATAAAGACTACATTTTTTTTTCAATCTTGACCTAACTTGCACAGTTTGTGTATGACCATAAAATCTCAGATGGGATTGTTATTGGGTCAGATCACACCAGTTACACCAGAGTTATTGCCCCTTTTTCATGCAAAAAAAGTGCAAAAATGCCCTTTTCCAACATATAGACTTTATTTTCCATCCAATCTTAACCAAACTGTCACAGTTTGTGTATGACCATCAGATCTCAGCAGATGCCAAAATGGGCGATATCGTGTTTCAAACACCAGAGTTATAGTCCTTTGTTTATTAACAAAATACAAAAATGGACATTATTCAAGATAGAGACTTCATTTTTCATCCAATCTTCACCAATCTTGCACACTTTGTCTTTTATCATGAGATAACAGTTGAAGTCGAATATAAGCAAGATCGGACCAGAAACACCAGAGTTATTGCCCTTTGTTTGTGAAAAAAATATGCAAAAATAAACATTATTCAGGATAGAGACCTCATTTTTCATCCAATCTTCACCAATCTTGCAGTTTGTCTATGACCATAAGATTAAAGGTGAAGTCGAATATAAGCAAGATCGGACCAGAAACACCAGAGTTATTGCCCTTTGTTTGTAAAAAAAATAGGCAAAAATGGACATTATTCAGGATAGAGACTTCATTTTTCATCCAATCTTCACCAATCATGGACAGTTTTTCTATGAATGTAAGACTACAGGTGAAGTCGAATATAAGCATGATTGGACCAGAAAAATCAGAGTTATTGCCCCTTGTTTTTGGAAAAAAACATCAACAAGTTATCAATGATTGGCTTGCACACACGATTTTTGATTCAATGTTGACCAACCTTACACAGTTTGCGCATTACCACAACACATGGGTACCACTTTTATTTGCATTATATGTTTTTTTAGCATTAACCACTTTTCAACAATGGGATAATCTCTGACGTTTTTTGTTCCTCTTAAACTGATTTCCTAAAATATATGAAAAATAAGCATGTATATTGTCACTAGATAAGTTATTGATTTTTTAAAGTCGTTATTTACATTTTTGTATGTGATCTTTTCTCATATTTTGTATTTGACCCTATTCTTTTTATACAATTGTTCGAAAGAAATATAAAGCCAAAGGCATTTACAGAAAATAATAAACAACCCACAGTTTGAATTTAGCTCAAACTACTAGTACTGTGGTTATAAATAAATCCATTTGAATTTAACATGAACATCCAGAGTTATAAATAAGTCCATTTGAATTTAACTCAGAATAGCTATGTTATTGATAAGTCCATTTGAATTTAACTCTGACTATCACAATTATTGATAAGTCCATTTGAATTTAACTCAGAATAGCACTGCTATTGACAAGTCCATTTGAATTTAACTCTGACTATCACAATTATTGATAAGTCCATTTGAATTTAACTCAGAATAGCACTGTTATTGACAAGTCCATTTGAATTTAACTCTGACTATCACAATTATTGATAAGTCCATTTGAATTTAACTCAGAATAGCACTGTTATTGACAAGTCCATTTGAATTTAACTCTTGACTATCACAATTATTGATAAGTCCATTTGAATTTAACTCAGAATAGCACTGTTATTGACAAGTCTATTTGAATTTAACTCAGAATAGCTCTGTTATTGATAAGTCCATTTGAATTTAACATGAACATCCATAGTTATAAATCAGTCCATTTGAATTTAACTCAGAATAGCACTGTTATTGACAAGTCCGTTTGAATTTAACTCTGACTATCACAATTATTGATAAGTCCATTTGAATTTAACTCAGAATAGCTCTGTTATTGACAAGTCCATTTGAATTTAACTCTGACTATCACAATTATTGATAAGTCCATTTGAATTTAACTCTGACTATCACAATTATTGATAAGTCCATTTGAATTTAACTCAGAATAGCACTGCTATTGATAAGTCCATTTGAATTTAACTCTGGCTAACATATTTATTGATAAGTCCATTAGAATATAACTCGATCTTGATATTCCACTGGAATTTATCTTGAACTACAGCAGTTATTGAAATAATCGCGATCTTAATAAGTACATTTAAACTGAACTCATTCATGATACGTCCATTTGCATTGAACTCAGTTATGTTAAGTCAATTTGAATTGAACTCAATCTTGATCAGACCATTAGAATTGAACTCAATCATGATCATTCCATTTTAATTGAACTAATCTGTCCATTTATATTGAACTCAATCTTAATCAGTCAATTAGAATTGTACTCAATCTTATTCAGTCCATTAGAATTGAACTCAATCTTGATCACTCCTTTAGAATTGAACTCAATCTTGATCAGTCCATTAGAATTGAACTCAATCTTGATCAGTCCATTGGAATTGAACTGAATCTTTATCCGACCATTAGAATTGAACTCAATCATGATCAGTCCATTAGAATTTTACTTGATCTTGAGAAATCAAGAGGAATTTATCTTGAACAACAGGAGTTATTGATAAGCCCATTTGATTGAATCCCTAAATGCCACAATTAATTTAATGTGATCTTACTTGTTCACATTTCAGAGGAGCCCCAGCCTAGTATGTGTCCGTCTGTCAGTCCGTTTGTGTGATATTTATTTTTCACGTGCCTGCTCAGATAGATTTATGTCTCGTTTTCAAACAGTGGGAAACATCTACAAACTTCTTGAGCCAGACATTAAGGCAACTGAATGCAAAATTTGCTGTTTTCATTACAAATTTTATTGTTCTGTCTTGGGTTTGGATGACAATTTAATTACATACTAATGTTTAAAGTTGAATAAGATTGTTGTTGCAAAATATTTACATATATTAGATGTGTCCCACTGAAGATAGCATCTTAAGGAAAAAATAAAATGTCTGAGAATGAATGGGCATTTGAAGAAACCAAATATTTTATCAAATGACTCTTTGAAAAGTAAATTTGATAAAAAAACATGAAATTCCTGAAGTTTGAAGCCAGTTTATATAAAGTTCAGCCTGCATTAAGTAGTAATGAATCAAAAGATGTTTGTTTATTACTAGTAGATATTATTATAAATATAAAATAATTATAATACCAAAAAAATATGATGCCAAATTTTCACTCGTGAATAACTAAATTGAAAAAATTCAATTCCTAAGGATCTTTACAAAAATGGACCCAGATTCACAATTTTTTTTTTTTCTCAGATATTTTGCCGTCTGCTTTGAACTGCCTGCTGTAGAATACTCGTCCTGCTGTCAAAGCGTGCTCGTTCAATGCTATGATGAGACTAAATGCAGTTGTAGCGCGTACAGTAATTCTTTATGTTGTACTTCGTAGCAATTATATAGCAAATGTTTTAAAGAAATTATTAGCGGCCGGCTAATAGAGTTAGACACAATTTGCGAGGTTTTATTTATGAAAAAACTTTTATTTTCTTGTTTGACCATTGAGTTTGACTGTGACCATACTTATTCAGTAGTTTGAACTTATTTGTATTCATGCAAAATTCCAAAACAAAAATTAAGTGTTTTGCAATACGCAAAAAAAGGTAAATTAAGGTATTCCATTCTTAAATATACAATAAGGATTAAGAAAATACAAAATTTATGTTGTGGTTTTTATTTCCAGTAGTTAAAATTTGTTTCATTGTATTCTGAGAATTTGCATACACATACAAAAAACGTAACATTCCATTGCCTCTTTGTACTTCAAGATAACAAAATACTGTTAATTGTATTACATGTATAACAAATTATAATGTCTGTTTGTTTGGTTTTAAATTAATAATTGAAAAACACATAAAGTGTGTTTAGATTTTAAACTCAAGCTTCTAAAAGATTATTGATGGCAATAATGCTCACATACTAAGGGAAATTTTACAGAATGCTTTTTGTTTTCTATAAAAAATGCGGCAAATTTACATACATAGAATGGCATTCATACTAGAGTTCACATAGATGGATTTTTAAAAAATTAAGGCAGAATATTGGTGTTTTTATAAGTGAATGGAAAACTGAACATTTGTTTTCTAGAAAGCATCGCATTTAGTTTGTTGTAGTTAGCTAGACTTGGATTGGTGTGGTGTACAAATAGTTGGTTACAAATATACAATGCTGCGAATGCTAGATTAGTGTATAAGATCAATATTCATATATACGTACGTATTTGCATATGTACTTATATGCATACAAAACTGTGGAATCATTAATAGTCTCATTCTGCCTTTGCTGAAGAATGGTTAAAGAAAAATATTATTTTTGATGCCATTATTTATATTGTTATCATTTTTGTGATATACATTGATTGTTGTCAGTTTTTTCTTGCTGCAGATTTTTTCCTAAAAAAAACATACAAACAGCCTATGACAATTAAAGATTCCACAGGCCTTGTGCTGGCAAAGAATATATAACATTTAGTTGTTTTTAAATCTGCTATAAAAATCTTTGTTCATCCAAATTATGCTTAAAAAAAACACCTGCACTAAGCCCTTTGCTTTACTTATTTAGCTGCAGTTAAAAGCGCATTGAAATTCAATAATGAAATATTTTGTAAGCAAAGCAAGCAGAATTGTGCTCATATATAACTATATTTTTCAGCAGCTGCCAACTAATAAAGAAATTTTGATGCACACTTAACAAAAAGTGATGCACACATTAAGAAATAAAAAGTAAATGACACTAAATCAAACAATTTCCTTTGAATGTGAATATTGCAGTTGAACAAAAGAGACGTATATCACAGATCGAATTGACGAAGATGGCGCTAAAGAAAGTCGAAAGCGACAGTGAAGAGGAGCGGGTGCGTAATCTATATTTAGTCTTCATGCAAATCTCAAGGTTTTTGTTGTAAAAATCCTGAGATTATAATTTTCATTGTTTGGCATAAAAAATAGCCAGGGAAAAAATCTTTGGATTTTTATGTGTTTCAGTAAATTAAATTTGTCATATTTGTTATTTAGATTTTTAGATAAATGTGGTCAGAGCTGTAGATTGGAAGTTATCTTTATTTCAAGTTTTATTTTGTCTTCAATCAAATAATATTGTATTTGATTGCTGGTACGGTTTTTGCAGTAAATATTTCTGTTTATTCCTGATACCAGATTAACTGTTGCTATTAATATTTTTGCTACTATCTAACTGTTACTATATATTAATTTGGTAGCTTTATTATTGCGGGAATCTAAATTTTCATTAACATCTGTATTTCGTATATTATTGTCAGGAATGTTTGTTTCTGTAAATAATATATCAGATATATTTGTTTTATTTTCTACTTTTGCTGGGTTATCTAAGAAAACCAAATTATACCAGACTTTGTCGGCAATAAGAAAAGCAAATAGAGGAGACATTCAAATTAACAAAATATTATTTACAAGGTATAATTAAAGATACAAACTTAATTAAATGTTGGTTTTTGTAACTATTTTATGACATATAACTCTTATGCAAATATTTGTTATTAAACAAGGTTTATTTATTTAGCTATTATTTACAAACTCTTCATCTTAAATAAATTTCCTTGATAAAAATGTTCTATGAACAAAGGTCGAAATTGTCGACTCGTCAGTACCAAGCTCAAGACGCGAGTCCATCACATCAGAAACAAGCTCGTTAGCCGGCGAAGTAACTCAGATTCGATCTCGTACCCCATCGATTGACATTTCACATCCTTTGTTAAGAAGGGACTTCTCCCAAGCACCAATGGGAAATCAGTATGAAAATCTTGAAATAAGGTGCAAAAGTGGGGCCACAAAATGGCGAATCAGCTCTCAGACTGAGGCTGACCCGTTTAAGGTTCAACTAAAACATAGGGAATCCGACCAGGAGGCAGGTTTTAATTATCGCTGCACGAAGTGTTTTTTGCGTTTTCATTTAGGTAGAGAAAAGCTGTAGCTATAGAAGGCAGGTTTACAATTTATCACTGCACGAAAGTGGTTTTTCGGGTTTTCTTTTAGGTAGATAAAGACCGTAGCTATTGCGATGTGGTCCTGCAAAGCGTGTGCAAGATTTGAATAGATTGGTTATATAATTATGTTTGCAGTGATCATATAAATTATTAAATATATGCTGTAGAGAGAGTTGTATGCAAGGAGTTAATTATGAATATATAAAAAACACGTTGTGTTTTTATTGTATATATTTTATGTATATTTCATTATGACAAATGGTGTATCTTTTAGTAAAAATGTTTGTTTGCTTATAATTTTTGCTGTCATTTTGTACATAATGTTTATTGTTGTCATATTTTATATTGTTGTTATTAAAAAACGCTAGATACCTGCATGCAAACATAAACAAATAAAGTGCGTATGCTACTCCTGTATAACAGCCATGTTGTTTATGTTTGCAGGCCTGTGTGTTGTGTGTTACAGCTTGTTGTCGACATGGTTTTCAACACCTCAAACGTTTATTATACACAGTATATAATGTTAAATGTTAAACATAAAAGTTGCTTGTTCAAAACATCCCAAAGGTCTTTCAATGCACTAATACTATGTGTAAAATTTGAACAAGAAACTTTTATGGATAATTATTTTCAGTATTTCTGTAACATGTTTTACATAACTTTGATTTTTGCAGCCAATAATTTCAAACTTTTACCTTTCAGCATTGTATTCTTGTTTATTGTATTATTTCTTTTCCTTCTGTTTAATTTATACTCTATACTGGAGCACTGATTTATTCTGTTTTTCATTTAATTTGCTCGTGTGATGAGTGTAGCCAACTGCATATGAAAAGTTTGGCCTTGACCTTGTAGTTTCTATGGAAACCGTGGTATACTCACTGACATGTCTGATTCGGTCTATTTTTAGCACCACATGTATATATTTAAATTAGCTGCTGCATCTCGTGTACATTTGTAATTTTTAAACAATAACCTCGGGCATGATGTTTTGAATATGGTCTTGAGGTAGAAAATCACTGTAGGCCACTGTGTTTTACCGGCTTTGTATGTTTAGAAAACTGTAGAGGTTTCGTTTTTTAACGCAAAAATCTGTTCTCGATTAATCTCTGACACTGTCCTTTTTACGTTGTACTCTTCTGCAAACGAAGCATTTTATATGAAACACAGTTAATATCAGGCTCTAACCTGGCTTTGTATTTGTTACATTCCTCCCCTTCTATTAACATTTTTTTTTCAAACTCGGCACACTTTGGATGAGATGTGTTGCAAACTAAGCATTTTAATGTGGAGCACATTTATTTTGCTGAAAAGAAGTCCATTCTACAATCTTTGCTGTCTGATTTTTTTTGTCTGTCTACCGCACTCGTTAAGAAAAATTTGAACTTTACAAGCAAACAAATATAGAGATACATTTTTCAAAATATTCGCCATTTCATCATACTTTTCTACCATCTTTGCCCCTCAAATAGACTGGTAGTAGGAGGCAGTCAGTTGACGAATCAAATAAGCTCGAAGTTCCGGTACAAATTCCAAAAATGACTCTGACACCCGAAAAGCTGGAAGCCATCGACGCTCAACAGCAGCAACGACGCGCCTCCATGCAGGGTCGGCGAATGTCATTGGTCGAAGCTATCCCTGATTGGCCCTCGTTAAAACATCCCGAAAAAGAGGCGGAGGTATTTGACCCAGTGTTGTGATCGTGAACATTTCTTATTGAGTCAGTCGTTACTTGAACGTGACAATGAAGTTTTCTACTCTCACATTTCTTGATCTTCTAGTTTTTCAATACAAGAAAGGGACTTATTTCAGTCACTTTATTGCGTTTACTATTTCCGTTGCTATAACAATCACTCGCTTCTCTGCTGGGAATGATAACTCGTTAATTTTTTGCCTTGTGCTATCTGTCATTTTCGTTCCTCCTTTATATTTTGTGTTCATGTAAACTTTTGTTTGCTTCAGTATTGTAACCTTTGTGAAGCTGTGAACTGGTGATTCAAGAAACTTGTGATTTGTGATATATTTATTAACTCAAATTTGATTGACCAAAAGATAAAATTTGGTCCATCAATTTTGCTTCTTTGAAAACATGAAGATATCTTTTCAGCACATTACGATACAGATGCTAGCTTTAAGTTAGTATGCTGGTACCATAGTGTTTACTCTAGTTGTTCTACTGGGGCAATTAATTCATGCTTAAGTTAAAATCTTTTGGGAGCAATTTTTCTTACGTAATAATTATTCTTAACGAAAATGGGCGGTCTAGATGGATTGTGCTTTTCACTTTTTGTACAGCCAGTTATTAAAGTTTTACAAACTAAAATGCATATTTATGTTGAAAAAAAAGAAAATTGTCCTTCTTGAGAAAGTTTATTTAATACGCATAGCTGCAGTATTGGCACTGTATTTTTTTCTGCGTTAAATACGCATTAAATACACTTTAAGTACACTAAGTGTATTTTTTCTGTACTTTTTCTGCATTTTTTTTACAAAAAGTGTATAAATGCACTAGAAAATACACTTAAAATACACTTTAAATACACTCAAGTGTACTTTTTGAAGATAAAGTGTATTTTTCAAGGAGAAAAATACACTTTAAATGCACTTACGTGTGTTAATGCAGGAAAAATGCAGAAAATATACACTTTATTTCAAGCGTATTAAATGCGTATTAAATGCATAAAAAATGCAGTGCCAATACCGCAGCGTTTAATACGCATTTAATGCGTATTAAATACACTTTTTCGAGAATGGTGTGGTTAAAATAGTATAGTCTGGTGAATTTTTGGATCTTTAATAATGTTTATATAATATTTGATATAAGATGAAATAAGAAAGTTACAGAAAATATGTTTCATTTACTGTGATTAATTGGGGAAAAATAAAAACATAAAAATATATACTTTTGATAATCTGTGGATTTGTATTGTTATAATTTGAGAAAAAAATATTTTGTTGTATTTTTTGTTTGTGTTTCATTTATTACTAGCAGCTATAATTTTTGCCCATTGAATATGTTTCTAAATGGAGATACAATGGTCAGTAGTGTAGTTTTTCAACATAGATACATAGATAAATTATTGTTTTAGTGTTATGCATGCAACTAGTTGGTAATCATCTTGGAATGCTGTACAACGAATTGATCATGCTGCATAACCATGGCTGTTTGTGTAGAATAACATCTGCATTACACGTTTAAAGTATGAATATACGGATGATTATTTGCTGCATTTAGCTCGGGCAATATCGCAAAGTCATGTAGACCAATAGATTTTTGTTAGAATTAAAAAAACGTGTAGTGATATTTGGATAATTTTTCAATGTGTTAGATATTTAAAGATGTTCTTTTGAACATTTAGTGTTATTAAATTGTGATGACTATTGCAATTACTTTGTGTGAATAACATAGCTGTTATAATACTAGATGTTGTGTGTAGTCAGTACCATTAAATATATATGAGGCGTGTGGTGGGAAAACTGGGTGCGTAAGGTGTCGTCCCGGATTAGCTTGTGCAGTCGGCACGGGCAAATCAGGTATGACACTTTCCGCCTACAGTGGATTTATGTTTAGAATAGACTGCTTTGAAACAGAAAATACCATAAAAGTGGAAAGTGTCGTCCCAGATCAGCCTGTGCGGATTGCACAGACTAATCCGGGATGACACTTCACGCACATGCATTAAGCCCGGTTTTCCGACGACAAGCCTCATATGTATGTGTGAGCGTGAGTTGTGTATTTGTGTGTTATTTTATTAGTAACTAAGGGTTAACGTCACATAAATTCTGTAGCACTATTACTAAATGCTGTCATTATATCTCATTGTTATACATGACAATAATATAAATATTAATTTATTGCTTATGAAATGTTAACTCATAATTAACCTAACTAATTAAGTTCCTGTGTTTTTCTGATACTATGCCATTATTAACTTCGTGAAATAATATGCGCTTTTAATGCCCTGCTTTAAGCTTTGTTTTTCTAATAATATACAAAGCGGCAACAACTTGTCAACTGTTCACAGTTTTCTTTGCTTAAAATTTGTATTGTCGCTTCAAATAAAGATCTATGTTGCTTGTAATCAGTGGAACAAATAATTTGCTGCTACATAAATAGTAAAGTCGTTCCTACTTGGTGCAAGAACAAAGTGACACAGAAAACAAGTAGACGTTACAATGTTGTTTCACCAAGGAAATGAAATCTTACTTCTTTCATTTTGCAAAGTGATTACTGAGTGAAACATAAAAGAAAGCAACAACAAAGAAAGCTGGTGAACAAAATCATGCTTTGATGC
Organism: Congeria kusceri; assembly: GCA_027627225.1. Lineage (NCBI taxonomy): Eukaryota > Metazoa > Mollusca > Bivalvia > Myida > Dreissenidae > Congeria > Congeria kusceri. Next base: position 54,257,755 of record CM051027.1, on the reverse strand, counting down.
TAAATTCCTTTTGTTACCAATATATTGAAATTAAGGTGTCCTAATCTTTTTTTGTGTAGTAATATTTATTCCTACCCCGCCTTTAGATGCCAGAAAAATGGCTGAAAGAACTGGAAGATATCAAGGTCAAGGAAGGCAAGGACAAGGTCGTTTTCTGGGCGAAATTCTGTAAACCGGACACGAAGTTCCGGTGGTACAAAAACAAACTGGAGATCTTTCACGGAGAGAAATACCACATGGAGCACGACGGTGAGGATTACAAATGTACCGTCAACAACATCAAGCCCGAAGATAATGGGAAATACATTCTCGAGTGCGGAAAAGGCCCGTTAAAGACGTCTGGATGGTTGTACGTAGAAGGTAGGTATCCATTTTCATATTAATTCTGTTATTTATTTATTTTTTTCTCAAATGTACTGTTTAAAATACTGGAAAGGTACGTAAAAAGATAATAGAAACTATTATTATTTATTAACATTTTCTCTTCTGTTCTAAATAGCGTATATCAGTAAATAGTTTTATTTGCAATACTAGGAAGCCATATGGGGTAAGTTGCGCAATCTCTGGAAAATGGCCCTTTCGTCGTTAAAGTATTGTATAACGCGCACAAAGTTTTAAAACATGATTATGGGAGCAAAAAAGTGTGCATTATACACAACGTTTTACGGTTATTATTTAACATGGATTTATTTGATTCTCCATCTTTTAGCTGATTTCCTCTCATTGAATTGCAAGTTTTATATATCCGTCTGGCTGGAACTGTTTGGAAATCTGTGGTCATATTCCAGAAACATCTTTAGTGACCTATTTTCCTTAGCCTTAAAATAAATTTTCTTAAGCATTTTATTCCATGTGTACATAAAAATCTGCAAAATGTTTACTAATTATCAACTTTTTAGTCCCCTACCGGTGTTTCACCGGAGGGGACTATAGGTTTGCCCTCCGTCCGTCTGTCCGACCGTCAGTCAGTCCATCCGTCGACAAAATATTGTTCCTGCGATAATTCATAAAGTACTGAAGATACTTCGATGAAACTTGGTATTCATATAAACGGCAATGTGAGTATTATGCATGATCTTTTTTTTTTTTACCAGAGGTCAAAGGTCATGTGACTGTAACTAAAAAAAGAAATAAAGTAAATCAAACTGGAGCCTACGATAACTCAAAAAGTACTGAAGATATTTGGATGAAACTTTGTATACATAGCAACAGCAATGTGAGAATTATGCACTACTTTTTATTTTTCACCAGAGGTCAAAGGTCACTTGACTGTTACTAAAAATAGAAATAAACTTAATACTGTAATATTTTGGAAAGTGCATAAGATATGATCATGAAACTTCAGGAAACTTGGTACACAGATCGGACTATGGGTTTGCCCTCTGTCTGTGTGCGTCTGTCTGTCTGTTCATCCGTCGGTCTCACTCTGTCCGTCTGTCCCGTCCCCCAAACCTGGATCCTGCGATAACTCAAAAAGTACTGAAGATACTTTGATGAAACTTTGTATACGTAGAAAGAGCAAGGTGAGGATTGAACACGACCCATTATTTTTCACCAGAGGTCAAAGGTCATGTGACTGTTACTTAAAATATAAAGAAACTTAATACTGTAATAATTAGAAAAGAACATAACATATGATCATGAAACTTGGTACACAGAATGGACTATATGATTGCCTTCTGTCAGTTTAGTACTGCAATAACTCAAAAAGTAACTCCAATGACTGGTCAATGTTACTAAAATAGAAAAAACAACAGCTTAATACTGCAGTGACAAATGGGATTTGAATATGAAACTTTGTACATCTACAGATAAAGGGCGATTTGACGGTATTGCACAATGTTTAATTAGTAGGGGTTTTCACCGGTAGGGGACTCCTGTATTGCTTGCAATACTATCAAAGCCTTGTTATTAATTACTATTTACTTAACAGTAATTGGAATAATTAATTTATATGTAGTTTTAAGAAATATTACTTATAAAAATTGGAACTTAAGTGAAAATATTTTAAGATAAATTGAAGATGTTTCTGGAATATGTTCCCTGGGCCCAGTTGCTCAAAACTATATCAAAATGGTCTGTTAAATGCCAACGGGCATGCTTAAAACATCATTACCGTTAAACCTTGTGTTGCTCAAAAACACATGGGTATTTTAATGGCCGGTTTAACGACAGTTCCTGCTGTTAAAACAGGCGCTTTGCGCGGTATTAGACATTGGGGCGGCGGACAACTAAAGCGTATAAGGAAGGATTCGGTCATGTATGTTTTATAAGTACGAACATCAATGTCGCCATTTCTATGAGTTTATTACGTTATTATCAAGCATAATAACATGATATAATTCAACAACAGGTACTCGTATGGGCTAATAACAACAAAAAATAATGTAAACAAAGTGTCATGCATGTTGGTACGTTTGAAAACCCGGCTGGTCGAATAGTTCGGTGTCTTTCGTCGTTCTGGATAGTCGCTGAAGGGGCTGCCTCTCTCGCACCTCTTCTTTGCATAAACTGTGAGACTGTCCTGCCAGCGCAGTGCTTGTCACACCCTCTTCTCACCTAAGCAACCCGTGTTCAATTCCCGCCCGGCGCAACGCCACACTAAAATACAAATAAAAATTAAGTAAAACTAAAAAAGCTGGAAATAGCAGATATGATTCTAAACTGGAAACTAAGAATGTTTCTCTACAATTAAATTAGGTAATGGTGAGGGGACAGAGGCTGGGTCTACAGTCCACATAATAACAGGGCTTCAGTGCTGAATGTCCTCATATGCTACACAATACACACTTGCATATACGTTTGCCGTGACTTCTTTCTTTGTACGTGATAAGTGCGTAGACAAGTATGTGTAACCAAATTTGGTTCTTTCACTGTGCATTGAACGAACGTATTTTGTGTGACGTTAACCAAATGGACCTGGGAAATGTAAAGCCATATGATATTGAATAGGAATCTTCACATTGATATGTCATCTAAGAGGTGGCTAACATTTGCTACTCTGTTTGTCCCATATACTAATATTTCTAGTAGTAAACATTTATTGTTTCAATGTAACAGTGTCAACATTTAGTAGTTTTCATATACCAGTAGCTAATCGCACTCGTCGGTCACGTAACTGGTAGGTCATAGATAGTTGCATGTGCCAATTAAGGATAGTGAGGCCATAAATTGCAGGGCACAGTGGCGGTCACCTTCGCTTTGGAAACTGAGTGTCATTATTATCCTTTTGCCGCCCCAATGCATTTGCACGACATCAGTTCAGATATTTCATTTAAAAAATATGTATTTGATAATGGACAATTCCGTTGTTGCTCCAATTATTGGGGCGGCGCTCTCCGCCCCTGTCGCCCCATCCGCGACGCCACTGTAAAACTAATTGATGTACAAACTGCAATTAAATAGTTTAATGCTTTGTTTCAAAATGGCTGCAAAAGCAGATCCGCCCTTTTGAAAGCAAAACTTAATCAAAATGTCACATCTTCATGATTAATAAAATGATGTAGAATTCATTGCAAGGTACAGATTTTCATAGAATGGAGTATCGATCTTGGAAGATCTGTTAAAGAGGGACTGTACGATTTTGTATAAAATTATAACGTAAAACCATCCATTGGTTCTTAAATGATGTTAGTATATTTATAAAATTATATTATAATAAATGATGAGAATAACTTTGGTTCAGAAATGTGTATTAAGAGAGAAAATTAAAACTAAAATAATACTTCCCCACGCAGCGAACTACTATATACATGTATATGCAGCGTCAAGAAGAGTCAGATCAATAGTTGGCGCATGCACAGTTCTTATTTTCTCATTCAAAACCAGATGTAGCTGTTTGCTGTAGGATAAACGGGTCCGTATGGACAGAAAAAATATATTTGCAGTTTTCAATAAAAGTAGTTTTTGTCGATGTTGTCATTTTTATGTATTATAATTCGGGTTTTTGATAGTGGGTAACGAAAGAGACCTGAAATAAATTTATAAAAATCAGACAGGCCCTCTTTAATGGATAACTTCTTAAGAGACCAACATCCACTGCTCTAAAAAATAAGAAGAAATGCAGACACATATAATTATATATATAATATTATATATGAGGCGCATCGTGGGAAAACAGGACTTAATGCATGTGCGTAAGGTGTGGGCCCGGATCAGCCTGTGCAGTCCGCACAGGCTGATCCGGGATGACACTTTCCGCTTTTATGATATTTTCTGTTTCAAGAAAGTCTCTTATAAACATAAATCCACTGTAGGCGGAAAGTGCTGTCCTGGATTAGCCTGTGCGGACTGCACAGGCTAATCCGGGACGACACTTTACACACATGCATTAAGACCAGTTTTCCCATGACGCACCTCATATTCTGTTTAGGCAAACCCTTTGAGGTGGGTGGAGAACCTCCCTTGAAGTGTTTCAGAAATCAGACCCTTGTTTAGTAAAATGCCATTTAATGCATATATATAACTGCTTTAGTTTTCTCAGGGAAATTTTAAAAAAAAGGTGTTATCTTTCGTGAATATGTAGTACCAAATATTGGTTACCATATACAATTATATTTAAAAAAAATGTTTTTACAGAAAAACCACCAGAGTACTGGTTCTCTCAGAAACTTCCAGCCAAGTACGGCATCCAGAACAAGAAAGAGGGTATGCTGGAGTGTTTTGTGAACGATAACACGGCGAAGGTCAAATGGTTCAAGGACGGACAGCAAGTCGAGGTAACGTATTAGAAGTTTAAGACATAGATTGCTATGTTAAAGCCCCTTTTTATTGCTTAAATGTGTACTTAGTTTAAAGGAAATTGTTTTGAAACTTACAGATTTGTTGTTTTGTTGCACTAAAATCATTTATTCAGCAAATTGTGATTGATTTACTTAATTGCAAAACGAAAGTAAAATGTCTATAAATAGATTATAATGTATAATGTCGCCCCTAGCTGGTTTAGTAGTGTGTTTCTTTTTTGTGTGGATAAATGAGACAGTCTCCGCGAAAGTCGTCAGACCTCGGACAAAAGCCAGTAAAACTGTACGAGGTCCAGTTAAAATGACCAGAACACTGGCTTTCCTGTCTGGTGAAATATTCTGGTCGAGCACCCACTTGTAAGCTAAATGTTTTTGAGTGGCCAGTAAAATGGAGTTCGGGCCAGTAATAATTACGAGATTATGAGACCTTGTGGCCAGTAAAATGGTGTTCGGGGCCAGTAATAATTACGAGATTATGAGACCTTGTGGCCAGTAAAATGGTGTTCGGGGCCAGTAATAATTACGAGATTATGAGACCTTGTGGCCAGTAATGGATTTGGGACTTTTACAGACACTGATGAGAGAAAATCTTAAAATGAAATAAAAGTTGTTCCAAAAGGACCTGGGGCCATATTCCAGAAACATCTTAAGTTGATCTTAAAATATTTTCACTTAAGTTCCAATTTGTGTAAGGTAATATTTTTTAAACTGCACGTAAATTACTGAATCAAATTTCAGTTAAGCAAATATTAGTTAATAGTAAGTTGAGAATTAGTGAAACTTCAGCAGAATTTCATGTATACATGGAATACAAAGCTTTAGAAAAATTCTGATTTTAAGTTTAAGCATAAGATTTTTACTTAAGATGTTTCTGGAATATCACCCCAGAATGGATGGCATTTATTAAAGCCTCAACCAGTACTCTACTTCTATATTACATATTGCACCTTTAAAGTATATTCAATGACATGTGTTGGATTTTGTATGCTTAGCCTTTACATAGACATTTATTTTACATCAAATTAATAAAACGTACAATTTTTCAAACATTTCACATCTGGTACAAACATTTTATTGTTACTGAAAACAAGGTCACAAAGACGTAGCAAACACAATACAGATACTTTTTAAAAGAAAAGGACATGACTGTATTTAAATATAAATTGTACAACCAAAGTGCACATATACACTATTGATTAAGGATGATAATATATACAATTTACCATGCAATTTAATTGTGTCAAATGCGTTGTATTCTAATACATCTACTTTTATTACAAACTCTGAGAGTATTATAGTTAAATGGATATAATTTACTGTTATTGTTTTCATTAAATAATACACAAAACGCGAAATGGAACAATAAAAAATACCTTAATTCACAGTTTCATGACTTAAAGCCAGAATATTATATACAGTGTTAAGTTAACTCTGGCCATTGACGAAAGCCCAGCTCTGATTGAACCTTGACAAACACATGTATTAATATTGTCTGGTGTCAAAAATTCTATGGGAGCTATCTTAACACAACATGTGGCCTTTCATAAATGTCGTTAACTTCATCGTCCTCTTGCTCAGTATTTTCAAACAGCAAGTCTTGCCTGTCAAACGCTCGTTTTGCATGTAGATACCTAGCTGTCGAGCCATCGCCCTGATTGTATGTCCGATTCGATTTTTCTTTCGATTTTTCATCCTCGTAAAGAGTCTCAAAATAATTGTGTTTCGGTCTCCGTCGGTATATCATGCCATCAGGATCAGCCTGCAGAACACCCTGTGTGTCGGTTCGCTGAAGGTTGCTTACCCATCGCGGGGTCAGACGCTGCGATGTCTGGTAACGTCTCTCACGGTTACGGCGAGGTTCGGAATTTTCCTCCTCGTTTCGCATAATTTTCTTCCTTGTGGGAGTCCGTGTGTGTTTCCTGTCTATTTTTGGTTCATATATTGTCGTGTTTATCCAGTCTTCTACATTTCTCTTTGGTCGCACCGGTTTCTGTAAGCTTATTGGCCACGTTCTTTGTGTCTGCGTGTCCTCTTCGACTGTGTCATCTTCCAACAGGGGGGGAATGTGCAAATTGGGTTTCCGTTTCAATTTCTCAGTGGTTAAATCCGTCATTTTGCTCAAATCTGATGTGTCTTTAATTCCCCGTCTGTCTGCATACGTGTGGAGCGGTTCCCGAGCTGCTGGTAAACGCTTACGATGCCTGAAGCGTCGTGGGATCTGGTTTTTCCTGTTGACTCGTGGAGCGAAAAACCAGAAGAGAAATGTCTGAAGGCAGGTGATAGATCCCTCTGGAAGATCTCTGCTGGTCCAAACGCTTCGTTTGATCATGTCAGAGGTTGGCTTGACGGGAACACGTAACTTAATTAACATGTTATTTGTCGTGATAAAGAATGTTTCAAACATTGACGCAGATTCGATGAATATGGAATTTCTAATGGATATTCCACTCTCATACAAGTTTGTGTTGTCAGGAAGATGTAACTGTTGCCCTCCCATAATAAGCCTGCAACTTGAAATTGCGTGACCTGATTTCATTTCAATCTTCTGCTGCAATTGGCGCATGTCTTGATTCACATCGACCATAGTTTTGTAGATAATTCCATCTGGAGAATGGAGAAAGATGGGATAGCGTTCGACTTTCAAATGAAGAACCTTTTTAAAATCTGTGATCACATCCTGCAAGGTAGCATTGTCAGGAAGCTTAAAATTACCAAAGCCAAGTTCATAAGCTGTAGCATTAGGCACGCCAATGTTCTCGAGTCTCTCTTTAACGTCTTTCACTTTTTTGCTTGGCAATACTTTAATGTTCTCAACAATACCATGTCCTATTCCAATTTTCAGTGGGATTCCAAACAGCATGTCTGTGTCGACATTTGTCATAGTTATTTTCATCATGATAACAGTGTTCTTTACCTGTGACCCGATGACCTTCGTAAAATCCAGTTGAACTTCTTTCTTATAGAGCCGAATAAGGTCAACGGGTACATCTGTGTGGCCGTGTACAATAAAAGCCACAACTGACCAACGGTCAAACTGGGACGCTGTGACCTCTATGTTTTCGCCCATTTCTGTAATGACTAGCATCGTCTGCATATTCATGTCGTTATGACGACCCACTGTATTCAGCACCAAGGTGTCCCCGTTCTTAATGCCGTAAAATCCCAGGCAATAATCCCAGTGCAAAGAACATTTATTGTGTTGAAACACCAAAACGTGTATCGGAACATACAGCTCGTGAACTGTTACGTGTTGAGTGCCGTGACGACTAAACGTCCGTCCGAACACACGATATATTAGGTCACTTCCTGTACTACACCTGTCAATGTAGAGACGGTAGGTTTTCCCCCAGAATGTTTCGATGTTAATTAAGAGATCTGAGTGGATTTGAATCAACACATGCATTCTGGTGCCATTTTTGACCTTGTATTCATAAAGCCGTCGACTATTTTCCAAAACTCTGTCCTTGTAAAGAATGTCTTGCTGGTCGATTGATATCCCTTTAACACGTTTAATGTAGGATTTCACCTCGTGCACGGTGCACATTGGGTCCGCACTTATGGGCAAAGTCAATTTCAGTTGGTTAATCTCCACCGTCATGCTAAGGTTCTTTTTTGGCATCACCATAATGACACTTCCGGGGCTTATCTGAAAAACGTCTTTAATCTCTTTAGGAAATTTATCTCCCCCCTCCATGACCATGATCTTTTCATTTTCCCGATCGAACCCAAATTTACTCTCGACATACTGTGTGATTTGCCAGAGAGCATCGTCTGGTCGCGGGTTGAACAAAAGCAGCGAGTCGTGTCTGCTGAACGTCCATATCGCTACAGCTTTTCCCAGAAATGTGTTGAGGTCAACGCCACTGTACTCAGCGATAAAATCTAACGACTCCTCTGAATCAAAATCTGATTCACTTCCGGAATCCATGGCGTCTACCTGCATAATGTCAAAATAGATTTTATTTTAAAAAAATTCCACTTTTAAAAGGTATTTTATCATAAATGGTTGCTTAAATTTAAATAAATGTGCGTATACACAGACAAAATTAAGGCCACTAGTATGTTTAAACTCATTTACTTCGAGGTAACCCCATTTTGATAAACTCTTTTGTGTTCATTCTTCATTTTAAGAAGCTGTTGAATAAAATATTTTCTTTATTGAAGTTACCTTTATATGTAAACTAAAACTTAAAATCCATCAGAGATCCCAAAACTATTATTACAAATGTTGTATTGAAAGCATATAAGCTTAAATGTGTATGTTCTAAAATGTTCTGAATTACTTAATATTTAGATCAATTTTGCTTTTTTCTCTTTTTTTTTTGCCATAAAAAACAACATTTATCAGTATACGTTTTTTCACCGCCTGTAATTTTGTCATTTCAAACTTCTACCATATCATTTTTTCATGATCTGTTATCTGCATCGGCAAGGTAATATTACCGGTATATCAAAAATTATGTTATCTATACAAAATGAAAAACTCCTAAACAAACTTACATTTGACCTTCTATTCCAGTACAGTCTACTTTAGTCAAAGTGTTTAAATAGCATTCCACATTATTTGGTTTGATAGTTTCACTTCAAACTTATTCAACATTTCCATTCACTGTCATTTAATAACTGACTGTTAGCAAAATAACCATGCAAAATGTAAATGTAGTGTTTATTTTTCCCAGCTGTTTATTGTTCATTTCAAAATAAAGTAAGTTTCAGTAGAATCAATGCAATTATTTAATTGTATACACAAATGTGTCTGTCATTGTTACTATTCAGTAAGACATACTGGTAATTACACTTTAGGCAAATTGTGTTTTAAAGCTAGTCGAACATAATGGTGTCTGTGAAAGATCCTTTTCGCCTAAATTATTATGTTTTATTTATTTTTCAATTTATTGTGCTTGCAGTGATAAAATAAACACTCGTCAATTAAACTTAGCTTTATACGATGATTTTTACGCTAATATATGCAGTATAATGCATCGTCGGAACCCACTGTATTTTGGTTAACACTATATGAGGCGCGTTGTGGGAAAACCAGTCTTAATGCATGTGCGTAAAGTGTCGTCTTGGATTAGCCTGTGCAGTCTGCACAGGCTAGTCCAGGACGGCACTTTCCGCCTAAAGTGTATTTATATTTAGAAGAGACTTCCTTGAAACAGAAAATACCATAAAAGCGGAAAGTGCCATCCCGGATTAGCCTGTGCGGACTGCACAGGCTAATCTGGGATGACACTTTACGCACACGCATTAAGGCCGGTTTTCTCACGACGTGCCACATATTATCTACCGTGGGAGAATTGACTGTCAAAAGCTAGTTTTCATAAATATTGATGAGTCACATGCTGACCAATGAAATTACACCTAACATTGAAATACACTTCAACTGCATTGTGTATACACCAAGCAAAAACTGATGTGTATACATTCGTGCATGATATTCTATATAATTAAATTACTTTCTTATCGGTTCACTACCCACGGTATATACTTTCAAATCTGTTCATTCGCCATGGGCAGGACACCTATAAATATGACTACCTACCTGATTTAATAACGCATTGTTTCATTGGTTGAATTCTCCGTGTGGTCTTTGACACGGAACCAATGAGATGCCTCATAAATTATTCATGAGTACGAAGTTTTACTAGCGCAATCTCCCATGGTCCGATCAATAAGTATAGCGTATTAATTGTTTGAGCGAACGTGGGTGCCAACGATGAGTCTAATGATATCACTTTGTTTATTTTCATGATGTCATTTTATGATTTTGAAGTGACTTGTTATTTTTGGGGAGTTATTTCTTATATTTTCTGTAGTTTATTTTAAAACAAATGCAGAATGAATAAATAAATAAATAGAGTAATTACATTATTTATACTAATAAATTAGAATCACAATATTTCTGTACATAAGTTGGTAAACAGACATATCTGGTATGGGTATTAAAATATATACAATGTTCATTGTATAAAAAAAATACCTTTTGTTTGTATCATACGAGTAAACTTTCTTAAAACATAGCTTACTTGTGCTGCTTTAAATGTGAGATATTGTGCATCGCAATATTATATAGTTCAGAAATCAAGGTCGCAATTGGATTCAAATCAGAGATGATTTGCTTTGTTCATTGCAGTATTCAAATATGTGGATCAGACAGATATCAGGCGGATTTGTATATCTGTTGATCTTAAATCGGCTTGCGGCCGGAGAATGTATCAAATGTCAGTAATTAAGTGATTGAAATTTATTTCGTATTAGAGCCATGTTTGTTAACTTTAGGCATGCTTTGTTCTCGTAAATTCAGCACCTCTGTTTATAGGTATTGTATGTACATCGGCAATTCTAATCCAAAAGTATTTAATTTATTGTTTAAAATGGTTCCCATTTAACCAAACAAAAAGTAAACTGTATGGCTGTTAATTCAAAACATATGAGCAATAATACTTTCTTAAATTGATTCATAATTTTGTGTACTAAAACAAGCAATAAAATGTTTTTCAATTAGATATAATATTAATTGTATTATTGAAGATAAACTTTACTTTAAGTAACTTAAATTTAGCATAAACCTATTGATGGAGGAGCCAAAAGGAAAAAATCTAAACTTAAATGTTTAAATGTTAATCTTGTTTATATTTTAAAATATAAACAGCAGCTAAATTTCAATTGTATATTAAACTAGTACCATTCACATAACATTAATTTGTTTTATTATTAAATCAATAAACACGTGATTGTCCAATTATTTTAATTGTAAAATATAAAAATCAGTCACATATCTTCTTCTTTTTAACCACATTTTTCTTGTCATAATATAATTAGTAAATAAAAACCTGAAGGACTGGTATAATTGATATGCCTGGACAAAATTAGGTCAAGGTCAATTCCTACAAACCTGGAAATTGTAACCGGGGGCAACCATGTCCCGGTAAAGCATGCTGTCCGTCTGATGGTACAGGTCTGCTACCGTCTTTCCTGTGCCGTTTGACATTTTCAATCTGATGATGTCGAAAAATTATGAATTAAAACAAATATTCCTTCTGGTAGTGTTGATTATGTGATTGTTCTAAAAATGGTCTGCTGTAAACACTACATGGTCCATATCGTGCGAAATTATGAACCTGACACTCATGAATATTCCATATGCAATCGGGATTTATTTATATATACCACGACATGTATCGAGCGTAGTGTCATTGTAAATTGATATCATATTGGTTTAAATATGGTAATGCGCGAATGGTGTAGTGGAACAGATGCTGCGCTTGCGTTGCGAAGTTTTGAGTTCAAGTCACGGCATCAGCATTGTTAAAACATTTTATTTTACACATTTTGTTGCAGGTTAGTACTCAGGTTTTTCACGATTGTGTGATTGTATTTGAAAAATGGTAAATGTACTATAAAAATAATTAAAACATAAAAGTAACACAATAAAATATTCTACATTTTTAATTAATATCTCATGATCTGCATATTTTTTAAGAATAACTCACAACATTTTTTAAAATGGTCGCAGTCAGATGGAATTGAACTCGGTTCTATGGCGTGCGGCTCTAGCACTTATACCACACGGCCATTAAATATCACTCTCGCTACCCCGTATTTAAATCTATATCAACATAAATTACAACAACAGAAACTCATCCAAACCAACGCAAACAACCGAACACACTTACCATTTGTCACGAAGATTAATGAGTGTAAGGTTAATAATGTCGCACTATACTATATTTAATGTCGCACTATACTATATTTAATGTCGCACTATACTATATTTAATGTAAATCTTTAATGTAGACATGGTTGCTTCAATTTAGGTATATATAAAGCAGCATTTCACCACATTCGATTTTATGTAGACATTGAATATAATGTATATTTAAGTCCTAAAAATTACAGTGTTAATGAAATATTTCAAAAAAACACACACACACATACTGTGTATAATATGCTTTTCAATTTAGTCGTTAAATAAGTATTTGATTAAGAAATCCTGTCCTATTCTAAGAACACCATTTTTAAAATGACATGCAAATTGATCAGTAAAATATAACATAAACTAGTTAATTCCTAAAACATGTTTTTAAACCACGAACTCATATAGGAAATACTATGGTCAGACAATTGGAATGAAAGTCTTTTGTTTTATCTGAAGGAAATAAATGATCTGTGTAATTTTGGTAATAAATCTTAGACTGACAAGGTGGGTTAAATTTCCGAAGCAGTTTAACATTTTCTATTGTCTGTGGGTATAAACTGGTGTATATTTGTTTGGCTGTTTAGTTAAGTGAGTAAGTTTGCCTGTCTCTGAACATGATGATGACAATGCTGACAATGATGATAATGATGTTCATGGTGATGATGATGACAATGCTGATAATGATGATGATGATGATGGAGGTAGTGGTGCTGCTGATGATCATGGTGATGATGCTGCTGCTGATGATGAATATGATGGTGATGATGATTATGATGGCAAGGATGGATATGATGATAATGATGTTCATGTTTATGAGGATGATCATGACGATGATGATAATATTTTCAGTATGACCAAGGCAAGACGGAGATTCGTCGCCGTGAAAACCGCTGCATTCTCAGCTTCCCAGTAATGTCCAAGGAATGGGAGGGACATTACGAGTGCAAGATCACCATCGGAGATGCCGTAACTATGTGCGACCTCAAGTGTGACGGTAAATACATACAGTTGATTCTCTTATATGAAATATCTTTTAAACAGATTTAGCATAGTTTAATGCTTACATTATTTCCTATATTAAAGGGACTTGTTTAGGTATTTTTTGTATTTTTGACAAATGTCATTAAATGTCTTGATTGACAAGTCCCAACTGGTCAATTCAGTATACGGAATTAATGCATAAAGGTCAGCGTACTTTATCCGAACTATCATACTTGTACATTTATTGAAGTCTAATAAAACTGACTTAACTGTATGTCATATTATACAGGTGATAGTTTAACAGTTCCTGTATCTCCAATTTTCTCAATTTATTTGAGGGGCGTCGTGAGAAAACCGGTCTTAATGCATGTGCGTAAAGTGTCATTTCGGATTAGCCTGTGCAGTCCGCACAGGCTAATCCAGGACGGCACTTTCCGCCTACAGTGGATAGCCTGTGTGGACTGCACAGGCTAATCTGGGACGACAGTTTATGCACATGCATTAAGTCTGGTTTTCGCACGATGCGCCTCATTTGGTTTTGTACATTATTGAAGAGCCTGAATGGGAATTCATGAAGAAGCTTGATGACGTGGAGGGTCAGGAACGCCAGAAAGCGACCTTTGAATGTGACGTCAGTGACCCAGAGGCAGAGGTCACTTGGTGGCGTGATGAAAAAGTAGGTCAAAGGTCACTGACCTATTTTTGTTCAAATCCGCATTGGCACCAATATTTGCTTCAATAGATACTCGGAATCTAGAATTGCCTTAAAGTTTGGCAGTCTGTTATTAACTTTGGCTTCGCTGTAGCAACTTTTAGGATTGAGGTCAAGGTCAACATTTTTATTTGACCCCTAATATTTATACATGTATTTGTATTCAAATTGTTCAGCAGACTTAATATACATGTTTTATTTCCTCAAGGATTTTCGGTGAATGAATTTCTCAATAGTTTTGACGTTGTTTTTTTTTATCGGATTCATATTTATTTAATTCATATTAAAGGGCTTTTTTGGTGTGTGACTTTAATGCAATAAATGTTGTGTCACAGGTTTGCGATGCAGCATTTTATCACTCTGATTTCAATATTGCACACCCAGTTCCTGTATTTGTGAGAAATTAAAATTTCCTTTTAACTCTGTGTGAAAAAGCGGAGAAGTTTGACATCTTGCAAAATATACAACTTCATTTTGATGCTAAAACCCCTAATGTTTTACTTATTTACTGTTATTATTATGAATATATGAGGTCAAAGAGTATAAATAGGGTCATACTATGTATGTAATCTCACTTAACTTAACTCTTGCCAATGGGCACTATCTTAAATTGAACAGGTAAAAAAAAAATCCATAAATATATAAATTAATACAATAATCTGCATGTTTATATATATATATATATTATAGTGTTTTCAGTCCACAGGTATTAGAATGAACTAAACAACTTATACATTTTGTAGAAGTTAGAAAATATTTCTTTTAGTTTATGTTGGTAGTTGTTTTTCTAAAAGAAAGACTGTCACAGTTTTAGGGTTTAAGTCATTTTTGTCTTGGCTTGTCTTACATTATTTCTATTGACATACTGAACAT
Source organism: Congeria kusceri (assembly GCA_027627225.1). Taxonomy (NCBI): domain Eukaryota; kingdom Metazoa; phylum Mollusca; class Bivalvia; order Myida; family Dreissenidae; genus Congeria; species Congeria kusceri. The sequence goes on along the minus strand of CM051027.1, from coordinate 54,242,745 downwards.
AATTATGCATCATGCTAAATGTATATGCCTGTTGTCAAATTCAAAACAAATACTGTTTAAACAAATGCATGTGCACTATTGACAAATTGGTGATTTCAATATGGTCTCACATAAATTTTATACAAAATGATTTAACATTTGTATATAAACAAATACTTGTGGTACCCAGTGGAAAAATATTGTATTTGAATTGTATCAGTCTTTCTTTGAAAGCACCTTTTAATGATTTCAAATAGCTCTTTATTTCCCTTTGGCCATAATTATAACTGTCAAATAGTTAATTACTTTCAATTTTTTTGTCATTATGTTGTAGAGTTCTCTTGAAACAGTTTATTTTTCGAAGTTTTATTTTCAGATGTATGAAACTAATTGTTAAATGTTTTTAAGTTATTTCATAGTTTTATTTACAATCTACAAGAAATATAAGATATTTTTCAATTAAAAAACACATGACAAAAAAATATATAAGCTTCAACAACAACATTGAGGTTTTATAATTTCTGAACATGCAACATAATTGTTAACTCAGTGTTAAAAGAAAACACAAGCAACAGTAATTTTCCAACGCAACCGTACATTAATAGGTGCTGAGTTTGTAGATTGTGTAGTGAAGCAAACAATATCAAGCTTGTTTTCATTTTTTCCGTTCTTTTTTCTTTCTTTCCGATCTAGGGCACAGAAGAGTGTGATACGGTAAATTTTGACAAAATAGCTCACGCATAAATCGCTCATTGTTTCACCATTTCAGTTCAATTAAAAATATTAATGCAGATTTAAAATGCTGCCTTTGTTAATTGTATATAAATTAATATGTTTTATTATTATATTATTATTATTATTATGTACTACTATTGTGTATTATTATTATTATTATTATGTATTGCTATTATGTATTATTATCATTGTTATTATTATAATTATTATTATTATCATTTTTATGTATTATTATTATGTACTGTTATGTATTATTAATATTGTTATTATTATCACCATGCTGCCAAATGTTGTTAAGCATAATTATTTTAACCAGCTTTTTATACTTTTTACAAATTTTATATTTTATTTTGATTACATTTATTAATGCCACGTCCTTACCATTTATATTTATTTTGACTTATTGTTACTTTATTTTGAGTACCAATTTCTGTTTTAATTCAGTTCTTATTTTAAATAATGCTTTTTTCCAGCTTTAAAACGTGTCTTAATATATTTTTGGTGTCATAGGCATATTATGCTTTTCTAATAAAATTATGTTTAAATGAACATAATTTATAAACATAATTACCATTCTAATGTTCATACTCTTCTTACATTCTGTCAGATTGTCTCATCTTTAATTCAGATAGGAACTTTCAGTTAATAATCTGGATTATGATACATATATCTTTAGGTGATCATACAATGTTTTGTTAAAACATACAGAGATTGTATTTGATTTTATAGTGTCAAGGTCCACTTTACTTTATAAAAATACTTAACATCTCAACAAATCATGCTTTTGAGTGGCTATCCATTATGATTTGCCTTACAACACCCAAGCTAAAAGGAGTGTAAACAAGAAATTATCTAAAATGTATGTGGCATAGTTGTGACATAGTCATGGTAATTATCTTAATTAAAATGTCGGTACTAGACAATTAAGACATATTTAGCCATAGGGAATGCCTAACTTAAGTCGAGTAAATGACATATTAAGTCGTGGGCATGGGATATTAAAGTTATGTGACAGAGATATTGAGTATATTGGAACAACTTTATAAATTGCCGGAACTACATACTAAGACTTGGGAATAAAGATAATGGTGTCTTGACTCAAGAACAAAATCTGAAAAATCCAGTGTTCATGGTAACCTGTATGTTCACAAACACGGACAAAATACAGAATATGTATTTATCAGAGATAAACAGAATGATATAATCATATTAAAACCAGTATTATGCTTGTTTCTGACATCTCCTAGTTGTTTACATTTTATCAAAGAACTTGAAATTGAAGATTAAGAACTTGAAATTGAATATTAAGAACTTGAAATTTTTTAATTGAAGATTAAGAACTTGAAATTGAAGATTAAGGACTTGAAATTGAAGATTAAGAACTTGACATTAAAGATTAAGAACTTGAAATTGAAGATTAAGAACTTGAAATTGAAGATTCACTGTTTAGCAGAATGCTTGGTCTGGAACAAATATTGAGCAGAATGAGCATGATTGAAATTGCATTCTAATAGTGAATAGCTGATAATACTGATACTTGGATACTTATGGGTCTATGAATAAGAAATTGATCTGCTTTAAAAAATCTGTGTTAAAGTATTACCATTATTTTTTTATGTAACATTATACATGGCAGTATATCATATTGTGGCAATGGTGTCTAACGTTTGATTTATTAAAAAAAGAACACAAACATACACAGTTTTCAGAACATTGCAAGGCAAGTCATAAAATGGATTTGGGGTGAAAACATTAAATGAGGCATGTCGTGGGAAAACCGGGCTTTATGCAAATGCGTAAAGTGTCATCCCAGATCAGCCTGAGCAGTCCGCACTTGCATTAAGCCCGGTTTTCCCACGAAATGCCTCAAATAATGCATGAATGATCTACAAAAGGTTGTTTGATTTTAGATTTGCTGATTGGAGTGGTTAGAATTTGAAATTAGTAATCATATACTTAGCAAATTGTCTGGAAAAGTTGTAATGTAAAGCATTTTTAAGATGCATGCTTTGTTTTTGGTGTTTCAGAAAAGAAATAAAAAAATAAAGATAATAACATTTATTAATGTGTATATACATGCTGTATATTGCATTTCAGGAATATTTTTGTTTTCCGAAGTTGTAAAAGTTTTGGAAAGAGGAGACACAATGTTAATATCTCTATGTCTCCTGTTTTGCCCAGCAAATACAAAATCTAGTTTACAAATTTGGAAAGGACGCATAGTAATTTTTCAGAAAAAGACGGTTAAAGCAAAATTTTGATTCAATAAAAAAGTCAGACAATTACTTCTGTAGGAGTTTCTTGGCATCTACTTATCCAGTTCTCAAGAATTGTTCTGATATGCAGCTAAACTAATTTTAAAGATTATGTCTGGGCAAAAATGTCAGAAAAGAACCCATTTGTAGGTATTTGGGTTCTTAGGAAATGTTCTAATATGGGGCTTCACTTCTTACGAGCAGGAATTGAAAGCAGGTGGCAAGTACGAGTTTATAAAGGACAACTTCAAGCGACGCCTCATCGTCAAGAACTGTAGCAATCGTGATGAAGGAAAGTATGCGTGCAAGATGCAGAACAATGAAACCGCTGCGAAACTCTTCATTGAACGTAAGAACTCATAAAAGGAAACAATGTAATGCATAAAATCTGGATGCTTGAAAGCTTTCGATGAATGATTTATGAAGAATTTAGAACAAAACATTGCGTATTGCATCAGAATATTTTATGAAGAATTTAGAACAAAACATTGTGTATTGCGTATTGCATCAGAATATTTTATGAAGAATTTAGAACAAAACCTTGTGTATTGCATCAGAAGATACATTATTACGTTAAAAAACTGGTTCTTATGTTCCTGATGTATTTGTTTGTTTCCCTGTTTTAAACTGCAAAAAAAATTGGTGAAAGCCAGAACCAACTATCTGTCTATATAAGTTAACTATAGACACTTGCTTTTGGCTTTAACCCATCCATTTTTTTTTATTATATCAGACTGCCTAATGAAAGATTTTTCATCTTTGGATATTTTTCTTTATGAAAAAAAAAACAATATGAGGCGCGTTGTGGGAAAACCGGACTTAATGCATGTGCGTAAAGTGTCCTCCCAGATCAGCCTGTGCAGTCCGTACAGGCTGATCCAGGACGGCACTTTCCGCCTAAAGTGGATTTATGGTTAGAAGAGACTTCCTTGAAACAGAAAATACCATAAAAGCGGAAAGTGCCATCCTGGATTAGCCTGTGCGGACTACACAGGCTGATCCGGGACGACACTTTACAGACATGCATTAAGACCGGTTTTCTCACGACGCGCCTCATATATTTTAGCTGAAATCAAGTTCTTTAAGAAGCTTGAAGACAAAACGGAGAAGGAGAAAGGAACGCTCATGCTCGACTGCAAGGCTTCTAACCCAAACAACGCCCCAGTGACCTGGTTGAAGGACGGGAAGCCGGTGGACAAAGACGATTCGTAAGTTGTTGTGCGGGCAAATGATTTTATAGTCGATTTAACTTTAGCTAATAATAAGGGATGATAATCTATTTACTGAAAATAGGGGTAATCATGATTTTCTGTTAATAATCATGCTGCAATCGTATGCATTTAAATAGTCTGATTTATCTGTATCATCCATGTTTATCAAGATTCTTACTTGCATTTAAACAGACTATAATTATTAGGGATGTCAATGAATAATTAAAATAATGTTGTCTTATGTGAACCGCAGATTTTAATAACTGTTTGTTTGCTGGCATTGCTATTCCTACATGTTTTGGGACAAAATATAAATTAACAAGTAGTTCAACAAATATTTTTATAATGTATGAGACCATGGATTATTTGATAGTATGTAAATCAAATTTGTTTATCATTTTATAACACAAAATCGTTTGTATGGATCATAACATGAAAATCTAATTTATGGATCATTTTATAACATGAAAATCACTTTTATGGATCATTTTATAACATTAAAAACACTTTTATGAATCATTTTATTACAGGCGATTTGAGATTTCAAGGAAAGGAGAATTCATGAAGATGATTGTAAAGAACCTGTCGGAATCCGATGCCGGTGAATACACGTGCCAGGTCGGCGAGAGACATACGTCGTGTCAGGTCCAGGTCGAGGAACGTGAGTTGTCTCCATTTTGTTAGTTTAAATCTATTTATTTTGGCTTGATTGTGTCGAAAGCCTGGAGCTTATCGAGACACTTTCGAGTCCATTTAATGGATAGAACTGGTACTTGGCATCTCATGAGAAAGATCATTTTAGGCGTGTCGTGGGAAACCCGGGCTTAATGCATCTGCTTAAAGTGTCATCCCGGATCAGCCTGTGCAGTCAGCACAGGCTAACCCAGGACCACACTTTCCGCCTACAGTGGATTTATGTTTAGAAGAGACATCCTTGAAACAGAAAATACCATAAAAGCGAAAAGTGTCGTCCTGGGTTAGCCTGTGCAGACTGCACAGGCTAATCCAGGACGACACTTCACGCACATGCATTAAGCACGGATTTCCCATGACACGCCTCATTATAAATGCTCTTAGAGTGGGGATCGAACTTACAACCTCTCAATCGCAAGGCGAACACCATATACTTTACAGCGCTGTGAATCTTAACTCCTTTGTTTAGAATAAGATAACAACAACAACAGTTACAATATTTCTATTGCAATAACTACATTTCTGTAGCGATAACTGTATTTCTATGGAAATAACAAAATTTATATCGCAATAACTCGAAGTTCATATATATATATTAGATCTATAGTGATATTACTTTTTTGGTTTTCATTTGTTGTTGTTGTTGATACATTAGGATTAAAACATTGTGTTTGCCTGACATCTTATGTAGTATGTTTGACATACAAAGAATGCCCAAGAACAAGTATTATTATAGAAGCAATGGGTGTATGACTTTGAGCCAGGGTCTGTATTCACAAAGCTCATAAGGCAAATCTTAAGTTGTACTGAAAATTTCGGATCAAATTTTTAATGTAAAATTTATTGATTTCTGTTTAAATAACGGTAAAATATTAAACATCTAAACAATATTTACTAGTTTAAAGTATGTCATTCTAAACGTATGTATGCTTGAAACAGCCACAGAGTTAAGGAATTTTATGAATTTAAGAAATATACTTACGTTTTCCCTAAGGAGCTTTGTGAATATCGACCCAGACTTTGAGAAAAGTGCCTCGTGCATGAAAAACAATGTAACATCAATTTGTTTCATCCGATATTACCTTAAGTAATTTTGTTTCATCCGATATTACTTTCAGTAAGGTAAAAAAGAATATTGAAAAAAAAATGGAGTTTTCCAAATACCCTGGAAAGGTTAGGATCATTAATTGATTTGTATGTGTTTGTTTTTGTTCAGTGCCCAAGCCACCGAAGGTTGATTTCAGCCAAGTGCCGAAGGAAGTTATTTTGAAGAAGGGAGAAAAACTGAAGCTTGACGTCCCCTTTATAGGCAAGAATACACCAACAAATATATCTTTTTATGAATAAGTTATATATAACTACTGCTGGATGTTCTAGTTTAACGCAAACAATAGTTTACCTAAACAAAAATTCTGTTTTGACTTCTGTCTTTAATTAGTGGTTTATCCAGACCTAATCAGCGCGGCGCTGCGCCACACCCCTTTATTGATCCGCCACCCTGCCCTTTTCAAAGGCAATTAGCGCCTCGTGCCCTCTTATCTATTGACTGTTTTGATTGTTAACAAGGGCATTTTGTGATGGCATGTTATTATAATTTAATCTGTGACCACCTTATAAGATCAGCAGTCGGGCAGTCAGATTACGAGTATGTGTCCAGATACAATAAAATCATGCTGATTTTGTTTTTAAAATGAGCGTAAATTGTCTGCTTTTAACAGCCTCGTTTTCGTATGCAATTTCGTATGTTTGTTTCGTGAATTTTTATGATAAACGTGATAAGAAAGGGCAGAATGCATATAAATGTAGACTCAATGTCGTCTTTATTCATAAACTATGAAAAAATACACGTGTATACAATATTTCTTCTAATAATAACCAAAAATCCCTGAAAAAAACAAATTGCAGAACTTGCTATAATTTCGGACAAACATATTCGGATAAATCATCTCAATCCGAATTTCATTGTTTGTTTTCTTAATGTTCAGTCTTCACTTTTGCTTTTAATTATTAATCAAAATAGTAGTAGCAAGGTCATCATCAACAGCATAATTCATATAAACCAAATGATGAAAATAAAAATATCTCCTACAATAAAAAAAAAGATGAAAAATAAAAATTATACAAACGTAATAGGATTTTACCATTAATAAACTTGATTTTAACTTGCCCATAAACCATTTTAGCTTAAAATTTGTCTTGTTTGATTGCCCTTGGAAATACTTATGAATAAAAAATAAATATTTTTTTCTGATCTTTACATATAATATAACTTAATAATAAGAAGAACTTATAATATTGGAAAATTAAAATGTGTAAACAAATTGACTTAATTATCATCAAATATATAAAAGGAATCAGTCAGTAATACTTGAAGAAAAACTATTTAAATCTAATGTGCCCTTTTTAACAGTGTCACCGCGCACATAATGCCCCTTTTCCAAATCAAGCGCCATGCCCCTCTGCCCATCTAGATTAAACACTATTAATATAAGTCATACTTTAAAATGTTGGTAAAATAAGATGCTTGTTGTAATACAGCTTTTATATATAATATGCATGTTGTAATACAGCTTTTATATATAAGATGCTTGTTGTAATACAGCTTTTATATATAAGATGCGTGTTGTAATACAGCTTTTATATATAATATGCGTGTTGTAATACAGCTTTTATATATAAGATGCTTGTTGTAATACAGCTTTTATATATAAGATGCGTGTTGTAATACAGCTTTTATATATAAGATGCGTGTTGTAATACAGCTTTTATATATAAGATGCGTGTTGTAATACAGCTTTTATATGTTAGTTGGGCAAGATAACGACTAAGATACTCACGTTATCATGATAAATTCACAAGATAACGACTAAGATACTCACGTTATCATGATAAATTCACAAGATAACGACTAAGATACTCACGTTATCATGATAAATTCACAAGATAACGACTAAGATACTCACGTTATCATGATAACTTCACAAGATAACGACTAAGATACTCACGTTATCATGATAACTTCACAAGATAACGACTAAGATACTCACGTTATCATGATAAATTCACAAGATAACGACTAAGATACTCACGTTATCATGATAACTTCACAAGATAACGACTAAGATACTCACGTTATCATGATAACTTCACACCAATCTTTCCTATTGTTAAGTTTTCTTGAACAATATCTCTTATTCACGGCCTATACAGCAATAGAAGTTATACAAAATTCCCAAACTTTTTGCTAACGATCGACCTACAAATAATCTCTAACAGTCAACCAAGAAAACCAAAACCTACTGCCGAACTGTTAAAAAATAGAAAAAATAATACCTACACAATTTTATTTATGCTACTGCTTGACTTACGAATAAACTCTGTCACACAGGAACACCGAAGCCTGCTGCCGAGTGGTCTCGAGACGGCCAGGTCATGTCGGATCAGGATACAGACATCGAGACAAAGGACAAGTCGACGCACCTCTGTATACCAAGCGTCGTGCGTGGCGACACTGGCGAATACTGTGTCACGCTCACAAATGAGGTTGGCACTGAGAAAGTGCCGATCAACGTGATTGTGATGGGTACGTAGGGAAAAACAACTAATCTCGAAATATGAGAGTTTGTTTGTGATAAATGTTTATCAAAATTGAAGGTTGAGTGCTGAACGGTTGTATTTGCTTAACATTTCTGTATCAGATACAATAGTATCATGCTCTAACCTTGAAATGTATTTTCTGCTGTCAATAAAACATGAAATTTCAAAATGTAATTAAATATTAATAAAAACTGATGGTTTTAAAGTGTTATAAAAATAAAACTGATTTAAGTAATGTTACCTGCTGTCTCTGTTACATGCTTTGAACAAAAGCTTTCATGCATTTGCTTTGATTTGTTGTTTGAGTAATTATAAAGTTTATTAAAATTATATTTTTAAAAAGAAAGCTTCCAGAACATTGTTCCACTAGTGGGGCCCAAGTTCTGTGACATATGGGACTTATATTTTTAGACAAACCCGGCCGCCCCAAGGGACCCCTGGACATCGTCGACATTTATTCAGACCGTGCTGCCCTGCTCTGGGACCGCCCAGATGACGATGGAGGGTCACCAATCACGCACTATGTCGTGGAAATGCAAGAGACTGGAAAAGACTGGAAAAAGGTACGCAACTGGTCTGCATCTAGAATTTGTGAGATGCCGGGGTGTGATTTGTCCTTTTTTTGTTGCCAATTTTATCCTTACCGGTAAAAATTTTGCTCGAATTTGCTGGATCTGTTTTGAAATGGTGAAATTTGGGAAACCCTTTTTGGGAGCGGGATAGGAAATTTGGAAAACCCTTTTTGGGGTCATGGTAGAAAATAGCGGAAACCCTTTGTGGGGTGTGATAGGAAATTTTCTTCAACTGCAGTGTTTCTAAAATAGTATTACCATAATTACCCTAATGTAAGTATGACATATAGATAAGCAATCACAATATATTGTGTCACAAGTCGCTATGCAACCATGTGAACCAGAATATTAACTGCGTATGAAATGTTTATTCAGTAACAACATTAGATGATATTTTGGTGTCCCAATATTTAGGGACACGAAAAAAAATTTCAACTTTCAAAGGTGGCCCATATTTAGGGATGTGATAAATAATTATTTTTCACAAAATTAGGGGTGTTCCAATACCTTAGGGTACTTACTTTAGTTCTTTTTGTCTTATCCTAATTCCTGGTTTTTTGGCAATCTAATGTTCGTTCATTTCGTCGTGACCTAATGTATATATGACAATGACCTTCAGGTATGTGACACAGACGACATTGAGATCGACGTTGCTGACCTGCAAGAAGGGAAAAGGTACACATTCCGTGTCGCAGCTGTCAACGAGATGGGACAGAGTGATTGGCTGGAGGCTGATGGAGAAATCCTTGCCAAGGACCCATGGGGTAGGAGTCAATTTGTGCAAGTTGCTGTTAGTGAAACTATGAGTACTTAAGCAAACATTCAACAAAGTTGAATACAAGAATTTGATTTTTTTTTTCTACAACAATATTGGCGGTTAAATATGAATACATGAGCATGTAATAAAAAAAGTTTAATATGAATAAAATGCATCATGTTTTCTTAAAACTAAATCTTGCAGTTTTTGTCAAAAACAGATGTTGAGTTCTCCTGCAGACCAACATCTTTAATCTGCGTCTGCAGCACTGTGCAATATACTAACTTCTTTTGCAGACCATAATCTCAACTCAGTGTCTTCAGCCACTGTGCAATATACTAACTTCTCCCTACAGACCAAAATCCCAAATCCATGTCTTCATTGCTGTGCAATATACTAGCTGAAATAATTCACGTTCAGGATAAATCTGAACACTGAAACTCCAGTCTGCAAAAAGCATTTTTTTTTTAAATGACTGTAAAAATGACTGTAATATTCTTGGAATAACGGCATTTATATAAAGAAATATTTAAAATATACTAATTAATGGTAAAACGGTAAAAAGTGAACTCTGTTGAATCAAATTACCAGTAATTCAAGTAAAATCATCGACCTCAATAGATTTCTTTCCCAAAGGCAACCATTTTGACATTCGTTATCGAATTATTGTGTTACAATGGGAACCTTTAGTACTGAGTTGCTCCCACTAATAAAAATCCACCTATCCATTATACAAATCAATATTATTGTTTTTCTTCGATATTTTGCTTCATTTTTTTTTCTTTTAGATTCTGCCATTTAAAATTGTGTATGCATTTTGTCATGTTCGTATTTGTCACATCCACTCGGAACGGCAAATGTGTATGTATTTAAAATTAGAAGAATTGAACCTATAAACCGACAGCAACACTTACAATTCAAACTCAATTTTACAAATGGCGAACTGATGAATTTTCTATAGGATTTATAGTGGATGAAACAAATTCGGAATACAACTTATTTAGAGGTTATTATTGAATTTTCTGTGCACAATCTATGTTAATTAGACTTTGTTTATATATTAACTTATATTTGTGCGTGGGATTCCATAAGAGATGTGATGAAAATTTTAGGAGGAACTCTCAATATGAAAAACACAGAGTGGACTATTGACACCGAGAGTCTGCCAATACAAAAATCGTCAAAAGACTCTATGGCGGCTATTTATATTGACTAGCGATATACTAGCTTATCATTTCAGACTGAAATCTTTAATCTGCATCTGCAGCATCGTGCAACATACTAACTTCCCCTTGCAGACCAACATTTCAAATCTTTGCAACATAATGACTTCTCCCTGCAGACCATAATATCAAATATGTGCAATATATTAACTTACCCCTTCAGATCAAACTTTCAAATCTATGCAATATGTTAACTTCTCCCTGCAGACCAAAATCTCAAATCTTTGCAATATATTAACTTCTCTCTGCAGACCAAAATCTCAAATCTGTGCAATATATTAACTTCCCCCTGCAGACCGAAATCTCAAATCTGTGCAATATATTAACTCCTTTCTTCTGACCAAAATATCAGATCTGTGCAATATACTAACTTATCCCTGCAGACCACAATCTATAATCTGTTCAATATAGTAACTTATCCATGCAGACCAAAATCTCAAATCTGTGCACTATATTAAATTCTCCGTCCTGACAAAAATCTCAAATCTGTACAATATACTAACTTATCCCTCCATACCAAACTTTCAAATCAAAGCAATATACTTCGCCCTGCAGACCAAAATCTCGTATCTTTGCAACATACTGACTTCTCCCTTCAGATCCCGCTGATCCGCCAGGCAACCCCAAGATCATTGACTATGACAAGGACTACGTGGAGATCGAGTGGACCCCGCCAGAGAATGACAATGGGGCGCCAGTCGACGGCTACCTCATCGAGTATCAGGAGAAGAACAAGGACAACTGGCTAAAGGTCAGGAAATGATTTGTTTTATTATCTGGACAAAATTATGTTCTATTACATATTTCAGTGATTTTCTGTGTTTTCCGTAGACTGGAAACTCTTGGTTCATATTTATTTTGGTAGAGTGTATTGGGTGATTTAATTTGTCCCCTGAAATACAGATATAACCCAAACAGAATCTTAAACATAATCCACATGTCTTCGGGCGTATATAGATCTACGCCAAGTTTTAAGGGAATCTAACTTCCGTTTCGGCAACTTAACTGTTATTTACACTTACCTGTACTGTTAATGTGATTTTCAGTGGTTGAAACTTTAAAAGACAATAATTGAGGCGAATCATTGGAAAATCAGGCTTAATGCACGTGCGTAAAGTGTCGTCCCGGATCAGCCTGTGCAGGCTAATCCAGGACGTCACTTTCTGCCTACAATGGATATATGTTAAGCAGAGAGTCCCTTGAAACTGACAATTTCATAAAAGCGGAAAGTTTATTACAGGCTGATCTGGGATGACATTTCACGCATGTGCATTAATGAGAGGTTAATAAATGGAGGCACGGGGGCATGCCTCGATAAAAGCACCGGCAAGGTGATAATGGCCCGAGGGCCATTTGCGACTTGCCGGGGCTATTATCGAGCCATGCCCCGCGCCGCCATTTATTGACCTGTTTAATACATATGTTTTCACTGTCATTCATATTTGTTTCTTATGACATTTGTGTTCTCTTATTTCTTTCCAATTTAGATCTATAACCTATTAAAATTGTTGTCAAAAGAAATGTAAATGTAAACAGTTTTCATGTTTTATCATGTTTATTTACATCTTAACATATAACCAGTTCATGTTATGGTATTTTAAGTATTTTTTTTTATTCTTAGAAGCGACCACAAACAATTTTTATGACGCAACAAGGGTGAACGTAGCTGTAAAATGTATCTCATTTTACCTTGACATATCTACATTTGCTATACATGTAGATCTGGTGCATTTCGATAAATCTATATCTCCGTTAAATATAAAACGTTTAACAATAGGAAAAATACATTTGTAGATTAGTATTCCAATGTTATTCCTGTGTAGGACAAGTAATGCCCAAGCAATGCAAAATGGCTTAGATACGCCCGTGTTGGTGCTATCAAGGACATGTAGATTGTACACGTCATCACTAGTGATGTCATTTCTTTCAAAAGAACTAGAACTTTAGATTGCTTTTATTTTCTCTTGTGGAGTTTAAATTTATCATAAGATGTATCATAATCTAAAATGCATTGGTGTGGATTTATTATAAGATTTGTGTAAAAAAGGTGACGTGTTAATAAATCAAAAGGAGTTTACAGGACCTGTTAAACTTTCAGCCTAGGAATTGTAATGTTCAAGTGGTAGGACTGTAGACTAGGTCAGGAGCATTCACGATGTGGATTTAGTCTTACTAGCAAAGCACCTCGAATGCTAAAGCATTGATAGTGTTTGGTGCTTGTTGGCTTTATCAGCGTAAATAGCAGAACTTCTTGATGCCAAAGGTATTTTTGTCTCGCTTTACTTTCTATTTTAGTTTTGTGGCGATATGTTCTATCCAGTGTAAACTAAAGTAGTGTCCGCCATTTTAAGCTTCGTAAAGGTGTTTCAGACAGCTTTAAGGCTGTCTAAAAATTTTGAGTTTCACGTTGTCAGCCATCTTTTTCGTGAAGTGACGTCAAAGTCGCGCGTGCGAAAGATCGGTGGGGCAATTATCATAATCTTTTCGATAACATGTGGGGAGCAATAATGTGGATGTTTTACGTACAAAAATGTTACTATATATAGTAACATATGTATTAAGCCCGGTTTCCCACGACATGCTTCAGTTATGCTTTCATTAAAAGTAGCAGACTGGAAGGTGTGCAAACTAGAATAATAAATCTATTACTTATAAAATCAAGTAATAAACTAATCAATTATAACTGTGTAACCTACAGGGCACCGAGTTACCAGGTGACACGCTAAAGGGCACGGTGGACCAGCTCATAGAGGGCAAGGATTACGAGTTCCGAGTGAAGGCTCACAACAAAGCCGGACTTTCCGAACCGAGCATGGTCTCGCCTGTGGTCAAAACAAAGGCACGAAAAGGTACGGCTCCAAAATTGTTTGTCCCCAAGCTACTGTTGTGTTTACAGTTTTATTGTTGTTGATTTTCAGTTTTTAAATTTCACTTGTGCTGAAAGCTTCTTTAGTTACTTAGTATTTGCTAGTGATTTTGTTCATAATTTTCTAGAAAATATCTGTTTGGCTTATTTTCTTTTTATTTCATTTATGTATTCACTATATATACTTTTGTTGAATTCCTTTTGTTGTATATATAAGTTCTGGTAGTTGTAACGTAGTAAATACATTTAGTTATGTTCTTAGTTTTTTTCCCAGCTTCTATATATAGCTTAGTTTGATTTAATTGCATGTGTATTTGTGTGTTTCTTTAGTCATTGGTTAGATTCTATGAAGGTTTGAGAGCTCTTCAATTTAACTTTTGCATATTTTAATCATATGTCCGAGATATCAATATATATATTTAATTTGTTTTCCATCGAATAGCAGCAAAAAGTGAGTATTCTTACATAAAATACATGTGGGTGTTTTTTCTACACAATATGCTCTTCATTTTCGTCTTTTGTGCACAAACGAGCATAAATCATGTTGGTTTTTTTGTCATTGATGTCTTTTGCTACACTAGTTGTCATTTGGAAATCATTTGTCTGTCTGTAGTGTTTCTGTGATAGAAAATCGTGTTATTCTTTTGAATTTGTGAACATACACACATCAATAGACATTTCTTGATATGTTTTCATATTAATGTTCAACACAAAGTACTGTGGGATACGTATAACAAATTATGAAGAAATTAGTAGCATACATACTAGTTAAAATATTGACAGTATTATATGGTACGTGGCTATTAAATGTGTGCAAATTGAAAATCAACTCCGCAAGACATCTCGCTGTTTGTATGATAGTGGATAGATTTACTCTGACATAAGGGGGGTTTAAATTATTAAAACCTAAAAGTTTGTATTTTCTAGAACACACTTCAGTTGTTGTACTTGACGATATGGATAAAATTTTAAAATGTTATATTTTGACGATTACAATGAATGGCTTTGGGTGACTCGTGTTTGCCATACTATATATGTACATATATAGCTCGGTGACTCGTGTTTGCCATACTATATATGTACATATATAGCTCGGTGACTCGTGTTTGCCATACCATATATGTACATGTATAGCTCGGTGACTCGTGTTTGCCATACTATATATGTACATATATAGCTCGGTGACTCGTGTTTGCCATACCATATATGTACATATATAGCTCGGTGACTCGTGTTTGCCATACCATATATGTACATATATAGCTCGGTGACTCATGTTTGCCATACTATATATGTACATATATAGCTCGGTGACTCGTGTTTGCCATACTATATATGTACATATATCGCTCGGTGACTCGTGTTTGCCATACCATATATGTACATGTATAGCTCGGACACATCGACATGACAGACCTTACTAGTGTAATCGTGCACTTGAATTATTTCCTATACCGGTATTTATTCTTGGTTTTGTTCGTGCACGTGTTTCACGCGTTTATTGATACCATAACTGTATTTTTAATGGAATACTCTTAACATCGATTTAACTCCATTCCGGTACGGAAACTAATGTAGCTCTCTATTAGTCGTAATGGATTTGTAATATATTCATGCATAAAGATCAGTGTCAGGTTAACGCGTCTGAGCTAGAACACATATATTTTGTAAATATAAGGCCCGTGTTTTTTTATTTCTTGGTTCTCGGCCATTTTTGGACAAGTGTCCGGTTGGAGGAAGGAAAAAAAAACAAAACAAAAACAACAACAACACAAAATTGAGTAAATTAATGACTAGAATTTCACAAACGGAAATGGGCAGTGATATTAAAATCTTAGTACTTTATTACTTACAAAAATCATATTACACAACATAAACTTTTTTTTGCATTCCGTCTAACAGGTTGAAACTCCTTCACAAGGTCATTTTTACGATATCAGTTACATTCTTAAATTTTTATTTTTTTTTGCATTTTGGAAAAAATCGGGTAGGCTGATCCGAGAACCAAGAAATAAAAAAAGTCTCGCCTAACTACTAATACAACTACTATCCAACACTTTTATGTTCACAGTCAAGTGTTCATTGCATGCCAAGCATTTCCTTGCAACTATCAAATTACATACTAATTAACATATTGTTTTAGGAAACAATTTATTTTTTACTCACAGTCATTAAATAGCTTTCATGCACATTTTTTGAAGATAATTATTTTTTATCGTCATCAAAATAGTATTCATGCATATTGTTTTAGGTGGTTTTATTTCTGCGAAGATATAGACAAAGTCATGACATTAACATTATTATTTTAGTAGTATGAATATAATAATTGTGTCATGATACTTGTATAGATAGACAGTTTGCAGTGGTATTTACTGTATGTAACCTCTGCAGCTCAGAAAACTCATATAAGAATTAAATTAATTAAATTATTAAATTGAGACAAATGACTAACATAATTTTGATGTAAATAGCTTCAAGTTGTCATAACTACCTGGGTATTGTGATTAATTTCCTAAAAAATGTGTGTTTGTACTTTAACATTATTTTATCATTGTACAGGTTTATAACATTTTGTAAAAACAATGTATATAACTCATATTAACATATAACAATAGCTAATATATATGTTGTGTAAGCAAATAACTTTTGCCTATATATAACTGTTAAAAGCATTTAACCTTAGCCAATATATAACTCATATAAGCATTTAACATTTGACAATATATATCTTGTGTAATCAAATAACATTTGCCAATATATATAACTTGTTCAAACATTTAACATTTAACATTATCTGCAAAAGTGTGCACTTAATATAACATGGATTGAAGTAAAACACAACTTCAAAGACATCTGCTTTTATGCTGTGTAACGTTTTTCCAGTCAAACCCCGCATCACGAACAAGAACGACCTTAAGCCAATCAAAATCAAGGTCGGACAGAAGTGTGACATCCCGGTTACGTTCCTTGGTGAGCCCGCACCTGACGTCACCTGGAGCGTAAAACTCATGGTACGTGACAGTCATTTTGGTTAACGTTTTTTCGTTATTTGTTAAGGGCACCTTATCATCCCTGGACTTTGTCTGTAAACATTGTGGTCACAATTGAGGTGCGTCGTGGGACTTAATGCATGTTCGTAAAGTGTCGTCCCGGATTAGTCTGTGCAGTCTGCACAGACTAATCCGGGACGGCACTTTCCGCCTACAGTGGATTTATGTTTAGAAGAGACCTCCTTGAAACAGAAAATACCATAAAAGCGGAAAGTGCCATCCCAGATTAGCCTGTGTGGACTGCACAAGCTAATCCGGGACAACACTTTACGCACATGCATTAAGGCCGGTTTTCTCACGACGCGCCACAATTGTTTTATCAGGGATGGTTTATTTAAAAAGGCACTTTCAGAATGTTTTACAAATGGTTCATCATGATCTGAATAAAACATGAATGAGCCTAAATTATAGCTTTCATCTGAAGTTGAATTTAAAAAAAACAACATATCTTAAGATTTAAAAACAAATTAAAGTTTATTTATTAGTACTGATTTAATAACAAACTTTGAACTTGATTTATTTGTATTACATCTTACCAAACCATGAATTGGAATTATTGGTATTTAACTTCTTCCAAATCTGAGTAGCTTCATTTATGTATACTTATTTCATTCCAAGCATCAGTATTGTTGGTATGTACCGGTAATACAGACTTTATAATAAATACGATTTAAGCATTTTTGTTCAAATTATATTGTTTAGAGGGACAATGCTTTTATGGAAATGCCATTTGTTATTGTGATATTTATAATGTGGATATATTTAAAAACAAT
Source organism: Congeria kusceri (assembly GCA_027627225.1). Taxonomy (NCBI): domain Eukaryota; kingdom Metazoa; phylum Mollusca; class Bivalvia; order Myida; family Dreissenidae; genus Congeria; species Congeria kusceri. The sequence continues at coordinate 54,225,034 of CM051027.1, read as the reverse complement.
ATGGAGGGTTGAGCGTGTAACTGTTGTATCTGTTTAACATTGTTATATCAGATACAATAGTTTCATGCTCAACCCTTCATTTGATTAAGTGTCTGTTAAAAATGTGTTTTTATGGTAGCTCTGTTCTGTAATTACAAAACATAATTTTCTGCAGAGGAAAATTTTAGAATTTTCATTTTGGTTTGTGTGGGTTCTAAAGCAACAAAGCCAGTTTATTTTCGGTGCTATTGATGTTTGTTTTTGAAACCATATTCATTTGATGTTGTGTATAAATTAGGATGAAAATGGTCAAATACCTAAGGTAAAATATCCATGGATAGCTGCAAATGCATCTTGCTGCGTAAAGCGTTAACTGTGGAATGACTTTCAGTCTGAATTGTTATTTGAGTTACTAGTTGAGTCGCAGTTTTAAAAATAAAAAACATTGTGAATGTAAATGGTGGAAAAAAAAATGAGGCGTGTCGTGGGAAATCCGGGTTTAATGCATGTGCATAAAGTGTCGTCCAGGATAAGCCTGTGCAGTCCGCACAGGCTAATCCAGGATGGCACTTTCCGCTTTTATGGCATTTTCTGTTTCAAGCAGTCTCCTGTAAACATAAATCCACTGTAGGCGGAAAGTGCCCTCCTGGATTAGCCTGTGCGGACTGCGGTTTTCCCACGACACGCCTCAGATACATTCTATAATTAACAGTGTATATGTGAAAATTATTTTGCAGCTAAAAGATCTTTTGTAACTCATGTCGAACATCAGATGATAACAACAATGTAAATTTTTTGGGAGGGATACCATTATTGTTTCCATTTAGTCATTTATGCACAAGTTTTTTTAGTTGCTCATCTACAAGTTTATTTCAAAGCATTATTCAGAGGAATTCATAGTTATAAAATTTACTATTTCACATCTTTTCTTAAACTGTTGAAAGGTAGTTTGAAGGTAATTCCACAATGCAATCAATATTGTCCAATAAAATCATAGTGTATCCTAGCCCGCTTGCGTATGTCCATATACATGTATTATCACAAATACACCTGTGTATTGAAAACTATGTATCTCTTTTACATAATCATATGATCATATTTAATGCGCCTTTACTCAAAAACAGATTCTTCCATGATTTATAAGGGGCAGCGCAAATAATGCAAACCTGCGAATATTATTTTTCAGAGCGCGCAAAACCTTGCTTTTAAAAGTTTATTTATTTTTAGTTTGTTTTTTTTAAATTGTATTTTAGCTTTAATTAAGCTTTATTTTAATCATATTAAAACTGTGCTTTTCCTAATGATAACAACTTCTGATTATAGATTTTGATGTATGATGGACATTATTGTTGTAACAGTAGCAAAACCCCCAAATATAATTTTGTAATATTTTGTGTAAGAAGGCTTTGTGTGACCCCAATATGTGGTAGTCTTAGAATTGTTCTTATTCCCTGCCTGAACCTTTGCATTTTTTTATATGAAGATTATGATAACAAAAAAGATTTGTACAAGAACTGTTCTGGAACTATTCGGTTTTTAATATTCAGTGACGTATAAAATTTAATTATTCTTGCAGTGTGCAAGATGAATAAACCGGAAATACTGTAGAACTGTATATATTCACACGATAACTTTTAATACGATAAACAATATATCAACATTGCATGGTGCTAATCTTATTATATTAAAAATACACATTTTGAAAAACAGTCTTGAAGATTCTTGCTTAATTAAAATTGCTGTTAATATTAAATTTTGCACTAATTGATGTTGTAATTAATTCCTTGTTACATTTCTATTATAAATAGGAATGTAACATGTTCACTAAATGGAGTGAATGAATCTCACAACTAAGTATGCTCTCCACCCAATCTCGTTAAAATTAGGGGTCGCATTCCAGAAACATCTTAAGTGAAATCTTATCCTTAGCCTTAAAATCATCAATTTTCTTAAGCATTTTATTCCATGTTTACATAAAATTCTGCTAAATGTTCACTAATTATCAATTTATTATTAACTACTATTTACTTAACAGTAATTGGAATCATTAATTTATATGAAGTTTTTAAAATATTACCTAAGAAAAGTTGGAATTTAAGTGAAAATAATTTAAGATAAACTTAAGATGTTTCTGGAATATGGCCCCAGATCCTTGCGCTAGCTGAACCACTTTTCGCAGTTTGGATCTTAAGACATTAATCGCATATTCTAATGTGACAGGCACACATTTTTCTATAGACAAAGAACAAAAGTCACTGTTGTTAAACTACCAATTAACAACCCGAAAAAATAGTTCTGAAACTGTAAAATATAGTTCCCATTGTAATCGGAGAAAATGTAGCCAGGTCATGTTAGAATTGAAATAATGTTTGCATTATCGTTGTTTATCTGCTAATAAACAACGATTTGTTGTTCTGATGCGTTATATTAAACAACTGGGCTAACGACCTGGTGGTTTTTATTCATACGCATTGGAATCCCAAATCGTGAAACAACTCTTAAGTCAAAAACTATTTCTTAAATAGATCATGGCCTTGAAACCATAAATAAGGGCTTATTTTTTTTTATCTCCTTACATTTCTTACAAATCCTCAGAAATAAAAAGGCTCTTTAGATGTCAGTTTTTTTTAGTTGTTGTATTATAACGATGGTTAGAGCTCTTAATGCACATCGATGGTTGAGCGCAAAACTGTTGCATCTATTTAAGGAACATTAAGCAGATAGAACAGTTTCATTCTCAACTCTCGACATGAATTAAGTGCATACTCTTTGGTTTGGTGACTCTAAAGAATTTTGAAAAACAATTTAACTAACAACTGAAAAAAGTCATAGTCAAGTGTCCTTTAATGCAAAGCCATCAAATCCTGTCAGCGGATGATATCATAGCACCAGACTGGAGATGATTTTAACGAGATTGCTTTCAACATTGTGGTTAATCCATTAGATTAGTTCGTAGGTTTTAATCGATAACCGAAATGCTTTTTGCTTTTTTTAGAAGACAGCGTTCTCAGTAAGTCGCCTGCAGCTTGCATGGGGTGTGAAATCTCCGAATATATATTACTATTACTATCACTATTAATTTATGCCTTCTACATAATTGACAATGTGTGACAAAAATTGAACTTTATAAGCGGAGTAAGCTTATTTTGTTGTATTGTATGTCATATACTGAAACTGTGATTATGTCTGACATAAATAAGGGTGAAATAAGTTCTTTATTACACATTCTTGCTAAATTGCAGAAAACAAACTGGAACAAAGTGGAATAAATGATTATAGTTTTGAATCTAATACAGAAATAATAAACCAAACTACAAAAATCACATGCAGTTTTGTGACATGGCATTCTGCATTTAGTTGTGGAATAGTTAGTCTAGAGAGAAATCAGTTGGTAGTAGGCACCAATGATGGTAAAATATTACATGTGCTCGTCATATAGTAAATTGTTTGTAACACATTTGTCGTATGTCCATTAAATAGCTTCTTTACTTCCATAAGCTCCGTTTGTGCCTATGGTGCAATCTTTTCATTGATAAAATATAACAGATCCTGATTAAACTCCCATGAATGTCGTCTCTAAAGTGTGTAAAATCTTTGACATTTTGACCTTTTATGGAAATGCTTGCCCAGACTTTTCTTAACCAGTTAAATATTGTTGATGTTGTGCTGGCGAAGGGAAACTGCTATAATATAATATTGATCCAGTTTTCATGTCGTACTGGTAAATATAAAATATAAATCAGATTATATCTAAAAATAACATGTTTTTATTTCTTACATAATTTAATTTATCATAAATTAGTTAAGAATATTTTCCTCCCATTGATAATAAATCTCCGAAAAAAGGACATAAAATACATTACATGCATGCAGCAACTCTTTTAGATTTATAATCTTTATTATGCAAATATAACCATGATAGAAATTGCAGTACATTGATGCTTTTAACACAGTTTATTGTTTTCAGCAAGTTCGGCCCATACTATTTATGCTAGCCTTCGCAGTAGGAAAGCTATGATTAATTTTATGCTCTTTTTATGCAAAGCGAAACATTTTTGCTAGCCTTAGGCCGTTTGCTGCAAAATCAAAAGATTGGTTCTAATTGAATGAGAAAAACTGTATCTGGTTGTAGTATATTTTTTCTTCAGTTTTAGGTTTTTTCTTCTACAAGTCTTAAACTTTAGTATTTTATGTTTTTATTGGGTCAAGATAGTTCATTTCCGTTTCAACTATACACTCTTGCATATGATAGAATTTAGCAATATTAGCAAAGTACTCAGGTATGGTAGTTTGGTTCACATTTTATTCCTTTTTTTTTTTTAAATTTTGTTTGTGAATCTAAAGGTGATTTTCATTTCAAATTTGATGTTAAATGCTCCAGATAAGTGTGACAGTTTTACAATATAATGATGTAAATTGAAACAATTTAATTTTTACAACTAAGCAGAAATTTAAAAAGGCATCTAAAAGCAAAAGGAAAGTTTGTGTTTTTTTAAGTGACAAAAATAATTTAAAAAAATTGAATAGGAACTCATGAAATATAGAAAATTCTTGTAGGACGGCAAGGAAGAAACTCTCTCTCCCGGAAACAACACGGTGATTGCAGTGGAGCCCAAAGAGTCTACGCTGACACGGAAAGATTGCGAGCGCAAGAACACGGGAATGTACAAGATTCTCGTTCAGAACAAACATGGAGAGGACTCGACTGAGATTGAAGTGGTCGTTCTTGGTAAGAATATTAATCTGTCTATAAATAAAACCAACTAGGGTTGTTCCTTTATGGCCCAGTCATAATGTCACGTTATTACATGCCATTTAAGTACGCATTTGACACTCAAGTTCTCCCAAGTTGTCATAAATTTTTACTATGCTGCGCATCAAGTAGACTTATTTTTTTTAAATATTTTATATATACCTCCGTCAGGTCCACCAAGCAGACATAATATATTACAACATTTTATATCTACCTCACTTGGGTCCACCAAGCAGACATGATATTTTAGCATGTTTTATATATCTCCCCTCTAGTCCACCAAGGAGACCTAATATTTCCAATGTTTTATATATCCACCCTCAGGTCCACCAAGCAGACCTAAAGGTCCACTGGAGGTGACAGACGTGACCAAGAACAGCGCCAAACTGGCCTGGAAGGAGCCTGAAGATGATGGTGGTGTGCCAATCGAGTAAGTTTTCATCTTTAATGGATCTTTACTATAGTATGCTAAGATCTTTTGACGTTTCCATTCAGATTGCTTATGGCCTTTTGACCTTGCCATTTACATTGGTAATGGCTTTTTGGCCTGACCATTTGGATTGCTTATGACCTTTTGATCTTTCCATTCAGATTGCTTTTGACCTTGCCATTCAGATTGTTTTTAACATTTTGACCTTGCCATTTAGAATGTTTATGACCTTTTGACCTTGCCATTCATATTGTTTATGACCTTTTGACCTTGCCATTCAGATTGTTTATGACCATTTGACCTTGCCATTCAAATTGCTTATGGCCTTTTGATTTCGCCATTTTGATTGTTTATTAACTTTAACCTTGCCATTCAGATTGCTTATGACCTTTTGACCTTACCATTCAGATTGCTTATGACCTTTTGACCTTGCCATTTGGATTTTTTATTAACTGTAACCTTGCCATTCAGATTGCTTATGGCCTTTTGACTTAAAAATGACATTTGTCAAAATGATATAAATTTCTTGGTAAAACTGTGAAACCTTTTATTATTGTAAGTTTTGTTGCTTACCATATGAATTTAGCAGAGAATTATAAATATGTTAAACAACTTGTTAATTAATGTTTATTTACCTTATGTTTATTCCTTTACCTAAGCAATTACTTATGAAGAGTATTTCTTTGCAGCAGTAAAAGCACATTTTATTCCTAAATCAATTCTCGTTGATAGCAGTTACCCAGTGGAGAAGATATTTGTTTACCTAATATTGGTTCCCTTACCTAAGTAATTAAATGTGGTGAGTTTTCCTTTGCAACAATAAAAGCAAATTTTACCCTCAAATCAATTCTCGTTGCCAGTGGTTACCGGGTAGAAAAGATGGACATGGAGAAAGGACGCTGGGAGCCGATCAAGACAACCCGCAATCCCGAGCTGGATGTTCCAAAACTGCAGGAAGGTCACCAGTACAAGTTCCGGGTCATTGCAGAGAGTCCAAACGGGGATTCGGAGCCCCTTGAACTTAGCAACCCAATTACTGCCAAGAATCCATTCAGTATGTTGTGCGGTTTTTATCTGTGTAGACAATGTTAAAGAAAATCTACAAAATTAGTAGTTTTTGTGTGTGTTTTTTCACACTCTGGTGCACATACAATGGATGTAATTTTATGCTTTAAGAATGTTATAAAGAAGGAACAGATAAAATTAAGTCGGACCGGCTAGTTCAGTTGGTAGAGCGCAGGGCTGTCAATCCGGGGTTCGTGAGTTCACGCCCCAGCTCATCCACATAACTTGTGGGGATTGGTCATGAAATAATTTCAATGGCCTTCTGCCCCTAACTCTGATTCAAGTAGGGGAGTGAGTCAGTTACTGGCGTAAGTATGTGCACTTAGTACTGGTTAACTGCTTAGATCGGCTAATCTTGCCCAGGAAAAGTGTGAGTAGGTTAACTAACCGCCATTATATGACTGAAATACTGTTAAATATGGCGAAAAATCCAAAGAAACAAACAAATAGATAAAAACAATGTTCCCTCAATGTGGAAAGGGTGGATGGAGTGGAACTCTGATGGAGATAAAAGCAATGTTGGTTTAAATTAATATCTTAAAACAAGGGGCTTGTTTGTTCAGATTAACCCTTTTTAGCTCGACTATTCGAAGAATAGGTGAGCTATCCTACTACCCCAGGCGTCGGCGTCCGCGTCCAAGTCTGAATTTGGTTAAAGTTTTTATTCAAAAGTCTTGTAACTTCAAAACAACATAAGTTATTCACTTGAAACCTGGAATATACCTTTGTCATCAACTCCAGTGTCAGGGGCAACATTCCCCATAACTCTGTTTTGTATTTTGACAGAGTTATGCCCCTTTTTCACTTCTATTTTCTGGTCAAAGTTTATATTCAATGGTTTGTAACTTCAAGACTACATAAGTTATTCATTTGGAACTAATCTTTGTCATCAACTCCAGTATCAAGGGCAACATTCCCTACAATACTGTTTTGTATTTTGACAGAGTTATGTCCCTTTTTCACATAGATTTTCTGGTTAAATTTTATTTTCAAAAGTTTTGTAACTTCAATACTACAAAAGCTATTCACTTGAAACTTGGAATATACCTTTGTGATCAACTCCAGTATCAGGGTGAACATTCCCCATAGCTCTATTTTGTATTTTGACAGAGTTATGCCCCTTTTTCACATAGATTTTCTGGTTAAAGTTTATATTAAAATGTTTTATAACGTCAAAACTACATACTTTATTCACTTGAAACTTGGAACTAACCTTTGTCATCAACTCTGGTATTAGGGGCAACATTAAACATAAATCTATTTGGTATTTTGACAGAGTTGAGCCCCCTTTTCACTTAGATTTCCTGGTTAAAGTTTATATTCAAAAGTTTGGTTACTTCAAAACTACATACGTTATTCACTTGAAACTTGGAACTAACCTTTGTCATCAACTCCAGTATCAGGGTCAACATTACCCATAACTCTGTTTTGTATTTTGACAGAGTTAGCCCCTTTTTCACATAGATTTTCTGGTTAAAGTTTATATTCAAAAAAGTTTTGTAACTTCAAGACTACATAAGTTATTCACTTGAAACTTGGAACTAACCTTTGTCATCAACTCCAGTATCAAGGGCAACATTCCCTATAAAACTGTTTTGTATTTTGAGTTATGTCCCTTTTTCACATAGATTTTCTGGTTAAATTTTATATTCAGAAGTTGTGTAACTTCAATACCAAAAAATGCTATTCACTTCAAACTTGGAATATACCTTTGTGATCAACTCCAGTATCAGGGTGAACATTCCCCATAACTCTATTTTGTATTTTGACAGAGTTATGCCCCTTTTTCACATAGATTTTCTGGTTAAAGTTTATATTCAAAAGTTTTGTAACTTCAAAACTACATAAGTTATTCACTTGAAACTTGGAATTAACCTTTGTCATCAACTCTAGTATTAGGGGTAACATTACATGTAACTCTATTTTGTATTTTGACAGAGTTATGCCCCCTTTTCACTTAGATTTTCTGTTTAAAGTTTATATTCAACAGTTTTGTAACTTCAAGACTACATAAGTTATTCACTTGAAACTTGGAACTAACCTTTGTCATCAACTCCAGTATCAAGGGCAACATTTCCTATAACACTTTTTTTTATATTTTGACAGAGTTATGCCCCTTTTTCACATAGATTTTCTGGTTAAAGTTTATATTCAAAAGTTTTTTAACTTCAATACTACAAAAGCTATTCACTTGAAACTTGGAATATACTTTTGTCATCAACTCTAGTATCAGGGGCAACATTACCCATAACTCTGTTTTGTATTTTGACAGAGTTAGCCCATTTTTTACATAGACTTTGTTGTTAAAGTTTTTGTTCAAAAAATGTATAAACTATACAAGGCTTCACTTAAAAGTTTCGTATTTTAACACATTAATGCCCCTTCCACTATCCAAAATATGTACCAACTGAATAACTTTGAATAGTCGAGCACGCTCTCCTCTGACAGCTCTTGTTCCACTGGCAATGCCAGCGAAGGTGGGTCAGATTGGTTATACTACTATTTCATGTAATGGGACTTTAAAATATGGGGCTTGTTTGTGCAGGTGAGCCCTTCCCACCTGGCCAGCCCAAGGTCAAAGAACAGGACAGGGACCACATCACTATCCGATGGGAGCCCCCGGAGAATGATGGCGGGGCACCGATCACGGGATATGAGGTCGAACGCAGGGAACCAAAGGGCAACAGATGGGTCAAGGTGGGAGGCGTTAATTTGTTTTTAAGCTTTTACAATATGTTGAAGGGCAACAGATGGGTCAAGGTGGGAGGCGTTGATTTGTTTTTTATCTTTCAAAATATTTTGGAGGCGCAAAATGTGGTGGAATTGTATATTAGTGTAAACATTTTATTTATGATTTGACCGTGGATGATTATTTGTTATTCTGACATGTCATCTTTTTTTATAGACAAAGAATGAAATTCAACGTTGTTTAAGTACCAATAAAAAACCTGAAAAAAATAGTTCTGAAACTGTATAATATAGTTCGCATTGTAATTGCAAAAAATGTCAGGTTATGTTAGAATCAAAATAATGTTCGCATTTTCGGTATTGCATCTATTTGGCTAATAAACACTCATTTGTTGTTCCGATGCAGTATATTAAACCACTCGGGCTAATGACCTTGTGGTTTAATTAATACGCATCAGAACTCCAAATCATGGTTTATTAGCAGATAAACAACTCTAAATCGTAAATTATTTCTTAAATGATATATAATGATATCTGTTGTTGTTGTTTTTGTTTCAATGTTTTATTTTGGATTGCACACAACATATTACATATGGATCTATAATCTTCTTATAAAACTGGATTATATACATAATTAATACTTTTTATAAGTTTATGTTGATTAGTTGATAATGAAAATTAAGAAAATCTTGGTCCCCTATTTTACAGTTTAAAGACTTGTTTTGCACAATTAATGCATTTCGAATACATATCAAAAACTCTTGGTCACTTTTTTTAAGATTTAAAGACTACTCCTATGCATGGTAAATGCAAACTTGTAACTCTGTAGCTTGAAATCTCTTTTCACAGGTGTCCAAGGAGCCTGTAAAGACCCCTGAATTTGAGGATACAAAGGTCACAGCCAACAAGGACTACGAATACAGAGTTATTGCCCTTAACGAGGCAGGGCCCTCAGAGCCATCTGTGCCGTCCAAGGCAATAACTGCACGGCCTGCCAAGGGTGAGAAACAAGTTTAAATTGGCTTAGTCTGAACTCATGGGTTTTTAGACTGCGGCGATAGCCGAAGTCTTTAGTAATGAAAATTAAAAGCAAGTGTTGTGTTTGACATGGCAATTGCACTGTGACCTCCCCTGCTTCATTGCCTTCAAAATCGCGTCGTAAGGGAGATCACTGATTACACGGCAAATCAGAACTGCGAAATAATTCCTTGCTATTAGTGGATTGGTCCACTAAATACTATCAGTAAACTAATTCAGCAATTGATTTGGATAAATGACAAGAAATAGATCCGATTTAAGCCATAACGAACAAAAAGATGTTAAAATGTTAAAATATTTCATCTTGAAACACAAGTTTTCTTACTGGAAATATTTTAATATTCTATAATTATTAACTTGTCATGACCTTTAACTTTCATTCACAAGCCGTAGCCTTTCAGCGTTCAACGCTTTGATTTAATTACCATAATTATGATTGCATAATACAAACGGATGATGTATGACTTGTACATATAATTTACTTTGGGAAATAATAATGAGCAATGTATGATCCAGTGTTAATTTAACTACCTAGCTTTAAAATTAAAGATGCCTAGCTTTTTTATTGGTAAAAAATTAAGAATTTGCCTTCAGCTTACCATTCGGGCAATGGGCTCTGTTCTATTTCCTTATTTACATGTTTCTGTGTGGAAATACACATTTGCAACTAAGGTTGTTTTATTTTATGAATAATAACATGAAATTAGAGAACAAAAATCTGAAAGCAAAGGTTAAAATGTGCTTGTTGTCATGGTTACAGAGGCCCCGAAGGTTAACCTCACATCTCTGTTCGGAGCTTCTGAGGTGCGTGTACGTGCAGGAGAACCGCTCAAGCTAAACCTGGGCATTACTGGTTCCCCTACTCCCACTGCCACCTGGACCAAGGAAGGGAAACCAATCCCAAGGGTAAGCTTCCTGTTTGGGATCAATTTGTAAATTTATTTAGTTGTTATGAGTTATACTAAACTAGTTAAATTTTAACCATTTATATTTTAAAACAAATGACATTTTAGTTGTGTTCCACCAGGTAAAATTTTAACCAAACTTATATTCTGACCATTAAAGTTGTTTAATTATATTTGAGTCATTTTTAAGGCATATTTTCACCAAATTTATAACAAGGTTTGACATTAAATTTTACACTCAAATTTGAACAATTCAACAATTTACTTTATGTTCAACCAGTACATATTATATATTTGTTATTCAATAAGTCAAGTTTATCGTAATTGACTTATTCTTCAGGCCAACACCTCCAACACTGATGATGCTGCTACTTTGGAGATCCCGAAAGCTGAACGTGGCGACACTGGAAAATACTTCGTCACCGTAGAAAATGAAAACGGCAGCGATTCTGCAGAAATTCCCGTCATTGTCCTTGGTATGAAAACATGATTATTGCCAATTATCAGTTATGTAAATAATAATTATGCCACGTGTAATAACCTTGCTTTAATAAAGTGTAAAGAGTATTTTGTTATCACAATTTGATCTATAAAAGGACAAATGTAAAGAATAATTATGCCACCTGTAAAAATGGGCAAATGTGAAAAACAACTTGCATCTACCATGCCAATTGGACATTACAAAGTACAGTAGTCACCCCTAATGACCCTGCTTGTGGTCTCCTGTACAAGAAAAATAATTTTATCACCAAGGCAATTATCAAATGTAAAAAATACACATATAAATTCTTTATTCCTGGTATACAATGATCATATTGTGTTTTGCAGACAAGCCTGGACCCCCTAAGGGTCCCCTAGAGGTCAGTGACGTGTTTGCAGACTCCTGCAAGTTGGCATGGAAACCACCGCTGGATGACGGAAACTCTCCAATCATGGGTGAGTTCTTGTAAATAATGACACTTATTCTGTCTTACATAGGGGCTTGTTAACTTTAAGTAAAAAAGTGATGAAAATACCAGAGTCTTTCTTAAGCATAATTTCTGTAGAAAATATATTCAATTCAGTTGAACTCATTTTAATACAGTTAATAAATACTCATAATAGTTTTGCACCAAAAAGTCAAATTTAACCGTTGGCTTTTAAGTATGGCTCCGACCATTTCCAACAACTCAGAGAATAGTGCCTTGTACAAGAGGATATCTGGACGACGACAGGTTGCCTGATAAGGACTAAGCGTGGAACTTTTACTTATGTCATGGCATGAACTCGGTCACTAAAGGAGAGGTTGTGTGGTAGCCCTGTTAGCTCAGTCAGAAGATCACTCGCCCTGTAAATGAGAGGTTCCGGGTTGAAGTCCCAGACAGGCTGCACAGTTTGCTCACCCTGACATTTATTTATGTAGGCTACATGGTGGAGAAGTGTGAAGAGGGCTCCAACTTCTGGGAGAAGGTCCCGGGCGTGGTGACGGGCGCGTCGCATAAGGTCACAGGCCTCAAGGACGGGGTCAAGTACAAGTTCAGGGTCAAGGCTGAGAACAAGTACGGGCTTGGGGAGCCATTGGAGACTGAACGCCCGGTGCTCGCCAAGAATCCTTTTGGTGAGAAAGTGCTTATTTGTTTTTTGGCCATCCTTATTTGGTAATGATAATTGCTTGTAAAGTAATATATATTGCTTCATTTATATTTTTGCCATGAATAGGGATGGAGAAATCAGTTGTCCGTATTACCCAGCTTGTCCCTGAATTTAGCGGACCAGTTGAATTTTAACAATATTTATTATATAATTACTGTAGGGACAAATGGCCAACACCATTTGTCAAAAACCACACTTGTAAGACTAAGTATGATTTTGCCACCATCTCATTATTTCATTTGTAAAAAAATTGTGTTCTATATTTTTGTAACAAAATGCTTGATAAAAATAACTAGAATCAGATTTGAACAGCGTGATCTCATGTTAAATTGATAATAATGGTGTTCATTTGTAATTTTGTTAAAGCATCTCTTCCTTGATGTACCTTCAGACACCCCTGATGCACCCACTGACCTTGAGATCGCCAAGTTCGACAAGTACTCGTGCGATCTGACCTGGAAGAAACCTCTCAACGATGGTGGAAATCCAATCAAAGGTTCAAGATATTTTTTGACAACCAGCTCAGGGCGGTCATTTTTGCGCAAAAAACTGCCAATTTCTTAATTTTAAAAATAAATATTTCAAATTTAGTGCTGGCCTGATGGCCCTGGCCAGTAATATGTTGGAGTTTTAGGAAATTTTGCAGCGAAACATCAACAAATTCAATAAATAAAACCTTTTGATCGCAGTAAACCAGTTAAGAAATGATACAAATGCAGGAAACATGCAATAATTTCCGGATCACTGATTCTAACCCTGATGGAAATTTCACAGTTTTGTACTGTATTACCTTGTTCAGGATATATTGTGGAAAAGAAGGAAAAGCGCGGTGACTGGACGCCCTGCAACAACTTCCCGATCACTAACCCGAACTTTACTGTGATGAACCTGCGTGAAGGTCAAGTCGTGGAGTTCAGGGTCAAGGCCGTCAACGATGGTGGAGAGGGCAAACCGAGCAAACCGACCGCACCGCATACGGTCAAAGATCCCGTCTGTGAGTGTTTAGTTTTGTTGTTGGCAGACATTTAATAAATTCAATTAATTTGGGTGTCTTTGTTGATTGGTAAAGACGATAATTCAAGGGGAGTATAGTAAGAGAAAAAAAATGGGATAAGAATTAAGAAAACAAATTTGAGAAGAATCATTGATGAAAAGCTACTATTTGAGTGATATAACACTCAAAATAATGTTTCCATGAAATTTCCATAATAACTGAGTTGAAAAGTCTTGTTAATAGAATTATTAGTGCTTCCTCTATGAATTTAATGTTTAATGTATCTTAATACATGATGTTTGATTGTTTATTGTATGCTTGGGTATTATATGAAATATTGTATATATACTCTTGAACATATAATACGTATTGCTGACACTAAGTTCAAATAAAATAGTAAAATGTAAAATCTGATATCAAGATTACAAATTATTTTCACAGTCGAGGCAGGTGCCCCGGGCAATCTTAACGTGGACGAGATCACAAAGAAGTCTGTCACGCTTTCCTGGTCCAAACCCAAGGATGACGGTGGAAGCAAGATCCTCGGTTATGTTATTGAGAAGAAAAAGCCCGGAGAGAATTGGGTGGAATGCATGGAGGTAGGTTTATTTTGTTTGCTGTTCTTACGACAAATACAATTTATTTATTATGTGAGATGCCTCCATGTGTTTGGTGTTTTTTTGCATGCTTAAAAATGTATGCAGTATTTCAAAATGACATTGATTAAAGTGATGTTATCCTGTTCTTTTGCTCAATATGAAGGAAAACTCTCTTAAATATATTTCACTTCAGAAGCTATTTTTACTTGCAATATTTTTTTTTCAAATATTGCATGAAGCATATTTCATCAGCTTCACAGTAATTACAAGAAAGATTAGTTTTCCACAAATGAAATTATTTTAGCTGTGATAATATCCCATCTTCGTTCGAATCAAATCAATACTAATATTCAGAGATGTGACTGAATATTTAAACATACAGAATACTCATAACTTTTTCTTGTTTCTCACAGGTTCCAGACTTCCAGACACAAGCGACCGTCCCAAACCTTCGAGAAGGCGAGGAAATCGAGTTCAGGGTACGCGCCGTGAACTCTCTTGGCCCCGGCAAGCCCAGCAACCCAACGAGTGTGCTCAAGATCGAGGATCAGCCGTGCCGACCTACCCTTGACCTTTCCGGGGTCAAGGACATCACAGTGCAGGCCGGGCAGGAGATCCGGATCCGGGTGCCATACACGGGTGTGCCTAAGCCGAAAGCCACCTGGTTTAATGGAGAGGAAGAGATTGATAATCCTCGAACAACCTGCGTGGTAATTTAATTTTGAACTAATTTACCATAATATATTAATAACTATGTCATGGATTAAACAGTTTGTGTTCATTTTCAAGGTAGGTACATTCTGTAAACTTAATAAGGGGTTCTTGTCATTAATTGTTCATGGGTTGACTGCTTACTGTTTTAGATATATATTTAATTTAACACAAAATAACTCATGAAACATGACTATTCTGTTTTGTGTGTAAGAGTCCATTTTGTTGGTGTTGAATCACTATTTTTTTCAATAAAAATGTGTTACCATTCCATTCAGCATAAACATAATTTTCTGAATGTGCTGTCATAAATATGTTTTATATCTTGGTGTAAGAATTAAAAGAATCCTTGAATCGACAGATTCTTGGGGCAGGCTGCAAAATTGATGAAAAGGAGGTATTGATTATTGATTTCACCATATTTCCATACCACCTTCTTTCACGTATTTAATTGCATTAAAAATACATGCCTACTTTTTTCACATATACAACCACCTGGGTGCCTTCTTAATTTAACAAATATTACTTACTGGTATTCATAATCCTGTTTTATTAGACAGATACACCTTATTTATAGCCATTTTTTTTTAAAGATACAATATTATGTATAGCCTGTTTCGTTTGAAAGATACCACCTTATATAATACTATTTTGTTTGAAGGATACCACTTTATTTATAATCCTGTTTTATTTGAAAGATACCATCTTATTTCCCAGCACAGCCTATTTTATTTAGGACATAACCTTGGTGCAGCCTTATTTATTAAAACATACAACCATTTTGTTCAGCTATTTAATTTTGTTTTTATAAGACATTTGCAATTTAAAAATACCCGGTAGATAAAATATTGCAAATACACCGGTAGTGTATTTGATGAATGATGTAAAAGTATTGTAAGTAAAGTAGTCTATGATTTTTGTAAAGTTCAAACATTGTGAGTTTTAAATCTTTTGAGTTACATTTGGATTACAAAACACCAATATTATGCTCAAAATCTCAAAAATGTTTATTGAAAACTTTGAATTAAAAAAATATACATGTTCTTTTTTTCCTGGCAGGTTAAGAAATGCCAAAAATGTTTATTGAAAACTTTGATTACAAAAATTATAAATGTTCTTTTATTCCCGGCAGGTTGAGAAAAATGAGGTGCTTTTGACAATGTCGAAGTCCCAGCGCTCTGACACAGGCCGATACAAGCTGGAGTTGAAGAATCCATCTGGAACGGGAGTGGGCAGCCTAAATGTCACCGTACTGGGTAGGTGAACCTCACTGAATATCTGGATAAATAGACTCTTTCATTATTGATTTAAATTAATGTTCTTGCTGTTTCAAATCCAGTATGGAACTGATAAGATGTTAAAACATTTTGAGTTAAAATACAAAACTTGACTTGAGCTTGACATGTCCCAAATATATAAAAGGAACTTGTGTCAAGGGAAATATAAGTTTAACATAACACTTAGTTGCGAAAGGCATACAGTTATACCGTAGTAACACATTGAATGGAATTTTCATTCAAACTCGTGTTTAGTTGCATTAACACATGAAAAACTTGACTCATTAGTTGATGGCACATGGTTGTATGTAAGAGGGTGGATTTGAATAAGATACAGAACTGTTCATAATAAGTAATAAATGTAACATACATCTAAAACGAATGTGGTAAATGATCTGAAAGGTGCCTTATTGCAGACAAGCCTGGGAAGCCAGAAGGGCCCTTAGAGGCAACAGACATCCGAGGCGAGAGTCTCACGTTGTCATGGAAACCGCCGAAGGACGACGGCGGTGATCGCGTCAGTCGTTATATCGTGGAAAAGAAAAAGAAGGGAGAGCCCAAGTGGTCGAAGGTACGAACAGATAAAAAACAGTTTATTGTTTTGTGTTTTTGATTAAAAAAATACAATTCATAGCTTTATTGTTACCACTGTTTAAACTTATCTGATTTGTAAATTCAACAGCAACTTGGTTTTGTGTATGGTCATTAAAAAGACTGTGTTATTGGTTCATATACATGTAAACAAACATTCTTTGACTTTGAATGTTTGTTTGTAGGTATTTCTTTATTGATCGCAACTTTTTATGTATTCTTCGCTTTTTTAATACTCTGCACTGATGTGAGAATGTGCTATTTTTAGGTTGGAGGTTTTGTTTCCACGCCAATCACGGAGGTTCGTAACCTGGAGCCCGGGGAGGAGTATGAGTTCCGAGTTATGGCAGAGAACTCTAACGGGGTCAGCGAGCCTCTCGAAACCTCCGCACCAGTCCTCGCTAAGCATCCATACGGTGAGATTTCAAAACACTGTCTATGCTTTTATTAATGCTGACCATGTGCATGATGTAACCGGTATATAATTAAGAAATAATTTTCAATTTAGAGTTGTTTATCGGCTAATAGATAATGATTTGGAGTTCTAATGCATTGGAATTAAACCACGAGGGCATTAGAAAAATCCTTGCGTGTCATGTTAGAGTATAAATGTGTTTATATGGTGTAATATAAAGAAATATAATAAGACATATCATAATAATAAAAAGACTTATAATGTAGATCTAAATAAGCGTTATTATAAAAAATACCTGTCTGAAATAAAGTGTGCAGGTTTTCAAAAACATGTGCTATGAACAATATCTTCCATATATGTCCAAAAGTTTTAGGCATAGAAAAACTTTGTATTCATGTTGCTAGATTCCTGAAATTTTCATGTTTATTATCACACTTTGATTCGCTTTACCAGACAAGCCCGGTGCTCCCGGCATGCCGAAATGCAAGACGACGACAGAGGACAGCATCACGCTACAGTGGACCTCGCCGAAGAAAGACGGCGGCAACCCAATCACGGGTTACGTCCTGGAGAAGAAGGAGAAAGGGGACGATAAGTGGACAAAGTAATTGACTGATCAACAAAAATTAATTGACAATGCTTTTAGTCATTCAGAAATTTGGGACTTATTTGATGGAAATATCTTTTTAAAAACATTTTAATGAATTAAATGGTGTTTGACAGACATTGACTTCAGTTGGTGTTGTTATTATGTTATAAATGCAATAGTGATCCATCATTTTCAAAACTTTTAGTTGTTTTCGGTACGTGTTAAACCAGCCCATGTATTATCATGTAGCATTGATTTTTAAGTCAAACATTTTCCACAAATTATAAACAAAATCAAAGAAAGGCAAGGTTTAAATTGTGGCAGCTATGGCCAATGGCTAGGTTGTGTTGGAACACTCCAACTCTAAATTAAAAAAAAACAAACAACAACAACAAAAACACGAAATTAAAAACAAAATTTCCATACATAAGAGTAGCAACTTAGATATGCATTTTTCTGAATCGCAGAATGTTTTATTTTCCAGGTGCAGCTTTGCAGATATTCCTGACACTGAGTTTACAGTGAAGGGTCTGCAGGAGGGCAAGGAGTACGATTTCAGGGTCGCCGGGGTCAACAACGCTGGCATAGGCGACTACGCGGAAACCTCCGCTCCCATTAAGGCTCAACCTCCCCCTTGTAAGAAAGTCTTTCTGTGAATCTTAAACAATCTGCGATGCAGTCGTAAATCCATGTTTTCTAACAACAGATAAAAAAACTTGTCATGAGAATTCCAGCATTGTGAAATCATGGTCCAGAACTGCAAATGATCTCGACTTAACCATAGCTTTAATGGTAACTTTTTTCAATATAACCTCCAATAACAGAAATTAAACCATGTTACATAACATGTAATAAACACTTAGGGACAACTTTATGGCACGAATTATAACATGGCCAAATCAGGCCCCAAAACTGATAAAGATCTCAAACTAAACCATAGCTGAAATAAAGATCTATTAATATTTATGTGTGTTAATAGATCTCTGGCTGAAATGTTTAATATTAGTCTTACTTCAATCAAAGTCCAAATCGTAATGCAACGGCCATTTTGGTTGATCAGTATTGAAGATTAAGACTTGTGGTATATTAAGTTTGAAGACATTTGTAATAGGGGATAAACAGCTTATAATCTTTTAGGGTTTTCTGTTAGATTTTATTATATTGTTTATTAATTCTCTAAAAATCTATTATATTTATATATTTTATTTAGGCGCGCCTAAAGTCAGTCCCGAGTTCATTCCACGAGATGTGATTGCAAAGCGTGGCAAGCCGTTCAAGATTTCTGTTCCATACAACGGAAGGCCCGTCCCAACTGTGGATTGGACAAATGTAAGAAACCGTGTCTGCGATTTTTGAACAGAATTTTATTTCCCTTAATATCTGAATGAGCCAAATTATTGCAAGTTGACTTGGCAATAATAATAAAAATAACGTTCAAAGTGAATAATTATATTTGCGAAATTTTCTTTTACGCAGTTAGCAATCCACTCCACGTACCAAAACACATTTAGTATATCAAGTTTCTGATTGAATGCATCTGACCTTCTAATTTATTAATATGTTTTTATACCCTTTTAAAATCATTAAAAGTAGCTTAGTCTTTAAAAACAAAAAATAAAAAAATATATGTCAAGTAAAAATTAGGAATTATCGTAGGTACTGCGATATACAAACATCACTAAATATTCTGTTGTAGAACGGACTTTCGGTTCGCGAGGAGCCCGGTCGCGTTGCCTTTGACAACCAGCTTGGTACAATAACCCTTGACAACCTCTGTGCCGAGCCCAGTGACTCTGGAAAATACAACCTGGTCATGAGGAACGAGCTCGGGTTTGATACCGTCACGTTCAACGTCAAAGTTGTCGGTAAGAACATGCACCTCTGCCTTTGACAAGTTTACTTGAAATTAAATTGTATCTTCACATTTTTATTATTGCAACGGCAAAAAAATGCAGAGGCCAATAAAGAAAATGATGGTGTCAAGTATGATAGGAAATCTTGTTTATCCTATTACTGCAGCCAAATTGATTGGATAACAACCCACCGTATAAACTTTAGCTGTTTTTCGATCGCTATTTTTAGCACAGGTTTATTTGATTGTTATTTTTAGAACGCTCTGAATTATAATGTGACATCATACCAAATGATGACAGTTTAGGAAATAAAAAACCCAGTGTTAAATCTGGGAAACCAAAGCACAGCACAACCTAATAGGATAAATAGAATATTATGTGAGTGTTGGATAAAGATAAAGTTTATCACCCTGTTTCGAGCCGAGTATGATAAACTTGATCTTTATCCAACACTCACATAATATTCTCTATATATGGTACCATAAACTGTTATGGTCAGCATGTTGCCATAGTTACAGATGCACATGCTCTTTATGACATAATCACATGCCTTTATGTTCTTAACTCTGCTTGTATATATAGAGGATATTTGTTGATTTCGGTGTAAGATCGTATTTTATTTCACGAGTGTTCATAGAAACTGATATTTTCACGAGTGGCCAAGCCACGAGTGAAAATATCTATTTTCTATTATCACGAGTTAAATAAAATACGATCTTACACCGAAATCAACAAATTTTCTTTTTATTTTATGCTTTTGGACAGTAAATAAATAAAATTGCGCGAAATAAGCTTAAACGTCACAAGTTCGTGTATTCTGACGTCATAAAAATGACGTCATAGATGATTCCAAAACTGTCACTCGATAGTATGGTGGGAAAAAAGTGCCATATTTTGTGAGTCGTTGTTGCTAAATTATAATTTTGTTGAATTTTATAATGTGTTTTATGTAAACACATGCATGTACATTCTGTACATGTATATAAATTTGCCAAGGGTTGTAAACCACTACTTGTAGATCGATGTTATTTCTGGAAAAATAGTCCATTTTATGTTATATTTTCACTTATATTTTCACTTCTTGAACAGTGAAAATATCAAAGTTTATTCCACCAATAAAATTCGATATTTCACTGCAAAGCATATAATAAATCTTTATCACACACCCTCCTATTTTATGATGTTCATGCTATGTACATGTATCAGTGTCAGATGCTTCTATTCTATTCTGATCTTTATGCATGATGGAAAAATAAAATGTTACGATGCACATACGAGTTTACATACTCGACTCGAGTTAAATTGATGAAAGAGTATCCCATAGAAAATACTGTTACATTATCATGAAACATGTGCACTGACTAAACTGAGTACAAATGTAGGAAACAATTTGAGCACGTAATTTATGCTAATAGAGTTCACGAGTGTCAGGTTAATGTTTGAGAGCTAAAGCATGGGTCTACTTCACAGACGCCCCTGGTAAGCCCGAGGGCCCACTCACAGCCAGTGACATCACACCTGACAGTTGTGTCCTGCAGTGGAATCCTCCAAAGGTAGTTACAGTTTTTAATCTTCCCTTCTACACACATGTTCTTGTAGCTTAATTGTTTTCAAAGCCTTTAGAGATTATTAGTTTAAACCATTTATTTCAGCTTGATTAAGTTGAAAGCCTTAGGCTTGTTGAGACACTTTTGAGTCCGTTTCCCGGGTAAAACCAGTACTAGGTGTCTTTTGAGAAAACTCATTCAAACTCTCCCCGAGTAGGGATCGAACTCACGTCCTCCCAATCGCAAGGCAGACACCATATCCATTACACCACTGCGACCTTTCAGAGATAACTGTTGTATTAATCTTAATTACAGACAGGCATTGGTTGGTTCTGTATTGAAGGATAATGACCGAGTAGGTATTAGTGTATGTACCATGTATGTTCTTAACCAAGTTTGTCAGTATCTCAAGACAAAAAACGCACCCTGTATTTATTTATTTTGGTAATTCGCACCCAACCCATGCCTGAATATACCCATTCGTGAATCACTTGTGATATTTAATCTATGATTTTGTACTGCACGGTATAGTCAAGAAAACATTTTTTTCTATACTTGTGTTACAAGTGCCTACAAAAACCCTAGTCTGTTAAATATTGAACAGACATGGGGACTCAGCATACTTTAAAACAGAGCCTACATATTTATTGACATTATAGTTCCTTATTTCCCAGGACGACGGAGGAAGCCCAGTTTCAAACTATGTCGTGGAACGCATGGACCTGCGTACGGGCGACTGGGTCACGTGCAGCAAGTTTGTCCGAGGCACGAGTTACGAGGTGCTCAACTTGTCCGAGGGTCATGAGTACAAGTTCCGAGTTTCCGCAGAGAATGAGCACGGAGTCAGCGAACCGATCGAGATGAGAGACACGGTGGTCGCTCAACATCCATGGAGTGAGTATAAACTTTTTATCATTAAGAAAGTAATACCAACAAGCAGGGGTATGAAAATCCTATGCCCGACTTGTCAGACACTGGTAATTTTACTGTCAGACAATTAAATTTGTCCTGTCTACTTGTCCATGGACAAGGGAGTTAAAATGATGTAAAAGGTGGAAATTAATAAGCTGTTTATTTTATAATTTTAAATTTGAATAACAGATTTTTTTTTTTACTATTTTATCAAAAATACCTCAGTAAGGCCTGGAATAAGAACTATATATTTTTGGTTGGACAAGTGACTGTTGCTTGCAGACAAGTAGATGTTTGCAATGAACTTGTCCATGGACAAGTAAAGAATTTGGATATTTCCACATCCCTGCCAACAAGCACAGTTGTGTTCATGAAACTGTGAATACATTATAATATGATCAGTCTTAATTAAAATTACCGTATAGAAGTTGAATTGTATGCAAAAGCAGTATCAAACTACAATTCCTAAACAAGAAGCCTAATGTGATCTTTCAGATATTGTGAATATAAGAAAAATTGCCATGTGCCAATAAGTATTCATAAAACTGAAAATTACAATCTGTACGTACTTTAGATTTCTTAAAAAGGAATAAAATGCAAAACTAAGATCAAAATATTTTATTGCCTTATTTTCAAGTCTATAAATGCCTTCAGTGGTCTGTATAAATCTATTTATCACAACAATTATTGTTTTATGGTGATATCATTTATGAATGCATTTAATAATTCTTAATATCTAGACCTGTTTCCTGTAAATGTCATGTCTTTAAACAATTGTTCCAGTTTGTTACAAAATTAATCGCACTTTTATAGCCATACCTGATGCTCCATCAAACCTCAAAGTTGACGACGTTGATGCCGATAACGTCACGTTGAGCTGGGACAAACCAAAGAACGATGGCGGAAAGAAAATTGTTGGATACGTTGTGGAATACAAGGAACCGACCAGCAACCGCTGGAAACCGGCCAGTGACTTCCCATGTGTTGACACCAAGTCGAAAGGTAAGTGTTTGTGTATTTGGAGTTTGGAATATTTTGTTGTAAGTTTATGATTTGTGTAAACAATCAACAGGTGGTGTCAGAATATGTACTTATAAATGTTTGTATTGTCTAGGAACAGAAGCATTGAGGTTAGTCAGGAAATTGAGATTTAAAAAATGAACAGAAAATAGTAAATTATGTTACATGTATTATGAATTATTAATATTTTTTCCTATCATTTCTTTCTATCAGTTTTTCTCAAAAAATGTTTGGGTCACTTGAAAAAAAAATCTGGGAATTTTTTTTGGGAACTTATGGGTATTGAAAATTTGTCCATCTACTCAGCTAAAGCCTTCTTCCCAGATGTCTTTTCTAAAGCCATAAAACTTACATTTTGTGTAAAGTGACATGTCTATGTGTACAATATTTCTGTCCATTTCCAGTGGAGGGACTTGAGAAGGGTACAGAGTATGAGTTCCGAGTTCGAGCCAAGAATGCCGCTGGTCTCAGCGAACCCTGCCGATCATCTGGACCAGTCATTTGCAAACCAAAATATTGTATGTAGCAATACTTGTTTCCCTCTGCATACACCATGAATTGCTTGTAAAATTATTGCCATAGTTACAACCAGTAGTTAATAGTCGGGTCAGGATCTACACGGAAACTGGAATTTATTTAGGGTATGAATATGAAATTTCTTTAAATAAATTAAAAACAGATATTATATGATATAATTAAAAAACCATTGAATATAATGAAAATTGATAAATTACATACTAAGTACAGTAATATTTTAACAGGTGTATTGTGAGTTCTTATATTATACAATCAAACTAATTTCAGAGTAGTTATATACCTAGGGTGGTCGCCGACAAATTTTCCCAGCAGAGATTTGAATTTCAATGGCCACCCTGATACCAGTATGATTTAAGACAATATTATATTCCCATTGTTAAACATTACAGCTACCCCATACCCACCCGGTATACCCAGCGCTACGAACGTGGGTCGCACCTATGCTGAACTGGAGTGGGAGCCCCCACACAAAGATGGGGGCAGCAAGATCAGAGGTAGGCTTTCAAATAGATTTCTCCATTAAGATATAGAGAACACAAGGTTGGTCTTGGATATATGAGACGTGTCGTGGGAAAACCGGTCTTAATGCATGTGCGTAAAGTGCCATCCCGGGTCAGCCTTTCCGCCTACAGTGGATATATGTTTAGAATAGACTTCCTGAAAACAGAAAATACCATAAAAGTGGAAAGTGCCATCCTGGATTAGCCTGTGCAGACTGCACAGGCTGATCCAGGACGACACTTTACACACATGCATTAAGCCCAGTTTTCCCACGACGCGCCTCATATGTAACTTTAAATAGCTAGGCTTAGAAATCCTCAGCCATAAATGTTTGCTAGTCTTTTGCATTTTCCAGCCAATTGGAAAATCTGATCTTCATTCATCACTGACGTAATCTTCTAATTTAATATTCTATCCTTTGATAACATTGCTAAAATTTATGACTGTTTAAAGACACTGAAGTTAAGGAAAACATCATTGTGGCACCGTCAATTTAAGCAAAATGACATCAGTAAATGAGCAGTTTATCTCGCAGTTTTGAAATTTATCAGGTTTTATTAAAAAAGAGTTAATTTTTTGCAGATGCCTGCCTCCTTTTGTCTGTAAATCTGACCTATTTTAATGACGACCATGACTCAAAAATTGAATGAGAAATTTGAATAAAACTTACAATGCATGCCATGACTAGAGCTTTGAGTGGAACTGGAGAATACTAGGACCATAACTCTATCAACAATATTTGTGGAAGGTATTGCAATATATACATTCAGGCAAAAAAGACATTTCCAACTTTCATTCCAGGCTACATCATCAAGTTTGTGTTGTAATTGCAATTTACACATCGAGGCCAAACAGAAATTTCCAACTTTCATTCCAGGCTACATCATCAATTTGTGGTGTAATTGCAATTTACACATCCAGGCAAAAAAGACATTTCCAACTTTCTTTCCAGGCTACATCATCAAGTTTGTGGTGTAATTGCAATTTACACATCCAGGCAAAAATGACATTTCCAACTTTCTTTCCAGGCTACATCATCAAGTTTGTGGTGTAATTGCAATTTACACATCCAGGCAAAAATGACATTTCCAACTTTCTTTCCAGGCTACATCATCAAGTTTGTGGTGTAATTGCAATTTACACATCCAGGCAAAAAATAAATTTCCAACTTTCATTCCAGGCTACATCATCAAGTTTGTGGTGTAATTGCAATGTACACATCCAGGCAAAAAAGACATTTCCAACTTTCCTTCCAGGCTACATCATCAAGTTTGTGGTGTAATTGCAATGTACACATCCAGGCAAAAAAGACATTTCCAACTTTCTTTCCAGGCTACATCATCAAGTTTGTGGTGTAATTGCAATTTACACATCCAGGCAAAAAAGACATTTCCAACTTTCTTTCCAGGCTACATCATCAAGTTTGTGGTGTTATTGCAATTTACACATCCAGGCAAAAAAGACATTTCCAACTTTCTTTCCAGGCTACATCATTGAGAAAAAGCCTAAGGACAGTGACCTGTGGCAGCGTGTGAATGATGCCTTGGCCATCGACACAAAGTACCTCGTTCCCGACCTTGTTGAGAATTCAGAGATGGAGTTCCGCGTGAAAGCCGTCAATGTGGCCGGCGAGAGCGAACCAAGCGGCTGCAGCTCTCCGATCAAGATCAAGGAGAAGATTGGTACGTATTGAGTCACACAGGGTGGCAGTTGACTCTGGGGGTATAGGGGAAAGCAAATTGAAAAACAAAATTGCCAGAAGGACAAAATTATTTCAGGGAATATGGACATTTTGAAAACATCAGGGCAAGAAAACAAATCATAAGTGAAATATTGGTGTGACAATAAACTATAAAAATATTGTATTTCTGTAGAAATGTTATTCGTTATGTGCATGTTTTATATTTGAAATCCATTGCATGCAATATTGATAATTTTGCTATTCTAAGTTGCTACTCACATGTTCTACAGTTGGAAACCACCCTGAGTTCACAAAGAAACTCCAGAACACAAAAGCTCCTGTGGGTGGGGAAGCTGTGTTCACCGTGGAAGCAGACGGCAAACCTGTTCCTGAGGTCACATGGTACGTAGTTTTTTGGAGCGGAGTATTAGTGAAAAGTAATTATCATCTGTTAAAAGTTGAAGCTACTAAATACCGACTGCTTCCACTTGGTGATTATTTATTATTAGTTTGTATTTATATATATTCAAATATATCTGGTTCATATATACATGTATACTTAATTACTTAATAAGCAACTCTTAAAAGTTTGAAACTAATTTATACTGACAACTACTAATTCATAGTAAGTTTTTATTTAAATAGTTTTTAAAAAGACATTATTTCAAGAAAAGAATTGTGTATGTTTATAACAATATATCTTTTTATGTTTTTTTCACAGATAGTAAAATTTCATAATTCAATAATAATCTTATGACATGAAACTTGTTTTAGGTACAAAAATGAATTACATTACTTGTATTAGGTACAAAAATGAATTATTTGACTTGTTCTAGGTACAAAAATGGAATTCCACTTGCGAGTACCAGCCGTTGTAGAATGCGCGAAAACGGCCCAGTGTACACGCTGACTCTAAGCGACCTAACAGAGTCTGACAAGGGGCAGATAACCTGCGAACTACGTAACCCACTGGGAACAGAGTCCTGCTCCTGCGACCTTAAAGTTACATGTACGATCACTTATTTTTGTGAATATGCTGAGACAATTCATACATCACTTTTTTAAATACAAAAAAAAAAGATGGAATTTGTCTACTGCTTCAAAGAATTTATTTTGTCGCACAACATGTATCCTTACTAATCTTATATAATTATGGTAACTATGGTAACGTCTTTATTGTCAGGGCCTATATTTACTAAGCTCCTAAGAGAAAACTTAAGTATATTTCTTAAAATCGTAAAATTCCTTAAGCCTCTGGCTGTTTCATGTTGTTTTTTTTTGTCTTTTTACATTACAAAGTTTTTAACTAGTTAATATTGCTAAGATGTTTAGTATTGTACCATTTTGTAACCAGAAATCATTTGATTTCAACAGAATATTTTATCTGAAATTGTCACTTAAGTTGATATTAACCTTAGGAGCTTTGTGAATACCAGCCCAGGATAGATTATGGTTCAAAGCATCCATGTGACTTGGAAAATGTCATGGAAACATTTGAGGCGCGTCGTGGGAAAACTGGTCTTAATGCATGTGCTAAAAGTGTTGTCCCGGATTAGCCTGTGCAGTCCGCACAGGCTAATCCAGAACGGCACTTTCCGCTTTAATGGTATTTTCTATTTCAATGAAGTGTCTTCTAACCATAAATCAACTTTAGGCGAAAGTGTCCTCCCGGATTAGCCTGTGCAGTCTGCACAGGCTAATCTGGGATGACACTTTATGCACATGCATTAAGTCCGGTTTTCCCACGACGCGCCTCATTTCTTTTTGCTATGTTGATGCCTAGTATGTTGATAATAATACATATTACTGGTATGTTGTCGTTGTTTTCCAGCACCACCAAGGATCGACAAGGAGGTCAAAGATCAGAAGTTACAGGTCGGGGAACCATGGAAACTGAAGTTACCACTCAGTGGGGATGGGCCATTTGAGGTCAAGGTCAAGAAAGATAATCGTGAACTTCCAGAGAGCGATAGACTGAAGATACAGGTCTTCGATGACTTCTGCACCATTGCTCTGAAGGGTAATTGCAAGTTTTATACATCGTTGAAGTATATGAGATGTGTTGTGGGAAACCCGAGCTTAATGCATGTGTGTAAAGTGTCTTCCCTGATCAGCCTGTGGTATTTTTTGTTTCAAAGAGGTATTCTAAACATAAATAGACTGTCAGTGGAAAGTGTCGTTCCGGATTAGCCTGTTCGAACTGAACATGCTAATCTGGGACGACACTTTATGCACATGCAATAAGCCCGGTTTTCCCACGACATGCTTCATATTTTGATTGTAATTACTCAGATTTTGCAGTTATTACATTTTGATATCTCTATCGTTTTATGTTTCCTTGAAGTATATTGTCGTTTAAATTACTCTGCCTTAAGGATAATGCTGCTTTAGTTACTAAGACATCCGTCTGGCCCCATATTATCCCTGAATGTTCTATTTGTTCTTACTTTGTCCCTCATATCCCTTCTTTTTGATCACATGCCAGTTGAAAGCCTATACCTCTTGAACTTTTCTTACCTTGTATTCTTTTTTATATTGTCAAACATTGTTCCTTAAATTTTCTTACAAATGCGCATACACTAATTAAATTTTTCTGCATTCACATGAACATTCTGCAAGCTCATATGGTTTCATCCGTCTATAAGCTGACATGGTTTCATCAATCTATAAGCTCATATAGTTTCATCAATCTACAAGCTCATATGGTTTCATCAGTCTATAAGCTTATATGTTTTCATCAGTCTATAAGCTCATATGGTTTCATCAGTTTATAAGCTCATATGGTTTCAACAGTCTATAAGCTAATATAGTTTCATCAGTC
Source organism: Congeria kusceri (assembly GCA_027627225.1). NCBI lineage: Eukaryota > Metazoa > Mollusca > Bivalvia > Myida > Dreissenidae > Congeria > Congeria kusceri. The sequence continues at coordinate 54,196,496 of CM051027.1, read as the reverse complement.
TATAAGCTTATATGTTTTCATCAGTCTATAAGCTCATATGGTTTCATCAGTCTGTAAGCTCATATGGTTTCAACAGTCTATAAGCTCATATGGTTTCATTAGTTGCCTACAAATTTGCTATGATTTTTTATGGATAAACATACACATTCAGATCATTCCTATGATTTTAGACGCTGAAATGGGTGACTCTGGCAATTACAAGATCGAGGTTTCCAATGACAGTGGAGACGCATCATGTGGCTTCAAAATGGACGTGCAAGGTAAGCGTAATATGAAATGATCAAGCATTGTAATATGTACATAACAATACATTCACATAAAGTAGGTATTTGATCCCTCTTAAGTTGAAAATTAAAAATTAAAATTTTCCATGTAAAATATGTTCATAGGTATTTGATCAGGTTTTTATTTTTTTATGAAAAAGTCCATTATAAATAGGTACCAATATTTGATATATGTCCTATTTAAATTGAAAAAGCTCAATTGTTCATCTTGCACATTAAAAAGGTATTTGATCCAGTTTTTATTTTAAACAAGAAAGTCCAATTTTCCATTTTCAGGTGTACCTGACGCCCCCATTGGTCCACTCAATGTTGCAGAAATCACCAAGAACTCGTGTCATCTGTCGTGGAAACCACCTCGTGAGGATGGTGGCTCAAAAATCCTCGGATACCATGTGGAGCGACAGGAGGTTGGCAAACCGTACTGGACCACTGTAGCATCCAAGTGCAAGGTGCGGGGAAGATTTTCTTTGTTTTAGTTTTTATTTTACGTTGATTGTGTTGATAAACACGGGCTTATTGAGACATGTTCAAGTCCATATTTGGAAGAAACAGAACAAGTTTGCTTTCTTTTCGAAAAAGATCATTGGAATGCTATACCAGAGTAGGGGTCGAACTAACGACCTTTTAATTGCAAGGCAGACACCATATCCATTACACCGCTGTGATTATCGACAGTCTTTATTGGTTTCTGTCAACCATGTGAAATTTGCGTCAAATATGTTCAACACAAGAAAAAAAATTATGATGGTTTCAGTAGACTTACGAAATGGAAAATAAAAGGTATGTTTCTTTTAACTAACAAGTCGTGTACAATATAAATTGTTATTACTTTTATAGAACGTCTCTGCATTATTTTTTTTATCATTCTTTAATTTGCATAATTTTGTGTTAAATCCTAAAAATCAGTCAGAAATGTATTTTGTGTTGATAATGGAAAACTAACGTAACTGACAATGAAGCATGTTGATTCTTAAAATAAAATAAGTATGAAAAATATCCTACGTGGATTTTGTTTTAATACTGTTATCTCATTTCTTTGGTCTTTAAGTCATAAAAATCATCCACCCTTGATACCATCTCATTACAGGACACAGCCATCGATGTACAGGGTCTGTACGAGAACAACCAGTACCTGTTCCGTGTGTCTGCCATCAACGACATTGGCCAGTCCAAACCCCTCACGGCCGAGAGCCCTATAGTTGCCAAAATGCAATATGGTAAGTTTCTGAACCACCTGTGCAAACAGCCAATCAATTTTTGCATTTTGGTTTAGTAAAATGACCACAATTATCAGTCTCTGGCATGCAGGTTTGTACAGTTCCATTACTTTTTGAAGATGTTTAAGGCAAAATGTGCCAATATTGATGTACTTATGCCAGATATTTTATTGCTGTCCATTACAAAATTACCTACCATGAAGTAGTTTTTCTATGTCACTTTTTCACTTTTAATATCCGTTTGTCTATTTTGCTTTTAATTTCTGTCATATACTTAATTAGCAATACCTGTTCAAACATTGTGTGTTTGCACTTTTTGGGTGTTTTGTTTTCATAAATGGCTATCAGAAAAACAACAACCTAAATGCCAATATTATTAATTATTTACATGGCCATGTGCTATTTGCATCTACACAGATGTGCCAAGTGCTCCTGGAATCCCGGAAGTAGAGGAAGTGGGCGGAGACTTTGTCAGCCTGACTTGGGCGAAACCATCCACAGACGGCGGCGGCAAAATCACAGCCTACTGGGTTGACAAGCGAGAGCATGGAAAGGAAGACTGGACGCGCGTCAACCTGCAACCTTGCATCACCAACATTTTGAATATTCCGAACCTTATCGAGGACAGGCGGTACGAGTTCCGTGTGTTTGCAGAGAACGGTGCCGGTTTGAGCAAGCCTTCAGTGGCTTCCAACAGCATCAAGATCAAGGATCCTAAAGGTAAAAGAAAATCATTAATAGACTGTGATGCGTATCTGATGGGTTTTTTTACACACATTATGTTTGCGTTATCTAAACTAGATTCAGTTCTTTTGAATTAAAAATGGAAGATAATGCTCGTTAATAGGTATTTTTTAATTGTTTAAGTCAATTTAAGTGTGAGAAAATTTTTTTGGCAACACATACTGCTTATTGTATGATGCACGTGAATGATGTTGTTACTGTATGTTTGCAGCTGCTGTTGTACCAGAGTTCACACAGCCACTACGCAAGATTCATGCTGTGGAAGGCAAGTCGGCTCGATTCGAGTGCGAAGTCACAGGATCTCCTAAACCAGATATTCAGTGGTTGGTACTTTGTGTTTACTCCTCTGTATGGTTTGAATTATATAGCAGTCCCTGAGAAGGTCTGTTTGACCTCAGACAACGCTAGTAAAACTGAACAAGGTCCAGGAAAAATAACCAGAACACTGGCCATCATGGCTGGTGAGATTCCATGTTTATACTTGCAAACTTAAAATTGTTGAATGGCCATACATTAATATGGAGTTCAGGCAAGTAAAAAAAATAACTAGACCTGAAGTCCAGTAATGAATTGGTGACTTTTGTAGAGACTGATACTAGATATTTTCATCATTATTTATTAATAATACTAGTTAGGGGTAAAAACAATATGTTTATTTCAGGTTACATGCCCCCAAATATTAGGGTAGGTCGGTCGGATTTATTTATTTGTTTATTTCTTTTTTTGGTAAATGGTCAACTTGAAGATTCTAAAACTGAATAAATATTCAAAACATATCAGTAATATCCTTAAACATTGTTTATAAGTGGATACTATCAAAACCAAACATTTATCCAAAAACAAGTTTAATTATTGAAAAAGGTAAATAAAACAAAAATCAATCTGACAAACCCAATAAAATGTTCTAGGGTCAGGGCATTGTTTTAGGGTAGGTCGGGTAACCTGAAACAAACATATATATTTTTTACGCCTAATTAAAATAGTCAACAATCACAAAATTGGGTAGGATATTTGTCCTTCTTTCTTCACATCATTGTTTTGATCATCCCCCAGGTTCAAGGGAAGCAGGGAGATAACTGATGGCAACAAATACGAGATCATTTCCGATGGAGACAGCCACACTCTGATCGTGCGCGACGTCTTCGGGGAAGATCAGGACGAATATCTCGTGAAAGCCACCAACCTTGGAGGATCAAAAACCAGTCGTGCTGACCTTGAAATTAGCTGTAAGTGTTGGTGATCCAGTGTTTGTGAAGAAGTAGTTTATTCTGAGGACGATGCTAATATTCTCATATGACATACCGAGGGGTCTTTAAAAGCATTCATGTAACTCGAGAATTGAATGAAAATATTGATGTGATAACACATACAGCTCTAATAATAAAATATTTTAATATTTTAATGGTAAAGGTGATGAAGTATAGTGGAAAGTACTGATAGTGTTTTAATGGTAAAGGTGATGAAGTATAGTGGAAAGTACTGATATTGTTTAGAGCTTTACATTTAATAAATTATTATATACTGCGCATAGTAAGTCTTGTGTCAATGCAAATGATTTGTATCTGTCCTTGAAATATAAAGAGTGTATACACATTGGGGACTACAATCGAGGGAACCCCTGGTCCTCATAATCTTTTGAAGTTAACTTCCATGAGAAGAGTAATGAGAAAACAACTCTTAGTTAACATCCTAACATTGTGGTATCACTGCATCACAAAATTTGAACAACTTTTACCCCATTAATCAGGTTTATTTTATCCCTCAGAACATTGAATCTGATTTACCTTAAAATATGAATTTAAAGTTTACCGAAAATGTTAATAATTCAGCTCCTCCCAAAATCAACGTTCCTCCGAGGTTCCAAAGCGTTTCTGCCTATGAGAAAGGCGAGGAAGTGGTCATCAAGATTCCATTCACTGGAAACCCGAAACCATCCATCAAGTGGTTTAGGGAGAACAACGAGGTGTCCGGACATCGCTACCACATCGATGTCACAGAGCGTCATGCTCTGCTGACCATCAAGTCCGCCGCGAAGGAAGATTCCGGACCGTGGAGGCTCACCCTTGAAAATAACCTCGGAAGTGACTCTGCTTTAATTAAGATTCAAATCAATGGTGAGAACTTTGATCTTATATGTTATTTTCTGGTATGTATGTAAACAGATCATTGTAAATCTGATCCTCTCATTGTGAGTGAATTTCAAAGTGTAAGTATTTTTGATTGTAATATTTTCAAACAATTAAAAGTGTTACTGCCCGGTATTCCTCATATATGCCCTATTCAGAACAATCCAAACACGGTACAGATACCCTACCAGAACCCCTACAGGAACCATATCACTTGGTATATGTTTAAGCTGGCCTGAGCTAAGATTTTTACTTCTGCTGTTAAGATTCCGGGACCCTCTGGCATCCAGAGTCAACACTTTACTCTCTACAGGTCACAATTTTTAATAAGATCACCTTGAAACTTTGTCAGAGTGGTGTTCATTTTAAATATGTGATGAATTCTGAAATTGGTAACTTTGTATTAAAAAGTAGGTCACTAGGGCAAATTATAACCAACGCCCATTGTTGCCATTGGTCTATTGCTTTATTGTGGGTTGGTTGATTTATCAATGATCAATCGGTGTTTATCATCACAGATTGTTGAATTGATGACCCCTGTACGAAATATAAACCAAATATATATGTAAAATATTAAATATATATTTAATGTGATATTGCAATTAGCCTTGTAGATTGTTTTAACATCCTGCTGTTATCATAGACCGACCTGAGCCACCGAGGTTCCCAGCAGTAGAGAACATTCTTGCCGACAGCTGCACGCTGGTGTGGAAAGCACCGCTAGACGATGGAGGCAGCTTCGTCTCTGACTACATCATTGAGAAATGCGAGCTGCCATCGTCGGCATGGATGAGGGTCGGAACAAACAGGTGTGTGGACTGAACCGTTTATGTAGCTAAATTGAAATCAGGTGTATTTGTATGCTTGTAGATAATGGATATGCTTTAAAGAAAATAATGAAAGCATATATTTTTAATTTACATATGACTTTTTTACTTTGATTAATTTAGTCCGCCATTTGACGGCCATAATTTCCAAATTATAAGGAAAAAGTTTTTAAGTCCTTCAAATTAGTTTACCAATTGTAACAAATATTTTTTGAAAATCTAAAGCCACAGTGCTGTATCATAGTTTAAAGGTTGAGCGTGAAACTGTTGCATCTGCTTAACATTTCTATATTAGATACAATAGTTTCATGCTCAATCCGCAATTTGTTTCGTACCCATGACAGGTTGACGGTACACAATGTGACCGGTTTGAGCCCCGGCAAGAATTACCAGTTCCGCGTGTTTGCCGAGAACCTTTACGGGCGCAGCGACGCCAGCGAGCCAACCAAGCCAATCACAACTGAGCAGGTTTCTCAGCGCAGGAAGGGCAAAGACGGTACGTGTAATCTTTTGTATTTGTGTGTGCATTAAATGCATGGGAGAATAGACGTTTCCACAAATGTCAATCATTTGCAAATCAATCTATTTTATCCAATCATTTTACTCAAATATCACGTGTTCAAAGGGGATATGTCATCGAAAAGGGCCTCAAGGGGGCAAATTCTTAAAATATTCTGAAATTAAGATATTAATACTGGCATATTATAACAGTTAAAACAGGGTGTATATAGTGGGAAAAGAGAGTATGCATTATGAGGTAATAATCAATTTATAATAAGGGTCATGTTTGTTTGGCCCTTTCGTGTTTACATTTTGACGTCAGAATTGTGGTCATTTTTTTTTAACCATCGTTTACTCACTACTGTTTACGAAGCAGAATAGTGCAAATGGTAAAGGCGCTGTCTACTGTCATTTCTTCGTATGGCTACTAAGTCGTGAGTTCGAAACCGACTTGGGGTTTTAATTTTTAAAAACATTTTTGCTAACTTGTTCTTATCAAATATCTCATTGTTATTATATTATATATTATTTATTTAATGCAGCTGTCTTAGTATAACTCATTTATATCATATAATATCATTTTTTCGTTGACATAGTCCCTTTAACAGTTAACCTATGTTACACAAAAGAGCAAGCAGAAAAGCTTGTGGTGTGTTTTCAGATTATCGATGAATGGAAATAAACTTTTGGTATTTATGGGGGTATTTTGTTTGTGTATGGAGTTGTATGGGCAATTTATAGCGCTGCAACAAAATTCCAATGTATTGGAATGTATTGCAATAGTACAATATGCCAAATGTTGTTTCCAGATGAATTTGGTCGCAGACAGAGAGGCACATATGATGGCCCTAAGATTATGGACTATGACAAGTTCTGTAAGTAGTTTGATTATTTACAGTGTTACTTTTGGGGCGCACAAGTATTTGTATTCTTCCAAACCTGAATGTTTTCTTAAGAGTAAATCAGTGAAACATGGAGTTGCGTATATGGTGTACTAACAATCATTTTGAATAGAGAACACAATTATCTTCCAGATCGAATTGGTGCAAAATTTCATTGGCCGGTATGCCTAAGCTTTTTACAAATTGTATATTCGTGGCGCGTCGTGGGAAAACCGGACTTAATGCATGTGCGTAAAGTGTCAACCCGGATTAGCCTGTATGGTCCACACAGGCTAATCCGGGATGGCACCACTTTCCGCCTACAGTGTATTTATGTTTAGAAGAGACTTCCTTGAAACAGAAAATACCATTTAAGCGGAAAGTGCCGTCCTGGATTAGCCTGTGCGGACTGCACAGGCTAATCTAGGACGACACTTTACACACATGCATTAAGACTGGTTTTCTCACGACGCACCACATTCATTAACCCTTGTCCTATGTTTTGTATTTCTCAGTATACATGTGTTTAATAGAAACAATAAAAGTTGTTAGATGTTTGTGGACTCCTCATAATTCTGCTCTATTACTACATTACAGTTATATTATTCTATGTATTCAGACTACGACCTGTGGAAGAAGTACGTTCCTCAGCCTGTGGAGATCAAGCAGGACAGTGTGTACGACTACTATGACATTCTGGAGGAGCTCGGCAGGTAAGAGTTCAAAGGTCATGTGGTACCCAAGGTCAAAGTTCATTTGGTATCCGAGATAAATGTTCATGCGGTATCCATGGTCAAAGTTCATGTCTTACTTATAGAGCAGTAGATGTTAAACTTTATGTGATCTCCATACGGAAGAGCAGAGGTAAAAATTCTTGTGGTAAACAAGGGGTGGTCAAAGTTCAAGTGATATCTGGGGTCAAAGTTCAGGTGGCATCCAAGGTCTAAGTTCATGTGATATCTAAGATCCAGATAATGTGGTATTCCTAGAGCAGTAGAAGTTAACGTTCATGTAATATCCTTGGCAAAGTTGGAGGTCAAAATGTATGTATGATCAATATCGCAGGTAAGAGGTCAAAGATCATGTGGTACTCGTGGCAACTGAGTTTTACTGAAGTTGCTGTAGCTATCTTAGGATAAAACAAAAACAGTGTCAAACAGTATTAAACTGAGACTAAACTAAATTTTGGGCAGATATGAAGTTATTCTGATTGGCAAGACATTGTGTATAAAGCACATTTCTTAAGTATATTAATACATGCTTTGTATTTTCAGTGGTGCCTTTGGTGTGGTTCACCGATGTGTAGAGAAGGCCACAGGCCGAGTGTTCGTGGCAAAGTTCATCAACACGCCATACCCACTGGACAAGTACACAGTGAAGAACGAGATCAACATGATGAACCAGCTTCATCATCCCAAACTCCTCAACCTCAAGGACGCCTTCGAGGATAAACAGGAGATGGTCCTCATCCTGGAATTGTGAGTGTAATTTAACCTTTGGCTACCATACTGTGGTAGTCATCCTCAGTAAAATATTTGTTTCGTTTGAGCTAAACTGCAAGCATGAGTACATCTTTGTTCTTGTGAACACTTTCAGTTTGGCTGGTGGCGAGTTGTTTGACCGAATTGCCGCAGAAGATTACAAGATGTCCGAGGCAGAAGTGATCAACTACATGATCCAGGTCTGCCACGGGCTTTCACACATGCACGAGAACAGCATCGTCCATCTAGATATCAAGGTCAGTTACTACCCTTTCTTGTAGCGTTATGACCAAGTTTTCCATAGTTGTGGCAATGGAGTTACCTCACCTTATTAAATTGTTTTCACTTTATTAAGTACCGTACATTCCTGCAAGATGTGTTGCTTCCCTTTGTTGTATTGTCATCTCTTTCTTTCATCTGTATTTTAAGGGAAGTTAATCCTATTTGTTAAAGTGTAAGCAATTCAAGTTGTCCATCTGCTAACCTTGAGAGTTTTTAGGTCAGAAAGAATTCCTTAATAGGCATACGAATATTAACCCTATTTATCAGCTGATAATATTGCATAAAACATTTGTAAGCAAATAGATTGGATGACAAATTCTCGATACCTACTGTGCAAAATTCAAAAGAAGTGCATCTATAAAAGATACCAATCTACAAAATACTTGAAGTTAAAATTTCTCATCAATTTTATATATCAATCTTGCAGCCTGAAAATGTCATGTGCGAAACAAAGAAGAGCAACAACGTGAAGATTATCGATTTCGGCCTGGCAACGAAACTCAACCCTGATGAGATCGTCAAGGTTACCACGGCAACTGCAGAGTTCGCTGCCCCAGAAATTGTCGATCACGAACCAGTCGGCTTCTACACAGACATGTGGGCTGTTGGTGTTCTCGCTTATGTTTTGTAAGCATTTGTTTTCTTTTGATCGAGCGTTCATGTCAGTAATGTTGAACATTCTATCATGTGATCTGAGGAGCTTTTATTTTATTATTTGTCATTTCTGTAGAAATGTTTGCTAATTGTGAATCAAATCAGTATGAATGGTCTAAGACTTGCTGATATTTCAGAAGATTTTAAAAACTTCTTAAGTATTGTTAGCAATCAAATATTTACATGTGAAAATAATCTGATGGCTGGCACAGTTCTATTAAGATGTTAGTTAAAAATGTAAGCACAGTTCTATTAAGATGTTAGTTAAAAATGTTTTTTTTTTCAATCTTAAGTAGTTACAGTTCTATAACAAACAAAAATTTAATGAAACTTTAATTTTGTCCATTTTCCATCTGCAGACTGAGTGGTTTGTCACCATTTGCAGACGAGGATGACCTATATAGATTAGTTAAATGTTTAAATTTAATAAAACTTTAATTAGCGTGTTTCCATTCATAGACTTAGTGGTTTGTCACCTTTCGCGGGCGAGGATGACCTTGAGACCCTAGAGAATGTCAGGTCGGGCGACTGGGATTTCGACGCCGATGCCTTCGGCAACGTTTCAGACGAAGGCAAAGACTTCATCAGGAAACTGCTTATCAAACAACCCCAGTAAGTGCCGTGTGGACGTAATTAAGTGGATTAATTTAAAATGTATTTGCTGTTCTGTTATATTTTTTGTTTAAAAAATAGTGTTTTTGTTCAGTGTAGAAGTGTCTTTAATTATTTACACTTTTGTACCAGTAGCTTTTTTTTTTTTAACAAGATTGATATGATTTGACTTGTGTAAGGATGATATTAAAATGTGATTTCTGTTTGTAGTATCATATTAAATATATTAATTTTGGTCCTTGATATGAAATATTCGTCAAAAAAAGTATGTAATTATAGTAGACCTGTACATTCTGATTGAAGATGTTGTATTCATCATCTGCCATTTTGTTTTTCTTTCTTAGGAGACACGCTGTATCTTAACTGACACAGTCATCCCAAAGTGATCTTCATATCTTTCAAAAAAGAAAAACTGTTTTGTCAGGCAATTTTTCTGCTCATTGCAATAAATATATCTGTCTGATTGATCACAGGGCCCGTATGACCGTGCATCAGGCTCTTGAACATGCGTGGTTAAAGGGAGACCACTCTGATAGGACTCACAGAATCCCGTCCAGCAGATATGACAAGATACGAGCCAAAATACAGGCACGATATGTGAGTAGACGATTTTGCAGTTTGGTACAAAATATTCCAATTCAGTACCCAGTACATTTTTTAAAATGTTTTTAAAATAAGTTTAAGATGGTTCCACTATGCAATTCAGTAAAGGTTTTAAATTCTTCATATTAATATAGCAATACATAGCAATATATTTTCTTGATCATTCGTTGGAAGCAATAATCAGGATGTTATGGGCTTATAAAAACACTTCCACGTTAAGTGAATAAAAGTTATACTGCATAGATCTATATTGCATTTTTCATTTGGCTTAAAAGTGATAAAACTTATGATATCCTTTCAGGCTGACTGGCCGCTGCCTATGCCAGCTATCGGCAGAATTGCTAACTACAGCTCCCTTCGAAAACACAATCCTAAAGAATATTGTATATATGATGCATATTTCGGTAAGTCCTTGCTAATAAATACTTTTTTGTATTTTGTAAAAAAAACAATTTTATAAGTCCTAAAAGGTTTTTATGGTTATAGACAGTATTACCAGTATTTCAGTTATTATAAAAGAGCAAAATTTCCTGAGACCATTATTTTTGTTGTAGTTGTTTTCATAAAAGAAATGGCTTTATATTTTAAACATTAATATAAATCCTTATTGTCCTTCTGAACTTATTTATATTATATATATAATTCTTTTGTTGCTTTGGCATTTTAACTCTACAAAACGAGGTATTTCACACACTTCTTGTTTTGTAGATCGTAGAGAAGCCATTCCGAGATTTATTCGTAAACCACGCACATGCACAGTGACCGAAGGCCAGATTGCCAAATTTGACTGCAAGATCATTGCTGCCTCTCCACCAATTGTCACCTGGTATGAAAATAGATCAACAAAAATACTTTTGTCACTTAAAAGCCAGAAGGTGCTGTCAGCAAAGAAGGCTTATAGTAACTTTTAGCTCTCATGGGACGAATTTTTATTTCAAGAAATGTCACAAAATAGATGTGCTGTGAAAAGTTCCAAGATGCAATAATGACAGCCGGACTGACAAAATCTGGCCATAGCAGAGGAGATTTTTTTTTCATGTGACTGAAACACATGGCTTCGCTGCAAAACTTCATCTAAAATTCAAATATTTTGTTCAGTACATGGAGTGGAAAATAAACACAAACAACATTTTGAATTAACAGAAGTAATTTGATTGGGAATTTCGAATTTTAGCTTTCTTTCCTCCCTAAAGAAATTTATGGATAATCAACTTTTTTGACTAGTTTCAAATACAGTATAACTGTGATTAGCAGAAAAACATTCAAGTTCTTAGGTAACGATCGACATCAGACTGTGCTCCAGATAAGTTTGTGTGAAGAGAGTAAATGTACACTCATTCCAGCATTTATGGGGGTAAATGTACACTCAGTCCTAAAATTATGGGGGTAAATGTAAACTCATTTCAGCATTTATGGGGGTAAATGTACACTCAGTACTAAAATTATGGGGGTAAATGTCCACTCATTCCAGCATTTATGGGGGTAAATGTACATTCATTCCAGCATTTATGGGGTTAAATGTACACTAATTCCAGCATTTATGGGGGTAAATGTACACTCAGTCCTAAAATTATGGGGGTAAATGTACACTCAGATCAGAATTTATGGGGGTAAATGTACACGCAGTCAAATTTATAAGGGTTATTTGGACTTTCAGGCGGAAAATGGTTAGCTTAAAAGTGCAATTAATACAATACAGTAATCTTTAGTTATGAAGTGGATATAGTACATGAAGATTATGAATGAGGCATGTCATAGACAAACCGGGCTTAATGCATATGCGTAAAGTGTCATCCCGGATCAGCCTGTGCTGTCCTAATCCAGGACGACACTTTCCGCCTACAGTGGATTTATGTTTAGAAGAGAATTCCTTGAAACAGAGAATACCATAAAAGCGGACTGCACAGGCTGATCCGGGATGACACTTTACTCACATGCATTAAGCCCGGTTTTTCTGCGACACGCCTAGTCCAGGATGACACTTTCCGCCTACAGTGGATTTATGTTTAGAAGATACTTCCTTGAAACAGAGAATAGCATAATTGCGGACTGCACAGGCTGATCCGGGACGACACTTTACGCACATGGATTAAACCCTGTTTTCCCACGATACACCTCAAATGTATTAAATAAGGAATTTCTATGGTCGTCTGATTAGAGGAAATGTCTGCTCCCATTCCAGGCACTTTGACGGCGTACAGCTGTCACAGAGCGTGAAGCACATGCAGAAGTACCGCGGCAAGGAATATGAGCTCAAGATCAGCCGAGTCAAGATGGAGGACAAAGGAGAGTACACTGTCAAGGCAGAGAACTCTTTCGGAAGGCGCGAAGAGATGGGAGTCCTCAAAGTCGACCGTAAGAAATTAGTGTTTTTAATTGTTTTTTTGTTGTTGTTTTTTTGTAAATGGTCATGTTATTGATTTGTACTTAAGACCTTAACCTTAATAAAACCTTAAGAAAAAATGTTTGTAAAATGTATCTAATGAGCATTACCTTTATTTTGATGAATGACGCTTCAAATGAAACCTGCAATCTGAAAATGCATTATCTTTATTTTGATGAATGACGCTTCAAATGAAACCTGAAATCTAAAAGAGCATTACCTTTGTTTTGATAAACGACGCTTCAAAAGAAAGCTTAAATAAACATGTTTGCGAATCTGATAACGTTGCCATCACGTTTTTAACAAAAAGAAGTGTTTGAGCCCAAATTAGCATGTCAACTGATGTTCATGACATGTTCAATTCCATTACAGTGGCCCCAGAGCAACAGGCTGTTCCAAGGGACATAACTCCAAGAAGGTTTGTGTCATTGATTTAATAAGAAGATTGCTTCATTGAATTTTGGGGTTTTGAACAAAAATATGCATACTTTATATCTTTTTGTGATTCAAGGCCAGTTTTGGTGTCGCCTAAAAAGGCGACATATAGTGGTTACATATATGGAAGTGTTAGTACGTATTAAAGGAAGATTAAGTTTGATTTTCAGCAGAATTGCTCTTATCATACTTGAGTTATGCCCTTTTTTTTTAAAATCGTTCAAATAAGGCTTGTGCAGACAATAACGTAAAACTTTTGTGTTCAATCTTTATAAAACTTTATGGAAGTGTTAGTAGGCATAAAAGGAAGGTTAAATTCGAATTTTGGCATAATTGCTCCTGTATTACTTGAGTTATGACCCCTTTTTTTTTAAATCGTAAAAATAAGGCTTGTGCAGACGCTAACTTAAAAAGTTTTGTTCAATCTTTATGAAACTTTATGGAAGTATTAGTAGGTTGAAAGGAAGGTCAAGTTTGCTCATTGGCATAATTGCTCATATCATACTTGAGTTATGCCCCGTCAGGCGACACATCCGACTCGCGGAGTTCTAGTTTCATTGATTTTGTCTAATATAACTGTTAACTTACAGTGAACACAATAAAATTATTTCATTCTATAGTAATAATGTCAATGCTTTAGGGGTGTAACGATATATCGGTATACTGGTATATCGCGGTATCAGATCTCGCGGTAATATATCGCGATATGTAATTTACATACGGGTATTTTACGATTTGTACTGTTGGTGCGTTTACAATGTCTTCGTAAAATAAACATTATTTTATTGGTGTTTTGTTGCGTCACTGTTGTGGTGATTTTGCATGTTTGTACATATTTTATCCAAATTATAATGCTGGTAATGACGTAATGGTTTTCTATCGAAACTGAATTAATGATTTTGAAAATGTTACCTGTGAATATATTGCATTTGAAGACTAACTTTCTATCTGTTCATTATTTATTGAATATAATGATTTTTGGATGAATGTTTATTTCTAATACACAAATGAAAAATATATACAATGCGCAAACATTTATTAATTTAATAATATCTTAACCAAATGTTGTTGTTTAAAACTTGTGCTGATTAAAATATCTTGAAAAATGCATACTTGGAAACCTTAATGTTAATGTTTGACAAGCAAATAGATGTTGGAGAGATTTATGGTGTTTCTTGTCTTGTTTGCTAAATATTGAATATTACAATCTTTTCGTGACTTTTTATTTTTTTATTTATTTATTATTTTTTTTTTAAAGTTTTAGTTAATTAAATTTAGCAATGAACAGAGCGTACTCTATTTAAGACAAAGTTTCGTAAAAAACCTAGGTATTTTTAGTGAGATACTGAAGCAAAACTGTGTATTTCAATTTGGGCAATATATCGCGATATATTTCAGAATATTGCAATATATCGCGATATGGGCCAGTGATAACGTTACACCCCCAATGCTTTGGGAGCTTAATTTCACAATGGCTTGCTGTTTCATGAAGATTTTTTCCATATATTCAGGCGTGCAGTGTCAGAGCTGAAGGAGTTTACGCCGCCCAGCCTTGATCATCAGCCAGACTTCGAGCTGGGCCTGCGACCTCGTATCATCCAAGTGGCGGGCCAGTTCAAGCTATCCACTGTGGTGGATGCCACGCCCCCACCAAAGGTAATATTGAGACCTTACTAGTCATTTATGCATGTAAAAATAAACTTAATTTTGTATTCGTATTCCATCACAGTATGGATTCTCTTGGGTTTTGCCAGATTTTCAAATGTACTAGTGGTATTTCTTAATTACTTATGTTGAATCTGCAGGATTTCTTTTAAACATTTATTTACATCATTTTTATTCATATCTGTGTTGAAATAATTGACTTTCTACTTAATGTCATTTTTATTGAAATAATTTACTTTCTACTTAATGTAATTTTTATTAAAATACCAAACTTTTGTCAGCATGTTGTTGTTTATTGCACAAATTTTTATTACTACCATCTTTAGATTATCATATTATGTATGTTGTTGTTAACACTTTTAAGTATAAATAATTGGATTTCTACTACACACCGATTAACATTATTTTTATTCCAATTTAACTAGACCGATATTTGTATGTTTGACCTTCACAGGTGACCTGGTTCAAGGACGGCAAAGAGTTGTCCTCTAACGACCATATCAGCATCCAGTACTTCCACGGCGTGTGCACGCTCGAGATCAGCAATGCCAAGGTCGAGGACACCGGCATTTATCGATGTCTCGCCATCAATGACCTTGGAGAACACGAGACCAGCAGCAAGGTCATTGTTGAAGGTGAGCGCGAAAGAAAATAAGGAAATTGATTGGGTTTTTTTTAATCAAAAGGATCAAAAGAAATGAAAATTGGGACACTTGGATAACTAGCCTCTGAAATTATCTATCATGTCTATAATGTAGTCAATGTAAAATAAATCATACTTAATTGAACAATATTATCGATTGGAAGTCAAAATGTCCTAACAAGATTAACTCTTGAATCAAAAAGTAATATTGAGAAAAAATCTTATTTCAGTCTAAAATTACAACAAAACATTGTATTTCATACAAATCAAACTTTGACAACTGCATGTTGTATAGTAAGCAAAAAAGTAAAATAAACTGCCTCCTGTAAAATCGCACAAAGCAAACTTTCGACTCCAAATCAACTACATATTTAGTTTTTAATGCTATAGCTGTCTGCTCAGTTTATAGTTTTTGAAATTCATGACTTGCGTGTGAAGTTTTTGTTGTTAAGTGATCATGTATTGAGATTGTTGTTTATTTGTTTCAGACCGCGCAGGTGGCCCATTTAAGATCCGTCACGGCTCCATGTCTGTACTTGGTAGTTCCTCGTACAGCACACCAACTACACCGTCTTCCAACTACAAGAGTTCTAACCTGTTTGACAGCTCATCTTTGTCTTCCTCTACTTTCAACAGAAGCACTTCTATGTATGGCACACCCAGCTATGCCCCAATAGCGAGCCCCTTCTCGTCCCGACGCATGTCTGCTTTAGCCTCCAAATACGGTAGTGACTATTCAACGTCTTCTAGCTATAAATCTAGCTACGATAGCATCAAAAGCGGCGGATACGGAAGTTCATATTCTGGATCGTCAAAATTCTCATCCACTCATTCATCTTCCAGAGCTTCAAAGTATGACACGTCGAGTTCATATGCTTCAGGAACAAGACGGTCAAAGCGGAGTGAGTCAGTTGCATAATGTATCATGTAATTAGTTGATGTTGTTCTGTACACCATAACATAGACACGAACAGTGTGAAGACGCAAGTGACACTGTGACTCACTAACTGCACATGCTGCTACTACCAGTCTATATTTAGAAAACCAACACGTATATACAATTTATATGAATAACACTCCCTTTGGCTAAAAATAGCGGAAGCCCAGTAACAGTGCTAAATAAAGCATCTGACATAACAGCAAGTGCTTAATATAGTGACATGTGATTATATATTTTAATCTCTAACTTGCAACATTGGAATGAGTAAGTGTTATGGATGTTTTAAACAGACAAAAACACTTTTAAAATAATTTGAATGAAAAGAATGTAAGGAAAACGTTATTATCAAATAGATTGTATTTTTATTTGAAATAATCTATGATTTACTATTTTACTTGTTTGAGAGTATTTGTTTAAATTATTTATTGTTCGTGAAGGCTTGATATTTAACTGATGAATATTTGTTATTGTTTATTTATTTAAGCTTTTATGAAGTGTTTATTTATTTTTATTTATTACTTTGATGTATAGCATTTATGCAATTTGCTCACAGACTGTTAGTTGAAAAATTAACATTATAATAACATAATAATTTGGTAAATTTAATGGTTTTAGTAAGAATGTTGTATTAGGATTTCCTTTTCCCCATAGATACGTGTAAATATGTGTGCGTATGGGACTGTAGTGACACATTTATGAATTTGGACTCATTTACAATCTTATAGGACTCAATTATATCTGTATTTGTAGTTAATGCCATGAAGCCATAAAAAATGGACAAGGAATTCTACTCATATATTTAAAGAAAATATTTGAAAGTATTGCTTGATGTTGGATGTATGTATGATTTATTAGGCATAAATCTGCACTCATTTGAATGAATGCGTATTTGCATAGTTGGTGCTTATGTTTAGATTCCATTGGACATCCAATATTCCTTGTTGAACAGAACAAGACTTTTAATTTAAATCCTTATAGTGGTATATGTCGGAATCGGGGCATAAGTTGAATTTGAAGGAAACTATAAGGTGGAATGCTGGTTGCATTTTCTAGAGCCATATAAATGTGTCACAATGAATATTGCTGTATTAGCATACATGAAAACCTGAGCTTTAACGGAATGAAATGAAATTTATGATATTTTATCGAGTTGTATGTTGTAAATAGATCTTCGTCATTTAGCTTTCATTATTGCTGTTTGCATTTAACTATATTAATTTATGTTAGCCTGTTGCTTAGTAAAAGCCGCAGTTCTGGACATCGCCTTGTCACTTTATATTTTTATAGAATCTGCTTTAAGTGTCAGTTATAAAACCACTTGTTTACCAAGCACTATAAAACACTTTTATGTATAAATTTTCCATATACATGTCTGCCATTTATACATTTTTTCTGGCGCGGTGCCAATGAAATAGTACTTGTTTGATGGGTTGCCATTTGTGACTCATTCAATATATTTACCTCTGCTGTGTAATCGGTCTTCAGAATGAATTATTATTATTATTATTATATGACAAACGCTCTTGGTGCGTTGCATATGTGGGTGGTTTCACATTGTAAATGTGCTTTCTGTCTAAAAGAATCCTGTTCATTGTTTTCATTAACTTTTTGCATGCAGAGTTGTACATTTTTAACCGTTAAACATGCTCTCCTTTGATATACGTGCAGATTTGCCGACGTTGATAGAAACGATTGGTTTTAGCTGGAACTGTGTTCGTAATGCCAGAGTACATATATAGTTGAATCTAAGTTTTTTAATTCATCTATATTTTCGTATTTAGCGAGGTGCCACTGTCCTTTTAACAAATTGTGCAATAACTATTTAACTTTTCGAAATAACTCCGTGTGCTGTGTTTTTACGGTGTTTTGTTCAATTGAAAATAAAATGCGAAAATGAATTATGCTCTGTGTTTTACTTCAAAGACTGTTAATAGATGTTTACTTATAATATAATTCTGGATCTTTTTGTATTTCTATGGATGAAAATATAAGTTTAAAAGATTAACAATGAAGTTAACAGTATTTTATAGGTAATTACAAAGAATGCAAATCTCTTCCTAGGCGGACAATAATAGCTAAAAACGTGTGAAATCACTATTTAGGAGGAGCCGAAATTGTTGCGAAAAACAAATAGAACTACCCAATGCATGTAAAAACGTGTTTCAAAACATTTTGAGCAAGTGGGGTGATAACTCTGTGGATGACTGCTTTATATCTAATAGCAAGGGAGAGAATTCAGATTGTGTTTACCGTAAATAATCTTAATTGTAAATTCAGTGGCTCTATAAATTTCATCTCATAAGTTAAATAATAAATGAACCCCGGTGGTCGTATTCCAGGAACATCTTAATTTCATCTTAGCATGAAACCACTTAAGTTAAAAATTTCTAAATGTTATAAGTTTAAAGCTTCCAATACATTTGCGAAACCCTTTGCAATAAAACAAACAAATGCCAGTAATGCACCTATCAATATTTTCCCCCAGAGGGGAGCGGCGGGCAGTCCCAGGGGAATCTGACTAATTGTATTTTGGGGGATCTAATTCCCCACCCTAGAGCCAAGCATGTTTGTCTAAATCCCCTCAATGGGGGTGCTTAATTGGTGTATCAAATGGCCCGGGGCCAATATTACCGCGATCTAAATTCCGAACAAAGTCTATCTCCCGGGACCAAGAAACCAATCGGCGTGTCTAATTCCCGCCTGTCGGGAATTGCTTTCAGTCTAACGTCCCGTATATGCCCGCCGCTCCCCCCCCCCCGGGGGTAAATATTGATAGGTGCATAAAATAGATGATTATTAATGCATATTAAGCATGATGTGTTCTGCAATCGAAATAAAAAGCAATATAAACTCCCGAATCTAAGGTTAAGGATAAAATATTACTTATGATTTTTCAGGAATATTACACCAAACATTACACCAAATATGTGTAAGGCAAACTGTGGGGATGGGGTTACACCACGGTATAAGTCTTCATCCTGAATAAATGTCAGAAGGACTGTTATAGAGAAGATTGTGCTAAATTAATTGTATCCACGGGCTACATTATAAAGTTACCTAACGAAATGTATTTTAAATATGAAGTACATGGACTTATTTAATAAACGAATTAGCAACTATAGGCGCGCATGAATACGACAATTACATTTGAAAGTAAGTAAGGATCTTTTAATATATCGATCTCTGGTGTAAGTAGATCTAAATAGTGAATGGTAAACCGAAATTTGAAGAACACGATGCTTAGCATAAGAAAATAATATTTTCCAGATCAAGCGTCAACCGTGGGATTGGTGCACTTAAACATAATGTTGATACTGGAATACAGCCATCGAGTGTTATTATGGATATGGAACTTTTCTTCATTGCCCCCGGCATCTTGATGCGGGAGGAATATAGTAATTGTCCTGTCCGTCCTTTCGTCCGTCCGTGAGAAGGTTAAGTAGCTTTTACCGTTTCGTTTAGCACTAGCACCGCTTACTACAACACTTTGATACTTACACAGTTGGTGCTTATAACCATTCCCTATCCACATATATCACACAACCTCACTTTGACCTTGACCTTGACATGTTTGCAGTTGGAATAATTCAAATGGGCTGTTTCTTGGTTAAGTAGATTTTACTGTTTCTTCTAGCATCAACACCGCTTGCTACAACACTTGGATACTTACACAGTTGTTGCTTATGACCATCCCCAATCCGCCCATGTCACCCAACCTCACTTTGACCTTGACCTTGACCTAATTTGGACTTATAACAATTCAAAAGTCCCATTTCTTGGTTAACTAGATTTTACCGTTTCGTCTAGCACCAACACCTCTTGCTAAAACACTCGGATGTTTACACAGTTGTTGCTTATGACCGTTCCCAATCCACCCATATCACCCAACCTCACTTGACCTTGACCTAATTTGGACTAAGAAATGGGCTGTCCAGCACCAACCGGGGGTATGTGTGTTTATCAAACACAGAATCTTGTTTCTTCTCACAAATTTAGCGTGTTCGTTCTGTCGTATGTTTGACGTCACACTTGACATTTACGTTTTTATGGAATTATGAAGGGTATTAGTAAAAAAAATCATTGTATCACAGTCTATCTCACAACTTTAGACGAAAACGAGGCGCCGAACTTTGCAGACGACTTGAAACCCGTGACCTTGACCGAGGGCGATAGACTGGTGCTGAAATGTGCTGTGAACGGGAAACCAGAGTTAAGCGTAGACTGGTTTAAAGATGGCGTGGTAAGATAAAGAAGACATTATGTTCTTATCTCACCTGAGTTCAAATCATCTAAGCATATAGTGCTCGTTTGGGAATCTCTAATCTCGTTTTCTTCTAATCTCCACCAGTCTTGCGCAGGCCCTTACCTATGTTTCCCTTTTTGTTGATATTAAAAGTTGGCATGCACTTTTCTGGGGACCTTTTAAAATTGCATATTTTCATAGATGCGAACTATGTACAAGCGTACTATTTCGAAAAACAAAAACTTGTCAGACGAATGATATGGAGAAATATTTTGGTGCTCATGTTCTGTCATATTTGTTAAACCGGCACATACCTGTTATTACATAGTGTCAAAGTTTTAACTCAGGTGTGCGATTTGGGCCATCATGGTCCTCTTGTGTTTATTAATGTTGTTCAACGATCACGATAATGGAGTGTTTATTCATTATTTTGCTGTATGTACTGTATTAACAGTTGTATTTTTCGGCGTAGCAGTTTATTTTACCGTGTGACCTACTAAACAAGTACCCAGAATAAATAAATACATAATTTCATTTGTCAATTATAGCTAAACGCTTCATAAAAGAAAGCGTGATATGTTGATACGTACAGTAATACTGATGCATTTGAAGTGCCCATCTTAATTACTGACGTAAAATGGACTGTCGCCAACGACAGACATATTTTCAAACGATTTTTTTCTTATTTCCGTGTCAAACTATCATTTATTTTACTCAGAACGTGAAACTCTCTGAACGCGCCACGACGAGAACCAGGGCGGGACTGTGCAGCCTTACAGTACCGGAAGTGACGACAGCGGACGCTGGACAGTACATGTGTCGGGCAAGCAACAACGAGGGGCAAGCGGAAGTGACCGCACAGGTCACTGTAAAACGTAAAATATTGCATTGTATATGCTTGGGCTTAAACAAAAAAATTGTGCGTTTCGGGCAACAATAAAAAAAGTTAGGTAGGGTCGGGATTTACTTTTTTCTACTTTTTTAACGAGACATTTCGGTAAAAAAAAAAAAACCAAAAAAACAACAACAAAAAAACAAAAAATATTGACAATTAAAAAAAATCTGACGAATACGGATTTCACGGAAAGCAATCGTCGCTAAAAACTTTAGGGTCGGAGGGTTTTCGCTAGGTATTGTCGGGTTGCCCAAAACACAGACATTGTTTTGTTTGGCCTTGTTTTAATATTTCGTTGCATGTCATAAATTGTTAATTTTGGGTCAAAAAGAAACATCTGGTAACGTTGTGATGTAAGGAGTGGTTAGCGTTTGCGTTATTCTGATTGTGGTGTAAAATATAGCATAAAAATATAGGCATATTCCAAATGTTTCCACTTTCTTCCAACAGTCATATAATCTGAAAGTATAAACTTGCACACAATGTAGCGTCACAAGGAAAGCAATGTCTGCGTAATGCGTTTCAACTATTGGGGATATTAAGCTTTTAATAAAGGCACATAGAGTTTTCAAAATTGCGACTTGTTCCTGTAGACTATTTTACAGACAACTTAAGTCGAACCCTGCCATGAGGGCAGATAAACTGTGAGTGTTATAACCCACCATCCGGACTTAACAAGCTTTCTGAGTTAATCAGCCTGCCAACTGGATATGATATTTCAAGGGACATGTTCACAGATTTTTCGTATTTTTGACAAATGTCATTATAAGTCTTTACTGCAAAAACTACAGCACCTGGAATAATTGAATACAAATATTATATAACGAAAAAACGACCTTTGAGATAGAACATCTTAACAGCTCACCACTCGGCCATTCGGACTTATACATCTGATTACAAGTGTATTTTTAACGCTATATAAGTGATGCACGTGTTTTCCAAAAATACGATGAAAAGCGTTATAAACGCTTGATAATTTTGTCCATTTCAATTGATGAATATCCATAAAAGAAACGATATTTCCGATATATTTCTTAGTCATGAGTGGTATTTCGCTTGTTTGTGTATAATGTATAATTTCTTTTTAGAATATATGACAACATTTTTGAAAATTTTCAATTTGCCAAGCTGTGAACAAGTCCCTTTAGACGAATAATTCAAGAGTTCCTGTCCACTGCTAGATAAAGTACACAACCGTACATGTTAACGATTTCAGCGAAGGTGCTGCTCCTCAAGGTGCCGGGGCCTGACCTCCCGAAGTTCATCCGCCATCCCCAGGGTCAGGTATTGACCGACGGGGATTCAGCCGTCATCGAGTGCGAGGTCACTGGTAAGTACAGACTCTTCATCTTGATTCTAGATCTAAAGGTACATGCAAATATTAATATACGCCGAATTCTACGTAATCAATGGATTCTGGGCAGTTTTGGTATGGGACAAACTCCACATCGTATTGACAAACTCTACAACATACTAACAATTAAAATGTCACATGAAGCACAGTATTGCAATCATATTTATAGGAGTAATGTTGTGTCAAATGTACACCTTCTTAAATAGCACAAATACTAGTGTTGAATGTTCAATTGAAGCTGCCTTGTATAGTAAAATGGATTATAACATGATACTCGCTAATTTTTATAGACAATGAATAAAATTCTCGTTGTTAAACTACCCAATAAACTACGCAAAAAGAAGTTCCGATTCTGAGCGATATATGTAAAAAGTAGTTTTCAGTTACTATTGCATAAATTTATGTCAACTCATGTTAGAATCGAAAATGTTAGCGGCCAATAAACAACTCTCTGTCGTTCTGATGAGTGGCTTAAAACAATTCGGGCTAACGCCTTCGTCCTTTATTTCCTACGCATCTAAACTCTAAATCGCTGTTTATTGGCCGATAAATCGAAAATTATTTCATAATTATCAAATGAGACACATGGGCTATAAATACTTAAACTATACACAGTGTTCGTATGTTATCTGGAAAAGGCCTGAGAGAAAATACAATGTGCAATGCGTACTGTACATTGTATATGAATTGACTGTCTGATCTGTTCAATTTTTAGTTTTTTTTACACCTATTTATTACCAAATTACAAATATATTTATATTACAATACTGTAAACTGGTTTGTAAGTTGGTAATAAAAGAAGTAATTTTCATTATTTGTTTTTAATTATTTTAGCGGGTTAATGTAGGTCAGGATAGTGTCATATAAAATTGAAGAAAAAAAACTTCAGAAATGTAAAGACCAACCACGTGTCTTTGCTCTAGGAAACCCCGAAGTCACGTGGTACAGAGGTCGCGAGGTCATTCTTGAAAGCGAGGACTTCCGGTTTGAGACTTCCGGTGACGTTCATAGACTGCGGATATCAGAGATATTTCCGGAGGACAGCGGAACTTACCGAGCCGAGGCATCGAACGAGACCGGATCCACATCGAGTTACTTCACCTTGTGTGTAAACGGTATGATACCGTTGGTATATGTGCGTGTGTATTATTTTGCCAACCTGATAGTATGACAAAGTAATGTAAGCAAATCCTTCAGTTAAGTTGTAATATAGTTCTAACAAAGAACATGAATAGGGCGTAAAAATGTTTGTTTCAGGTTACATGCCCAAACATTTTAGGGTAGGTAGGTAGGTAGGTAGCTATTTCTTTTCTTTTCTTTTTTATTTGGTAAATGGTCAAACCTGAAGATTCTAAAAAAAAACTTATGAATATTAAAAACATCTCGGTAATATCATTAAACGGTGTTTTGAAGTGGATGCTATCATTACAAAACACTTATTTATCCAAAAATCATTTAATTATTGGAAAAAAAGTAAATAAAACAAAAAATATCTGACAAACTCAATAAAATGTTCTAGGGTGGGGCTTTTTAGGGTAGATCGGGTTACATAAAACAAAAATATTGTTTACGCCTAATAAACTATATGACTATTGATTTTTATACAAGTACAGTAATGTGAAGCAAACAATTTCGATGGCTTCCTTTTAAGATTAAAATATGGATTATGGACAAAACTTACGGGTAGTTCGAGTCCTTTCAAGATCAATGTGCTTAAACGTTTGTTTGGTAATAGTTGTAGCATACTTTGACCGAAATATGTTAGTTGTTTAACGAGATTAAATAATTAACATATTGAGGTCAAAGGTTGCTGCAAGTGTTTAATATCATTTTTACCAATGATGACCAATCACATCGCAACTTTCTACAATGCCGATCCCAATGGGCAGTCCCTAGACGTCACGTGATGTCTGGCATGCATGACATCTGTGTCGTTTCCAAATATAGCGCACTCGCAAGGTCACGTGATGCTATTCAAATGTGCAAGCTTACCGTGCAATAGATAGCGTGCGTATCAATTACAACTAAATTTCAATACATAGCACTATACTTATTGCACGACAAGCTTGCATATTAGGCTCCGCCCACCAGTTACCGTTATGATATCACAATTATTAAATACCGAAAAACAAAGAAAACTCAATGAAATATGGTATAACAAGAAATGTCTTTAAAAAAGACAATCGGCGTTGAAATTAATATTGAGATGTCATTTAAAAATTACCTAAACAGACGGCCAAGATGATCGCTTACGTAACTTCTCAGACCCCAGATTTTTTGGTCCCCACCAATATTAGGAGACTTATTGGACCCCAGATTTTTCAGACACTATAAGAAAACTTCTCGGACCCAAAAGTTATTTTGAGATAAATGTATTAATTTAAAAATTATATAAAATTATCATTAATATCTATGACGCGAATAAACCAATCATACAGCTCCATGTTTCCACCAGTGATATATGAATAACCAAAATAATTTAGGTTAACATAATTGTTATCTGAATTTGTCAACCCAATTTAACAAATTAACAATGTAAGAAATTAATTTCGGGAATGAATTAAAATTAGTATGTATCAGACGAGTCAATATAATTATTTATTGTAGCGGTAATACACCATTCATGTTATTATCTAATATATTAACGATTTGAAGTAAAATAAGCATTTATACTGTAATAGTCAGGGAACATTCAGCGATTTTTGAAATGTTAAGACTTTATTTTTGATAACGCAAACATAACAATTCATTAGACAATGACGATTTAAAATAATATCAGTAGAAATATGATATATCAAGGGTTCCTGTGTATAATTAATCTTGCAAAATGTGTATTGATGCTACGCGAATAACATTTCGACGTATTCCGAATCTTCTTTCATAACATTTTATCTAAAGAAAATGTAGCATCTTTTTACATATTAAATAACATCTACTGGAGAAGTTGATAGAAAGATGCAATTATAAATAATCGTTAAATAAATCGTAACCACAATTTTAATTCAAATTAACAGTAAGTTTATAAATATAAATTCCCCACTTATTGAAATTTTTAGGTTTATGATTCTCTAAACGCTATTATTGATGCATGTACGAGTATATTAACACAGCTATGCAACGGTTGCTAGCTACGCGCGCTATTTTTAGAATGACACTGCTGTTTCTGGAATGTGATGAGTTCGCTAGAATCAATGGGCTACAGGGAACGGCAACTCTGTGAATGAGATTTATGAATGGGAATATTGCACAATTGCTATTTATAGAGCGTATCGCTTATATAAATGTAGGCTAAACAAAATAGTTATGTCGTTACGTGAATGAATATAGCATTCTGTTTATGGCATACAATGAGAAAATACGTTCATAATAAGCCTCAGTTCTAGAGCATATGTCGATGATATGTTTATAACTTCATTTTAACCGCTTATGTAAACAATTATGTAAATGTTTAATCCCCAAAAGTATGCAACAGTTATTGGTATACGTTAAACCATTGTTTGAAGTTTGCATTCCCTAGAATAAGAAAATTTGCCCAATTCTATTGGCATTCAATTTTTCCGCTGCATAATTATCGCCAGAAAATCTGGGTTAAAAGTGATCTTAGACATATACGCCGAATAAAAAGTTATTGCACCAAACGAAGACTGCTATAACAGAGGTATGATACCAAATCCACACTGTGGTATCCCGCGCTTCACTGCAATCAGGGGAGATCAATGTAAGCTTCAAGCTTTCATTATTTCAAGAACAATTAATTCTCAAGACCTGCACAGAGACACAGGAGTTACACAACACATAACAATTCACAAAAATATGGCATACAAAACATGAGAATGGACACATATATACAAACATACGAAACATGATTTGCCTTTTTTAAACTTTGAATTTATATAGTACATGCTAATACTTGGAAACAGTAAACGAGTAATACATATACTTAAGGTAGATCTATATAGCTTTGCCTTATAAAATTTAAACGGATTTCAGCACAATATGTTTAAAAAAAATTACATGTTTGGTTTGTAAATTTCTAGGAGTTTAATGTAAAACTGCGAGCGAGCACCAGTCTGCGGGCATCCGTAGGGATAAGCACATAAAGGGACTATGTCCTTGAAAAGGGCCTCAAGGGGTCAATGTCTTAAAAATTATGAAGTTCAGAGAGTAATATATACTGACATATAATAAAGGTTAAAAACAGGGTATATATAATGATAAAAAGAGTGCTCGCATTCTGAGATAACAATCAATTTATAATAAGGGCCTTGTTTGTTTGGTCCTTTTCATGTTTACGTGTTAACGTCATAATTGTGAATATGTTCTAAAACCATAGTTATCTCTCTACTTCTTACCAAGCCTGATTCGGCAGTTTGTTAAAGCCCTGTCTAATGCCATATCTTCGTATGACTCTTAAGTCGTGAGTTCGATAAATGCTTGGGGTTTTAATTTTTCAGATTTTTTTGCTAATTTGTTTTTATCAAATATCTTATTGTGCATTATATTATGTTTTATTTATTTCATGCACGTGTCTTTATAAAGCTCATTTCTATCATATAATATCATTTTAGTGTAATAGGAATCCACGTCATGCGTACTATTAAATGCCAAACGGGCTAAATTGAATGTTTGCGCAGATCTGCGTTTATTCAGAAATAAATAATGTACACATTTTAAAATGTTTTTTACGTATAAAAAGAAACTTAAATTATGGCTATTGTATGTCTGTAGCAGAAGAAACAAGAAATATCTTTAAAAAATGTATTCGGCGGATGTTGTTAATGTTTGTAAAGAGTGTAAATTGAATATCCAACACGAATATTTAAAACTGATTCATATGTTGATTTGGTTTATAAACGAACCGTCTCATGTCTTCATAGATCGTTATTCTACACGCATTTAATATTATTTTTCGATATTATTTAAAATAAAATAAATAAGTAAATGTCATTACCAAATAGCTAACTCATATTTTCATGTGGCTAGCTCCTAAAACAGTAGTATGAAATGTTTCTGTATTTGAAAAAAATAAAAAGAATATCTCATGTCAAAGCAATGAACGGATGCCCCGTGTTTTAAAACAGTGCTACTTGAATAACCCAAAAAAGTCAGACTCATCTGCTCATCAACGTCAGTGTGTGTATCTATACAAAGTAAAACTAAACATTTAACAATTACAACGATATATATCTATTTGGTGCGTTTTTCGCGACTAAATTATTTTAATATACAATGCATTTATTCATAGTCTGTATAAAAATAATGTTTATTTGTAGATTGATTAGCCTCAACACGAGAATTTGGTAGAAAAATAAGTATTTCACAAGAAAAACAATAGACGCAGTGAAACTATGAAAAGTCCATATGTTTAAGATATCTTAATTATGTAATGTCCGTACAATTAACTGATCTTACTTAATCTTAAATATTGTTATGTATACAGTATTTGTCAGGAACATCAAAATTTAATAGAAGTTACATTGTTTCCAAGAAAATAATTATGAGGATGAATATGAGCGTTTATTAAATTTGTAATCGATTAGGCATTTATACTATGTATGCCAAATGAAGAAAAAAACACGTCAGGGAACATTCATCGCAATTGAAAATAATGATTTGACTTCATTTTGTGATAAAAAAAACCGCAAAGTTATATTAAATAGTGGCGAATTAGATTTATATGCCTTTGTGATATTACGTCTCGAGCGTTTTTGTGTATAACTATTATAGTTTATGATGCGTTCATAAAATGCACGTGAAGTAAAAATACCAAAATGTACATTTAATGTAAATCAAATTAAATTACGATGTCCAAAGCTTACGTCAGTGTCTATTTATAGGAAGATGCAAAATCTAGTTATACATTGAATAGCCTCTACGGGAGAAGATAAGAGAGAATGCAATTCTAAATAATTCTTAATAAATAGATCTATCAACCGTTATTCAAATTACCATGCATGGTAAGTTTATAAATATAAGTAATTCTCCATTCATTTTTAATCCTATTGTCTATGGTTCTCTGGATGCTTGTTAGAACGATTCATTGTTGCTGACGTTTATACTATTAATAGGAGCAGCTTAGTCAGCGAGTGTATTCTATGGAATGTTGCCTATCGAATATGCGATATTAATGGGGGATTTTCCCAAGGTCATATTACACGGCCTATAAACACTGGCGTGTAAATTAAAAATGAAAATTTAGCTAATGCAACTTCCGAGTAGGGAGCTCAGAGCTGGAAATTAGTCAAAAACTTAAACAAAGTAAAGATGTATGTCTGGATTTTTCCACATTGGCCCATTTTTCCACTCACCTCCGAAAATAAATGCAGCCAATTTTTACAGGCCGTGGTGGGGATTTCTTTTAAACTAGCCGATGCAATGTTAGGATTTATTCATCCGGGACTACTGGCGGGAAATATTCACAACATTTTATTGGATGTTGAGAAAGGTCAAAAGTTGGGTTAAACAGTTACGCCGAAAAAAATATATTGAAATATTCTCAATTGCTATATGGGATGGGACACCACTAAATTCATCTTAAATCCGGTTTTATTGGATGCGAAAGACGTGCAATTTATCAATCGGCCTTTCATTTAAACTAGTTTTATTTACTGTTTCATGTATACTCACGGACTGTATGTCTGATGTATATTAAATAAACCATTTAAACACATTTTTACGCCTACAGTAACCACAAACCGCAACAAATGGACATATTACAAAATCACGGATCGAGTCAGAAAAAACTACTTTCAACTCGTTTTGCATGCGATCGTTAGGCCAGGTCCCATATTCACAAAGCATCTTAGTGAAAACTTAAGTATTTTTTCATCATAAAATTCTTTAAGTCTGCGGCTGGTTTATTTGTAGTTTATTTCGTCTTTAATGGTTTTAATCTGGTAAAGAAAGAACATATGCTTCTTGTTTTAGCATATTTCAAATATAATTTTTTTTTCACACATCAATTTTTATTTTGAAATTTCTCTTAAATTAGACTTAAGTGAAAATTGTCCTTAGGAGCTTTGTGGATAATGTCCCTGGTCCCGTATTCGCTTCACCCACTCTTAGACTTAAGACGTACGAATAAAGAATATTCTTTAAACTTATACATGTGGCTGTTAATTTGATTACTACTTGGTAATCGCCAACTCTAAATACAACGCATTTAATTGTTATTAAGAACGATTTTTGATGACATTAGCAACGTTGGTGCCAACATATTTGCGAACACAAGTATTTTTCTTCAGTCTAATCTCTATTCTTTATTCTTAAGTCTAAGAATGGGTTGGTGAATACGGCCCCAGACTGGCATATATATATTTCCGGTATCTTAGCGACTTTCTCATTTCCAGTTCCGGATGAGGAGCCTTCCGGTCCGGTGTTCCTGCAATTTCCGCGCTCCCTGCACGTGGACGAGGGGTCAGAGGTCACGTTCTCGTGCAAACTGGACGAGGCCCACACAGGTTTTAGGGTTTTATTTACTTGAGTATTATTATAGCTCGGACCCAATTACCTGACATTTATGAACTCTGTTAATTAGCATATATTACGCAATTGAATTATTTCCTATATTTGTACGCGGTTTTGTTCGTTCACGCGTTTCACGCTTTCACTGATACCGTAATTGTAATATCAGTGAAACATGCTTACATCGACTGTACTCGAGTTCAGTACGGAAACTAATATATTCATAAATGTATTCAACGGATTTGTTATATATTCGTGCATCAGGTCAGTTTCAAGTTAGTGTGTCTGAGCTATACCTCCGCCAAGAAGGTTATAGGGGTTAGGGTTTGGGCTATGGTTAGAGAGTTAGGGTTTGGGCTAGGGGTTAGGGTTGGGGTTAGGGTTAGAGGGTCAGGTTTCGGACTTGGTTTAGGGTTAGGGTTGGGGTTAGGGTTAGAGGGTTAGGATTTGGATTAGGTTTAGGGTCAGGGGTAAGGATTAGGGGTTAGGGTAAGGGGTTAGGGGTTATGGTTAGAGGGTTTGAATTAGGGTTACGGTTCGCCGGCGTTGGTTTGTTTGTTAGCAACAATTTTATCCACGGATTTGCTTGATTTTTTGTTAGAAACATTGAAAATGGGAAAATAAACAAATGGCAAGACTTTGATGGTGATTGGGATCATGCAGGATTTTTTAAGGATTTTTTTACCATTTGGGAATCTCCGACCGTTGCTGTTGTTGTTGTTCAAGGTGCTGTTGTTTTCACTCAATATCCCGGCTAACATTTGTTAAATATGCACAATGTCCAAAAATAATGTTATAAAATAAACAAATAAAACAAAATCAATGTTTAAATACATTGTATATCATGATGTAGATTTATATAATCAGATTATACACACTTTCGTTGTAGTAACATGGCTGAAAGGGACACAGATTTTAGACGAAAGGGGGCGCTACAAGATCTCCGTCGGCGACAATTCAAGCACTCTCACAATCCCGACAGTCCTGGCTCCCGACGCCGGCGTATTTTCAGCTGAGGCCAACAATCATCGAGGTTGCACATAAAGTTTTTATCTTAATTGTATATTTTATAAAAAAATGTTTTAAACTTACAGGATCCTCGTGGGAGGGTAATGACCTGTTTGCCTGAAACTTTTTATTAGTCCTAGGCTAATTACGAGAACATGATAAATCAGAATCAACAATCAATGGTTAATTAAAAGTAGTTATATCAATAAATTATACCGTTAATCAACATCGCCTTATTTTATTATTTTATTTTATTTTATATTTACTTTCGTTTTGTCAACAATGTTCATATACACAAGACTCGCAAGAACTAATGAAAAGTGTTTTATGGTATGTTGACTGAATTGGGCAAAAGTTCATTCTAACACTGCTTATACATGACATTATAAAATAATTGTATTTAAAATCCATGAACGTCACAATTTTACTATATTTCAGGAAAAAGTATGTGGACGTTTTCACTCAGCGTTAACGTCAGCTCTTCCCCGTGCGCGGATATTGACGTCGCCCAGCTGATACTTTCGATGAATTGACGTCAGTGCGTGCTTGACGATTGCCACTTAGTTGACGTTGTACCCGAAACCTTTCTCCGCCATCTTGCGTTACAGTTTTTACAGAAAAAGTGTTGAAAGCAAATCCACGAATATAGCTTAGGCCATACAAATTTGATTCTATGTTTAAGCGTCCCCATGATTTTTCGAAACCTACAAACCAGGCAGGAAAAAACGAACAAAGAATTGATAAAAACATTTTTCTTTCACAACTTTTTCACGGCAGTGGTCCAAGCTCAAGCAAATGTTTACTTTCAAAACACTTATATATCATCTTTATATCGGGAACCTAGTTTTACACGTTATTTCAACTGTGTAGAATGACTAGTTGCACACTAGTTTTACACGTTATTTCAACTGTGTAGAATGACTAGTTGCACACTAGTTTTACACGTTATTTCAACTGTGTAGAATGACTAGTTGCACACTAGTTTTACACGTTATTTCAACTGTGTAGAATGACTAGTTGCACACTAGTTTTACACGTTGTTTCAACTGTGTAGAATGACTAGTTGCACACTAGTTTTACACGTTATTTCAACTGTGTAGAATGACTAGTTGCACACTAGTTTTACACGTTATTTCAACTGTGTAGAATGACTAGTTGCACACTAGTTTTACACGTTATTTCAACTGTGTAGAATGACTAGTTGCACACTAGTTTTTACAAATATTGGTAAAAAACACATAAACGTCATTTTGTTTTACTTTTTACCAAATTTTGTTTACGCATTTCGATTTTTCACATTGTCAAAATTGTGTTTTTTTCCTTCAGGCATCCAAAAACCTAAACATAGAATCAAATTGGTATGGCCTTACATATAAGCAATGTGTTCATGTTTGTTACAGTGTATAGGAACTCAAAACGTACGGTTTATTTTGCTATCATGCCACAATGTAAATGGAAATTTGGGTGGCCTTTAAAATTTTATATTGTATGTATATGTATGCTATGCTTGGATATATATAAAATGTTATTTTATAAGGTAGACAAAGAAGTCATAGAACAGCTTCACTAGTTGTATTTTTTATATGCTAAGGTTTGGTCCCATCAAACTTCCATCGTGATAAAACAATATAAAGAAAATGCATTGCACAAATTTAAACACACACCCTTTTAGAGTTATTTGCTATTTTATTTCATATATAGCATCTACAAAATGTGTATTTTACAGATCGTATTTATGTTAATGCTTTTATTAACTAATAAAATTCATTGGTTTCTACTAGAACATTGTATCTTTTGTCCTTACAATAAATGTGTGCACTATACTGTCGGATTTTTGTCATTATTTGCAACCGGTTCGAAATAGTTTTGTTGCCCAATTGAATTAGGCGCAAACGAGTTGTTTGTTTCCGCTCACCCAACCAGCCACCCTATTTTTTTCTGCCGTCCCTAAAAGTTTTTCTGCCTATTAATCAGCAACTGTTTTTTTCTGATTTTCGTGAGAGAAAAAAACCCAGCTTTCGCTTATATTATAAGTTTCTTGCCAGAAATCTCTTTTTCTATGACCTTATTTATAGTTAAGGTACAGTTTCTTTGTTGGGAGGCGTTTAAACATTTTACATGCAGTCCAATATACTTAAACTGTGTGGTGAACATGTGGCGAGGAAAAAACAGTTAAAGAAACACATTTATATCTTACCTCCAGTCCTAGATATTTTTGGAGATGTAAGCGATTAATTGTTTGGCCTTATGTTAATTCCCATGCAAAGCTCGGTTTTGCGGTATTTTACATGCGCTTACTATAATATATTAGTATCAGTGATGATAGAATCCTAACACATATTACTCCGTAAATCCCCCCGGACACAATCCTTTAAGAATGTGTATTGTTTGCATAAATAATACATCGTAAACTTACTTTACATTACATTAAACATTATTTGTTTATAATACATGTATTATGTTTCCCAATAATGTACGTAAGGCCACTTAAAGGGATTATGTCAACGAAAAATTGGTTTCCTATTGCACTATAAAGGATATTAAATGTTGTAAATGCGCGATACTAAGACACGTACGTCAAATAAAGAATAACTAATACACTACATAATGAGATATTTGATAAAAACAAATCAGCAAAAATGTTTGAAAACATTGGTATTGGTATTGTGTAATTAAGCGCATTGTTACACCATGCAGACAGTCTTTAAAGAAAACACAAACAACTATTGTGTTTATAGCTTATTCGGTTAGCCTATACACTTTCCATTTTAACAGACAAATCCAAGAATAAAAGTTTTACCTTCCGACCAGCAGCATTTATTTTGTTCACATCGTCGAAAGAGAGTGTTCCAGAGTCGAGTGCACACACGTTTATAGTAGGATTACACGAAAATAGTTATATTACAAATTCGGATCTGGTTTGAAGAATTCATTTTAAACAGCTAACTGTCTGGGTAAGTTATTAAAATATATCTTTTAAAAAACTGAACACGTGTAATGTAAAGAAATAAAAAAAAATCGCGTTGCGTTTATAATACATACAGATGTAATTCTTCAGTTATCTAGAGCAGTCTTAAAGTTTTTGCTACAAACGAGGTATACAATATTTAGAGCAATAATTAAAATGTGTGTTTAACCATTTATGTACAATTTTTTTGTTTCATGAAAAGTTACTTCATGTTTTACATAGATAGTAATATTTTGCATTTCTTAAAAATCATGTTATTACTCAAATTAAAAAAAGTTAAGTATTATCAAGCTAAAAAAGACATTTCTGAAAGCAAACAAACAAACGCATAAAAATGATTAGTTACGGGTTTTCGTTTCTGTTTCCTTTTTTCTCATTTAAATGTCTGCACTTATTCACTCAGTGCCTCCGCCTAGACTCGAACCTACAACCTGCAGACCGAAAGTTCGAAATGCTTACCATTATAATAGACAGAGGTACGCTTTATTAGTGATCAGTGTGATACTGGAAAAAATATCAGATATAATTAAAATTCAAAATTGCCAATGATCATATGATTCTGTAAAAGTATACGCGCTGTTTATGGTTGAAGGGACCTGTTCAAAGATTGTGTTCTTCATTTGAAATTTGCCATTAAACGTCTGAGCTTTTGATATATAGGACTCAAAAACATGAGCGCCGGAATAGCGACAGCAGTTTCTTGCAGTCAGAATTATTAAAGTCGAATATAAGCCTTCATTTAATTCATAAACACTTATTTCTGCACAGAAACGTCCCTTGAAAGTCAGAGTGGGCTATCAGCCTCCTTTGCACATATGCTGATGACACCTTCTGGCTTTCAAGGGACCATATGCATTGAAAGAGCAAAAACTCGACACAATTATCGTTGTTGTCATATTCTTTACAGCATAACGAGATATCTTGCTAGATGTAAATATTTTAAATTTTTAGAACAGTTGAATCCGTGTGCATTTGTCAGTTTAAAATGTATTTGTGTAGAACGTTCATTCTTTATGTTCACAATTACCATAGACACCGAATATCTTTCTAAAGATATTTTGTTAGCTTTAATTTGGATTTCGTTTTGCAGCTTGGGTTGACTTTCTGGCAGATCCTTTGCCCTAGCGCTGGTCACATGACTGCGAATGTTCTCAATCTTGAACTTAGAATATTGACCAATGAAAAGTGTTGGTACAAAAGAGCTTTTTTCGACGTGAAAAAAGTGACCTGACGGTTTCTTTTCATCGGGACACATGATATAAATAAACCAGCAAACCAGGTGTTTATGTTGCAGACACATTTTGTATTAAAAAAAAGAACACTGTATTTACTGCAGAACGTTGATCAGAATGTGACCTTTTTAGCTTATTCTGCATTATTCAGGTATTACTGATAAAAACATGAGGGATTTTGATCAGTTCTAGCATTGGGCCTTAATAATTAAAGCCAAACATAGGAACTTTTCATTCTAGTGTGTTTCACATTAGCGGTATTGTCACATAATAATATGAGTTCACTATATTTTATTTACTGTTTTATTTACTTTCATCATGCATATTGACTTTAATTTTATACAGGCAGTTCCCGCTTATAATTCACTAAAATTAACGTCGCCCTTATCATTATTAAATACGAGCACTTGTACTCTTTTTCGGCGTAGCTGTTTAACCCACCTTTTGACCTTCCTGAATATCCAATCAAATGTTGTGAAAATTTCCCGCCAGTAGTCCCGAATGAATAAATCCTAACATTCCATCGGCTCTTGTACGATAATTCCAACTACACTAGTCATAAATGCATAGGTGCAACATCCCAACAATATAGCAGACAAATTTGTAACAGGTTTGGAATATTAATGGAAAATTAAATAACAGAATAACAGTTCGCACAAAGAAAAAAGCGTTCGTATATGCGCAACACTACTGAAATGATTTGACATGAATTGACATTTTAAAAAGCAATACATTTGATGTTTTGCAACGATGTAAATGAAAACACTTTTTTACTTCTTTACATTTTAGTGTTTTCTTTTATATTTGAACACAATGGACACAGCGCTTCCATAAGTATCAATTGTATCTAAGACAAATCTCCCACCAGAGGGATAGTCTACCGGTATAGAGAGGGCGAAGTGACCATACGCTCGCTCGCCTGCAGGTCAGTGAAGGGTCAAACTGACAGTGCACAGTTGAAAAAGGCGAGATACTTGAAAAATATCATTGTCGACATACATGTATTCTTTACACCTCAACGAGATTTATCTAGCCATAAATATTTAAACATATTTAGGCGCGTGCATATTTCGAACAAAAATATACTAGTAAATAAAGTTTCTTGCCGTGTATTTTCCGGCTTGTCAGAACCGAACAGAACAGATCTTGATTATGTTTCACAGGTCACATGATACATAAAACATATATTGTGACAACAGGTGAGCATATAATTCACAGATAACAATTTCACAAAACATCAGAAAATCACAAAAAAAATACGAGAGTTTATGGGGGAAGGTGGTCTGGTGTGTTTAACTATATTTCTTAAAATGTAAACTAATATAAAAGAATAAGCAATCTGTAATGGATATGGAGGTTGTATTTATAAATTACGGGAAACAGCTAGACAAAGCAACAATTCGGTCGATAATAAGAAAAAGAGAAATATACATCAGTAAAAACAACACCTCGTTAGAGCGTCCGTTTAAATGTGGTCCCAATAGTTAACGTTTGGACATAGAACTCACAACAAATACTTATTTTTTATTAATATTGTTAGCAAGTAAATGCATAGGTTATCGAATAAATTAATAATTCAACCTATAATTATGTAAAGAAGATAAAGTATGAGATAAAATCGATTTGGCCAGTAAGCAGTAATGCATTTAAGAAAAGGAAAAATCAACATGTCGATGTATATATAACCGTTTATGCATCATGTTCTGTGTTGCTGGATACATTGTTTTAATTTCATTAGATAATCCTCAGTTAACCGAAGAGCATTTATAAAATGTTGATGTTTAAAAAACACACACATATATTAAGTATCGTATATAGTACCGGGTAAGTTATATATTTTTGTTTGTTTGTTTGTTTGGATTTTTCGCCGTATTCAACCGTATTTCAGTCATATAACGGCGGTCAGTTAACCTACTCGCACTTTTCCTGGGTAACTGGTTTACCAGTACAAAGTGCACATACTTATGCCAGTAACTGACAACTGCCCTACTTGAGTCAGAGGTAGGGGGAGAATGGCCGTAGAAATAATTTCATGACCAATCCCCAAACAAGTTATGTGGCCGGGCAGGGAATCGAACCCGCGATCCTCGGATTTGTAGTCCAGTGTTGTACCAACTGAGCTAGCCTTTATAACGGTATGTTAGGAGGCGTAAACTACATGTACTAGTATTATTTAGTATTTGAGTACTGTATGTTTAACGAAACAACGTAAAATAAAAATAGAAATATATAATGATCCGTTATGAGGAGTATAGCATGATTTAGTGAGTACTGTGTGCCGTTTGGATCTAGTCAGTACTGTGGCGGATAATGAAGCCAGTTTTAAAATTATTTATGTAGAAAATTAGTTTAAACTAGTTCTCTCATGTTTCTTAAAAGTACACAAAAGGTGTTGCATGATCAGTAAAGCCATTTCAAGTTCAATTAAGATTTGACAGAGCAATGAAGTAATCCATCTGGAACGAAAACATAGTTAATATTTACATCAAATAAATATAGCACTTAAACTCTAGATAGTATTATCATGTTATTAAGCAATAAATCCGTTTTGCAACGATGAATTCATTTCATTCGTTTCGATATACCGCTATTAAATGCGTAGTCTCAAGTTTGCTTCATATTCAAATACAGTATTTACATCACAAAGGAATGAACTTGTATGTACTTTTGTATTGATGATTACGCATTATTTTTTATTTTGCTGACTTCTCTTGAATATTTGCTAATCGAGTAATATATTGATCGGTTTAAACTATTGAAAAAGGAAGTTCAATTTACATTCCTACGTTGCTATATTACATTGTACGCCGAATATCTTTTTAAAGATATTTCTTGTTTGTATTATTTTTAATAAAATATCGACAAATATAATGTTAAGTATTTAGTGCCGTATACATTTAATCAGAAATAAGACATCCACAACTTCATCAAGTTTAAATATGTTTTAGAACATTCAATTTACATTCAATACAATCGTAAGTTATGACCACAGATGCTGAATATCTTTTTCAAAAAAGGTATTTCTTGTTTCTATTGGTTTAGATTTTAGGTTAAAGTCACGTTTCCCCTCGACATAGTTTTAGAATTACATATGAAGTAAACGTAAGCTAACTTAAAGGGACCTCTTCACAGATTGACGATTTGACAATTTTTTTGTTTTCACAGATTACAAAAATAAAAGAATAGTGTATATCAAGGAGCGAAATAACACTACGGACATGGAAATATTCTGTAAATACCGTTTCGTTACGTTAATGAGTAATCAGTTGAAATTGTTAAACTTATAAAGCGTTTGTGTCGCTAAACGATGGAATAATTTGGAGTGTTTTTGTTGTTTTCCTTAAAATCGTTGACAACGCGTGGATCACTTACATAGAGTAAACAAAAATCAGGGTCTAATATAAAAATAGGAATTGACGATTTTTATCCTTTTCTTGCTATTATACTCGAGCTCTTTTGTTCCAATGTTTAAATCTGTCAAGTTAAAAAATTTACTGGCATACTTAAAATGCAAAAATATGTTAACAAGTCCCTTTCAGACTATTATGATTGACTATACAATCAACTATGTACATAGCTTTGATAAAGTGAAACACAAATGTAATCGAATATTTACAAGAAATATATTTTAAAACGATATTTGGCGTATGTGGTGAAACAGCAACTTTGCAATGTAAATTGAACTTGCGTTTTCAATATTTTAAACTGATAAAGTAATATGTTACTTGATTGGTTGGTTTCATATACGATATATTAGTCGTATGTCCGACTAAACTAATACATGTATGTATGACACACAATGCCCACATACGTAATTATATTATACGTATATTTTTACGTTGCGTTCAGTGTTTCTTACGCAATACAAACAGTGGATTTATGTTTAGAAGAGCTACATCGAAACAGAAAATACCATAAGCGGAAAGTGTCGTCCTGGATCAGCCTGTGCGGACTGTACATTATGTGTATTGTATACTGTGCATTAAACCCGGTTTTTCCCCGACACGCCTCAAATGTACTTCTCGGTTTCTTAAGCATTCTGTAATAAAATAGAAAAAAAGAAGAAATATATTCAAGTGAAAGTCAATAAAACAGAAAATACCTCGTATCAGTAATACAAAAACTACATACAAGTTACAGGTACTTTGTACATTCTTTGAATGTGAAGTGCGTATTTGTATAAATTATAGAGTGTAACCTTCAGGCGCAAAAATATGTTTATTTCAGGTTACATGCCCAAAAAGTAGGGTGGGTAGGTAGGTAGGGATTTATTTTTATTTATTTTTTTATTTGGTAAATGGTCAACTTGAAGATTCTAAAACTGAAATAAATATATATATATCAATAATATCCATAACCATTGTGTATTCGTGGATGAGATCAAAACTAAACACTTATTTAAAACAAAAACAACAACATTTCATTAGTGGAAAAAAGTAAATAAAACAAAAGCATATCTGACAAACTCATTTAAATGTTCTAGGGTCGAGGCGTTTTTTAAGGCTAGGTCGAGTAACCTGAAACAAACATATTTTTTACGCCTTAATGTTCGGTTATCAATGTGGAAAATCAAAACGTATGAAATGTGTTTATCGATGCATAACGAAAAATGCATTAGTCATAAAAAACACTCAAATTACATATACAATTTTAGGCGGTTTTAGAGGGGGCGGCAGCGGCGTACGCCTCCTCCAAATTTGTCCAACATTCAATTTTTGAACCTCAAAACATAAATGCATTACGTTGCCAACGGCGTTTTCTTCAATCAATTGATACTCATAATCAAACCCATTCTTCGGTACTTTTCGGTTAATTTGATATCTATGACAACACATAAGAGAGACCATAAGCAGTTTGTTGGCAACCTTGTTCTGTTACTGAATAGTTTCGCCCCCCTCTAACTCAACAACCTGGATCCGCGCCTGTTATTGATCACAAAGTGAAATTCAAATTCTTACTGTACAAATCATCTGATATAAATTGTATGTATATTTTCATTACAGACGAACAATTTTATGAGTCATCCAAATCCTAATTAAACTTTATTGATGAAAGTCACACTTAAGTTCTAAAAGTTCAATTTATCTAGTGCAAATTCTATGAATTCTTTCGGTGCTTAGCCAAAACGGATACTTCCGGACAGTACTATGCGTTGCCCGCTAATACTTGAAACGGCATCGGATCATATTAGACAAAATTGACATTTTTGAGGTAAGTGTGTTCTTTTAGTTTCACAATTCCGTACTTATAGTAGATACATTTTTTCACAAAAACTTTATTCCACGGAACAACTTAGACATTAATTTACTAAATGTAATGGTCGTTCTCAGCAACAAATACGTCAGTTCGCAGTTGGAACGTACACTCGCCAATAGTTTATGCACAAACCCTGTTTGAAAAGTAGGAAAACGCAGATATTTGTCCATACTACCAAGATAATACATACTACTAAGCTAGATTTTCTGCTCAAAAAGGCACAACAATTCTTCGGAAGTCATTGTCATGATAGGTGACGGTGTAGTTTGTAGGAACACGAATATGTCAAAGGCACCGGATAACGAATAAAATAGGCACGGATAGAAATTGAACGTACTAAGTTATAATGGATCTTTTTGTGCATGGTACAAATAACAATAATGTCTTAATTTCAGATAAGAAACAATGCATCACCACGTATAGGATGCCCATTATAAGCCAAAATTAAACACCAAAAATATAACCGGTTGCACGGTCAACGTCGAATGCATTCAACATTTTTGTAGAATGAATGGGTATGTAAATCCCCGTCCCTCAACTTTGGGCCCTCGGTCGTAACTTGTGCCCCGAATGAACAATTTCTTGACTCGATCCTAAAAAGGGTCATTAAAACTTGGCTTTAAAGTTTAAAACTTACATTATTTAGTATTTCTTTCAAAACTTGATGTAGAAATCTTCTCCTTGTAGAACGACTAATCTAATAATAAGAATAATAACAATCATATGAAATATTTTAAAATATTTTTAAAAACTATATATAAGATTTGACTATTGAATGTTATCCGTAAACGAACGTAATGCGCTTCAGGTTACACAACACCGTTTGCGTCATAATTATATTTTTTCGGTATTTAAATATTGCAGGCTACGAGTCAGTAAATCGAAACCTGAAAGGGTCCTTCTTCTAAACAGCAAATATTCACAAAATGTTTTCGTATCTTTAAATTATTTAAGATAATGTATGCCATGTGTACTATAATGTGTATATCGATTGATTAATTATAATCACAGTTTCTTAAACAAGAGGTCCCTGAGGTCCATAGGACGCTCACCTGAGACCTTGTAACCCAATTAGAATTTGCATCCCTGAGGCGTGGCTTATTTTTTTTTCCCAGGGGCATAATTTGAACCATCTTGAACAAACTTCTGGGCCTTGCGGTTTCAGGTAAAGATTTTTAAAATCATTTTGCTATTTAAGTCTATATAAACCACGTTACCCCTCGGGGTGTGGCCAGATTTGACCCCAGGGGCATAATTTGAACAATCTTTGGAGAGGACCACTATGCAATGTTACGTACCAAATATAGGAAAGCTGTGGGCCTTGCCGTTTCAGAGAAGAGTTTTACAATCATTTTGCTATTTAAGTCTATACAAACCATGTAACCCCCAGGGCGTGACCAGTTTTGACCCCAGAGGCATAATTTCAACAATATTTATAGAGGACCACTATACGATGTTACATACCAAATATAAAACCTCTAGGCCTTGCGGTTTCAGGGGATGAAGAATTTTAAAGTCATTTTGCTATTTAAGTCTATATAAACGCTGTGACCCCGGTGTGGTCAGTTTTGACCCATGGGGCATAATTTGAACAACTATAGGATGTTACATACCAAATACGAAACCTCTGGGCCATGCGGTTTCAGAGAAGATTTTTAAAGACATTTTGCTATTTAACTTTATATAAACCATGTGACCCCTGGGGCGTGGCCAGTTTTGAACACAGGGGCATAAATTGAAAATATTTGTAGAGGACCACTATACGATGTTACATACTGAATAAGAAACCTCTGGGCCTTGCGGTTTCTGAGAAGATTTTTAAAGTCATATTGCTGTTCAAGTTTATATAAACCATGTGATCCCCGGAGCGTGGCCAATTTTGATCCAGGGACATAATTTGAACACTCTTTGTAAAGGACCACTATAGGATGTTACATACCAAATATGAATCCTCTGGGCCTTGTGGTCTCAGAGGAGAGATTTTTTAAGTCATTTTGCTATATATTGTATATAAACCATGTAACCCCGGGGCGTGGCCCGTTTTGAACCCAGGGGCTAATTTGAACAATCTTTGTAGAGGACAACTATAGAATGTTACATATAAATTATGAAACCTCTGGGACTTGTGGTTTCAGAGAAGAATATTTTTAAAGTCATTTTGCAATAT
Organism: Congeria kusceri; assembly: GCA_027627225.1. Classification (NCBI taxonomy): domain Eukaryota; kingdom Metazoa; phylum Mollusca; class Bivalvia; order Myida; family Dreissenidae; genus Congeria; species Congeria kusceri. The sequence continues at coordinate 54,153,631 of CM051027.1, read as the reverse complement.
ATTGGTTATTTAACCACGTGGCCCTTTTTGACCCCTGGGGCATAATTTGAACAATCTTTGCAAAGGACCACTAAAGGATGGTACATACCAAATATGAATCCTCTGGACCTTGTGGTTTCACGGGAGAAGATTTTTAAAGTCATTTTGCTATATATTCTATATAAACCATGTGACACTGGGTCGTGGCCCGTTTTGAACCCATGGACATAATTTAATTTGAACAATATTTGTAGAGGACCACTATAGGATGTTACATACCAAATATAAAACCTCTGGGCCCTGCGGTTTCAGAGAAGAAGATTTTTAAAGTTTACACTTTTAAAATCTATTTTTAGCTCTTGTTACCTACATATGCAGCGGACCGCAACGATTTGAACAACTTTGACAGAGGGTCACCCAATGATCATTCCTGTGAAGTTTGGTGAAAATCTGCCAAGTGGTTTAGGAGGTGATGTTGTTTGAATGAACATTTGACGACGGACGGACGCACGCACGCACGGAAGACGGACAACGGGCGATCACAAAAGCTCACCATGAGCACTTTGTGCTCAGGTGAGCTAAAAAGGTCAATTTATTAAAAATGTTACGTCAAAGTAATGACACTCCTATTTTCGCTATTTACACGAATGTAACCGAAATATTCACCTGGGTGTCCTGGAATAAGACCACTGAATTAATGTGATACATCGGTTATTTCTGACTCGTAGTAAAAGTGTTTTTTCTTGTTACCAATTTTTAGTCTGAATATTTTGGAAACAAATTACTGCAATGTATTAATTTTAAACTGTAGTATGGACAATCGAGAGAAAGCATCGTATGACCAACTTTTGAGCCAGTAGGCTACGATTCACTAACAATCGATGCTCCTAACTACCACGCTTCGGTTATTCTGCATGGCTCGCTGCAGATTGGCTCGTTAACTGACATGTGTATAATTCCGTTTGAGTTCTATAATTAGCTTGAACAATATTTGTTCTTTACTTTGGAATAAATTGTTTTAACGATGTCGTAAACTTATGAATAAGAAGCCATATTATCAAGTTTAAAGGTTGGACATTGAACATTATTCACACAAATGTTTCCTTTTCAGCAGAAATGCACTCATAATTCACGTGCTTATAGTTTCTTTTGTCGCCAACAGTCTTTCTACGCTGTCAGCGTTTTTTTTTTTTTTATGTTCGGGTATGATCCGGAGCAGTTTCGAGTATAAGCCGGTTTGATATTGACGCACCAAATATCTATCAATAAACAGATCTCTGCCCACACAATCTTATCTCTCTTTTTTCGCGGGGGGGGGGGGGGAGTGGCATTACATTAAATGCGTGAAGTGAATGTTAAATGTAAGTTTTATAACGCACGAACTATTTCATTCAAATTGTTACTATATTACATTTTTATCTCGTTTGCCCTGTGTTATAATCACGATCCCGTTTTAAAGTGCGTGCTGTATAGAAACTTATAAACACGTGTTGCCTTGGAAAATATATATATTTGTTTACACTTATTACATAATTTAATTGTGTTTTGTAATTGAGTTTTAATTATAGACTGGAGTTATTGTAACTTTATTATTAGAACATTTTTTTCCCATTAATTCCATTGATTCTGCCCCATATCTGTTTATTACCCCCCCAGAAACTATGGCGTACCGTTTATGTCAAAAGTGAAAATATACCCAGTTGCTATAAATAGATATACCTGCAGGTACATTATTATGCAGGTGCAATTGTGTACGTACAAGTCTGAATTGATGCCTGAAGGCCCATTTAAACGAATAATTACAGGTACAATTTATACATTGAATGTTATTATTTAAACACATAATTCCGTACTTTATTTACTTGTTTATTTTATTTCCAAACATATTTTTCGTTATTAATACTGTACTGTTATATTTGATAATAGTATTCAACTATTTTACATTAAAATAATTAAAAATGCTTGAATTAAGACTGTGCGCTTAATTTTGGTTTGGGTCAGAAAAATATACCTACAGGTACAAATTTTATACCTGCGGGTATAAATTTAGACCTGTAGGTACAAAGATATGCCTGTAGGTACAATTTTGTACCTGTAGGTACATTTGTTTATAGCTGTTGTGTGCACATTTACTTTTGACCCAAATGGTACGGCATAATAAACTCCGCGGCGAGCATATACAGTCAGGACAGAACCAATATCTTTCAAAAACGCTCGTTTATATCCATTGAGTCACTGGCCTGATTTTTTATGCCTAGTTTATGCCTAGTTTAAGGAATGTCTGGCGTCTCTGTGGAATATTCCACTTTGTGTGACCATAAAATATCTTATCATATTCTGCAATATTTTCTCTCAAGCTAAGCTTTCTCTGCAACAGTGTATTTATCTCAGCTGATATGGGTCGCCACACTGTGTCCACACTGTGACCACTGCAGGGTGCCAATACACAGGGGTACAATACCCCAGATTATGGGGGCGGGGATCAAATAAACAAGGATTAAACAAGGCCTTTAAAGAATTTTACGAAATAAAGAAATCGGCTTTAAGTTTTCCCTAAAGAGCTTTGTGAATACGGGCCGAAGACAAACTTTGAGAATCCTTATAGTCGTACGTCTTGATACGCAATATATAGTTATCGATAGCGTATATTAGTATTTGTAGACAGACTCGCTTATGCCCATGAACAAATGCACGATCATCTATATTCATTATTAATGAGATGAAGGGGAACAGGGGACTATATGCTTCCATAACAAATGGCTAAATGACAGAGTTAGCAGTGAAAACGATATGTTTATAAAGGAAACATTTAATGCACATCGAATTTGTTTTTGGTGGTGACGTCAACACGACTATTCAATGAATGACAGCGTCAGTATTCAATGAAAAGAATGGATAAATGTGTTGCGGACGTTTTCGCTGAGTGGTAGATATATATGTATGGATTAACTTATTGGAACCATATATGCATACTTACAAGTACAGGTAGTTCATTATACGTTATTTTAATTACCTCTGTCTGTCTGTCTGTCTGTCTGTCTGGATGGATGGATGGACAAGTACCCTATAAGTGTACATTTGAAAATATTCATATAAAGACAGCGCATGTACATGATATATACATGTATCTGACGTTTATACTTTTACTTGCAGGCGAATAACTGTAAACGAAGCGATCCACCAAACCTCTAACATGGTGTTGGGAAGAAAGAAAAAAACCATGGGCCTAGCGGTAAGTAGGATTAGAATAAGTGGTAGCAGTATTAGTATAAGAAGTATTAGTATTAGTTTTAGTAATATTATTATAAGAAGTATTAGTTTTAGGTTTAGTAGTATTAGTATAAGAAGTATTAGTAGTAGACTAGTAGTAGTAGTCGTAGTAGTTGTAGTATTAGTAGTTGCAGAAGCAGTAGTAGTAGTAGTAGTAGTAGTAGAAGTAGCAGCAGCAGCAGCAGCAGCAGAAACAGCAGCAGCAGCAGCAGTAGTAGTAGTAGTAGTAGTAGTAGTAGTAATAGAAGTAGTAGCAGCAGCAACAGAAACAGCAGCAGTAGAAGTAGTAGTAGTAGGAGTAGTAGTAGTAGTAGTAGTAGTAGTAGTAGTAGTAGTAGTAGTAGTAGTAGTAGTTGTAGTAGTAGTAGTAATAGTCGTAGAAGTAGTAGTAGTAGTTGTTGTAGTAGTAGTAGTAGTAGTAGTAGTAGTAGTAGTAGTGGTAGTAGTAGTAGTAGTATTTGTTGTTGTTGTTGTAGCAGCAGCAGTAGCAGTAGTAGTATTAGTAGTATTAGTAGTAGTAGTAGTAGCAGTAGCAGTAGCATTAGCAGCAGTAGCAGTAGCAGGAGCAGAAGAAGCAGTAGCAGCAATAGTAGTAGTAGTAGTAGTAGTAGTAGTAGTAGTAGTAGTAGTAGTAGTAGTAGTAGTAGTAGTAGTAGTAGTAGTAGTAGTAGTAGTAGTAGTAGTAGTAGTAGTAGTAGTAGTAGTAGTAGTAGTAGTAGTAGTAGTAGTAGTAGTAGTAGTAGTAGTAGTAGTAGTAGTAGTAGTAGTAGTAGTAGTAGTAGTAGTAGTAGTAGTAGTAGTAGTAGTAGTAGTAGTAGTAGTAGTAGTAGTAGTAGTAGTAGTAGTAGTAGTAGTAGTAGTAGTAGTAGTAGTAGTAGTAGTAGTAGTAGTAGTAGTAGTAGTAGTACTTGTAGTAGAAGTTGTTTTTGTTTTAGAAGTGGATGTAGTGGTAGTAGTAGTTGTAGTAGTAGAAGTAGTAGTTTTACCTTCTTTACCCACGGCATTGTCGTCTGCCTTTTAGGAGTTGGTGGGTGGGGCGGCGAAGATGGCGCAGCACATGCTAGTGTTGGACAAGACGGAAGCGGCTCTGGACAGAGAGATGAAGCGAGAGGAGCAGCGAGGGGTTCCGAAAACCAAGCTTGGAAAGTGAGTTGAACAAATGGTGTGTTGCCAGTATTCATTCTTCAGATTCCATTAAACATGAATATTTAGATGTAATATCATTACATTCCCTGTATTCCTTGGTCAGTACATAAAGCTGCATAGTACAAACCGAATGTATTTTAATGTCATATAATCCACAGGTCAGTGCATGCCAATGCGGGAAGTTTGTTTAAAAATACCAGTACATTCAAAAGTGCAACATTTAATTTTACATTTTACTGACTCTGTTTCTCAAATTGTCGTCTGATCATGTTTATTCCCACATCTCAGAGCCAGACGTAAAGGCGAGCACCTGTTGCACACCAAGTACGTGTTGCTACTGGTCGTCATCCTCAACGTCATCGACTGCCTCCTCGTGCTCGGGGAACTCATGCTCGATATCAAATACGTCACAGGTTGGATTTAAATGACGTCATCAGTGATACAAATAATAGTTCCATGAGATCTTACTGGCGAGAGGCGACATTTCTGTTCAACGGTGTTTATCTGTTATAGTAAACGTTCGCCCTGTACTCAAATTGCGAGGTTAAAATTGTAGATCTAGTTTTATGAAGTTTTAACTTATTAAAGCTAATACATATGTATACTTAATGGAATGAGAAAAGTGCTTAATACGTGGCACAGCCTGCATAGTGGTTTTGAAAAATATGCTGATCCGTTCCCTGAATTAATATTTAATCAGAGCAACACGTCTAGTTTTGACCTAAATGGTGTACAATGATTGCTGTGTAGCTTTTGCACTTATCAATACTTTCTCCCAGGGCGGAGCGGCGGGCATATGTGGGACTTAAGACTGAAAGCGATTCAGGCGGGAATGATTCTGGGTACAGGGGAAATAGACTTTGGTCGGATTTGAGACCCCGATAATATTGGCCATCGGACCATTTGATACACCTATAGCATCTCCCACTGAGGGGATTTGAGACAAAAATGCTTTGCTCTAGGGTAGGGAATAAGACCCCCTAAAAGTAAAAGTAATCAAATTCCCCTGGGTCAGCCTGCCGATCGCCCCCCCCCCCCAGGGGGAGTTATTGATAGGTGCATTATTTTCTACTTACAAGAATACTTTGCATGAAAAACCTAATCCCCACTTAAAAACCGTACGCGTTATCGCATACACTGTGTGTATTATTTTAAGACATGCTCACCAAGGAATACGCACGCTCGGACGATTTCATTGCGTCAATGAAGCAGCTATACCCATATCGCCTTCGTTACCTGAAAGCAGACGACATCCAAGGACTTGAACACGAAATTCTGATTGGTCACATCACCTGGAATGCGTCAGACGTCTTTTTATCGACTTCCGGTCATCATAGAAAAAGGCGGGAAAGTAATAACGGAAGTAACGTTTCTAACGCGACTCTCGGAAATATGAAGTTTTACAAAGGTCAATCTTTTGTGGGTCACGCGCATGCGCATAGCATTGAAGAGGACATTGCGCATGGACTGCATAAAGCCAGCATCACTATATTAGGAATACTCTGTGTTCAGGTAAAAAAATATGCACTTTTGATGTATTAATTAAATGGTGAACTGGCTCTATGGAAACGAACGTTTTTAATATCAACTATAATTTTAAGCTTAAAATATTAAAATATTGACAAATGGAATGGCATGTTGCATATCGGTAAACTTTTATTGTACAATAATAGTGACAAGGCATTGCTTGCTACAAGGATTTGTCAATATGTCAGTATTATTTAAATTGATTTATGTAGATTTTCATAATTCAATGTAAAATTTTATTTTAAAATACATGCATTGGTATGCAAAATGAAAGGCTTGCGTACACACTTCACACGAGTACAAGCTTGGAACTTCTGTACCATAAAAATCATTCAAATTAATAGGCGAGTCTGACAGTTATTGCGATCGATGGCATGGGACAGTGAAACGTTTGGTTTGTTTCCAGGATGTAAATCTTCAACGCTACACGTAGTCTACGATTTGATTGGCGTTCATGCTTCATGCTTCCATATTTCAGATACTGTTCAAGATATTCTGCCTTGGCACGGAGCTTTTTCAGCACAAGTTGGAGGTCAGTAGCATGCTCTTTTATATTCTTATAGACATATAATATGGCCCCGAATGCACTGTCAGTTGGTGCGATCTTGACACCAAAATGAATATTTGTAAATAGAAGTGAATGAAAACTTTAAACTTAATTATTTCAGTCAAAATGGTAGCTCTGGAAAAACTTATGAAAACTTAAACCAAAATGTCTAAGTTAAAAAAGGGGCAAAAATCTGTCAAAATACAAAACAGAGTGATTGGGGTTGCTTTCCCTGGTGGAGATGTTGATAGTAAAGAAGTATTGTAAGTTGTAATTAAATACCTTTGATAGTATTCAAGATATTTGGACTTTATTTAAAACTTAAACCAAAATGTCTATGTTAAAAAGGGGCATAAATCTGTCAATATACAAAACAGAGTTATGGGGTTTGTTTTCCCTGGTGGAGACATTGATAGTAAAGAAGAATTTCAAGTTTCAAGTAAATGGTTTTGATACTATTCAAGATATTTGACATGATACAAAACTTCAACGTTGGTCGGACGGACTAACGGACGGACGCACGGACGGTTCGATTGTTTTTCCCTTCGGGGGGCATAAAAAACGTTTTCTGACAAAAAATGATTATGATATTTCTAAAAAGAAACCCATCTTTTTCTTCACATTTTCTCTTCAACTTCTTCTTCTGCCTTCATTTTCTTCATAATTATCATAATTAAAGCATTGTAAACAGTATTTGTTAAAGCATATAATATACTTTGTATATATTCGAATTTTACATTCTTTGTTCATTATTGTAAATAATTACACTTTCAGTTCAAATACTTAATTAATGTACTACATTCTTGACGCGCTTTTTATTGGACATATAATGAAATACATATCGTCTCATGGTGAAATTAAATCCTTTTAATAACTGCATATACATGTACAATGTAAAATTGCCATTTCGAGGTTTGAAAACCAAAAAGTACCAACTGTCACTGAAATCAATAACAGTTGGTACTTTCTTGTTTTCAGCCCTCGATTGATAATACATACACGTGAGACCGCGTCTCCATATTTCAGTTTTTCGACGCGTTCATCGTGTTAGCGTCCTTCACCGTGTTTCACTATTTGAGTGTTTCGACGCGTCCACCGTGGTAGCATCCTTCACCGTGTTTCACTATTTCAGTGTTTTGACGCGTTAATCGTAGTATCGTCCTATACTGTGCTTTACAATTTCAGTGTTTCGACGCGTTCATCGTGGTAGAGTCCTTCACCGTGCCTTAGTACGAGTATTCCAGTGTTTCGACGCGTTCATCGTGGTATGATCCTTCACCGTGTTTAACTATTTCAGTGCTTCGACGCGTTCATCGTGGTAGCGTCCTTCACCATGCACACCATACATTTAATTCAAATACATCCGTCATTTGGTACATATATAGCTCAGACACATTAACCTGACAATAACTTTTATGCATGAATATATTACAAATCCGCTAGAATTAATATACATGTATTAGTGACCGTAATGAAATGCAGTTACATCTATGTACATGTAAGAGTATTCCACCGAAAATAAAGTTGTATTACCGGTATCAATAAACACGTAAAGTGCACGAACAAAACCGAGTATAAATATAGGAAATAATTCAAGCGCGTAATGGTGCTAATAAGGTACATGAATGCCATATTAATGTTTTCGAGATATACACGTCTTCTATTTCCACGTAGATATATATGGCTCCAAACGTCAGTGTTTTGGTGCGTTAATTGTGGTAGCCTCCTTCATCGTTTTTCACTATTTCAGTGATTTGACGCGTTAATCGTGGTAGCGTCATTCAACGTGTTTCACTATTTTAATGTTTCGGTGCGTTCATCGTGGTAGCGTCCTTCACCGTGCTTCACTATCTCAATGTTTTGGCGCGTTCATCGTGGTAGCATCCTTTACCGTGCTTCATTATTTCTGTGTTTTGGCGCGTTCGTTGTGGTTACGTCCTTCATCGTGCTTCTCTATCTCAGTGTTTTGACGCGTTAATCGTAGTAGCGTCCTTCACTGTGTTTCATTATTTCTGTGTTTGGACGCGTTTATCGTGGTAGCGTCCTTCACCGTGCTTCACTATTTCAGTGTTTTGACGCATTCATCGTGGTAGCGTCCTTCCACGTGTTTCAATATTGCAGTGTTTCGACGTGTTCATCGTGGTAGCATTCTTCACCGTATTTCACTATTTCAGTGTTTCGACGCATTCATCTTGGTAGCGTCCGTCACTGTGTTTCAGTATTTCAGTGTTTCGACGCGTTCATCGTGATAGCGTCCTTCACCGTGTTTCAGTCTTTCAGTGTCTTGACGCGTTCATCGTGGTAGCGTCCTTCACCGTGCTTCAATATTTCAGTGTTTCGACGCATTCATCTTGGTAGCGTCCTTCACCGTGTTTCACTATTTCAGTGTTTTGACGCGTTCATCGTGATAGCGTCCTTCACCGTGCTTCACTATTTCAGTGTTTCGACGCATTCATCTTGGTAGCGTCCTTCACCGTGTTTCACTATTTCAGTGTTTTGACGCGTTCATCGTGATAGCGTCCTTCACCGTGGACTTGGTCTTCCTGAAGGGGCTCCAGCAGTTCGAGGTACAAGAATTGGTCCTCATCCTCGCCTTCCTGGTTCCCTGGAGGCTCGTCCGGGTCGTCAACAGTACGTACACACTTCCGAGGAGTTGGGGGGATGAGCTCTAAGTCTGTAATGAATGATAGTGTTACAGTTTACCCCTTCATTTGTCCTTGCATACAAAGGGTCTGCATATGTAAAGGTTGGATTTTCTTTACATTTCGGTACTCGCAACGACTTACTAAGTTTTATTTGTATGTTTCTAAGACAGAATATTATTACATGTAAAATTGTCTGATTTTTTTCTCATTGCGTTTTAACATGATAAACAATAATTATAGAATCTAACAAGTATACAGTCGATTATCTATATCAACATTACTATGTTATAAAATAACGATAGTTTATATCAATATATTATAAAAGCTGGAAGGTGGGGCCGAAATGTATACATTTGCACAACATATTACTGTTGGAAACGCAGTTGCTGACCTATGTTATAGGTTATATTTCATATGTTCAGTTGATCAATATGGAATGTGCTAGTAACACGTCTAACTTGTTCGCGCAGGTTTGATCGTGGCGATCATGGACCACGAGCACTTCCGGTTGGTGGTGCTCTACAAACAGAAGAAAAAGACGCAGACAGAACTGCAGGACGCAAAAAGCGAGATCAAAGGACTCGAGGTTCGGCCTATATCATCATTTCCAACACTACATTTTATACACAGTACTTTCGGTTTTGACACGGCAACATTTAAGAAGAAAAAAAGCAATATAATTTATATATTTGTCATTTAACATGATGTTTTTACTATTTATTATCATAGCAGGGCGTCCAATGACTGTGAATTTTATAAAATTTAAACATATTAAGTTCAAAGGCGCCGGGACTGATAATGAATAAAATAAGATTGTCTGGAATAGGACTTCTTTCCGAACTATACGTCTGAAAGGCGCCTGTCTTTCAAACAGCCGTATTATTGCACACGTTTAATTGTTGACTTTTTGTGTTTCGCAGGCGTGCGTGGACGTGCTGGAGAAACTGTGCGCGGAAGCCGGACTTCCGGACGCAATGTTACAAGCAAAACTGAGTGAGTTATCGTTGTCATACTGTATTGAAATTATTTGGTTAGTTACGAAATCAGCAGGGGTAAATTTGAATGTGTTTTGGTACTGTAATAATTATATAAATATATATATATTCAAACTCTTCTCAAATAATTTATTTTATTTTACCAAATAAGCACACATAATTAAGCAGAATTGCTTGTAGATGGACATCCCCTGCACAGTGCTCACCCGTGCTTCACTACTGACGTCAATAGCTGGTTGTAGGGGAGACCACTGTGATACAGGGAATACAGTTCAGCTGAATTATATACGAGCACGAACTGACATAATTATATTTTAGCTTGTGAGCTTAGAAACTCGCATATCTTAACATTTAAAAAAACTGGACCAACGAACCAATATTTAAAGGAAAACAGTTGCTACCATATCTGTATTTAAGATATGAAATATGATTCAGATTTAATATCTAAAATTTGACAGTTGGAGAAATATGGTGGGCCAGTCATGAGTTTGAACACTGGACATTTGGCTTGTTCTCAAGACTTGTAACCGGGATACATCTATTTCATTGCATAAACCTTTCATATATTGTCAGAAAATAAGACCTTACATTTTATTTTTTTTAAACCCGGGAAACAATAATCATCAAACATTGTGAGAATATAAGACCATACCCTGCCAATGTATTTTCAGTTGTTTTTCATGTATCGACGTTCATGATACATTATTAAAACTACGCATTTGTATTTCAGACATCTACAGGAAGGTGAAGGCCAAAGGTAACGTGGTAGGCGCCATATCTAACTTTGCCATCGGTGGCCAGTTGCTCAGCAAGCCCTTCGCCAACGGCATCAAGGCCGAGGGAAAGTCCGACATACAGATAACCGTAGACGACATCACTGATACGTATACTACGGGTAAGTACGGGATTTAGTTTTGCAAACAGTATCTCTATACGTACGTGTATATGTGTCTACAAAATTTGCAGCAAAGAGTTTATTTGTATATAATACTGCTACACAAATTTCATTGAATGCGTGTTAACCTGATTTAAAAAATGTTTATCCGACAACAGCCGTTTGTCCACCATTGCCAGTTAGAACTGTGTTCACATTGTCAGATTAGAAATGTTTGTCAGTATATGATGTTTTATTTATTGTTACTATTCTATTTCATTACATGTTCGTGTGTATATACATGTACGCATGCATTATACAACTCAATTCACTAAGGGTTAATACTACAGATCGCGTACCCGCGGAGAACGTTACTATAACGGAACTGGCTGACAGCACGCTCACAGTGGGCAGCGTCACGGTGGTGGACAGCATCTCGCCGGCGCAGATCCGCAGGGCCATCCTCGAGGACAGAGCGAAACGTAAGATTAACGTCAGACCTTTCCTGTTCATCCCACTTAAAATGATATATATGGCATGCATAACCCCTAGCGGTATTTGCTGAGTGAATTACATAGAACTAGAATGCTTTGAAGACAGACCTTAACATAAGCGAAAAAGTGGTACACACCACCAGTCATGTGATCATACCAGTGACATGAGGTTTGTGTGAAGTGAGCAGAATAGCAGAATAACAGAATAACAGAATAACTCCAGCTGAATAGCAGAATAACTCCAGCTTAATAGCAGAATGACAGAATAACTCCAGTAGAATAGCAGATACACTCCAGACGAATAACTCCAGCAGAATAGCAGAACAACTCAAGCAGAATAGCAAAATAATAGAAAAACTCCAGCAAAATAGCAGAAACACTCCAGCAGAATAGCAGAACACCACACTAACTAGCAGAACGACATTCGGTTGGAGTTGTTCTGCTATTATTCTGGAGTTATTCTGCTGGAATTATTCTGTTATCCTGCTAATTTGCTTCAGTTGTTCTGCTATTCTGCAAACCTCTAATAACCACATACAAAACGGCATCTCTGATATATTTTCACCATCTCATGTTCAAGTTAGGAAAAATGTCGATTGTAAAATGTACGAGTATGATTATTAAGTATTTTTGCAAGTTTCATGTATTTCGAGCTTACACCGCCGAGTATGTAGAAACAAATCTTGTATTTGCTAATGATTCGTCGTAGGATAGGGTTCTGTGCTGTTATGTCGCCACTTGGGACAAAAGAAAAGCTTTATGTCTCTGTTACAGGTGTCGCGGCGGTTCAGAAAAGGGGCCAGCCCGACCTTGACGGGGTCGTCTCAAAACTGGCAGAGGCCAGCGCAGGGTTCATCTCCACGATCAACACGGACACTGAGGACCTCAGGTAGGGCAAGATCCAAGCCCCATAGCTACGAACATCCTTAAGATCAAATTTGTCTTAACTTAACATGTGGACCTTGAACATGCTTGTAACATATGACTTTAATGAGCTTTGATTTTCATAGTCTAATTTTAGCTTACCTGAGAACAACGTGCTCACAGTGAACTATCGTAATATAATTTATCGAAAACTCTGGAAATCATCGCAAAAAACCACTTCTTGTCAGAAACCACTGGTTGGATTTTATAATAATTTCACAGAAATGTCTCTTTCGTGACCCCTTCTAAATTTCTTAAAATAATTATGATACCTCAAACATATAGCCGCCAGGGGCGGGTAGTGTTTCTTATTTATTATACATATGTATATACATGTAGTTATATTGAGTACTTCGACAAGCTTCTTGTCAGAAACAAAGCCATATATATATACTCAGGTGAGCGATATAAGGCCATCATGGCCCTCTTGTTATGATTAAAACTAAGATTACATCTGAGAATGTTCGTAGTGATGGGGCCTCACTGGCTAAAATTAATTTATACAATGGAAGATCGTGTCATGATATAGAACTACGATGAAACGACTTGTGCGCCACTTACATTACAACGTATAATGTCTGAACGTTATTATTTCATGCATATGAACACACTATATAGTTCTTTAGCAGCAAGCTTATTTCACCGTTTTGTCTGTTTTATTATTTTTGTCGGATTGTGATGAAACATTTAATTAAATTTGCAAACATGTGAACTGGTGCCTTTAAAACCTTTCTATGACTAATCCCAAAGTAAAGACTATAGAGAAAAAGTCGATACCATTACTTAGCTAAAATGTGTAAACGTTTAAAAGATGTAATAATAATAATGCTGCCATTTACAGTTCCGACTATGAGTACCGGTATGTATGATCCTCGAGTGAACATCTGTTACTAACATTATATATAACATCATTGGCGTGTCATGGCAAAACCGGGCTTTACGCATGTTAATTGTCGTCCCGGATCAGCCTGTGCAGTCCGCACAGGGACTGCACAGGCTGATCCGGGATGACACTTTCCGCTTTTATGGTATTTTTTGTTCCAAGGAAGTCTCTTCTAAACATAAATCCACAGCAGGCGGAAAGTGCAGTCCCGGATTAGCATGTGCAGTCCGGGACAACACTTTACGCACATGCATTCAGCCCAATTGTCCCACGACACGCCTCATAAATTATATAGAACCACGTAGCCCTTGTAGTTAACACACATGTATCACTGATACAATAATTATCTAGATATTTCCGGAAAAAAAAAGCAATTAACAGCACAACTCATGTAGTTATTCTCACTTAAGTGCCCAATATTAGTATAAAATACTAAAATGAATGCTAAACTATAAGCTTTCTTAGTTATTTAAAAAAATATTTTTGTTCGTCACTTCTTTGTGGAAAAGGAAGGTAATTTAAACTATATCTATGTTTCTTTTTTCTTATTTGCTTTGCTTACATTGCTTATATATGATATTTTTCATGTCAAATATGTTTACCTAAGCATTATATATAGGATCTGACACGAGTTGTCATGTAATACCATATTTTATTAAACGAGTTCAGGAATTTTGTTAGTAAGCGAGCCTTTGGCGAGCTTACTAACGAATTTCCTGGACGAGTTTAATAAAATATGGTATGAAATGACAACTCGTGTCAGATCTTTTTATCTCATGCTTTTAAACGAAATAAAACCCTTCTATTTTTACCAAAACATTATATAAATGCTCAAAGTTGTTTACTGACGTGACGTAATTTCACGTAATCGACGTCATTTCACCAAAATAACGTCATGCGATTGGTCAGTCAAAGAATATGTAGCCAATGAAAACGCTCAAAATGTTATCTTACACATGTGCAAGATAAAGATATTCGTAATGGTTGTATTACATGGAAAACAAGGTATAGCATGTGATAAAGAGGGCTTGGAATCAGGTAGAAAAATAAGACAACAATCACCAACTACGATGCATTTTTCTTCAAACGGTCATCACGGCTTATTATTGCAATATCGGAACGCATGGGAATCGAGGGTTGGGCGTGTTACTATGGTATCTGATATAGAAATTATAGGCATATACAACAGTATCACACTCAATCCTCGATATACACCAGTACTTTCCTCTTGATCTAGGTCTCACTTCTCAAACAGTTATTCTGTACATGTTCTGGTCAGTATAATTCGATTATAATTATGTATATAATGTATAATCGTACTAGTACATTTATGCACTTATACTGCTAACGCTGCATGAAGAGGTTAACAACTCTCCATACTAATAAAGCATGGCTAAATCTTTGACTTTTCACAACATTTTTCAAGACTTTTTAATAATCTCTATGCTCGTATATAACTGTTTTATCTTATTTCTTGCTAGTTTTGTTAATGATTATTTGGACTAACAAAAGAGAAAATAGAGTAGCATAATGTATAAAGTTGATGTATTGCAGATAAATATCCATACACACTCGTAAACATTAGAACTATGTAACGATATTTTTTAGATCTTGAGTCGTCTGTATTAATTAAGTCATTGCAAATCATGCAATCAACACACAGGCACATGATCGCTTACTGGAAAGACGGTACGGGAGTGACGTCATCGGAAAAGAAAGCGAGCAGCCCTGCAGACGACTCCTCGGATATGAGAAGTGACTCGGATATGACCAGTACTGACTCCTGTGACAGCAGGGGTAAGTTTTCATTGGATTTGCCCAATACCATGCAGCTCCTTTGTTAGCAAACAATTTAAAGTAATTGCTTCTCGGAAATGACAAATAATAACTCATTTGCCAGCAAAGGTTAGTATTCCTCGGATATGACCGAAACAACTTTGAGAGCAACCACTATAAGTGCTGTTCGGATATCACAAGTACAGACTCCTTGTAATTATGTCGAACCTCATCAGATATGAGGACTTCTCGCTCCTTTTAAAGTAAACGTAACTGATTCTATGAAACGACCAATACTGACTACTTTGAGAGCTCGGAAAGGACCAGTAATGACTCTTTTGAGGGTAAATGTACTAGCTTCTCTGAGCCTCTGAAATGACCTGACCCAATGACTATGTAATTGCTGAATCTAAAAAATATACTCAACCTAAAATATTGACAAATGAGAACGCCAGTTACAGAATTTTGTAATGCCAAACTATATTGCATTTACGTTTGCTCCTATAGGCGTCAGCCTCTTGACTACGAACATGCTTGAGCTTATCTGAGTCTTATTTTAAATTTAAATCAATGGAATCCAAAAAAAAGGACAAAGATAAGCTGATGAATGTTCGTCGTTTTATGTAGGTTTGCAATAAAAAATTATATTAGCGCGTACATGCATTTCTTCGTTGATTTGCAATTGACGTTATAAAAGCGATTACTTGGTCATTGTAAATATATTGCTAGGAAAGAGTTATTTTATTCTCCACACCGTCAGCTTCCACGTGTACGGATACACATTTCCTGTTTTGACGCCCTTGAAAACTTATTGTGATGGTGCAACGTTTTTTTTTTCAGGAAAAGCTGATACCGACACCTTTTTTTAAAGAATAGCTCGAGTGATGACGTCATAAACCGAACTGGCAATGAAGTATTCACGGACAAACAAATGGATGAATAGTACACAAACACTTTGTATATCTTTATTAATTATATCGCTTCACGAGTTCCGGGTATCAATACTATGCATATTAAAAAAATACATCTTGATATGGTACACATGAGTTATTTAACGTTTACTGCTTTGATATATATATATATATATATATATATATAGTTGTTTATTGATGTTGACTTTTGCACGATAATACATACGTACATTGAATTGAACGACAGATAATTAAGGATGACACATTCACAGTCAGTGTGTTTTCAAATATTGTTGAGCCCTATTGTTTGTTATACCATGCTTGTCTTACAATAATGAAATAATGTTTGTTTAGACCATGCTTGTCTTACAATTATGAAATAATGTTTGTTTAGACCATGCTTGTCTTACAATAATGAAGTAATGTTTGTTTAGACCATGCTTGTCTTACAAGAATGAAATAATGTTTGTTTAGACCATGCTTGTCTTACAATAATGAAATAATGTTTGTTAAGACCATACTTGTCTTACAATAATGAACTAATGTTTGTTAAGACCATACTTGTCTTACAATAATGAAATAATGACAATATAGTATGGCTGAAGTACACACTCTACCTTAGGCCATACACATTTTATTCTATGTTTAGCGTCCCCATGACTTTTATAAACCTACCAACCAGGAAGGAAAAAACAAACAAGTCGATAAAAAAATACACTTTTCTTTCACAACTTAATCATGGCAATTGTACAAGTTAAAGCACTGTTTACTTGCAAAACTGTTATATATCATCTTCATATTCGGAACCTTCTTTAACACAGTATTTAAACTGTGTAAATTGGGTTATAGAAGTTGCACACTATTTTTTTTTTTACACATAATGGCAAAAACACCTTAAAGTTGTTTTTTTGTTTCTTTTTTCCAATTTTTATACGTATTCCAATATGAGTTTTCACATTGTCAAAATTGTTTGTTTTTTCGTCCAGGGCTCCGAAAACCTATCAGCCCGAGGACGCTAAACATAGAATTAGATTGGTATGGCATAATAGGAATTTCAGAAGCCGGTTTTCATCGGAATGGTGGCCAGGTATTGAATCAACCAAATTTTCAGATGGTGAATAAATCTACAACTAATGAAATAAAAGAATGCCAAATAAAGTATATAACGTTATGTAGTTGCTTTCCTTATAATCGATTATTTGTTTCAAACAAGGAGAAAAATGTGACATTTTGCTAAGTAAGATTGTCACTATTTTGCACCATAATGTCAGCTTCTGTTAGATTTATGACACATATTAAATATTTGTCTCTTTATTTGTTAGAGAAATTGCTCAAAAAGTTGTGTCTGTAATATTTCACTAACTGTAATACACTTTCTACATTTCTATGCAAGTTAACTCTTTGTAATATACTAAGTGTATATGTAAATACCTGTATATATTTCCAAAACGTGTTGTTGACACCAGACGCGATCAACTGATTGCATACGCACAATATTTATATTTGTGCAAATAATATAATGTTCTGTTGCTGTTTAACAATTGAAATTATGTTTTGTTTTAGTATTTTAAACAAAATAAATTATTTTACAAAATGGTTGTAATGATTCTTAATAAATTGGCCCGATCGTTGTCCATAGCCTCCGTCGCCATCACATTTGTCTGCAATACACAGGGGCTTACTGCAAGTATTATTTTGTACGACTGAATGTGATGTCTGTATTCCAATATAGCATAAAATACTGCAAATCAAGAAAGATTACCAATCGCCCTTCATTGTTTAGACTTTTCTTTACTTTCTTTATCTTGACGCCACCTAGAAAGTAGCCTTGTTTCAACTCCCTCACCTAAACGGACTTACACGAATGTTTTTTTGCAACTTGACAAATCACGACGTACAATCATATAGGGGTGCAGAGGAAACCAACGCATTTTAGTATTATAGGAACGCATTGTTAGTATTATAAGAATGCATTATAATACTTTTTAAGAACAATATTACAAACAATATTTACAACGAATTATTATATTAGTACTATTAACAAGAATTACAAATATTATTTAGTATTTACAATTTCTTCTTGTGTACCTGAATACGGGTTAATCACTCAAAGTAATTTGGTTCAATACAATGCATTTAAATCATGGATATAATCTGAATACGAGGGCTGTTTCATAAATTCGCGGAATTTCTCTATTTCTTCAACCTAATGTGATTTATAAAAACAACAAAGTACATCTTGAGATACGTTTGCTTATGGTTGACTTACAGACCAAAATTATAGTGATACACGGAACAGTTAATTTAATATGGAACATAGAACAAGAGTACTGTGTAGTACGACGACGTCAAATTAACGTAACATAAACGTCAAAGTGAAGAGCGCGGTTAACTTCCTCGACGTAGTCACCACCTGTCGCCACACACTTTCTATGTCCATGTACCCACTGCTCAAATGTAACATTGAACCGTTAATCGTTATTAAATGATGACATAATTTCTCTCGATTTGTTCCCCAACTCTAGCGACGCTTCAAAGCGTTGTCCGCTCAGTTCATTCTTAAGGTCGGGGTAAAGGGAAGTCCATAGGGGCTAAGTCCGGACTGTAGTGAGGGTGTGTGTGTGTGTGTGGGGGGGGGGAGATCGAAGCATACCAGTAAAATATCAAGCTCTGTATCCACTGTCCAGTGCGTTTGCAATGTATCCGATTTTTGTATTTGTTTAAATGTTTCCGCCGGAGATAAACACTAACTTTTATAATGGGACGTAACTCAATAGCGTCCGTTGACGTCAAGCGACTTTTAGAAGTCATGCCGATAAAACGCTGCATGGAGGTAACCGTTCGACACAATGCTTTCCAACATACAGAAAATGACGCAGAGATGTGACGCTTACGGCAGGCGCTTTCTCACAAAAAATGCATATATTTTGACTTTTCGACCGCACTTCGAGTGCGTTTCAAATGTATTTAAAATGGCGTGCTTCAAGTCGCTAAATAGTGGTTGCTATAGATACTAATATATCTTCGATGTGTTGAAGAAAATAAAAACCCATTTTAAAATAGCATATGATATGTATCAAACTACTTGTGCGTGTGTTTTCATGTAAATTGATCGAAAAATAAAGCTTCAGAAAGAGAATTCCGCGAAATTATGAAACAACCCTCGTAAATCATAGAAAAAAAATCATTATTAGTATTATTCACAACGAGTTATAATGCACGTTTACATTACAAATTATTCTTATGTACTTATTTTTTATAAATCCCAAATAATATTTAGAGTAGTGTTAAGAAAACGGAAAAATAAGTCTGTAAATTGCACATCAAATGACACGGTGTCATATGAAATTAACTATGCATCCTTTCTCGCACATTATTCAAATGTTGTATACATTGACATTTGAAATATTTAATATAAATTCTACATAAGTTTCGCACACATGATTATGAAGGTGGTCTCCGCCATATGACCTCCACTACATTACATTGTGTACGTGTTCGATACATTGTCGCTTTGTTTTCTGTATAATATAAAGCATTTAAATAATTAATAAGTAAACATCTTATTAGAAAGAACGTTACAATGTAACTTATAGTTTAACCTGTATAATAAATACATGTACATTAGCTATACAAAAAGAACGCATATCATCATAAAATACATGAAAACCAACCAATACAATTTAGTATATCAATATAAAACCGACATCTGTTGATTTATCATAAATTTTTCCCTCCTGTGTAATATAAGAAACAAAATCTTCAGGACTATTAGGTTTCACGTTCAATTAAACTTTTATATTCGTTTAAAAGATCTTTAGTTACTTATAATTATTCATGTTTACCGGGTCGGTATTTCTGTTTGCACGGGTCGGTATTTCTGTTTGCACGGGTGCCAATTCACATTTCGTATAAGCACCACCACATTGATATGTTTATTGGCTCCTGCTTTCTTCAAACATTTGAAGCAAAAGTTCGTTCCGCAAGGACATGATGTGTGTTTAACCGAGATAGTCTTGGATCTTGTCCAGTGCATTCCGAATTCACACACTGACTTGATCCACTAGATTGCCATATGTTCAGGCAATACCAGCAAAACTGGAAGTCTTTGCCATCCATGCGGGGGCACACTGGACATCTGACACGCTGATCAGTGTTACGCTGGGGCGTACACAAAGACGTACATTTAGGACATATTTGGATTCCACAAGCCTTTCGATAATTTTCAGCCATCTTCGTTTCAAAGTCGCCTAGTTCTGGATCAGTAAGCAAAGCCATACGTTTGACAGTCGAAAAGTCCCACTTTGTGTTGCAGAAATCAGCAAATGTACCTGCTTTATAATAACAACGGAATTCGAAGCCTCCAGCTCCTAACACGATTCGGCAGTATGCTGTCAATGACTCTGGACCTGAAAATATGGCAACTACAGGCCCTTCAGCAGGGGACACCAAAAGCCAGAACAACGCGTTAGCGGGTCAGAAGGACAAAAGGTTCTAATTAGAATTCTGTATTATTTGACGGGGTTTTGCTTCGTTACAAGTATTTACCGTTGAGATATTTTATTTTTTATTTTATTTCAACGACTAATAGAATGTATATGATTGATGAGATGGTGTCATGTGTATGACAATCCTAATAAAGTTGCATATAAGTAAAACAATATAATATTAATATATAATGTTTATATAACATGTGTCATCTTATTCCTAATGAAAAGTTTCGGCAAAATAATAGTCTGCTACAGTGACTAACAACATATATGAAAAATTTACGACAAAACATACAGAATAGTAATGACAGCACACAAGAACGTAATAGAAGCACATATAGGATAATTATGACAGCACACAATAACGTAATGGAAGCACATATATGATAATTATGACAGCACACAATAACGTAATGGAAGCACATATATGATAATTATGACAGCACACAATAACGTAATGGAAGCACATATATGATAATTATGACAGCACACAATAACGTAATGGAAGCACATATATGATAATTATGACAGCACACAATAACGTAATAGAAGCACATATAGGATAATTATGACAGCACACAATAACGTAATGGAAGCACATATATGATAATTATGACAGCACACAAGAACATAATTGAAGCACATATAGAATAGTAATGACAGCACACAAGAACGTAATGGAAGCGCATATAGAATAGTAATGACAGCACACAAGAACATAATTGAAGCACATATAGAATAGTAATGACAGCACACAAGAACGTAATGGAAGCGCATATAGAATAGTAATGACAGCACACAAGAACATAATTGAAGCACATATAGAATAGTAATGACAGCACACAAGAACGTAATGGAAGCGCATATAGAATAGTAATGACAGCACACAAGAACGTCATGGAAGCGCATATAGAATAGTAATGACAGCACATAAGAACGTAATGGAAGAACATATAGAATAGTAATGACAGCACACAACAACGTAATGGAAGACATATAGAATAGTAATGACAGCACACAAGAACGTAATGGAAGCGCGTATAGGATAGTAATGACAGCACATAAGAATGTAATGGAAGAACATATAGAATAGTAATGACAGCACACAACAACGTCATGGAAGCGCATATAGAATAGTAATGACAGCACACAAGAACGTAATGGAAGAACATATAAAATAATAATGACAGCAAACAAGAACGTAATGGAAGCGCATATAGAATAGTAATGACAGCACACAAGAACGTAATGGAAGCACATATAGAATAGTAATGACAGCACACAAGAACGTAATGGAAGCACATATAGAATAGTAATGACAGCACACAAGAACGTAATGGAAGCACATATAGAATAGTAATGACAGCAAACAAGAACGTAATTAGAATAGTAATGACAGCACACAAGAACGTAATCGATACATAATTATAACAGCACACAAGAACGTAATGGAGGCATATAAAGAAATGTATAATTATAACAGCACAAGAACGTTAATAACAGGGCATTTATAATAATACGTTGTAAATTAAATATACATTGTATTTGTATACAAGTAATTTCCTTGGACGTCATGTTTAAAATGCAAAATTTGAGAGCTTAATTCAAAGCTGGCCATGTTATGCATGTTTTTAGAAGGCGAAACTATACTGTATAGGAATGCTTTATAACACACCCTGTGTAAATAAACATATCAAGAACAGTTTTAATTTAAATATTCCAAACAAAAAATGGATGTCTAAGAGGAAATTTGAAGAAAAAAAATCAACGTAGCATTAGAAAACATTTAAAATTAAAAAAAAATAACAAACAGGAAAAGCACACAAAGCTGGGAGCGCTGGAGAGCCTGCTAACGGTTGTCACATTTGCTAAATCAATGTACAGAAATACGCATTACCATTAAACATTGCTGTAATATATTGTGTCTCGTAGCTATTGTTTGCACATGGTAAATGAAGTATAATTATATGAACTTCTGACAAATAAAGAATAAGTCTCAGTTGAATGATATTAACTAAATTATGCATCAAACATTGTTTGATATTTCGACTTTTTTACCATATGACTTAGCGACGACATGACCACATGGCATTTTCGCTCTTTGTTCACCTTTCGTGTCATCCCGGGTAAAAAAGTCGGTTCTGTTGCCAATACAACGTGGCTTCCATATTTCTTCGACCCGCCATGCAGTCGTAACACTACCAGAATGGTTGACATATTCCTTATCTCGTAGTCTTTTATAAACTGTTAACTAATAAATATACACAACTTATTAATACTGCGTCTCAACATAACTAGGATTGGGGAGAGGCGGACAGAAAGACAGACAGCAGTGTCAACAATCTTATAAATGTGTGTAAAATGTTGCTGGATTCATGTGTAAATATAACTTCTTCATCGCACATTTCGTGTATAAATACGTTCGGCTCGTCCATTATGCTTTGTCAGCTGTGCACTCGTTTTAAAACGAGACATTAATATTAATAATGTTAATACAAAGTAATAATATGAACATTGGTTGATAATTAAAACGATATTGTAAAGCAGAAGGCGGGCTAGATACTTACGCGCGTTGTTTGAAAGTTCCGCATGACGTTGTACGCGAGCGCGATGGTTCGATATCCGTGTCAACGTTAAGCGCATGTCATGATTAAGCTATATGCATGATGAATTATGCTTGTAATTCAAATTTCCAAAATCGTCAATTTTATAGGCAAAAATCGGCCCTTATCATCCCTTCTCCATCCAAACAGCACATTTAATCATCATTGCACGTAATAGTAGTAGTAGTTTTCTCTTTGCAATTAAGTCATTGTTCAAATACATATGTATACAACAATACTATTTGGGACAACAGAGTCTCATCGGATGAAAAGGCTTGAATTCAATATCAACTCGTCACACTCGTATTGCAACTATCAATATTTTCTCCCTACGAGGAGGGGGGGGGGGGGGGGGCGGGCATATACGCGGGATTTTATACTGAAAGCGATTCTCGACCGGCGGAAATTTGACACGCAGAATGATTCCTGGTCCCGGGAAATAGACTTTGGTCGGATTTTAGATCTCGGTAATAATGGGCCCCGAGCCATTTGATACACCAAGTATCTCCCACTGTGTATTTAGACAAAACTGCTTGGTTCTAGGTTGGGTTGGGGAATTAGACGCAAAAAATAAAATAAGTCAAAGTCTCCTGGGTCAGACCGCCCCCACAGGGGAAAATATTGTTAGGTGCATATGTGCGGCTGGTGACGAGTTGATATTAAAGTCGCCTAGAGATGACATGTAACTACAAGCATGCTAGTGTTACGTACCTTATATATGATGTAACCAAGATTTGGAAATGAAAAACCCCAAGAATGAGCCTCTTTTGTCTGCAGTAAATTAGTGGGTATTTAAAAAGATTGTTTTGCTCTCTTACAAGCATATTGTGCGAAATTTACGGTGGAAACAAATTACATGAAAGAGAAATTTCATTGTAACATACTAATGATAACCTTAAAATGTAAGCACATAACGTTCTCGTGAGAGTAAATGTATGTATATTCGCGAACTTTTTAATATAGCCTCCTATAAAAACTACCTTTGTAAAAGAATCGCACCTTGTATGATGCCCTACCTTTTAATACACTAATTACATTTGTAGCATAATTTATTAGGTGCAAATAAAAGAGTGTGACACTTTTAAATGGTCAAATGGTCAATTGATCATGCAAAACTTGACAGCACGGTAGTGGCAGCATTGTTTCGCATCAGCTTTTGAGTTCATGTAAGACGTGTATAAACATTATTTAACCGGGTTGATTAGCTGTGGGGTTAAAGCGACTAGTCATCTTTTTGTCCAAATATTTAGAAGACATATGTCATGGTTCAATCAACATTCGAGGTCAACTAAGTTTGATGTAGTGGACCATCAGCAATCAAACGGATAATACTACGAGGGATGTTTAAAAATAACGTAGACTATTTATAATGTTTACAACTAAATATACTTAATTTAATAAAACCTATATCAAAATGATTCAAACGGAACATGCTTAATAATTAATATTGTTAAATTAATTTCTTACGCGCTTAATCTATTTGAGAATATAGCCATGGTAACAGCTAAGCGGAGCACGCCATTTATTTGCATTTCAACAAGTAAATAAATCGTAAATTCTATACGAAATAAATATACTTACTAAGGGGTTAACAACTCTCCATACTAATAAAGCATGACTAAATCTTTGACTTTTCACAACATTTTTCGAGACTTTTTAATAAAGCTCTATACTCGTATATAACTGTTTTATCTTAGTTCTTGCTAGTTTTGTTAATGATTATTTGGACTAACAAAAGAGAAAATATAGTAGCATAATGTTTAAAGTTGCTGTATTGCAGATACATTTCCATACACACTCGTAAACATCAGAACTCCGTAACGATATTTTTTAGATCTTGAGTCGTCTGTATTTATTAAGTAATTCCAAATCATGCAATCAACATACAGACACATAATCGCTTACTGGAAAGACGGTACGGGAGCGACGTCATCGGAAAAGAAAGCGAGCAGCCCTGCAGACGACTCCTCGGATATGAGAAGTGACTCGGATATGACCAATACTGACTCCTGTGACAGCAGGGATAAGTTTTCGTTGGATTTGCCCAATACCATGCAGCTCCTTTGTTAGCAAACGAAAGTGCTCCTTACTTCGCTGTTACAATTTCTCAGATATGACCAATACTGACACCTCTGAGAGCAAGTATTCCTCGGATATAACCAGAACTACTTTGATAGCAACCAGTTATAAGGGCTCCTCGGATATCAACAATACTAAGTCTTTTAATAGCGAGCGTTACTGTCCCTAAGATATGAAGACCCATGGACTCCTTTTAAAGTTAACACTTTCAGGTATTTGCTTCTCGGAAATGACAAATAATAACTAATTTGCGAGCAACGGTTAGTATTTCTCAGATATGACATAAAAAACTTTGAGAGCAACCATTATAAATGCTGTTCGGATATCACAAGAACATACTCCTTATATATCGAACCTCATCAGATATGAGGACTTCTGGCTCCTTTTAAAGTAAAGGTAACTGATTCTATGAAATGACCAAATCTGACTACTTTGAGAGCGAATGTCGGAGCTTCTCGGAAAGGACCAGTAATGACCCTTTTGAGAGTGAATGTACTAGCTTCTCCGAGCCTCTGAAATGACCTGACCCAATGACTATGGAATTGCTGAATCTAAAAAATATACTCAACCTAAAATATTGACAAATGAGACCGCCAGTTACAGAATTTTGTAATGCAAAACTACATTGCATTTACGTTTGCTCCTATAGGCGTCAGCCTCTTGACTACGAACATGCTTGAGCTTATCTGAGTCTTATTTTAAATTTAAAACAATGGAATCCAAAAAAATACTAAGATAAGCTGATGTTTTATGTAGTTTTGCAATAAAAAATTCTATTAGCACGTACACGCATTTCTTCCTTGGTTTGCGATCGACGTTATAAAAGCGATAACTTGGTCATTGTAAATGTATTGCTAGGAAAGAGTTATTTTATTTTCCACACCCTCAGAATCCACGTGTACGGATACACATTTCCTGTTTTGTCGAACTTTGAAAACTTATTGTGATACTGCAACGTTGTTTTTTTTTTCAGAAAAAGTTGATACCGACACCTTTTAAAAATAATAGCTCAAGTGATGACGTCATCAACCGAACTGTCAATGAAGTACTCACGGACAAACAAATGGATAAATAGTACAAAAACACATCTTTATTAATTATATCGCTTCACGAGTTCCGGGTATCAGTAACATGCATATTAGAATAATACATCTTGATATGGTACACATGAGTTATTTAACGTTTACTGCTTTGTGATATATATAGTGGTTTATTGATGTTGACCTTTACACGATAATACATACGTGCATTGTATTGAACGACAGATAATTAAGGATGACACATTCACAGTCAGTGTGTTTACAAATATTGTTCAGCCTATTGTTTGCTTAGACCATACTTGTCTTACAATGATAAAATAATGACAATCCAGTATGGCTGAAGTACACACTGTACCTAAGGCCATACACATTGTATTCTTTGTTTAGCGTCCCCATGCTTTTTACAAACCTACCAACCAGGCAGGACAAAACAAACAAGTCGTTAAAAAACCCACTTTTCTTTCACAACTTATTCATGGCAATTGTACAAGTAAAAGCAATGTCTACTTGCAAAACTGTTATATATCATCTTCATATTGGGAACCTTCTTTGACACTATTTTTACTGTGTGAATTGGCTTAGATCAATTGCAGTTGCACGCTTTTTTTTTTTACAAATATTGGTAAAAACACCTTAGTGTTTTTTTTTCTTGTTTTTTTTTCCAATTTGTATACGCTTTCCAATATTCTTTTTCAAATTGTCAAAATTGTTTGTTTTTTCGTCCAGGCCTCCGAAAAGTTTAGCCCGACGACACATAGAATTAGATTGGTATGGCATCAAATGACATAAAAGAACGCCAAGTAACGTATATAATGTTTTGTAGTTGCTTTCCTTATAGTGGAGTATTTGTTTCAAACAAGGAGAAAAATGTCATATTGTCATTATTTTGCACCGTAATGTCAGCTTCGGTTAGATTTATGACACATATTCAATATTTGTCTCTCAATTTGTTAGAGAAATTGCTCAAAAAGTTGTGTCTGTAATTATTTCAATGATTGTGATACACGTTGTATATATCTATGCAATTTTTCATCTTTGTAATTTACTATGTATACATTATATAAATACATGTATATAAATGTACGCAATATGTTGTAGACACCAGACGCGAACAACTGATTGTATTTGTGCAAATTTAAGTGTACTGTTGCTGTTTAACAATTGAAATTATGATTTGTTTTAGTATTTTTAAGCAAAATTAATTATTGTACAAAATGGTAGTAATGCTTCTTAATAAATCGATCCTAGCGTCATCCATAGCCATCTCATTTGTCCGTAAAACAAATACAACAATATCAAATAATTATTTTGTATTTTTTTCTGTGATATCTGTATTCCGAAAACATAGAATGAAAAAAAAAAAAAAAAAAAAACATCGACTTTCTTGACAATGCTTTCCTGTACTGTCCAGTCATTTTTGCGATATATGAAGGAACCATTTACCTCGTTTAATAACAACGATTGGAGTTGTTTACCCTCGGGACTTCGGTTGAAAACCATTGCCCGAGCACAGCGCTTAACATAAATACTTTGCATAAATATATATCACTATACAATACCCTTAATATGTCGGGAAAGTTACATATATAAAATTTGCAGTGTGGGTGCGGTGCTAATAATAAAGATATATGCTTACAAATAGTAAAATTTGTAAAACTTGTTCATAAAACTCAATATACTAATGCAAAGAACTGTATTGTGTTATAAAACTTTAGACAAACAAATACTCTGCCTATTTAACACTACAGAATATAGTAATATAATAATATATAATAATAATATTGAGGGATTTCTTACATTTAACATAAAAGCACACTGTTCTTGTATAATGAAATAAATGCCAAGGTATACACAGTTTATAGGGGAGCAATTCTGCAATAACGTTTTATTTGTAAATAGGAGTTACCTCACTTATTCTATTATAGAAGAAAACTGTAAAACAGCCAGCAAACCAGGATTTGATCGAGAAGTCTCCCTCTATTTTGTATAAAGGATATCATGAGAGACAAAACAGTAGACATTTATATTATGAGAATGTATAATAGACTATTCTATTTGTAAATATGTTATATATGTAGGCAATAGGACTGGATAGGTATAGCTTTCTTTGCAACAGGGGATAAAATAAAGGAAAACAAACTGAATTTAACCTACCGGTATACTAACATGAGAAAATGGAGATTGGACGAAACAGCCCAACTAGAAAAAGAATTAAATGGAGGGAACACATAATTTTATGTGAATCACCATTTTTTCTAGACCCGTTATGCAGCAACAGAGTTGTTAGAGTCTTGCATACTTAGAGATCTGGGTAAATTTTGGTAATAATTATCATATACTAAATGTTGTATTAAATTTAAAAACCAATGTGCGAATACACATGGGACAGTATTTACAATAACGTCCATAAACAATGTTAATTATTTCCAGATCACTAAGTGGTTCATCATTGTTTTACAATATCTGTTTAATTTGCATGCATTTCCATATGAAGATGATGAAAATAGGTTAAAATATGCTTTCTAACCTTTATTTATTATAAAGTTCAAGTAGAAGTACTTGAATATACCGTGTAAAATGAACTATTTAATTAATAGGAAGTTAAATAATATAAGTCTGCTAAAGTACCTTGCATCTGCAAGTATGTGTTGTTGGTATGTAATATTTTTCTTTATAATTGTTATATTTATTTTAATGATGAATGCTACAATTGCATGACGTGCTTTTAACTAATCCTGAACTCTTGGAGACAGGGGATATAACTTATTGCTCCAACCTGAGACCCTGTCCATTGAGATTTATACAAGATTGTTGGGCTATTTAGTGGAATGTAGCCTACCCCAGGGTGACAATTTAAGAAAATGAACAAACATAACCGGATGAGAATCCAATATACACAAAAATTCAGGATAAAACATATATAACATCCTTCTGGCACTATCAAACGACATACTTTTTAGGGCCTTTAAAAATAACACAGATAAAACAAGATATAACTAATAAACAGAACTGACTAGGCTGTACAAATATATACAGATAAAAAAAATCAACCTGGGAGCACATGAAAGGAGGACTTTTGTCTCGTGCCTGATGTTTAAAAGTAGGGATAGCACCGGTGGTTGAGGGGGATTTTGGCCGGCATGGCTTGAACGGTATTTTGAGATATTGGGACCAGGGGGGCGCACAGGATTACATGATTTACATAGATAGGGACACTTAAAATAGGTAGTTTAACACATTAAAAGTTAAAATGTGGATAATCCCTACTGTGAAGGAGTTGTTTACTAAAAATATGCAAAATACTGCATTAAGAATAACTGCAGAGGATCATATTATGTAATATCACACAGAAATAATGGCAAACTTGATCATTATTAACAATATGATCAAAATACTTGCCAAAAAAATAAAGAAACTTACTACCCATGTGGATTAAAACAATATATAGTAAACATTAAAAAATTGATAACTGGGTCCTCTCCATTTTATATAAAATCGGCAATAAAATGGGGTTTATTAATACTTGACAATAGTAAACGGGGAAAACTGCTTAACTAAAAAATGGCTTAAAATAAGGAATCATTGGTCAATCAGTTTGGCCAAGGTTGAGGGAGGGCTCCGTTAGCAGCAGAGACATATATAATAGCATGGAATTTAAATTTAAATATGTGTTACTATCTTCCTGTGCGCTCGGCCCAGCATGGCAAATGTAAGACCACGGAGGGAAAGGGGGGAAAAAGGAAATGGAATAGGGGGATTCCTGCAGCTATTAGAACATTGTTTATTGTTCCACTGAAAACAATAATTTGCAAATTAAATTAAGTTAAAATGGCATATATTTGTCAATTTGCCTAGGATCCAAGAGGTATAAATTTAAATTATCAATAAAGATGTGCACAATATATGAGCACAAAATATTAAAATGTCAGAAGTAAAATCTCGAGAACCATATGTCACAGGCAAATATATTTAAATTGTAACTAAAAGTACAGTACTGTTGACCATTGACATAGCCAGCTATACACAATATAAACACTTGCTGGGTTTAAGCCTCTGGATGCTCTACTGAGCATTGTCTATTAATGTCCCCGTGTACTAGATTAAAGACAAGTAGTTTGTGAAGTGTTCTCTCCCATGATGGGAAGATATAGGGATATATAAAAAAATTTGGTCAGGCATGAATTATCTGCCCTTCAGTAGGCTAAATATCCCTTATTCCCCATATACGTGTGATTGTAATATACTATAAGGAAAATTAGTGTATAACACACTAAAGACAGTAAATAGATGTAATTATTGCTAAAAAAGGAATAATTAAAGCACTGTACATTTAAAAGCTGTTCAGTGATATAAATAAATGATTAAATAACTAGAGTTTCCCCAGATATGGGAAAATATTTATTAAATTTACATTTTTAATATAAAATATTTTCTTATTAAGCTGCAGGACCCCTATTTGTATTTAAATTTTATCTGTAATCTGGTAATCCACAAGATATGTTGCCAGCGATTTGTACACTGGTAATTTATTTTTGCCAGTAGGTTTGAAAACATTATTAAGGGTAAAATCAATGTTTAAGTTGGAAAAGTGGTTTTAAGCTGTTCTCTCTGTGTAGACAACTGTAGGCACTGTGTCAGCAGGTGGTCGGCTGTGAAGGGGATCCCACATTGAGGACAGAGAGGGTCCAGCTTTAAAATATACTTTCCCGCACTAGCAGACACAAGGCTGGTCCCCATCCTCAGTCGGCTAATGCATTTGTCAATAATGATGTTGGTAGAATATTGATACGGCCGACTGAGGGTTTTCTGGCAATGGTGAAAGGGGCATTGTATGGAGTGTTAGCGGGTGGCATGTTGTTCCACTCCCGCATAAATAGGCCTTGGCCCGGAAGTATATTTCTGTTGGGGCTAGTGGGACCCCTATATTAACCAACTCCCTTTTAAGGCCCCCCTTAGACTCCCTGTCCGCCTGGTCATTATCCGGGACGTCGACATGTGCTGGGCACCAAATTAAGGTTACCTGTAAAGATTTGTCAAGGCACTTTGGATTCAGTTCCAAAATTTCATTTAAAATATCAGGCCTAGACCTGCTATTTCTATTTTTGATGGACTCTAGTGAAGATAGAGAGTCCGAGAAGATAGCAGTTTTAGTTTTCTTGTTAACTAATATCCAGCACATTGCAAAGCTAATGGCCAAAAGTTGCGCCAAATAAATAGAAAGATTCTTGCAGAGTCTGAATGTTCTTATAATTTTTTGGAGGGAATTATGAATGAATTGGCTACAAAGCCAGAGTCAGGGCATTTGCAGCCATCTGTATAAATTGTTAAATGCTCAGTAAACAGAATATTGATATAATTGAGAGCTTCTGACCTCACGAGGTGCGGAGAGTCCGATTTTGTTACTATTGTAGATAGATAGTTGTCGACATCCAGGGAAGAAGCAGAGCCGGGGGGGGGGGTTTCGGAGGAATTCAGGTCTGCCACAGCAACCTCCTTGAGACCGGCCTCCTCCACCAGGGTCTGGGTGCTGGCCCCAAATGGGAGGGCAACATGCTTCTTTTTTTAAGCTCCTGGCCCCTGATGAAGGTGCCTGTCCCAAATAGCTTGTTAATGGGGTTTGAGCTGTGTCTGGACTGGGCCCTGGCCCAATATTGGAGGGTTTGTTGTTTCCGGTGCAGGTTGAGGGGCAGCACACATGCCTCCTCCTCTTATCTCTAATGTACAAACCAGTGCCCGTAGGACAATCCTGAGGGCCTTGTTTTGTATGGTATCTACCATTTTGAGGGCGTTTGGCATAGCACGTGAATAGATTTTGGCCCGATAATCTATCTTTGGACAAAAAAGGGACTTGTAGAGGAGAAAGAGGCCATTTTTATCAGACCCAAAACCTGTGCCTCTCAACATCCTCACAAAATTTAAGTCTCTTTTGCACCTTTCTGCCTTACATTTGAAGTGGTGAATAAATGTTAATCATTTATCTAGGTACATACCTAGAAATTTCACCACTTTTTAAAAAATGATTTTGGTGCCGCCTAAAGTTAAGTCCAAAGAGTGCTGTTTTTGATTGCCAAACAGGAATCTTACTGTTTTTGTGGGTGAAATTTAGAATCCCCATTCAATGGCCCGTTTCCATAGAGAGTCTAGCCCTGCTTGGGCCTTTTTTTTGCAGGGTTGACAGCTTGGAACCCATTAACCAAGTGTCTGAGTCATCGGCAAATTGGGAGATAACCATCCCTGATGATTTAACTGTTTCAGGCAGGTCATTGACAATGATGGAGAACAGCAGGGGAGAGATGACAGACCCCGGTGGGGTGCCTCTTTTAGTTATTGCTTCATCTGAACTCGCACCATCTACTCTGACCTTAATTTTACGACCCTCAAGGAAAGCCCTTACATAGTGGAAGCAGTGTCTGGTGATACCATAATCAGCTAGCTTTGTTAAGATGCCGAAAGTCCAAGTTAAGTTGCAGGCATCCTGAAGGTCCAAAAAGATTGCAAGTACTGAGTGCCCTCGATTTTTGTTGTAGTCCAGCTAGCTGGTCTAGTGTAAAACGCCCTTTCCTAAAGCCAGACTGGAAGGGGTTCAAAATATTTTGTGTTTCCAATAAGCGCTCAAGTCTATTTTTGATCAGGATTTCTAATAATTTACCAGCGTGAGAAGTGAGACTTATTGGCCTATAAGATTTGGATCTGATTGATCTTTTCCAGGTTTTGGTACCGGTATCAGTGTAGCCTGCTACCGCTCGGGTGGTATAAGACCCGTCGTGTACACCATGTTGTACAATTCAAGCCAGAGATATACAATGTGATCTGACATGTTCTTAAACATCAGATAAGATAAGTCTATCAGGTCCCGTGGCAGAGTCCTTCCTACTTTCAATGGCTGCTTTTAATTCCGAAAGAGAAAATGGTTGATTTAATGGGCAGTTAATTTAAGGCTCAGTTAAAATGTGTTTATTATGTGATTCAAACAGTTTTTGATGGTCCAAAGTTTCAGAAGGCAGGTTTTAATCACTAGACACTGATTTGAAATGTTGAACCAAAACTTGAGCCGTGTTTCTTGGGGTACAGGCGATTTGGCCTTTAAATTTAAGTAGAGGCACAGGACAGTATGGAATTCCTTTAATTCTGTAAAAAAAAATGTTTGCCAAAACTGCAAGAAGTAGAATGTTTAGTATTAATGGATTCACAGAATTCTGCTCAATTTTGCTATTTAGCTTCCAAAATGATCCACTTCGCAATGCTTTCGAGAGACCTATAATTTTTAAGATTGTGCTCCAGGAGTTTATTTTTAAAGATTTTAAGAGTGTTTTTCCTGTCCTGCACAGCCTTGGTGCATTCATCGCTCCACCACGGTACTGATTTATTGCGTTTATTCAGCTATGGACAGCAGTTTATTGGTCAGATTTTTGTAAAATTTAGGAGGGTTTTGAGTGTGAATGTCTGCCAGGGATAGATCTGCAATGAGGTCCCTAAACTGATCCCAGTTAGCCTTATTAAATAAAATCTAGGTTATCGGGTAACGGTTCCCAGGCAGAAGTGCTAGAAATCTCAGGGCTGGCTATGGTGAGGTTTACATGAGTCATAGCCTGGTTGGTGAACCGTCATTGAGCAAAATGAGGTCTTGCTCTTCCAACCAGGCTGTGACTGCTTGACCTCCCGCATCAGATTTAGGGGAACCCCAAGCGGGGTTAAAGTCCTCAGTATAGATGACATCATGTTATTTTTAATGTTAAAAGCTAACCCACCTGCAGAGTTATGGTTCAAGTTGCAGTGGTTTTTATACCCAATGTTAAAGCCATTATAGTTTTACATTCACTGCCTTTAAACTTAGTTCCTTGTAAAATTAAAACGGATGGGTTCATGTCTAAAAAATGTTTAACTTCAGTATGTTTAACTGAAGAAAAACCACCTATGTTAAATGAGACAATGTTAAACCTACTGTCCATAGTTGCCCTCAATTAACCTGCGTCTAATGTTGTTAACTGTAACCGAAGGGGACTTCAACATAGTTTTCAATCCCGAACGAGCTGATTTTAATTTGGCAGGTCATGTGTTCTGCATTGGCGTGAGGAGGGAATGGGGGGGGGGGGGGGGGTTGTGGCAGAGTGTTCGGGCTTTTTGTGCGACCCAGATGGTTTTCCGTTCCATGCGGGCTTCGTATCGGCACCATCACCCGTATGGCTTTCTTTGGGTAGGGGGAGGTATTTTTATCTTTGCGTTTGACTTTGGGTATAGACTCTTGGCTCCTAAGGAACCTTGAGTCTATTTTATTTCATTAGATATATAGGACTTGACTCGACACCCAGTGGACCGTTGCTGATGCTGGTCCTTACCTTTCTCAGTTACCAAGTCAATGAGCTCACTGACATGGATGGGGCAATATTTTTTACCTTTACCTGTATGGTTTTTGATACTTATAATAAATGAATCCCCTGTATTACTAATACTGTCGTTTGAAGCAGGGGAATTCATGGGCGAGGTTTGGGTGTTGACCATACGAGGGCGGTTATGGGGGACACTAACCACGGGCTCCTCCTCAATCACACACATCGGAGATAGACAGCTGCGAATATATACTGCTGTGCACTGACACAAGGGAGTCGTGTCCCGTAACATTAAATACGAAGTTGTCCGAAATGGTCAAACCACTCTGCGTAGGATAGGTCAGGGCAGAGGACTGCTGAGACCACTAGGAGAGTGCCCGGGGGGGAGTAATACAGTCTCATTGGATGAGGGAGACATGGGGGGGTGGGGTTTATCACTCCGAGCAGCAACCTTATCTGAATATAAACAAGTGGCCCTTAAAGGTCTTACTACAGGGTGGCTTTGGGGGGGGGGGGGAGGATGCTTTCTCCTTATCCCCCACAGGAGCGCATGATTTATTAAGGGGGGCCAATACCGTATCAGGCTTAGAAGTTGACATTACGGTTTTGCTCGGAGGTTGGGCACTCTCTTTCGAGGTAGCTATTGACAGTGCATGTAGTTGCACTCCGCCTCAGACCAGTTCACCCCGTAGACATGGCAATAAGAGGCTACCTGGGCGGCTCTTTTATAGGCGGGGCATCCCTGGTAAGAGGAAGAGTGTTGATGGCTACAATTCACAAAGTGGCGAGTTCTAGCGGTGCAATTTCTGGGCGAACAAAAGATACCGGCACACCGTACACGAATTTTTGTTTGTGAACATTGTGCACTGCCGGCCTTGTGTCAAAAAATCTGACACTTAAGTGGGGGACAGGGAAGTGACGCACGTTCAGAGTTATGGTTGTATCCCTTATCAATACTCTGGAGGGCAATATGGTAGAGGTAGCAAAAGTTACTAACTAGTCTTGAAACAGTCAGTTGCTTGACCTGGTCACATGACCGGAGGAGACACTTATAAGGCATGGTATTGTTTGTAAGGTGGTGAAAATCTTACCTACTAAGATCCTCCCCTAGTAAAGGTGAGCTGCTGCATTGGACTTTGGGGCTGGAACGAGACATTGTCAGTTTGTAATACAAATAATAGCAGTATTAAATAAGTATAGGAATGTGGATAGACTATCAAGAACAAATGTGCAGCTAATATGGTAGGTAACCGTGTCTCTCCGTATTGTTATGTGTAATAGAGCAATGAAACCACGTGTAGTAAAACAATGAAATGACGGATATAGGAAATAATATGCTATTCAAATATATTACTTAAATTGTTATATCCATGAATTACAGTTAATTGTAGTTATCACAGAATAAATATGACACCGCACCTGTAAACAACCCAAATTATTATAGTAATGGTCAATACTGACTAGAGAAAGCCGTTTGGAAGTTAACACTCTAGAGGCCACATTTATAGACCAATCTTCATGAAACATGGTCAGATCATTTGTCCCAATGATAGCTCGGCCGAGTTCGAATCTGGGTCACGTTGGGTCACAAAGTAGGTCACTACGTCAAATTGTAGAAAAAGATTGTTAACACTCTAGAAGTCAATTTTTTTCCCAATCTTCATGAAACTTGGTCAGAACATTTGTATATCCATGAATCACAGTTAATTGTAGTTATCACAGAATAAATAGGACACCGCACCTGTAAACAACCCAAATTTTTATAGGAATGGTCAATAATGACTAGAGAAAGCCGTTTGGTAGTTAACACTCTAGAGGCCACATTTATTGACAAATCTTCGTGAAACTTGGTCAGATCATTTGTCCCAACGATAGCTCGGCCAAGTTCGAATCTGGGTCATGTAGGGTCACAAAGTAGGTCACCAGGTCAAATTGTAGAAAAAGATTGTTTACACTGTAGAAGTCAAATTTTTTCCCAATCTTCATGAAACTTGGTCAGAATATTTGCCCCAATGATATCGTGGCCAAGTTCGAATCTGTGTCATGTGAGGTAAAAACTAGGTCATGTGTTCCTCTCCGTTGAAAAACATGGCCGCTATGGGGCGGGGCAGTTTTCGTCATGTGGCTTTAGAAAAAGCTCTTGAAAACACAGTATTTGCCCAATCAACATTAAACTTCCTTAGAACCTTTGTTCTGATGATATCTCGGCTGAGTTCAAAAATGGTTCCGCTCCATTTTAAAACAGTTTTCCTTACATGGCTATTGAAAAAGCCTGTAAAATTTCTTGTAGTCCCATGTTTTGCCAATCAACATGAAACTTGCTGAGAACCTTTGTTTTTATGATGTCTTGGCTGAGTTTGATAATGGTTCCACTCTGCTGAAAAATGTGGCCGTCGTAACTCATGGGGTTGGGTAGTTTTCCTTATAAGGGTATAATGAAAACTTAATAAAGCTTTTGAACACTCTAAAGGCCAAAAACTAGATCACTAGGTCAAATAGAAAAAAAATGTGAAAACTGTAGTTTTGCCTTATCTTCTTGAAAATTGCTCAGAACATTTGTTTCAATAATATCTTGGGACAAGTTTGAAACTCGGTCATGTGGGGTATAAAAACTCGGTAACAATGGCAAATTTAAACAAAAAGCTTTAAAACATTATTGAGGCACATTTATAGGCCATTCTTCACAAAGCTTGCTCAGAACAGTTCCTTGGCCTGTCAAGTGAGCGATCTAGGGACTTTTGGCCCTCTTGTTTTACAAAAGATCTTTAACGAGACGTGAACACAAGCCGTAAACTATAGGCAATTTAAACAGAGGTCGTTCAAAATGTTCAGTTCTTACAAAAGTACGATTGGCTGTTGTTAATAGAATGTATCGTTGACACAATATAAACCACGACCATCCCGCAATTCATTGGAAAAGTACTGTAGTGTGTGGTAGCCAAGAGTGAAATCGCATTACAATTTATAAACGTCATTTTATGAGATTGTTTCTAAGCGTTACATTGCTTAGAGTACGTACATATTGGGGCACATTAAAACAACGTAGTGTTGGTATTGATGACAATATATTTATCGTTTTTAGTTCCACACACATCAAACAAAGAGGTTAAATGCAAAACAAATATATTAAAAAACACAAACAGGCACATACACATTAACAACAAGACACAAATTAAACATGCATATGAATCTGATATATTATAATTAAGGAGACTCTGTGGTTTCGAAAACGAACTGAGTTAAAATCTAAATGTTTATAAATATTTACCAAAAATTATTTTAACTTTCAATAACATTTATAACAATTGTATTTAGGAATTGTTTCGTTAATAAATGTTCAATATGTAATGTTTATTGATAAGACGTGACAATTATTAGACATCTTCACATTTTAGAAAAGTATCAAATATTCCAGTGGCTCGATTGTTTTCGGTTGATCCGGGATACCATTTTAGTAATTTGTAGATTACGTTTAAACATTTATTGTCTTGAAACTAGAAATAAACATAGTTAGTTTGTGACTCACTAAAATAATTTCAGCTGAATACACGGTATTTTTTAATACACAGTTGTGTAAACAACAAAATCATAACTGAAATATACTGCTTAAATAATATGAAATAATATTGAATAATGGAATATAATTGTATGAAAATATTGCAAGATGTAAGAAAATTGATTAATTTAATTG
This sequence comes from Congeria kusceri, assembly GCA_027627225.1. Lineage (NCBI taxonomy): Eukaryota > Metazoa > Mollusca > Bivalvia > Myida > Dreissenidae > Congeria > Congeria kusceri. The sequence continues at coordinate 54,115,430 of CM051027.1, read as the reverse complement.
TTTTGTCAATTATTGTTTAAATATATGTATAGTTCTTTTTTATCGGCTTATAAAACACTTTTAGTGGCCATTTCCTAGGTAGAACCAGTGCTTGGTATCTTTAAAAAGATTACTTATAATATAGAGAATGCCATATATATTCGCCCAGTTTGACACATTGACGACAGCAGTATTGATATGTTAAACTACTGGTATATTGCTCATTTATTTATGTAAAACACTCAGAATTCAAAATACATGCAGTGAAAAAAAGCACACACAAACGAATGTACGTTGGCTTTACCAGAACAATACTAACTCTGATCCTCTTTATAAGACACTCGCATACAATGTTTAATATATTGATGTTTATTAGTACGATACCGGTAATATATCACACAAAATATTATTATGTATATGATTCGTCTCTGATGATACACGAATGTCTATTTTGCAACTTTATATATATATATATTAATTTTATTTATTTATATTTAAATTAAGATTTATATTTAGCTTTATATATTTATTTATATTTATATATTTATTTATTTATATTTATACATTCACCAGTTCGGCAATTCTGTCTGCACGGGTGCGACTTCGCATTTTGACGTATATGAACCACATGGAAATGCTCCGTTGGCGCCCACTTTTTTTAAGCATATGAAGCAAAAGTTTGTTCCACAAGGACAACACATATGCTTGCATTTGTCGATGTGTTCAATAAAAATTCCACATTTTGGACATGCACGAATGGAAGGGCACGCCATATCAACCATAGTTTTAGTCGGGCAGTTCTTTAGTACACTAAGTCTTGGGTCTACTCCAGTGCATTCGGAATTCGCGCACATTGTCCCACCCGTAGGCCATGTGTTCAGGCAAAACCAGCAAAACTCGAAGTTTTTGCCATCCTTGCGGGTGCACACTGGGCATATGACGCGTTGGTCCTTATTACGTTGTCTCTCACACAAAGATATGCATTTGGGACATTCTTGGATTCCAGAAGCCCTTGAATAGTTTACAGCAATCTTCGTTTCAAATATACTAAGTTCTGCATCCGTTAGCAAAGCCATACGCTTAACAGTTGGAAAGTCCCACTTTCGGTTGCAGAATTCACTATTTGTACCCATTTTATATGTACACCGGAATTGGAAAGCTCCACTTGCTAGCATGGTTTCACAGTATGCTGTCAATGACTCAGGACCTGTAAATATGGCAGGCTTTCCAGCTAAAGATACAAATTAAAAAGCTGACAGCGTAGAAAGACTGTTGGCGAGAAAAGAAACTACGAGAACATAAATTATGAGAGTATTTTTTATACTAAGTAACATTTATTGAAGTAATGCAACTGTCTGTTATATCATTTCTACAAAATTATCGAAACTGAAAACAATACACTCTACTTAAAATAAATTAGTATAAGCAGGTATTTGACCTAACTGAAGATGGTTATCCGGGCCACTGTTTTTTTGCAAATTGAAACTAATATAGCGCGCGTCTAATTCAATGCTATTTATCTACGACACTCTCGTCAGTATTTTTTTGTAATTCGTGGGAGGCAAAAACTTGTGTGCAATCTATCTGAAAAGCAAACAGAGCTACATGCATACAAGTCAATCTAAAATAGTCGATCAACCGTAGAAGTTCGAATCAATATTAAGTGCTTTTTATCACAAGCGCTATGTTCCGTAAATACCAATTTAAATAAAAATAAATGTATTAGTAAAACACATTTAAAACTCTCTTAAGAAGAACACTGCTTTTCCATAATTCTGATGCATACGTCCAAAACAATAGCAATCATCAACGTGTGTGAAGTTAGCATATTTAGCATATTTAAAAAATATGCTGGCACATTTAGCATATTTTGCATATTTTTAAAATACTAGTATGCAAGCATATTTAGCATACTATAAAAATATATGCCAGCAGGAGGCATAAAACTGTAATATACCTCAAATTTGACTCCCTGTCACGTACACGTAAATTAGGCGAAATGCCACTAGGCGAGGGTGATAGTGCTTACAGAGTACTTAAACGTCACATTGATCGTTATGTTCGGAAAACTATTGTTTGTCAGTAATCAGTACTTAAAACCCGCCAACAGGAAGCGTAAAACCATACTATACCTCGAATTTGATTCCCTGTCACGAGCACGTGAATTATTTAGACGACATTTCACTAGCCCAGTGTGATAGGCATTACACAGTACTTTAATGCGACAAAGGTCGCTATGCTGGTAAAACCGTTTGTCAGTAATCCGTACTTGAAAATCGACAAAAGGAAGCATAAAACCGTAATATACCCGGATTTTGACTCCATCTCACGTGCTCATGAATTAATTAGACTACATGTCACTAGCACAGGGTGATACGCATTACAGAGTACTTCAACGTGGCATAGGTCGTTATGTTGGGAAAACTATTTTTTGTCAGTAATCCGTACTTGAAAATCGCCAACATGAAGCATAAAAACCGTAATACTCGTCCATTTTCACTCCCTGTCACGTGCACGTGAACTAATTAGACGACATGACTCTAGGCCAGGGTGATAGGCATTACAATGTACTTTAACGTGACATAGGTCGTTATATAGGAAACTCTTGTTTGTCAGTTATTCGTACTTGAAAACCGCCAACAGGAAACATGAAACAGTAATGCACATCGACTATGACTTCATGTTTGACTCCAAGGGCAAATCTGACAAATAAATAAATTAAGTTGGCTGCTTTGACTGCACTAAAGTATCCATATGCTCTAGAGGAAGCTAGATACCAAATATGAACAGTGTGTAAAGTCAACTTTAACATTGGAGGTAAACGCAACTATTTGGCAAAAAAGGTAGAGTCCGAGAAGGGTCAAAGTTGACAATTGTTGGTTGTTTGGTTGGATTTTACGAAGTGTTCAACTCTGTTCAGGTCATAACACGGCGGTAAGCCTATCTAACCAGTGTTCCTGGGTACTGACCACTCTGTCCATGAGCGATTGACTGCTTCCTTACATGAATCAGCGGTGAGGAACGAATGACCCTCAGACTCTGACGCAATGTCAAGGATAATTCATCAAGGTGCTCTACCGACCTGCTTAAATTTAACAACATCAAGTAATTTAATTGGCTGCTTTTACTGCACTACAATAACCATAGAGGAAGCTATATACATATGGTTGTTGAAATATAGAGTGTAGAGTAAACTGAAACATTTGAGATAAACGCAAATGCTGGCACAAAAAAGGTAGAGAACAAGAAAGGGTAAATTTGACAAAAAAACAAGAGCTGTCTCAGGACATCGCGCTCGACTATTCAACCGCTTTGTCAGAGTTATTGGCTATTATCACTACAAACAGGGGTAAAATTATGTTAAATGCTGGTCACAGTTATGTGCCTTGGCCAGTGACCTTGTATAATGATTTTAAAGACATTTGAGAAGTTTTCATTAAATATGTATAGCAGATATAGAGATATAAAGTTGTTGCACGCAAGCTTTAATCTGAAATGAAGTGCAAAAAGGGGCCTAAGTCTGCTTAATTGCAGGTCAGACATACATAGTTCATTTTTCATTTGATCTTGACCAAACTTGCACAGCGTGTGTTTGATCAGAATATTTCAAACCAATGAAAAATGGCCTAAAACGGGATACAAACACCAGAGTTATTGCCCCTTGTTTGTGAGAAAAAAAGGCGAAAAAGGACAATATAGGAGACTTCATTTGTGTTAGCTCACTTGAGACTTTGTGCTCGTCGAACTATTGGTATAGGGGTACTGTCCTGCATTATCCGTAATGCGTCATCAATATATGTTTCCACAAATGTCAATCATATTGAAATGAATCTGCAATTTTATCGCACTTGGACATCACGTGTCTAGCGGTTAAACTATATCATACCAAAGAGCACGTGCATAATGTTTGTGATATTCGAAAGAGCACGTGGTAATGTTTGTGATTTTCGATGAATGGAAATCATTCCTTTAACAATATCTGGGAATGAGTTTAAATTATCCGTGGCAAATCCCGGAAAGATATTTTGTGCACCTGGATGCGATAGATTCTTTACTTTTCATTCAATCTTTATTAAACTTGCAGTTTGTGTATGACCATTAATGCTCGTTTGATAATGTGCCTAGTCGGATTAGCCACTAGAGTTATTGCCCGTTTTTCATGAGAAAAACTGCAAAAAAGCCTTTGTGCAACATACAAACTTTCTTTTTTATCTGAATTTGACCAAACTTGCACAAAGTGTGTATGATCACAGGATTTGAAAATAATTCAAAAATGGAATAGATGTGGGTACAAACACCGGAGTTATTGCCCCTTGTTTGTGAGGAAAATTAATACAAATGGACACTGTGGAAAATAGAGATTGTATTTGTTGTATAATCTTGACCGAATTACACTGTTTATGTACAACCATAAGGTCTCAGTCAATGTCCAATATAGGCCAGATCGGACCAGAGTTATCGACCCTTGCGTGTGAAAAAATATCCATAATTTGTCAATAATTGGCTTTCAGTCTCCATAGAGAACTTGTCATGGTTGACTACACTTTCACCGTTTGTGTATGACCATAAGATCGCACCTAGGTGCTATAATGGGCCAGATAGAACCAACAACAGTAGAATTATTTACCCTTTGTTATGAGAACATTAGCAAAAATGGACTTTGTGTAACATAGAAACTTACTTTTTCATATAATCTTCATCAAACTTGCTTATGTATGGCCATAAGATGTCATAATAAGCCAAAGAATTGCCTTCATTTGGCTATAACTAATATATTTATTGGCACATGTTTGTTAACAAAAGCAACAAAATAGACTATGTTCAGGATAGACCAGAGTAATTGAACATTGTTTTATAACAAAAGGACTTTGTGCTTGAGACTTCATTTTTCATCAGGGATGGTAACAAATAGTATTTCAGTAACCGGTTAATTGGTTTTGGTATTTGAGCTGCTAAATGGTAAGCTAAATATCATTCATAAGACATCAAACACAATTAATACGCAAAAAACTACCGGTACGATGATAAACGTAACACTAACAGATGTATTTAATGCTGTCACTGTTTTAATTATTGTGTAAAAATAATAATTAAAAAAAAAAACGTCAATCAGCTGGGTGTTTGGACCTCATGTGATTGTAGGGGTAGGAGGAACCTCTATGTTATATAAGTGTGATTGTCAGAGCTGGTCTCTGTCATTACCTGTACTCAGATGAGCGCTTTGCGCCATCATGGCCCTCTTGTCTAATCTTGACCCAACGTGCACTGTTTGTGTATGACCATAAGGCCTCAGTCCTACACAATTGATAATACCTCTGTTCTTTATAGCCCAATCAGGGCTATTCTTTGGCTTGTTATGACATAGTATGGCCATACACAAGCAATTTTGATCAAGAATAGATATATAAAAAAAGAAGTTTCCATGTTACAAAAAGTCAATATTTTGCTAATTTTCTCAAAACAAAGGGGAAATAACTCTACTGCTGTTGGTACTATCTGATCCGTCATTGCATGTAGGTGAGATATTATGGCCATACACAAACAAACGGTGCAAGTGTAGTCAAAAATGAATGAAAAGTTCTCTATGGGGACTGAAACCCAATTATTGACAAATTGTGGATATTTTTCACACACAATGGCAAGTAACTCCGGTCCGATCTGGCCCATATTGGACATTGCCTGAGACCTTATGGTTGTACACAAACAGTTTACTTGGGTCAAGATAAGACAACCTCTATCCTCCACAGTGGGCATTTTTATTCATTTTTTCTCACAAACATGGGTCAATAACTCCGGAACTAGCACATTATCGAACAGAATCTATGCTCATACACAAACTGCAAGTTTATTAAAGATTGAATGAAAGGTGAAGTCTCTATCGCATCCAGGTGCACACTTGATGACGCATTACAGATGATGCAGGACAGTACCCGTATAACAGTAGTTCTCCGAGCACGAAGTCTCAAGTGAGCTAACAAAAATGAAGTTCCTACCTTGTCCTTTTTTAATTTTGTCTCACAGACAAAGGGCAATTACTGGTGTTCGGATCCCAATCTAGGCCATTTTTTTTGAATTATTTTGGAATCGTCTGATCATATACACGCTGTGCAAGTGTGGTCAAGACCAGATGAAAAATGAGCTCACAAAGTCCATTTTGCAGTTTTCATCGTGAAAAGGTGTCCCCATATACCAAAAGCTCAGCCAGCACGAAGTGCTTAGATGAACATAAACATAAATATGTGAAATACATATTTAAATATCCAAACTTGTTTGAAAGAGATGACTTTTTCATACAAATGACTTATTTTTGTGAAATTTTCGGCGTACCTATATCTTTAAAAAAAAATTCTAACAGTGGTACCATATGTTTACTTTGGATTGCTTTGTTATTATATTGAGACAATTATTACAAATAATCGCTTTTAAAAAGGAAATCAATTATCAAATCAATTACAATACCAAATTTTAGACCAAACATTACTTTTGGCGGCCACATTGGGCGCCATTTTGAATTGTAAACATTGCTCAAGGATGATAATGTGTCATCATCCAGATTCTGTTATGAATATCGTCCTGGCATCAAGAAAAAACAAAAGCAGTTTGTATATAAGTCATTGTACGGTCCGCTGCATGTTTTGCCAGACTTTAGAAAACGCCCCACAATGTTCAATTAGTGTCAAATTTGAAACTTAAAATATCTTAAACTTTAAAATTCTGATCAACAGTTATAACATATTGTCAGGTGGAATTAATTGTTTATTGTTCATTACTTGTGAGGGATCTTGAGCATAATGGGCGAATAAATCCACTTTCCTTCACACTCTGGCATGCATTAGTAGGAACATATTGTGGTCTAATGGCTATTGTTAACTTACATGTCTCTGAAATAAATTTAAAAAAAAATTATTATCAATAGTGTAAAAAAATGCCAATTAGATTTCAATTTGGTACTGATTCAAATAAGGGAAGACCGTGTTTATAATACAAATTTTGTAAATTTTTGCAAATATACTTTTAGGACATAGCCAGCAAAAGCTAAGACCCTGAAAATATCCCTTGACGCAGACGAACATAAAAGCAACTAAATAAATCGACTTCAAAGTTTAAGTATGCATGTTTTATGAACGGCAGAATTTGGGCATTAAGTTTCAAATAAATAACGATATTTTAACCCTTCTAATCTTCGTGACATTTTTATACATGTGTATATACATTTCTGACATTTGTTGTTGCATCTGCTGCACGCGTATACTAGTGTCAAGGTGAACTATGTAAAAAGTAATACATTTCCGTGACTGATCATAAAACGGTTGTAATTGATAAAGCGCTGAGGGGGGGAGCGTCTATGTTTATTTAAGAGCGATTTATCATGATACTATATTGCCGATGTTTTGAAGTACTAAATACCTACAAACAAGAGTTTTCTCAACATAACGACTTGTGTCACATTGACGTACTCTGTAGTTTATATCAACCTGGCTTAGTGACATGCTGTCTAATTAATTCACGTGCACGTGACAGGGAGAAAAATCCAGACAGTTTAGAGTTTTTAGGCTTTCTGTTGGTCGTTTTCAAGCACGGATTACTGACAAAAAGAGTCTTCCCAACATAACAACCTATGCCACGTTGAATTACTCTGCAATGTCGATCACCCTGGGCTAGTGACATGTCGTCTAATTAATTCACGTTCACGTGACATGGAGTTAAAATCGAGGTATACTCTGCGTTTTATACTTCTAGATGGCGATTTTCAAATACGGATTACTGACAAACAAGAGCTTTCCCAACATAACGATCTATGTCACGTTGAAGTACCCTGTAATGCCTATCACCTTGGCCTAGTGACATGTCGTGTAATTAATTCATATGTGCGCTAAATGACAAGAGTTAAGAGGCTGTCTTATTGAGCACTATACTAACATACAATTAATACATTGTTCATATGTAGGCTAAATGACAGGAGTTATAGACTGTCTTATTGAGTACTGTACTAACATACAATTAATAAATTGTTCATATTTAGGCTAAATTACAAGAGTTATAGACTGTCGTATTGAGTACTGTACTAATATACCATTGATACTTTGTTCATATGTACGCTAAATGAAAAGAGTTAAGAGACTGTCTAATTGAGTACTGTACTAACATACAATTTATACATGTTTCATATGTACGCTGAATGACAAGAGTTAAGTAACTGTCTTATTGAGTACTATACTAACATACAATCAATGCATGTGGCATGGAGTCAAAATCGATGTGTATTACAGTGTGTACTCCTCCTGTCGGCGGTTTTCAAATACGAATTACTGACAAACAAGTTTTCCCAACAAAACGTTCTATGTCACGTTAAAGAACTGTGTAATGCCTATCACCCTGGCCAAGTGACACGTCGTCGAATTAATTCACGTGCACGTGACATGGAGTCAAATTCGAGGTTTATTACGGTTTTTATGCTTCTGTAGGCGGTTTTCAAGTACGGATTACTGACAAACAAGAGTTTTCCCAACATAACGACCTATGCCGCGTTGAAGTCTAAAAACTAGAACCATTATGAATGGGATCGAATAAAAACAACTTAAGGGTACGAGAAAAGTTGGATCAGAGTCAAAAAGACCATTAAAGGTAAGAGATGGTTGTCAACTTGCCATTAACATTTTTTCGAACAGGCTATTCTCAGTAGAATATTAACTTACTATGGTCGCTCTCGTTAAAATAAGTAGTCTGCTATTTCTGCTTTAGCCTATCTAGTTTTTTTAGGAGAAAAATACTGGAAATACCAATAGTTAATCAAAACGCTGACAGCGTAGATAGACTGTTGGCGAGAAAAGAAGCTAAGAGCAAATGAATTGTGAAAGTATTTTTATTATAAGAAACATTTATTGAAGTAAGTCACCTGTTTATTATATCATTTCTACAAAACAATTCTCGAAACTGATAACTATACACTCTACTCACCTGTTTATTGTATCATTTCTACAAAACAATTCTCGAAACTGATAACTATACACTCTACTTAAAATAAATTGGAATAAGCTGGTATTTGACCTAATTGAAGATGGAGATCCAGGCCACAAGTGCGAATCAATATTCAGTGCTTTTTATCACAAGCGCTATGTTCGGTAAATACCAATTTAAATAAAAATTAGTTTAATTAGTAAATTACATTAAGAACTCTCTTTAGGAGTACAATATGTTGTCCATAATTCTCATGCATACGTCAAAAACAATCGCAATCGTCAAGCAAGTGGTTACGATCGCTGCGCTATAAGTACTGACTCATGTAAATAGACATAACATGAATTCACTTGTAGATGTGGACCAAATGGATTATTATTATTATTATGTTTGTTAGAGTTTAAGTCAGATCTGTTTCTTGTCATCTATTCATAAAAAAGTAGCATCGATAACAGGAAGCCACACTTCTCTGCGAGCGAAGCGCAGTAATTTATCGATTTACTGACTCGTACCCTGCAAAGTAAAGAAGTAGTTCCCTCAAGAATGATTTCTGAATACACGTACTAAACCATGTTGGCTTGCGCCAACAGTCTAAAAATAGGTAAATAAGAACAAAAATGTAACACCAGGAGACCTTTTTCAAAACGTATGAAAAACTGAAAATGAGGTAGCGCTGGAAAGCCTGCTTTTGATTGTAAGTCACCATTGTCAAATATATACAATTTCGTCGAATCTCAGCAAAAGTTATATTTCTGGTAAAATTTAAAAAAAAAAACATGTATATACTTACCCACGACATGACCGCAAGGCATTTTTGCTCTCTGTCCACCTTCCGAGTCATCCAGGGAAATGAAGTCGGGCTCCTTTGCCAGTACCACATCGCTACCATACTTCTTCGACCCGCCATGCAAACGCAGTACTATCAAGATGGTGGACTGGTTTCTCATCTCGTAGTCTTTTAGAAACTGTTCTTTTCCATCTTCATCCTTTTCACACACATTTCGACCTAATAAAAAGTTTTATAATTAACCGAACAGGCTGACGCAATACGTTAAAAATCGTCATAAACATGTTTTGAATAACCTGCTATTTACTATTGGGACTGTAAAACTTGTTATTTACATATGCATGCTATTAACATGTTATGTGCTGTTATTTGCAAACGGACCGACCAATGGGCGACAGACGGACGGACGAACGGACAGACATACAATCAGACAGAAACACACGCACACACGCAAAGGCACACAAACAGAAAAACACACAGACAGACTTACTTGTGTAGAGTATTCTTATATCACCATCCAGATTGAACACCCCCTTCACACGTGCCTTTAACTCTCTTATACTGGCATCCTAAAATGTTACAATCACAATCACGAAGCCAATACCACAATATCCTTCTTAATTGGTAATAATAATTTATATGGACGATCTAGTATGAATCTAGGGTTCCATACTCTATTCGCTGCCGACTTTGTGACATAACTTTTAAATATATGTAGCAGAGACGAATTTTTTTCAGTTTTCAGTTAAGTGTATTTTATCCTATGTATTGCTATTTTAAGATTCGTATTCTGTTCGGAGCTGTTTCGCGCCAGTTTTGTTAATCCGACTGTTTCTATTGATTGGTCAACCTATGCGCAGAGATTTAACTGTGTCCCAGCATAGCTGGCTCAAATCCCTGCCCGAACGAAGTTCCACGAGACCGTAGGCAAACACTTGGCGCAAAATAAAATCGTGGACAAGCACATGATAAAAACGTGGACAACGTGAAATCCTTGCGTTGTTATGTTAACTGATTTATTTTAATTTTTTCATTTTAATTCTTAATATATATATATCTGGACCAATAATGTAACATGTCTGTGTCATCGTTATATAAAAAATAATGATAAAATTAAAATGTTGTACAAAATAAATCTTCAATCTCCTCATAATCGTCTCCCCTGAAAACTTCCAAATCAAACTGCCAACCTCCGCGCAGAGATTAAACTGTGTCCCAGATTAGCTGGTTCAAATCCCTGCCGGCACGAAGTTTCACGTACGTGACCATAGGCAAACACTTGGCGCAAAATAAAATCGTGGACAAGCACATGATAAAAACGTGGACAAAGTAAAAACCTTGCGTTGTTATGTTTACTTATTTCTTTATTGTTTGTTTTTCATTTATTAAAATTTTGTACAAAATAAATCTTCAAGTTCCTCATTATCGTCTGCCATGAAAACTTCCAAATCTGTAAGATTTTAACTCGTGTTGCAGTGGTAACTGAGAAGAGTACCAATGGGGAAGTATCCACTGCTAGGAGTTTGAGGAGTGGTTTGGTCGATTGTTTGGTTGTTCATGGCGCATTTGCCATTTCTACGTCTGACGGGCAGGTTGTGTTTTGTAAAGGAGGCATTTCCTACTCTAATTTTGTATAATACTTTCAGGAACGTTGTTCTTTAGCCTCTATGTTATAAGGTCAGTATTTGTAATGCTGTCTTTTGCCTTTATTTCGTTTGGAATAACGGGGTGTTAATTTCTTCTGTCGTCCATTGTCTTTTCGAACCAATTCTGCTGTACTTCGTAATTGTCTTAAGATAAGCAAGACAAAATACAAACGACTAACAAAATGCATGACTGGTTATGGTTATTGTGTTTACAGTCACCAGATGAGTATCGCACCTGCTTGATTACAGTACAGTGAAGGTTTGGGATAAACTGTCCGGTATAAGAGTGTTTGAGCGTTTGACAAAATATTGTTTGTATATTAAATATGAGAATATTAAATATTAAATATATCGTAAATAGTGGTAGTTAGCTCCCTTGAGGAATCTCCAAATTTTTACTATTATATTGAATACGGCGAACAATCCAAACAAACTAACAAACAAACAAACAGAGAAATATGAAATCACGATGCATTTCAAAACGTGAGAAATTGAACCAGCTAATTGATCGTGTTAAGACATAATTATCACAAATCGATTATTAATGGCATAAAATAATTTCTTTCGAAAAGTATAATTTGCTGCGCTATCAAAAATGCTGGTTTGTGGTCGATTAAACATAGTGTTTTGCATTTTCACGTAAGAGGTGGAGCCAACGCAATAGAGGTGGCGCTCAGAACAGAGGTGGAGCCAATGCACGATATAATCTTTTTCTTGAGGCCAGCAGGTGTCCATTCTTTTTCTATCCGTAAAATACTCTTATATGTAAAAAAAAATGAATATGCAATAGTGACAAAATAAACAAGATAATCCAACGGGAAGTTAGCATTTACTTTCCACTAACAAGTAATAGCAGTTTCGGTACAGCGCGGTACAGTTTAAACATTTGTGTTTTTAGATTAAGTATGCGCTATGATACCCGTCGATGACAAGCCAGGAAAATATACACATCAGAAAGTAGTGTCCTAGCTGATACAATGTAAACCTTTCTATAAATTGTCATTTAAAAATAATACTTAAAGGGACTATGTCATCAAAAAGGGCCTCAAGGGGGCTATTTCTTTTAAAAAATCTGAAATCCAGATATTAATACTGGCATATAATAACGGTTAAAACAGGGAACATAAAATGGGAAAACAGTGTACGCATTCTGATAAAAAAATCTATTTATAATATGGGTTGTGTTTGTTTAGCCCTTTTCCTGTTTACATTTTGATGTCAAAATTGTGAGCATTTGGTATAACCATAGTTAACACACGACTCCTGAGCAAGCATGATAGCGCAGTTGGGTAAAGCGCTGTTTACTGTCATTTCTTCGAATGGCTCCAAAGTCGTGAGTTCTATACCCGCTTGGGTTTTTATATATTTCAGTCTTTTTTTCTAAATAGTTTTTTTTATCAAATACCTTATTGTGTATAATAATTTTTTATTTATTTAATGCACATGTCTTAGTAAAGCGCATTTCTATCAACTAATATAATTTATAGTGCAATAGGAAGTCAATTTTTCGATGACATAGTCCCTTTAACTATTAGATTTAGTATAATATTCACCAACATAAATTTTGGAAAAAGAGACGACTCTTTGTAGGAATACTGTTTAAAAGGTTCAAATAAGTTCGATTTCTAATCATTTACAAAACCAAAAAGAGTCGTACACCGTACTTAAATTTGCATACGTGTTAATATTAACTGTATACATGTACTACAAAATTTACTGCTTAAGTGATACGTGTCACAATTTACCCTTTCATAAACATAAAAGGTGGGCGAACGGAACCAGAGCGAACGGGATGTAGGGCGAGCGGAATAAAGGGCGAAGTGGTTTTAGGGCGAACGGACCCTGATGATGGGATATTATATAGTTGATTGAAAGTGGTTAATCTATATTCAGAACTAGAATAACGATGTAATCTGTAAACAGAATGCATAGCGACGAAGAAAAACAATTTTTACTAATCTAGGTTGTTGTGTCATGTTGCAGGCTTTATTTCTGTACGGGTAACGTTACAAACGCTGAAACATGACTAACATTTCGACCTATTCCGATGCTAATTGATGCATGTATATTAACACAGCTATACAGACAGCTGCTACCACTTGCGCCATTTTTTAGAATTTTTCTGGAGTGTGTTGAACTCACTAGACTAATTGGGAGCATTGTAAAATTGCTATTTCTAGAGCGTGCCGCTAGGCTAAACAACATGGTTATTTCATTCTGTGAATGAATATTACATTCTGAATAACATACAATGAGAAAATATGTTATGCTCAGTTCTAGATTGTATGTGAAAGGATATGTTTTTAACTTTATTTAAACCGCTTATGTAGACAATGTAATAATCAATGTTTTGTGTGATTGTATTTGATATTTTTAACAAACAGACGTATTAACAACACAGACCCGAAGTATGGTTATACTGTTTATTTACTGTCCGTAGCATTCAGCATCACACACAACACTCTCTCTAATACCTAGATACATTCAGTTATAAACCACGCATACAGAGGTAATATGATACTACAGAGGTGTACTTGCTTACTACAGACAATTCTATAAATTTTAATCCCCAAAATCTGCAACAGTTATTGGTAGACATTAAACCATTGTTGTAAGTTTGCATTCCCTAAAATTCTCCTGCGGTAGAAAATTTGCCCAACAGAATAATGGTAGTTAATTTTACTGAAGCATAATTACCTTATTGCGCCAAATGTCTCGCTTTTCGTTGGTGCACATTTACAAGAAATCTTACTTAAAAGTGATCTTAAACAGCTACGACGAAAACTATCAAGTGAAATAATTGACAACTGCGTAACAAGATTTATCCTGTTTCTACCTGCAACTGTGACCTAATAAAGGGGTGAGCGATTAATGTTCCTATCTCCAGTCAACAGGAAGTGGCAATGTTTATACCGTTAGTAGTGTATTCCTACGCGCCGAATAACAACATTGTCCAGAATGACGTGTCATAAAAATGAAATACATCTGTACTCACCGAGTTTTCCATCGATAAAAACGTCGTGTTGTCTAGTTTTACAGAGATCCTAGCTTCCACTATGAGTTCTTAATCCGCACATTTATGGCATAATCGATAAAGGTGTAAACAACATCTTCCTTCCATTCCATTTAAAAACACTTGATGTAAGCGGGCTATTCTTTGTGAATAGACTTTCTTCAATCAAAAACAAGAGATACAGTTTATTCATCAAAGTAATAACCCGTTATATAACTTTTCGTTGAACAGTGTTTAAAAAACTGAACAAAGACTATATCTAGATCTACATCTATAAATTACTTAAACCTAAATATTTTGGCCACGATGTTCTTCACCCACAATCCGCGTACATTCTAGAAAATTGAAATTCAAATGGGATTAATCTCACCAGTTCAATTCGAGGCATATATTCCATAAACTTTTTGATTTAAATGTTATTAACATAATCCATCGAAAACAGAAACACCTATTATTGTATTCCGATTTCTTTTATTTTAAATTAAATTTCAACACACTCGAGTCCTAGTTTGTACACTGTGTAAACTTCAAAAACTCAACTGAATGACTTAGGCATGACGCAATGCAACTTTCATAAATCTATATCTGCTTTAAAGTGGCTACTGTTATACTAATTCTTGTTCGTGAATATTATTGGCGTCAGCAAGTCAAATTATTTTTTTGATTTTAAAATGATTACCCCATAAGAAACAGAGAACTATTTTTTCGGAAAGTACGCATAAATGCTAGCGAGTCATAAGGTTCGAGGCTCGTCATAAAACATATAGTTATAAGCTGAACCTTTAATTAAAGTACTTTTAAAATGCAATTGTGTAGAAAACAGGATAAATAGAATACATTGTAGGTGCCGGGAAGGAGAAAGTTTATCCGATTCGGCCCGAAAATAACAATAGGGCGAGCTGTATTTTTATTTTCTAAGCCTTACCGGATAAACTTTCTTCATCCCGGCACCAACCATGTATTCTCTATGCTTCGTCGACCAATTTTCGAAAGGCATTAAACCGAAAACACCAAAACAAAACATTGAACTTAATTAAGTAAATCTTCATTAATAAGTCAACAAATGATATTTACAAACGATAATTTTCTATGGGCATTGACGTTTTAAAAAGTATTTTGGATATATTAAAATCATCATTTTACCCACCTTGCTTATTTCAATACTTCGAGTTTCCCCGTTAATTCCCTTCGCAAATATCTGTATTTTCTTATCGGACATTTTGAACGCACCGAACTGAATAGCCTGCGCGCGTGTGTGTGTAGTACATTTTTATAGAGTGTCCTTATATACACCTCGCACGTGTAGTATACGTAATGAATCAACCCTGGGTTACCGAGGATGCTCGCACAGCTAATTATAGACAAGATAATAAATAGAACACGGTACAAAATCATGTTTTTGAACGTTGTTCCTAATTGTAACAGGTAATCAACATAATTTTCGGAAAATGACCGTGAGAGTTTTAAGCTGTACTTGTTATTTACTGTAAGGACTCAGTTTATGATGTTTTTTTGCACGCATTATAAACTCGCTTTGTACTTTTTATGTTATGTTAGAGAATATGCTGTTTTCCACCTTGATAATCTACACCGAAGCATTGTTATATCTTCAAATATCATGCATAGCAAAATGCAAAGCCTTTAGCTGTTTACAAGACAATGAGTTAAAATTAGTATTACTAAAATCACCATGGTTTAATGATACGTGTAAAACATTATAGAGATATATTTTGGGCTGCCTAACGAACTTTAAACTTAATCATACAGAAAATAATAAAATAGATTTTTTAAGCAGAAGTGAATATGCATAACAAAAACGTGTTGCACAGTATCACTGGTGTTCTAGCGAAAACATTAAGCTGTCTAACACGTGTAGACAAAATTCCAAGAATTTTTGGCAGTTCTTAATTTTTTTTTCTAAATAAAAGTAGTGTTATTACAAAAGATGTTTAAAGGGACTTGTTCACAGATTGGGACATTTTTTGAAGTGTGTCATTAAATGCCTTAAATTGTTAGATTTAAACATCGGAACTCTAGAGCTCCATTATAATAACAAGAATAGAATTAAAAAAGAGAAATTAAAAGAAAAAAGTTTGTCCCTATCGGGGCTCGAACCAGTGCCCTTTGGATTAAAAGGTTATCGCCGTAACCACTCGGCCATCCGGACTGTTATAAGAAGCCTGCGTTTAATACTTGATATAAGTGATCCACGTGTTGTTACAAAATTTAACGGAAACAACAGAAACATTCCAAATTATTCAATCGTTTGGCGTTTGTAACGCTTTATAATTTTATCAATTTCAAATGATCACTATTCATAAACGAAACTGTATTTTCATAATGAGTCTACGCCATTAGTGTCATTTCGCTCCCTGGTGTACAGTGTTCTTTTATTTTTTGAATCTGTGACAAAAAGTTGGGAAAATGTCATTTTGACAATCTGTGAACAAGTCCCTTTAATTACAGGATTTTGTGAACCAATTTAAAAATATTTCAAACTCCATCAATGTTTTGGATATTCATACTGAACATGTTAACACGTTTGAAATAAATATGGAAGAGTTAGATATGGATTTTTTAGATTGAGTGAAAACAATTATTTCATAATTTAAAAGAAATAAACGTTACTATCTTGATGGAAATGTCTGTAATTTTATCATAGATGCTCAACGCTTTATTGCACGTTATCTCGTTATCGGATGCCCAGTCCAAGGATGTAAATGTACCTATTTATAAAAAGAGACATAACAAAAATCCTTCTTATTATAGGGGCATCACTCTGATCAATTTTTTTTAGCAAAATTATTGTCTTTATTGCGTAGAACCGCATAAAAAGATGGTGTGAAACTAACAGGTTCACGAAAGGTCAAAAATGGCCCTATGGGATTTATTGATTAAAATTACCTGAAAGAGTCGGTTATATCTCTAGTTTTGAAAAACATTTATAAAAACCCTTAAAGAAACTATTTTCTCGTTGCCATGGCAACCATTTCCAATATACCCATTTTTAATATATGAACAAAACAATGCTATCGTGAGCAATAATACAATTTTATTAAAGGGAATTAATAAGAAAAAGAAGTAGTTTGATCAAGACCGAAAGAAAACTTGTATTCTTAACATAGTAATTTACATGCTGGAACTCAAGTTTCCATGGTAACCATGTTTATTGTTGAAACAAATACATATATGTTTACCTTTTGAATTTAAACATGCACATTTTGACAAATGTCAAACGCAGTCATAATACTCTCAGCAAAAAGATGTGTATACATGTATGTTGTGTATACATGTATGTTGCTAATATAACTGACACAATATACGTATTGTTCAATTTGCTTTTAATGGACAGTGCTACGGCGGAAACATTTTAATGTTAACATGAATGGGATAAGTATAAGTTTTATTCCAAAGATAATTATGTGTGCATAATTAGGTTTCATACTTTATTACCGCTATTATGAAGAAGTAAGTTATATTCAAACGAACAATAATTATAACAAATGGACAAGATACAAAGTATAGAAATTAACAAAAACATTAGCTAAAAAAGAGCATGCCAGAAGACTTATCGCGTATATTAAACACAGTCGAAAACAATTACCTTTGTTACCAAGCGACTGGTGTTAGCATCGGCGGTCGACATCTGCTTATCGCCCTTTCTGATGAAAGCTGGCATTTCTGCATGTATTCCGATGTAATCGAGCAGTGTAAGGGAGTAGCGAAACCCGCGATCAACGACGAAGATGTCGTTTGGCTTAATCCATTGTTTTATTTCTTTTATTCTTCGATGTTTTTGTGCAGTATATGATTCAGGATTGATGTATCGTTATTTTTGAGTCGGAAAAATATGGCCCAGTAATGCTCACAAAATATCCAGATGTTGTAACTATCACCATTGGTTTCACAAGTGGACGGCCTTTGTGGACAATGTACGAACGTCTTTGAAATTGAAAATTGGAGCTTTTGTTGATGTATATGTAGGTTCCGTCAAGTACCAATATTGCTTGATCATTACTTTCTGCAAGAAAAGATTGGGCTAATGTCCTTGTATGATTGTCAATGTTCCGATGCTTAAACATGTCAAGTTAAGACATTTAATGGCATACTTAAAAAAAATCTGTGAATAAGTCCCTTTAACATAATGGCCGTGACCCACTACGCTAAACATCAACACCCTTCCTGTAATAGTATGCAAAACGGACTGATGAACTGATCCATCGTAGAAAGTATTACTTCCCACAGCATTGTGAATGTTTTGGAACGTCAAACGTTATTACATCAGGTTAATATATTTTTGGATTTCTAAACGAGGTGTAATGAAAGAAAGATTGCCTAATTTGTTACAAAAAAATAGGTATGTCACGCGTGTTTATAGGATATAAATTATAGTATATGCAATGTTGATACAATATTTGATCATACAAACCCGCTTAATACTACTGACAACTAATGGATTTTACAATATACATGTTTTGGAAATTTCCTCTTACGCCCCATTGTTTAGGAATCCCAGTCCATAATTTCTAAATCGTAATATGTAATTGTCCGAATATGAATCAACAAAAGGTTTTCCGGAACACGTCTTTCGATCGGATTATTGAAGCGTGCATGGAATTGATTTCACAAGACAGCTAGTTTATGGGAAACCAGTTGGACATTCCTCAAGACAGCTAACGTATGGGAAACCAATTGGACATTTCGCAAGACAGCTAATGTATGGGAAACCAATTGGAAAGTGATCTATCAAATTTCAGAAAACAGCTACCGGTAGTTTATGGGAAACCAATTGGAAAGTGATCTACCCATTCGGAACGTCAAATAGAACACAGCATTAAATTTTGGCACCGCGGCGTATATTTGTGCAGATTTAATAAGTACATGTATATGGAAGGGTAGTTATTTAATGTTCATTTTTTATTTTAATGTTTCAGGCTATTAAGCAATTACCTCAAATCACGAATACACATAAACTATTATTTCCGAGTGGTCCTTGTTTCAAAACCTGCATATTAATTACTTTTATATCTTTACATATCCTTTATATGAGAAACTACGAAAGCACGATCAAACTAAGCTGATTTAAAATATTGAAATTCCATTTCATGAGCTTTTACTAACCAAATATTTCCCTAAAATTATAAAATAAAAATCCTGTGCTTCCGTTCGTGTTGATATTATATGTTGATATCATGTTCATGTTGATATTCATGTTTATATTATTCTGATTCTTAAATATTCTACATGATGCATGTATTAGCCCTATATGTTAAGCTATGAATACGACACATGCTTGTAACGCTCTGCATTCTAGAAACCTAAACACAGGCAATAGCCCCATAAGTATTGTAGAAGAAGACCATGCACCCAGCTTAATGTCTGGTTTAAATACGTTTTACCTGAAACTGTTTATTAATTAATGGAGTTATAATCCTTACAAAAAATAAATTAACGCAGATATAAAACGCAGTGTTCATTTACACTGTGCTACTGACATTGAATGTGTTCATTTACACTGTACTACTGACATTGAATGTGTTCATTTACACTGTGCTACTGACATTGAATGTGTTCATGTACACTGTGCTACTGACATTGAATGTGTTCATTTACACGGCGTCACTTACATTGAATGTGTTCATTTACGTGGCGTCACTTACATTGAATGTTTTCGTATACACTGTGCCACTTACATTGAATGTGTTCATTTTCATTGTGCCACCGACATTGAATGTGTTCATTTACACGGCGCCACTTACATTGAATGTGTTCATTTACACGGCGTCACTTACATTGAATGTTTTCATTTACATGGCGTCACTTACATTCAATGTGTTCATTTACATAGTGTCACTTACATTGAATGTGTGCATTTGCATGGTGTCATTTACATTGAATGCGTTCATTTACACTGTGCCACTTACATTGAATGTTTTTATTTACACTGTACTACTTAATATTGAATGTGTTCATTTACACTGCACCACTTATATTGAATGTGTTCATTTAAACTGTACTACTTACATTGAATGTATTCATTTACACTGCACCACTTATATTGAATGTGTTCATTTACACTCTACTACTTACACTGACTGTGTTCATTTACACTGTACTACTTAATATTGAATATATTCATTTACACTGCACCACTTATATTTAATGTATTCATTTACACTCTACTACTTACATTGAATGTGTTCATTGAAACTGTACTACTTACATTGAATGTATTCATTTACACTGCACCACTTATATTGAATGTGTTCATTTAAACTGTACTACTTACATTGAATGTGTTCATTTACACTGTACTACTTAATATTGAATGTATTCATTTTCATTGCACCACTTATATTGAATGTGTTCATTTAAACTGTACTACTTACATTGAATGTATTTATTTACACTGCACCACTTATATTGAATGTGTTCATTTAAACTGTACTACTTACATTGAATGTATTCATTTACACTGCACCACTTATATTGAATGTGTTCATTTACACTCTACTACTTACATTGAATGTGTTCATTTACACTATACCACTTATAATGAATGTGTTCATTTACACTGTGCCACTTACATTAAATGAGTTCATTTACACTGTACCACCTACATTGAATGTGTACAATTACTCCTTTTACTTAGCTTGGAGATGATCAAATACACTTATCGTTTGCAGTGAATCAAGTATACATCTCCTGTTATTATTTTACTGACCCGGTAATTTTGTCTGCGCGATCGCCACAACGCATTTAGTATTATACGAACCGCAATGATATGTTCCACTGCAAATGAAGCAGAATTTTATTCTGCAATGGCACGCCATATGCTTACAGCCGTCGGTGTGTTCTATAAGAATCCCACACGGAGGGCAACCGCGAATTGCGGGACATTCTACCTCGACCACTTTTTTCTTCCAGCATTCCCTAAGGATCTGAAGTATTGAGTCGTCACCAGGGCACCCCACATACATTACCGCAGTCGCGTGATTTAAAGCCAAGTCTTCGGGCAGAAACAACAGGACTTGAGGCAGTGACTTTGCCTTCTGGTGCACACGTCCTAAGTGATAAGCACGACAAACGCTGGACAGCTCTGGACAACTACAACATCTTAGTTCTGGAAACAGAACGTACTATTGCATAGGTGAAAAACGTAATTGCGGTCTCAAACTGCGGTCTGGGCCTAAATAAAGGACATAGGCATGACAGGTTAGTTGTTTTCATCAAACAACAATGTTACATTTAAAACAAAATTATGCACACGTACGTCTTTTACAGAAAAGTTTTTTACAATGACGATGGACGTCTATATGTACTCGGTGCTTCCATAGAACTGTATGTGTGATCGTCATGTTTACACAAATTATACATGTAAAAAGAGAATCCCTAGGTCATGATCGATCCATATTCTCAAACAATTACATTAAGTTACATTTTAGCTTCAGATACGTTACTCTAATATTTTGAAAATAAGTGAAACGAGCATTAAACACAAGTGCAGTCCGAATTACTAACATAATGTTATTTTAATTATTTTGTACAATATATACTGGCAGGTACTATATTTTCAAGGTCGATTATTAAATATATTATAATACAAAAACATCCTTACCGATTTGGATACTTTCGATTCAGCGTGATTTCCCGCTCGCCGAAAACACCCTTATGTACACTGGCCGTCAGAACACTTGATTAAAAAAGTGTATCTTTTGAACCGTGTTTTGTGAACGTTGTTAAGTGTAGTAGCGAGCATAGACATAGAAAACTAGATGCCGCATCGCCTATTACCCGTATGCAAGTGAAATGCGTCTGCGCGTCCGCCATATTGGTGCGGTCGTCGATTGTAAACATTGCTATGATTTCTTAGAAAGGTTATCCATAATTAGGCTTTTATTTGATAATCTGAGGAAAACTCTTAAAATTAATATTGTTTTATTTTGGTATTGTGAATATTCTCTCTAATTATATACAATAAATGTATTATTTCGTGGAATATAATTGTAATTATGAATATAAACGGATTTCGGATGAACACCACTCAGTCTGAATTCTGATTCGATTTCGGATTAAAATATTTCTGCTAATTACAAAGTTCACGTAGCTGACAAATGAATTGCAAAAAATGATGGCAACAGTTAATACAACTCAGCTTGAAATGTACCAGCCGTATAGATAGATTAAGTATGCCAATACATTTACCCTAGAAGGTGTGTGTGTTACTATCGTGCATCATCATGGATAATGGTGTTGTGCAGTGCTTAAATAACAACAATCTTCATTTATGCTTAAAATCTGGATTGATACTGACATTAGACTGCAGAGGCACCATTAGCAAAAAATGTTGGAAAATGGGAGCCTGGAAATAGAGGTATATAAACAATGCAAAGTCAAGTTTAGTCAATACACTATGAATATTTAGTTCCATGTATTTGTTTAAAATGCAGTCTGTTAGAAATCTAATTGCCTTGCAATTTCCATTTGTGAAAACCAATGTTATCCTTGTTCAAACACATGTCATTCATGTCCACTTTGAATGAACTTTCTTTACTCTTTTATTTGTTATGCTGTTTGTTGTAATTTTTCTTAAAAATCCACTTGCCAGAAGGGAAATTTGGCATTTTGTCACTGGTCAAGTGCAAATTTAGATTACCAGCTACCAGCAAAATATTATTGTACTGAGTACTTGTTGATGCCTTACTACAGTATTCTTACAAGATTCTGTATTGTATAAGTGGGTTAAATAATCAATTAGATCTACATGTATAGTCTGATATGTTAATTTTAAGAGAACTTAATGATTTATGTTAATAATGAATATAAAACTGTTATGTACTTGTTTATTTGTTAAATATTCAGTTTTTCTTATTTAAAGGGAAATAGTGTTGATATAATTTAGAAATATGTACAATCATTTGTCAAGTCCTATTTAAATAGTTCTTTTTCTTCTTTCAGATTTAACAGCTAATGCTTTTCCAGAAATATATATTTTCCTTCTTCAGAAGAAACAGCCAAACATATTTAAAAATAAGCTATGTTAACATTACTGACAATCCTTGTAAGGTTGCAAACGTGCAAATTAAAGCCTTCTATCTCTCTTTGACCACATATGTGGGCACACCTAGTGGTAAACAACCAGGTTATATACAATAAAGAATACTACATTTATATAATTATTGTTTTTATATGTTTATTTCATTATATATACATGTAGTTGTGTTTGCAATAAAACTGTACACACCACACATTGTTTGAACTTTTCTTGTTTGCAATATGCATGCAAAGTTGGAACTATTTGACAAAAGCTACAAACACTTCAGTCTACATAAAGTATTCTGAAAATATACTGAATTTGCATTCAAATATGATATACATTGTAATATAGAAGGTTTTTACATTGTTCTAGCCTTGTAAAGGTTTGCCACTGGAGATCTTCAAAGCATTTATCTATTTATTAATTGGTAGCCACGTGTTTTTTATTGTGCCTGTCAGTTTGAAATAAAAATTGTGAATTTTCCTTGAGTTGCAGAGGTGTGATGGATATGGTGTCTGCCTTTTGATTGAGCGATTCTGAGTATGACCCCTATTAATGGAGCATTTGAATGGTCTTTCTCAAAAAGACACCCAGTACTGATTCTACTATGGAAAAAGATTAGTCATTGATTTCATTGTCAAAATATCTCAGTAATAGTAAGGCTTTGTACACAGTAAAACTAAAATAAATAGTTTTAAAATAAATATGATTTTTAAGTTCCCTTATTTTTCCTGCATGGATTTTTTAAAAACATTTTCCCATAAGTAAAAAGCAACCATACATCTGGTAATGTTATGAATTATTTATCCAACAATATTAAAAACCCACCCAGACAATACATCCAATGTGGTAACTTTTTTCCAAAAAATAATAGATCTATTTGCTTAAATATTCATTTGTTTTCATATTTCTCCCTTTCTTTTAAGATTACAGAAGTGTGTGATTTTAGAAATTGATTTTGCTAGAATATATAAAACGTTGTCATTTCACAATTGTGTATGTTTGCATTTAAGGCTGTGGAAATCTGCAACTGAAGCTTACAATCCTCACTGTTTAAATTTAACGTGCAACCACTTAACAAATCAATGTAACAAACACTATACTGCAGAGTCTGAGGCTTGCAGAACTTTAATGATATTTTATATTCTCAGAAAAGTCATGAAATACGTATTTGGTGGCAGTATTTATATCAGTAAATTCAAGTTCATGTATGTTGTTGCTGCACTGGATTGAAGAAATTCGTGCCATCTTTTTCATAGCATATTCATGGGTCCCTCTGAAAAAAAAACATCAGGAACATATCATTATTTCTGGCATATTTGTATATTTCTATTGCATGAATTAAGATCTATATTATTATTATTATTATTATTATTATTATTATTATTATTATTATTATTATTATGTATACTGTATTATTGTTAAACACTAGAAAAACTGTAAAGTTTATGTGTAATAAAATTCTCTTCTGATCTGTTCATTATTATTATTTTTTTATTATGATAATTATTATTATACAACTTTAATAGATAATATTTTATATTATGATGATGTGTTTATCAAATAATTAAAACATGATTTAAATGAAATGTTGTAAAAAAAAAATTACAAAAATGAAAACAAACAATAAATTATTTGTAATAATACAATCTAATAAATAATAATAAATACTTATTTGTAAAAGTACAATCTAATAATAATAATAATAATAAATATAAAAAAATAGATCTAATAATATTTATTATTGTTATATTATTATTATAATTATTATTATGTCATTGTAAAAATATAATATTTTATATTATTGCCTTATCCATTTTTTTTATTTAAATGATTATTATATAATAAATCGTTGCTTTAGTAACACTTACGGCAAATATTAAACTAATTATCATTTTCATTTCTAAGCAGTATAAACGTTACAGTACAATTTTTATTGACAATGACCTTTGCGAAATTATTCCTCTACGCCTTGGTTGTATGCATTGACAATCTCTTCAGCAGAAGGACGCAATGTGTTAAGAAAAAGAAAAAATCTTCCATTCCAGTATTATGTCTAAGTGTTTGTTTACAATCGACGACCTTTCCAATATGGCGGACGCGCTGACGCATGCTATTGGATGTGACGCGGCATCTAGTTTTCTATATCTATGGTAGCGAGCCAACTGTTTTCAGAAAATAAAACTGGTTCGGGAATTTAATCATATCGTACGAGTTTACATAATAGTCACCCAAAACACGTGTTCTGAACATCGCATATAGAGGTATACAGTTTCATCATTGAATGATCGTTAACCAGATAAACTGCATGCAGTGTAAGTATTGGGGTCGTAACTTAAATATTTGCGCACTGTCAAGGCTGCGAATTTTAGTTCCGTTTATGAAAGGGACTATGTCAACGAAAAATTAGTTTCCTACATAGGCATGACACTGTAAATAATATCAGATGAAAAAAAAAGCGCTATGCGCTTCGACACACTCTACAATGTATACTTGAAGGTACGATATTTTCAACGTAGAGACAAGTACACTGTACATTGAATGAAGAATAAATAATATAATGCATTCTGAGATATTTGATAAAAACAAATTAGCAAAAATGTTTGATAAACATTAAAACCCCAAGCAGGTATCGAACACACGACTAAAGAGCCATATGAAGAAATGACAGAGCTTTAACCAACTGCGTTGTTCTGCTTTGCAAGGAAACGTGTGTAGACTACATGCATGGTCATACAAACTACTGACAATTTTGACGTAAACATGTAAACATGAACAGAGCCAAACAAACACAACCCATATTATAAACTGTTTTTAGGCCACACCAAATTGAATACTTTGTCATCGGATTTTTTTCTAACAACAATGGAGCGAGCATGTGCAAAAATAATAAAAAATATTATGTTTTCAAATTTTGGAAATTTTCAAAAATCTATACATATGAAAAGAAAGTATTTTTTATTTGAATATGAGAATTTTAAGCAATAAATGTATACAATAATGAATTATGCGATATCCCGACCTAATATAAGATATTCCTCAATACCGAATTGTAAAAGTTTAACACATATGAATGAACAGTTCTTTAAAATATTCATTTATGAACTTGTTCAGAATTTGAATGCAAAATGAAAACACTTAGATTACCTCCATTTGTCATGTTATGGAAAAGAGAAACTATTTTGAAATCTAAAATATTTTTTATTTAAAAAATAAAATAAAACAATATAATATGGCATTTGATTGGTGGTCATGGTGGAGGTCTTGTTTTGTAGCGAT
This sequence comes from Congeria kusceri, assembly GCA_027627225.1. Lineage (NCBI taxonomy): Eukaryota > Metazoa > Mollusca > Bivalvia > Myida > Dreissenidae > Congeria > Congeria kusceri. The sequence goes on along the minus strand of CM051027.1, from coordinate 54,088,731 downwards.
CCTTAAACCTTGCTGCAGTTTACGGTTTATAAAAAAGTTCGATAACGTGGAATTAATATTTTTAATGCATATCGTGATGAGAAAGTAACATGTTCGCTCTTACGCAGATTAGTGTGCAAAATCCATATTTACTGATACATGCAGTTAAATGACATAAAATAATAAACTATGTCTAACTGAACACACATTATTTAAACAGCCTTTTGAAGATTTAACAGTATGGATATTACACTAAAATGTACACATTAAATTGTCAGTTTTCAACATTTTCACATACAACATGTACAACGTAAATATTCCGCATTTTTATTTTTAAAGTAGATCTAATATAAAACTTACCCCTTTTAATATGACTACGTCACCAATATTAATCGCTTACAAGACTTCAATTTGTTTTGGCCTTATCTCAGAATGCGAAAACTATTTTCCCATTAAATATACCTTATTTTAACCGTTGTTATATGCTAGGTTTGATATCTTAATTTCATATTTTTGTTAAAGAAATGACCCTCTTGAGGCCCTTGTCGCTGAAATAGTCCCTTTAAGGCAATGTGCTTTTTACTGTGTTAAAAGTAATTCGGTTGTTCTGCCTTAAAAATTGCGGTCTGGGCCTGAATAAAAGACATTAACATGAGAGGTTAGTAGTTTTCATCAAACAACAATGTTAAAATTAAAAACATTTTATGCACACCAACGTCTTTGACATAATTTTTTTACAATGACGATTGTCGTCTATATGTACTCGGTGCTTCCATAGAACTGCGTGTGTGATCGTTAGGCTCACACAAATAATACATTTATGTATGCTGCAGCTCAAAAGTCCTTAGGCATCAATCTATATCATCAAACACTTACATTATCAGATGATTTGGAGTTAGAGGGGCGGAAAAAATTAGATCCTACAAACCTATACATGTAAATTATATATTTTATTCTATACGCTTACTAGGCGTCTGTGCAAAATTACATGATAAGAAAGCTGATAGTTTTATAAAGGTATATCATTCTTTTATGAGATACAATGTCTAAGAAATTCTAGGTTATTATGAGCTTTTAAAAATCGAATACAACACAGTTTTACGGGTGAAGGAGGGCTTATGCCACCTCCGCCCCCTCTAAATCCGCCTATGATTATAAGTTACATTAGTTCTTTACTCTATAAATCGTCTGAAACTTAGCGTTAAACGAGCGTTAAACACAGGAGCAGTCCGATTAATTTATATTATGTGTTTTTAATTATTTCTTACGGTATATAAGTAAGATATTTTCCAAGTCAAGTAAAAAATATATTCGAATAGTTAGAAACAAGAAATGTCCTTTAAAAAGACAATCGGCGTAAAAATTAATATTGAGATTGATTTTGTTTGCCCTAAATATATTACAAGAGGACCAAGCTATGACTTCACGGACCCCATATTTTTCGGTCCCTACTAAGGAGACTTCTCGGACACTAGATTTTTCGGACACTAAGAAAACGTATCAGCCCCCAAAATTAATTTGAGATAAACTCAATAATTATTAATATCTGTACCGTGAATAAACCGATCATATACCGCCCCATGTTTTCAACAGTGATACATGAATAAGCTAAATACTAGTAATTTACGTAAACATAATTGATACATGAATTTGTCAGGCAAATTTAACAAATTAACATTGTAAGAAAATAATAGCGGGAATGAATGAGCAGTAAGTTTATGAATTCCCCATTTATTGCAAGTCTCGGTTTTATAGTCAAGGCTGTTGGGGTTAAACATATGCCAAACTCGGACAAAATTAGAACAGAAATAAAACTCTGATTATCATTTAGTTCAATACTTGTAGCATCCAATACCACACAGTTCGCAAAAGTTCCGGCTTGGGAAACTGTACAAACTTAGATGGCCGCCAAAATGGCCGCCAAAATTGTAAAAAAAAAAACTTTACTCATTAATACTTACCAGCAGTGTGTATTTGCCCATCAGAATGTTTTCAATGTTCAAAACAATCGCTAGTATGTTGAAATACATTAAAAAAAGAGAGGTTGTTATAATTGTTGACGCGTGCGCTTAAATATATTGCATAATTTGGAAGAAACATGGTTTTTATTTTTGATTTATAAGCAATATACGTAATTTTCGTTTTTGTTGCATCAAATACGTATTTCCAAATTACTTAAAATATGAGCTAATATGATGAAGAAATGCCATGTCAACGCATGTTGGTAGTTTTGGACAAGTTCTGAGGTCATTTAGAATTTTAAAAAATGTGTTGTCAGTGGGTGTGGTAACGGATAATACGCAATTTAACTATAGGCATCATTCCGTTTTCTCTGAATTTACGCTGGTCCTAACACAATGTTCTGATTAAAAATACAGCACATGTGACATGACAGTGGTTACTAGAATTTGATCAATGTATTTGAAGAACAAATTGCATAGTACATAGATACTCCAAAAGAAAGGTGGAAATCTACGTAAAGGAGATGCGGGGCGCCGAGGTCCAGTACGTACTACCTCTATTATATTGTTTACATGGTCAGTTTGTACTGCAATTTAACTGCCCATTTAGTTCCAGTTTGGGTACCTAAGTTACATTTTATCATTTTATTGTCGCCTAAAATTTATTGAATTAAATATGATTATTCAAACATACCAAATAGTAGCTAAATAATCGGACTATTTACACTTATTCGGATAACACATAAAACTGTGATTTTCAATGCTATTGTTAATCAATCACATTACAAAATTTCTTTTAGATGTGATAAGCAATCTCGTTTTTTTCTTATTGATAACATTACAATAATGGAATAATCATTATTGGTCACAATTGTACAGAGGTGTGTGATCCGTTCCTGTGCGTGCATGCATACAGCTGAATCACTATGTCCATTTAGCAACGTTGCCAATATTAAATTCCCTAACAATAACGGTGTAGTATGTGAAATTTAGACTGTTTTATTATAATAGTATTGATAATAATTCTGCTTAATTGCTGGTCAGAGTAATGGTCCTTGGTAAGTGACCTAACATAATGACCCCAAAGACACGTATAAAGTTTCAGTTGAATATCTGTAGTAGTTACAGAGATATGTACTTAATGCACGCAAGCCTTAACCTGAATTTTCTGCAAGTACAAAAAGGGCCATAATTCTGCTAAAATGCTGGTCATAGTTATGGGTCTTGGCCAGTGACCTCATATAATGGCCATGAAGACATATGTGACGTTACAATTGAATATCTGTAGTAGATATACAGATATGGATTTGTTGCACGCAAACTTTAATCTGAATTTTGACATGAAGAAGAAAAAGATGCATATTTCGGTTAAATTGTAGTTCAGAGTTATGGGCCATGGTCACTGAACTTACATAAACACCCGTAGGACATGTGTGAAGTTTCAATTTAATATCTGTAGTAGTTACACAGATATGGAGTTGTTTGACGCAAACCTTAACCAGAGCATTAATACGCCGACGCCCACGAAGGGATAAGTAGCATAGCTGGGAACTATTCGGTGAATCATCGAGCTAAAATAAATAATAATTAATAATAATAATAATGATAACATTACTAATACCAATAATAATGCGTCTGGGGTGATCCTGGGCTGTCCGTGTCCACAACTTGTTGAAAATAATGTATCGATTAGCCCCGGACAAGCACGGTACCAATACGGAACAACACGGCTGCAACACGGACTAATACGGCTGCTTTGCGGACCATCACAATTTGATCGACATTCCCTGACCATACCGGTAGTTTGAAGCATGTCTAAACCTTCCGGGACAGTGCTCGTACCAAGCAAGACCACGCCGGACCATCAAGGACCCAATACGGTCAACTAAGGACCCAACATGAATCAGATGTTGGATCTTCCAGGGATCTACCGCCACCATTCGGGACGTTGGTGTGACTGTAGCTTTAACAGCGTAGTGGCAGCATCAGCAATGATGAAGACGCGAAAATTCAGCTATTCATACCGAAGCCATGCTGGTCATTTCCAATCCGGGCCAGTCCGTAGCTCAATGGTGCTGGTCCGTGCTGAGCCTACGCGGTCCGTGCCAGTCCTGGAGGTCGATGATGATCCGTGATGAAAAAGTACTAACACCGTGGTTTTTAGGACGGTCCTGGACATTATCGAGATGATCGATAGTGGTTGCTTGGTGGCACCGTGTTGATAGCGTGTGGATCCGTGGTGTTACTGTGTTAATTGTATCCTGCATTGTTCTCCAGAGTCCGCGTGAATTGATCGTCGAGGGGACTGTCGACGCTATTTACGTAAATTCCATCCGATCACCCCAGATCAAGGCCCCTCTTGGTCCGGGATTATCCTGGATGGTTCTTGTGTAATCCGGCGTAGGTGTGACTTTAGCTGCAGAAAACTAGGTTTGAAATGCATGGCAGTATGTTGAAACTGTGAGGAAGATTGTTATAAACATGTCGAGATTTCTGGCTGTTATGCCAAGTACACATACGAGGGGTGTTTGGAAATTATTGAGACAGTGCATCTTACAATTATTCCAGAAATCCTCATTCAAATTATCCCAAAAAAAAACTGAAACTGCCCCAAACATTTTTTTCCCGGACCGGAACTTTTGGGAACTTTGTGGTTTAGGAAAGCTGATGCTATTTCCAGCATGCAAAAAATCATTTCTGTTCTAATTTTGTGCAGGTCTAATCTGAACATCCTTGACTATTAGGATTCTCCAGGTGCTGATTGATGCGTGTGTATTAACACAGCTTTACCGCGCGCTATTTTTAGAATGATTCTCTTGCTGGAGTTGTACTCGCTAGAATTAATTCACGGGGACGATAGTCGGTTACAGCGTACAATAATATTTTTGCACAATAATAAAATATAAGCTCAATCAAATTTGCTAATATTTGTTTTGCTTATTTATCAGAAAAATACCAGAAATTTACCACTTTATAGTTTGTGCTTGCGAGCTCAACAGGAAACATTGTACGTTGTGACAGACTGTCGTCACCGTGAATTGCAGCATTGTAATTGCTATTTATAGAGCGCGCCGACTATGTAGGCTAAACAATATAGTGATTTCATTATGTGCATGAATATAACATTCTGATCATGACATACAATGAGTAAAATTGTTCATAATTATGTTCATTTCTAGAGTGTATGTCGAAGAAATGTTTATAACTTTAATTTAACCGCTTATGTAAACAATTATGTAAATGTTTTATCCCCAAAAGTATGCAACAGTTATTAGTATACGTTAAACCATTGTTTGAAGTTTGCATTCCCTAAAATTAGAAAATTTGCCCAATTCTATTGGCATTCAATTTTCCCGCTGCATAATTATCGCAAGAAATCTAGGTCAAAAATGATCTTAGACAGCTACGCCGAAAAAATCCTTGCCGATGTGAATACTTTCGGTTTAGCGGGTAATGTCGTTAGAACGCTTCAATAACATCGTTTAAAGCCATGTTTTGTGAGTGTAGTAGGGAACCAACTGTTTTCAGAAAATAAAAATGCCAACCTCCGCGCAGAGAGTTAACTGTGTCGGAGCATATCTCATTAAATCCCTGCTAGTATTGTTAATCAGCGTCCAAAATTTTAGTCGATTAATCAGCAACAAGTTCTGACTAAATAACCGATTAATCAGGATTCTTGAAAGTAAAGGAAATACGCCCTAGACTGCAACGTTTCAATGATTGATATTGTTTTATTTAGTTTGGCAATACATATGGGTCTGATTTATATAGCAAGTATGAAGGAAATAGGCATAAAACATGTTTGTGTAAATACAGTTTGTGAACTGCATTATCCTACTAACATGCTGGACTATTGACAAGATACATATTAGATATATTAATTATTGAAAAGTAAAGCAACCACACAAACACTATAAATCTTTATCTTGTGTTGGGTACAAAAATGCAAAATTTATTTTTTTTAAAAACAACAAACAACAAACATGGCATAGATAAAACAACATGTAATGCTAAGGGTCGGAAGAAATAAGCAATACATATAGATTTGTTATTTTAGCTGACCGCAGCATGAATTGCTTGGTGAGCAATTGGTATAGAGGACCTATCATGCATCGTCTGTCTTCTGTCGTCATGAAATTTCGAGGAAAATGCAAAATGGCCATTTTCAAACAGAGAGAGTTCATTTTAATCCTATCTTCACCAATTTTTCAGTCTGTGTGTGACAGTATGACATATGCCGATGCCAAAAAAATCATAAACATAGAAGTTATGACCCTTTGTTCGATGGACAAATATATAAAAATGTCATTTCCTATATAGAGACTTTTCATCCAATCTTAATAAAACTACCATAATTTATATGTGGCCATAAGATATAGCTGGAACTACTGGAGTTATGACCCCTTGTTTGTGAAGAAAATTCTAAGACAGTGAGTTTTTATTCATCAAATTTTTATCAAATTTACACAGTTTGTGTTGGACCATATCACAACAGAGTCTTAAAATCGACCAGAGCAGGAAAATTACAATGGAATTATTTCCGGGGTGAAAATTAATGGAAAAAACGGATGGTTACTGGTAATTCATTTTCCACCCAATCGGTACCATACATCTTCTATTGGTCGATGACCATCAGATCTCAGACAAATTTGGAAATAGGAAGTGTAGATGATAATACAGCTTCATTTTAAGAAAGGAGCAAATAAGAACGGCGAGCATGACTTGACCATTGCACAGCCATCCCTATTATTGTTCTGAACTACCTTTTTTTCCAAAACTGAGCGCGAAAATTTGGATACCAGGTTGGAAATATACCTAGGTCCCTACTCGTTTATGGCAATTATTTGGTTTTTAATAAGAAAGGGTAAAACACCATAATTTTATTAATTTTATCTTTACATTTTATAACTTTTGTTCAAACCTTTCACAAATTTAGAGTAATATCTCCATTTTTAACAATACTGAGCGGAGCCATCATGGACTGTGTTGGTAATTAACACATTATAGCTTTTCTAGAGACGAATATTAGTTCTGCAAATCATATCAAAATATATAAAATGTATACATTTTATTATATTGAACAATGTATTTAATTATATGTGCATGTGTGTTATTTAATTATATTATTTGATCACTGGAACATATAAACGAATCGGATCACTTGTTCAAGAAGAAAGGGATTGGAAATATTTCAAGAAAGAAAACTCATGCATAGATATCTTCAATTGATCGACGAATCCCAAATCTTAATCGACTAATTAATCATTACCTATTAGTCGTTGATTAATCGACGAAATGATTAATCAGAACAACACTAATAATGATACAATTACAATTTTGTAAAAAATAAATATTAAATCACCTCGAAACCGTCTCCCCTGAAAACTTCCAAATCTGTAAGTTTTTAACTCATGAAGGCAGTGGTATTCGTAATACCAATGGGGGAAGTAAACACTGTGAAGAGTTTGTAAAACTGCTTGGGAGATTTGTCATACGATACCAGTTTACATCATAATCATATCATTTAGTTGTTGTTAACACGGTGCATACATGCATACAGTTTCGCCATTGCATAATCTTTGGGCTGATAAACCGAATACATTTATAAACATGATATCAGCCTATATTGTAACTCCCGATTTCAAAATAAGTACATGTAAAACCATTGGTCCTATAAACAATGATATTATCGAAATTCAAAATGAACCATATTAAATTGATAACTAGTAAATTATACGTAAAATGTACCCAGAGGTATGCAGGGGCGGTCCAGAATTTTCGGGGGTGGGGGTGGGGGGGCGTACACTTTTGGTTATTTTAATGTTGTCCAGCAGTGACCAGTGACAGCTTTAAACTGTCAATAAGCGTCAAGCGAAATTTGGTGTGATTGCTAATGGAACATTGAAAAAAATTGATTTGGATTTTTGGAAAGTAAAGTATTTATTGAGACAAAGCTGTTTTAACTTGAAAGTAGTCATTGGTTTGACATTAATTTCGAGTTTTAATCACATAACTCCGAAAAGTGTCTATATCTTTATATGTATCCTGTGGCAACTCTTTATTGTCTCAGATATGTCTTTTTATATAATATTAACTATTTAGGAAACAAAACAACATCATCCACAATGTTTTTGTATGAGACAGAATCCATACTACTGTATTGACCAAAATATCAAATATGAAGTCATTAAAAAGTATGCACAATGATGAGATAAGGATATACACAATTAATACGGACTTATTCACAGATTTCCATGTTTAGAAAATGTCATAGTATGTAAGTTATAAAAATTGACGAAAAGCGTTACAAACGATTTTTAATTTTTGCCATTTCATTTCTCCTTTACTGGAACTGAAACACGACACATTATTTCGAATGTATTTCTTTGTCAGGAATATAATTTTGCTCCTGGACATAATATTATAATGTATTGTTCTGTTTGGAATCGGTTACATTTGGAAATTTGCCAATCTGTGAATATGTCCATTTCAAAGAGTAAATTCAATAAAACCACTATTCTTGCAAATGTAACTGTAAAATATAATTGGCATGATTTTCTACTATTTGGACACACTGATTCATATACGCTCGTCATAATTCTATAGACACTCGCTCATAACAATTCAAAATTAATTTAAATCAACAAAATCAACTGTATAGACACAAACAAAACAACTGAATGTCCAGAAACACTCAAATTTAAGACGATTCCTACAGTTTTTTCCCTTCCGTTAAAAATTTTCATTTTTACATAATTGGCAGATTGTTCAATGCCTTATACAATGAAACCATAAAAAATGGGGGTCACCGTATTAGATGATTTGGAAATTGCATGTAAATGACCTACCCGCGAATGCATTTTAGGGAATTCAGATGCTGTTTTTGTTTGAGCAAAAAAATAGTATTGACCATTGATTGGTAAAAAATAACGACATCCTATTGGTTGAAATGGGTAATTGTAAGAAAGCAACCCGTCACTTAGTGAAAAAATATTTAATTTGCCAAAAAATGCTTTTCATCATTTTTTAACGAAAACATTCTACATTTTGTAATCATATACAAGTTTGGTTTTGACTATTGAAAACAAGCTGTTCCTGAATTTTCGATATTTATTACATAGCTATATTCTAAACAACTGCAAGAAAGAAAATTGGGGGTCACCGAGCTTGTTTTCGAGAAAAAATATGTAGTTTACATGTGCGTATTGGACATTTTTCTGTAAAAAAAAACAGGATGAAATGAAAGTAATAATTTATAACAATACACTAATAAAAGTAAATTGATACATATTATAATAAATTATTTTCGTAACAGCAGTTTATTATGACTGTGTACAAAGAGTTATTACAGCCAAAACACTTTCACAATAATCGCAAGCATGTGCACAGCTATGTGCGAATCCAATGTTCAGTCAGCGTGTTCCTACTTTCGTTTTCAGTGTATTATCAAACTTTCGCAAATAAAATCGAGTCAAAAGTCACACCTACTATGATCATGGCAATCATTATGAATATATTTGACTCTAGTTGGTAATAACAGTGTACACAATATTTAATAAATAGTATTATCTGTCAAAACACCTCCCTTTATGAAGATTTAAATCAACTCAACTGATGCGCGAAAAAGATGTGAAGAAAAACTACCGAAATCGTCTTTAACATAAAAGCTATTTAATTACGACACAAGTGTAGAACGAAAGCTCGTACATTTAAGAAATATCAATACCTGAAATATTCTAGAAATTAACGCACATGAACGCACATTTTATAACATCGTCACTAATTCAGTGCTTATCATTGAACTGTTTTCCATTTTATGAATCTAACTGAACATTACTGTACTACAGTCTTCATTTACTTTCATTCACTTATGCTCAACCTTATTGACCTCTCCCGTAAATATTCATTTTACAGACCCGGCAATTCTGTCTGCACGGGCGCCACTGGGCACTTTGAATTATACGTAACACACTGATACGCCCCGTTGCTGTCTGCTTTCTTCAAACAGAGAAAACAAAATTTTTGACCGCAACGGCATGTCATTTGATTGCATCCTTCGTTGTGTTCGATTAAAATCCAGCATCCTGGACATGCGCGAATCGCAGGACATTCTACACCAACCACCTTTATCTTCCAGCATTCCTTCAGGAGACGCAGTCGTGTGTCCTCACCAAAGCATGCCATAATTCCACAGTCACGTGATCCAAAAGTGAAAAGCAAATCTTTGAGCAGAAACCACAGGACTTCAGGCAGTATGATATGCCTTCGGATCACACTTCCTTACTATTGTTATGCACGACAAACGCTGGACAGCTCTGTACAGCTACACTACCTGGAAACAGAACGAACTATTGCATAGGAGAAAAAGTAATTCGGTTGTTCTGCCTCAAATTGCGGTCTGGGCCTAAATAAATAACAGGCATGGCAAGTTAGTTGTTTTTATCAAACAACAATGTTAAAATTAAATACATTTTATGTACACTTACGTCTTTGACAGAAACGTTTTTAACAATGACGATTAACGTCTATATGTACTCGGTGCTTTCAAAGACCTGTATGTTTGATCATCAGGCTTACACATAATACATAAAAAAAGAGAATCCCTTCGTCATCGATCCATATTTTCAAACTATTACATTAAGTTACATTCGAGCTCAGAAGTGTTACTCTAATCTTCTGAAAATTAGCGTTACACGAGCGTTTAACACAAGTGCGGTCCGATAAACTGTTATTGTCATAGGTACGATATATTCAAAGTCGATTATGAAATATATTATAAGTCAAAAACATCCTAACCTATTTGGATACTTTTGCTTCAGCGTGATTTCCCGTCCGCCCAAAACATCCTGGGTTATGTGCACTGGCCGTTAGAACGCTTAAATTAAAAGCGTATTTCTTTTGAAGACTCGTTTTGTGAACGTTGTTAAGTGTAGTAGGGAGCCAACTGTTTTCAGAAAATAAAACTGGGGATTTTATCATTATCGTACAAGTTATTATAATAGTCACCCAACACATCTACTTTCACCATCGCATATAGTGATTTACAGTTTCGTCACGGAATAATCGTTCACCAGATAAGCTGCATGTATTGCATTGTAAAGTAAAGTTTGCGAATTTCAGTGCCGTTTATTAAAGCGACTATGTCAACGAACAATTGGTTTCCTATTACACTATAAATGATATTAGATTATAGAAATGCGCTTTGCTAAGACAAGTACACTGTACATTAAATGAAGAATTCATAGTTTCATAATATAATACATAATGAGATATTAGATTTTAAAAAAACACAGCAAAAATGTTTGAAAACAATAAACCCCCAAGCAGGTATCGAACTCACGAATTAGAAGACATACGAAGAAATGACAGCAGACGGCGCATCAACTAACTGCGCTGTTCTGCCTGTTTCGTTGACATAGTCCCTTTAAGACAATGTTTTGTTCGGCCATATAAGCCCCAGATGTGGTGCAAATGCAAAACAAAGTCTTAATATGGTTATTTTCCTTATTAAATCATCGAAGCTTTATGCAACAACCTCTTATAGAGTCTCTTAAACAACGCATGAAACTGAAAATAAACCGCACCTGAAATAAGAAAAACAAGAGGGCCATGATGGCCCAAAGCGCTCATCTGAGAACTGGTACAGATGAAGACCACACTGTTGTGACAGGTTTGAAAATTAAGGTATCTGAACAATACGCAGAGGGGGATAGGATCAATTTTGATTTAAAACATCCGTTAGTGCAATGGGCTAACTAAAGTATGAGTTGGTAGTGGACGTGCGTTTTTTTTTGCTAATGGTTCTCAAATCATTTTTCTCGTTAATCTTACCTGACCCTTTTTCATTTAGTCATTGACAATTCTGGAAAATGCAGAAACATTAGATTTTTATGTCTTTTTCGCCAACATTTTTGGAGAACTAGTTGCAATGCGATAATTGCGATGGCTGTGCTATAAGGTTAAGTTTTGCTTTTTCTTCGATAATGTTCTGTCCAATGATGATAACTGAGGTTAATGCAGACTCTGTAGACATCAATGTTGCATGTACAAATAACTTCATGCAAGTCTTGCAACTGTTGGAAATCAAATTTTATCAATCAATTTTTATGGTCATGCGCAAACTGTGTAAGTTGTGTCAACATTGAATCAAAAATCGTGCGTGCAAGCCAAACATTAATAACTTGTTGATGTTTTTTCCCAAACACAAGGGCAATGACTCTTGTGTTTCTGGCCCGATCATGCTTATATTCGACTTCACCTGTAGTCTTACGTTCATAGACAAACTTTACACGATTTGTGAAGATTGGATGAAAAATGAAGTCTCTATCCTGAATAATATCCATTTTTGCTTATTTTTTCAAAAACAAATGGCAATAACTCTGGTGTTTCTGGCCCGATCATGCTTATATTCGACTTCACCTTTAATCTTATGGTCATAGACAAACTGTGCAAGATTGGCGAAGATTGGATGAAAAATGAAGTCTCTGAATAATGTCCATTTTTTCATATTTTTTCACAAACAAACGGCAATAACTCTGGTGTTTCAGGTCCGATCTTGCTGATATTCGACTTCAACTGTAATCTCGTGATAATAGACAAACGTGTGCAAGATTGGTGAATATTTGATGAACAATGAAGTCTCTATCTTGAATAATGTCCATTTTGTATATTGTTTAAATAAACAAAGGGCAATAACTCTGGTGTTTGAAAAACGATGTGACCCATTGTTGGCGTCTGCTGAGATCTGATGGTCATACACAAACTGTGAAAGTTTGATTAAGAATGGATGGAAAATAAAGTCTTTACGTTGAAAAGGGGCATTTTTCACTTTTTTGGCATGAAAAAGAGGCAATAACTCTGGTTTTACCGGTGTGATCTGACCCAATAGCAATCCCATCCGAGATTATATGGCCATACACAAACTGTGCAAGTTAGGTCAAGATTGAATAAAAAATGTAGTCTTTATCGCGATAACGGTCCAAATTGTTGTACGCATACGGACGACGGACAATGGACGACGCCGAAGATGTCCCCTATACCAATAGCTCACCGAGCACTTCGTGCTCTGCTCGGGTGAGCTAAAAACCGAGTGTAGTTTAATCAAAGGGCCACACAATAGGCACGTTTAAATTTTCGAAAATAATATTAAAACCCAAAAATCAGCTTAAGGAATCTTCAAATGTCCAATATTGTGTGCTTTTAGAAGGCCATATTGATTACTCGATGCAAATGTCTCACTTAAAAATTACGCGGTGGAACGTTTACCCCCTGGTTTGGACGTGGACGTTATTTTACAATATGCGGGGGCGGTTATCATCAACTATCATATGATAAGTGCTTACAAATACATGTATAGATTCTCACCATTGTTCACCGTTAGTCAGATAACTTGCACGTATTGATAAACATGATATCATTTTGTGACTCCCCATTACAAAATTACCTTACTAGGGTCCTCTGTAGCCGGGCCGGCTAGCTCAGTTGATAGAGCGCTGGACAACAAATTCGAGGATCGCGGGTTCGATTCCTAGCCCGGCCACATAACTTGTGTGGGGATTGGTCATGAAATTATTTCTACGGCCATTCTCCCCCTACCTCTGTATCAAGTAGGGCAGTTGTCAGTTACTGGCATAAGTATGTGCACTCAGTACTGGTAAACCAGCTTACCCAGGAAAAGTGTGAGTAGGTTAACTGACCGCCGTTATATGACTGAAATACTGTTGAATACGGTGAAAAATCCAAACAAACAAAACAAAACAAGGGTCCTCTGTAAGTTTATCGATTTTTTTTCTCCACCAAATGCAAAGTGAGTACTGTATGGATAAATTACGTTGCAGCCTTTTTCGAGAATTTAGAGCCATTTACGGGCCCTTACAATTCGATCACAAGAATTAATAATTCAACATGTCAATTTGTTGACCATAATTAATTTGACACCTCTGTTAACAACAAAATTGTTCTCAGAAGAATGATATGATGGAACATTGAAAAAGTAAATGCAAAAAAAATGCATCTGAAACAATGCATTATTTGTAAACATACCCAAAGGCATGGCAATTATAGTTCATTTGACTTGATATAAACGGTACAATACAGTATACATGTATTGCCAAATATGTAAGCTATGTACTGTATTATTTGCGTGCAATCACGTTCATCGAAATTCATGTCAGAAATGTATTACAAAAATAATTAGTCATACGTACTAACATGATTGGAGAGTGATGATAATATGAACCATAACTACTATATTACTTACGCCTAATATTTAAGTAACATAAGAAAGAAGTGAGAGAAATAAACTTACATCTTGACAATACAATGAACTAATTTAATGGAGTATTAAATCTGTATTACTGTTTCGATATGTCAGTAAATTTTGGAAATAAGCAAAGGTATCAAAGTGAATATCATTCTGATATATAGTTGCATGTGAGTTCACAAAAGAAACAGTTAAGTTTTACCACATGGTAATTTCTATAATAAATGATTTTGCCCGGGTTTTGTATTTAACATAAAAACCAGATGCAAATATGTGACTACATAAATTGAACGTTTTAAAGAAAACTAAAGTATACATTTGCTTAAAAAACATGTATCCTTATCTGAATTATGCATGTTTGTCCGGTCATCGGGTAATCTAATGAAGCGAAAACGAAATTACATTAGATTAATCGGACGTTCAAGTTCAAGCGCTTACAAACAATTGAAAGGTAATAACTAGTTCTATATTCGAATGTGTAATGTACAAAATGGTTTGTTTATTAAAAACAAAGCCACAATGATATATTAAAAATATTATATGTAATAACATCTTATGAAAACAAGGGACCTTTTTATCAATTGTATTTAAAAATGATTGATAGACCATAATAAAGACGACTACACAAATGCTGTCTACAGGCTCCGGCTTGTGGATGAACTAATTTCGATATCGAAATGTATTAGGTCTACCCGGTGGTAGAAGGATACAAAGACATGGTTTAAGGAATGTTATATATTATGTCACAAGGAAGTTAATATGTATAAAACTACGTTTTTCATTTTTTATTACGTAACAATATCAACTAATTATATTAAAGTTCGATGAATAATACGTATGTGAAAAGTTACTCACATATTTAAGATGTTTTCATGCTAATTAAGCAACGGTTTTTACTAAAAGAAACAATTCAACTGAAGGTATTTATTCACCTGTGTAATCCGGTTTTAATAATGTTGTCAGAGACAGAATGTGCTTATATGTACGTGATTGTTTATAATCATTTGTAAAAAAGATGATATTGTAAAACATAACTACAATGTATTACAAATTTACATTTCATCTCTCATCACTTAGCGTATACTTTTCCCAGAAATTTATTATTTGAATGTGAGGTTATATGAAATAAAGAAGCCAATACAAATAACAACAAAAATCAACCAATACTCACACAATTTCAAAAATAAAATAATATAAAATAAACAACATTGTACAATTCTCATTTTTTCCATTCTTGGACTCCTTCTGTTCCTCGTCTACATCAATGACATGCCCTCGAAAGTCTCGTCCACCTCTCGGTTCTTTGCCAGAAGATACGCTCAAGTGCAGACACCAACGCCTTGCAGGATGATTTGGACAGACTCCAGAAATGGGAAAAGGATGGGATGATGTCCTTTAATCCCATCAAATGTGAGGTAATCAGAATCACAAGAAAGCGGAATCCTGTTAAGGCCACATACTACATTCACGGCCAAAAAACTCTCATTCGTACATAATGGCAGGCACCTTGGTGTGTGAACATTGCCGATGATCTTTCCTGGAATGCCCATAACCTGGCCACTGCCAATAAAGGCAACAACTCACTTGCCTTTCTCAGACGTAACCTTGAAAGCTGCCCCCAAGATGTAAAGGCCCAATGTAAAGGCCCATCCTTGAGTATGCAAGCGCAGCATGGGACCCGTATACCGCCACTAACATCAACCAGATCGAAGCTGTACAGCGCCGTGCAGCAATATTCGTCACCGGCGACTACAAAACTACAAGCAGCACCAGCCAGATGATTAAAGACCTAGGCTGGCAGACCCTGCAACAGCCCCGAACTGAAGCAAAGTTGGTGATGATGTGCAGGATCGTTCACAACCTCATAGATATACCGGCCCATCACCACAAGGACGAGAGGCCACTCTCGCAGATATCTACAACTGTCGTGCAGAATAGATGTATACCGGCGCTCCTAATTCCTCCTTTCAGGCATCGTACTGTGGAACGGACTCACTGAGCAAGCCGTCACATCCAGTACCCTGGAGAGCTTCTAGGGAGCGCTGGCAACTACACTGTCGAGTGAGGATGTCTGTTTTTACCATCTTTTAAACCTGTACAGATGCGCGCCTCACATCTACCTTGTATCATACACCACTGTAAGTACGACCATTCCCCAGAGTTGGATTTTTTACATGACTGGAGGAAGAAGACTGACGTCAGTGATCAGCATTTTTTTCATTAAAAGCAAATTAGATCACTGCCACAACCACAGTGAAAATATAATCATGCCCAGTTAATAAGATTCGCTACTATTGCTTTTTACATGTTGTAGGATTTATTCCTAGTACTGCCACAACGCTGCAAACTCCTCGCAGTGGATACTTCCCCATTGGTACTCTTCTCATTTACCACTGCAACCACGAGTTAAAAACTTACATATTTTGAAGTTTTTAGGGGAGACGATAATGAGGAAATTGAAGTTTTATTTTGTACAAAATTTTTATTTTATCATTATTTTTTTTATAACAATGACACAGACATGTTGCATTATTGGTCCATGTATATATATTAAGGGTTAAAATGAAAAACAAAAAAGCTACATAAATAAATAAGTGAACATAACAACGCAAGGATTTTACGTTGTCCACTTATCATGTGCTTGTCCACGATTTTATTTCGCGCCAAGTGTTTGCCTATGGTCACGTGGAACTTCGTGCTCTGCGCGGAGGTTGACAACGCAGTCATAATAAATTAGTTGTGTGTAGCCCAGAATGAAGCTTAGGTTACTCCCCTTATATACAATTTAGCCATGATTTAGAAATGAAAAAGACCAAGCACGAACATCTTTTATCTACAATTAGCGGGTATTTGAAACGACGGCATTTCTCTGTAAGCACATTTTACAATGTTTTCGATGTACGAACTTGGTGTTAAACTCTGAAAGTGTTGCACATTTCTTGAGCACATGAAATGGCTTAAAACAATTGTAGCTATACTTGTAACTGTAAGTTCTAGCTAGGAAAATATTGAGATACTTCTTATATGGGCAATGTTTTCTGACGGGCTATACCGGGGAAGGACCAAATCTGTGGTGGAAATTTTTTTGTCTTTGTCTTTATTGTTCCAACAGGATTTTGATCGCTAATTTCACGTCCTGAAAAATTACATAGTTATTCTGAACGGATTGTAATAAAATTACATACCTAGACAGATAAACCATTCCTAATTAATGTTCCCCTTATATTTGTATGATAACACTTTCATTTTGCATGCCTGAGCAATTTAAACCTATACACTATTGCATTTGTAAATCCATTTTCTGCTACACGGAACGATTGCGTCATTTCGATTGGTCAGTGAATTATATAAATAAATGCATTAATCATATGATGGCAATAAAAGTTACATAGGTTTGATCCGGGTAAGTACGGACAGTCGGGTAACTTCGGACAAATGCGTTAGTAGATAAACTTTTCTACATGTTTTGATGTTACTTGTTATGATTTTACCTTATTTAAGAAGAGTATCTTTTCGGGGAATACATGTCTAAAAATAGCATATGATGTAACAGGGGTCTCTCCCTGGTTTGGGGGAAGAGTACCTGTACCCTCAGGTTGGGGAATTTAAGCGTTGTTTCACCCAGAAGGGGGAATTTGGACTTCGCCAACAAGTAAAGAAAATCAACCTAAATACACCTTTCAAATCAGTTTATTTAGTGTAACGGTGTACAAGTAAGTTTGATTCCAGAAAATTACTCCCATAAACAAAAACAAAAACATATTTAATGGCAATTAGTTTAGGGGCAATTTTGGCCTGAAATGGGGGAAAAATATACACTTTTTTATGGGGGAATGATGCAGAATTTCGGCATCAAAAAACTGAGATCGAGACCCCTGCGTAATTTATTGGTTATTGTAAATGGTGCATCATGGGAACAACCTATCAGGAGTTTTCCTGAACTTTAAATATAAAATAGTGTCCTTAGTTTCCCAATGTAATTTGCAAAGCAAAACCAGTACTGTCCGTAGTTTTCCTACTCTGTCCGAACTTGCCCGTTTTGGGTGGCCTCGTTTCCGACTCAGTTGACGTACTTTAGACTACAGGTAGATGTATGGAATATACGATAAAATCTTAGGAAAACAGGGAATTTCCAATTTCATCATCATAATATGGTGATATCCTACAGAGCTAGGCGCAACATATTGACAAGGGGAACCCTTGTAAAAACTGTCCGTACTTACCCAGATCAACCCTACCTGGACAGATGAACCATTCCTAATTAATGTTCCATGAATATTTGTATTATCTCCACTGTGTAAACTTTGATCAATATATACTGCTACACTTTAGAGATGTTATGTCATTCTCTTGGTCAATATCAGGATAGCCTCACTCAGATTGGTTAAAGTGCTAAACGAGCCTGCCATTTTGGGAATCTCGACATACATGTAGTAGATTTATACACAAGTTTAAATCGGAATTAAATGCATTTATTAGGTAAATTTCAGCACATGTAAAGCAGTTTAAGTGTTGTTTATGTAAAATATATCGATTAATAACTTCAATGTAGCAAATTATAGGAATTTATAAAATTTTAAACTTTCAGGTTTCCACCACATGAAAGGTGATTAGACATTTCAACAAATTTAGCCCCATATAAAAAGAGCACTAAATTCATTGCACGTCTGATTGATTACACTACCTCTTTACTTATTCATTATTAAATTGAATGTGTCAAATTCATTTCATACAATGAAAAAAAGTACTATAAATAATTGCTGATTGAAGACTTATATATTTCTCTGTATCTGTCCCATTGTCTTGTATGGCAAGGAGGGTGAACCAAGTCAGAAGAAGGAATGTAAGGGTCACCAGCCGTTACCCAACATGGCCTTGAAGGACAGTCCGACAGGGGAGGCAACCACGACCAATGCCTTGGCCTTCTCCAGCATCACAGGGGAAGCAACTCTTATTGAGCAGCAGTACACAAGGTAGGGGATGAAACTTTAAATGATGGGCATGTAGTAGGAAAAGATAAAGGGTAAAAGGTAAAGGGGCTGCTTAATAGGGACAGATTGAAAAGTCAGCACAGTTCTTTGACATCTTGGCTTGTGGTTCAGGTTTTCTAAGCCTCGCTGAAAAACTATCTTTATCCAACACTGACCCAGTATTCTCTGACTCACAGGTTACGGACATTCCTGACGGAGAACATGAAGCTGTTTGGCACAGACTCCCAGGCACTTCTCTTTCCTGTCTTTGTCCACATGTACATTGAGATGCTGAGCAACGGCCATCGAGGACATGGTAAGTGTTGGCAATGGCCATCGAGGACATGGTAGGTGTTGGCATTGGCCATCGAGGACATGGTAGGTGTTGGCAATGGCCATCGAGGACATGGTAGGTGTTGGCAATGGTCATCGAGGACAGGGTAGGTGTTGGCAATGGCCATCGAGGACATGATAGGTGTTGGCAATGGCCATCGAGGACATGGTAGGTGTTGCACACCGGGCTCCATGACTACGGAAGTTCTTATCTTTAAACTGAGTCTAAACCTTATATATTAGCCAAGAGAATCAAGACTTATTTGTAACAAGCTTTTTCATTGGTCAATATTTTAAGTTTGAGATTGAGAACATTCATAGCCGCGGAATCAGGCCCTATGACTATGGATATTTCTAAGCTTAATCTAATCATAGTCTTAAGTATTAAACCAATGGAAATCAAAGCTCGAAAATGTAACAAGCATTCTCATTGGTCAATATTGAAAGTAGAGACTAAGTTTCAGATTCAGAACCCACAACAAGAAACATTAAGCTTAGTCTTAATATTAAATATAAGCCAATGAAAAAATTCAAGTGTTTCACTGGTCATTATTTTTAGTTGTGGCTGAGGTTGATATTGAGAATGCTAGAACTTGTAGGGCTTCATTATTATGCCCCCCCCCCTTCGAAGAAGTGGGGGTATATTGCTTTGCACCTGTCCGTCAATCGGTCGGTAAGTCGGTCGGATGGTTGGTCGGTCTGTACGTAGACCATTCGTTTCCGCACGATATCTAGAGAAAGCTTTGACCTACGATCATTTAATTTGGTATGCTGGTTACTTGGGAGGAAAGGAAGATGCCTATTGATTTTGAGGTCAACAGGTCAGAGGTCAAGGTCACTGGGGCTTGAAACATAAAATTCGTTTCCGCACGATATCTAGAGAACGCTTTGACCTACGATCATTTAAGTTGGTATGCTGGTCACTTGGGAGGAAAGGAAGACGCCTATCAATTTTGAGGTCAACAGGTCAAAGGTCAAGGTGACAGAGGCTTGTAACATGAAAACTGTTTCCTCTGTAGACCATTTCATTTCCACTCGATATGTAGAATACGCTTTGACCTACGATCATCCAAGTTGGTATGCTGGTTACTCGGGAGGAAAGGAAGACGCCTATCAATTTTGAGGTCAACAGGTCAAAGGTCAAGGTCACGGGCTCGTAACATGAATACTGTTTTCTCCGTATATTATTTTGTTTCCCCATTATATCTAGAGAACGCTTTGACCTAGGATCATCCAAGTTAGTATGCTGGTTACTCCGGAGGAAAGGAAGAAGCCTATCGATTTTCAGGTCAACCAGTCAGAGGTCAAGGTCACAGGGGCTTGTAACATGAAAACCGTTTCCACACAATATTTAGAGACCACTTTAACCTAGGATCATATAAATTAGTATGCTGGTTATTCTTGAGGGAAGGAAGACCCCTATCAATTTTGAAATCAAGAGATCAAGGTCACAGGGGCTTGCAAAAAAAAAAATTTCCACTTAATAAAAGATGAACCATTGGTACATGGTCCTCAAATTATATATAGGTACAATGGTCAGTTTGAGTAGATGACCTATTACATAGTGACAGTTACTGAATACTTGGGTCGAGTCGTCAAATTTGATAGGAAGAATGCTCTTGCAGAGAAGACAACTATCAAGGTAATGGTTAACATGTCTCAGCTTAGATTTTTCAAAAACAGTACTTCTGTGATGAACAAAGGCTGCAAGTCGGGGGGGGGGGCATACGAGTTATGGCCCTTTATTTGACTCAAATTCTCTTAAAACATGGTTTCCTGACGATAACTCAACAATGGCTTGACATATTTAAATAATTATTGGTACACATGTGTAGCATCATAAAATACAGGTAAAATTTGACTGTGGTTACAAACCACTAATGTTTGACACAGTTATGGCCCCACTTTTTTACTTAAATTCCGGAAAAACTTGGACAGTAACTCATGAAAGGCTTCACATATTTAAATTATTTTTGGTACATAGGTGTAACATCATAAAATACCGATCAAGTTCAACTTTGGTTACAAACCACTAAATGTTGACAGAGTTATGGCTCCTATTGAAATTAAATTTTTGCAAATACACTGTTGACCATTCACAAATTAAAGCATTCTCGCTCTGTCCATTTCTTTCGAATGGATGCCATAGTTTTGTGACAAGGCCATATGCTGGGGGAATTCTAGTTGCAATTGTAATTGGAACTACTTTTTATTATGCTCCGCTCAGAATCGGGACTTCTTTTTGTGTTGTTTATTTGGTAGTTTAACAACAATAATTTTGTGTATGTCTTAAGAAAACTTAGTGTGTGTCATGTTAGAATTATAAATAAAGTGTTTTTCAGCCCACAAGTTTTTCAAGAGCCACTGTGCAATATTTGGAACTGATACTGAACGACAGACGATCTTGGAACAGCTGTCCAAGCTCTCGTCCAAGGCTGATATGATCTCGTGCAAGCATGTGCAGGCCTTCAAGTATGTCGTCCTCTTAATATTATGAGAAGAAACTGTAGATCTAACCACTTTGGAGCTGATATATCTAATGGTGTATTATTGCTCAGAAATATATTTCATAATTATTGAAATATAATGTGTTTAGTTCAAGTATGATGTACCCTGAATATTATATTAGGAAACTAATGATTAAAACTGTAGGTCTAACCCTTTTTGGAGCTAATAAATCTTATTGTGTATTATTGTTCAGAATTTAATTATAATTCATAATTTTGGAAATATTATGTGTTTAATGACTATAATGTACTGTACATTTTGTAACGTCATCGGTCAAATATTTGCCACATCCAAGTTCTATATTTTATATTTACTGCATAAAAATGTCTATGTTGAGGGTGGCAATATTAAGAACAAAACTCTTTGCACACCAAAGTATACATGTGGTAATCAGATTTTGGATACTGTTGCTTTGTTCACTGTCTACATTAAGGATTTGCTTTTATGAAATATTTTGAGAAGTAGTTCTGCAATTTAGGGTTCCTACTGGCTTTAAATTTTCCATACTGCAATAAAATGCTACTCATTTAAGGCATTTTATAAAGTTTTATGAAGACAAAATTTTAGCCATTTGAAAATTTCTTTAGCCAAATGTTGAAATGTGTAGCCATTGGTGAATGGCATAGTGAGTCCTGCTGCAATGGTCATTATTGTTGGGATATTTGAGAAAACAGGGCTTTTTTAGCTCACCTGAGCATGAAGTGCTTGGTGAGCTATTGGTGTAGTGAACCTCTCCAGCCTCGTCCATCGTCTGTGTGCCGTCAGCAATTTGTTTCGTTCTCATGCTGGAGACTTCACTTTTTATCCAATCTTAATCAAACTTGCTCAGTTTGTGTATGACCATAAAATCTCGGACGGGATTATTGTTGGGCCAGATCACACTAGAGTTATTGCCCATTTTTCTTGCATAATTATAGATAAACTACATAAAATAGAATGTTGTGAACAAAACAAATCAGTAAAACAGTTATTACAACTTCAACAGTATTGATTTCTACACTGAACACCTCATATTTCCAACAATCTGAAAGTCAACCATTAATTGGGCATTTTGGGACTGGATTTGGGGAAAAAAAAATTATGCCATTGGGAATATGACCCAATATAAAATTGGCCTCTTAAAAGCCATGAACACAAATTGTATGTAAAAATTGAGAAGAAAGGAGCTCTTGCTTTGAGGAAATGTTGTGACTTGCTTTAAGCAAACAAAGAGTCAGCAAGATGTTTTTGCTCATTCTAGGGACATGAAATACAGGGTTCCTCTGAGCAAAGAGAAGTTTGAAGTCTTGCATAGATATTTGAAGGTAAACAATACTAAAGTCTAGGTTGGCGCTAAGAAATGTGAAATAATAGCCAAAAAAATTTGATTTGGCATAGAAAACCCATTATTTATAAATATCTTCAGAAAATATTCTTCATGTTTAAATATTTTGCAGACATTTTAGTAGCCAAATATAAATTTTAGTAGCCAAATAGAAATTGTTGTAGCCAAGGGCTATTTTGGCTACAGTTAGCGCTTACATAGAAAGTAAATATTGACCACACAAAAATGTAAGTTGGGTTTTTTGTATGTACATGGATTTAATTGTAGTTGTTATTTTAGTGATCAGATGCCACTAAATGTAAAATGATTATTGGTATGCTATTAATTTTGTTGTGGGTTAACTAAATTTATCTGTAACATGATCATAATTATTAACATGAACAGTTGTGTAAAGAAAGACACTTAATAGTGGTGTCGTTGGAAAATCTATAATTCTTTTAACATGTAAAATGTTCATACCCAGGTTAGAGTTTAAGACCTTTTAATAATAAGGTAGAAACCAAAAATAATGTTGACCTAAATGAAAATTCATGTTACTCACTGACAAATGAGTAAGCATGTTGACTGATTGTACATTTCATACATGGATATTGTGGAGCTTTGCATAGACATAAGGCTAAAACAAAAAAGTGTGTGTTTCGGGCAACTGTCTCAAAAAATTTAGGTAGGGTGGGTATTGAGTTTTTTTAACTTTATTTTGATGAATACAAATTTCACTGAAAACGTACATCGCTAAAAACTTTAGGTTTGTTTTTTTTTAGCTAGGTAGGGTTGGGTTTCCGGAAACACAGAATTTTTTGTATAAAATATCACTTTTGTTTTATTCATTTAATTATGTTCTTCAGAAAGATGACAACATGATGCTTCTACAGGTTATCAACCATAATATACACCTAGATGGTAGGTATTCACTGGCAATCTTATGTGTTGCATTTGTCATTTTTCAGAGGCGTACAGATTACAGTGATTTTCTCCTTATAACAGGTTCCTGGTAAAAGGACCCATTCCCAATGCCAAATATGGTTTTTTCCCAGTTGTAATTGAAACATTCCCAAATCTGAAATGACAGAATTCTAGATACATAGGAAATGTAAGTTTGCAATCATTTAATTACTTGCATGGTTTTGGATAAACACCTTAAAAATACCAAGTTCAGCCAGTATATAAATCTAGTTGATGTAATACCTTAATTAAAATACTTCCTTAAATATTTCCCAATTAGCAAGGTTTCATGACTCGAAATTATCAATTTGATGGGTACGTGACCCATTCCCAAAGTGCAGAAAAATCTCTGGAGTACTAGTACTTGCTTTGGAATTTTTGGATCACCTGAGCACGTAGTGCTCGGTGAGCTATTGGTATAGGGGAGCTCTCCGGCGTCACCCGTCATCCGTATGCCGTCAACAATTTGGCCCGTTATCGCGATAAAAATTACATTTTTTATTCATTCTTGACCTTCCTTGCACAGTTTGTGTATGACCATAAAATCTCGGATGGGGTTGTTATTGGGTCAGTTCACACCAGTAACACTTGAGTTATTGCCCCTTTTTCATGCAAAAAAAAGTGCAAAAATGCATTTTTCCAACTTATAGACTTTATTTTCAATCGAATCTTAACCAAACTTTCACAGTTTGTGTATGACTATCAGATCTCAGCAGACGCCAAACATGGGCCAGATTATGTTTCAAACACCAGAGTTATTGCCCTTAGTTTATTAAAACAATGTACAAAAATAGACATTATTCAGGATAGAGACTTAAGCAAGATTGGACCAGAAACACCGGAGTTATTGCCTTTTGTTTGTGAAAAAAAATATGCAAAAATGGACATTATTCAGGATAAAGGCTTCATTTTTCATCAAATTTTCACCAATCTTGCAAAGTGTGTCTATGACCACAAGATTAAGGGTGAAGTCGAATATAAGCAAAATCGGGCAAGAAACACCAGATTTATTGCCCTTTGTGTTTGGAAAAAAACATCAACAAGTTATCAATGATTGGCTTGCACACACAATTTTTGATTCAATGTTGACCAAACTTACACAGTTTGGGTATGACCATAAAAATTGATTGATAAAATGTGATTTCCAACAGTTGCAAACATTGCACGCAGTTATTTGAACATGTAACAATTGATCAGATGGCTTCAGAGCCTGCATAAACCTCATTTATCATCATTGGACAGAAAATATTCAAAGAAAAAGCAAAACTTGACCTTATAGCACCGCCACTGCAATTATCACATTGCAACTAGTTCTCCAAAACTGTCTGTGAAAAAGACATCAAAATCTACTGTTTCTGCATTTTCCAGAATTGTCACTGACTTAATGAGAACGGGTCAGGTAAGAATATAGAGAAAAATGATTTGATAAGCATTAGCAAAAATACCGTTCTTTAGTTAGCCTATTTCACCAACCGATGTTTTAAATCAAAATTGACCCTATCCCCCTTTGTGTATTGTTCAGATACCTTAATTTTCAAACCTGTCACAACGGTACGGTCTTCATCTGTACCATTTCTCAGGTAAGCGCTTTGGGCCATCATGGCCCTCTTGTTTTAAAAGGTCATTTTGCAATTCACATTGAAACACATTTTTTTTGGAGTTTATTTAGAAATACATGTATGTATAATTTTAGGGTCAGTTGTGAAACCTAAGGCAAACATACTAGCTCTACGAAATTCTTGTAATGCACTGTTTTATAATGTATGCATGTTTTGAAATAGGATAGAATGATACCGTTTCAGAATTTATTTTATTTTTATAGAACCAATTTTCGTATATATGTCTTTGGCTAAGTGACTACAAGATCTCAAACACTGTATTATCCAAATATTATATACTGAATGTATGACCATGTTGTCTTGGGCATTTAAGACACAGCTTTTAATTAGATAATAAAACAAATTTTAAGTTTGAGATCTTTTGCAGTTATAGAGCCTGGATGAATGAAGCATCTTAATAATATGTACAAAGTTTCTTCTTTAATCAATATTTGTAGTAAAGGCAAAAATTTCTGGTTAAAAATGAATAATTGGACATATAAGCACAACTTTTTTTGTGTACTGGCACCAGGGGTGACAAATTTCCGTTGTCTGTATTCCTCAGCTTGTCCCAGAGCATGTATGGACAACTGAAATTTGCCTCAATTTACATTATAATTGCCGGGCCCAGCTAGCTCAGTTGATAGAGCGCTGGACTGAGAATCCGGGGATTGTGAGTCCGAACCCAAGCCCGGCCACATTACTTGTCTGAGGATTGGTCATGAAATAATTTCTACGGCCATTCTCCCCCTACCTCTGATTCAAGTAGGGCAGTTGTCAGTTAATGTGCACTTAGTACTGGTAAACTGATTAGATCGGCTAAGCTTGCCCAGGAAAAGTGTGAGTAGATTAACTGACCGCCATGATATGACTAAAATACTGTTAAAAACGGCTAAAAATCAGAACAAACGTTACAATTACTGAACATACATATGGCAAACAGCAGTTGTCAAAAATGGACAGCAATATCAGAATGTGTCACCCCTAAATGCTATGTGTATTTTCCGTTATTGGACCTCAACATTCTTACAATTCATTTTGTTTCTGAATGGGCATCACAATGTTGCTAAGCAACAAAAGGATCTGAGGCCAGAGCTTGTTGATTTTAGTTTCTCGGATCCGCTAAACAACCATTTCGACTGAAATAATTAAGTTTTCAGTATTCATTCACATTTATTTACAAAGAAGATTTATTTTGGTGTCAAAGGTCGCATTTACATGATAGTGACAGCACTTGTTTTATTTAAAAAATAAAACAAAATAAAATAAGCGACGTTAAAGTACAGCTTTTGAAAAGTAAATAATTTCAAAATTGTAGTGAACAATGGGTTGTCATCTGGTTTTCCTATTGGGAAGATGATGTGATTAACTGGTAGTCAGCATTGTTCTCACATTTATCTAAAATCAGCATGCATCTGTACATGTAACAAAAGATAAGTACAAAATGTTTATTAAGATGCTGAGGTGTTGTACCAGTTATGTGTACTGTAGTATTGTAGTGCTTGTGTATTATTTTAGTTGCAGGCGTCTACTCTAGTTCTACTACCCCCTTTGAGCAGGGTAACTTCTCCATTAGTTTGTTCATTTGTTTCTTTGTTTCACCCTGTTGTCAGTGTTAGGGGTCTTTGTGTCACAGTCTGAATTAACACAGGGCTGTAGAAATAGGCTTGTAGCTGGTAAATATATGGTAAATAGACGTTTCCACTGATGTCAATCATTTGCACATTAATCTAGTGTTTTATCGCATCATTATCAGATATTGCATGTTTTATCTGTTAAATAGCCAAGTTGACACCAAAAAAGCACATGGAAAAGCTTGTGAAGTATTTTTGAAGCCCTATGAATGGCAATTAATGCTTTTTAACTATAGCTAAGGAGAAGTTTCCAATTTAAGCGGCTAAACTGGAAATGTCTGTTAACCTGTTGACTAAAGCTATTTCACCAGCTACTGTTTGCATTATGAAAATTTAATAATGCAAGTTTACCTATTTGACTGCATTTTCTGCCTTAATAATTTATAGTTTTCAAATCAACTTGAAGTTTTTGCTACACTCCTGTCAACATTATTTTTTAGTGAAAATGTGCCTAAGAATGTGGACTTTTTCACTGAAACTGATTAGTTCCAACATGGACAGCCTCAGAACAATTCCTTTTTTACTGGTCTGGTTAAAACATAGGTTGTTCATTTGATAATTCTACTGGTATATGTATTTGCAGTTGAGCTAGTTGAGTTTCTGTTAAAAGTAAAACAAAGTCACATTTACTGTCTGTTATCATACAGTTTTAGTCTCCACCTCATTTGTAGATTTTTCAAAAACAGTCACAAAACAAATTGTGTATTATGTAACACTACCTTTACCCTATTCCTAGCATAATATTGATTTATTGACTGGACCACAGTTAATATTGTTGTAACAAAAATCAGTTGTTGAAACTTTGAATATTACAATGCCCAATTACTCTCCTCGAGGTGTTTAAAACGATGAATATTGGAAATGGAAAAATTGCATTAATTTTGAAAAAAAATAATTGAAGAACTATTTGTTTGAAGGTCTACTTGCGCATACAAAGCGGATTTGGTTGTTTGGTTATTTTTTTATTGAGGACATAACACATTGCTTAATTACATTTATTTTAAAACCAGGTTTCTAGCTGTTTAAATAGTTATTTTGTGTATTCCTTTTCCATTATTAATCCACATGTGTGGTGGAATAGACTCGTCGCTGTCTTACCGTAGGTTACATACTTACCTAGGGTTGTTTGTTTGGGTTGCTTGGTACTAATCCACAATGGTTGTATGGTTGTTGTTGAGGTGTTTTTCTAACTGAAACCTTTCAAGGACCCCTAACCCCAAACTCAGTCCCTATACAATCACTCACCTGTGTTCCTTTTAATGTATAAAATACGTCCCTGTGTTTGTGTCTTGAGGAAAACGAACTATCATACAATGTATGCAAAATACTCAATATTCTTTGATCCATAATAAATCCGAATCCGTATTTATTGGTATAGTCAAAGCCAAAAAAATAAAGTGTGTGTTTCTGGCAACAGTCAAAACAAAGTTAGGTAGGGTCAGTCGGGATTGAGTTTTTTTTTTAAACTTTATTTTTAGCCGGATTTTTCAACAAATTTGCGTTAAAGTTTCGTATTCCTGTCATATTTTCAAAAGTTCTTGGTCAGTCTTCATGAAACTTAATAGAAATGTTCCTTGGATGGTCCTCTACCAAAGCTGTGAAAATGGTTCCACTTCATTGCACAAGATGGCCGACATAATTTTACACAAATGTTCGTTTAGAGTTCCTCTACCAAACTTATTCAAATGGTTCCGCCTCGCTGCACAAAATGGCCACTAGAGCTAAAAATAGAATTTGTGTTAAAGTTTTGTATTCCTGTCATATTTTCAAAAGGTCTTGGTCAATCTTCATGAAACTGGTAATGTTCCTTGGTTGATCCTCTACCAAACCTGTGAAAATGGTTCCGCTTCACTGCACAAGATGGCCACCAGAGCTAAAAATAGAATTATGTCTAAACGCCATTTCCTTCTAAACCTATGGCTAGATTTTCAAATAATCTTACACCAAATTTAATGTTCGTTTGGTGTTCCTCTTCCAAATTTATTCAAATGGTTCCACCTCACTGCACAAAATGGCCACCAGAGCTAAAAATCGAATTTGCATTTAAGTTTCGTATTCCTGTCATATTTTCAAATGTTCTTGGTCAATCTGCATGAAACTTTACAGAAATGTTCCTTGGATGGTCCTCTACCAAACCTGTGAAAATGGTTCTGCTTCACTGCACAAGATGGCCACCAGAGCTAAAAAAAGAAATATGTCTAAAGCCAATTTCTTCTAGACCTATGGCTAGATTTTAAAATAATTTCAAACCAGTGTTCGTTTAGTGGTCCTCTACCAAACTTATTCAAATGGTTCCGCCTCACTGCACAAAATGGCCACTTGAGCTAAAAATAGAATTTGCGTTAAAGTTTTGTATTCCTTTCATATTTTCTAAAGATCTTGATTAATCTTGATGAAACTTTACTGCATACATTTTAGATCATCGACATGAAACCTACATACTTCTTCACCAACATTGACTTGTACATGTACCCCCATCGGCAAAATAAAAAATCCGGCTTTAATGCGGTTTCCGCATTTTTCTATTGTTAAAAACACATTTCAGTAAAAAAAAACAATTGTTCACGGACAACAATGTAGCTAAAAGCTTTCAGGTCGTGAAGGGGGAGGGGGGTTTGCTAGGTAGAGTCGGTTTGCTCGAAACACAGAATTTTTGTTGTTGGCCTAATATTAGAAACAAATAACATATTACCAAAATTTTAAGAATGCTGCATTTTAGTCCTATATAAAGGTTTTTGTCATATTTAGTAGTAAAATATATATCAGTATGAGCATGTTTTTTAGCAGAAATTGTTGTTAAAATAAAGTAGATTATGCACTAGTGGTAATGATAATTATTTGATGAACATCTTAAATTGTTTTAACAATGTCATGGTGGTATTAGTTTTATTGGAAATGATTTCTTTAACAATTGCAGGTAACATATTTTTGCCGAATATCTACACATATAATACATCAATATATAGATATACTCTTTGCAGAAGTAACTTGAAAGAGTTGGGGATATCTTGTAAATCAAATCATTTTGAGCTTTTGTAAAGTGTTTATTACGTCTCCCCCCAGTGAGTAGGGAGACATTTTGATTTTGTCCTGGAAAGTTGTATATGTCTGGATGTCTGGTCTGGATGTATGGACTCCTGACACAGTCTGCACTTCTTCTCCGTAACCCCTGGTTGGATTTTGACAAAACTTCACAGGATTGATCAGTACGAAGTCTAGTTGTGCATATCGTCGGCATGTCGTAGTCAGCGCATTTTTGGCAAATATGGCCCTTTGAAGTTCTTCACATAACAGACCTTGCCTGTGCTTGTTCTCCGTAACCCCTGGTCAGACTTTGACGAAACTTCACAGGATTGATCAGTACCAATTCTATCTTCAGAATGTCGTTGTCGGCGGATTTTTTTGTTGAGTTATGGCCCTTTGAAGTTTTTCACATAATTGACCTTGTCTGTGCTTCTTTAACGTAACCCCTGGTCGGATTTTGACAACTTAACAGCATTTATCAGTACCAATTCTAGTTGTGCATATTGTTGGCTGAACAATTTTGGCAGAATTTTGGCCCTTTCATGTTGTTGACATACCATGTATGTGCTCTTTTTTGTAACCACTAGCTGGAATTTGACAAAACTTCACAGGATTGATCAGTATACCAAGTTTGGTACACAGTTTCAGCAATTTGTTTTCAGGGACTAAAATTAGTCTACAAGTGTGGTTGTGCATATCTTTGGAATGTCATGGTAGGTAGATTTTGAGCAGAGTTATGTTGGTGTGGGGGGTACATGTAAATGATTTTCAGTTTAATACCCTGGAACATGCCAGAAATACGAAAGATGCATGAAAAAGTTACATATGTTTGATTTATTATTGTTTTCCAATTATTTCCATTGACCAGTCTATTCACTTCCTTTCTTAACTGGCCCTTAGTTCGCACAGACAAGGATGAGTCCCTAAGCCTTGTGGATGACAAGACGGAGAGTCGTCAGTTTCAGCCAATCTCGCCGGCGGTGATTCCGGACAACAAGGTGGTACAGGATGACGCAGCGCTCACGAGCCTGAAGCAGGTGATCAAGGAAGTGCGGGACGGACCCACGGGGCTGCCGTCCATATGCTTCTACTCGTTCCTGAATGCACACCAGGGGTAATTATGTTCAATACTTAGCTTAGCTGAAACTTATCATTAGCTCACCTGAGCACAACGTGCTTATGGTGAGCTTTTGTGATCGCCTTGTGTCTGTCGTGCGTCGTTTGTCGTCAACATTTACCTTGTTAACATTCTAGAGGCCACATTTATTGCCCAATCTTCATGAAACTTGCTCAGAACATTTTTCCCAATGAAAATGGTTGCCATTCTTTGAAAAACATGGACGCGAGGGGGCGGGGCAGTTTTGCTTATATTTCTATATTGAAAACTTTTCTAGAGGCCACATGTTTGGCCCAATCAACATGAAACTTGCTCAGAACATTTTTCCCAATGAAGAGTTTGAAACTGGGTCATATTGGGTCAAAAACTAGGTCACTAGGTCAAATTGAAGAAAAAGTTTGTTAACACTCTAGAGGCCACATTCTTAGCCGAATCTTCATGAAACTTGCTCAGAACATTTGTTTCAATGAAATCTCAGACAAGTCCGAAACTAGGTCACATCTGGTAAAAAAATAGCTTACCAGACCAAATTGAAGAAAAGCTTGTGAACACTCTAGAGACCACATTGATAGCCAAATAATCATGAAACTTGCTCAGTACATTTGTCCCAATGGTATCTAGTTCAAGTTCGAAACCAGGTCACATGAGGTCAAAAACTAGGTCACCAGGCCAAATTGAAGAAAAATCTTGTGAATACTCTAGAGGACACATTCTTAGCCGAATCTTCAAGAAAACTTGCTCAGAACACTTTAGTTCCTTTGCCACTCAGGTGAGCGACCTAGGGCCTTATGGCCCTCTTGTTACAGGGATGCTAAAATAATTCTTCTAGTGATTTTTTAAGGCCAATTTGTGATCTAAATAGGGCTCCATTCAACCAGCTCTGAAGTATATATTTTCCTTCCAAAACCTGCTTATTTTTCCCTCTTAATGTCTAAACCAAGTTAAAACTTGATTTTCCAAAAAACATATTAAAACAAAACAAAACTGCAGTGCTCAATGGTCTTCACGATATTAAAGTATTATTTAGATATGGGTGAAAGGAAAATATCAGTTAAATCCCCGCTCATGCTTGATGGTATCTTGTTCTAAGAGCTAGATAGTTAACTAAATAAGAGCTCCTATAGAGAATATGTGTACCGCTAAAAAAGGCTTGTGATTCAGGCATCTTTATTCAACACTTACGGTTACCTAGTATTCTATTTATTCCAGCATTTTTTTTCAGTGTTTGTTTTGAAAATACCCGGTCATTAACACCAACAAAATGACATTGTTAGACTGCATGTGTTTGTTTTACCCCCCCAGTGTGTAAATATAGTGTATCCCAGAAGGTTTTATTTCATCAATTGTGTCAGTCCATGAGATTTCTGGCCCAAATGCGGTATCTGGGTGAAAATGAGCTATTGGCAGTTTTGAATACACTGATATGTGTAGAAACTGGAAATGGCTTCCTTTTTTCGCAATCATGCGTTTTGAGCAAGAATGAGCAGTTTGAGTAACATAACCATAATGACAAAATTTCACATTTCATACAGATTTTAATGTTTTTCATGCATACAATACAGAACCTAGCATGATGAGGACAAGTAATTTATATGATATATATTTATTGGTCTGCCTTTCACAAATAACAAACTTTGAATGCTCAAGTGTTGCGGACAAAAATAATAATAAACAAGAGATGGTTGCTATGGCAACCAAACAAGAAATCATAGCAAACATTTCATTTTTTAAACAAATAACCCAATAAATAATATTTTTCGATGATAGATTTCAAGATTAACAAATTATTTTAATTTTTTAATCATAATCCTGACTTTCTCAAAAAAGCATGTGCCTCAACTTTGAAGTCAGTTTTCTCGAAACGAGGCATGCCGCACTTGGGATAAAAATCTCATGGGCTGCCACAATTGGGCGTGTTGATGGGATAAAAATAAAATTATTTTTTCCAATACATCAGCCTGTGCTGTGCATCAGCGTCACCCGACAAAGTGTACCTGAGCGGTGGATTCGAGGACAGCGCGGTGAAACTATGGCGACTGTTGCCGGGGAGCTTTCCGAGCTTTGACAACAGCGATGGGCCTTCTGTGATCAGGATTGCCGCCGACTATCTCAACACAATGGAGGAGGAGGAGAACCGACATAAAGAGAGATTAAGGTTTGAAATGTGGTGGGAGCACATTGACCTGACACTAATTAATTCTATTAGGCTAATAGAGTCTGGGCGACAACAAGACAGATAATTTAGCATAATTATGCGATTGAATTCTTTCCTCTATTTATATTAGGTTTTGTTCGTGTCAGTGTTTCACATGTTTATTGAAACCATAATGGTATGTTCTGGGAACTACTTGTACATCGATTGAACTCGATTCCAGTACAGAAACTGATATATTCATTGTAACAGATTTGTCTTGTATTCATGCATAAAGGATAATGTCAGGTTAATGTGTCCAAGCTATACAATAGTATGATTTTGTCATTATTGGGCTTCACTTTCATTCTGTGATATTGTGGTTTTTAGCTCGATTTTTTTAAGAAAAGGCAAGCTATTCTACTCGCCCTGGCGTCGGCGTTGGCGTCATCGTCCGAGCTAGGTTAAAGTTTTTCGGTAAGCTAGTTTCTCAGGAATGGCTTGAGGGATTTCATTCAAACTTTAAACATTTATTCCCCACATTCAAATGAACCTATAGGCCAAGTTTGGTAACAATAGTTTCAAATTTGTCAAAATTATTGGCCTTTTTATGCTTAGAAATTTTACATATAAGCTATATGGACCGGTTGAAGTTTTTCGGTAAGCTGGTTTCTCAGGAATGGCTTGAGGGATTTCATTTAAACTTAGAACACTTATTCCCTATATTAAAATGAACTCATATGCCAATTTTGATAACTCTAGTTTGAAATTTGCCAAAACGAGACATTGCATGAGATTGCATATGGGGTAAGTTGGGTCAAGGTCAAGGTCACTGTTTTGCAATTTAGAAAAATGCTTCCACTCAGTTACTTGAGAAAGAAAGAAATTGTTTTATTGGCCCCTACTATACAGTTTGTTTTAGAAAAAATGCCAGATACTCTAACAAGCACAAAAAAGTCAAGCAAGCTGTCCTCTGACAGCTCTTGTTAATGTTGATGTTATCTAAAACAAAAAAGCAATTAGGTTTGAAAGAGATTTATGGATAAAAAATAAATGTGTTTAATCGTTAACTGTGTACATTATTCTATAATGCACTAAGGGGTTACCTGAAAATTATTCACCTAGTGTGTAGAGCAGTAAATGGCAATGAATCCAGAATTTCAAAAACATATCTCAGCCAATTAAATTACTCACTTAAAAAATATTCTGCAGTTACTTTTCTATTGCAGTTAAAGACCAGTTGCTCAAAACTTTTAACGGCCAAGTAAGCAAATGGCCCGTTAACTTTAGATGTCAATAAAATTAATATTACGAGCAACTTGGTAATAAAGCATTTGAACATTATTTGAGCATATTATTTGCAAATATATTTGCAATAAACTTACTGTTTAAAACTGTTTAAAACTTAAACATTTATTTTACATAAATAACTGCATCCAAAAGTTAATGGCAGTTAGTTTAATTGGCCGATAAAGTTTTGAGCAATCCACATTTAATAAAGAAATGTGGCATATAATGCATTTTTCTGCCATTAAGTATGTCGAAAATTACAAACATGTTATAAATGTTTCCCAGTTAATTAATTACTGGCTATCACATAAACAATCATTATGAGACGTTAAAGCAGCATATTGATGGTATTTCGCATGCATATAGACATATATTAAAACAAGACAATTTCCTATTTTTCTCAGATATATTTTTCAATTTTAACAATATATTGATGGAATTGGTAAGAAAAAAGTATATACAAAGACAAACAATAATTTTGGAAGACATGGTTCCCTTAGGGTTCGAACTCGTGCCTACAAATTTGCGCTCTTCAGTGAAAATTTTTCTACGCTATGCAAAGTTTATCAATGGTGCACATGCGCGTAATGGTACTTCATGTACATTTCATTTATATAGAGTTTACTACTACTACATATTAGTGTGTGCCTGTGAAAGTGTCACTGTTGACCAGTGTTTATATAATAAAATCTGTTTGACAAATGTTAATAGAAACAAACCCATTGAATTTAACAATGCTTCAATATTAATTCTCTGTAAATAAACTTAATTTTTGCAAATGTTAGTGTGGACCTTTCGTTGATACACCCCTTTAAACTTTTGACTGATCTACTGTTTCAGTGGAGAAGAACAGGAATGTGTTACCCTGAGGGGCCACACAAGCTCCGTGTACCAGACACGCTTCACCTGGGATTCTAACTTTCTACTCACCTGCTCCGATGATACCACAGGTACTCGATCAAGGGTCCCTGTTACAGAAATGTCTTCAGTTGTGATTTCGAAAGTCTTCACCATGCCAAGGAGACATACTTTCATTAGTTTCATAACTGTCGTTGTACAATTATTATGACACACTGCCTCATTCAGTTTTATAATTTACTTAGTTTTTGTGATGGAAACAAGAATGATTGTGATCCAATTCCTGAAATCTGATGAGTATCAGGATCACCACCAAAATCTAATCATTTTTTCATTGGCCCATTTCCAACCTTCCAAGAACATTTCTGTTCATAACATTTTGCATAAACTTATAGACAAACAGACAAACCAACACTGGCAAAAACATGACCTCCTTGACAAAGTTAATGCTTATGCACCTATCAACATTTTCCCCCGGGGGGGAGCTGCGTACATATAAGGGAGTTTTAACTAAAAGCAATTCCCGACAGGCGGGTATTTGATGAGCCAAATCATTCGGGATCCTGGGAAATAGTTTGTTCGGATTTTAGATCCCAGTAACATTGGCCACGGAGCCTTGATTCACAAATTAAGCATCCCCCATTCAGGGGATTTAGACAAAAATGCTTGGCTCTAGTGTGGGGAATTAGATCCCCAAAAATACAATTAGTCAAATTCCCTACGATTGTCCACTGCTCCCCTCCCCCCCCCCCCCCAACTCCCCCAGAGGGAAAATATTTATAGGTGCATTAATGTTTGTTGCGTTTTAATGTTTTGGCACTTGTAATCATTGTATTTAATTTCAGTGAGATTATGGGACGTAGAAAAGCAGACAAATGCGGTGGTATACAAGGGACATAACTATCCAGTCTGGGATGTGGATACGAGGTTAGCTGCCTATTTAGAACGTTGGGAGTCACTATTTCCAAATAAAAAATCCAGTTTAAACAGTTTTACACTGAAACTTTAAATGTCCTAACAAAAACAGCAACTTTTTACAAATATGCCTAGGGTGATGTTATACATAAAAAACCTGTGCACTATATAGTGCTATTGTTGATATCTATTTATAGACATTTTACTTTGGTTCTCTAAGTAAATAATTTAACATTATCTTATTAAATTGTTTAGGTATTATAAACCTATTGGTTTTAAACTAGTTTCTTTCTAAAAAGCACAGATTTGGTAATAACTTAATGGGACTTGTACTTTGACGGTAAAAATCATGATATTTTGACACAAAAGATTTACATGTATATAAACGTTTCCAGTGCTGTTTGAGATTATTTGACATTTTGACATAAGAGATTTATTTCCTATACACTTTTTCAGTGCTATTTGAGATCATTTCATATTTTGACACAAGAGATTTATTTCCTATAAACGTTTCCAGTGCTGTATGAGATTATTTCATATTTTGACATAAGATATTTATTAGGGCTCCGCAAATTTTTTGCGGGTGCCCTATAGTAATCACCGTGTCTGTCCATCCGTCTGTCTGTCCGTACACACATTTGGATAAATAGGTGACTAAAATAGTCACATAAGTATCCCTTTGTAAGTAAAAACTTCCTTAGGTGGCTAAATTAGTCCCTTAGGGGGCTAAAATGGCATTAGGGTTAGTCATGAAATAGTCACATAAGTATTCATTTGTTAGAACGTCCGTCCGTCAGTCCGTCCACAATTTTCATGTTGTTCTTTCATAACTTCAAAACCATTTCAGCTATTAATTTGAAACTTCATGGGTGGATCGATCTCATTAAGGAAAAGTGCAGTGCACAAGAACTATTACTCTGCACTTCATGGTTCTGGAGTTATTGCCCTTTGTTAATTTTTCATACTTCGTTTTTGCCTGGAGCATAACTCTTAGACTATAAGAGATATTAACTTGAAACTTCATAGATGGATAGATCTCATTGAGGAGAAGTGCAGTGTACAAGAACCGTTACTCTGCACTTTATAATTCTGGAGCTATTACTCTTTGTTAATTTTTCATTTTCAGGCGGAGTCAACTTTTGGTTTCAGCTCTCTAACTTGAGAACAAATTGAAATATTTTAATGAAACTTCATCCATAGATACCTTATATCGAGACCTGGCTTGGGATTACATAGGGGGTGGATGGGGTCACTGTCAAGGTCACTGTTACAAAAAGTAGAAAAACGGTTTCCGCTCAATTGCTCGAGAACGAATTGAGCCATTGTAATTCAACTTCATACATAGATACCTTTTATCAAGACATCGCTTGGGTTTGCATAGGTGGAGGGTGGGATCAAGGTCAAGGTCACCGTTACTAAAAATAGAAAAGCGGTTTCTTCTCAATTACTCAATAACAGATCGAGCTATTGTAATGAATATAGAGGGAAAATTCCTTGTGAATGCAACTCCTCCTACAGTTTCCAACAGACTTTCTTGAAACTTGTCTTCATTGTTAGGGTAATGTGTGGTTGTGCGTAAATTTGTCTCCCACATTCGGAA
Organism: Congeria kusceri; assembly: GCA_027627225.1. Lineage (NCBI taxonomy): Eukaryota > Metazoa > Mollusca > Bivalvia > Myida > Dreissenidae > Congeria > Congeria kusceri. The sequence goes on along the minus strand of CM051027.1, from coordinate 54,050,285 downwards.
GTTATGTATATATTGCATTACATGCTATCATTTAGGGCCCACTGCCACTCCTGTGACAAAGCTCTAGTTTCATATAAACTTTTCCAGTGCTATATGAGATCATTTCATATTTTGACACAAGATATTTATTTCCTATAAATGTTTCCAGTGCTGTTGGAGATTATTTCGTATTTTGACACAATATATTTATTTCCTATATATGTTTCCAGTGCTATTTGAGATCATTTCATATTTTGACACAAGAGATTTATTTCCTATAAACTTTAACAGTGTTGTTTGAGATTATTTCATATTTTGACACAAGAGATTTATTTCCTATAAACTTTTCCAGTGCTGTTTGAGATTATTTAATATTTTGACATAAGAGATTTATTTCCTATAAACTTTTCCAGTTCTGTTTGAGATTATTAAATATTTTGACACAAGAGATTTATTTCCTATTAATATTTCCAGTGCTGTTGGAGATTATTTCGTCTCCTGTTCTCATGATCAGACTGCCAAGTTGTGGTCTACGGAAAGAACCTTCCCGCTAAGGAGCTTTGTAGGCCATTCGTATGATGTTGATGTAAGTGGGGATTGTTTTTAATTACAAGTTTACTTGTTTGTTGTAGTTTTTTTTTTTATTGGACTTTTCAGTGCATCTGTACTTTGCTTTACACATCTGTCTGAATAACAGTAATTAATTTACAGTTAAGTATTTATACTTGTGGGTAATTTACTATTGAAATCTTTTGTATGGTTATAGATGTCTATTCCAAAATGTCGCCCCTCACCTTATAAAGTATGTGAGTGCACTACCAGTCGTTGAAATAAGCTGTTTGGCCAAGCCAACCCGTTTCCCATTTTGAGGTTTGAGTGCGAAACTATTGTATCTGATATAGAAATGTGAAGCAGATACAATAGTTTCACGCTCAATCCTCGATTTTATTACTCGAGAGGGAGAAATGTTACAAGCCCGCCTATATAAAACTGAGAATCTGAGCAAGCCTGGTTCAAAATTTACGATTGCAGGGCTTTAGGGTTGTTATAATTAGGGCCCCACACATTTTTTGCGGGTGCCGTATAGTAATCACCCTGTCTGTCCGTCCGTCCGTCCACATTTTTCATGTTTTTCTTTCATAACTTCAAAACCGTTTCAGTGATTAATTTGAAACTTCATGGGTGGATCGATCTCATTAAGCAGAAGTGCAGTGCACAAGAACTATTACTCTGCACTTCATGGTTCTGGAGTTATTGCCCTGTGTTAATTTTTCATACTTCGTTTTTGCCTGGAGCATAACTCTTAGACTATAAGAGGTATTAACTTGAAACTTCATAGGTGGTTAGATCTCATTGAGGATAAGTGCAGTGCACAAGAACCGTTACTCTGCACTTCATAATTCTGGAGTTATTGCCCTTTGTTAATTTTTTATTTTCAGGCAGTCAACTTTTGGTTTCAGCTCTCTAACTTGAGAACGAATTGAAATATTTTAATGAAACTTCATCCATAGATACCTTATATCGAGACCTGGCTTGGGATTACATAGGGGGTGGATGGGGTCACTGTCAAAGTCACCGTTACAGAAAGTAGAAAAATGGTTTTCGCTCAATTACTCGAGAACGAATTAAGCTATTGTATTTCAACTTCATACATAGATATCTTTTATTACTAATTAGGGCCCCGCACATTTTTGGCCGATGCCCTATAGTAATCACCCTGTTTGTCTGTCTGTCTGTCCATCCACATTTTGGCTCACCTGAGCATGAAGCAATTGGTATAGGGGGACTCACTGTCTGCGTCAACAACTAGAACTGACTTAGACTCAAGAAATAATACCCGTGTGTTTGCGAATATGCTGGGTTCCAATGCTGCTTATGCAATTAATAAATCATTATAAATAAAGAATGCTTAAACTAGCGTTGGTAAATACCAAGTACAATTCACACTAACAGCCTTTTAAGAGCATAATAGTTTCAAGATTATTATTTATTCTTAAGTCTTAAGTCTAAAAATCGGCTGGTGAATACGGGTCCGGTCTAGGAACACTAGAGTTATTGCTATTTTTTATGAGAAAAACTGTACAATGTAAATCTGATTTTGACCTAACTTGCAAAGCTTGTGTATGAGCATAAGATTTCCGAAAATGGCCTAGATTGGGGTACAAACACCAGAGTTATTGCCCCTTTTTTGTGAGAAAAGATGCAAAAAAATGAACATCATGGAGGATAGAGACTTGCACTGTTTGTGTATAGCCATAATGTCTCGTTTGAAGTCGAATATGGGCCAGATCGGACGTGTAGTTGTGAGTATAAATGGTGATTTAAATTTTTCTCCTCCATTTGCAAGTTATGGCCCTTTGATTATTTTCCTGTATGTTATGTACAGGGAAAATTCCTTTTGAATGCAACTCCTCCTAGAGTATCCAACGGATTTTCTTGAAACTTGTCTTTATTGTAGAGGGTAATGTGTAGTTGAACAGTACGTAAAGATGGGGATTTAAGTTTTTATTAAAAAGTACATTTATTTTAATTTCCTATCATTACTTTAAAAACTGACTGACCCCTACCTTCAAACATGCTATAAATCGGGGCCAGCTGTCACCCATGTGACAAAGTTCTAGTTCTGATCAGTGACTACCATGTCACATGTTTTTCAGTGTGTTCGATTCCACCCGAACAATAACTACATAGCCACGGGCTCGGGTGATAAGACCGTGCGAATGTGGGGCATTCAGGAGGGAAAGTCCGTCCGTCTGCTGTCAGGTCACAAGAGTTCAGTGCTCGCCGTCGCTTTCTCGCCCAACGGAATGATGCTGGCCTCTGCAGGTGTGTGCCATATTGATCTTTAAATCAATGGTTAAAGTTTCTGATCAAAATTCTTTATCACAATTTATCCTAGGTTGGTGCTATGAAATGAAAATCAGTAGCCAAAGTGTCTGTCATTATGTCCCCACAAAGTGGGAAGCATGAAGCATTGCACTTGTCCATCCATCAGTCTGTCCGTCCGTACGTACATACGTCCTGATATTTTGTGGACTACACTCCTTTCTAACTGCTTAACTTGTAGGTGATCGAACGGAATTTTGGTTGCGACCAATTTTAGCTGAATTATAGCCCATAGTGTTGGTGACATTCCCTTTGTCTGTGTCCAAACATGTGTAGTGGGGGGCATCCGTGTCTTTGACACATCTTGTTTTGAAATGAACTGAAAATTTGTCAGAAATTCTGAAAAAGTGCCTCATTTTCATATAATTTCAAAAAATGTATCCCATTTGGCTAGGCTGCTGGTAATGCAAACATATTTTATTATGGCTGAACAAAATCACAATTACAGAAATCGAAATACCCATAAATTGAGGCTGTAAGAGTCAATAGTGATGTTCAAAGTAGATGGATTCTGATTGGGCTTGAAACTTAAAATAATGATTTATTTCAAAGAAATAGCATTTACAGATAAACTGTCTGTTCATTGCTTGATTTAATCATTATCTAATATTTTTGGATATCACAGGGTTGTTTTTGTTCGCTCAAAAGTTAAGTTAAGTTGGTATTAAAGATTTAATAATAATACTGACAATAATAATACCAGTGATAATAATACGGGTAACAACATTAGAACTAAAATAAATGTTAACCAAAAGAAGATGGTTTCAGCTGAAAGTAGAAATTTTATTTCATTTAATATTTAAGGTGAGGACCGCAGGGTACGAGTGTGGGACCTGAGAACTGGGACCCCATTTAAGGAGTTTAGAGGTCACACTGACACCATATATGCCTTGAGTTTTAACCAGAGTTCATCCATGCTGGCCTCAGGTAAAACAATAAATAATTTATTTTATTTTTTTCGTTTTATATGGAAAATGCTGTGGATAAAATTGTTAGAATGGCCAAAACAAATGAAGAATGACTGAAAAGCACTTTTACATCCTAAGACTGCATTATAATGTTGACCAAAATTAAAGCATAGACTGAGAAACATTTTATGTCTGATGTCTTCTCTGATACAAGTCTTGATTATCTGTTTTCCTTTATGCATGTTTGCACCATGCATAATTATCTTAAAAGGTAAGATGTTATATATTTCATCTTTAATTGCCATTACTCAATTTATTTTCCAGGTGGACTGGATAATTGTATTAGAATTTGGGATCTCAGAAAGAATGCTAGCTCAACACTTTCTTCGTAAGTACGGAGAAAACTGTGTAGCATTAAGAGTAGCTGAAATGCATTTAAGTTCATATATGATCAGATTGTCTTTCTAGCCAATTTATTCTTGAAATCAGCTATTAGCATTACGAGGGTATTTGTTCTTAAGAGAATGAACGTAAAATATCTGGTGTCTGAGCTGTCTCCATTCAAATAGCTTACAGTAAAACCCCGCTAATACGACCACTTGATTGTCTTAATAAAAGTGGTCATAATAGCGGGGTGGTCGTATTATCTGGTGTCTGAGCTGTCTCCATTCAAATAGCTTACAGTAAAACCCCGCTAATACGACCACTTGAGGGTCTTAATAAAAGTGGTCTTAATAGCGGGGTGATCGTATTATCGAGGTCCGGCAGATCACCGAGTCAGTACACGCATACTTCTGTGTAATTTAAAGTTTTTTTATGAAAATAATAAATAGTCGATAGATAAATAAAATTCCAATTTGTTTTCAATAAGATGTTTTATTGAATAGAGAATATGTAACTTATAGTTATGGATACATGTATGAACTTTGCATTAAGTAGGAAAATAAATAAAACTTAATTAATTAAGCCCATTTAAGGTGCAGCATTCATCAGTGCTACCCGCTAGCTGTCAGCTAGTGTCAATTAACGTAATCTGATACACATTCGATGTGCTTACCCTTTATCAAAACATTTGTAACATTGTTTTTCACACACTCCTTTTATACCGCAAAGCATTATGTTATCTCCATAACACATGTTGTTAATTGATGATGTTAAGTGTCAAAGACCAAATGACACTGGTCGCAATAATGGGGTTGTTTTCAGCATTATTTGGTACGTTCGGTCTGGGATTAGTGGTCGTAATACGGAATTGCGGGGTGCCCGTATAATCGGGGTTTGCGACCATTGAAATATATAGGGAAACAATCGGGTCTTTTAAAAAGTGTCCGCTTTAGCGGGGTGGTCGTAAAATCGAGGTGGTCGTAAAGCGGGGTTTTGGTGTACTTTTTAATTTTCCTACTCCTGCATGTGAAATTGACATTTGATATTATCAAATTAAGATAGCTTTCTTTCATTTTGAACATCTAGTGTAGTTTCTTGTATATTCTTATATTGGTAATATTGTGTCGTTTCTTGTTCATGAATATACAATTTGTATCACTGAAATCAACTAACTGATTTTGTTATGTAAAGTATTGTATATTTTATACAACAACATCTAAATTGTGTTTGTAAATGATATTTTATTGTTTATTTGTCTAGCGACAATCATAATTCTGCTGAACTTCTTGGCGCATTTCCCACGAAGTCAACACCCGTTGTGTATCTGAACTTCACAGATCACGATGTGCTTCAGGCAGCAGGTGCAGTGTGAAAGACTACTTCTTCACATTGAATATGAACTTCTCAGATCACAGTGTGCTTCAGGCAGCATGGGCAGTGTGAAAAACTTCTTCTTCACATTGAATATGAACTTCACATATCACAATGTGCTTCAGGCAGCAGGGGCAGTGTGAAAAAATAATTATTCACATTGAATATGAACTTCACAGATCACATTGTGCTTCAGGCAGCAGGGGCAGTGTGAAAAACTTCTTCTTCACATTGAATATGAACTTCACAGATCACAATGTGCTTCAGGCAGCAGGGGCAGTGTGAAAAACTACTTCTTCACATTGAATATGAACTTCACTGATCACAATGTGCTACAGGTAGCGGGGCAGTGTGAAAAACTATTTCTTTACATTGAATATGAACTTCACAGATTACAATTTGCTACAGGCAGTAAAGACAATGTTAGAAACTACTTTTTCACATTAAATAGGGACTTCACTGATCACTGATTCAATGTAGAAACTACTTTTTCACATTGGATAAGGACTCACTGAACACTGATTACAGTGTGGTACAGGCAGTAATGGAAGTGTGAAAAACTACTCATTCACATTGAATCAGAACTTCATAGATCATGATTTGCTTCAGTCAGGATGAGCAATGTGAAAAACTGAAAATCTGAACGTCTTAAACCATCATTTATCCAAACTTCAATGATTGTATCATTGGGAGACAAGTGAAATAGTTTGTGATTTTGTGCTACAGCCATTCATGCTTTCTACAGCTGTTTGGTTGTGACTGTGAATCCTTTCATGCAAGCATCTTGGCTGAACTTCAGAGATTGCAATGTGCTATGGCTGAACTTCAGAGATTGCAATGTGCTATGGCTGAACTTCAGAGATTGCAATGTGCTATGGCTGAACTTCAGAGATTGCAATGTGCTTTGGGCAGCTAGAGAGGAGTGAAGCGAGTCAGCTTTCCTGAACTTCACTAATTTGTGTGATATACAGAAAGTTGGAAGAGTTAGAGAAGTTGTTGCATTATTTCACACCAGCTGAACTTCATGACCTAAATAAAGATTATAGATAGCAAAAACAGATGAAAGAAGGCAAGACGGGTTGCAGTGGTGTAATGGATACGCAGTCCACCTTGCGATTGGGAGGTCATGAGTTCGATCTCTTCTTGGAGAGCGGTTCAAGTGGTCTTTCTCATTAGACACCAAGTACTGGTTCTACCCAGGCAACAGACTCAAAAGTGTTTCTATAAAGCTCTGGCTTTTGACACACTCTTTTGCATTAACGGTGTGTTCAGACTAATTAATATAAATGTTTTCTATACACAACAATGCATTCTTTCACAACAAACTTTAACTGTAGCCCAAAGTAAAGTCTGCAGACAGAGAGAGTTGTGTCCAAAAATTTGGTTCACGGCATATGTGTGTCCGTCTTTCATAGATCAAAATGCAAGACAAACAGTTAACAACAAACCCAGAAGCATGTACAGTAGGGAAAAGTTATAACGCACCACAGACTAAAAAGTACTGTAACTTTTCAATTACGTATTTCTGCTGCACCATGGTAAATACGAAATTCTTTTGCATTTTTTCCCCAGTATTTTGGTATTAACACACATGCATGTATAACTCAAATAATCATAGCTGATATTTCAAGCTGAATTTCTTATAAATAAAGAAAATTCAACAATGTCTATTTGGTGTGTTATAAATAAAGAAAATACAACAATTTCCATTTGGTGCGTTATAAATTTTGTTCAGTGTATAGTCAATGATTTCAGTTTTGCATTGGTTGTTCAAACAATGTGTGTGTTTTAGAAATAAACATGGTTGACTTGTTTAAACATTTTTGTAAAGGAAGCTTGTTTTATAGTGTATAAAGATATGGTATTTGTCTTGTGTAGGCATGTTTGTATAACAGAAGAGGTAAGAAATTGATTGAAGATATAGTGCCAGAGCAACAGATAAGGATTCAGTCAGAATTGGGTATTTTAAATAATTGAGTACTGAAAAAGATATTTTAGTACTCTTAATTATGTTACCCCATTAGAATTAAAATAATTGAGTATCTGACGAAGTTTATCTCTAAATTTAGTAAAACAACGACAACGTATGCAAAGGGTGTGAGTTTTTCTTTACTATAACGCATAAACATAAGCATTTCTCTTTTTACAACATTAAATCTGCATATTGTTCTCAACACATAAATAACTAAACTCTGGATAAATTCTGAAAATATTTCATTTTGTTTGGTAAATAATGCGAACAGTTTTCACGGCGAAGTCTGATTAATAGACCCGATTTTGACACAATATAAAACATTGCCACATAACATTTAAATCGTATTATTCTTGTCAATTTTGCCTCTGTGTTTTTGTGGCCTAAGTGATATCGGAAACGATCCATTATGCCATTACCTCGTTGTGTCCCAAATTCGATGTAACCTCAATTTGACGATGGTTTGATATTACTTAGGAGATATCTTAAAAATCTTACTGAATATTTCCACAGGTGGTTAGCGCGTGGCTATTGGGTATTTTATTTGAGTGTTTTACTCATACAATATATAATAAATTGCGTAAATGGGGTTTCAGAATTGCGTATTTACGCAAATACGTGCCTTATCTGTTGCTCTGTTGTGCTGCAGGTAATGTAAATTACAAGCAGTCTAAATATTTTAAATAAGCTACCTTGATACGTAAATTTAATCCCGATTATTTTATTCTTAAATTCACCTGATAATAAAGCAAAGTTCCTTGGTCCATTCACTGTTTTTTTAAAGTTGATGAATATAATTTTTTGCATTTTGAATGATTAAGTTTGTTACAATTATAGTATGTTAATGAAATATGAACTTAGAATTACACAAAAAGATGTCAATGCAGTTGTTTGTTTGTTTTTCTTCCATTCACTTGTTAATTCATTGTTTCCTAAAGATCTGTAATCGTAACTGGACAGTGATTGCTTTAAACATTCAAAATGATTTCTTGAAAGCAAGATTATAAACAATTACAATATTTAATTGAATCTAATTTGTGAGGCTGGGAGATATTATGCAAAGACTATAACAGCTGTACCACCACTATTCAGAGATGATAGGTCCAGGAATACAAGTTTAGTTAGTGATCACCATACCAGACTAGGTATTCTTATGGTACTTCAGTTTCCCCACAGCACATGCCCATATTAAAATTAAAAACCTTTCAATACAAAACTAAACAGTTTAAAATTGCATCAATGATATAGCATTGATCTTGCATTCGGTTTATCCGATGAGTAAATTAGGTAGAGGATAGGTGACCCACCTCGGGTCCACGTGCCATAGATCAGCAATTGGAATTACCTACTTCTACTTGTGATGATGTATGGTCAAAATAAGCTTTTAAGATTGGTTACTATCTGAAAATGGAAGGGGAATCCGGCATACAAATACAACTCAACAATGTAGGAAGTAGTCAATAATTGATTTTTTAAATACAAGTATATACATGCATTAATAAAGCGATACATCCGTTTGTGACATCATTTTGTGAACTCGAGAAATGAAGTATGGTTATTGCTTGCCTTTTGTTCTTTTCATATTGTGATAAGTGTGCAGAATGTTTTGTAACCTACAGTGAATTTTATTAGGCGTAGTATTTTACGACTGTCAAAACAACAACAACATTGTCTCACTACACAACAACAAAGGTAATAATTTTAGAAAAAAATGTACTGAATAATGAATAAGTAATTACTAAGCAATTGCCAGACTACATGTATTTTATCTTTTTTGCATAATGATGCAATGTTCTGACAGTAACGCAATGTTGCTTTCGGATGGAAGTGACACTGACACAGTCCACATATCACTGCCTTAAAACTGTGAATGATCAGATCTATTTAAATAATCAAACTCTTGCTACAATTACTTTCATTAGATTTATTGCATATTTGTGAAAATATTGCAAAATTAACATTGTTAGGCTTTCTTTTTAGTAAATCTTTGTTAGTCTCAGAGATTCGGTATACTTGTAAGCCCTAAGAAAACATTGTGTCACAATTTGTGATAATTTTATATGGGCAACGTTTTCTGGCAGGCTATACGGGGGAAGGACAAATTATCTGGTGAAAAGTTTTCCTTCTAATCTTTGTCTATATTGTTCAGTCAGGATTTTGATCGCTACTTTCACGTCCCGAAATTACATAGTTATTCTGAATGGATTGCAATAAAAGTTAAAAACCTGGACATATAAACCATTCCTAATTAATTTTCCATGAATATTTGTATGATAACTTTTTCATTTTTCATGCCTGAGCAATTTACATGCATGCAGGGATTTATACACTAGTTTAAATCAGAATTAACTGCATTATTTTAAAGGTAAATTTCAGCACATGTAAAGCAGTTCAAGCGTTCATTGTAGCAAATTATAGGAATTAAGAATTTTTAAACTTTCAGGTTTCCACCACATAAATGGTCTTTCAGCTATTAGACGTTCCAGCAAATTTAGCCCCATATAAAAAGTAGCACTAAACTCGTTGCATGTCTAATTTGATTAGACTACATGTAAGATTCAGTGGGAATAACATTTGCTTTCTGAAATGACACTCCTGTCCACTTAACTAACCAAGTTATGCATCTTAAACCAGTTCTTATTACTTAATGGTTGATGGGCCCAACTTAATTGGTGATTTAGCCATATTTGACACAATATACGCAATGGACTTCGAGTTCACTAATATCTGCGTGGAGGCAGCAGGCAGATTGATTCTACGGAATGTTTCCGGGGCACTAAAACCTGGGGAGCTTCTGGCCATCATGGGACCAAGTGGTAAGAAGCTTCTTCAATTTTGTCACTGTAGTACATGTTTGTTTGTTTGTTTGGATTTTTCGCCGTATTCAACAGTATTTCAGTCATATAACGGCGGTCAGTTAACCTACTCACACTTTTCCTGGGTAAGCTGGTTTACCAGTACTGAGTGCACATACTTGTGCCAGTAACTGACAACTGCCCTACTTGAATCAGAGGTAGGGGGAGAATGCCCGTAGAAATAATTTCATGACAAATCCCCACAAGTTATGTGGTCGGGCTGGGAATCGAACCCGCGATCCTCGGATTTGTAGTCCAGCGCTGTACAACTGAGCTAGCCGGCCCGGCTGTGTAGTACATGTAATCTAGTAATTAATTAATAACCATTAAACACACTGTTATGTGAAGTTAGAATATGACATCAAATATAGAGTAAACTGTTTTATTATAGCAATGTTTTATATTCTGGGTTTCCCGCAGGATTTCTTGAAGGCTTGTCGGCATCACCCGACCATTGCCCTGACAATATCTTTCTACTCACCTACCCCCCCCCCCATTACACACGCAAAAACGAGAAGCAAAACAACAACAATAACATACTTCGTACATTCGTTTTCATTAAAATCCAATTTTAACACAATTCACTCATCATAGTTATGTTTACTCGCGGACTGTTTGCTAATGACCTGTTGTGAGTAATGCCAAAATCTCATTTTGACACGATTTTGATAAAGCAACACAGGGCTATTCTTAGAGTCAAAATGCAAAAACAAGCCTTTGATGTGACGCCCACCTTCGTTCGATGAGTAACTGCTCAAAATTATAATTGTATCACAAGCAATCTTGACAATTACATAAAAAAAAGTGTTAGTGTTTGTGTGCCGTAAATGGGAAAGTGTATGTACACGTTTCGATGCGTTCTGTTTTATGTGCAAATACTTAAAATTGTTTAAGAATATCCATAAGACAGATTTATTCTGTAATATATCGCGCATTAGTTACCGAAGTTCAAGAAGTTATGATGTGCACGATATCCACGTGCGTTACGTAAGCCTCCATCAGTTGAACTTGGCCGAAGCGCATTCTACTGCAATGAATGTTGATAACTTAAGTAAGACTATGTGATCTGCAATTGCACAGGCGTTTGCCATTTGTCGCTCTTTACTGTCGTGTGAGCGTCGACTTTTTTCGCTGCAACTTCAAGTATTTACAAATAATTTGAAATGTTAATTGAACAAATCGCCATCTCTGTAACTTACATAGCTAAAATCGTTTCCGTGTGTTTTAAACCATCTGGGTATGCATCTGGACACTGTGCATATAAATGTAATTGAAAGAACTGATAACAACTGACAGAGTGGTAAATTGTTTTTAATTTGTGAATAAAAATGATATGAATGTATGCACATGTGTTTTAAGTTCTTGCACAAGTATCTGTTTCACTTCCACGCTTTATGTTTAAAACAATTATGAAAATAAGATATGTTTTTGTCATGATGATTATAAGTCTTATATGTCATTATTATCATTATAATAATTATTATTATTGATCTTATTCGAAACTGAAATTGGTTTATTATTTGACATATAAAAATGATTTGATGTATGCATGTGTACGTAATAATGTGCAAGCACTACTATTTATTGGCATGTGATTAAATGATGCTGATTACAAAAATGTATTCAGTTGATTCGTTCAAAGGCTTCAAACAAATCGTAGCGTTTGTATTATCTTAAAACGATTGTTTTTACGTCTTGATTGACAAGCTGTCGAAGGTAATTGACATGCCTGGAATAGCGACAACCCTGTTAACGCGCGTCTGATTGGCTAGCTATGGTTCTAGGGGCGGAGCAACACGTTCAGACGCTGTCCTGCTGTGCAATTAAGCTTTATTCTCACATCGATACACCGATTAGCGGCGATGACACGTGTGTTAAACGAGCGGATTAAGGCTTGTCGCTATGAAATCAAAGGGTTGTCGGCAAAATTAATGCATCTCGGCAAATAGGGTTCTGCTTTGAAGGCTTGTAGGTGCCGACAAGCGATACGGGCCTGCGGGAAACCCTGATATGCTGTTAACTATCTTATCTGCAATTTAAAAGTTTTGCAAAAGTACTAAGTACAGTTAAGACACGGGCATTCATTATAACATCAGTCAGTGTACTAGATTTAACCACAATACTATATACTTGTATACATAAACAAAATATTCACAATGAAATAGGACTGTGTCCATGCGTGCATGAACACAGTTTTTAAAGCCAGTAAAGTCTACCAAAATTACAATCAGTTTTAACGAAAGAGTGATGGACAAATGCAGATTCTGCCATGCCAGAATATAACAAATATGCTTTATCCATACTGTATGTTTCATGTCTCATTCTAATTTCACATAATAGTATGTTCATTATATACATAAACCTGCTGTTGTTTTCAACTCCGATTTCCATTAATAAGATGACATAAAAACTAAAGGTGGAAAGAGAAATGTGTTAAATTTCCTTATAATGCAGCAACTAATGCAGCAAATGTTTTTCTTCTTTAGATTTCTTAAAAGGCCAATGAATGAATTTTAATTAAAGTTGTATTTTGACCAATTTAATACTTAATTCTATTAAAACATTCCCAATACTAGAAATTGGTACTTAGTGTATAAATATTGACATACATGTAACACTAAACAGCGAAATGAAATTATTTTGTATTGTTCAGCCAATACCATGTTTTCATAAGTAACAGATCAAAGTTGCTTATATAGTATTTATGCACAAATTTTCAAGTATGTGTTTTTGAATTTGTTCCTAAACTAGTTGAAAAAAAAAATGTGAAGTTTGTTTTATCAACTTCACTGAAACAAGTAGGAAAATATTACAGGTGCTGGAAAAACTACCTTGCTAAATACTCTCAATGGAAGGAAACAGTTTTCTGGCAGTATCCTGGTTGATGGTTGTCCTCTAAATAAAGCCATCAAACGAAACATGTGCTATGTACTGCAGCAGGAGTATTTCTTTGGCAATTTGACTCTGCATGATACACTGCAGGTAATCTTGAACCTTGTTTAAGAATTCCTTCTGGCATTTGTTTGAACATTCTGTGGAATCAAAAGTTCATTGTCAGATTTTATAAATGCCCAAATTTATCAATCCCACTGTTCTTATTTGTTATTGTATTATTTTTAGCTCACCTGAGCACAAAGTGCTCATGGTGAGCTTTTGTGATCGCCCGTTGTCCGTCGTGCGTGCGTGTGTGCGTTTTTCGTCAACTTTTCATTCAAACAACATCTCCTAAACCGCTTGGCAGATTTTCACCAAACTTCACAGGAATGATCCTTGGGTGGACCTCTTTCAAAGTTGTTCAAATCTTTCTGGTCTGCTGAATATGTAGGTCACCAGAGCTAAAAATAGATTTAAAAAGTAAAAACTTTAAAAATCTTCTATGAAACCACAAGGCTCAGAGCTTTCATATTTGATATGTGACATCCTCTAGAGGTCCTCTACAAAGATTGTTCAAATTATGCCCCTGGGTTCAAAAGGGGCCACGCCCCGGGGGTCACATGGTTTATATAGAATATATAACAAAATGACTTAAAAAATCTTCTTCTCTGAAACCACAAGGCCCAGAGGTTTCATATTTGGTATGTAACAACCTATAGTGGTCCTCTACAAAGATTGTTCAAATTATGCCCCTGGGGTCAAAACTGGCCACGCCCCGGGAGTCTCATGGTTTATTTAGAATATATAGCAAAATGACTTTAAAAATCTTCTCCTCTGAAACCGCAAGGCCTAGAGGTTTCATATTTGGTATGTAACATCCTTTAGTGGTCCTTTACAAAGTTTGTTCAAATTATGACCCTGGAGTCAAAACGGGCCACGCCCTGGGGGTCACATGGTTTATATAGAATATATAGCAAAATAACTTAAATTTAAAACTCTTCTCCTCTGAAACCACAAGGCCCAGAGGTTTCATATTTGGTATGTAACACCCTTTACTGGTCCTGAAGAAAGTTTGTTCAAATTATGTCCCTGGGGTCAAAATGGGCCACACCCCGGGGGTCACATGGTTTATATAGAATATATAGCAAAATGACTTCTAAAATCTTCTTCTCTGAAACCACAAGGCCCAGAGGTTTCATATTTGGTATGTAACATCCTATAGTGGTCCTCTACAAAGATTGTTCAAATTACGCCCCTGGGGTCAAAACTGACCACGCCCAGGGGGTCACATGGTTTATATAAACTTGTGTAGCAAAATGTCTTAAAATCTTCTTTTCTGAAACCGCAAGGCCCAGAGGTTTCGTACTTGGTATTTAACATCCTATAGTGGTACTCTACAAAGATTGTTCAAATTATGCCCCATGGGTCAAAACAGACCACACCTGATTGGTCACATGGTTAATATAGACTTAAATAGCAAAATGCCTTCAAAATTCTTCTCCTCTGAAACCGCAAGGCGTAGAGGTTTCATATTTGGTATGTAACATTGTATAGTGGTCCTTTACAAACAGTGTTCAAATTATGCCCCTGGGGTCAAAACTGGCCACCCCCAAAGGGTCACATGGTTTATATAGACTTAAATAGCAAAATGACTTTAAAAATCTTTACCTGAAACCGCAAGGCCCAGAGGTTGTTCAAGGTTGTTCAACTTATGCCCCTGGGATAAAAATAAGCCAATGGTTCCGTTGAAAAACATTCATTTGTTAGTCCTTGAAATTCTGTTTTGAATGGTTGAGTTATATATGGGTGCTTTAATGTCCATTCATTTGTTTTGAACAGTTCACTGCGATGATTCGTTTGCCAGACGAAATGAGTAGACAAGACAAGATGTCAAGGATGAACGCTGTGGTGAAGGCGTTAGATCTGGAAGATTGCCTGGGTACAAGTGAGTAGTCTTCTCAGGGATTGCATTTCGGACTCGCATACTTGCAAAATGCAAGTTAAAAAATGAAAATGCTAGTTATTTTTGCCCAAGCGTGTAAATTTCTGCAAAAGAAAAAAGGCATGATAATAATTTATATTGCTCAAATTCTTGAGATATCGGTGTCAATAGTAGCTTCTAGATCTAGCGTGTGTTGTGTAAAGGAAAACAAATATTATTGGAAATTTGGAAAAGTAAACACTAAACTGTAGTCTAAACTATGGACTATATATAGTCTATACTAAACACTAAAATATAGTGATATTTTGGAGTAATATATTTATCATTCCACCTGAAATAAATATGTTTTTTTGCCAGTTAAATTTGCCATTTTGCGAGTTGACACAAAAGTAACTCACAAAATATTACGAGTGTGTTTTATAATTTCTTACTCTGCTTCTGTACATCTACTGAGAAATTACAGATATTTATTAAATTCTGCTATATCTCATATAACTATATAAATATCTAAAATTTCCATAATATTTAATATCAGTGTTATAGCTGAACATTAATATCTTGGGGACCCCGAGCATTCAAAATGACTTTTGCATAGCTGAAGTTCTGACTTCAACAGGTATCCTGGTGCAGATTTGTTACAGTCTTATGTGCAAAATGACCAATTTGACATATTCAAAATTTCAGCTAGAAACACTTCGTATTTGTAGTAATTAACAAAGCAATGCCATAAAATTCAATGTCCTGTTATAGTCATAGTTGTTAGGTACCTATGTTATACAGTGTACTCCCTTTTAACTGATCTCTCTATAAACCGGAACTTGCTGAAAACTGAACAGGCGCTCTGGTCCTATTTTTTTGCCTGTATGTTGAATGTGCGAAAACCCTCGGTATGCCGGAACCTCTGTATTCCGAATATCGAACAGCAGGAGTTATTCATCGCTTTGTTTCGGAGTACCAATTGACCTCTGTAGACCAAACATGTGTGACAATCTGATGTTATCGATTATCTTTAGCGCGCGATTGTCTTGCCGCAGGGTGATCGCAGGCTTAGTCTGATAATTAGGGGCAACAGTTGGACGTCATATTAGGACTCCAGATAAGGGTGTTTAGTCGCTAAATAAATGGGTTTAAAGTGTTAACAACAAACAGTATGTTAATTAGACTGTTTTCATTTGTTTAGAAATTCATTTGAATTTGCAGTGTGTTAAGATTGATGTGTGCTGGTTTTGTATTATGTTTGATCAATGATTTTAAAATGTGTTGTATGTTATAATAATGCTTGACATTTCAAATTAGTACTGTCATAAAATGCCATAGTTGAATGAATCTGAATAAAACGAATAAATTAATATAATTTATATGCATTATTGTATTTTGCCTCAAACCCTCAGTAAACCGGAACTCCCTGAAAAGCGAACATTTGGTCCGGTCCTGTCGGTGTTCGGTATAGAGGGAGTACACTGTATACATATTCGTAACTAACACATGCAGTGCTCACTGTCATTTGCACATAAAAAAATTGAACACTTGGCTAGCCAAAAAAATTGTTTGCCTACAACATTTTATTCCAAAACCCCTTTAAATTATCCAAAATGAGCAGGATTTAAACTTAGTAAAGCCTCAGTCACTTATTCCTGATTTTTCCTGCCGTTTTTGAGCCGACAGCATCCTGCAATTCATTTTGTTTCAAAAGATCGAGTATGTCCTGACAGCATATAGAAATAGTCCTAACAGCGTCCCAATTCTGCTGAATATGATCCGACATAGTCCTGACAGCTTCCCAACAGCATCCTGACATTCCAAATTATTTTTTTTATTTGTATCGTATCGCTGTCAGGAGCCATAGTCTGGAGCCATAGTCAGGAGCCATAGACTATGAGCCATAGTCAGGAGCCATAGTCTGGAGCCATAGTCAGGAGCCATAGTCTGGAGCCATAGTCTGGAGCCATAGTCAGGAGCCATAGTCTGGAGCCATAGTCTGGAGCCATAGTCTGGAGCCATAGTCTGGAGCCATAGTCTGGAGCCATAGTCAGGAGCCATAGTCTGGAGCCATAGTCAGGAGCCATAGTCAGGAAGCATTCATGGTGAACCTGTCAAAGTTCTGTCCCTGAATGACCAACACACACGAACACGCACAACACACGCTATACACCAGACGTGATATATGTATATATAATTTTTTATGTAATATCATTCCTTTTTCACCAGATATTGATCCCAACAACATCCTGACACCGTCCAATTGTTGATCTGATACAGCCGAATCTATCCCGACAGAGTCCCGACTACACAAATTCGGCTGAGTCTCCGAATGTTAAGGGACAACACTAACTGTCAGGAGTGCTTGGCCGATCACGCTTAATGTGTCCCGATGATTCCCAATTCTTAGGGCAGCATCCCAAAAGTGTCCTGACAACTCCCGACAGCGTCCCGACAACGTCGCGACAGCGTCACAATATTCCCGATTGTTTTATTATTTGTAATGTAGCGCTGTCGGGATCCCATAATTGGGAATGTGTGACTGAGGCTTAAGGTAAATTTGGCTGAAGAAAACTGAGTTTGGCAACAACATTTTGTACCTTAATCCCTGTAAATTGCCCTAAATGAGCAGGATTTCCACTCAGCAAGGAAAATTTGGCTAAAGAAAGTTTCTATCCATTATTCATCCTGACTTTTTGAGTGCTCTCCCTTGCAGTCATGGGTGACATGTTCACGCCGGGTTTGTCCGGCGGAGAGAGAAAACGTGCAAGCATTGCCTGTGAGCTCCTCCGGGATCCTGCCATAATATTCCTTGATGTAAGTTTGTCAGAGAGGGTTGTTTGCAGGCCATTGTTGAGTTTTAATATTGTAGCTATGTTTTTACTTTTTTTTCTTCTTAGCTCACCTGAGCACAACGTGCTCATGGTGAGCTTTTAGGATCGCCTTTTGTCCGTCGTCTGTCGTGCGTCATGTGTCAACATTTTCATTCAGAGAACATCTCCTCCTGAACCGCTGGGCAGATTTTCACAAAACTTCACAGAAATGATCCTTGGGTGACCCTCTTTCAAAATTGTTCATATCGTTCCAGTCCGCTGCATATGTAGGTCACCAGACCTAAAAATAGATTTAAAAACTCAAAAATCTTCTCTGAAACCACTAGGCTTGGAGCTTTCATAATTGATATGTGACATCCTCTAGTGGTTTATATAGACTCAAATAGCATAATGTCTGTAAAAATCTTCTCTGAGACTGCATGGCCCGGAGGTTTCATATTTGGTTATGAAACATTGTATAGTGGTCCTCTACATAGATTGTTCAAATGATGCCCCTGGGGTCAAATCTGGCCATGCCCAGGGGATCACATGGTTTATATAGACTTAAATAGCAAAATGACTTTAAAAATCTTCTTCTCTGAAACTGCAAAGCCCAGAGGTTTCATATTTGGTATGTAACATTGTATATTGGTCCTCTACAAAGATTCTTCAAATGATGCCCCTGGGGTCAAAACTGGCCACACCGGGGGGGGGTCACATGGTTTATATAGACTTGAATAGCAAAATGACTTTAAAAATCTTCTCCGCTGAAACCGCAAGGCCCAGAGGTTTTATATTTGGTATGTAACATTGTATTGTGGTCCTCTAAAAAGGTTGTTCAAATGATGCCCCTGGGGTCAAAACTGGCCACACCCCGGGGGTCACATTGTTTATATAGACTTGAATAACAAAATGACTTTTAAAATCTTCTCCTCTGAAATTGCAAGGCCTAGAGGTTTCATATTTGGTATGTAATATTGTATAGTTGTCCAAATGATGCACCTGGGGTGAAAACTGGCCACACCCCGGTGATCACATGGTTTAAATAGACTTGAATAGCAAAATGACTTTAATAATCTTCTGCTCTGAAACCGCAAGGCCCAGAGGTTTCATATTTGGTATGTAACATTGTATAGTGGTCCTCTACAAAGATTGTTCAAGTGAAACCCCTGGGGTCAAAGCTGGGCACACCCGGGGTCTCACATGGTTTATATAGACGTAAATGGCAAAATGATTTATAAATTCTTCTCAGAAACCACAAGGCTCAGAGGTTTCATATTTGGTTAAAACATTATATCAAGACCGCGATTGGGATTGCATATGGGATGGGTGGGGTCAAGGTCACTGGTACTAAAAATAGAAAAACGGTTTCCGCTCAATAACTTTAGAACGCATTGAGATATTTTAATGAAACTTAATACATAGATACCTTATATCAACACCTTGCATGGGATTGCATATATGGTGGGAGGGGTCAAGGTCAAGGTCACTGTTACTAAAAATAGAAAAACGGTTTCCGCTGAATATCTTGAGAACGCTTTGAGATATTTTAATGAAACTTAATACATAAATACATTATATTGAGAGCTCAATTGGGATTGCATATGGGGTAGGGGGGGCCAAGGTCAAGGTCATCGATATTAAATATAGAAAAATGGTTTTCGCTAAATATCTTGAGAACGCATTGAGCTATTTTAATGAAACTTAATACATAAGTACCTCATATCGAGACATTGCTTGGGATTGCATATGGGGTGGGTAGGGTCAAGGTCACTGTTACTGAAAATAGAAAAACGGTTTCCGCTGAATAACTTGAGAAAGCATTGCGATATTTTTATGAAACTTAATACACATATCTTATATCGAGACCTCACTTGGGTTTGCTTATGGGGTGGGGATCAAGGTCACTGTTATTAAAAGTAGAAAAACGGTTTACGCTCAAGAACGCATTGAGATATTTTAATGAAACTTCATACGTAGATACCTTATATCAAGACCTTGCTTTACGTATGTGGTGGGTGGGATCAAGGTCATGGTCACTGTTACTAAAAATAGAAAAACAGTTTTCGCTAAATAACTTGAAAACCTATTGAGATATTTTAATGAAACTTCATACATAGATATCAGGTGAGCGACCTAGGGCCATCGTGGCCCTCTTGTTTTGCTTTAGCAGTTGTTAAAAATAAGCGATTCTTATAAATAATGTATATTTATAATTTTTTTGAGATCTGTGTATCACAACTTATACAGATTTGTACATACTTTATTCATAAAATTCTGTATGTCTTAAAAATGAGTACAAAGTCTTGTTCAAAACAACAACAACAGAAAACTCTTTCATTTGTCATAGAATGATAGTAACCAAGTAAACTTATATGAAATTGATAAAATGCTCCCATATTCATATGGTTTAATAGCATCCATGTTAAGCAGACATAAATGATTTGTACATTGAAAGTTCTAGTAAAACACATAATTACTTTGTAGGTTGAAACTGATCTTGCGAAATGGACTATCTGCTAGTGTGTTATAGATCTTACATTGTTTTGTATGTCTTCAAAGTTATTAACGCCAATTACAAATTCCTACTTTGTGACATTTTAGCTATTGGCTACTACAATTTCTAGTTGGCTACTAAAATTTCTTGTTGGCTACTAACATTTCTAGTTGGCTACCAAAATTTCTGAAATTATTTGAAAATGAAGCTTATGGTCACACTTTCTGAGGAAAATGTTTCTGAATAACATATTATCTTTGCAAAATCAAAAGGTTTGGCTACTAATTCAGAATTCTTAGCGTCAACCTAGATATACATATGTGTTCAAGGAGCCCACTACAGGCCTTGACTCCAGCACGTCTGCCAGTCTGATGTCGCTGTTGAAAGCCTACGCAGTGCAGGAGCGTAAGACCGTGATTGCCTCCATCCATCAGCCCTCATCCCAGATCTTCTTCCAGTTTGATAAGTTGATGCTATTATCTGATGGCCAGGTAGGCTTGAAATTTAAACATAATGTTGCAGAAATCCTACTAACATTTGACATGCACAGAAATTTTCTTTACTTATATGAAAATTTGACAAACATTTGGTTCATGACTGATATTTTAAGCTTGTCACAGATCTTCTTCCAGTTTTACAAACTGCTGTTTCTATCTGGTGGCCAGATAGGATTTTAATTAACATAAAAATAACAGAAATCTTACATGTACAGAAACTTTTTATTATTTTGGTACCATATTTTATTAAACTTGAATAGAGAGAAAATGGAGAGAGGTAAATAGATTAATTGGAAAGATTGTTTCCAGTTATTGGCAGTTCTAAGAATACATGAGTCTATGGGTGTTTTTTTGTCACCTTTCTAGCTCACCTGAGCACAAAGTGCTCATGGTGAGCTTGTGTGATCGCCCGTTGTCTGTTGTGCGTGTGTGTGTGCGTGCGTGCTTGTGTGCATGCGTCGTCAACTTTTCATTCAAACAACATCTCCTCCTAAACCGCTTGGCAGATTTTCACCAAGCTTCACAGGAATGATCCTTGGGTGGACCTCTTTCAAAGTTTTTCATATCTTTCCGGTCCGCTGCATATGTAGGTCACCAGAGCTAAAAATAGATTTAAAAAGTGAAAACTTTAAAAATCTTCTCCTGTGAAACCGCAAGGCTCAGAGCTTTCATATTTGATATGTGACATCCTCTAGTGGTCCTCTTCTAAGATTGTTCAAATGATGCCCCTGGGGTCAAACTGGCAACTCCCCAGGGGTCACATAGTTTACTTAAGGATTGAATTTAAGTTTGGTTGCGTTCATGCGATTATGAACGCAATGGTCAAACTGGCAAATCCATGATGCGTGCTAGCGCTTCAGGGATAATTTGCCAGTTTGACCATTGCGTTCATAATCGCATGAACGCAACCAAAATTAATTTCAATCCTTATATTTACATTATATTTGGGATGGTTTCATAGCATTCCTTTATATTATGTTTGTTTAACATGCCATTTTATTGCCATTCTAAGAGAAATATCACGCACAGAAGTTTTCTTATCGGAACAGCGAAGTACCGACCCTACACAAAAAAGAATGCAAACTACGATTAATAAAATAGCTCCCTACAAAAATGTCATTTTCTCCTTATTTTACATTCAATTATCTGCGACAAATGACTTAGTGTAAGCATTTTGAGTCATAACATTTTTATTTTCCTTGCATAAATCATATCGCTACAAAACTAAAAAAGTAACTTAAACAAATGCAAAAATACCTGTGACATCAAGAAGAACTGCTATTTCGGCCGGTATAGCCAACAAGCACCAAACATTATTAATGCTTTAGAAAGATTAATATAAAATAAGAGGTGCTTTGTTAGCAAGACGGTAAATCCACATCATGAATACTTCTATACCACAGTTGAGTTCTGACACTTTAAAATCACACAATTCGTAGGCTGAGAGTTTAACAGATCCTGAATAATCCTGTTTAATTATTAACACAACAGATGGAGACTTACATGCTTTTAAATGCTTTAAATCCACACCATATATCAAAATTTTCACTCGGCGAGAAAAATGCAAAACAATCCACAAATAACATCACTAAACAAGTGATGACGTGTAAGCTAGGTCATCGAGCAATAGCATCCACACAGGCGTATCTAGCTCTTTTCTTTGCCTGGGCATAACTTGTATTAGAAAGGATAAAATTTTAATATAAATCTCAAAATGCATTTGTTTCTTATTGTACATGTTAAACAATTCATCACTATTAACTGTGATATAAATACACAATAAATTAGACGATCTAAATGCATCTAGCAAATAGACACATCAATGTGAAATCATAACCATTTTAAAGCTACGTTCCTGAACCGATGTTACGTCATGGAGATTTTCTGTGGTCGCTTCTAAGAAAAGTAATGTTTACATTAAATACCATAACATGTACATATTACTTGCTAACGAAATGGCTTTGTTTAATAATAACACTTGTAGACCTTGCATGATAGAAAACAATGAACCAAAGTGAAAAAAAATGTCAGATTGATTTTTGTAGAAGAAGAACTGGAACGAAATGTTCATGTATATTAATTATAAAAACATTTACTCAAACGGCAACAATAAATGCAAAAAAGAGTAACATTGAACAGTATAAGACATCTTAGTTCATGTAAATATTCTTGTCGAAATATAATTTGCATAAAAATAGGACACACAGATATTACTACGCCGGTGATAATGCATTGCGTTCATACGATTATGAATGCATACCCCTTCCATATTAAAATGCCTATGGAATGTAAATATATAGACTTATATAGCAAAATGACTAAAAATCTTCTCTGAAACCGCAAGGCCTAGAGGTTTCATATTTGGTATGTAACATTGTATAGTGGTCCTCTACAAAGATTGTTCAAATGATGCCCAGGGGTCACATGGTTTATATAGACTTAAATAGCAAAATGACTTTAAAAATCTCCTCTGAAACCACAAGACCCAGAGGTTTTATATTTGGTATGTAACATTGTGTAGTGGTCCTCTACAAAGATTGTTCAAATTATGCCCCTGGGGTCAAAACTGGCTCCCCCCCCCCCTCCCCCCGGGGGTCACATTGTTTATACTGCAGCACTATAATTTCAATCAGCCTCTAACACTCAAAAATCAATACAGCAGACCACATTCCAGCCAGGTGTATACAGTGTGCTATTTTTAGATCTTATGAAACCAGCTAGTGGTTACTCAGTGTTGTGAGATTGCTTTAGAGAATCATTGGAGATGGCCATTGAAATGCATAGAAAATATTATTCACCAGCATCTTCAATCATGTTGTTGTGTAAGTAAATTAGGTGGATGTAATGTTTAGTCAACGTGTACGAAATGTAGTCAATCAGTCTTAGTATATAAGACCGTCTTATATCATACATTTTCACTTTAGATCTACTACATTGAATTTGTTTACAGGCGAAGTGTTATCTGTACTTGTAAGCCCTATGCAAACATTGAGCTACTTTTTATATGAGCAATGTTTGCTGACGGGCTGCACCGGGGAACGACCATTTCTGTGGTGGGAAGTTTTTCTTCTTTGTCTATATTGTTCCGACAGGATTTTGATCGCTACTTTCATGTCCAGAAATTAGATAGTTATTGTGAACGGTTGCAATAAAAGTTACATACCGGACAGATAATCCATTCCTAATTAATGTTCCATAAATATTTATATGAAAACACTTTCATTTTACATGCCTGAGCCATTTAAACCTACACACTATTGCATTTTTAAATAATCTCGCTGTCCTCCACTGTGTAAAATTAAATCGATATTCTGCTACGCTGTAAAAGTGTTACGTCATTCAGTTGGTCAGTATTAGGATAGCCTCACTCTTATTGGTTTGAGTGCTAAACGATGCTGCAATTTTGGGAATTTCTACATACATGTGATAGATTTATACACAAGTTTAAATCGGATTTAAATGCTTGTATTAGGTAAATTTCGGCTCATGTTAATCAGTTTAGGTGTTGTTAAAGTATAAAAAGTTGATAGATAACTCTATTGTTGCAAATAAATAAGATTTACGAAAATTAAAACTTTTAGGTTTCCACCACATAAATGGACGTTCGGAGATGAGACGTTCCAGCGAATTTAGCCCTATATAAAAAGTACCGGTAACACTAAATTCGCAGCACGTCTCATGAATTAGACTAGCAAAGTGTATATTTCTAATTTAATAATGAAATGCCAAATATAAAATGATAGCATTAGATCTATATCTAGTCTAACTTAGGTGGAACTGCACAATTTTTTGTAAGGCAAAATGATGCAGCAATCGAGTCTGTGGCTCTGACACTGCAGTCTGTTTCACCAGCATGTACAGAAACACGTAGCATAGAGTCTAGTCATCTACTAAAATCTTTCATTTGTACAGTTTAATTAATTGTGTGCAGCACACAAAAAACTACACACAGATCATGTCTCTCCAACAAACTACTTAATGCTTTGTTGGCAGCCTCCACCCAAGGACCTCTTCTCAGAAGAACAACTTTTTAGTACCAGATATTGGACATGAACACTATGCCTCATCAACATGTGGGTGGACATGTGGCACCAGCAGAAACCATGAAGAACAGCTTTCTAAATTTGTGTATAGGGCTTGCACTAAAATGAAATGTTTGTGTTGGATCTAAGCATTGGATAGTGGAAGACCTGAACATTTCAGACATGAAATGAAATTTCTGATAATTTTGTGATATTATGGCAATAACTTCATTGAAAGAGGTATCCATTTAGGTAAACTGTGTCATTATCTATTTCCAGGTTACATTACTTTTGCCACTTATGTTGTTGTGTTTCCTTGATAATTTTATAGTTTGTGAATGTTATGATTATGTTATGTCATTGGGAAACAAAAGACAGGAAAAAAAAATATCTCAAAAGGCTGTTTATTGTTGTGCTTCTGTTAGCTCTGAAGTACTGTAGATTTGATTTAGTACACATAAAAAGTTTTTGAAAATCTAACGTCGAAGGGGGTACTACCCCCCCCCCACCCCCCACCCCCAAATTTGGTTATTTGTCCCTGTGCCTTAGCAAAATCCTGGGGAAAGGCCTGGGTATGTAACATTGAATAGTGGTCGTCTACAACTATTGTTTAAATTGCCTCTGGGGTCAAAACTGTCCACACCCCGGGGCTCACATGGTTAATATAAATGTAAATTGCAAAATGACTTTAAAAAACTTCTCCTCTGAAACCACAAGGCCCAGAGGTTTCATATTTGGTTGGAAACATTGTATAGTGGTCCTCTATAAAGATTGTTCAAATGATGCCCTGGGGTCAAAGCTGGGCACACCCCAGGGGTCACATGGTTTATACAGACTTAAATAGCAAAATGGCTTTAAAAATCTTCTCGACTGAAACTGCAAGGCCCAGAGGTTTCATATTTGGTATGTAACATTGTATAGTGGTCCTCTACAAAGACTGTTCAAATGATGCCCTGGGGCCAAAACTGGCCACACCCCAGGGCTCACATGGTTGATATGGACTTAAATTGCAAGATGACTTTAAAAATCTTCTCGTCTGAAACTGCAAGGCCTAGAGGTTTCATATGTGGTGTGTGACATTTTATAGTGGTCCTCTGCAAAGATTGTTCAAATGATGTCCCAGGGGTCAAAACTGGGCATGCCCTGGGGTCACATTGTTTATATAGACTTAAATAGCCAAATGACTTTAAAATCACCTGAAACCCCAGTGTTTTTATATTTGATATGTAACTTTGTATAGTGGTCCTCTACAAAGATTGTTCAAATTATGCCCCTGGGGTAAAAAGTGGCCATGACACGGGGTGTCACATGATTTATATAGACTTATATGGCAAGTGGGCCTTAAAAATCTTCCTTGTTGAAACCGTAAGGCCCAGAGATTTTATATTTTGCGTGAAACATTGTGGAGTGGTCCTCTACAAAGATTGTTCAAATGATGTCCCTGGGGTAAAAATTGGCCACCCCCTGGGGGTCACATGGTTTATATACATTTAAATAGCAAAATGACTTGAAAAATCTCCTGTTAAACCACAAGGCCCAGTGGAATCATATTGGGTATGAAACATTGAAAAGTGGTCCACTACAAATATTGTTCAAATTATGCCCCTGGGGTACAAGGTGGCCATGCCCTGTGGGTCACATGGTTTATATAGACTAAAAAAACATCTGACACTCCAAAGGCCCAGATCTTACTCAGGTAAGGCATTTAGTGCCATTTTCCGTCTTGTTATTAGCCCTTAAAGTCAGGTGAGCGACCAAGGGCCATCATGGCCCTCTTGTTACTTCTGGCGGCGGCGTTGCTGGTGGCAGCGGCATCACCTTTAGTTTGTGCAGACAATAACTTGATAAGTTTTTGTGCAAACATTATGAAACTTTATTGAAGTGTTAGTAGGCATTAAAGGAAGGTTAAGTTTGGTTTTCATCATAATTGCTCTTATCATACTTGAGCTATGCCCTGTCAGGCGACACATCCGACTTGCAGAGTTCCAGTTCAAAGGTTGGCACTAAAACACAATAATCAGTAGCCATTTTGCAAAAGTACCTGTCATTTTGAAACATTTCCCTAGAAAACTTGAAAATTTGCCACAAATAATTTTCGAATTCCTAGTACATATTGGCTATTTTCGATACTGCCGATGCTAAAATAGTATTCAGCAAACAGCAATATTTTAGGCATGCAGAGCTGCTGGAAATTGTTCAGACCAGTTTCTGGCTGCTTTAGGATTTGTATGAATTCTGTTGAAAATCTGAACTGTCAATTATGTGTCTTTTCATGTAGGTTGCATACTTTGGTCCAACAGCAGATGTGGTAGACCACTTCCGGTCAGTAGGCATTGAAATTGCAGAAAACTACAACCCAGCAGACTTCATTTGTGAGTGTTTACCTAAACTCAGGCTTTATTGATGAGACAATTGTGAGTGTTTACCTAAACTCAGGCTTTATTGATGAGACATTTGTGAGTGTTTACCTAAACTCAGGCTTTATTGATGAGACTTTTGTGAGTGCTTACCTAAACTCAGGCTTTATTGATGAGACATTTGTGAGTGTTTACCTAAACTCAGGCTTTATTGATGAGACAATTGTGAGTGTTTACCTAAACTCAGGCTTTATTGATGAGACATTTGTGAGTGTTTACCTAAACTCAGGCTTTATTGATGAGACTTTTGTGAGTGTTTACCTAAACTCAGGCTTTATTGATGAGAATGAGACCTTGGTACTAAAACTGTGTAAGTTCAAAAGGGCTTGAAAGTTGCCACCAGACTTCATTTGTGAATGTTGACTAAAAACACTCTTTAATGATGAGAACGAGTACTAAACACTTGTTGCTACCACTGGGTAAGTTCCAAAGAGCTTCACATTTGCCAAAGAAAAAGCTTTTTACTTTATAAAACAAACTGTTATTCTACCTCAGGGCTTCTACTGGCTCAATATGTTCTTCAGCCAAATGTCTTCTCATTTTGGCTTATTTATGTGTTTTTTTTAAAGAAAACACTGTGGCCAAACAGATTTTTCTTTAATAGCCAAATGTGCTTATTTGTAGCTATAGGTTAATTTGGAAAATGACAGAGTTAGCCCTGTATTTTACAAGTAAAAACATTTCAAACTTCAATGTATGAAGCTATAGGTGAACGACACTAATATGTTACAGTGCTGTCCGTTTGTTTAAGGGATACGTTTGCATTAATGTAAGTATTGATGTATATTTGCAGTGGAGGCATTATCAGAGAGTGCAGACGTGAGAGAAAAACTTCTGCATGCTGCAAACGGCAGTGTCAGGTAAGACAGGATTATCAAATGTCCACACATCCTAATCACAGCTTGTCCGGGCCAGGCTAGCTCAGTTGGTAGAGTGCTGGATTGTCAATCCGGGGATCGTGACTTCGAACCCCAGCCCGGCCACGTAACTTGTGTGGGGATTGGTCATGAAATTATTTCTACGGCAATACTCCACCTACCGCTGATTTAAGTAGGGCAGTCATCAGTTACTGGCATATGTATGTGCACTTAGTACTGGTAAACCGCTTAGATCAGCTAAGCTTGCCCAGGAAAAGTGTGAGTGGGTTAACTGACCGCCGTGATATGACTGAAATACTGTTAAAAACGGCAAAAAATCCAAACACACAAACAAACCTAATCACAGCTTGTCCAGTTGGTTTTTATGATTACAGTATGGCGCTCGCAAAACAAACATACTTTGCGATTTGTGGTTTGCGGGCGATCACTTCAGAGGCGAGTAGATGCGCAGTAGACTTGTGTTGTGCACAAAATTCTGCTGAGTCATTACTCCACAACACTGCATCAGCTATCTGTTGTACTCCACGTGACTCGGCATAATTTCATGGTGGTCATCTGTAACTCCGCAAAGAATACCAAGTAATTTGCAAATCAAACATTCTAAGTTCATGGTGGCGAATATTTGTTTTGTTTGAACTGTTCGGTGGCGAACATCATTTTATGAAAACTATACTATTATCAATATATATGACATTTGTGTCTATCCACAGTTTTACGCTTTACCCTCGATATATGAATATAATTATTTGAGGGATGTCAATGGCTACCAAAATTGGTATCCGGTTATTCGTATGTAATATCTGGATACTATCCGGATAGCCGTTTATATCGGCATTGGCGGCCGGAATCTGGCACATGTTAAAGTTGCAAAATTAAGTTCACATCTAGACGATACTTCTATTTTGAAAACGCAATAGTATTTCATTATTGAAAAAAGTACATGTAACAAACTACGTAGATTTCTGTTCGTAAATTGTGCGTTTTGTTTGTTTTGTGTAGCGTGCAATGTTGTTATGCCCTTCAATTAAAGTACCCCAATTAAACATTTGATTTGCGTAAAGGTAAGTAGGTATTACGGCTGACTGGTCTATGGTAAACCCGTAAATTGCTTTGTTTTAGTAATGTGCTAATCAAATGCACATAAACACAAAAACAAGGATGGATCGATGTTACTATATATTTATTTTAATTGGCATCGTTAACTGGTAGAGAACCATCTCTTATCAAGAGGGACGCACCTAATTGGCATAATCAGTTGTGACATATTGTTTGTTTAATAGGCCTGTCAAAGTTAGTGTGGTGTGAAAGTACCACCTGTTGTTTTATGATAATCGTATTCTGACCGAGGGGTGTGTTTACAACACGTCCACAGTACGAGGTGGAGACCTCCTGAAGAGGCCTGTAGCTGTGTTTTGTTAATAATATACTTGCAAGAAGGGCGTTTGTATGCCTAAAAAAAAACCGAGAAAAATCGGATTTTCAATTTTTATACGAATATTCGGTAACTAACTTGGTAACCGGATATTAACATAGTAACCCGATAACCGGTTATCCAGATATTCGTTGACATCCCTAAATTATTACATTCAATATGGAAAGGTACAAACTGTTACCTCAATTGTTTTGTTGCGATTCTTTGTTACCTATTCATTGTTCCATTTGCAGTTCTGGACATGTGGAGAAATTCTCAGTGAATGAAAAAAGCCACAATGGCAAAAACCTGCTGGACAGGTTCACAGAGAAGTTTAGAAAGAAAAAGACTATTGTTGAAACATGTACCACAGAGGATGTTGGTGGAATGGGTATAGACCATTTGTCAATTTTTAGCTTGTCTGATTTAAAAAAAACAACAACAACAAGCTATTGTCGTCACTTGATCGTTGTCAGTGTTGGCGTCATTTAATTTTTTGTTAAGTTGTTTGTTTAGGTTAATATTTCTGGAGAACAATTAAGCCCATAGCTTTCAAACTAGGTATACTTATTCAGCATCAGGGTTTTCCGCAGGCCTGTTTCGCTTGTCGGGCCCGACATGCCTTCAAAGCAGTTAGTTATTTGCCGACATGTTTAAATAACACCGACATGCCTTAATGTTCAAAGCGACAACCCTTAATCCCTTTATCTATTGCACCGATCTTTAATCACGGGGCCATAAACGTTCGCCGCATTGATCGATAAGGTCTAACTTCCAACAGTGTCATGGACAAGTGACTGAACTGTGAAGTCCCGCCCACAACGATCTCATTAGCCAATCAAATGCGGCGATTTGTAGGTCGGAGTTTATACCTTACTAACAACTAAAAACGTGTTTAACAACAAATACTAGCGTTGACGGGAAAAGTGAACAGGCATTTTAAGACATTTTTATTATTATATATATTATATATGATTATTATATTTAACGTTTTATTTTATCCCGGTAATTTCCTTATCTATTTCCAAATTATGGAAACGAATACTATAGAGCCTCATTTCAAAACACAATTTAACATAGTCAACCTTAATTTTGTTCTCATAAATACTACAATTAGGCACGTGACCAGTACACGCACGTTTTTCATGAGGCATCCGTGATATTGTGCATAGCGATTTTCGGGCGCTGTTGTAGCATAACACTCTTTTTACATGGAGATACAGGCCCTATTTTATGTCGAATAGGAACGAGTATTGAAAAACAACTGTGATTTGTTCGGCTTTTTATGTCTGCAATGTCCGCATGTTGTATAACTGATATTAATTATTGATTTATTTTGCATCCGAAAACAATTAATGAAGTAATAAACAGTTTTTGAAAAAAACAACAACGAGCGGTCATGATAGAATTTCAAGGCGGAAAAGAGCTAGGCTTTTCAACTAATCTGAATACCATGTATGATTGGAAATTAATTCCATAAAAATGCAGCCTAGTATTTTGATGTACACTGCCTCCAAAAGGCGTTAGGTCAACACGTCTTTTTTTAATTAAGAAAACCGCGGTAGTTACGATTTTAGTAGGAGAAATTTTTTAATAGTTTCAGTTTTATAAAAGGAAGAATTCCCAAATTAAAGATAATGCAAAGAGAGGTGCTGGTCGAGCAAAAGGCTAGGTAGTTCAAGCAATAAAGGGCGGATTTGATAGCATCCGGGATTTCGAACGTCGTTTCGGAAAGGTGGGGTCGCGCGATGCGGCCGATTTTGTGGAGTTGGATTCGAGCTGAGCAGCCAATTTTGGGGAGGGGAGGTCGATCGTTGAAGCCGGGTCAGACTCAGCGGCCGATTTTTTTTGGGGGGGGGGCTAAGGGATCGGGTTGGATTTTTGTCGCGGTTTGTGGTTTCCGGGATGCCGAAATTCCTTCAAGAAATCCTGCGGAAAACCCTGAGCATGATGAGACTAGTGTATAGAACAAGAGCCATAACTCTGTCATGGATTTAGATTGAATTATCGCTCCTTTTCAACTTTGTATTGGAACAACAGCTTTCCGACTTGATATACTTATTAATGATTATTTTTTTTTAAAGAAGAGCTATTGTCACGATCTTAAAATGTCAATCAGACGTTTAACTTTTAGTGATTTTATTTGTCAACAACAAGTAACAGTGTTTTGTTAATGATGAATCCCATCTAAAGTGCTTTTGTCATTATACAAGTTTTAAACATTTTAGGAAAAATCACACAATAAAATCAAAAACAATATATTGGACTTATAGTATTATAATATAAACAATTCAGATTCTGTTTATTGTCCTTGTGCTATATTGTTAGTGCCTTAAATGTTGCATGTTTTCCAAACACCTAATAATGTCTTAGAACACACAAAACTCAGACCATTTTTGGCCAAACTTTCTTAATTTTGTATTTCAACATTTTCTGAACAGCTGTTTATTCTATATTTTTCCAAATGATTCAAATGATACCCAATAGTTTATTTAATTATTAATTACTAATGTATTAGATAATATTATCCATTTTCAGGTGTAAGTTTTATTAAGGAAATTTTAAGAATAAAATATCATTGATTTGATCTGAATTTGTGATGATTCTTCACAAATAAAATATCATTGATTTGATCTTAATTTGTGATGATTCTTCACAAATAAAATATCATTGATTTGATCTAAATTTGTGATGATTCTTCACAAATAAAATATCATTGATTTGATCTAAATTTGTGATGATTCTTCACAAATAAAATATCATTGATTTGATCTAAATTTGTGATGATTCTTCACAAATAAAATATCATTGATTTGATCTGAATTTGTGATGATTCTTCACAAATAAAATGTCATTGATTTAATCAGAATTTGTAATGATTCTTCACAAATAAAATATCATTGATTTGATCAGAATTTGTAAAGATTCTTCACAAACTCAGGCAGTGTTTCTGTATTAATTAAAAATAAAACAAAAACAAAAAGTAATATAGTCTTAAATTGTCTTCATAAAGAACTTTGTACCCCCTCAGATCCGGGCAGTGTGAAGATGAGTCTCCTTGACCTTGAAGATGACCTTGACCCAGAGGACTTGGTTACCAACAGCAACAAGAAGTGGCCTACGGGCTTCTGGACCCAGTACTCACAGTTGACGATCAGAACGTTGAAGCAGTCGCGATCCAGAATTCTGGGTGTTGGCAAGTTGGTAGAGAATCTGCTGATTTGCGCCTTCGTTTGTGTGATATTTTTCCAGTTGCCAAGAACTGAGGAAACATTACGAGACCGGATGGGGGCAGTTTTCTTCATCGCGGCACACTGGGGCTTTATACCTCTGTTTGACGCTGTCACTTCTTGTGAGTAGCGTAATCATACATATAATATGCATTCATGTATTTTGGGATGATCTTTTTAATGGCCGTTGATATAGTAAAATTTTACAAAGTTTTAAACAATCTAGATGAAATATTCATTGAGCTGCTTTATTTTTTAGCTCACCTGAGCACGAAGTGCTCAGTGAGCTATTGGTATAGGGGACCTCACCGGCGTTGTCCGTCCTTCCATCGTCAAGGTGCCGTCAACAATTTGGACCATTATCGCGATTAAGACTACATTTTTTGTTCAATCTTGACCAAAATTGCACAGTTTGTGTATGACCATAAAATCTTGGACGTGTTCGATAATGGGCCCAATGGTACCAGTAACACCAGAGTTATTGCCCCTTTTTCATGCAAAAAAAGTTTTAAAATGCCCTTTTCCAACCTATAGACTTAATTTTCCATCTTAACCAAACTTTCACAGTTTGAGTATGACCATCAGATCTCAGCAGACGCCAAAAATGGGCCAGATCGTGTTTCAAACACCAGAGTTATTGCCCTTTGTTTATTACAAAAATATACAAAAATGGACATTATTCGGGATAGAGACTTCATTATTCATCCAATCTTCACCAATCTTGCACATTTTGTCTATTACCATGAGATTACAGTTGAAGTCGAATATAAGCAAGATCGGACTAGAAACACCAGAGTTATTGCCTTGATTGTGAAAAAAATGTGCAAAAATGGACATTATACAGGATAGAGACTTCATTTTTCATCCAATCTTCACCAATCTTGCACAGTTTGTCTATGACCATAAGATTAAAGGTGAAGTCGAATATAAGCAAGATTAGATCAGAAACACCAGAGTTATTGCCCTTTGTTAAAAAAATATGCAAAAATTGACATTATTCAGGATAGAGACTTCATTTTTCATCCAATCTTCACCAATCGTGTACAGTTTGTCTATGAACGTAAGACTACAGGAGAAGTCAAACATAAGCATGATCGGGCCAGAAACACCAGAGTTATTGCCCCTTGTTTTTGGAAAAAAACATCAACAAGTTATCAATGATTGGCTTGCACACACGATTTTTGATACAATGTTGACCAAACTTACACAGTTTGCGCATGACCATAAAAATTGATTGATAACATTTCATTTCCAACAGTTGCAAGACTTGCATGAAGTTATTTGTACATGCAACTTTGATGTCTTCAGAGCCTGCATTGACATCATTTATCATCATTGGAAAGAAAATTATCAAAGAAAAAGCAAAACTTGACCTTATAGCACAGCCATCGCAATTATCGCATTGCAACTAGTTATCCTAAACTGTTTGCGAAAAAGACATAAAAATCTACCTACTGTTTGTGCATTTTCCAGAATTGTCAATGATTTAATGAAAAAGGGTCAGGCAAGAATATAGAGAAAAATGATTTAAGAACCATTAGCAAAAATACGCACATCCACTACCCAACTCATACATTAGTTAGCCCATTGCACTAACCGATGTTTAAAATCAAAATTGATCCTACCCCCTCTGTGTATTGTTCTGATACCTTAATTTTCAAACCTGTCACAACAGTATGGTCTTCATTTATACCAGTTCTCAGGTGAGCGCTTTGGGCCATCATGGCCCTCTTGTTTATGCTTGCATCCCCAGTCATACTTTGTACTTGTCTGAATAATAGTCTTACATGTTAAATAATTTTGGTTGTTTGTGTAGCTATTAATTCAAGCTATCATTTTAAAATAGGGATGTCAACGAATATTTGAATATTCGAATAATGAAAAAAAAATCGAATACTTTATAGGTATTCGAATACTTACCTGTCTGATAAATTAAATTTTAATAAATTTATGTCAATGTTAGCCTCTATATGTCAAGCATCCATGTTGCCTTAACTTCTCTAGTACGATGGTTAGGTGTTAAAGTCGACCTAGCACCCTATTGTTAAGAAGATGACAGTTTGTTGTCACTGCATGTTAATCCCATTATGTGGACCATTGTCTCTTTATCTGTAGTAGGAGATTAAAGCGTCTTATGGATGCTAATTGGGGTTACTGCGTACATGTGCACGTGTCCCTGGGTATATCCGATGGTTTGTGGTACTCTGAACACATGCTTGAACGTCGTGGGAACAGGCAGAATAGTTGTCAATAAAGCATGAGATTAATTAAGGGCTTAGTCTTTCTCAAATGTAATAAAAACATAAAGTTCTCATAATTATGTAGCGCTTTGTCCGTGTATTGGCTGCAGATTTCTAGCCGTACGTTTGTATAAAATACATATTGTACAATTAAGTCATTTTAACATTACAATAATAATAATGACTGCTTAATAATTGAATATTCAAATACTTCATCAATAGAATATTCGAATATCAATTTTGGTATTCATTGCCATCCCTATTTTAAATACTTCTTGTTTGTAAAAGCGATAAGTGCACTGCATACTTTTGTGATAATTTTCTTCTTTCAAATTTTTGTTGGGAAGTGTACAACAATATTCTGAGAAGACATTGTTCAAAAAATGGGAAATAAAATGGCGCTGCATGCATTTCAGTTTTTGTTCTGGCCTGTAATGTAAGGAAGAAGTTCTGTGTTATGCAGTTTCAAAGAGCAGACATGTACATGTATTGTACAAAGAAAAATGTGTGCAAAAAATTACTGAATTTTTTTTCAGCCATGTATAGTGCAAGGAAAAAATATGAGGCGCGTTGTGGGAAAACCGGTCTTAATGCATGTGCGTAAAGTGTCGTCCCGGATTAGCCTGTGCCATCCACACAGGCTAATCCGGGATGGTACTTCCCCCTTACAGTGTATTTATGTTTAGAAGAGACTTCCTTGAAACAGAAAATACCATAAAAGCGGAAAGTGCCGCCCTGGATTAGCCTGTGCAAACTGCACAGGCTAATCCGGGACGACACTTTACGCACATGCATTTAGACCGGTTTTCTCACGACGTGCCACATATGTACAAAAAGACTGCCTCATCTTTTATATTCATACCCTCTCAGTCCCAATGGAACGCATGGTGATCAACAAGGAACGTCTGGCAGGCTGGTACAGGCTGTCAGCGTACTACTTGGCCAAGATGACCAGCGAGCTGGCGCTGATACTCATCCAGCCCCTGGTGTTCGTGATAATCGCCTACTGGGTGATCGCCCTCAACGGGA
Source organism: Congeria kusceri (assembly GCA_027627225.1). Classification (NCBI taxonomy): domain Eukaryota; kingdom Metazoa; phylum Mollusca; class Bivalvia; order Myida; family Dreissenidae; genus Congeria; species Congeria kusceri. Next base: position 54,014,101 of record CM051027.1, on the reverse strand, counting down.
TCACCTCGTTTTTTGCGACGATTGGCACAGTGTTCCTGGATTCTGTTGCTGGACAGGTAGTTTTAATGAGGATTTGTCCAGGATGTTTTGTTATATATTGTTAGGGTTTTGTGGAAGAAAAAAGAATGAATTTTATTATCCCAGCTCAAGAAAGGAGAATATAGTTGAACGTTTGTATGTCTGCCCCACCATAGCCATAGCTAAGCAACCATTGGTAAGGATTGTATGGAACTCAAAACCACTTTAGAAACTGTTAATGATTTTGACAATGATGTTCATGTTGGTGATAATTATGCTGTGCTGAAGATGAATATTCTGCTACTGAAGATGATGATGATGTTGATGATGATGTTGTTGTTGATGATGATGATGTTGTTGTTGATGATGATGAAAATAAAAATAATGATACATGATGGTGATGATGGTAAGGATGATGATTATGATGATGATTACTGTGATGCCATCAGTTAAAATGATTGTTATTACTTATCACTTTATTTATTATCATAACAATCAGGTTAACAATATTTGTTCCAATAGCATAATTAATAAATACATGAAGTCATTCCTATGACTTGTATTGCAGAGTTTTGGGCTGTTCATTGGGATAGCGTGTCTTCAAGTCAACCAAGCAATGACGGTCTCCATCACTTTCCAGATGACCGTCATGTTATTGGGTATGCTATACTGACAGCTAGTTTTATCACACTCATGCATAATGACTCACTATGGTGTACATAGACTAAGTAAGTTAAATATTTATAATATGTGTACATTTACTACATTACCTTATGCACAAAATATAATTATACTAAATCTTATATATTAAGACTTCTAAAATGGTGGACTGTGTATGGGCGACATCCATGTGTTCCTTCTGTATGGCAACTGATATTTTATATTTCTCACATTCCAGGTGGACTGCTCTCGCGTAACATCCGAGTGTTTTTTAACTGATGAATATATCTCTCACACATTCCAGGTGGATGGTTTATGGACGGAATATCCCGGGTTTATCTCTTTCTCATCCGAATGTTTCTGGACTGATATGTTTATCTTTTCCCCACATCCCAATGTTTCTGGACTGATATGTTTATCTTTTTCCCACATCCCAATGTTTCTGGACTGATATGTTTATCTCTTTCCCACATCCCAATGTTTCTGGACTGATATGTTTTTTTCTCTTTCTCACATTCCAATGTTTCTGGGCTGATTGTGTTTATCTCTATCCTACATCCCTATGTTTCTGGACTGGTATGTTTATCTTTTTCCCACATCCCAATGTTTCTGGACTGATATGTTTATCTCTTTCCCACATCCCAATGTTTCTGGACTGATATGTTGATCTCTTTCTCAGATCCCAATGTTTCTGGACTAATATGTTTATCTCTTTTCCACATCCCTATGTTTCTGGACTGATGTTTTATTCTCTTTCTCACATCCCAATGTTTCTGGGCTGATTGTGTTTATCTCTATCCTACATCCCTATGTTTCTGGACTGGTATGTTTATCTCTTTCCCACATTCCAATGTTTCTGGACTGATATGTTCATCTCTTTCACACATCCCGATGTTTCTAGACTGATATGTTTATCTCTTTCCCACATCTCTATGTTTCTGGACTGATATGTTTATTGCTTTCTCACATCCCAATGTTTCTGGACTGATATGTTTATCTCTATCCCACATCCCTATGTTTCTGGACTAAAATGTTTATCTCCATCCCACATCACTATGTTTCTAGACTGATATTTGTATCTCTTTTACACTTTCCAGGTGTACGGTTGACTGATTTGTTTATCTCTTTCTTACATTTCATATGGACAGTTTGACTGACATGTTTATCTCGTTGACACATTCCAGGTGGACTGTTTACCAGTCTGTTAATCTCATTCACACATTCCAGGTAGATGATTTATTTCTTTCTTGCATTCTAGTTGGACAGTTGCCAGATATGTCTGATCTCTTTCACACCTTCCAGGTGGACTGTTTACACGTAACATCCCTGTGTTTCTCGACTGGTTGAAGTACCTGTCCTTCCTCCATTACTCTTTCCACTCCCTGATGGTGCTCGAGTTCCAACACGCACAGCCAGTACAGTAAGTAGGCCATCTTCTTGTTTAAATCTTATTTACGCTTGATTGTGTCGAAAACCAGAAGGTTATCAAGACACTTTCGAGTCCGTTTCCTGGGTAGAACCAGTACTTGGTGTATTTGAGAAAGATAATTTGACCAAGTAGGGATGGAACTCACCACCTCCAGATCACAGGGGAGACTCCATATCGATTACACCACTGCGACCTTTAAGTTTGTAATTAAGTTTAGTTTATACATATGTTTCATATATATGGATGAGTTAATTTCTTGTAAGAAAGTGGCGAAATATCTTCTTGTTTGCAGGTGTCCATCATCCACTAACAGCTCCGCTTTCCTTGTTTGCCAAGAGACGAATGTCACTGCTATACCTTCCCACATGGTACTGAAATACTACGATGTCACCTGGTCATACTGGCAGTACATTATTCCACTATTGGTATTTACGGTTTTCTTTCGAGTACTGGGTTACATTACACTAAGATATTTCCGTAAACCTTTGTAGAAGCTCAGAAGTATAGAAGTAGAAGTATAGATCAGTCATATTCACCCGACACTTGAGAACTTTTTAGCATCATTTAACACTTTTTCTGCATTTAAGTTCAGTTTAGTTTGTGTGCCTTGATATTGTGGCAGTTTGCATTATTTATCAGACAATGGTATTTTCAATGAAAGTGTCGAATTCTTATGGAAAATAATAATTTTTGTATTAAAGCATTGTATAATATATTCATGAATAAGTTCAGTGTCCGATTAATATTTTCGAGTTATACCAGTTGAAGCGTTCAAAAGTGCCTGAAAGAGTCATGATGGTTGTTGTTGTTGAATTACAATTTTAAATGAATACAAGTTTTTTTAATAGGTAAAAATCATGCTCTGTAAAGGCTTATAAGTTTTATCAAACATTAGTTACTTTAATTCTTGAAATAGTTCATTCAACGGCTATTTTATGTAAAACAATATAAGGCCAGAGTTTTTTTATTTATTGGTTCTCTGACATTTTTGGAAGTGTCCGGTTGGATAAGGGCAAAAAAATTAAATAATAATAACAAAGACTTGAGTAAATTAATGACTAGAATTTCACAAATGGAAATGGGCAGTGATATTAAAATCTTTATAAATTATTACTTACAAAAATCATATAACACAAACATTAACTTAATCACTGAATGATAACCATGACATTAATAATAACATTTAAATTGCAGTGTTTCTCATATAAAAACTACTGTTTAAATATGCTCACACTTAAACACAGTAGGCCTACGTCAGATATCGCTGGACAGGGGCCATATTATATGTATACTAGCATGTTTAATGAAGTAAAAACTAACTAAATATCATAGTCTTATCAATAATTCAATATACACCAATGCAATTTGTTAATTATAATACAGATATAAAATTATATATGTGTGTTTAATACAATGAATCAAAGATCTTAATTAGTTTTACTGAGTATTTTCTTCTGACTTTAGGTGTTTCAGGATGTATAAAAAAAGAGAGCAGATCACATGAATCATACAGCGATATACAGTCACAATACATGTTACATAAAACTTAGTCATTTCTTCAGTGGTTTTTGTGTGTGCATTCTATGTAACGGGTTAAAACCCTTTCACAAGGTCATTTTACGCTATCGGTTACATTTTACAATTATTTTTTTTGCTTTTTGGGAAAAATCGGGTCGGCGGATCTGAGAACCAAGAAATCAAAAAACTTTCGCCTAAGATTACGTTAGTCTGATCATGCAATACCAGATATATTTTTTTTTATTTATAACAATGACAAAATATTGAACATTTGCAATCTGCAAGTACCTTTATATGAAAATAATAAAAGTTCATTATATGAACAGATTTTCTTTATTTTGTTAAGATCCATCGTTTAAAAATATTTTACACATATTTTTACCATGTTTTCAAATTTTAAAATTCCAGATTTTATTTCTAAGTCTTTCTTGTTGTATGATGTCTGTTTAAGACTTCGTTCTGTTGTTCAGTGATCAAATACTCAAGAGATCGTTAAGAGATCCTTATTATACTCTTACATTGTTTATATTTGTATGTTTAATGGTGAGAAATTACACATGTTTTTACAATGTTTTGATGTTTTTATTATGTATGAACTAAATTGTATTCAATACAGTCTTTACACATTGTGTACGAGTAACGAGTTTGTTAACAGATATTGATTTTACACATAATCATTATAAACAGAATCTCAGTTATTATATGTTATACCCAGTTTATGTTAATATAAATCGAGCAGATAAATTGTTTATGCATTTAAATTGTTGTTTCGCATATCAAAAAATAAAATTAAAATTATATGTTAATATTTGTTATCTTTACAACAGTATGCAACTCGTTCTTTTCTATGATTTTTTTGCTCGCGTTTTGATGTGCTGCATTCCTCAGGTCTTTTATTGAAACTGGACGCTGCGTTACTGCGCAATGAAATCTTGCTCAGACCTGACCAGCGGCTCGGGCCGCTTATTATATTGTGAACATTGGGCCAGGGTTTGGGTACAATCTATAAAGATTGTACAGTATTTTGCTGCTAAATGGAAAATACCCAATCAATCTGATAGATGTTCACATTCTGAGTTGCATTACATCATAACCAACTAGAATTGTCACATGAGTGACGGATATACCCCCACAATATGGCCTTGTTACAAAACTATGGCATCCATTCGAAAGAAATGGACAGAGAGAGAATGCTTTAATTTGTGTATGGTCAACAGTGTATTTGGAAAAATTTAATTTCAGTAGGAGCCAACTTGACCCGTATTTTATGATGCTACACATGTGTACCAATAATTATATAAATATATCGAGCCATTGATGAGTTATCGCCAGGAAACCATATTTTTAGGGAATTTATGTCAAATAAAGGGCCATAACTCTGTCAAAATTTAGTGGTTTGTAACCAAAGTCGAACTTGACCCATATTTCATGATGCTACACGTGTACCAAAAAGTATTTGAATATGTCGAGCCTTTCTTGAGTTATCATCCGGAAACCGAAACCAACAGACCGACAAGCTCACTCCTATATACCCGCCCTAAACTTCGTTTGTGGGGGTATAACAATGTCTAGCAACAATTTTTTTTAATTATTTAGAAAAAGAACTCCACACCACATGTTTACTGGTAATTTAATATTAATGCAATAAATTGCTGAATAAATGAATAACTTATATAATCTATATTCCCATGATTACACTATATACAACAATAACAACTAATGTCCAATAAAATGAAACAATAAATACCCGAACTGGTATTGACACATGCAGTAAATGTACTCCACTTTTAACTATTTAGGCTAGATATTTAAAACAAATCTGATTAATGCTTGAAGACAGTGTAAACATACGAACACAATCCAGAGACAGACTCAAGATTGCTTTAACAGAATGTGTAAAAAACAGTTTTGTAAACGATGTAAAAAAGGCAAGAAAGAGAGACAGAGAATTGAAGTACTGTATTAATAGTTTTTAGAAAACAAATGCTAATCTTGAGTAATATGGGTCATGTTTAAAATAAGTACACACTCTCAATTCAAACTGCCTTAAGTACTACAAAATTAGACAAAATCATGGTCAGCAGTAGGATATATTAAGTTGATATAACTACATACAACCTAGTAAGACTTTCTGTACTTTTAAATCGGACAATAAACAAACCAGCAGAAACAAACATGTACAATTTGGGTCATTTCTGATAAAACTGCAATTTGTCGCAAGACAGAAAACACAATTTCTTATAGGGAAATAATTGTTGTTCATCACATTCTCGCGGTGAAAGAAAAGAAAACGTACAATCTTACAATGATAATGCATAACGACGTGGTATATACATTTGAATATTTTTACTGCCTATAAACAATACAAAATAATATTCGAACATAATACGTAATATCTCTCACAAACACATCAAAAATTAAAGACAACTATTTGTATTTCTGTAAAAAATTTAACAGAAAATACAACGCGCTTTGTGCAGTCTGTTTCAAACAAATCATAACAAATAAATGTGTTCCATTATGATTACCAAAGTACATATGTAACTAATTTTATTATTTAGACTAATAAATTTGCTAAAGAATTTACACTGATTTCTTACAATCACCAAGTATTTATATCAATGGCATACAGAATATCAGATTTATATATTTTACACACTAATATATACATATACACAAACACAGTAACACTGCAGACAAATACACTTCTCGGGTAAAAAAAACTGATTCCAAGATAAATGTGTAAAAATAACAAGTACATGTACCTTGTTTTGGCATCAGATTCAAGATATTTCAAGCTTAATGGTTAAGTGCTAAACGCAAAGGTTATTCACCAAGATTAAGATAGGTCTGGGCATTTTTTGACGAAAAATAAATGACCAAAAAATGATACGACATCATAATTAACAACAAAATGTGACAGGTGCATCCTTAAAGTTATGAAAACAAAAAGAACAGTGTCTTCAATATTTGATTTTCGTTATTTCAAATCTAATGATTCTTTTACGATGTAAATCACACTAAAAGAAACCATGTTCACGCTAACCTGGACTGGTGTCTTTCAGATATCCAATACAACTTGCTGACATCAATGTCTTTTCATCTGAATGCTGAAAGATTATTGAACAGAAGGTAAATACAGGAATATTGTATGCCTAATACTCTCTTCGAAATTACCCACTTGCCAAAAGCCCGCGACTTGTTAAAATGTTGACCTATTTGTCTGAGGAGGCAAGTACAAGGATGCAAAGTTAGGAAGTTAAAAGATTAATTTACGAACAAGAGGGCCCTAGGACGCTCACTTGAGACCTTTTAATCCAATAGGAATTTGAATCCCCGAGGCGTGGCTTATTTTTATCCCAGGAGCATAATTTGATCAATCATGAACAAACCTCTGGGCCTTGCGGTTTCAGGTCAAGATTATTAAAGTCATTTTGCTATTGAAGATTATTTTTAAATACATTTTGCTATTTAAGTCTATATAAACCAGTTTTGACCCCAGGGCATAATTTGAACAATCTTTGTAGAGAACCACTATGCAATGTTACGTACCAAATACAGGAAAGCTGTGGGTCTCGCCTTTTCAGAGGAGATTTTAAAAGTCATTTTGCTTTTTAAGTCTAAATAAAACACGTGACCCCCGGGGCATAACCAGTTTTGACCCCAGGGGCATAATTTGAAGAAATTTTTTTAAGACATTTTGCAATTTAAGTTTATATAAACTATTTGACCCCCGGGGGCGTAGGTAGTTTTGACCCCAGGGGCATAATTTGAACAATCTTTGTAGAGGACTACTACACAATGTTACATACCAAATATGAAAATTCTGGGTCTTGCTGTTTCAGAGAAGATTTTTAAAGACATTTTGCAATTTAAGTTTTTCTAAACCATGTGACCCCCAGGGCGTGGCCAGTTTTGACCCCAGATCATAATTTGAACAATCTTTGTAGAGGACCACTATAGGATGTTACATACCAAATATGAAATCTCTGGGCCATGTGGTTTCAGAGGAGATTTTTAGTCATTTTGCTATACATTCTATATAAACCATGTGACCCCCGGGGCGTGGCCCATTTCGACTCCAGGGGCATAATTTGAACAACTTTGTAAAGGATGACCCAAGGATGTAACATACCGAATATAAAATCTCTGGGCCTTGCAGATTTAGAGGAGATTTTTTAAGTCATTTTGCTATATATTCTATATAAACCATGTGACCCGCGGGGCCTGGCCTGTTCTCGCCCCAGGGGCATAATTTGAACAATCTTTGTAGAGGACCACTATAGGATGTTACATACCAAATATGAAACTTCTGGGCCTTGTGGTATCAGAGATTTTTAAAGTCATTTTGCTACATAATCAATATAAACACTGTGACCCCCAGGGCGTGGCCCGTTTTGACCCCAGGGGCATAATTTGAACAATCTTTGTAGAGGACCACTACATACCAAATATGAAACCTCTGGGCCCTGCGGTTTTAGAGAAGATTTTTCAAGTTTACACTTTTTAAAATCTATTTTTAGCTCTGGTGACCTACATGTGCAGCGGACCGGAATGATTTGAACAACTTTGAAAGAGGGTCACACAATGATTATTCCTGTGAAGTTTGGTGAAAGTGGTTTAAGAGATGTTGTTTGAATGAAAAGTCGACGACGGACGCACAGACGACGGACAATGGGCGATCACAAAAGTTCACCATAAGCACTTTCAATGACTACAAGAACATCATCATTATCACCTGAACTGATAAGGGTAACGTCTAGATTTTATTCCAACATATCGGACAAATTCAGATGGATTTGGGCAAGACGAAATCCTATAGTCTATGCCTGAATGGGCAAGTCCTTTCAAAAAACCATGGTTTAGACTGCCTCTTCAGCAAGTGGTAAATGATTTTACAATATGATATGCTTCAGGTGAAGACAACAATTCCTTAAGGCGTAAAAAAAATATGTTTGCTTCAGGTTACATGCCCAAAAAAATTAGGGTAGTTAGGGATTTATTTATTTTTTTTTTTTTTTGGTCAACTTGAAGACACTAAAACTGAATAAATATTCAAAACATACAATTTATACCCTTAAACACTGTATAGAAGTGGATGCTATCAAAACAAAACACTAATTTCTCCGAACAAGCAATTAATTATTGGAAAAAAGAAATAAAACAAAAAAATATGTGACAAACTCAATAAGATGTTCTAGGGTCAGGGCATTTTTTTAGGGTAGGTCAGGTAAGCTGAAAAAAAAATAAAAAAATTACGCCTTATCAACAACAGGTTCCAGCAGTATTACTCAGAAACAAATGACACCAAAAACTGAGCGAGGTGTGAAATATGAAAGTTTAAACTATGTTATATGGTTGCCATTTATATCATGTTTGTGTCTACAATAGAATTAACAAATCTGCAGTATATATACATTCATTATACATGTACACGCAATATCTATGCAAATATGAAATGGCTATAAGTACCGAGTACAGTATATGAAGCTAATGCAGAACTTCACTATTTTGCCACGCTCACGTCAAAGTCCTTATGTTTTCGTATGTGAGCAAACAAACAAAATTGTTTATTTCAAACCAAACCAGAAAATACAATTTAGTAACAGAATAAATAAAACATTAAATGGCACAAACAGTTGTCCCAAATGTACTTTAAAAACGGCCTTAAACCAAATTTTTATGAAACTGTCCTCCAAACTCTCTCAAAGAAATTAAAGTAACTCCCTCAAAGAAATTAAAGTAACTCTCTCAAAGAAATTGAAGTGTTTGATTTTACTTGTATAAACAAGTATCTTTAAAAATATTACTACAAGGCCATCCTTAAAAAATTGTTTGCGGTAACGCGACCGACTCACGAAATTGGACCCGGCTCACAAGGCTTCCGTGAAGCAGTTGTTTTTTTATATTTTCTATTCAAAAATTTAATTATATATTCATCATATTTTGTTCGTAATTGATTCATTACATTTTTTTATCAACTAATCACTGCGTTCTAATTACTCTAATTAAGCTGAATTTTGAGCAGTGTTAGTATCCTGATGGCCTGATTCCACTGGCATATACATGTACTAAATTAAGCAATGTCATTAGCTCTTGTATTTTATGTTTAGGTAAATCGGTCCATGTCTAAGAGTTGTCTACATTGGTTCCCAGCCCCCCTAAATAAAATAAAAAATTATTTTAAAAATCAAACTACTTACCCACCTTGAAAATTCTCGGTCGCGTTACCGCAAACAAACATTTTTTGTTTGTTTGATTGGATTTTTCACTGTATTCAACAGTATTTCAGTCATATAACGGCGGTCAGTTAACCTACTCACACTTTTTCTGGGTAAGCTGGTTTACCAGTACTAAGTGCACATACTTAAAGGATGGCCCAAGATCAGTTTATTTACCCTTGGTACTTTGGTATAAACCAAAGAATGAGCACAAATGAGTAACTACAACATACTCACTATAAATTGTTCTAAAATTACACAGGCCTGAACAGAGTTTCACTGGCAATTTGGATGACTATGGAGCTTTAAAACGTTGCATGACTAAACAGTGTAAAGTGCTGGACATATGGGTATCTGTGGGTGTGTAAACCACGTTTAACAGGTACTTTTGATATGAAGGCATTTTGGCATCGTGAACAATCCAAATTATTTTCGTTTACAAGCTAAAATATACAGCAGAGCTATTGGTGAGTATTTTTACATGTATAGAATACATATCAAAACATTATAGGCCTATAGAAATAAATACAATATACAGCTGTAATTTGTCTGATAAAAATATTTTTTATGGTATTAATTTTAATGAACTACTCACTCTGTGCATGGCAGTAAAAAATTCATCAGTACTACAAATGGGCCATGTCGTGAGAAAACGGGCTTAATGCATGTAAAGTGTCGTCCTGGGTTAGCCTGTGGAGTCCGCTTTCATGTTATTTTCTGTTTCAAGGAAGTCTCTTCTAAACATAAATCCACTGTAGGCGGAAAGTGTTGTCCCAGATTAGCCTGTGCGAACTGCACAGGCTAATCCGGGACGACACTTGTCGCACATGCATTAAGCCTAGTTTTCATGCGGCACGCCTCAAATGTTCTCTATATAATACGTATGCAGTGGGGAAAACACTTAATATGTTAGAGAATCATGCACTGTTATGTAAAACACATGCTAGTTAATGTTTTCACAACTTTAACAATGGCAGCAGTACTACAGATTTGCGAAACTGTCTTCATCTTAGCCCATTATTAGCATATTTTTCACATTCATTTCTACTTCAATTCATAATCTTATGTTTTTTTAAGTTTAATGTAAAAATTATACACTGGCTAAAATTTTTTTTTTTCTTTACTGAAAAAAAAAATAACTTGTTCTATCAATGAATTAAACATAAAATAAATTTATTACTTCCACACAAAAAGATTACAAAAACTAATGTTAATTTACAAATGCAATATGGTAGGAATACACTACCATGTGTACATAAATGACGTAATATGTACACTCAACATGAAACAAATATATCGACAAATTATATAAATCTAAATTTTGTGTGAAACATTGACCCTATTTAATAAAGCATGCATCTGTTTGGACATGAAAAATCTGCATTTTTAACTTTAAATGCAGACATATAATTCACAATGTACTGCACTCAAGGCTAAATCAGCACTAATAACTCAAGAAATCATCAAAAAAACAGAATAGCACTTCAGAAACTCAAATTTTTATATTGCAATTTGTCAATATGCCGAACTCATATCAGTTACTAGCCCCCAAAACCCCAAGCCCACCCCACCAACTGCCCCAACCCCCTACCCCCACCCCCTCTCCTCTAACTGAAATACCCCAAACACACCCACCCCAGCCCATTCCCCCCACACCACCTGCATAAACACCTTTCTCATTCAAAAAGGACTGTATGTTTCCAGGGCAGTGTTACAAATGCATTTAGTTATTTTTCTGATTCATACTATAAAGAAAACCAGTACAACAAAGTTCAACTAGCCTGCATAATAACGTACAGCAAGACATTTACTATGTGTTGTCTCACATCTTTTCCTTGATATGTCACTCTTGCTTAACACACATTTTATCTTTACTGATCTCCAGAAAAATCACTTTATTCAATATTATAAAAAGTTTGTCAGTGACACAGAAAGAAATCACAAGCTGAAAATAACATTTATTTACTTTCCTATTCATGCATTACAATTTGGCCAAATTTTGACCATTACATATTCAATGGCCTAACATAAGCCAATTTTAAACTATTATAAAACAATAATGCATATTTAACTATATTCTATGAACTGAATGTTGTTCTAATTTGATATAGCTGGAAGTTCTATATTATAAATACCAAAGTCAATGAATGAAGGTTTGGAATGAATCATAAAAAAACACTTTAGTTACAGAATCACTTTTAGTAACAATATGTTTATGCATTACATTCAATACATTACATATTGCCGTTCAATATAACACCCATGCATTTTGATGTAAGGAATTCAAGTCTTGAGAAATGTTGACAAAACTTAACAGTGCTAAGGAAACATTTATTACTTAACCAATTTACAAACAGTTAACAGCCTTCAACACTGCAACAGCACCAGACTCTCTTGCAAGTGGGTAGGTGTACGGAGACTTTCAGGAAGATGTGACAATGGAAATGAGACAATCAAATGCTGGTTGCTTCCCGATGGATGGGTCCCTCATTCAAAGTCCTCCACGTAACCGAAGGGTATCAGTCCCTCGCGGCCATCTTTAGTCCTCGCCTTCACCCATCCCATGTCATCCTGCTCTGACAGGCGTGTGATCACCTCACCTGAATGACAAAGACATACAAGTATATAAGTTATACATTTATGAAAACAAATAAAATGAAAAATTCCAACACCTGTCTCCGCTGTTTTGCAACCAATAGAAAGGCTATATACCAGCCTCGCATTAAAATACTGAAGAAAAATGTCCAAAATGTGTCTTCAAATATCTCCTACTAACAGAAAGGCTACATTACATGTAGCATTATATACATCAGCATTTATAGTATAACCAGCCTCGCAATTGATAATAAAGAAAAATGTCCAAAACTTGTCTCCAGTTTTCTTCAACCAATAGAAAGGCTACATACCAGCCTCGGCACTAATCTCATCATCCTCCTCTGCCTTGTAGTCGTACACGACCCGTGCGGGCACAGACAGAACGGCGCCCATAGTCTCGCTACCTACGCCCGAGCCCGAGTTTGAGACCTCTCCGTCATCCTCATCGCCGAACGGGTTACTTTGCTCGCTGAATTGTCAAGAAAAAACCCCATATAAGTCATGAAAGTTGACTTCCTTGAATCATTACAGTTAGCCATGAAATGTTACTTTTTTTCTTTTTAAAAAGTTAAGTGATTTTGTATCCGGAATATGAAGGAAAAATAATTAAAGTAATTAAAGTAATTAAGTCCTACTTTTTACTTTTAATTTTATTATACAAATAAACATCAATTATGTAATCAAAATACCTAGAGAATACCCGAAATCCTACTTTTTATTAAATTTCCTATAAACAAGAAACATTGATTTTGTAACCAAAATGTTTCAAAATTCCATAATTTGACCTTTAAGTGTGACCTTGACCTTGAGGTGGCATGACTGCTCCATGCCTTCTGCACATTGCCTCAATGTGATAAACATTTGAGCCAAGTTTTATAAAAATCCTTCAAAGGGCATAGAGATATAGGGCAGACACAAGCATGGAGGCTCACACATTTGACCTTCAAGTGTGACCTTGACCTTGAGGTGGCGTGACTGCCTCATGCCTTCTGCACATTGCCTGATAGTGATAAACATTTGAGGCAAGTTTCATGAAAATCCTTTACAGGGCACAGGAGATATAGAACGGACATGAAAATACAGGCACAAATATAAGTGTGACCTTGACCTTGAGTTAGCGTTACTGGCTTGTGCCTTCTGCACATGGTCTCAATGAGCAAAACATTTAAGCCAAGTTTCATAAAAATCCTTCAAAGGGTATAGGGGATATGGAGCAGACACAAAAAATGGCACGAAAATGGAGGCTCAAAAATTTAACCTTCAAGTGTAACCTTGACCTTGCGCTGGCATGAAAGGCCCATGCCTTCTGCTCATCATCTCAATCACCTAAACATTTGAGCCAAGTTTCATGAAAATCCTTCAAAATGCATAGGAGATATGGTGCGGACACAAAATGGAGGCTTGAATATTTGAACTTCAAGTGTTACCTTGACCTTGAGCCAGCATGACTGACTTATGCTTTCTGCACATCGTCTCAATGACCTAAACATTTGAACCAAGTTTCATGAAAATCCTTCAAAATGCATAGGAGATATGGAGCGGACACAAATGGAGGCTTGAATATTTGACCTTCAAGTGTGACCTTGACCTTGAGCCGGCGTGACTGACTCATGCCTTCTGCACATCGTCTCAATGACCTAAACATTTGAGCCAAGTTTCATGAAAATCCTTCAAAGGGTATAAGAGATATGGAGCGGACACGAAAATGTTACGGACAAAGAGACGGATGGACGGACGAAGGGCATTCCTATAACCCCCTTCCCGCTTCGCGGCGGTGGATTAAAAATAGTGAATTACATAATATTAATTGCAACTAATAATAAATTTTACAACCCTACTATTTTTAATTTAGTAAAAAAATTACTGTTCAAGAATTTAATAACTGCAGATATTGAATAATTTCGTAGTAAATTCTCGAAAATTCACAAGCTTTCATGTGCAGCCTTACGTCAGCTTCATGCTAAAATTTATACCAGTACTAACTGCAATTAATTATTACAAGTGTTAGGTAGCAGTCATGCTTGTATTATTTCGACAACAGTAAACAGTAAATATATCAACAGAAAACACCGAGCATCTGTTCTCAAATTAGAACAAACTGGCAATTATTGTCTGTCATTTAGAATATCAAAACCATCAGTGGTCATACCAATACTATTATAAGAAATATACTTGTTATAACTAAGGAGCTTTGTGGATATGGGCCCAGTCCGTATTCCCAAAGCTCCTTAGGGAAATTTTGAGTTAAGTTCTTAAATTCATAAAATTTCTTAAGTCTCTGGCATTTTCATTTAATAGATAAAGGTATTTCTACATTAAATGTTTAAAACTTGTAAATATTGCTTTAGTGTTTAGTATTTTTCAAACAGAACTTATTGGATTCACGTACAAAATTTGAATTGACATTTTCCATTTAAGTACAACTTAAGTTAAGAAGTCCCTTAGGAGCTTTGTGAACACTGGCCCAGAACAACTGTCGTAGAACTCTGAAACTACATCTAGAAAACTACCAGCATCGCAAAAAGAAAACAAAACCTTATTACATGCAAACTAATTCTAATTTTAAACAAAATGGGAACAAATGATAACACATAAACGAACGCAATGTGCATACCTTGCAATAAATTATGTTATAATGCATAATTATGCACTTATCAATATTTTCCCCATGGGGGGAGCGGCGGGCATATACGGGACTTTAGACTGAAAGCGATTCCCGACAGGCAGAAATTGGACACACCGAATGATTCCGGTTCCCGGGAAATAGACCTTGTTTGGATTTTAGATCGCAGTAATTTTGGCCCCCGGGCTATTTGCTACACAAATTAAGCATCCCCATTGAGGGGATTTAGATAAAAATTGCTTGGCTCTAGGGTGGAATTAGACCCCCCAAAATACAATTAGTCAAATTACCCTGGGTTTGCCCGCCGCTCCCCCTGGGGGAAAATATTGATAGGTGCATTATGTCACATTTTGAGAAAGATGCAAGTTGGTATGATTCAATTATACAGAAAATAAGAGTGATTATCACTAAGCATGTATGATGTTTAAAATGTGTAATGCTATTATAAATGTGAAGCTATTTTGTCATTCATGAATAGCAAAATGAAAGAATAACAATGTGAATGCATAAGATTTAAAGTATGAATAATTCATAATTTAAGAATGTTTTAATGATAGAGATAGTATCGCTAACATGCTGTATACATGTACATGTAAGACCAGGTTACACGACTACAAAAGTTCCCATTCGCAACTTAGACTGAACTTTAAATATTAGCCAATGGAATTTATAGCTTATATGTAACAACCGATTTTATTGGTGAATATGAAAAGTTGAGACTAATCTGATATCGCTCATAGCCATGGGGCCAGGTTCTATGACTATGGAAGTTCATAATCTCAAACTTAGTCACAACTTAAAATATCTCCCAATGAAAACATGTGTTACTTAGCCTCAACTTAAAATATCTCCCAATGAAAACATTTGCTACTTAGTCTGAACTTTAAATATTTCCCAATGAAAACATGTGTTACTTAGCCTCAACTTCAAATATCTCCCAATGAAAACATGTGTTACTTAGCCTCAACTTCAAATATCTCCAGATTAAAACATGTGTTACTTAGCCTCAACTTAAAATATATATCCCAATGAAGACATGTGTTACTTAGCCTCAACTTAAAATATATCTCCCAATGAAGACATGTGTTACTTAGCCTCAACTTCAAATATCTCCCAATGAAAACATGTGTTACTCAGCCTCAACTTCAAATATCTCCCAATTAAAACATGTGTTACTTAGCCTCAACTTCAAATATCTCTTAATGAAAACATACATGTTACAAATGAGCTTCGACTTCCACTGGCCTAAAATTACGACTAAGATTAAGTTTTAAAATGTTTATAGTTGTGAGGCCTGGTCACTCAGAGAATCACCCTGTTTTTACTTTAGTAAGGAAACAACTACCATAGCACTGTGATCCGCACTACAAATGTTGTGTACCAGTATGTACACAGGGTCAGATGCAACGATCGAAAATGCAGAACGGTTCGATAATTTAGTAACCTGACATAAATATTGATTACTTCAAGACCATAGTTTGGCTCAAACAATTGTTTGTCTTATGATGAAATTTTGTGGCTATATGGTCAATTACTCTACTGTTTTTAATTAATGTACTAAATGCTCCACACTTCACAGAAACAATGAAATCAAACGTACCGGTATATGTATCCAACAGACAACACTATAATACATTATTTATGACTAACATTTCTGTACAATAATTTGTTAATTGCCTAAATATTGCTTGTTCACCAAAAGCAATCAAAATATTTTTGTTATGTCCCTGAAGTAGTGTTAAATATTGTTTTTAAATATTCATATTAATGTTTATATAATATACAAAAAGCCTAAAACACTGCAATATAAACTCCATTTGTATTATACCATACTTTTCATGTACAATATTAAATAGGGCGTTGTCCGAAAGCATGAACTAATAGCCAAGAAAAGTAAAAAATCTTCAACAAAAAATCTTTAGTTAAAATCTTTAGATGATTGGATGAGCCAAACTGTTTATACAAACATATCAGGGTAACATAAATATGAATACATACATATAGAAATAGAAAACATTCAGTAACATGTTTACTTGTCAATATTACTAGTGTTGGCATTGTCATTTGTGTTCTCGATGGTTGGAGAGGGACTTTCGTCACCAAACGGATTTAAAGTCTCATCGTACGAGACTTGCCTAGAAAACACGGTGGAGAGAAAATTGTTGCATTAGCTAGTAAAACACTATGTGATTAATTAGTTCACGCTGATAAGGAAGATATGGACACAAATTTACAATTTTGAAAAAAGAACATTGAAGCATTTAAGTAAGCAGATTACTATAAACAAAACTACTATTCTGACAAGAATGCTATATTATTAATTAGAACACTGTATGATTTGCTAGTATACGCGCTAGGAAAAAGTTCTTAAAGAAATGTGAAACATTCGAGTTTTAAAAACATGATGGGCAAAAACATTGGGACGCAATTTAGTTGTTTGCAGTGTGATTTATTTGTATCAGCTGGGGATGTGGTATGGAAGGGATGTCTTGACAGTACAGAGATTTTGTGAAATTGTTTCAAGTATGGTGGAGAAAGATTGCAACAGAAGTAACTTGTTTGTTTAAAAAAAAACATATGCCTCCCCCCAAGCACCGCCATAACTCCGCCCCATATCCACCTACCATGACATTCTGAAGATATGCACAACCGCACTTGTTACAGATGAATCCTGTGAAGTTTTGTCAAATTACACCAGTGGATACGGAAAAGAGCACAGACAAGGTCTGTTATGTCAACAACTTGAAAAGGCCATAACTCTGCCAAAATTCTGCCGCTGACAATATGCACAACTAGAATTAGTACTGATAAATCCTGTTATGTGTTGTCAAAGTCCGACCAGGGGTTTCGGAGAACAAGCGCATACAAGGCCTATTATGTGAAAAACTTCAAAGGGCCATAACTCCGCTAAAAATCAACCAATGACAACATGCCTATGACATGCAAAACTAGACTTGGTACTGATCAATCCTGTGAAATTTCGTCAAAATCCCACCAGGGATTACAGAGAAGAAGTGCAGACAAGGTCTGTTATGTCAAAACCTTAAAGGGCCTTTACTCTGCCTAAAATCTGCCAACGATGACATGCTGACGATTTGCACAACAATACTTAGTACTGATCAATCCTGTGAAGTTTCGTCAAAATCCAACCAGGGGATACGGAGAACAAGCGCCGACAAACAGTTTTTTCAGGAGTCCAGAGATCCATCCAGACATCAAGACAAAATCAGTATGTGCGTGGAGACATTATTAGCACCAGTGTGACTAATATTAGTAATAACATTCGTATAAGCTGAAAAAGAAATTATGGACAGAAATATGAAATGTTAAAGATTTGAAATATGGTGAAGAAAATATGGTTATGTTAGTAACTGTCATTACAGGTGATTTATAAGTAAAGACTGAGGAGGTTTTGACAAGGAGAACATATTAATACTGGGAGATTTTGAAGATTTATCCAGAGAAATGTTATTTTGTTATAAAAGATTAATGACTTAAAATAAATAAAAGCTGTACTTGTAAAAATTAAGACAAGAATAGAAATTGGTAATAATGATTGATTACCACTTTGATGGAGAAAGAAATTAAACAATGAGGTACATTTAGATAAATGATGTTTTGATGAAAATTTGATGTTAAATATATTCAACGGTACATGACTATGTGACTTTCAATGTGAAATACTTCATAACTTCATTACACAGATGAAGATGTAAGATGTTCAAGTCCAAAAGACTTCCATTACCAAAGTGAAGTTCTGATGTGTAATAATAGTGACTTCTACACATCTTCAGACACAAACATCAGCAAAACAAAAGGAACCTAAAAATACCCATCTGAGAATTGAGTAAATAAAAGTAAACTCATTTTTATTTAAACACAATGATAACCAGTTTGAAATACACAGAAATGTTGTAAAACAATTTTAAACTACAAAACACACAAGTACTGCCACACAACATTTCAAAAGAAAAAAAAATTCATGGAACCAATCAGGCTCTTTCTGATTTCACTCCTTCACTTAGGCCAGGCAGTGTTTTTTTCACCTCTGGGGGAAAGGTTGCGGGGCCCTTCAGATGGGGAATTTTACAGCAAAAGGGGATTTTTAGAAAACATTATTACATGTTAATATTCTACCTTGTTATAAAACATTAATACATTGTTTTGCTACAAATGATATCTTCGATTATGCACTAAAGTGGTTTGCTGAAATATTTTGCTGGGATTGTTTACGAAAATTCCTCTATCTTAGTCAATTTTTGTCCGATTTTCTGCCCCAAATTGGCCCTTAAAAATCACTGCCAGGGTTCTGTCATTGAAATACTTGCCCCATCCCTTAAATAATAATCAAAATATATATCACAAAACTTGAAATCGAGCCGACCTGTGATTTAATATAAAGGCCTGATACGAAGACATGATTTTTTATCTTTTTTTATCAGAATAATGATAGCCATTAGTGATGTCATTAGGTAAATTTTACAACATATTTAATTTTTTTCCCTTTATTACAAAACCAATAAGGCTACAAACAACAAACATTTGAATCTATGGTAAATTTTTATACTTTTTTTTTCATAGCCTGGAGATGGGGCATAGGTCATAGGTTTATGGAGAAAATATCACAAAATAGTAAGTTAAATGGAGCAAAAAATACAGATGAAAAGTCAAATATTGGGGGAAAAAATACGTTTTTTTAAAGAAATGTTGCTACGGAATGCATCGTCAAAAAGCCCCTGCTACATTACGTAATAGCCCTGGATGTTTCAATTCTTCAAAGATCATCTGGGCTACATTGGTTCCATGAAAAGACACAGTGACTATATTAGACCACAAAACATCTATCATGTGTAGACAACTTTACCCCCAGCCATAATTAGGGTCAAAATAGCTGTAATGATAATAAAGCACATGATGAGGAGGTACCAGAGATCAAGACAAAAACAGGACGTGTAAAAGCAAAGAAATTATCGTCCACAGCAAGCCAGAAGGTGTCAACAGCACTTGTACAAAGACGGCTGGAAGCTCCTTCTAGCTATTACGAGACAATATGACACGGCAGGATGATGTGCGTAAAAGTTACTATAACAGCTAAAATATACATGTTTGTCATAAATTGTCTGTTAAAAACTGAATATGACAATTCAATTACTCCAATAAGTAAATATAGCACTAAAATTTTATCTACAAAGGAGTAATCCTGTACATGAGAAACGTGTTCTATCATCTTTTTTATCATGAACAACTATTTGGAAAACGGACAAATAATAATTAGAAGTAACTCCCTTGCAACTATAAATTAAATGCGTTCCAATCAACATTATAAACCTTCAATTATATCACCTTACCTTTAATAAACCTTTAATAAATCCAAAAACATCAATATTGACAGTACAGCACTATACGTAGTGGTTTTCAGTTTATGGACATATTCTTTGAACAAAATGACCAATATGGATTAGTGTAAAGGTTATTTTCCCACTTTGATGTACAAACTTGCATCGCTGTGGCTCAATGGATAAGGTGATAAAAAGAGATCATGAGATTGATACATAAGAGGAGTATTGAATGATTTTTCTAAAAGATTTTTCTGGAAACGAACCCATCTCGTTAGTGTCTTTATACACCCCAGCCTTTCGAAACAATCAAGCTAACACAAACAGGGATACACTAAACTTCCAACACCTGGTATTCATACCTTGCTGGAGGAGGCTGTGATACGGGCTGTGATACCGGCTGAGCCTTCTGAGCCTTGGGCTGTGGGGGCGAAGGCTGGGGCACTGAATTGCTGTACGCAGGGTTGTTATTCGTTGATGACTGAGATTTCTGGGAGGCCTGAGAGTCGCGATTCCTACTCTGGTTAGAGCTCGGCACGAAGTTCTCAGTGTTCTGTTTGATGCTCGTGATCGTTATGCCCTCCGTGCCACCGATTTTCTTCTCCTTACCGTGTATGGGTTTGAGGTCTGGTGAGTATTCCTGTAAAATGGTACCTCTTGAATTGTCTATCATTCAATCATAACACGCTGGTCATAATGTTTTAGTTTGCAAATGTGCACATTAATTACATTTAACATCATGATTATGCATAGTTCATAGTTCTGCACTTTGTCTATTGAAATAATTGCACATCATTTGAGTAAAAACACCTGATATGAGATTTCCCCCAAACACTCAACAAGCTTCAGTCAAAAATCTGCTAAAATAAAATTGCTTTACACTAAATGCTTTAAACTAACAAATCAGACTGCAAAGAAATCAAGTCTGCAGTACTGGAAGTGTGCCCACCTCAAAGACTGGCCAGTTCATGGGCATGTCTGCGCCATGCGTGTTTGACCACCAGCGCAGGTCCTTCTCTGAATCTGTGCCGCTGATCGTGTGATGGAGGTCTGTGTACACCTGGGAATAGCTGCAACATGACATGGAACATGAGATCAGGACATGATGGGGAACATGTGAGCATGGAACATGGTGTGGAACATGAGGTCAGTAACATTATGGGGAAACATGTGATCAGGAACATTATGGTGAACATGTGATCAGGAACATTATGGTGAACATGTGATTAGGGACATTATGGTAAACATGAGAACAGGACATGATGGGAAACATGCAATCAGGAACATTATGGGTAAATATGTAATCAGAACATTATGGTAAACATGAGATCAGGAACATTATGGGGAACATGAGGTCAGGACATGATGGGGAACATGATGGTGAATATTAAATAAGGAGCATGATGTAGAACACAATATCAGGAACATGATCGGGAAACATGAGATCAGGACATGATGGGGAACATGAGGTCGGGAGCATGATGGGGAACATGAGGTCGGGAGCATGATGGGGAACATGAGAACAAAACATGATGGGGAAACATGAGATCAGGACCTGATGGGGAACATGAGGTCGGGAGCATGATGGGGAACATGAGGTCGGGAGCATGATTAGGATCATGCGGATGGGAACATGATGGGGAACATGAGAACAACACATGATGGGGAAACATGAGGTCAGGAGCATGATGGGTATCATGAGATCAAGAACATAATGGGGAAACATGAGATCAGGTACATGACATGGAAACATGAGATCAGGTACATGACAGGGAAACATGAGATCAGGAACATGATGAGAAAACATGAGATCAGGACATCATGGGGAACTATGAAATCGGGAACATGATGGGGAACATGAGATCAGGAACATGATGGGGAACTATGAGATCAGGACATGATGGGGAACTGAGATCGGGAACATGATGGAGAACATGAGATCAGGAACATGGTGGGAAACATGAAATCAGGAACATGCTGAGAAACATGAGACCAGGACGTGCTGGGCGACATGAGATCAAGAACTTCAGAGGGAACATTAAATCATGAATATTGTGGAAAACATGATGTCAGGACCATGGGGTATGTGAGATCATGGAACATAATGGCAACATGAGATTAGGAAAATAAAATTATAGGGAATTTAAGACCATAGAACATGACAGCAGATTAGGATAATATGTGGAACTTCAGATTATGGAACATGATGGGGAACATGAGATCAGGAACATGATGGGGAACATGAGATCAGGAACATGATGGGGAACATGAGACCAGGAACATGATGGGAAATATGAGACCAACAAAATGCAATTGAACACTGGATCATATAACAGATGGATGACATGATATCAAGAACATACTTGATAACACAAAAGCAGGAACTCCATTATGTATTACAAGATTTTTACCAATAAATGCTTTTTAACTGTCCTACACAACCATTGCAGTTTAAGAAACTTACTTTGTGTCTACTGAAAGATCTAAACACTGATGGATGTCAAACATGGTCTTCTTGAAAAATTCTATTCTGCGTCTTTCAAATTCCTGGCAACTGCTAAACACCTAAAATGCAAGCAAAATTGCTAGTTTATTTTTTCAATAATTCCAAACTGGATCGAAGTACCTAAAATTTAATATATTTAACAATTATTCCATGTTGTAATACATACCAGTGAACCGGTCCAAAATTTAACAGGAGAAAACTACAAAGTTAAGTCATTTTTGTGTGTGAGATTAACTGTGCAATAATAAAAATTAAACCAATTTACCAGAGTTACGATATTGTATTTATCATCCTATATTGCCCAGGCTATTCCATGATGATTGAGTACAATTTGTTAACTACCACACAAATTTTTATCAAAAACTAGGTGTGGAAAAAATACCTCTGTCATTTCTTCTACATATTTTGCGTTGTACCCGTTCAAATCATTGAGACTGGCTGAGTATTTGGCCTGGGTTGCCTCCACATCAGCCTGGCATTTCTTTAATTTGTCTTGTAGTTTCTTCAACTGGAAAAAAGGATGGCCAAATTCGTCTTTTCAACGAAGGGTCCATTTCTATTTTAATTATGTCTATAAAATGCTTATTGGACATGCAAATTACAATAATAAATACAGTACTCTCCATTAAATGGTGGACATTAAAATTCCAAAGTAAAAGTCCTTTACATTTCCCTGATATTTCCATGACTTAGATAAGTTTTTTTCCTGATATTTACTGGTAGAATTAATGCATGGTGGTTACAGTGTGTATACACTAATTACCTCAACTCTCCAATTTATTCATTTTTATTTCCAGTTTACTTTGTTTCTTTTCCAATATGATATTTGTGATTTTTTGTGTGTGTCAAAATAGTGTATTTATTTGTACAATGAATGTTTCATGAAGAAGCCATACTTCAAACATAGCTAATTTATTTAATCACAACGTTTCAGCTGAAAAGCCTTTTTCATGTTAACATGTTATAACAAAGACCTTATAATGAAGTAATATTTGTAATTATTTTTGAAATTACAAAATTTAACATTGGATTTTGTATTTTACTTTTGGTCCAATTCCCCAATGTTTTCAAAGTTTTCAAATTCCCTGACTTTTTGCCCTGCCAGGATTCTTTATGGCACTTTTCCCTTGTTCCCCAGTGTTGGCAATCACCCTCGGCAATCACCCTTGTCAAATACCTTTCACATGCAGGGAGATTGCATTTGCAGAGATGTGGAGATCAAGGAGATTGGGGAGTTTGATCAAAGGGAAATTTCAAAGTAATCATTTCACCAAGAAAATGGATTCTAGAGCGTCTAACAAGTCTCAGGCTTTTGCTTTAATTGACCTAAAATAAACAGTTTAACATAAAATGAGGCGCGTCGTTCGACAACCGGACTTAATGCATGTGCGTAAAGTGTTGTCCCGGATTAGCCTGTGCAGTCAGCACAGGCTAATCCGGGATGGCACTTTCCGCTTTTGTGGTATTTTCTGTTTAAAGGAAGTCTCTTCTAAACATAAATTCACTGTAGGCGGAAAGTGCCGTCCTGGATTAGCCTGTGCGGACTGCACAGGCTAATCCGGGACGACACTTTACGCACATGCATTAAGACCAGTTTTCTCACGCCGCGCCACAAATACTGTTGAGATGAAAAATGTGCAACATTGCAAGACGGCAAATGGAAATTACAGAATTTCCCTCGCCTGTTTCATATTTAAACGTGTAAAAAATGCATGTCAAAAAATATATGGGAACAATGCATACGTTAAACAACTAAAGTGACACTATAAGAGATGGAAGATTTGGTTCATGATGTATAAAGACCATTAAGGCGAACACATCTGGTACTATCAGTTTAATCAGACAACATTCCAAACTATTTTAATGAAGTCAACACTATGAATAGTTTGAATAGTTATATGCAGATTGTCAAACTGTGAGCTGATTAGATAAAGCAGATAACGGGGTTGATTTCATTTTTTAAACAATACTCCAGCATGAAAGGTATGTCAAATATCACGTCCGAATCTTAACTATGATGAATAATGACATAGAAATAATAGTTTTGGGAATACTAATCCAAACTTTTGTACAACAATAATGTCTACTAGATTCTGTTGCTCTGTCTACTGGTATAATGCAGACAAATTAACCTGACACTGACCTTTATGCACGAATGTATTCATCATTGATTATGATGAATACCAGTATATTAGTTTCCGTATTGAAATCTTGTTAAATAGATTTAATATTATTTCACTCAAAAGACAGTTATGGTATCTATAAACAAGAGAAACACATAAGAGGAGTGTTGTGGGAAAACTGGGCTAAATGTATGTGCGTAAAGTGTCGTCCAGGATCAGCCTGTGCAGTCTGCACTGGCTAATGCGGGACGACACTTTCCGCCTACAGTGGATACATGTTTAGAAGCGACTTCCATGAAACAGAAAATACCATAAAAGAGCAGTGTCGTGCCAGCACAGGCTGATCTGGGACGACATTTTACACACATGCATTAAGCCTGGTTTTCCCACGACACGCCTCATATACAAACTTAATAGAGTATAAATAATAGAACATTTTTCAAGCATCAAAGCACGAGTGTCAGGCCAATTTGTCCACCTCTACAAGCTGACTGTAATTAGATTTAAACCGGGTAAAAACTTTTTTCAAAGACTGAAATCCTGTAATGGTAAGTTTTATCAGGCCTGTGACCAGTCATGTCAGGAAATGTTTGAGCATGTCAAGATCTGGGCCCGTATTCACCAAGCTCCTTACGGAAAACTTAAAGTAATTGTCTTAAATTCTTACAATTCCTCAAGTCTCTGGCTGTTTCATGTACAGGTAATTTTATATATAAATGTTTCAATCAAACTACTAAATATTACTCAAATTATTCATATTTTAAATTTTATAAACTGAAATCATTAAATTTCACATAGTAAAATCGATTTGAAATTTTCACTGAAGTACAACTTAAGTTAAGATTGCACTTAATTAAGAGCATTGTGAATACCAAACCAGGTCAAGTTAATTGGGTCTCATAGAACACTGTGGATTGCCAAAGGCTATTTATCACATGCAATACCTTTTTTTCTTTGTAATACACAAATGTACAGCCATTACATATATTTAAATATTACACATGTGTGAGATAACATTATGAGCGTTTTCATTAGCTACATATTCTTTGACTGACCAATTGCATGACCTTATTTTGTGAAATGATGTCGTCAACATGAAATGACATCACGTCAGTACACAACTCTGAGGATTTACTAACTTATTTCGGTAAAATTAGAAGAATTTTATTTCATTTAAAAGCATGTGATAACAAGAGTTCCATTGTCACAAGGATACGTCCGTCAAAGAAGCTTCTGTGGGGTTAAGATTCAATGACCGAAGAGAAACAATTAAAAAATTAATAAGGTAGAGTCATGGTATTCGTGCATCTAATTCATCTCCAAAGCCTCTCAGTAAGTGGTGAGTGGAGGTATGAAAACTATTCCATATATATTCTGTAATCTATAATCAAGATGCCAAAATAAACAAGAAATGTAGAAATTATTCGAAAACCAAATTTTTCTAATCAAAATGCATTAGTCAGCACAAACTTTTTTTTTTTAAACCTTGACCTTGACCCCACCCACACCATATGCAATCCCAAGTGAGGTCTAGATATAAGGTATCTACATATAAAGCTTCATCAAAATATCTAAATGTCTTCTCAAGCTATTGAGCGGAAACTTGTTTGTCTATTTTTAGTAACAGTGACCTTGACGCAATCCACCCCATATGCAATCCCAAGCGAGGTCTAAATAGAACATATCTATGTATGAAGTTTCATTAAAACATCTCAATGTGTTTTCAAGCTATTTAGTGCAAATTATTCTTTTTATTTTAAGTAAAAGTGACCTTGACCCCAACCACCCTATATGCAATCCCAAGCGAGGTGTCAATATAAGGTATCTATGTATGAAGTCTCATTAAAATATCTCCATGTGTTCTCAAGTTATTAAGCAGAAACCGTTTTTTTCCATTTTTAGTAATGGTGACCTTGACCCCACTCACCCCATACACAATCCCAAGCGAGGTCTTGATATAAAGTATCTATGTATGAAGTTTCATTAAAATATCTCAATTCATTCTCAAGTTATTGAGCTGAAACCGTTTTTCTATTTCTAGTAAAATTGACCGTGACCTTGACCCCACCCACCCATATGCAATCCCAAGCGAGGTCTCGATATAAGGTATCGATGTATTAAGTTTCATTAAATACCTCAATGCATTTTCAAGTCATTGAGGTGGAACCGTTTTTCTATTTTTCATAACAGTGACCTTGACCTTGACACCACCCACCCCATATGCAATCCAAAGCAAGGTCTTCCAATAAGGTATCTATGTATGAAGTTTCATTACAATAGTTCAATTTATTCTCAAGAGAGCGGAAACAAAAAGTTGACGCTACAAAAAGTTGACGCTACCACTACGCCTTTGACCTTGAATTGTGATCTTGACCTAGGACCTAGGGACCTGGTTCTTGTGCGCGACTCTACATCTCACCATGCTTGTCACTTTTGCCAAGTTATTTGAAAATCCATCCATGCTGGACAAAGATATGCTCTGGATTAAGTGTTAAGGATTTATTTCAATATTTGACCTTTGACCTTGAACTGTGACCTTGACCTTAGACCTAGGGACCAAAGTGTTTTCAATTGATTTCTTAAATTCGACCTTGAATTGTGACCTTGACCTTGGATCTAGGGACCTGGTTCTTGCTCACCATGCTTGTCACTTCTGCCAGGTTATTTGAAAATCCTAGGACAGTGCTGGACAAAGATGTGGTCCGGACAAAGTGTTTAGAACTGATTTCTTCCTTGAATTGTGACCTTGACCTTGGACCTAGGGACCTGGTTCTTATGCATGACACTCCATCTTACTATACTTGTCACTTCTGCCAAGTTATTCAAAAATCCATCCATGCTGGACAAAGATATGCTCCAGACAATGTGGTCAGGATTTATTTCTTATATTTGACCTTGAATTGTGACCTTGACCTTGGACCTAGGGACCTGGTTCTTGCGCCCGACACTCCGTCTCATCATGCTTATCACTTCTGCCAAGTTATTTGAAAATCCATCAAGGCTGGACAAAGTTATGCTCTGGACAAAGTGTTAAGGATTGAATTCCTATATTTGACCTTTCACCTTGAATTGTGACCTTGACCTTGGACCTAGTGACCTTGGTTCTTGTGCGACACTCCATCTCATCATGCCATTCACTTCTGCCAATTTATTTTAGGATCCATCCAGGCTTGACAAAGTTATGCTCCGGACAAAGATCTCCCGCCGCCCGCCCGCTCGGGCATTCCCATAATACAGCCGTTTTTCAAACAGGCGTATAAAAAAGATCTGAAACTTGTTGTCATTTCATACCATATTTTATTAAACTCGTCCAGGAAATTTGTTTGCAAGCTCACCAAAGGCTCGCTTAGTAACAAAATTCCTTAACTGTTTTAATAAAATATGGTATGAAATGACAATTTTTAAGGATTTTTGTATTATCTGTATTGGACATTATTCTTGTAACAAGAGGGCACTGAGGGCCCTAGGATGCTCACCTGAGACCTTGTAACCCAATTGGAATTTGCATCCCTGAGGCGTGGCTTATTTTTATCCCACGGGCGTAAGTTGAACAACCTTGAACAAACCTCTGGGCCTTGTGGTTTCAGGGAAAGATTTTTTTAAGTCATTTTGCTATTTAAGTCTATATCAACCATGTGACCCCTCGGGGGTGGCCAGATTTGATCCCAGGGGCATAATTTGAACAATCTTTGGAGAGGACCACTATGCAATGTTACGTACAAAATATAGGAAAGCTGTGGGCCTTGCCGTTTCAGACGAGAAGATTTTTAAAGTCATTTTGCTATTCAAGTCTATACAAACCACTTGACCCCCCCGGGTGTGACCAGTTTTGACCCCAGGGGCATAATTTGAACAATCTTTGTAGAGGACCACTATACAATGTTACATACCAAATATGAAACCTCTAGGCCTTGCGGTTTCAGAGAAGAATTTAAAAGTTGTTTTATTATTTAAGTCTATACTGACCAATGGGGTGTGGTCTGTTTTGACCCATGGGGCATAATTTAAACAATCTTTGTAGAGTACCACTATAGGATGTTAAATACCAAATACAAAACCTCTGGGCCTTGCGGTTTCAGAGAAGATTTTAAGACATTTTGCAATATAAGTTTATATAAACCATGTGACCCCCTGGGCGTGGCCACTTTTTACCCCAGGGGCATCATTTGAACAATCTTTGTAGAGTACCACTATAGGATGTTACATACCAAATATGAAACCTCTGGGCCTTGTTGTTTCAGAGGAGAAGATTTTAAAAGTCATTTTGCTATATATTCTATACAAACCATGTGACCCACAGGGTGTGGCCCGTTTTGACCCCAGGGGCATAATTTGAACAAACTTTGTAAAGGACCACTAAAGGATGTTAAATACCAAATATGAAACCTCTGGGCCTTGCGGTTTCCGACGAGAAGATTTTTAAAGTCATTTTGCTATATATTCTATATAAACCATGAGACCCCGGGGCGTGGCCCATTTTGACCCCAGGGGCATCATTTGAACAATCTTTGTAGAGGAACACTATAGGATGTTACATACCAAATATGAAACCTCTGGGCCTTGTGGTTTCAGAGGAGAAGATTTTTAGTCATTTTGCTGTATATTCTATATAAACCATGTGACCCCCGGAGCGTGGCACGTTTTGACCCCAGGGGCATAATTTGAACAATCTTTGTAGATGACCTCTAGAGGATGTCACATATCAAATGTGAAAGGTCTGAGCCTTGCAGTTTCATAGAAGAAGATTTTTAAAGTTTTCACTTTTTAAATCTATTTTTAGCTCTGGTGACCTACATATTCAGCGGACCAGAAAGATTTGAACAACTTTGAAAGAGGTCCACCCAAGGATCATTCCCGTGAAGTTTGGTGAAAATCTGCCAAGCGGTTTAGGAGATGTTGTTTGAATGAAAAGTTGAAGACGCACGCATGCACGCACGCACGCACACATGCACGCACGACGGACAACGGGCTATCACAAAAGCTCACCATGAGCACTTTGTGCTCAGGTGAGCTAAAAATGCACAGCATTAGTTGTATCAGTAAACATTTTACTGCCATTTGAGACAGGATTTTAGACCTTTTGGTAGTTCGATTTCTAGAGACGGAATCGCGCGACCTACTTTCTTGCTTGCAGGCTACGAAGCACTAACAACCAATACCCCCATATTTATACGCTCCATCGGCTATTATGGCCCATTCAGGATTAGTCGACACGTTGACTGTTATGCCTATTATTGCGTTTGCATTCAGTAGTTGGCTTACCAACATCTACCAAGATGTTGAAAGAAGTAAGTATAACACTGAGTATTTCGATTTGTCTTGTGTCAAAAAAATGGCATTGCAGAAATTTAATTTCATTCAAACAAATTGGTCCTTTGTTAGAAAATTTTTGCACTCTTATTTCCCTTGATTTTGGTTTCTTTCCTTTCTTCGCCAACAGTCTTTCTACACTATCAGCATTTTGTTTCAGATGCTGTCACAAAGTAACAGCCATCAAGGTTTAGTTGTCGATTCATTTTTTAAATATTTTTTTTAATGTTTTTTTGTTGTTGTTGTTCTTGTTATTACATTTTCAAGATGTTCTTGACAAACAATATTCTTCCTGTTAGATCATGATAGCAATTGAAGATAAAAGATTGTTTAAAAAGATTGTTTAATCAACCAAGAAACAAACAATAAGTGATTATGGGTTACAAAGGAAACAGACTTATGTTTGACACAATGTTTGCAAGGCAAAAAACATGACCAGCCCGTGTAATATGACAAATTCCAGCACAAACTGACAATCAAAATCTGTGTCAGACGTCTTGTTCATGGCCCAATGGAATGTAACCTCAATAGTTTAGTACT
Source organism: Congeria kusceri (assembly GCA_027627225.1). Taxonomy (NCBI): domain Eukaryota; kingdom Metazoa; phylum Mollusca; class Bivalvia; order Myida; family Dreissenidae; genus Congeria; species Congeria kusceri. Next base: position 53,983,222 of record CM051027.1, on the reverse strand, counting down.
GGTGATTTTTGCAATTTGTTGAATTTCATCTCATAAATGTGATGTCATGATGTTTGACAAGCATTAAGTTGTAAGGTAGTTACTTGACAAGTTATATAAATGTACCAAAGCAAAAAGCTGTTACAGCAATTTTCTGTCAAGTCAATGTCTAGGTTTATTATACCTCACCCTTTTGTTTTCCTTCTTTGTTCATATACAAAAGAACCAGTCAATAATTTTAAATATCACACTGCAATTTCACCCGCTATGACATCGTAGCAATAGACAGGTTGATCGGAGTTAAAAGGCGCTTATGAAACGGTGAGTAAATTACTCAGTGTTACGAAAGCGCATTATTTATTGAGAAGCCCTGTTTCGGTATAATAAAATTAATTTTATTCCCTCGGGTCAACAAAATGCACTATCTTTCCCCTATTTTTGGGGGAAAGATGTCCAGGTATATCCTATTTTTGTGGAAAGATCCCTTGAACACATCTTACTGTTACATAAGTATCAAACTAAGGACATCAACATTTCAATGTAGTATGGTGTCAGACACTCTTCATAAAAATAAACTAGCCTTGCAAAAAAATTAAATCACTCTATTTCCTTACATATCCAGTAAATTTAGCCCATATTTATAGCTTGAACACATTAACCTGACACTGACCTTTATGCATGAATGTAATAAAAAATATGATGAATGTATTATTTTCCAAACAGGAATCAAGTTAAATCGATGAAAGAGTATACCACTAAAAATACAGTTCAACTCGTGAAACTTGTGCACGAATAAAATGGAGTATAAATATAGGAAACAATTCAAGCGTGTAATTTATTTAAATGTGACCGAGCCATATATATAAAATTTGATCTTCGAAAGAAGGAAATCTGCTGAATGGAGGAAGAATTACACCCCTACACAAATATATGAGGTGTGTCGTGGGAAATCCAGGCTTAATTCACGTGCATAAAGCGTTGTCCCATATTAGCCTGTGCAGTCCGCACAGGCTAATACTGCACAGGCTAATCCAGGACGGCGCCTACAGTGGATTCATGTTTAGAAGACACTTTCTTGAAACAGACAATACCATAAAAGTGTTAAGTGTCGTCCCTTATCAGCCTATGCGGACTGCACAGGCTGATCTGGGACGTCACTTTACGCACCGGCATTAAGCCCGGTTTTCCCATTACATGCCTCACATATATTTAAAACTTGCAAACACCTACAAAGTTTCATTCCTCACCATAATTTTTGGAAGAGCTTGGTCATTTGGGCTTGCCCGAAAGAACAAATAAGATCTACACATTTTCTCATCTGTGTCAATGATAATGATTATATTGTTAATGTAGTCATGTAGAACAGTGTAATATGACTTTCATATTTTTTTAATTTGGTAAAAATTTCTGGACACGATCATTTTTTTCCCCTGATTTACTAATTTTTATCCTTTTTGTCGTATTGTACTCACCTTTTCAGGCAAATAAGTAATAAATTTAACTTGCCTGGATAGGCATTTACTTCTCCCAGGCTTCGAGCAAGTTAAACAGACTGCAGTGTTCTTATACCTGGTCGGAGGACATGGCGGTGTCGGCCCTAGCATTGTTCTCCTGGTTGGCCGTACTCTTCTCATTCCTGCACGCATTGTGGAAGTCCTTCTTGGCCGTCTGCACTTTGTTGAGCTTCTTCTCCCAGGGCTTTTGTACCTGTAATATTCATCAGAGGATAGTTTAGTAGCGTCAGACAGGAGATGATATAAATGAAATTGGGAAAGTGCAGCCTGAACCTGACAGCAAATGTGAAGTCATCAGACCCTGACAGCTGGTTGTATAGTAGCATCAGACTAGAGATAATTTTAATGAGATTGAGATTATACACCCTTGGCCCCGTAATCACAAATGATTAACTACAGGATCAAGATCAATTTCAGCTGATCTTGATCTTCTAGCTCAAATGAGCGGAATCTCAAAACTATCTTATTTTCGAGATACATTTCCTTTTAGATAAAATAACACAAACTTTGTTATGTTTTTATCAAAATCCATGTATTTATATCAGACTGTAAATATGAGCTTACAGGAGTTCATATATTTATGTAAAAACATATATTAATTTCGACCAATAATCAACATTGATCCAGATTTTTAGTGAAAGCCGTTTTTGATCCTGATTCTGAAATATCAGGCGCAACTTGTTTTTGTGAACACGGGGCTTGATACTCTCAGTGTTTTTTTTCACCTTTGGGGGAAAGGTGGTGGGGCCCTTCAGATGGGGAATTTTACGGCAAAAGGGGAATTTCTTTTTAGAAAAGCATTATTAAATGTTTATGTTCAACTTTGTTATAAAACTTGAATCAATTGATTTGCTACAAATTATGCACTAACTTGGTTTGATGAAAAATAGCTGGGATTGTTCACGAAAATTCCTCTACCTTAGTCAGTTTTTGTTCGATTTTGGTTAATTTCTTTTAAAATAAAGCTTACATCTTGAGGGGATTTTTAACGTAAATATAAGGAAAAAATATATACATTTTAAGTTGGGGAATGGGGCCAAATTTCGGCCCCAAATTAACCCCCCAAAAAACACTGACTCTACACATACTTTTCTGAACTGGTCCTCAAACTCCTTGGTTTCCTTGAAATGCATCATGGACTTGTGGTAGTTCTCCTTCTGCCACTGCTTGATGGAGACAGTCACGTTGTTCACCAGCTTGTCGGCCATGTCCGTGTGCAGGTTGGCAACCTTGTTCGCCTCCTCCAGGACCCCACGCCACGCGCCCTGCGTCGTGCCGTACTCTGTACCTGCAAAACGTTTGACAACATTCTTGGTAAAATTGTTCAGTTTTCAGTCCATGCATTGTCCCAGTTTTCACCCTGTGTCATGCCATACTCTGTCCTTCAAAACATATGACAACATAACTCAGTAAGTTTCCACAGTTTTAAGTCCTTGCGCTGTCACAGTTTTCACCCTAAGTCGTGCTGCACTCTGTACCTACAAAATGTAGGACAATATTCTCGTTAAAAGTGTTCACGGTTTTCCGTCTTCAAAATAAGCCACTTACACAAAGCCTGGGGCAAGTGAAAATCCTTCTAGGCAAGATAAAATTATGGCCTGTCTCCACGACTGGGCTGGTACAAGAATGAAGGATATTAGAAAAGAAACGAGACGCGTCGTGGGAAAACCGGTCTTAATGCATGTGCGTAAAGTGTCGTCCCGGATTGGCCTGTGCAGTCCGCACAGGCTAATCCAGAACGGAACTTTCCGCTTTAATGGTATTTTCTGTTTCAAGGAAGTCTCTTCTATACATAAATCCACTGTAGGCGGAAAGTGCCCTCCCAGATAAGCCTGTGCGGACTGCACAGGCTAATCCGGGACGACACTTTAGGCACATGCGATAAGCTCGGTTTTCCCACTAAGCGCCTCAAATACTGACAACAAAATCTGTCCCGCTTGATGCCCAGTAATACCAAAATCAAATTTACTACTTTCCATGCGACTACGTGAACCAGACACTTTGTTACTACATTAGGGATGGCAAAATCAACTGTCCGTATTGCCCAGCTTGTCCCAGAGCATGTATGGACAAGTGAAATTACTGTACGGAAAAGTCGCTAACAGCACTTGTCAAAAATAGACATGAAAGGCAATATCAGATTCTGCCTTCCCTACTTTTAGTTAGTATTCTTTCTTTTCAGCATGCATTATGCCCAAATGGGCAAATACTCCATAAATAATTGTGAAGATTTCAGTTTTGCAAACATTCATATACATTTTTTAATTATTTCTAAAGCTTTTACATTTTCTTCAAAAAATATCATCCAAATATGCTGCAATGTCTTAAAATTATCTGTCAAGCTTGCAAAAACAATGACAGATATAGGCCAACTAGGCTATAAACCACCTTTATATCCGTCAAAAAATGTCACAAAGATATGTCTTACACAATTCAACTGAATTATACTGGTAGACATCACAAATTAAACAAGAAATGTAACAAAATGTTCCATGCAATGATTTTAGATTTTATGCAGAAAATATATAACATGTAAAATCGCTATTTAGCCACGATGGACATATTAAATAGAACAGAATAACTGCCACGGCCCAGTTGCTCAAAACTTTAACGGCCAATTAAGCTAACTGCCAGTTAACTTTAAATGTAAATAAAATTTATATTAAAGCGACTGGCTTATCAAACATTTTAAAATTATTTTAGAATAGCAATGTGTTTAGAATAAACTCTCAGTTTCAAATTTAACGTTTAATTTACATAAATAACTTGATCCAAAAGTTAAGGGCTGTTAGCTTAACTGGCCGTTAAAGTTTTCAGCAACTGGGCCCAGAACTAAGCAACTAATTTCAAAAAGCATGCATAATAATCCGTTCAATGTTACCAGCTTCAACTTCAAATGTCGACTTTATATTCATTACACCATACCCATCATCAAATTTGTATTTGACTTCAGCGCCTACAAGTTAACAATCACAAAAAGAAAGGCATTGATTCTATTAGACTAAACACAATGTTAAGTTTGACAAAATCTACCATTTATTTAACCACTGCCTAATGGCATTTTGTGTGATTCTTAAAACAGTTGTTTGCATACAAGTTCATGCAACATGTAATTAAGACTCTGACCAACTTAATTATGAAGTTTTGTTATTTGGCAATAACAGCGAAGTAAAACCCAGTAATAATTCAGGTTGATAGTTACTTCAGAATTACCAACGACTGCAACTTCTTCAGTTCAGCTTCTTACATATAAATATCTCTGTCTAGGTGGTTATGTTTTTTTTGGGGACCTGGTTTGTCTGTTTGTAAACAACTTCACACAAAAGGTTATAAACAAATTTGCATCAAATTTTCTGGGAAGGTTGGAAATGGGCAAATAAGAAATAATTAGATTTTGTTGGTGATCCCGATCACCATCTGGAACCAGGATTTTCCAAAGGATTCTTTATTACTGGGAGATAGGGCACATTTGCTGTCTTGACGGAGTTCTGCGCTCCCAAATGCTTTCTAGTCATGAGGTATAATGTACCTATCAATATTTTCTTTTCCAAGGGGCTGACCCTGGGGAATTTGACTAATTTTATTTTTCGGGGTCTAATTCCCCACCCTAGAGCAAAGCATTTTTGTCTAAATCAACTCAGTGGGAGATGCTATAGGCGTATCAAATGGCCTGGGGGCCAATATTACTGGGATAAAAAATCCGACCAAAGTCTATTTCCCCCGTATATTCAGCATGTCTAATTCCTGCCTGTCGGGAATCGCTTTCAGTCTAAAGTCCCGTACATGCCCGCCGCTCCCCTGGGAAAAAATTGACAGGTGCATATTTACATACAATCTGCAAGTTCAGGTATCTAAAGAAAATTCTTTCAAAGCAGTTCCACAGCAAAGATATCAAACTAGTGATGCAATCTATAACATCGAGACCTACCTTTATCGAGGAACTCATTCCACTTTTTGGACCACGATGTTAACTGTTTTGAATAACTCCGGTCAATCTCGGCACGAGTGTTTATCAACTGTTTTAAACTACTGCACAGACTGTAACCATTGTCAACCCGTTTCACCGTCCGTATGAACTTCCCGACCTCCCAAAAGCTCTCACTCGTGGCTTGAATGACGTCCTCGCCGTTGTTGATCGACATGTCGACGACTGGACCCGCTGCTTCACTGGCGGATTGGTTTGATACACGGCTAGATTTCACTCTGCAAGTACAAAGGCAAGAACACATTGTAGCGTTTATTTTATTTTAGATACATAGCTAGATTTCACTCTTAAGGCAAGACATTGTAGCGTTTGCTTCTGAATCATACTAAAATTTAAGACATTAGTTTCATGAGCATCAAGTGTCTAAGCATTCATGATGCTAGTTTTCCCAGCAGCGAGTGAGCATTTTTCCGTGCTTTTCCATATTCAAGTCCAAGTCATGATGCTACTTTCATCAGGCTCAAGTCGATTTAGCACTCTTATTTACAGTACATCGATTGCCACCGGTGAAAGCACAATTAATACACACTTGTCACCCACTTTAGCAACATGTTTACATTTTTAATCACAACTTAATGTCGAACATAAACTCGCATGGTGCATTTCAATGCACATGTCAACAATCTGCTTACACATTTTATGTCTATTTGCATTTCCAATCCTACAAAAATAGCCAGAATTCAATCAAGTACAGTGACAACATTAATTAGGCTAATGGAACGCACCAAGAAATCAAGATCGCAACTCTTGCAATATATGTACAGTATGCGCTGCTGACTTTGCAAACATGAACCATACAGTGTCAATATTGTAGGTAAAGTGTACTAGTATATAATTATTACAGAACCTTCAAGTGAAGAACATCGGTAATACAGTACATGATGCACATTTTTCAAAAAAGCTGAAGATAAGATATTAAATCAATTTCTGTCTTCAGAGCTTTTTTGATCATGATTATATGATAATCATTTTTTAACTTCCAACTGCAACAGAGATTTGAGTTGGGATATTGTTTCAGGAAATTCTGGCCTATAATTGGATAGATCAATAACTACACTTGCCCTAAGGTGAACATACTAATTTATTCTTTAGACACACTCAGGATATTCTGGACATGCCAGCCAAAATCATTATGAAATGCAAAATGCTTTTCAATAAACCAGACTGATAATGTGTGATTGGGAGTTTGTATTAAGACTGAAATAGTCTATGAAGGCTTTATTAGTATTTATTGAGAATTTTATAACATTTAACAGATGCTTTCGTTCTAGCAGTTTGAAGGGGGAACATGGTACTTACATGTAGTAGAAATACTAAAGAATGGTCATTTTTTAATAAATATATTTGTGCGCACAAATTTTAACTATCTTACTGAACAAATAAGGTCAATCAGATTTCTCAACAAATTGTACCAATACCAATTCTTAAAGCTGATCTGTTTAGACAATTCAATTACAAAAAAATCACTGTCAAAGTTACCACATTTTGATTCACCAAGTAAGTACATACCCTGAGGCAGAATAAGGCTATGTACAGACCATTGAACATCCACATTCTGAAGCAATGAAATGAGTACCAATGTTCTCTTTAACTACAAAATCAATCCAAATTTCATCAAAAGCAGAACAAAAATACCTCCTGATCTAATTTCAAATGATTTTGGATTTTGCTAGAGTATACATCTACTGATAAAATACACTACTTGTTTTCCCAATATTTATGTTAACTCTGCACACTCAAATCCAAAATGCCCAGCCTTGAATCAATGAAATATTTAAAGCCTCATTTAAGGTGAAAATTGTCAAATTGATATTAAAAAATGAAAACATGTCTGGTTAAATTGTATTATTGTATGTGTAAGCTTCTATTATACCCAACGTCAGGAAACTATTAGATTTTTGAATTTCGTTTCAAATAAAAGCATCGATCCTCCAAGTAAACTGTTTATAAACACTTGCTTTGTTTATTTGCTAGTGCCGTGATTTTCACAAGTTCCATGCTTTTCATGAATAACTGTACTGCAAACAGTAATGTCATTTGTCATAACTGGAAAGTCATTTAGAGGGCCATCTCTAAAATGTTTTGTTCAGTATTTGAAGTTTAAAATATATAATACATACAACAATTTACGAACTAAAAATCACTTGGCAAATTTCTGACCACAGAAATGTCTTTAAATGTAAACAAATCCAGTGGAAATAAAACGAGTCAAATTTCATTTATTTTAAGAAAATGTAAACTAGTGTTTGGTCATAATGTTTTATTTGAAGTGTTGATTAAATCTTAGTTAAATATTGGTGGTTGTCTTAACTTGCAGCACCTTGTGTGTGCCTTTAATATGTTTGGGTATAGGTGAAAACTGTAACTATTTCAGCTGCTGATGATGCTGCTGTCATTAGTATTGCCTCCGCCGAGAAGGTTATTAAGTTGTCGGCTTGGTCTGTAAGCAGCTTTGGTCTGTCTGTTAGCAACTTGGTCTGTCTGTTAGCAACCTTGATCTGTCTGTTAGCAACCTTGGTCTGTCTGTTAGCAACCTTGATCTGTCTGTTAGCAACCTTGGTCTGTCTGTTAGCAACCTTGGTCTGTCTGTTAGCAACTTGGTCTGTCTGGTCTGTGTTAGCAACCTTGGTCTGTCTGTTCGCAACCTTGGTCTGTCTGTAAGCAACCTTGCGCTGACTGTTAGTAACTAAAGTCTGTCTGTTCGCAACCTTGATCTGTCTGTTAGCAACATTGGTCTGTCTGTTAACAACCTAGGTCTGTCTGGTCTGTGTTAGCAACCTTGGTCTGTCTGTTAGCAACCTTGGTCTGTCTGGTCTGTCTGTTAGCAACTTGGTCTGGCTGTTAGCAACCTTGGTCTATCTGTTAGCAACTTGGTCTGACTATTAGCAACTAGGTCTGTCTGTTAGCAACCTTGATCTGACTGTCAGCAACCTTGGTCTGTCTGTTAGTAACTTGGTCTGACTGTTAGCAACTAGATCTGTCTGTTAGCAACCTTGCTCTGACTGTTAGCAACTAAAGTCTGTCTGTTCGCAACCTTGGTCTGACTGTTAGCAACCTTGGTCTGTCTGTTAGCAAAAAAACCTTGGTCTGACTGTTAGCAACTAGGTCTGTTAGCAACCTTGGTCTGTCTGTTAGCAACCTTGGTCTGACTGTTAGCAACTAGATCTGTCTGTTGGCAACCTTGGTCTGACTGTTAGCAACTAGGGCTGTCTGTTAGCAACCTTGGTCTGTCTGTTAGCAACCTTGGTCTGTCTGTTAGCAACCTTGGTCTGACTGTTAGCAACTTGGTCTGTCTGTTACCAACCTTGGTCTGTCTGTTAGCAAACTTGGTCTGTCTGTTAGCAACTTGGTCTGTCTGTAGCAACCTTGGTCTGTCTGTTAGCAACTTGGTCTTTCTGTTAGCAATTTGGTCTGTCTGTAAGCAACGTGGTCTGTTTGTTAGCAACTTTTCACAAAAAGTTTTTGAACGGATTTGCATAAAATTTTCGGGAAGTTTGAAAATAGGCCAATTACCGGTAACAAATTTTGGTAGTGATCCGGATCACCATCTGGATCCAGTAATTTTTAAAGGATTCTTTATTGTTGGGATATAGGACAAACTGCCTCATTATGCTGTATAGCTCATTAGTTGCACAACAATACTCATTACATGGGGGGGGGGGGGGGTAATGGGCATAGGTCACTCTCCGAGAGCTTTCTATACCTAGTCATTATTAGTATTTATTCAATGTCTATATAAGAAGCATAGTTTAGATTAGCAAGTTCAAAGAAATAAGTTTCTTCAATAAAGACATTTCGTTCACCAAGAAATTTGGGAACTTCAGTTACAACCAGAATTTTCTGATTTCTAGATGCTGAGAAAAACTATAATCACAACACTATCACCATATGTGCAGGTGTGTGGAAATCCTATGCCCAACTTGTCCGACAGGGGTAATTTTACTGTCGGACAAATGGATTTTTCCTGTCTACTTTTCCATGGACAAGTACATTTTCAGGGTGTAAAAATGATGTTTAAGTTGGGAGTTAATTATCATATTATTATATCCTTATATTTTTAAATGCCAAATTTTGTTTTATTAATAATTTAATGACAACATGTATCAGAAAGGCCTGGAATATAAACTATTTTTTTGTTTTTGGACAAGTGACTGTTGTTTGCGGACAAGAGATTTTTGCAACAAACTTGTCCATGGACAAGTTAACAATTTTGATATTTCCACACCCCTGATGTGCTTTTAAAAAGAAACAAAAACACCATAGATGACATAAATCTTGAATTGTGGAAACAGGCATGTTTATAGATAACTTGGCAAATTACCAAAGCACTTATAAATGTTTAACCTAAACTGCAGTTGAAACAGAAGACAGAAGGCATGCAAATTTTGCATTACTTGTATTTTAAGGACTCAACATGTCCAATGTCAATGCATTAAAATGTAATTTAATACTGTTTAATAACTCTAACATATCGATATGCCTGTACCTTACATATATTTTGTATAAGATTTTGTTATTTACTTTCAATATCTTATAAATAAACATCATATATATCATATATTATATTAAAATAGCTGAAAATTATTATTATGACTGTGTAATGCATTAAATTTATTTAATGCGCATTTAATGCAGAACAAAATACGGTGCCAATACAGCAGCGTTTAATACACATTAAATGCGTATGAAATACACTAATTCGAGAAGGGTGGCATGTCATGTGATGTATTTGTCACTTACAGATAGTAGAATATTGACAAAGGCATTTTTCAAACTATCTGTACATTAAGAAAATTATCTGCTAGCCATGCATTATGTATAGATTAAACAGACTTCCCTGTTTGCATTCTTATCATAATGAGTAAGACAGTATTGTCTGTGGGGGAATTTAATGTTTGTGTATGTTTTTGTTAAGTTCAGTCTTCATTAGGCCAAAAAAAAAAAAAAGTTCCATTTCTGGTGTCCTGCCCTAAAAAAATAAGGGTCGGTAGGTGGGATTTATTTTGAATTTAATTTTATTTTTTTATGATGGGAGAATGGTTTGTGTTGAACATGGTAACCGTCTTTTTAAGTCTTTATTATTTTTGGACCAAAAATATGTAGGGTCGGCAGCAATAGTGAAGGGTCGGTCGGGAGACCAGAAACGAGCCATTTTTTTGGGGGGGGGGGGGGGCCTTATAACTCACTTGCCCAAAGCCTACTGCCAAGTAATATTCATCCTGGGCCAGTTAAAATAATGACACGTCTTCCTGAAGGATGAAAATTAGAAAATATCTTTTTGACTTTCTATATAGGTACCTTATATTACTCTTTTGTAATGAGTACCATTATAAATTTTACACTGACTAGCTAATTTATTGACATTTTTCTTCATTTCAGACAACTGCAAAGAAGATTTGGGTAAGTTGAAAGTCCACGGTTTAAAGTCCACGGTTTACCCCTAAGTCCTTCCAAACAATCACTTTGAAGACTGTACGTTGAACAACAGTTTTGCAGAACATAACTCTCTTTTTGTGTCATTAAGAATTATGCGGTACTTCCATAGAAATTTCAAAACATTCAAATGACTACTGAAGACTGAATTACAGGGGATTATTATGCCTCACAACAAGCATCAAATATCGTATTATAACAACTAAAGGCATAACATATTATCAAGTATCACAACTTACAAGCGCGTGTGTTAGATAAGACATCTTAAAACATGAATTTTATCGGTTATGCTATTACAATGAGGAAGATTCTATTAACTTAACACAATCGTCAAGGTTTATTTATCAATTAGTAAAATTACACCAATGGGTAGATTATCTAAAGAATAATATGCTTAAAGAAAATTTAATACATGTCTAAAATCTTTCTTCATAAAAACAACTGACTAAAACTGATGAATGCTTTGGAATTTGACTGAAACAAACATTTTGGGTGAGCTGTGTATTTTTGTAATATATAATCATTCATGATAAGTAATGATGAATATATATGAGGAGTGTCATGGGAAAACCGGGCTGAATGCATGTGCGTAAAGTGTCGTCCCGGATCAGCCTGTCCCCTTAGGCTAATACAGGACAGCACTTTCCGCCAATGGATTTATGTTTAGAAGAGACTTCCTTTAAAACAGAAAATACCATAAAAGCGGACAGCACAGGCTATTCCGGGGCGACACTTTACGCACATGCATTAAGCCCAGGTTTCCCACAACATGCCTCATATAGTTATACAAACCTAAAACTCATCCTAGGCACTCTTGCACAGGTGTGAAGAAATATGAGCAAGTTACAACTGACGTTAATTACTACACAAGCTCTGATTCAGAGAAAAGACACATCTCAGCAAAACATGATTATCCAAGAATCATTAACAATTTAGCACTTCCCATAACGGGCAAATACATTTCAGCACACAGCAAAGGTAAGCCACACAACGCATAGGACACAGATACAATGTGATTCTTTATATCAGAAAGTAACGTTTCCACAAATGTTACGAAAACACAACCAATTTTGCAGTCATATAAATATTTTCCCTATGAGGAAGATGCCGTAATAGGATCATTCATAGTTACTCAAAGACTTCTCTGCAATCTGGCCAAGGAATCAATACCATAACTACTCTCAGGGAAATACATAATGCCAGGTTATGTTTCCTTCCATCATTTCCGAACCCCAACAAAAAACGCTGGCGACTCACGAAATAGGTCAAATATGCACAAATTGGATTATGACTCCATATCAAATCTGAGCATTCTTGCGCCAAAGCTGCAATGAAAATAAAATGAGGATCAGCTGAAGCACCAAGGAGCTTGTCCCAGATGAGGATCAGCTGAAGCACCAAGGAGCTTGTCCCAGACAAATGAGGATCAGCTGAAGCACCAAGGAGCTTGTCCCAGACAAATGAGGATCAGCTGAAGCACCAAGGAGCTTGTCCCAGACAAATGAGGATCAGCTGAAGCACCAAGGAGCTTGTCCCAGACAAATGAGGATCAGCTAAAGCACCAAGGAGCTTGTCCCAGACAAATGAGGATCAGCTGAAGCACCAAGGAGCTTGTCCCAGACAAATGAGGATCAGCTAAAGCACCAAGGAGCTTGTCCCAGATGAGGATCAGCTGAAGCACCAAGGAGCTTGTCCCAGACAAATGAGGATCAGCTGAAGCACCAAGCAGCTTGTCCCAGACAAATGAGGATCAGCTGAAGCACCAAGGAGCTTGTCCCAGATGAGGATCAGCTGAAGCACCAAGGAGCTTGTCACAGACAAATGAGGATCAGCTAAAGCACCAAGGAGCTTGTCCCAGATGAGGATCAGCTGAAGCACCAAGGAGCTTGTCCCAGACAAATGAGGATCAGCTGAAGCACCAAGGAGCTTGTCCCAGACAAATGAGGATCAGCTGAAGCACCAAGGAGATTGTCCCAGACAAAGTGAACTGAGAATTTTGGAGTAGTGAAACCTTGCAATTTGAGGAAACATGAAATTATTTTGATTCATTTAATAATTGACTGATTTCTGTAGAATTTAAAACTGTGATACCTGCTCAGCTTAACAAACATCATTTACAGAAAACATTGTTTACAGAATATTAAATGTTTTATAAGGAATCTCTGTCAAACATTGAAGTCCCGGTTTTATGAAGGGCAAAACACATGGTCAATCAAGTTAGTTGAATTACAGGACTGGAGATAGTGCAAGATACAGGAGACTCACTGTTCCAGGGATGACTCTGGGTCTTTTAGTGCCCGGTGTGAAGCACCTGGTACACTGCCCCATTTAACGTCTCATGCAAAAGACAAGTTAGTAGGTTAGGGTGTAGCCAGGGCTTAAACCTTCAACCGGTGGGTTGTGAAGCCAGTGCCTTTAACCACTAGACAATGGATCCGCTATTAACGACCAGTAGTGTATTGTTAAACTTTATATTTTACTGATTTGTATCAATAAACATGAAGTTTGTGTTGTCATATTGAACAATATATATCACTGCCTTCCTAGTTATTTATGACTGTTTGATATAATTATATACCAATTTTGGGAATAACAAAAAACTACAACAATAATAAAACACAAATGACAACAACAGGTACAAATTCTACTACATTTCAACTTAAGTCATAAATTCAGATCCACTGTAAACAACCAGAATGGATCATACAGATCTACAAACAGGATCCTTCGAAATAAGGTAAATAACACAAAGAGAATATTCATTGCCAACTGTGATAATTTACAATCCCATTGTGATAGGACAGTTTTCTTTATCAAAATATGGGGAGTGACAAGAATTTACACACCAGATAGCAGGTTTGGCGATCTAATGTAAGTAAATACACAATCCATCCATTCATCTTTGATGTCCACGTTTTACAGATAACCTTAGCAGGATCAATGAAAGATAAACAAAATCCTTGAATAATTTGAAGAAGACACCAGTGAAAGGTCTTTATTATTAGCATTTCATTGAGCATTGTGTGTACCAACTGTTGATAATCATTGATGGTCATTTTAACATGTAACTTTTGAGGCCTTTCAAACCTATTTTCATGTTGCTTAATTAAGTTATATACACGATTTAAAGGGACCTGTTCACAGATTGGCAAATTGACAAGCGAACAAACACTACTGTCAGACAAAGAAATATATTGGAAATATAGTGTAGTCATCTGTATTTTGGAAAACACGTGTATCACTTACATAGCGTTTAAAATTCACCACCATGATTGTAAATCAGAATGGCCGAGTGGTTGGCGCTACAGATTTTTTATCGCAGCGGTCGTAGATTCAAGTCCCAAGCAAAGGCAAATCTTTTAATAATTATTTTTGCTTAGTATCATTAATTCTGGTCAGTCGAATTGCTTTAGTTTTTGCAGTGCAGACATCAAAACTTAATGTCATTTTTCTTAATATCATTAATTCTGGTAAGTCAAATTGCTTTAGTTTTTGCAGTGCAGACATCAAAACTTAATGTCATTTTTCTTAATATCATTAATTCTGGTTAGTCGAATTGCTTTAGTTTTTGCATTGCAGACATCAAAACTTAATGTCATTTTTCAAAAATACAAAAATGTATGCACAAGTCCCTTTATTTGGCAAGTCAAACTTTAATATCGTAAATTATTATACCCCATTCCAAGAATTTGTAAAGTAAAAGCAAATTTTGTATAACCCCTACTTGAATTATGTCACAGTTGAACAAACATTAAGGTATCTTCAGTATTCACATTTTAAATACCATTACCTGGAACTGTTTGGTACACAATCCAAAATATATAAGAGAGATCTCAATTGTAAGTGTATTGTAGCTTAATTTTGATAACATAAATATGCAACCAAGGAATGGAAGCAGAAACATCATTCTGTTACAGTATATTTTTCTTCAATCATAAAAGTGTTCTATTGTAACCAAATCTTCATTCTATTATTCTATTACAGTAAACTTAACAACATAAAACAATTCTGAAACTGATACTGAAATTTAAACTTAAATGAAAAAGAATACAAGGTTAAACAATTATTAAAATGTTATGTTTAAACTCTGAAAATAAATGTGCAAACAATAACAATAACTCCACATTGCCTACATGGCTAACAATTATAAATTAAAAATCTAAATTTGTAAACCAGTTAAATGACTTCGTTTAAAAAACAGAATTTTGTTTCCATAATCCACCAACTGCTTAACAGTATATGCACCAATCTTCAAGTATATGCAAACAGGGAAAATGTCAACTGTTTCGAGTCACTGGGTTTCAAGCACTTGAAATATGTACGAAGTATGTAAACAGTTTAATTTTAAAAGGCGGCAAAATGATGTTTAGTGCTGTAAAATTAACATTCTGTGCAAGTTTAAATCAATTATAGATTCCTGCTGGCCAAATTTCTACATAAAATGGTAATTAACATTTTTTGAGGGACTAAACAATTTATAGCTTTATTTTTAAAGCATGTGAGATAATACCCAGTGTTTAAGAGTTAAACTTTAAGATGTGTCTTTTATTTTATTTGGAAAAAATAATTCAGGCAATACGTAAACTAGTGTTTAAAATAAAATAATAATATACTAATACTTTATACTGCATTATGTAATTTACTTTCTTTAAGTCTATGTTTTCAAAGTGATAAGTATTTTAACTGAAACAAAACAAATATTCCATGTCTTAACTAAAACATTCTTTCAAGAACTATAAATAGATGTTTATACCCATAGTTATGCCCAACATTTCTCAAAAATATTCAGAGGACCTTTTACTGAATTTGAGTAGTACATTTACCACAACATTGGTCACACCCTTATATTAATAATTTATTCTTTGGTTTTGAACAAAATATGGAGACATGCTATCAAATTACTCGAATGTTTTGAACCAAAAGCTACATAGAGGTACTAGAGAAAAATATAATTCGCATTTTGTTCACCACCCACACAAGTTATCACCTCAAACTTATAGTTTACAGTTACAGACACTTACTAATGTAAGTACCGTATTTCAGTATGCTATCTAGTTTCCGCATAATAGTCCAGTGTTTCACCACCATATTGCAACAAAAAATGTCATTTGAGTAGGTATAATTATAAAAAACAGAGAAACAACTTCATGTTTCATTTTAAATTTACTCAACGTCTCGGTCAAAGACCTTCATCAGGAGTAATAACATAAGTAATAAACAATATATAAAGGCAGTGTTCATTCTAGGCTGCGCCTTTGCAGGATTCCCGCAAAAAAATCATAAATGGGCGCAACAAAAATACTGTCAGTGGGCCATTTGGGCGCATGATAAATATAACTGGCGCATCAAAAATTCCATTTGCAGGCGATTTTTTTTCACATGAAAATTATCGAAAATCGTATTGTGAACTGAAAACATCACACAGATGGATTGTTAGTGGAAATTAACCATTGCTAGGCTACCGTGCGTGCACTGATTTATAACTAGTGATTTTATACGCCGATGAAGGTCATGCGCCATTTGACCTCGCTCACATCATCACAAGTTGCTAACAGAGCTGTCTGAAACTTGCATGCGGTTTCAGTTCATTTTAATAAGAAACAAGAAATGTCTTTAAAAAAGACAATCGGCGTAGAAATTAATATTGAGATGCCATTTATTTTCCCTAAATATAATACAAGAGGACCAAGCTGTGATTTCACGGACCCCATATTTTTCGTTCCCTACTAAGGAGACTTCTCGGACCCCAGATGTTTCGGTCCTACTAAGGAGACTTCTCAGACACTAGATTTTTCGGACACTATAAGAAAACGTATCGGCCCCCCAAATTAATTCGAGATAAACTCAATAATTATTAATATCTGTACCATGAATAAACCGATAATATACCGCCCCATGTTTTCACCAGTGATACATGAATAACCTAAATACTAGTAATTTACGTAAACATAATTGATATATAAATTTGTCAGGCAAAATAAAAAAATTAACATTGTCAGAAAATAATAGCAGGAATTAATGAGCAGTAAGTTTATGAATTGCCCATTTATTGATGCGTGTTTATTAACACAGCTTTACCGCGCGCTATTTTTAGAATGATTCTCCGCTGGAGTTGTACTCGCTAGAATTGTACGCTGTGACCGACTGTCGTACCCGTGAATTGTAGCATTGTAAGTGCTTTTTATAGAGCGCCGATTATGAAGGCTAAACAATATAGTTATTTCATTATGTGAATGAATATAACATTCTGATCATGACATACAATGAGTAAACTTGTTCATAATTATGTTCATTTCTAGAGTGTATTTCGAAGATATGTTTATAACTTTAATTTAACCGCTTATGTAAACAATTATGTAAATTTTTAATCCCCAAAAGTATGCAACAGTTATTGGTATATGTTAAACCATTGCTTGAAGTTTGCATTCCCTAAAATTAGAAAATTTGCGCAATTCTATTGGCATTCAATTTTCCCGCTGCATAATTATCGCAAGAAATCTAGGTCAAAAGTGATCTTAGACAGCTACGCCGAAAAAATGATGTCAAAGCAAAAAGCAGATAAAGAGAGCATTGAGGGACAAAATATTTTGAATTTTCAACCAAAATTCCTAGGCAAAATGGGAACATACATGAGGGCAAGAAAACGTCAGTTGATTCGACCGTACCCATAGTGCGAAATCTTCCACAAAGGCGGACGGTCACAAATTTTAGAAGGGTTTGTCAGCAAAATTTTCGTGGTTATCGTACAATAATTAGAGTAATTGGATGTTTTTGACATTTGTAAATAAAACCATCATGAAAGTAACATGAAAAATATTATATTGTTTGTCGTTCCCCCCCCCCCCCACCCCCGCAAGGAAATCCTTAAATGGCGCACTGATTTTGTGGCTGATGGGCAATTGGCCCAACTGCAACTCAGCCCAGAATGAAAACTGTAAAGGAAATGACGTCAATGTCACATGACGTCAACGGCAACAATGTCAACATCTTTTACAATATTTGGCGTTAAAAATTAAACATAACACCAACATAATACATAACGTTATTATTACATGCTTAATTACATAAAAATGTTTTCTAATTAACTTAAGTTATAAAGTAGGATCAGTTTTGATACCAAATTACTGGAGAATTGCAGTGAGAGTGTGAACATGTTAAATAATTCATAATTTGAGTAGGTAAAAAGCTCAAAAGAGGCTGTAGGAACAATTCTTCGACATCAGCTAATAATTTGATATGTCCTTATTTTCAAAATAAGTGCCTATTTTACTCCGGACCTTTCCATTAGTGATTTTTAGCTGGGACTAAACCATCATCGAAACCCACAGTATATATTTTGTTACCACTACATTATATACCGTGTTAGAATTGGCTGTTAAACGTCCGTTTTCATGAATATTGATGAGCCACCTGCTGACCAATGAAATTACAATGACTATGTTGAATACTCCTCGAATGAAGTCTGGAAAACAATTATCAGTTGACCGGTTACTACGTCACTGAGTACACATCGCTTAAAAACCGACCACGTACGGGATAACGGTAAATACAATGTTTTCCTCACTTTCGCTTGGAGGCTCGAGACACAAAATGTCCGCTCATTTCCAGTAGCAAGCACCTTGCAAGGCCGATGGGCGATGGTCAATAAGAAATACCTACATGATTTACAAGATGTTTATGACCACAGTGACATTCACTGCTACTTTTATTACCACTCCTACTTAATGACATACGAGGTAGCAATTACGGCCAACAATGACCATTAAGGCCAGTTGAAGGAAAAACATGAGTTTTACTTGTTCCATAATTAATATTTATGACAATTTATAATAGCGCTACAGATAGCCAAAATAGCCGAAGGCTTTAACAATTTCTGATTTTTTTTTATTTTTTTTTATGCATTTATTTACTTTTGTTTGTTTTCTTATTTTTTATGCATTTATTTATTATTGTTATTTTTTATTTTTTTCTTGGGGGGGGATGGGGGGGATTTTAAACTAACAGGCATTATTGCAAAAATTAAAATTTTGGCTACTATAATTGTCAGGATTCATTTATTTCAAATATTACATATTACATAAACACTCAATAACACTTCAAGCAAAAGTATTTAATTTTTCTGTGCAATAAAACAACCCTTTATTTGTTTTTTGACCAATTTCCCGCCCTCAAGCAAAAGTATGTTATTTTTCTAGAGCAACAGATACGGCGCATATTTGCGTAAATACGCAATTCTGAAACCTCTTTTACGCAATTAAATTTATATTTGATGAGTAACAAAAGTCATTTAAAATACCCAATACGCAAAAAAACGGCAAAGTGCGTAGAGAGATTGACTGACATGGATATGAAATGACCGATCAATGTGTACGAAACAGCCGAAAATGATCGAATGGTTGTAAAATTGTTGTTACGAAATGACACCCGTATTATGCGAAGCAGTCTGAGTGGATGTTTGCTTTCAACATAAACCACAACTGTCCATTCGAGATTAACAACTTTCGTATTCTTTATTTATGTTCAGTGATTTCCGAATGCTTTGGTCATGTTAGTGATTATAATGTTGCACATTCAGAGGCAGGCAAAACGAATTTAAATTGTACAAAATCAAGGGTTACTGACTTATTTTGCCTCGCAATCATCTTCATCATCGACTTCATTATCAAGCATATTTTCATAACATTATTAGCAAGGTTTCTAGTGCAACCCGATTTGATGTACCCTAAATTTGAAGATAATATTTTTATTGTAATATGCAAAATTATTAAAAATAGTCGAGAAACCATTGAAACATTCAGTAATATTTTACATGATTTTTTCACATTGGCATAAGATCTTCTGAATAATACCAAAACATCAACATTACATATAATTCCAGGACAATCGCACGATGGGTTGTTTCCAACGTCATTTAGGCCAGAAAAACACAGGGCAAAAATTGACACAAATATTATCATTTATCAGTGTAAATGTTTTGTAGCAATCTTTTATATTCTGTCAACATCAGGTCAACTAATTAGACCTCACCTTGAAAACCTAGCATTTTTTACCAAACGAAGTTTAAAATATTTTCAGAATTTATCCCCAGTTTAGTTACGTATGTGTTGAGAACAATATGCTGATTTAGTATTGTGAACTTGTGACAAAAGGAAATGGTTGTGTTTGTGTTCAATTAAAATAAACCTCACACTATTTGCGTGTTGTGGTTAATGTACTAAATTTATAGATCAACTTCGTCTAATACGCAATTATTTTTATTTGAATGGGGTAACATAATTTTGAGTACTCAAAAACTGTTGCCAGTACTCAATTATCTAAAATATTATGGGGTAATACTCAATTCTGACAGAATCCTTATCTGTTGCTCTGATTTTTCTGTGCAATAAAACTACCCTTTATTTGTTTTTCCAACAATCTCCCGCCCTTATTTCCCCTACATTGTAGTCTTAAACATAAGCAAGAACATAAATTTCTGTACTTATAACAACAAACAACCTAGCGATAATAATTACTCACTACATACAACAAACACACATTTTTGCGGAAAGCCGATCTACACAAGGAAGTCAGATGATTAATATAACCTGCAGCAAGTGTCACCAGTTATATGAACAACTACATAAAACACAGTGAGTGGTCATAATTAGAAGCACTCAAACTGGGTTCCTGATTAATCTCTTGATTAATTTATTAACTTGATTGAAACTGGGCTCTTGATTAATCTCTTGATTAATTTATTAACTTGATTAAAAACAATAATCAATCTCGTAACAAATACACTGTAATATAGGAAACGGATCTGATAATGAAAACAATTAATATCTTAAAAATGAAAACATAAAATTTAAGACGCTGTGTTTGATAAACACACATGCTCACAGTGGTGCTGGACAGCCCATTTGAATTATTACAAGTCCAAATTAGGTCAAGGTCAATGTGAGGTTTGGTGTTATGGGTGGATTGGGAATGGTCATAAGCAACAACTGTGCAAGTATCCAAGTGTTGTAGTAAGCCGTATAGCTGCTAGACGGAACGGTAAGATCTAGTTGTACGGATATAATCACAGACAGAACCATGGGACAATCACTACAATTATGCCTCCCTTATCAAAATGGCATAAAAACTATTTTTTTAGGTGATAGCTTTATGTCTACTGTATTTAAAAATGTCAAGCCTTATTTTATTTTTTCATGAGGTATCAATTTCTTTACCTTTTTTTTGTCATAATGGACAAGCAAGACAATACAAGACTTTGCATCCATGCACACCCTTGCATCCTTGCAACATATTAAGTTGTTTTTTTTCAAATCTACTCTTCATTTATAGTACACTGTGTGCAAACTCTGCATACAAACACTGCATGCACAACCCCATAAATACTTCATCTGACATGCAGCGCCCAGCAACTTTGAAATGTACACTGCAATTATCTGTTTCTAATCTGGGCAGAATTTCTTAAATTTCCCATAATGATTTAGTAAATTGTAATTGATGTACTAGATTTAACAGCTAGAAGCTGTGGTACTTGGTCCTTGCTTGTGCTTTTCTTGCTGTCATTCATGTAAAGAACTGAAGTTTTCAACAATAATTATTTTCATTGTGTGTTTTGTCTTTGATCTTCCAGAGTAAAGCATCTGACTAGATGGAACAGTAACTGTTACATATTAAAATGTGATTTATTTCTTTTCTTTTCTTTCAGCAGCAAATGATAAAACTACCTGTTCAATGTTGGCTCAAAAACAAGTGGGTGGGGCAAAGCTGTTTCACATTTCCTGACAAATCTACACTAAAACACCTCCCATAGTGTTTCACGCTTGTTTTTACAAAAGTTAAATTACCAAAGAAAACTTATACCTTCTGCGACAAAGTCCACTACATTCCAAGCAAGGCATCTTTCTCGAATTCCTCTTTTTATAAAATCATGTAAGTAAAACCTGCAAACACCACGACTTTTAATTCAAAATGCAAATGACTGAAAATGCAAAACAAGGAAATTTGTTTAGCTTTCAACAATACATTAATCATCCAATGTCCATCAACCCTAGTTCTTCAGCTGTTAAACAAGAACAATGCATGATCAGTACTAAAGTACATGGATGAACAAAGGATCTGGACCCACATTTATAAACAGTCTTCAGTTCTTCTTAACTTAAGATAAAAGAAAGTCAAAATTAGCATTTGTTCTTGAAACATTATGATTTGAAATGTATGCATGACAAAGACTTTAAAACGTTAATTCTCATGGAATTATATTGCAACTTCTGTGTCAAAATCTTCAAACAATGCATTTCTTTTTCAGACAATCCAATCATACATTTTCAACTAAGAGTCACCATAAATTCCAACCCAGTACTTTGTACTAGCATAGGCAGTCAACAAGAGGGGTCCTAATGTCCTTAAAGACATTGTGCAACCCTTGAAATGTTTGAAATTACAGTAAATGACAGTAACAGGAATATCTTTCAGGAATACCCCTATGAAGGACCACATTCCATAATTCCTTGTGCCACATATATTGGTAAGCAACATTTCCCCCCTGTCTGTGGTAACTGACTAACAAAAGCTCAAGTAGAGACAATCATGGTTATTACTTTATGCAAATACACAGCAAACATTATTTACAGTACCTAGGTCACTTTTGGTATATATACCATGTTACAACGCCAAATCGCTCATGTATCAACAGTCCTGATGAAATTAAAACAATAATACACACAAAAATGCTCACTAACATGAGTATTCACACCATTTGTTTCTTACCTGTCATAAAATTACTCAGTACTAAACCATTCAATGGTCAAGTAATGTCCATTATTATTTATATAATGACTGAGTACTATCAGCACTGTGTCGAAGGCCCCCTGGTCAGGGTGTGAGCATGAAGTTATCTGATAGTGAGTATTGTTAGACTTGTACTAGTTGTAGTTTTATCAAAGATGTCATGACTTTTTTTTATCAGTATCATAATAATTTTGTAACTGTTCACCCAGTATCTCCAATACCTTTTTTTTTGGGGGGGGGGGGGGGGGATGCAGGAGAAACAATTTGAAATGATAAGCTAATAAATTAATTTGATTATTTCCTATTTCCCAGACTGTTTTCATGTCAATATTACAAATTAAGGTTTTTAAACAGTGGCACTCCATTTTATTTTCATTTATCATTGAATATTTGCATTAATACATTTAAATTTTTACGAGGCATTCAATATTCCTATGATGACCAGTTGTGAACCAAAAATGAGCAGGGTACGGCTTTTTTGCACTAAATCTTTCCCTAAATGCAAACAAAAATAAAACAAATTTATAAATTTCTACTTTTATTTTTGTTCCATCATAAGAAGATCAAATAAGAAACTCTATTATCAGTAATAAAAGGCTAGCAAAAAAAACGATTTGGGTCCAAAGTTTGTAATAAACTACATGTATTTGGCCTGCAAACTATATACAGCAGTTACGCTTGACCTTCTCTTGAAATCCAACATGAAAACCAGGTTTATAAATCTTCTGTATTTCAATAACACTGAACATTAAAGATGTCAGCCCTCGAACCAAGAAAAGACCCACTGGACCGTACCATGCCAGTACTTATTCATTCCTGACCTATAAACCTGACCATCCCTGGCCATGACTGGTCATTCAAATGGCTAATTACAGCAAGGACAACATTTACCAACTACTGACCGCACCTGATTATGTCAAACGATTTTTAAGATAAATTTAAATGCGTCATGATAATCGATGAAAATTGTTGCTCATGGGCATTTACTACTTTATAAGAATATATGCTGTCAAATATTTGTTGATTATATTTTTTTCAAAATTACAACAAAATGCCCCCACCCCACCCCTTACAATTTTTTTTACAATTACTTTTGTTCACAACAAATACTGTGTTACTCATTTTAAAACTTTATATATTGTGTTACAGATGTTCGCACAAACTATTGTATATCTAATCCTTGAAACATAGGTTATAACAACTTGCTTCTATTCCCAAACTTTTGAACGACTTGTCAACAATTTCCCAAGAAATGTAAGTAGAAAATTAGGTAACGCAAGCTTGTTCACTGAATATTAAAGGTTAAATTAAAAACCTGTTTAACTTGTCCATAAAATACCTGTTTCAACTTTCTCACAGATTTTGTGACCTCTTTTACAAACGTGTTGCATGTTCAAAATAAAATTCCATATGTACAAAGACATTTTAAACATAGAGCATGACTGCAGCATGCAAATGAAATTAAAACTTATATATATGTACATTTATATCGGATGATAGTGGGCCTACTACTGTGTACATGGAAATATCCATTTATGGCAGTGTGTGTAAATATTTGCAGATATGATATTCAAGTATTGAAACACCTATTTTGAATTCTTGTGTTGCCGTCTAAAATGCTGATCACACAATTTCAAAGAACTTTTCAGTCAGCTACAGTTGTTTGTGCAGTGTCATGTGTACCACTCGTCAAAAGAGACTTATACATAATAAAACTAGGAAAAGAAAAGTCTGTTACTTACAGATTAACATTCATTCCTTCAAGAAAGACAGTAAGAAATGTAAATGAAACCCCCAAAAGACCGAATGAATCAAGATGTTGCGAACTAGCTTGACAATATCGCACAACTGTCAGTTTTTCCCAGCAGCTTTTTTGTCCTGACTGGACAAGTCAGCTTTTGTCCTGACTGGACAAGTCAGCTTTTGTCCTGACTGGACAAGTCAGCTTTTGTCCTGACTGGACAAGTCAGCTTTTGTCCTGACTGGACAAGTTTGGCTTGGAATCGATACCAGAAAGACTTAACACGGCTCTGCAGAGATGCCGGAAAATTGAAACAAAATCGCCACCGACTATAGGGCTACACAAAGAATCTCAAAGTCCTATAAAATAGTTTATGAGCAAAAGTCTTGGAGATAGTCCAAATAAAGGCAATAAAAACAGGTATGTAGGTTTTTCGAAAGGCAATATTGGCAAGTCTGATCCTTATTTGTTATGATTTATCACAGATGCCCAGCAGGTTATTATTCACCAACCCATTCTTAGACTTCCTGAATAAAGAATTTTCTTGTAACTGCTCTGTTATAAGAATTTAAGGCTGTTAATTTGCATCTGACTTGGTAGTCACAAACTCAAATTTTAGCAATGTTTATTTACAGAGATTTATTAATGATATAAGCAACATAGTACCCAGCAAATTTGCCAATGCACAAGTACCAGTATATTTTCTTGAGTCTAACAACATTTTTAAGTCTAAGGATGGGTTGGAGAATATGGGCATGGTTAGAAAAGCAGCAATTTGTGCTGCTAAACATATTACAAAGAGTTCAGCTAGAGTGATGAAAAATAACCTTTACAAGGTGAAATAAACTTAGACCCATATCCTTTACAAGGTGGAATAAACTTAGACCCATGGTCACAAATTGATCCTTATTTGTTTTATTAAGATCTATAACAGATGCATAACCATTGTGGGGCAAAAAAACAGGAACTTGTGCAGCCAAGATATTACCAGTACACATAGTTCATCAACAGACATGATAAATCCTTCCAAAGGTGAAATAAATTTAAACCCAAGTTGACATTATTTTGTGAATCAATAAATACCAGTGAATAACAAATCCTTGACACAGATTCTGCTTATCACCACTGCAATTAACAATCACCAGGGACCCTGGGTAGAGGGTGCTTGTAGGTGGAAACGCCCTCATTCCCAAAACTCCAAGGAGATAACCTCCATGATAATGAAACCTTTCAACAATCTGATCTATCCGAAAATACATTTAAGTCCAGAGGCTATACCCATAATAAATATTTGTCTTGTCTTGTCTTGCTATATTCAGCACTTCAGTTGTTGTTGGGTTTTGTTACCCTTTTTTTGGCTCAAATCCTCTACAGATTTTATAGCAGTAAAATGTTGCAAAACAGTAAGAAACATACCGACCTTACAATGAATGGATTTATAATTCTGTACTGTATCATATTAAACTGTTTGTTTTGCCACTCTGAACTAACTTGGTCATCGTTTGTTACACATCTGAACACTTATTTGTGATAAGATGTACAAATCATTAATTTTGTCTTCTTCATATATTACGTCCCCCTTTGCATCAATGTTCTTTCTTGTTAGATGTACCGTAAATTCTCGCGTATAGGACGCCCCCGCGTATAAGACGCACCTAAAAATTCAGGTCGTAGTTTGTGGAAAAAAATTATGCGATTAAAAAGCTTCTAAATCTATCGAGAAAGAATATTTGCTTATCCATGTATAAGCGTCTTAGTGACGTGGATCGAGCATCTATTGAAAATGGCCGCCAAAATACTACGGATGATTTTATAATAGAAACGCTAGGAGTTTTTGCTTATATCCACATATAAGACGCACCGAAAAAATGATACAATTTTCGGATGACAAAAGGTGCGGCTTATAAGCAAGAGTTTACGGTATTTAAATGTCCCATACTGGTTGAACTCTGTACATGAATGTTTTATCAGTACACGTTGTATGTCTTAATGTTAAGATACACATAACTATTTCTTTAGTGTGTTCTGTCATAATTTGGTATATATATTTTGAATTCAACATCAGCATAATCTCACTAAAATACATGTATCCACTTCTGACATCGAACAGTAAACATGTTCTTTATTCTCAAGTAAGATACAAATGCTAACAGTGTACTTGTAATGATGTATGTTGAGAGATATGTTGTTGTTATAGCACTTTTACAACACTATTCACCTAATAATAGCAAATACAAACTTAACAGACAAAAAATACCACATCAAGTATTAATAACCAAGATAATTATTAAGAAATATGTTGACCCTAATTGTAGCACATTTTACTAACCTCAATATCAACAATCCACATCAATGACTGAGCTTTGGCTTGCACCAGCCAATATTTATATGGTGGATATATATATATATAAACTGAACGGTCTGAACCTTTAATATTCAAATACTTCAGCTAGATGTACTACTAAAATATCCCACACAGTTTTTACTCTGAACACTATTTAAAATGTCAAAATTTAAGAGGAAAACGCCTCAGGCAACAAAATAAAACTCAAACAGAGCACATCAGTATTAATGTATCACTTGACACTCGTCACATAATGAAATTAACAAGTGACCTACCGATCAACAATCCATCCATTTATCGCTGTGTGTGTATCTCTAGTGGGCTAATTTGGCAAGGTGTAACTCATGATCTTATCGAAGGTTAACATTGTCATCACACTATTGTCACCAGAACGCCAATATTCATTTGCATTTTAATGAAATACGAACAGGCACATGTATGAATATCCGTCTCAATGCTTAAACAATGGGATTATTTAACTCCCTTTAAAAGCACAATGCCCGACAAAAATATGCATGACAAAGGTCTGTAGGTTTGGGATTCATGAATTAGTTTACAGACATGCTAGCTCAGAAAGTTTTCCATCTTAGCGAAAAATTAATGTTAAATAGCTCATTGGCTGTCACTGCTTTAAATGAAGAATTCTGATAAAGGTTTACCTATAACTCTATACGTATACTATGGCCAGTCAAACTTAAACAAATCAAAACCACCAAGTAATTTTAAGTAATTGAAATTTAAAATATTAATTTTTATCGTACAACATTGCGTATTACAAGTATTATAATAATCTATAACGTAGCAAAAAGCTCTAGACAATGAGAAAAATTACAATTTTGACCTCAGCGACAATATAACTACAAAGTATTAAAATGCAGGTGTAAAATTTACCAATGACATATTTAAACATATGCTGCAGGTCATTTGCGTTGCTCATTCACACCCATAAAAACAAACATGATAAATTTGTTTAATTATCTCATAGAAAAATACAAATTGAAAACAGATGGTAGCAAAATCTTTTTACCAGAGTTCATGACCCGATTCAGTCGACAAGCAAAGTGTATCAACCTTGTAAAAATATACGCTAAATATTTTACCAATATAAACTACCAAAAGACAACAGTTCTTACCTCTCAAGAACCATTATACAATCTCCGCAAATCTCTAACTATTAATTTTAATGATAAGACACTGATCCAGTTTTGTTCAGTGCAGAAATGCTTCAGATAAACACACTGTATACTATTACCTGAAGTATATAGTCAACTTTAGCCCAGTATTAAATAACAGCATGAATAAAATTCTTGTTCAAAGCCCGTGAAATTTCATATAGGGCCATTGTCAAATGATGAAAACGCTGTATGCCCTGCACTGTAAATAAAACTTATACACCGTTCTGGCATATTGTTCGCAACGAACAGACCAGCCTTAAAATTTCACACAAAAAAGGCCGTTACAGTTGAGTTGTTAAAACTCTTGAGTGTCAATAATAACTGCTTTTAAGGTCCATCAAGTGTCACAGTAAAGTTTACAGAAATAATATGAAACTCAGGGAAAAATAACACATTCTTGCGGTTGAAGAAAGGGCAATACCAAAGGCGTAGACTAATATAGTCCCTGAAAACAAACTGCTGAAACTTTGCGAAATGTAAAGGTCGACAAATCCTGTGTCATGTTTTATCTGACCAAGTTACATTTCCTTGGAAGAGTTTTCAGGTTACTGTCTTGAGCAAGATCAAAATGGCAAGCATGTTATACAAGGAGCAAAGTAGGAGAAATGTAACATTATATATGATGAATTCGATATTTGACAGAAACGACTGCATCAGTCTAATCAAGGCGATCTGTATGCAGCATTCAGCGAACATGAAAATAACGAAATTTAATATAATTATTCACATGAAGTGTATAGCTATTCTTTTAAGAAAAAGGTTTTTCATTTCAACATCAGCCTCTTAAATCAATAAGTATTGTAACATACTAAAATTAAAATATTTGTTTAAGTAACATTCCTGAAATGTCATTGAAACAATACAAAATATGTAAAGACAATAGGACAAAATACCAGTATGCAAATACAATAGATTTAAAATTTTGGGAAGATATTTTTCAGAACTCAGGGGTAAAACAAAACATTATCCAATGTAGTAAACCAACCTATGTGCAGAGATTTAATTGGTTCCGAGCATAGTATGATTTAAATCCCCGGATAAAATGCAAGTTTTTTACGATGGACTCTGCGACCATGGTCAACCATGAAGTACCATGGTCGACCATGGTCAGTAATTAGCACCACGGTCGACGACCATGGTCATATTTCACCATGGTCGACCATGGTCAGTTGACCATGGTCAACTATGGTTGACCGTGGTGCCAATTACCGTACATGGTCGACCATGGTAATCCATGGTCTCATAACCATGAACTTCCATGGTCGACCATTGTAGAAGACCATGGTCAAATACAGTGCATTTTGTTTCTATGCTAGAATGATGATGATGCTGATGATGACACATGTCACAGCTTTGTGCAGCTTTACAATAGTTGTTAAGTACTAATGATTATTTTAGTAGTCCTTTAAAATTGAAATGTACATCAATATCCGAATTGTTTGTCCGAAACATTGGTACATCTATATTTCAAAACTAAATTCTATGTATATTTAATCTTACTTTGTTTCATTGAAACCATTTATTGAAAAAAATATATGCCAGACCTTATTCACATCTCAAACCCAGAAAAGGGATACATAAAACACGGTCTTTTTCATGTCGACAGTAGTATTTTCCGGACGTTTTTTTAATATATACGGAAATATACTGAGAAAAGCTTTATAACTTTATTTAAGCTATATTAGAAAACAAATAAATTATCAGATGCATAATTTATATCTGAATAATACCACTTTATCAAATGATTTAATAATAACTAGAGAATATAAGTAAGGCTTTGAAACAAATACGGAAGCATGACGTTTTAAAGAGTTTACTAGACGTTACGTATCTATGTAGCTACTACGCACGTCCTTAACGTTGTAGCGGGTAAAAAAATGTCCTGCCAAAGTTTGTCTGCTATAATAAGCAGACAGCCAATACTTTCACAAACACTGTCTGGGCCCCAAATTGGGATTTTATCGCGCATGTGCACATCATTTTACTTCCCCAGAAGACAGATGCATGCGTTTCAAGCAGTGGACAAGCAGAAGAAAAAAGCGTGGACACCGTGAAATCCTTGCGTTGTTATGTTTACTTTTATTGATCTCCTTTTGTTTTTCATTTTTACTCGTAATATATATACATGGACCAATAATGCAACATTTCTGTGGGCGTGTTATAAAATCATAATAAAATCAAAATGTTCTAAATAATAAATCTTCAATCTCCACACAGTGGTCTCCCCTAAAAACTTCCAAATCTGGAAGTTTTTCACTTGCGGTGACAGTGGTTACCGAAGAAGACCAAGGGGGAAGTAACCGCTGCGAGGAGTTTGGTAGTAAACAACAAGACCATTGACAAGGGAGATTACTGTGGGTTTCTACACAAACCCAAGACAGCCAGTGACTTACAAAGCGTAGACATTTTAAATGCATGTACATAAATCTTACTCTAATCTGGGTTATAAACTGTCTATAAACCATGCTCATAAGTTTATATGTCATCTTGCAAAATTACAAATTAAACTCGCAAAAACACACACCCCATAACCCATGTTTTTTCAAGCAGAAATGATTAATAACAAAAATACCCAAAAATAATACTGTAACAGAGTTTCATTTAATTTTTTACTTTCTTTCTCCATAACAAAACATAAGCAAAATATTCTACTGACCATGGATATTAAGGAAATTTGAGAAAGCATGTGCCTTTTTTTACCTCATAAAATTTTGCAAGCTTGGACAAAAAATATTTCTATTTTTTCATTGCATTTTGCGAGTATGCGAGTCCAAATTAGATTCCTCTCTAATTGTACAAAATATACAACATTTTACATCCAACCATTACTATTCAATGTTCAATCAGACCAATGTCTTGAACACTTACACTATACAGTTTCAACATCTCGAAACAAATACATTATTATGAAAACGCATCCTGGATATTTATTATAAAACAATACTTGATTCTACAAAATAATAAAACATTTCTCTAACCTGTCAGCATTTGAGAACCGTCGGATGATTGATGCCATTTTCAAGAGTTATTAAAGTTACCGCCAAGAAGTGTTACACAATTTTAGTTTAATAAACCAAATCCATAGCATGTTTTAACCAATATATGATATATGTATCATGTCCTAAACCGGGATCCTATCACAGGGGGAAGCTAGCTTCAAAACTAGAAAGAAGCACTTCATGTTCAGGAAACTCGTACTTACGTACTGTCAACGTTCTTCACAAATCCTGCCCATTTCATTTGTGTGAAAATGAAACATGGATCACAAGTGGGTGCATGTTTGTACGAATATTAAATCTTGAAACTTCCAGATGTTCAAAACTGAACAGGATACCTTCCAAAGTAAGTTTTTTTTTTTTTCAAAGTTGTGTAATTGTCACAATAATGTAAAATTTAAATGCCTAAATGAATGAATTTGCTAATAGGTGTTTTAGATAAATGAAAAAATAGATGTCGGGCAATACTTTTTTTTTTACTGCTCTTCAAAATATGTTTTTTACTTGTACAGAACAGAGTACATACTGGCGAAGTACGTAATTCTGAACACTTTTGCTGGTTTTTGGACGATTTCTCTGGATAATTGCCTCAAACAAAAAAAAGTTAAATATAATAAGTAGGGTTTAATCTGAAGCTTTGGTCAAAATATTAGTGAAATCTGATATCTTAATGATGCGTTTAAAAAAGGCCTGTAACATGTACCGAAATACGGATGGAGAGTACCTAAATCTGGACACTTTCAAAAAATATATTTAATTTAAAAAAAATAAAAATAGAAATAAACATTCAACTACACCTTGTTTGTCAGATTTTTGTTTTTCTTCCTTTGTTGACTTTTTTCTGGTGTTTACTTTCAACATTTTCCTTTGTAAACCCTTATTTATCGGAGATACTGTTTTGATTTCAATCCCCCAAACGCAAATGTTTACATTTGAAAGGAAGATAAAAAGAATTGTAAGTAAGTGTAAAAATATCCAATGGATTCTGTTGAAACTTGGCATATGTTGCTGAGACAGGTGTGTGCACCAATCAATACAATAAAATTATTGATCTTGATCATACAAACACATTTATTTTCAGGTGTCCGTATTTAAGTACTGTCTGGAATTATGTACTTCGCCAGTATTGTGGTAACTTTTTTTTTTTAATGTCCGTGTCATTTAAATATTTACTGTGTAATTCAAACTGTTCATATATGATCTGTGACCTGTACGTATGATAGTAATATAGAAGTGTTGATATGATCACAGAAAGCATTCAACAGATTGTTGTTAGATTTTGGACACTCCAAGCTGAGACTGTGGTGATTCTATTTACAGTCTATATTGTATATAAAGCGGGCTACACATTTGCACAAAGCAAGTAGTGGTTAATGGATATTTAAACAGATGATGTGCATGTACATGTAAGTGTGCCAAGAACTCCCACAACAAAGTAAACCAGACGTGACAATTTAAATGCCGCATCATCAACATAGTGTTAGGAATACATTTTCCTAAAATTTCAATAAATATTTCAGTTTGGACTCACTCTGAAATCACCCCTAACATAATTTTTTTTTAAATCGACCAAGGTCTAAAGTTGCACCATGGCTGAAGTTACGTGTCTAAACTGCTTTAGCTACTGGTCGAGGACCAATAACCAGAGAAAAATACCACATAAATATATCTAATATTGTTAATACGCATTTTTATGAAAAGAAACTGCAACTGAATCATTTTTATGAAAAGAAACTGCAACTGAATCAAGGTCAGTATTTCTTACTTCGATTATATTAACTTAACGGATGTCGTGATTTTGACTTGACATTTTAGTGAGGCCCGACTGGGAGGCATTAAATTACGCAAAAATTGCCAAATGGAGGATCAACAACCAAATACGATATTTTTTCAGTGAAAATCGTGAAAAAATGTACATGTTACTTTTTAAATATGTTATATTAATTGCATTCTGACTGTTTTACTTTGTACAAATTACTCCCCTTGTATTCGGTGTAACACAAATATTGCCCATATAAAAAGTAGCTCAATATTTCGGACCAGAGCCTAAGTTACAAGTAATGCTACAACTATTGCCCAATTTATATAACTTAATATCTGACATGGAATGAAGCTCATTTTTAATGTCGATAGCTTTTAGAGTTTTCTGTAAGAAAAGATGTACTCAAATGGACTTTTCTGTCTAAATTAATTATGGTGTGCTGGTATGTCACGTAAACTGACACGACTAAGCTCACTATATTTAGTCTTTTATTACTCATTAGCAATGATAAGGCCCAAAAATCGTTTTGAAAACCACTCAGTCAGTGTTGGCTGGAATTTTTATGACTCTGCCTTCGGTTTGACAGTTATTCCTATTTAATTTAAACAAAAAAAATACATGTGTGAGCAATGTTGTCGTGTGTTAACATTGTTAATGGAACATTTGTTACAAAAAAACTTACGCCTGAACAAAATTGTCACCAACTGTCAATTCCAAAATGGCTGTCACGTAATAGGTGTGGCTATTGGTCAGTTTTGATAAAACCAATGTTTTCATTGGCTAAAATTAATTAGGGATTTTCTCAAAATTTACAGAATCTTCAAGCTTTGTCAAAAAGCTATTTACAAATATTCGATGAAGAGGCGCTGAGGTGAAGTAATCCTCGATTTCAACAAGATTCAAGACGTATTTGTTTTATATCCGACAATATAATGTGTTCAATTCTATTCATAATTGAAAATATGGTATGAACGATT
Organism: Congeria kusceri; assembly: GCA_027627225.1. Classification (NCBI taxonomy): domain Eukaryota; kingdom Metazoa; phylum Mollusca; class Bivalvia; order Myida; family Dreissenidae; genus Congeria; species Congeria kusceri. Next base: position 53,949,535 of record CM051027.1, on the reverse strand, counting down.
TGTTTGGTCAAAGTCTCCTTAAATCATTGAAAGGTTACCCATATATGAACCTTTGAATAACAATATACTAAATTCACTTTCGTCTATAATAAACCGTGTAAGAATATTGCTATTTTTAATAAAGAGGTAAATTTATTGTAGTATTTATTATAAGCTGTGCAATAAATTAAATTATACCTTCACATAGTGCTTAAATTCGCTGTCATATGGTATAAAATATTGCCCTATAGCTCGGTATATATCTGCCCAGGTCCCATAGCATGTCATAATTAAAGCTACATAATACTCATCAATGGAGATTTGTTAAGTCATTATATTTTTGTCCCTCTATACATAATAAAACGTGCTTTTGCAATAATGTACAAGCAATATATTTCAGGACGACAATTTGTTGCCGTAGTCCAGCGGCGTTGTGATGATATAAGCATCGGAAGCAGACGACTAGTGTGGGAGAGGAACATTACACCGTATGGGGTGTCAAGATTCTAGACCCATGCCATGTACATGTACTCAGTTAAATTCCTCTACAAATATTGTGGTCTGTGCTTGGTCCTGATATCTTGGAGGTTATCAAAATAAAGGGGCTCTCTGGTATTTCAGCTAACCATGAGCACTGGCAATTTGAAACAAAGGGGTGTCCAGTTTGATTGACCGCAGATCCCTTGAATTGTTTATTTTCCACCCAATGTTCCCAGAAACTTAGCAACCCAACTCAGTGCCGTCGTAGTCTTTGTGCAGTGAGGACGCTCGTAAAGTGCCCAAGGGGCAGAAGTTTTAAGTGTATCTGTGTTGGATACCTTTATTATAAAGAACTGGGGTAAATATTACTTTTATGAATTAATTTAGTTTTTTTTTAGTACATTTTTGCACTCAAACATAAACTCTGCTAGCCTCTGAGTTAATTTCTTTTGATGTACACAATTATCAATTATTGGATGAATTAATATTTATGTGAATGTTCAAATATAACTTGAATTCTTGTGTAAATATTGAAATAATGCATGTGTAGTAATCATTTGTTTATGTGTTGTTAGACCGTTATTCCAACCATAATTGATTTAATGGTAAACTGTAAATGCTGGCCGTCTACATATTGTGTAACTGTAATCACCGAATATCACGGTTGGGGATTACTTTACTAAATTAGATCCAAGTTTCCGGGTGGGTGTTGCAGACCTACGTTGACGGCTGTCACCCAACGGGAAGTACGCCATAGCCGTGTGCGAGAGGCATTGTCGGTGACGAAGGTCGGTTAGGGACGCACCAACTCAGCAAAGTGCAGTGGGTTGCAGTTCTAAGGTGACCAAGTTTAGAGCGCCACAAGGGCCAGGTTGTGCCAGGACGCTGAGGGCTAGACAGAGCCAGGAAGTCAAGGGCCAGGTTGTGCCAGGACGCTGAGGGCTAGACAGAGCCAGGAAGTCAAGGGCCAGGTTGTGCCAGAGAGCCGAGGGCCAGGCGAGAGATCTCGTTGAGTATTGTATCGGGTGTGACACGTGACATTTTAGTCGGCCAGTGACTTATTTGTCGTTGTTTCTTCATTTGTTACTATTACCTGGTAGTCATTGAAACATTATAATTAAAATATGCATGCGGTCTCTACTAACCCTAGTAGTTTGTTTTCTTTGAGTTAATGTATCATATGTGAAGATTTTCAATTAATTAAATTGTTCAAAATTCCATCTGTCTCCATCATCATTTCTATGATCAAGGCTCGAACCGCTTGTCACTCATAAATCACTCGGTGACAAAACTGGCGATCCCAGCAGGACCATTTAATTATAATTGGTTTCCTTTATCATGGATTTGTGTGGAGCAGATCATCTGTGAGGTATCATATTTCAACTCTTTACCTGGAACTCTGTTAGGGGTTAAGCTATTTTTAGACTTTTTGTTACACTTGATTTGATGTGAGTCAAGGGAGACTAGCAGTGGAAAATTAGGGATTTTTAGGGATCTAGGCTATACGAGTTTTCTCCCTTAGATGTTTGCAGTTAAAGGGGTGTTATTGTAATTTATCACACTTGAGTCACTATCTGGAAAAGTTAAATTTTTGTCATTATTTGCACAATTTCATTTGAATAGTTGTTCATTTTTATTGATTTTAAGAGGATCAATTCAGTGGAACAATGGATGCACGGTCTTTCAGGTTACAGTATACTAAATATTTCAGGTGTGCAATGCTATACTCTCTAAATAAATCAACACCATTTATTTGAAGACACAATTTTCTGTATAGTCACTTGCCATGACTTTATTTTTGAATATTTCTTTGTACGTGTGGTAGGAAAAACATTGTTGTGTACTAAAAATTCACTGTTTCGCTTGAAGGTTGGAGACTACATGACGAGACTTTGACAGTTGGCAGTATACCTTCAACTGGAGAGTAGCCGGTAAAAAGATGGCCGTAAAACAGTGAACTTTGATTCGCGTCGAGTTCTTTCTTACATATCACATGACCTATCTTTTTTATTGTCTAAATCAATTCGGCTCGGAATGCTCTTTAAGAAAAGGTATGGTTATGAGGGTCTCTACGCGCAAAATGTTGAGTTTATTTTTTGTTGAATTTATTGCTTTTACATTGAATTTGTTAAGGAAATCTTTTAGTATATTGTGACCTAAACTGACTTTGGGTTAAAATAAAATATCGTCTGCAAGTGCAAAATATGGATGAGAAAGCAGATTTTTGGTCATTTCTGAGCAAAAGAGTAGAAAATAAGTGCATTAAATGCATCAATTCAGATTGTTTGATCTGGAATGGTTGTATTTCAAATAGTTCCTTACCCTATTATGGCCGAATGAGGGCTAAATTGCCTTCGGACATAAAATCAGAGACATACTTGGTTCACCGTGTAGCGTTAATGTGCTACATGAAGTCAGAATTGAACGCCAGGGACTCTGTGAGCCACTTATGCAACAATAGCTTGTGTGTTAAGCCTGAACATTTAAACATAGAGCCCCATTCCACCAACATGGAACGGCGGACATGTTTACAGTTCGGACAGTGCAGCGGGCATGGAACTGAGCCAGCCTGCATATTTGGTAAAAACATGAATACAACAAGCTTTATCACTTCCTTTTATTCATAGAAATACACTTAAAATACATAAATGCATGTTTTTTTTCATTTTATATCTATTTCTATTGGGTATTTTTGCCTTTTTCAGGTAGAGGAACGCCTGATGCTGACGCGAGGGCCACTTGTTAGAGGTCTCTTATGCCAAAACAGGTAATAATAACAATTTATTATCAGGTACACAATCAACTAAGCATATTTATGATGCTTAAGGTGTGGAAGACTGTCATAATCAGGTTTGGGGTCACTCATGCCCTTGCCGTAGTGTAATTCCTCATGCAGTTTGTATCGATAATTCCGCGTCCTGGCACGTAAAGCTCGTGCTTTGTTGGTAGCGGATGTTTGCTTTCGGTTAAGGTCGTTGCGGTCCTCATATGCTATCTGCTTAATAATCTTTGACCCCTGGGTAAGGTTAGCATTTAGTTCAGTGGTTTTTGCAATTACAGAGTCAGCATAGCCATTGTTTAATTTGTGAACCTGCCCGTGAATTCGACCTACACAGTTGCGTGAGAAAGTCACAGTTTTAGGATTGACAGCTTGGTACGACCTGTTTACTGCTTCACTTTTTTGGGTTGTGGTTAAAAGTTTGGTAGCGTCAAGAGCAGCTGGACCTAAAACCATTTCAATGCATTTTTTAAGGACTTGTTGGTCACTGTCAACCATTTTAACCTTGACATTGTCTGGCATGAAATTCTTAGCTTGCCTATTTGTACCAGCACAGACATAACTGTACTTTGCACAATGAGTACCGCAGTAACCACTGAAGCATAGAACAATGGTTGCGATTACATCAGCCATGACCTTCTTTAGAACCTTGATGTCACCCTGGTGTTTATTGTGGGCAGCTTTAAGCTCAGCCATACACCTAGCTTTGACCGAGAGAGCGAACCGACTCCTGATATTAGACTTGGAATGACCCTTGAGCATGCCCTTTGAGAAAGGCGCTTTGTTGAGCTCGCGCTTCAGCGAGTTGCCTAGGTGCCTCAGATCCTTAAGATGACCCACATTGTGACCGTGAGAGTTACGAACACCTTGGAATGCCCTACTGTCCCCATCACAAGTGAAATTTGCTATTTTGATGTCCTTAGAGATCTGGTCACCTAACAACCTATTCCATTTGCCTATTCCATTTGAAAAGTAAGAACCTTGTCATTGTAAGCTACCCGTGCTTCAAAGGATGACCTTTCTAACCTTACATAGGTTGTGTTGGAATTTGACCTTCTTTCATAATTATGTTTTTTCCCCTTCACCGGACTAGTCCCACCTCGTTTAAAACCAACATTGAGCAACTTTTTCTTTTGCTTGGTTATGAACCCCATTTTGACCAGATTGCCACCTTAAAAAAAGTCAAAGTACTCATTTTGTGCCCAAAATATGCAATTTTGTATTCCCTTAGACCTCTAAATGTGAGCAGGCAATGCAAATTGACCACCTGCTGCAGTTTAAAGGCACTCATGACATTATATACTAGAATATATAATTGGTGGCCTGTAATTAAAGAGGCTGCGACAAACAAGGTGCTTTAAAGATTTTACACTTTATTGGTTTGAAACAAGCAATTACTGGAAGCTGATTGATTTCTACACTTCAAAGTATCTTTGATCTCCCATTTTGACTAATTTGTTAATTGTCTTGGATGAAATTGGAATTTTTTTTCTATTAAATTTACATTTTTGGGGTGATTTTTTTTTTAAAATACACAAAAAATACATTATCAAAATGGCTTAGAGTAAAAATATCTAACAAAGTCATTCTCTCCTCACCCCACATAAGCCCCCCATACATGTTTGTTTGGTTTGTTTGGGTATTTTGTCACAAATATTGCAAATATCAGCTTTAATTGTTAGAGGGACATTTAAGCTTCAAGACGCTTGAAATCACCGGCTTCCGACCAAAATCACCTGTGTTTGAAAATATGAAATAAAATGGCCAAATGGACAGATATACAAGCCAAACTTAATATATTGGTGCAATATGCATGGGAAGCTAATTATATGCAAGAAAAACTAATTTTAATGAGAACAAATTTCTCTTATAGGTTACAGTATACTAAATATTTCAGGTGTGCAATGCTATACTCTCTAAATAAATCAACACCATTTATTTGAAGACACAATTTTCTGTATAGTCACTTGCCATGACTTTATTTTTGAATATTTCTTTGTACGTGTGGTAGGAAAAACATTGTTGTGTACTAAAAATTCACTGTTTCGCTTGAAGGTTGGAGACTACATGACGAGACTTTGACAGTTGGCAGTATACCTTCAACTGGAGAGTAGCCGGTAAAAAGATGGCCGTAAAACAGTGAACTTTGATTCGCGTCGAGTTCTTTCTTACATATCACATGACCTATCTTTTTTATTGTCTAAATCAATTCGGCTCGGAATGCTCTTTAAGAAAAGGTATGGTTATGAGGGTCTCTACGCGCAAAATGTTGAGTTTATTTTTTGTTGAATTTATTGCTTTTACATTGAATTTGTTAAGGAAATCTTTTAGTATATTGTGACCTTCATTGAGGATGGGAAGTTAATGGGTTTAGAAGGGACAGATCTGAGGTCATATGTTGAGAATAAGGAAAAGGCATACATAGAACGGGAGCGGGAAGAGAGGGCTAGAGAGAGGGAACTTAGAAAACTGGAAATTGAAGCTAAGGCGGTTGCTCTGGAAAGGGAGATCGAACTTGAGAGGCTCAAGAAGGCAGAAAGTCTGCCCGATCATGCTCTTTCGGCGCCGCGTGTCTCAGCTAAATTTCCTAAGCTTCCGAATTTTGATGAGCACAAAGACGACATAGATTCGTACTTGCAGCGATTTGAGAGGTTCGCTGAATCATGTAGTTGGAGTAGAGATTCTTGGGCTACCACGTTAAGTGCCTATCATAGGGGTAATGCCTTGTCAGTATTTAGTAGGATGACGGCTGATGATGCACTTGATTATGATAAATTGAAGGTTGCACTTCTGAAGCGGTTTCGGATGACGGAAGAAGGCTTCCGCATGCGGTTCCGGTCATCGAAACCAGACCAAGGTGAGACAGTCTCACAATTTGCAGTTAGACTGCAGAACTACCTGAGCAGGTGGGTGGAACTGGCAGAGACTGAGAGGACCCACGAGGGACTAAGCGATCTGTTAGTGCGAGAACAGTTAGTCCAGCAGGTAAGTAAACCTCTTGCATTGTACTTGAAAGAAAGGAATCCGAAAAGTGTTGCGGAGATGGTCCATCTAGCAGACCAGTATGATGAGGCACACAGAACTACAGAGGTAAGTAATCAGGGTGACAGCAAGTTAGCACAGAAGCTGTGTTTTATTTGCAAAGGCAATCATTTGGCCAGGAATTGTCCTACATCTGGGACAAAATCCAATGGGAGTCCAGGGAAGGGAGGAGGTAAGTATGTCAGTTCACACCGACCTCCACCGGACAATCGGAATTCGTCGTTTAGAAACGGCCAGGGCCGGCGAGAAATGGGCCACGCATGCACGAGGGATCAAAATTGGAGGCGTGGACAGGTGCCTCGGAGAAAAGAAGAAATCAATGTTTCCATTGATGAAGGAACTGCCATGTTAAACATGCCAGTTTGCCAAGGTTATGTGAAAGGGAAGAAGGTCAGGGTGTTAAGAGATACTGGGTGTAGCAGCGTCGTTGTAAAGGCGGCTTTAGTTTCCAAAGAGGAATACACCGGGGGAACCAGCAAGTGTATACTAATGGATGGTACCCCAAAGTATTGCCCCGTAGCGCTCATCACCATTTCAACACCGTACATTGAGGGGAAGGTTGAAGCCATGGTCATGGACAACCCAGTATATGACCTTATAATAGGAAACGTGCAAGGTGTAAAGGATCTTGGCGTTATAAGAGAGGACAAAGGAACGTAAACAGTGAATGCTACGGCAAAGGACAGTGTAGCAGAAGGAATGTTGGAGCAGACACATGTCGGGTTTGGGGTACAAACAAGGGCCCAAAAAGAGAAGGCATGCAGAGGAACCAAGCCACTAAACGTCAAGACCAGTTTGGTCGACATCAGTAAACAGGATATAAGCAAGGAGCAAGGGGAAGACAGTACCCTGGAGGGCTTACGCAGTCGAGTTGAAAAGGGCGAGAAGAGGACATATGAGAATGGGGGAGGAGCAGGGTTTGAGAAGAGGGGTGACATCATTTATCGGTTTTATCAGAAAGCCGACAAATGTGGTGGAATTGTTAAACAGCTCGTTGTTCCAGAAATGTACAGGAAGCACGTCCTAAGTTTTGGGCATGACAATCTGATGTCAGGTCACCTGGGTATAAAGAAGACAACAGACCGCATCCTTGCTGAATTCTACTGGCCAGGGGTATGCGCAGATATAAGAAGATACTGCCAATCATGCGGGGTATGCCAAAAAACATTTCCCAAGGGAAAAGTGCAACAGCTACCAATAGGAGAAATGCCAATGATTGACACTCCATTTGCCAGGGTTGCCATCGATCTGATAGGACCCATCAACCCACCGACCGAAAGGGGGCATCGTTTCATCCTGACGGTCGTAGATTATGCCACATGTTACCCAGAGGCTGTGCCATTGAAGCGAATCGACACCGAAACAGTAGCGGAAGCACTTCTAGAGATATTCAGCAGGGTAGGTCTACCTAACGAAATGCTAACCGACTTAGGCAAACAGTTTGTCTCTGATCTCATGAAAGAAATATGCAGACTACTAGACATAAAAAAGCTGACGACCACCCCATACCACCCACAGTGTAACGGCCTGGTCGAAAGATTCAATGGAGTCCTTAAGTCTATGCTGAGGAAAATGTGCGAGGACCAGCCACGTGAATGGGATAGGTACATCCCGGCACTTATATTTGCTTACCGGGACAGCGAACAGGAGAGCTTAGGTTTCTCGCCGTTTGAGCTTATGAAAGAAATATGGACCTCAGAAACTGGTGACACAGAGACGAAGACGACTTTCCAGTACGTGATGGACTTGAGAGAACGACTCGATGGAACAATGAGACTAGCACATGAAACTTGGCAAAAGCGAGTGCAAGGTACCGAATATACGCAAATAAAGGCAAGAAGATGAGGAGTTTTGCTGTCGGTGACCTGGTCTTGCTCCTACTTCCAACAGATAACAACAAGCTCCTGATGCAATGGAAGGGGCCGTTTGAGATAAAAGAAAAGGTCAATGATAGAAACTACATAATTGAAATGAATGGCAATTTAACAAAAGTACCACGCGAACATGCTGAAGAAGTTTGTAGAGCGAGAGAAAGGGGGCCAACTGGAGGACAGCGAAAAGACTAGGGAGACGCAAGTCAACGTGCTCCAGGCACTCGTTGTAGATGACAGTGATGTTGAAAACGAAAACCGATTGCCCTCAAGAGAAGTAAGAGTCGAGCTACCTGAATTAGAACCAAATGAGGGAATTGAAAATGTGAACATCAACCCCGAATTGAACGAGACTGAAAAGCAGATGCTGAGACGCTTGGTTAGTGAATACAGTGATGTAATAACCGATGTGCCTGGGAATACCAAGGTTCTCAAACACGAGATTGTTTTAACATCAAATGTCCCGGTAAGGACAAAAGCGTACCCGGTACCACATGCTGTGAAAGCGGAAATTAAAGGCGAAGTTGAGAAGATGCTCCTAGCAGGCATAATAGAAAAATCTAACTCAGCTTATGCCTCACCAGTTGTATTGGTGAAGAAAAGGGATGGCGATTACCGTTTCTGTGTTGATTACAGAAAAATCAATAAGATTACTAAATTCGATGCAGAACCCATCGGGAATCCCGATGCCATGTTCCAGAAAATGCAGAAAGGGCGATACTTTTCCAAAATGGACCTGGCGAAGGGATACTGGCAAATACCGATGAGCGAGGATTCGCAGCAATTCACTGCTTTCAAACGGAATTTGGTCTGTTTGAATTCAAACGTATGCCATTCGGGCTAGTAAATTCAGGAGCCACGTTCACGAAAATGATGCGCTACGTTTTGAAAGGACTACCGACTACGGACAGCTTTGTTGACGACATAATCACGTATTCATAGGACTTCGAGAGACATCTAAGAGACGTAAGAACTGTTCTGGAAAGGCTGCGTAATGCACAATTGACCATCAAGCCATCAAAATGTATGCTGGGCTACACTCGCATGGAGTTCCTAGGCCATGAGAGGGTAAGTTGCAGCCATGTGATTTAAAGATCAAAAGCATCTTGGAATGTGAACGTCCACAAATCAAGAAACAGATAAGGTCATTCCTTGGTTTGATTGGTTATTATCGCAAATTTGTGCCAAACTTCGCTGCTATTGCCGCTCCACTCTCAGACACTACCAAGAAAGGTAAGCCAAACAAAGTCGAATGGGATGAGAGCATGGAGAAAGCGTTCACGACGATGATCGCGACCTTGTCCAAGTCACCTGTTTTGCGATTGCCCGACTTCGACAGGGACTTCATCCTGAGAACAGATGCATCAAACACAGGTATTGGCGCAATTCTGTTGCAGGAACACGACGGTTCAAAGTTTCCTGTGATGTACGCCAGCAGGAAGTTGAACGTAAGTGAGGTGAACTATTCAACCATTGAGAAGGAATGTCTGGCACTCGTTTGGGGGGTACAGAAGTTCGAAATCTACCTCTATGGCAGGGAGTTTATTTTGGAAGTAGATCACCAGCCCTTGACCTACATCAACAAGGCTAAGGTCACAAATGCCCGAATCATGCGCTGGGCGTTGGCTTTGCAGTCATATCACTTCAGAATCAGTTATATTAAGGGTTCGGAAAATCGAGGTGCAGACTTCCTCAATCGGCATGCTAGGTACGAATCTTGTGATTAAAATTAATGAAATATGTAGTTTCATCTTGTGTTGGGGGGTGTTGTCAAGATTCTAGACCCTTGCCATGTACATGTACTCAGTTAAATTCCTCTACAAATATTGTGGTCTGTGCTTGGTCCTGATATCTTGGAGGTTATCAAAATAAAGGGGCTCTGGTATTTCAACTAACCATGAGCACTGGCAATTTGAAACAAAGGGGTGTCCAGTTTGATAGACCGCAGATCCCTTGAATTGTTTATTTTCCACCCAATGTTCCCAGAAACTTAGCAACCCAACTCAGTGCCGTCGTAGTCTTTGTGCAGTGAGGACGCTCGTAAAGTGCCCAAGGGGCAGAAGTTTTAAGTGTATCTGTGTTGGATACCTTTATTATAAAGAACTGGGGTAAATATTACTTTTATGAATTAATTTAGTTTTTTTTTAGTACATTTTTGCACTCAAACATAAACTCTGCTAGCCTCTGAGTTAATTTCTTTTGATGTACACAATTATCAATTATTGGATGAATTAATGTTTATGTGAATGTTCAAATATAACTTGAATTCTTGTGTAAATACTGAAATAATGCATGTGTAGTAATCATTTGTTTATGTGTTGTTAGACCGTTATTCCAACCATAATTGATTTAATGGTAAACTGTAAATGCTGGCCGTCTACATATTGTGTAACTGTAATCACCGAATATCACGGTTGGGGATTATTTTACTAAATTAGATCCCAGTTTCCGGGTGGGTGTTGCAGACCTACGTTGACGGCTGTCACCCAACGGGAAGTACGCCATAGCCGTGTGCGAGAGGCATTGTCGGTGACGAAGGTCGGTTAGGGACGCACCAACTCAGCAAAGTGCAGTGGGGTGCAGTTCTAAGGTGACCAAGTTTAGAGCGCCACAAGGGCCAGGTTGTGCCAGGACGCTGAGGGCTAGACAGAGCCAGGAAGTCAAGGGCCAGGTTGTGCCAGGACGCTGAGGACTAGACAGAGCCAGGAAGTCAAGGGCCAGGTTGTGCCAGAGAGCCGAGGGCCAGGCGAGAGATCTCGTTGAGTATTGTATCGGGTGTGACACGTGACATTTTAGTCGGCCAGTGACTTATTTGTCGTTGTTTCTTCATTTGTTACTATTACCTGGTAGTCATTGAAACATTATAATTAAAATATGCATGCGGTCTCTACTAACCCTAGTAGTTTGTTTTCTTTGAGTTAATGTATCATATGTGAAGATTTTCAATTAATTAAATTGTTCAAAATTCCATCTGTCTCCATCATCATTTCTATGATCAAGGCTCGAACCGCTTGTCACTCATAAATCACTCGGTGACAAAACTGGCGATCCCAGCAGGACCATTTAATTATAATTGGTTTCCTTTATCATGGTTTTGTGTGGAGCAGATCATCTGTGAGGTATCATATTTCAACTCTTTACCTGGAACTCTGTTAGGGGTTAAGCTATTTTTAGACTTTTTGTTACACTTGATTTGATGTGAGTCAAGGGAGACTAGCAGTGGAAAATTAGGGATTTTTAGGGATCTAGGCTATACGAGTTTCTCCCTTTGATGTTTGCAGTTAAAGGGGTGTTATTGTAATTTATCACACTTGAGTCACTATCTGGAAAAGTTAAATTTTTGTCATTATTTGCACAATTTCATTTGAATAGTTGTTCATTTTTATTGATTTTAAGAGGATCAATTCAGTGGAACAATGGATGCACGGTCTTTCATTGAGGATGGGAAGTTAATGGGTTTAGAAGGGACAGATCTGAGGTCATATGTTGAGAATAAGGAAAAGGCATACATAGAACGGGAGCGGGAAGAGAGGGCTAGAGAGAGGGAACTTAGAAAACTGGAAATTGAAGCTAAGGCGGTTGCTCTGGAAAGGGAGATCGAACTTGAGAGGCTCAAGAAGGCAGAAAGTCTGCCCGATCATGCTCTTTCGGCGCCGCGTGTCTCAGCTAAATTTCCTAAGCTTCCGAATTTTGATGAGCACAAAGACGACATAGATTCGTACTTGCAGCGATTTGAGAGGTTCGCTGAATCATGTAGTTGGAGTAGAGATTCTTGGGCTACCACGTTAAGTGCCTATCATAGGGGTAATGCCTTGTCAGTATTTAGTAGGATGACGGCTGATGATGCACTTGATTATGATAAATTGAAGGTTGCACTTCTGAAGCGGTTTCGGATGACGGAAGAAGGCTTCCGCATGCGGTTCCGGTCATCGAAACCAGACCAAGGTGAGACAGTCTCACAATTTGCAGTTAGACTGCAGAACTACCTGAGCAGGTGGGTGGAACTGGCAGAGACTGAGAGGACCCACGAGGGACTAAGCGATCTGTTAGTGCGAGAACAGTTAGTCCAGCAGGTAAGTAAACCTCTTGCATTGTACTTGAAAGAAAGGAATCCGAAAAGTGTTGCGGAGATGGTCCATCTAGCAGACCAGTATGATGAGGCACACAGAACTACAGAGGTAAGTAATCAGGGTGACAGCAAGTTAGCACAGAAGCTGTGTTTTATTTGCAAAGGCAATCATTTGGCCAGGAATTGTCCTACATCTGGGACAAAATCCAATGGGAGTCCAGGGAAGGGAGGAGGTAAGTATGTCAGTTCACACCGACCTCCACCGGACAATCGGAATTCGTCGTTTAGAAACGGCCAGGGCCGGCGAGAAATGGGCCACGCATGCACGAGGGATCAAAATTGGAGGCGTGGACAGGTGCCTCGGAGAAAAGAAGAAATCAATGTTTCCATTGATGAAGGAACTGCCATGTTAAACATGCCAGTTTGCCAAGGTTATGTGAAAGGGAAGAAGGTCAGGGTGTTAAGAGATACTGGGTGTAGCAGCGTCGTTGTAAAGGCGGCTTTAGTTTCCAAAGAGGAATACACCGGGGGGACCAGGAAGTGTATACTAATGGATGGTACCCCAAAGTATTGCCCCGTAGCGCTCATCACCATTTCAACACCGTACATTGAGGGGAAGGTTGAAGCCATGGTCATGGACAACCCAGTATATGACCTTATAATAGGAAACGTGCAAGGTGTAAAGGATCTTGGCGTTATAAGAGAGGACAAAGGAACGGAAGCAGTGAATGCTACGGCAAAGGACAGTGTAGCAGAAGGAATGTTGGAGCAGACACATGTCGGGTTTGGGGTACAAACAAGGGCCCAAAAAGAGAAGGCATGCAGAGGAACCAAGCCACTAAACGTCAAGACCAGTTTGGTCGACATCAGTAAACAGGATATAAGCAAGGAGCAAGGGGAAGACAGTACCCTGGAGGGCTTACGCAGTCGAGTTGAAAAGGGCGAGAAGAGGACATATGAGAATGGGGGAGGAGCAGGGTTTGAGAAGAGGGGTGACATCATTTATCGGTTTTATCAGAAAGCCGACAAATGTGGTGGAATTGTTAAACAGCTCGTTGTTCCAGAAATGTACAGGAAGCACGTCCTAAGTTTTGGGCATGACAATCTGATGTCAGGTCACCTGGGTATAAAGAAGACAACAGACCGCATCCTTGCTGAATTCTACTGGCCAGAGGTATGCGCAGATATAAGAAGATACTGCCAATCATGCGGGGTATGCCAAAAAACATTTCCCAAGGGAAAAGTGCAACAGCTACCAATAGGAGAAATGCCAATGATTGACACTCCATTTGCCAGGGTTGCCATCGATCTGATAGGACCCATCAACCCACCGACCGAAAGGGGGCATCGTTTCATCCTGACGGTCGTAGATTATGCCACATGTTACCCAGAGGCTGTGCCATTGAAGCGAATCGACACCGAAACAGTAGCGGAAGCACTTCTAGAGATATTCAGCAGGGTAGGTCTACCTAACGAAATGCTAACCGACTTAGGCAAACAGTTTGTCTCTGATCTCATGAAAGAAATATGCAGACTACTAGACATAAAAAAGCTGACGACCACCCCATACCACCCACAGTGTAACGGCCTGGTCGAAAGATTCAATGGAGTCCTTAAGTCTATGCTGAGGAAAATGTGCGAGGACCAGCCACGTGAATGGGATAGGTACATCCCGGCACTTATATTTGCTTACCGGGACAGCGAACAGGAGAGCTTAGGTTTCTCGCCGTTTGAGCTTATGAAAGAAATATGGACCTCAGAAACTGGTGACACAGAGACGAAGACGACTTTCCAGTACGTGATGGACTTGAGAGAACGACTCGATGGAACAATGAGACTAGCAAATGAAACTTGGCAAAAGCGAGTGCAAAGTACGGAATATACGCAAGAAGATGAGGAGTTTTGCTGTCGGTGACCTGGTCTTGCTCCTACTTCCAACAGATAACAACAAGCTCCTGATGCAATGGAAGGGGCCGTTTGAGATAAAAGAAAAGGTCAATGATAGAAACTACATAATTGAAATGAATGGCAATTTAAAAAAGTACCACGCGAACATGCTGAAGAAGTTTGTAGAGCGAGAGAAAGGGGGCCAACTGGAGGACAGCGAAAAGACTAGTGAGACGCAAGTCAACGTGCTCCAGGCACTCGTTGTAGATGACAGTGATGTTGAAAACGAAAACCGATTGCCCTCAAGAGAAGTAAGAGTCGAGCTACCTGAATTAGAACCAAATGAGGGAATTGAAAATGTGAACATCAACCCCGAATTGAACGAGACTGAAAAGCAGATGCTGAGACGCTTGGTTAGTGAATACAGTGATGTAATAACCGATGTGCCTGGGAATACCAAGGTTTTCAAACACGAGATTGTTTTAACATCAAATGTCCCGGTAAGGACAAAAGCGTACCCGGTACCACATGCTGTGAAAGCGGAAATTAAAGGCGAAGTTGAGAAGATGCTCCTAGCAGGCATAATAGAAAAATCTAACTCAGCTTATGCCTCACCAGTTGTATTGGTGAAGAAAAGGGATGGCGATTACCGTTTCTGTGTTGATTACAGAAAAATCAATAAGATTACTAAATTCGATGCAGAACCCATCGGGAATCCCGATGCCATGTTCCAGAAAATGCAGAAAGGGCGATACTTTTCCAAAATGGACCATGCGAAGGGATACTGGCAAATACCGATGAGCGAGGATTCGCTGCAATTCACTGCTTTCATAACGGAATTTGGTCTGTTTGAATTCAAACGTATGCCATTCGGGCTAGTAAATTCAGGAGCCACGTTCACGAAAATGATGCGCTACGTTTTGAAAGGACTACCGACTACGGACAGCTTTGTTGACGACATAATCACGTATTCATAGGACTTCGAGAGACATCTAAGAGACGTAAGAACTGTTCTGGAAAGGCTGCGTAATGCACAATTGACCATCAAGCCATCAAAATGTATGCTGGGCTACACTCACATGGAGTTCCTAGGCCATGAGAGGGTAAGTTGCAGCCATGTGATTTAAAGATCAAAAGCATCTTGGAATGTGAACGTCCACAAACCAAGAAACAGATAAGGTCATTCCTTGGTTTGATTGGTTATTATCGCAAATTTGTGTCAAACTTGAGAAGGAATGTCTGGCACTCGTTTGGGGTGTACAGAAGTTCGAAATCTACCTCTATGGCAGGGAGTTTATTTTGGAAGTAGATCACCAGCCCTTGACCTACATCAACAAGGCTAAGGTCACAAATGCCCGAATCATGCGCTGGGCGTTGGCTTTGCAGTCATATCACTTCAGAATCAGTTATATTAAGGGTTCGGAAAATCGAGGTGCAGACTTCCTCAATCGGCATGCTAGGTACGAATCTTGTGATTAAAATTAATGAAATATGTAGTTTCATCTTGTGTTGGGGGGTGTTGTCAAGATTCTAGACCCATGCCATGTACATGTACTCAGTTAAATTCCTCTACAAATATTGTGGTCTGTGCTTGGTCCTGATATCTTGGAGGTTATCAAAATAAAGGGGCTCTGGTATTTCAACTAACCATGAGCACTGGCAATTTGAAACAAAGGGGTGTCCAGTTTGATAGACCGCAGATCCCTTGAATTGTTTATTTTCCACCCAATGTTCCCAGAAACTTAGCAACCCAACTCAGTGCCGTCGTAGTCTTTGTGCAGTGAGGACGCTCGTAAAGTGCCCAAGGGGCAGAAGTTTTAAGTGTATCTGTGTTGGATACCTTTATTATAAAGAACTGGGGTAAATATTACTTTTATGAATTAATTTAGTTTTTTTTAAGTACATTTTTGCACTCAAACATAAACTCTGCTAGCCTCTGAGTTAATTTCTTTTGATGTACACAATTATCAATTATTGGATGAATTAATGTTTATGTGAATGTTCAAATATAACTTGAATTCTTGTGTAAATACTGAAATAATGCATGTGTAGTAATCATTTGTTTATGTGTTGTTAGACCGTTATTCCAACCATAATTGATTTAATGGTAAACTGTAAATGCTGGCCGTCTACATATTGTGTAACTGTAATCACCGAATATCACGGTTGGGGATTATTTTACTAAATTAGATCCCAGTTTCCGGGTGGTGTTGCAGACCTACGTTGACGGCTGTCACCCAACGGGAAGTACGCCATAGCCGTGTGCGAGAGGCATTGTCGGTGACGAAGGTCGGTTAGGGACGCACCAACTCAGCAAAGTGCAGTGGGGTGCAGTTCTAAGGTGACCAAGTTTAGAGCGCCACAAGGGCCAGGTTGTGCCAGGACGCTGAGGGCTAGACAGAGCCAGGAAGTCAAGGGCCAGGTTGTGCCAGGACGCTGAGGGCTAGACAGAGCCAGGAAGTCAAGGGCCAGGTTGTGCCAGAGAGCCGAGGGCCAGGCGAGAGATCTCGTTGAGTATTGTATCGGGTGTGACACGTGACATGTTAGTCGGCCAGTGACTTATTTGTCGTTGTTTCTTCATTTGTTACTATTACCTGGTAGTCATTGAAACATTATAATTAAAATATGCATGCGGTCTCTACTAACCCTAGTAGTTTGTTTTCTTTGAGTTAATGTATCATATGTGAAGATTTTCAATTAATTAAATTGTTCAAAATTCCATCTGTCTCCATCATCATTTCTATGATCAATGCTCGAACCGCTTGTCACTCATAAATCACTCGGTGACAAAACTGGCGATCCCAGCAGGACCATTTAATTGTAATTGGTTTCCTTTATCATGGATTTGTGTGGAGCAGATCATCTGTGAGGTATCATATTTCAACTCTTTACCTGGAACTCTGTTAGGGGTTAAGCTATTTTTAGACTTTTTGTTACACTTGATTTGATGTGAGTCAAGGGAGACTAGCAGTGGAAAATTAGGGATTTTTAGGGATCTAGGCTATACGAGTTTTCTCTCTTAGATGTTTGCAGTTAAAGGGGTGTTATTGTAATTTATCACACTTGAGTCACTATCTGGAAAAGTTAAATTTTTGTCATTATTTGCACAATTTCATTTGAATAGTTGTTCATTTTTATTGATTTTAAGAGGATCAATTCAGTGGAACAATGGATGCACGGTCTTTCATTGAGGATGGGAAGTTAATGGGTTTAGAAGGGACAGATCTGAGGTCATATGTTGAGAATAAGGAAAAGGCATACATAGAACGGGAGCGGGAAGAGAGGGCTAGAGAGAGGGAACTTAGAAAACTGGAAATTGAAGCTAAGGCGGTTGCTCTGGAAAGGGAGATCGAACTTGAGAGGCTCAAGAAGGCAGAAAGTCTGCCCGATCATGCTCTTTCGGCGCCGCGTGTCTCAGCTAAATTTCCTAAGCTTCCGAATTTTGATGAGCACAAAGACGACATAGATTCGTACTTGCAGCGATTTGAGAGGTTCGCTGAATCATGTAGTTGGAGTAGAGATTCTTGGGCTACCACGTTAAGTGCCTATCATAGGGGTAATGCCTTGTCAGTATTTAGTAGGATGACGGCTGATGATGCACTTGATTATGATAAATTGAAGGTTGCACTTCTGAAGCGGTTTCGGATGACGGAAGAAGGCTTCCGCATGCGGTTCCGGTCATCGAAACCAGACCAAGGTGAGACAGTCTCACAATTTGCAGTTAGACTGCAGAACTACCTGAGCAGGTGGGTGGAACTGGCAGAGACTGAGAGGACCCACGAGGGACTAAGCGATCTGTTAGTGCGAGAACAGTTAGTCCAGCAGGTAAGTAAACCTCTTGCATTGTACTTGAAAGAAAGGAATCCGAAAAGTGTTGCGGAGATGGTCCATCTAGCAGACCAGTATGATGAGGCACACAGAACTACAGAGGTAAGTAATCAGGGTGACAGCAAGTTAGCACAGAAGCTGTGTTTTATTTGCAAAGGCAATCATTTGGCCAGGAATTGTCCTACATCTGGGACAAAATCCAATGGGAGTCCAGGGAAGGGAGGAGGTAAGTATGTCAGTTCACACCGACCTCCACCGGACAATCGGAATTCGTCGTTTAGAAACGGCCAGGGCCGGCGAGAAATGGGCCACGCATGCACGAGGGATCAAAATTGGAGGCGTGGACAGGTGCCTCGGAGAAAAGAAGAAATCAATGTTTCCATTGATGAAGGAACTGCCATGTTAAACATGCCAGTTTGCCAAGGTTATGTGAAAGGGAAGAAGGTCAGGGTGTTAAGAGATACTGGGTGTAGCAGCGTCGTTGTAAAGGCGGCTTTAGTTTCCAAAGAGGAATACACCGGGGGGACCAGGAAGTGTATACTAATGGATGGTACCCCAAAGTATTGCCCCGTAGCGCTCATCACCATTTCAACACCGTACATTGAAGGGAAGGTTGAAGCCATGGTCATGGACAACCCAGTATATGACCTTATAATAGG
This sequence comes from Congeria kusceri, assembly GCA_027627225.1. NCBI lineage: Eukaryota > Metazoa > Mollusca > Bivalvia > Myida > Dreissenidae > Congeria > Congeria kusceri. The sequence continues at coordinate 53,930,941 of CM051027.1, read as the reverse complement.
AAACGTGCAAGGTGTAAAGGATCTTGGCGTTATAAGAGAGGACAAAGGAACGGAAGCAGTGAATGCTACGGCAAAGGACAGTGTAGCAGAAGGAATGTTGGAGCAGACACATGTCGGGTTTGGGGTACAAACAAGGGCCCAAAAAGAGAAGGCATGCAGAGGAACCAAGCCACTAAACGTCAAGACCAGTTTGGTCGACATCAGTAAACAGGATATAAGCAAGGAGCAAGGGGAAGACAGTACCCTGGAGGGCTTACGCAGTCGAGTTGAAAAGGGCGAGAAGAGGACATATGAGAATGGGGGAGGAGCAGGGTTTGAGAAGAGGGGTGACATCATTTATCGGTTTTATCAGAAAGCCGACAAATGTGGTGGAATTGTTAAACAGCTCGTTGTTCCAGAAATGTACAGGAAGCACGTCCTAAGTTTTGGGCATGACAATCTGATGTCAGGTCACCTGGGTATAAAGAAGACAACAGACCGCATCCTTGCTGAATTCTACTGGCCAGGGGTATGCGCAGATATAAGAAGATACTGCCAATCATGCGGGGTATGCCAAAAAACATTTCCCAAGGGAAAAGTGCAACAGCTACCAATAGGAGAAATGCCAATGATTGACACTCCATTTGCCAGGGTTGCCATCGATCTGATAGGACCCATCAACCCACCGACCGAAAGGGGGCATCGTTTCATCCTGACGGTCGTAGATTATGCCACATGTTACCCAGAGGCTGTGCCATTGAAGCGAATCGACACCGAAACAGTAGCGGAAGCACTTCTAGAGATATTCAGCAGGGTAGGTCTACCTAACGAAATGCTAACCGACTTAGGCAAACAGTTTGTCTCTGATCTCATGAAAGAAATATGCAGACTACTAGACATAAAAAAAGCTGACGACCACCCCATACCACCCACAGTGTAACGGCCTGGTCGAAAGATTCAATGGAGTCCTTAAGTCTATGCTGAGGAAAATGTGCGAGGACCAGCCACGTGAATGGGATAGGTACATCCCGGCACTTATATTTGCTTACCGGGACAGCGAACAGGAGAGCTTAGGTTTCTCGCCGTTTGAGCTTATGAAAGAAATATGGACCTCAGAAACTGGTGACACAGAGACGAAGACGACTTTCCAGTACGTGATGGACTTGAGAGAACGACTCGATGGAACAATGAGACTAGCACATGAAACTTGGCAAAAGCGAGTGCAAGGTACCGAATATACGCAAATAAAGGCAAGAAGATGAGGAGTTTTGCTGTCGGTGACCTGGTCTTGCTCCTACTTCCAACAGATAACAACAAGCTCCTGATGCAATGGAAGGGGCCGTTTGAGATAAAAGAAAAGGTCAATGATAGAAACTACATAATTGAAATGAATGGCAATTTAAAAAAGTACCACGCGAACATGCTGAAGAAGTTTGTAGAGCGAGAGAAAGGGGGCCAACTGGAGGACAGCGAAAAGACTAGTGAGACGCAAGTCAACGTGCTCCAGGCACTCGTTGTAGATGACAGTGATGTTGAAAACGAAAACCGATTGCCCTCAAGAGAAGTAAGAGTCGAGCTACCTGAATTAGAACCAAATGAGGGAATTGAAAATGTGAACATCAACCCCGAATTGAACGAGACTGAAAAGCAGATGCTGAGACGCTTGGTTAGTGAATACAGTGATGTAATAACCGATGTGCCTGGGAATACCAAGGTTTTCAAACACGAGATTGTTTTAACATCAAATGTCCCGGTAAGGACAAAAGCGTACCCGGTACCACATGCTGTGAAAGCGGAAATTAAAGGCGAAGTTGAGAAGATGCTCCTAGCAGGCATAATAGAAAAATCTAACTCAGCTTATGCCTCACCAGTTGTATTGGTGAAGAAAAGGGATGGCGATTACCGTTTCTGTGTTGATTACAGAAAAATCAATAAGATTACTAAATTCGATGCAGAACCCATCGGGAATCCCGATGCCATGTTCCAGAAAATGCAGAAAGGGCGATACTTTTCCAAAATGGACCATGCGAAGGGATACTGGCAAATACCGATGAGCGAGGATTCGCAGCAATTCACTGCTTTCATAACGGAATTTGGTCTGTTTGAATTCAAACGTATGCCATTCGGGCTAGTAAATTCAGGAGCCACGTTCACGAAAATGATGCGCTACGTTTTGAAAGGACTACCGACTACGGACAGCTTTGTTGACGACATAATCACGTATTCATAGGACTTCGAGAGACATCTAAGAGACGTAAGAACTGTTCTGGAAAGGCTGCGTAATGCACAATTGACCATCAAGCCATCAAAATGTATGCTGGGCTACACTCACATGGAGTTCCTAGGCCATGAGAGGGTAAGTTGCAGCCATGTGATTTAAAGATCAAAAGCATCTTGGAATGTGAACGTCCACAAACCAAGAAACAGATAAGGTCATTCCTTGGTTTGATTGGTTATTATCGCAAATTTGTGTCAAACTTGAGAAGGAATGTCTGGCACTCGTTTGGGGTGTACAGAAGTTCGAAATCTACCTCTATGGCAGGGAGTTTATTTTGGAAGTAGATCACCAGCCCTTGACCTACATCAACAAGGCTAAGGTCACAAATGCCCGAATCATGCGCTGGGCGTTGGCTTTGCAGTCATATCACTTCAGAATCAGTTATATTAAGGGTTCGGAAAATCGAGGTGCAGACTTCCTCAATCGGCATGCTAGGTACGAATCTTGTGATTAAAATTAATGAAATATGTAGTTTCATCTTGTGTTGGGGGGTGTTGTCAAGATTCTAGACCCATGCCATGTACATGTACTCAGTTAAATTCCTCTACAAATATTGTGGTCTGTGCTTGGTCCTGATATCTTGGAGGTTATCAAAATAAAGGGGCTCTGGTATTTCAACTAACCATGAGCACTGGCAATTTGAAACAAAGGGGTGTCCAGTTTGATAGACCGCAGATCCCTTGAATTGTTTATTTTCCACCCAATGTTCCCAGAAACTTAGCAACCCAACTCAGTGCCGTCGTAGTCTTTGTGCAGTGAGGACGCTCGTAAAGTGCCCAAGGGGCAGAAGTTTTAAGTGTATCTGTGTTGGATACCTTTATTATAAAGAACTGGGGTAAATATTACTTTTATGAATTAATTTAGTTTTTTTTTAGTACATTTTTGCACTCAAACATAAACTCTGCTAGCCTCTGAGTTAATTTCTTTTGATGTACACAATTATCAATTATTGGATGAATTAATGTTTATGTGAATGTTCAAATATAACTTGAATTCTTGTGTAAATACTGAAATAATGCATGAGTAGTAATCATTTGTTTATGTGTTGTTAGACCGTTATTCCAACCATAATTGATTTAATGGTAAACTGTAAATGCTGGCCGTCTACATATTGTGTAACTGTAATCACCGAATATCACGGTTGGGGATTATTTTACTAAATTAGATCCCAGTTTCCGGGTGGGTGTTGCAGACCTACGTTGACGGCTGTCACCCAACGGGAAGTACGCCATAGCCGTGTGCGAGAGGCATTGTCGGTGACGAAGGTCGGTTAGGGACGCACCAACTCAGCAAAGTGCAGTGGGGTGCAGTTCTAAGGTGACCAAGTTTAGAGCGCCACAAGGGCCAGGTTGTGCCAGGACGCTGAGGGCTAGACAGAGCCAGGAAGTCAAGGGCCAGGTTGTGCCAGGACGCTGAGGACTAGACAGAGCCAGGAAGTCAAGGGCCAGGTTGTGCCAGAGAGCCGAGGGCCAGGCGAGAGATCTCGTTGAGTATTGTATCGGGTGTGACACGTGACATTTTAGTCGGCCAGTGACTTATTTGTCGTTGTTTCTTCATTTGTTACTATTACCTGGTAGTCATTGAAACATTATAATTAAAATATGCATGCGGTCTCTACTAACCCTAGTAGTTTGTTTTCTTTGAGTTAATGTATCATATGTGAAGATTTTCAATTAATTAAATTGTTCAAAATTCCATCTGTCTCCATCATCATTTCTATGATCAAGGCTCGAACCGCTTGTCACTCATAAATCACTCGGTGACAAAACTGGCGATCCCAGCAGGACCATTTAATTATAATTGGTTTCCTTTATCATGGATTTGTGTGGAGCAGATCATCTGTGAGGTATCATATTTCAACTCTTTACCTGGAACTCTGTTAGGGGTTAAGCTATTTTTAGACTTTTTGTTACACTTGATTTGATGTGAGTCAAGGGAGACTAGCAGTGGAAAATTAGGGATTTTTAGGGATCTAGGCTATACGAGTTTTCTCCCTTAGATGTTTGCAGTTAAAGGGGTGTTATTGTAATTTATCACACTTGAGTCACTATCTGGAAAAGTTAAATTTTTGTCATTATTTGCACAATTTCATTTGAATAGTTGTTCATTTTTATTGATTTTAAGAGGATCAATTCAGTGGAACAATGGATGCACGGTCTTTCAGGTTACAGTATACTAAATATTTCAGGTGTGCAATGCTATACTCTCTAAATAAATCAACACCATTTATTTGAAGACACAATTTTCTGTATAGTCACTTGCCATGACTTTATTTTTGAATATTTCTTTGTACGTGTGGTAGGAAAAACATTGTTGTGTACTAAAAATTCACTGTTTCGCTTGAAGGTTGGAGACTACATGACGAGACTTTGACAGTTGGCAGTATACCTTCAACTGGAGAGTAGCCGGTAAAAAGATGGCCGTAAAACAGTGAACTTTGATTCGCGTCGAGTTCTTTCTTACATATCACATGACCTATCTTTTTTATTGTCTAAATCAATTCGGCTCGGAATGCTCTTTAAGAAAAGGTATGGTTATGAGGGTCTCTACGCGCAAAATGTTGAGTTTATTTTTTGTTGAATTTATTGCTTTTACATTGAATTTGTTAAGGAAATCTTTTAGTATATTGTGACCTAAACTGACTTTGGGTTAAAATAAAATATCGTCTGCAAGTGCAAAATATGGATGAGAAAGCAGATTTTTGGTCATTTCTGAGCAAAAGAGTAGAAAATAAGTGCATTAAATGCATCAATTCAGATTGTTTGATCTGGAATGGTTGTATTTCAAATAGTTCCTTACCCTATTATGGCCGAATGAGGGCTAAATTGCCTTCGGACATAAAATCAGAGACATACTTGGTTCACCGTGTAGCGTTAATGTGCTACATGAAGTCAGAATTGAACGCCAGGGACTCTGTGAGCCACTTATGCAACAATAGCTTGTGTGTTAAGCCTGAACATTTAAACATAGAGCCCCATTCCACCAACATGGAACGGCGGACATGTTTACAGTTCGGACAGTGCAGCGGGCATGGAACTGAGCCAGCCTGCATATTTGGTAAAAACATGAATACAACAAGCTTTATCACTTCCTTTTATTCATAGAAATACACTTAAAATACATAAATGCATGTTTTTTTTCATTTTATATCTATTTCTATTGGGTATTTTTGCCTTTTTCAGGTAGAGGAACGCCTGATGCTGACGCGAGGGCCACTTGTTAGAGGTCTCTTATGCCAAAACAGGTAATAATAACAATTTATTATCAGGTACACAATCAACTAAGCATATTTATGATGCTTAAGGTGTGGAAGACTGTCATAATCAGGTTTGGGGTCACTCATGCCCTTGCCGTAGTGTAATTCCTCATGCAGTTTGTATCGATAATTCCGCGTCCTGGCACGTAAAGCTCGTGCTTTGTTGGTAGCGGATGTTTGCTTTCGGTTAAGGTCGTTGCGGTCCTCATATGCTATCTGCTTAATAATCTTTGACCCCTGGGTAAGGTTAGCATTTAGTTCAGTGGTTTTTGCAATTACAGAGTCAGCATAGCCATTGTTTAATTTGTGAACCTGCCCGTGAATTCGACCTACACAGTTGCGTGAGAAAGTCACAGTTTTAGGATTGACAGCTTGGTACGACCTGTTTACTGCTTCACTTTTTTGGGTTGTGGTTAAAAGTTTGGTAGCGTCAAGAGCAGCTGGACCTAAAACCATTTCAATGCATTTTTTAAGGACTTGTTGGTCACTGTCAACCATTTTAACCTTGACATTGTCTGGCATGAAATTCTTAGCTTGCCTATTTGTACCAGCACAGACATAACTGTACTTTGCACAATGAGTACCGCAGTAACCACTGAAGCATAGAACAATGGTTGCGATTACATCAGCCATGACCTTCTTTAGAACCTTGATGTCACCCTGGTGTTTATTGTGGGCAGCTTTAAGCTCAGCCATACACCTAGCTTTGACCGAGAGAGCGAACCGACTCCTGATATTAGACTTGGAATGACCCTTGAGCATGCCCTTTGAGAAAGGCGCTTTGTTGAGCTCGCGCTTCAGCGAGTTGCCTAGGTGCCTCAGATCCTTAAGATGACCCACATTGTGACCGTGAGAGTTACGAACACCTTGGAATGCCCTACTGTCCCCATCACAAGTGAAATTTGCTATTTTGATGTCCTTAGAGATCTGGTCACCTAACAACCTATTCCATTTGCCTATTCCATTTGAAAAGTAAGAACCTTGTCATTGTAAGCTACCCGTGCTTCAAAGGATGACCTTTCTAACCTTACATAGGTTGTGTTGGAATTTGACCTTCTTTCATAATTATGTTTTTTCCCCTTCACCGGACTAGTCCCACCTCGTTTAAAACCAACATTGAGCAACTTTTTCTTTTGCTTGGTTATGAACCCCATTTTGACCAGATTGCCACCTTAAAAAAAGTCAAAGTACTCATTTTGTGCCCAAAATATGCAATTTTGTATTCCCTTAGACCTCTAAATGTGAGCAGGCAATGCAAATTGACCACCTGCTGCAGTTTAAAGGCACTCATGACATTATATACTAGAATATATAATTGGTGGCCTGTAATTAAAGAGGCTGCGACAAACAAGGTGCTTTAAAGATTTTACACTTTATTGGTTTGAAACAAGCAATTACTGGAAGCTGATTGATTTCTACACTTCAAAGTATCTTTGATCTCCCATTTTGACTAATTTGTTAATTGTCTTGGATGAAATTGGAATTTTTTTTCTATTAAATTTACATTTTTGGGGTGATTTTTTTTTTAAAATACACAAAAAATACATTATCAAAATGGCTTAGAGTAAAAATATCTAACAAAGTCATTCTCTCCTCACCCCACATAAGCCCCCCATACATGTTTGTTTGGTTTGTTTGGGTATTTTGTCACAAATATTGCAAATATCAGCTTTAATTGTTAGAGGGACATTTAAGCTTCAAGACGCTTGAAATCACCGGCTTCCGACCAAAATCACCTGTGTTTGAAAATATGAAATAAAATGGCCAAATGGACAGATATACAAGCCAAACTTAATATATTGGTGCAATATGCATGGGAAGCTAATTATATGCAAGAAAAACTAATTTTAATGAGAACAAATTTCTCTTATAGGTTACAGTATACTAAATATTTCAGGTGTGCAATGCTATACTCTCTAAATAAATCAACACCATTTATTTGAAGACACAATTTTCTGTATAGTCACTTGCCATGACTTTATTTTTGAATATTTCTTTGTACGTGTGGTAGGAAAAACATTGTTGTGTACTAAAAATTCACTGTTTCGCTTGAAGGTTGGAGACTACATGACGAGACTTTGACAGTTGGCAGTATACCTTCAACTGGAGAGTAGCCGGTAAAAAGATGGCCGTAAAACAGTGAACTTTGATTCGCGTCGAGTTCTTTCTTACATATCACATGACCTATCTTTTTTATTGTCTAAATCAATTCGGCTCGGAATGCTCTTTAAGAAAAGGTATGGTTATGAGGGTCTCTACGCGCAAAATGTTGAGTTTATTTTTTGTTGAATTTATTGCTTTTACATTGAATTTGTTAAGGAAATCTTTTAGTATATTGTGACCTTCATTGAGGATGGGAAGTTAATGGGTTTAGAAGGGACAGATCTGAGGTCATATGTTGAGAATAAGGAAAAGGCATACATAGAACGGGAGCGGGAAGAGAGGGCTAGAGAGAGGGAACTTAGAAAACTGGAAATTGAAGCTAAGGCGGTTGCTCTGGAAAGGGAGATCGAACTTGAGAGGCTCAAGAAGGCAGAAAGTCTGCCCGATCATGCTCTTTCGGCGCCGCGTGTCTCAGCTAAATTTCCTAAGCTTCCGAATTTTGATGAGCACAAAGACGACATAGATTCGTACTTGCAGCGATTTGAGAGGTTCGCTGAATCATGTAGTTGGAGTAGAGATTCTTGGGCTACCACGTTAAGTGCCTATCATAGGGGTAATGCCTTGTCAGTATTTAGTAGGATGACGGCTGATGATGCACTTGATTATGATAAATTGAAGGTTGCACTTCTGAAGCGGTTTCGGATGACGGAAGAAGGCTTCCGCATGCGGTTCCGGTCATCGAAACCAGACCAAGGTGAGACAGTCTCACAATTTGCAGTTAGACTGCAGAACTACCTGAGCAGGTGGGTGGAACTGGCAGAGACTGAGAGGACCCACGAGGGACTAAGCGATCTGTTAGTGCGAGAACAGTTAGTCCAGCAGGTAAGTAAACCTCTTGCATTGTACTTGAAAGAAAGGAATCCGAAAAGTGTTGCGGAGATGGTCCATCTAGCAGACCAGTATGATGAGGCACACAGAACTACAGAGGTAAGTAATCAGGGTGACAGCAAGTTAGCACAGAAGCTGTGTTTTATTTGCAAAGGCAATCATTTGGCCAGGAATTGTCCTACATCTGGGACAAAATCCAATGGGAGTCCAGGGAAGGGAGGAGGTAAGTATGTCAGTTCACACCGACCTCCACCGGACAATCGGAATTCGTCGTTTAGAAACGGCCAGGGCCGGCGAGAAATGGGCCACGCATGCACGAGGGATCAAAATTGGAGGCGTGGACAGGTGCCTCGGAGAAAAGAAGAAATCAATGTTTCCATTGATGAAGGAACTGCCATGTTAAACATGCCAGTTTGCCAAGGTTATGTGAAAGGGAAGAAGGTCAGGGTGTTAAGAGATACTGGGTGTAGCAGCGTCGTTGTAAAGGCGGCTTTAGTTTCCAAAGAGGAATACACCGGGGGAACCAGCAAGTGTATACTAATGGATGGTACCCCAAAGTATTGCCCCGTAGCGCTCATCACCATTTCAACACCGTACATTGAGGGGAAGGTTGAAGCCATGGTCATGGACAACCCAGTATATGACCTTATAATAGGAAACGTGCAAGGTGTAAAGGATCTTGGCGTTATAAGAGAGGACAAAGGAACGTAAACAGTGAATGCTACGGCAAAGGACAGTGTAGCAGAAGGAATGTTGGAGCAGACACATGTCGGGTTTGGGGTACAAACAAGGGCCCAAAAAGAGAAGGCATGCAGAGGAACCAAGCCACTAAACGTCAAGACCAGTTTGGTCGACATCAGTAAACAGGATATAAGCAAGGAGCAAGGGGAAGACAGTACCCTGGAGGGCTTACGCAGTCGAGTTGAAAAGGGCGAGAAGAGGACATATGAGAATGGGGGAGGAGCAGGGTTTGAGAAGAGGGGTGACATCATTTATCGGTTTTATCAGAAAGCCGACAAATGTGGTGGAATTGTTAAACAGCTCGTTGTTCCAGAAATGTACAGGAAGCACGTCCTAAGTTTTGGGCATGACAATCTGATGTCAGGTCACCTGGGTATAAAGAAGACAACAGACCGCATCCTTGCTGAATTCTACTGGCCAGGGGTATGCGCAGATATAAGAAGATACTGCCAATCATGCGGGGTATGCCAAAAAACATTTCCCAAGGGAAAAGTGCAACAGCTACCAATAGGAGAAATGCCAATGATTGACACTCCATTTGCCAGGGTTGCCATCGATCTGATAGGACCCATCAACCCACCGACCGAAAGGGGGCATCGTTTCATCCTGACGGTCGTAGATTATGCCACATGTTACCCAGAGGCTGTGCCATTGAAGCGAATCGACACCGAAACAGTAGCGGAAGCACTTCTAGAGATATTCAGCAGGGTAGGTCTACCTAACGAAATGCTAACCGACTTAGGCAAACAGTTTGTCTCTGATCTCATGAAAGAAATATGCAGACTACTAGACATAAAAAAGCTGACGACCACCCCATACCACCCACAGTGTAACGGCCTGGTCGAAAGATTCAATGGAGTCCTTAAGTCTATGCTGAGGAAAATGTGCGAGGACCAGCCACGTGAATGGGATAGGTACATCCCGGCACTTATATTTGCTTACCGGGACAGCGAACAGGAGAGCTTAGGTTTCTCGCCGTTTGAGCTTATGAAAGAAATATGGACCTCAGAAACTGGTGACACAGAGACGAAGACGACTTTCCAGTACGTGATGGACTTGAGAGAACGACTCGATGGAACAATGAGACTAGCACATGAAACTTGGCAAAAGCGAGTGCAAGGTACCGAATATACGCAAATAAAGGCAAGAAGATGAGGAGTTTTGCTGTCGGTGACCTGGTCTTGCTCCTACTTCCAACAGATAACAACAAGCTCCTGATGCAATGGAAGGGGCCGTTTGAGATAAAAGAAAAGGTCAATGATAGAAACTACATAATTGAAATGAATGGCAATTTAAAAAAGTACCACGCGAACATGCTGAAGAAGTTTGTAGAGCGAGAGAAAGGGGGCCAACTGGAGGACAGCGAAAAGACTAGTGAGACGCAAGTCAACGTGCTCCAGGCACTCGTTGTAGATGACAGTGATGTTGAAAACGAAAACCGATTGCCCTCAAGAGAAGTAAGAGTCGAGCTACCTGAATTAGAACCAAATGAGGGAATTGAAAATGTGAACATCAACCCCGAATTGAACGAGACTGAAAAGCAGATGCTGAGACGCTTGGTTAGTGAATACAGTGATGTAATAACCGATGTGCCTGGGAATACCAAGGTTTTCAAACACGAGATTGTTTTAACATCAAATGTCCCGGTAAGGACAAAAGCGTACCCGGTACCACATGCTGTGAAAGCGGAAATTAAAGGCGAAGTTGAGAAGATGCTCCTAGCAGGCATAATAGAAAAATCTAACTCAGCTTATGCCTCACCAGTTGTATTGGTGAAGAAAAGGGATGGCGATTACCGTTTCTGTGTTGATTACAGAAAAATCAATAAGATTACTAAATTCGATGCAGAACCCATCGGGAATCCCGATGCCATGTTCCAGAAAATGCAGAAAGGGCGATACTTTTCCAAAATGGACCATGCGAAGGGATACTGGCAAATACCGATGAGCGAGGATTCGCAGCAATTCACTGCTTTCATAACGGAATTTGGTCTGTTTGAATTCAAACGTATGCCATTCGGGCTAGTAAATTCAGGAGCCACGTTCACGAAAATGATGCGCTACGTTTTGAAAGGACTACCGACTACGGACAGCTTTGTTGACGACATAATCACGTATTCATAGGACTTCGAGAGACATCTAAGAGACGTAAGAACTGTTCTGGAAAGGCTGCGTAATGCACAATTGACCATCAAGCCATCAAAATGTATGCTGGGCTACACTCGCATGGAGTTCCTAGGCCATGAGAGGGTAAGTTGCAGCCATGTGATTTAAAGATCAAAAGCATCTTGGAATGTGAACGTCCACAAATCAAGAAACAGATAAGGTCATTCCTTGGTTTGATTGGTTATTATCGCAAATTTGTGCCAAACTTCGCTGCTATTGCCGCTCCACTCTCAGACACTACCAAGAAAGGTAAGCCAAACAAAGTCGAATGGGATGAGAGCATGGAGAAAGCGTTCACGACGATGATCGCGACCTTGTCCAAGTCACCTGTTTTGCGATTGCCCGACTTCGACAGGGACTTCATCCTGAGAACAGATGCATCAAACACAGGTATTGGCGCAATTCTGTTGCAGGAACACGACGGTTCAAAGTTTCCTGTGATGTACGCCAGCAGGAAGTTGAACGTAAGTGAGGTGAACTATTCAACCATTGAGAAGGAATGTCTGGCACTCGTTTGGGGGGTACAGAAGTTCGAAATCTACCTCTATGGCAGGGAGTTTATTTTGGAAGTAGATCACCAGCCCTTGACCTACATCAACAAGGCTAAGGTCACAAATGCCCGAATCATGCGCTGGGCGTTGGCTTTGCAGTCATATCACTTCAGAATCAGTTATATTAAGGGTTCGGAAAATCGAGGTGCAGACTTCCTCAATCGGCATGCTAGGTACGAATCTTGTGATTAAAATTAATGAAATATGTAGTTTCATCTTGTGTTGGGGGGTGTTGTCAAGATTCTAGACCCTTGCCATGTACATGTACTCAGTTAAATTCCTCTACAAATATTGTGGTCTGTGCTTGGTCCTGATATCTTGGAGGTTATCAAAATAAAGGGGCTCTGGTATTTCAACTAACCATGAGCACTGGCAATTTGAAACAAAGGGGTGTCCAGTTTGATAGACCGCAGATCCCTTGAATTGTTTATTTTCCACCCAATGTTCCCAGAAACTTAGCAACCCAACTCAGTGCCGTCGTAGTCTTTGTGCAGTGAGGACGCTCGTAAAGTGCCCAAGGGGCAGAAGTTTTAAGTGTATCTGTGTTGGATACCTTTATTATAAAGAACTGGGGTAAATATTACTTTTATGAATTAATTTAGTTTTTTTTTAGTACATTTTTGCACTCAAACATAAACTCTGCTAGCCTCTGAGTTAATTTCTTTTGATGTACACAATTATCAATTATTGGATGAATTAATGTTTATGTGAATGTTCAAATATAACTTGAATTCTTGTGTAAATACTGAAATAATGCATGTGTAGTAATCATTTGTTTATGTGTTGTTAGACCGTTATTCCAACCATAATTGATTTAATGGTAAACTGTAAATGCTGGCCGTCTACATATTGTGTAACTGTAATCACCGAATATCACGGTTGGGGATTATTTTACTAAATTAGATCCCAGTTTCCGGGTGGGTGTTGCAGACCTACGTTGACGGCTGTCACCCAACGGGAAGTACGCCATAGCCGTGTGCGAGAGGCATTGTCGGTGACGAAGGTCGGTTAGGGACGCACCAACTCAGCAAAGTGCAGTGGGGTGCAGTTCTAAGGTGACCAAGTTTAGAGCGCCACAAGGGCCAGGTTGTGCCAGGACGCTGAGGGCTAGACAGAGCCAGGAAGTCAAGGGCCAGGTTGTGCCAGGACGCTGAGGACTAGACAGAGCCAGGAAGTCAAGGGCCAGGTTGTGCCAGAGAGCCGAGGGCCAGGCGAGAGATCTCGTTGAGTATTGTATCGGGTGTGACACGTGACATTTTAGTCGGCCAGTGACTTATTTGTCGTTGTTTCTTCATTTGTTACTATTACCTGGTAGTCATTGAAACATTATAATTAAAATATGCATGCGGTCTCTACTAACCCTAGTAGTTTGTTTTCTTTGAGTTAATGTATCATATGTGAAGATTTTCAATTAATTAAATTGTTCAAAATTCCATCTGTCTCCATCATCATTTCTATGATCAAGGCTCGAACCGCTTGTCACTCATAAATCACTCGGTGACAAAACTGGCGATCCCAGCAGGACCATTTAATTATAATTGGTTTCCTTTATCATGGTTTTGTGTGGAGCAGATCATCTGTGAGGTATCATATTTCAACTCTTTACCTGGAACTCTGTTAGGGGTTAAGCTATTTTTAGACTTTTTGTTACACTTGATTTGATGTGAGTCAAGGGAGACTAGCAGTGGAAAATTAGGGATTTTTAGGGATCTAGGCTATACGAGTTTCTCCCTTTGATGTTTGCAGTTAAAGGGGTGTTATTGTAATTTATCACACTTGAGTCACTATCTGGAAAAGTTAAATTTTTGTCATTATTTGCACAATTTCATTTGAATAGTTGTTCATTTTTATTGATTTTAAGAGGATCAATTCAGTGGAACAATGGATGCACGGTCTTTCATTGAGGATGGGAAGTTAATGGGTTTAGAAGGGACAGATCTGAGGTCATATGTTGAGAATAAGGAAAAGGCATACATAGAACGGGAGCGGGAAGAGAGGGCTAGAGAGAGGGAACTTAGAAAACTGGAAATTGAAGCTAAGGCGGTTGCTCTGGAAAGGGAGATCGAACTTGAGAGGCTCAAGAAGGCAGAAAGTCTGCCCGATCATGCTCTTTCGGCGCCGCGTGTCTCAGCTAAATTTCCTAAGCTTCCGAATTTTGATGAGCACAAAGACGACATAGATTCGTACTTGCAGCGATTTGAGAGGTTCGCTGAATCATGTAGTTGGAGTAGAGATTCTTGGGCTACCACGTTAAGTGCCTATCATAGGGGTAATGCCTTGTCAGTATTTAGTAGGATGACGGCTGATGATGCACTTGATTATGATAAATTGAAGGTTGCACTTCTGAAGCGGTTTCGGATGACGGAAGAAGGCTTCCGCATGCGGTTCCGGTCATCGAAACCAGACCAAGGTGAGACAGTCTCACAATTTGCAGTTAGACTGCAGAACTACCTGAGCAGGTGGGTGGAACTGGCAGAGACTGAGAGGACCCACGAGGGACTAAGCGATCTGTTAGTGCGAGAACAGTTAGTCCAGCAGGTAAGTAAACCTCTTGCATTGTACTTGAAAGAAAGGAATCCGAAAAGTGTTGCGGAGATGGTCCATCTAGCAGACCAGTATGATGAGGCACACAGAACTACAGAGGTAAGTAATCAGGGTGACAGCAAGTTAGCACAGAAGCTGTGTTTTATTTGCAAAGGCAATCATTTGGCCAGGAATTGTCCTACATCTGGGACAAAATCCAATGGGAGTCCAGGGAAGGGAGGAGGTAAGTATGTCAGTTCACACCGACCTCCACCGGACAATCGGAATTCGTCGTTTAGAAACGGCCAGGGCCGGCGAGAAATGGGCCACGCATGCACGAGGGATCAAAATTGGAGGCGTGGACAGGTGCCTCGGAGAAAAGAAGAAATCAATGTTTCCATTGATGAAGGAACTGCCATGTTAAACATGCCAGTTTGCCAAGGTTATGTGAAAGGGAAGAAGGTCAGGGTGTTAAGAGATACTGGGTGTAGCAGCGTCGTTGTAAAGGCGGCTTTAGTTTCCAAAGAGGAATACACCGGGGGGACCAGGAAGTGTATACTAATGGATGGTACCCCAAAGTATTGCCCCGTAGCGCTCATCACCATTTCAACACCGTACATTGAGGGGAAGGTTGAAGCCATGGTCATGGACAACCCAGTATATGACCTTATAATAGGAAACGTGCAAGGTGTAAAGGATCTTGGCGTTATAAGAGAGGACAAAGGAACGGAAGCAGTGAATGCTACGGCAAAGGACAGTGTAGCAGAAGGAATGTTGGAGCAGACACATGTCGGGTTTGGGGTACAAACAAGGGCCCAAAAAGAGAAGGCATGCAGAGGAACCAAGCCACTAAACGTCAAGACCAGTTTGGTCGACATCAGTAAACAGGATATAAGCAAGGAGCAAGGGGAAGACAGTACCCTGGAGGGCTTACGCAGTCGAGTTGAAAAGGGCGAGAAGAGGACATATGAGAATGGGGGAGGAGCAGGGTTTGAGAAGAGGGGTGACATCATTTATCGGTTTTATCAGAAAGCCGACAAATGTGGTGGAATTGTTAAACAGCTCGTTGTTCCAGAAATGTACAGGAAGCACGTCCTAAGTTTTGGGCATGACAATCTGATGTCAGGTCACCTGGGTATAAAGAAGACAACAGACCGCATCCTTGCTGAATTCTACTGGCCAGGGGTATGCGCAGATATAAGAAGATACTGCCAATCATGCGGGGTATGCCAAAAAACATTTCCCAAGGGAAAAGTGCAACAGCTACCAATAGGAGAAATGCCAATGATTGACACTCCATTTGCCAGGGTTGCCATCGATCTGATAGGACCCATCAACCCACCGACCGAAAGGGGGCATCGTTTCATCCTGACGGTCGTAGATTATGCCACATGTTACCCAGAGGCTGTGCCATTGAAGCGAATCGACACCGAAACAGTAGCGGAAGCACTTCTAGAGATATTCAGCAGGGTAGGTCTACCTAACGAAATGCTAACCGACTTAGGCAAACAGTTTGTCTCTGATCTCATGAAAGAAATATGCAGACTACTAGACATAAAAAAAGCTGACGACCACCCCATACCACCCACAGTGTAACGGCCTGGTCGAAAGATTCAATGGAGTCCTTAAGTCTATGCTGAGGAAAATGTGCGAGGACCAGCCACGTGAATGGGATAGGTACATCCCGGCACTTATATTTGCTTACCGGGACAGCGAACAGGAGAGCTTAGGTTTCTCGCCGTTTGAGCTTATGAAAGAAATATGGACCTCAGAAACTGGTGACACAGAGACGAAGACGACTTTCCAGTACGTGATGGACTTGAGAGAACGACTCGATGGAACAATGAGACTAGCACATGAAACTTGGCAAAAGCGAGTGCAAGGTACCGAATATACGCAAATAAAGGCAAGAAGATGAGGAGTTTTGCTGTCGGTGACCTGGTCTTGCTCCTACTTCCAACAGATAACAACAAGCTCCTGATGCAATGGAAGGGGCCGTTTGAGATAAAAGAAAAGGTCAATGATAGAAACTACATAATTGAAATGAATGGCAATTTAACAAAAGTACCACGCGAACATGCTGAAGAAGTTTGTAGAGCGAGAGAAAGGGGGCCAACTGGAGGACAGCGAAAAGACTAGGGAGACGCAAGTCAACGTGCTCCAGGCACTCGTTGTAGATGACAGTGATGTTGAAAACGAAAACCGATTGCCCTCAAGAGAAGTAAGAGTCGAGCTACCTGAATTAGAACCAAATGAGGGAATTGAAAATGTGAACATCAACCCCGAATTGAACGAGACTGAAAAGCAGATGCTGAGACGCTTGGTTAGTGAATACAGTGATGTAATAACCGATGTGCCTGGGAATACCAAGGTTCTCAAACACGAGATTGTTTTAACATCAAATGTCCCGGTAAGGACAAAAGCGTACCCGGTACCACATGCTGTGAAAGCGGAAATTAAAGGCGAAGTTGAGAAGATGCTCCTAGCAGGCATAATAGAAAAATCTAACTCAGCTTATGCCTCACCAGTTGTATTGGTGAAGAAAAGGGATGGCGATTACCGTTTCTGTGTTGATTACAGAAAAATCAATAAGATTACTAAATTCGATGCAGAACCCATCGGGAATCCCGATGCCATGTTCCAGAAAATGCAGAAAGGGCGATACTTTTCCAAAATGGACCTGGCGAAGGGATACTGGCAAATACCGATGAGCGAGGATTCGCAGCAATTCACTGCTTTCAAACGGAATTTGGTCTGTTTGAATTCAAACGTATGCCATTCGGGCTAGTAAATTCAGGAGCCACGTTCACGAAAATGATGCGCTACGTTTTGAAAGGACTACCGACTACGGACAGCTTTGTTGACGACATAATCACGTATTCATAGGACTTCGAGAGACATCTAAGAGACGTAAGAACTGTTCTGGAAAGGCTGCGTAATGCACAATTGACCATCAAGCCATCAAAATGTATGCTGGGCTACACTCGCATGGAGTTCCTAGGCCATGAGAGGGTAAGTTGCAGCCATGTGATTTAAAGATCAAAAGCATCTTGGAATGTGAACGTCCACAAATCAAGAAACAGATAAGGTCATTCCTTGGTTTGATTGGTTATTATCGCAAATTTGTGCCAAACTTCGCTGCTATTGCCGCTCCACTCTCAGACACTACCAAGAAAGGTAAGCCAAACAAAGTCGAATGGGATGAGAGCATGGAGAAAGCGTTCACGACGATGATCGCGACCTTGTCCAAGTCACCTGTTTTGCGATTGCCCGACTTCGACAGGGACTTCATCCTGAGAACAGATGCATCAAACACAGGTATTGGCGCAATTCTGTTGCAGGAACACGACGGTTCAAAGTTTCCTGTGATGTACGCCAGCAGGAAGTTGAACGTAAGTGAGGTGAACTATTCAACCATTGAGAAGGAATGTCTGGCACTCGTTTGGGGGGTACAGAAGTTCGAAATCTACCTCTATGGCAGGGAGTTTATTTTGGAAGTAGATCACCAGCCCTTGACCTACATCAACAAGGCTAAGGTCACAAATGCCCGAATCATGCGCTGGGCGTTGGCTTTGCAGTCATATCACTTCAGAATCAGTTATATTAAGGGTTCGGAAAATCGAGGTGCAGACTTCCTCAATCGGCATGCTAGGTACGAATCTTGTGATTAAAATTAATGAAATATGTAGTTTCATCTTGTGTTGGGGGGTGTTGTCAAGATTCTAGACCCTTGCCATGTACATGTACTCAGTTAAATTCCTCTACAAATATTGTGGTCTGTGCTTGGTCCTGATATCTTGGAGGTTATCAAAATAAAGGGGCTCTGGTATTTCAACTAACCATGAGCACTGGCAATTTGAAACAAAGGGGTGTCCAGTTTGATAGACCGCAGATCCCTTGAATTGTTTATTTTCCACCCAATGTTCCCAGAAACTTAGCAACCCAACTCAGTGCCGTCGTAGTCTTTGTGCAGTGAGGACGCTCGTAAAGTGCCCAAGGGGCAGAAGTTTTAAGTGTATCTGTGTTGGATACCTTTATTATAAAGAACTGGGGTAAATATTACTTTTATGAATTAATTTAGTTTTTTTTTAGTACATTTTTGCACTCAAACATAAACTCTGCTAGCCTCTGAGTTAATTTCTTTTGATGTACACAATTATCAATTATTGGATGAATTAATGTTTATGTGAATGTTCAAATATAACTTGAATTCTTGTGTAAATACTGAAATAATGCATGTGTAGTAATCATTTGTTTATGTGTTGTTAGACCGTTATTCCAACCATAATTGATTTAATGGTAAACTGTAAATGCTGGCCGTCTACATATTGTGTAACTGTAATCACCGAATATCACGGTTGGGGATTATTTTACTAAATTAGATCCCAGTTTCCGGGTGGGTGTTGCAGACCTACGTTGACGGCTGTCACCCAACGGGAAGTACGCCATAGCCGTGTGCGAGAGGCATTGTCGGTGACGAAGGTCGGTTAGGGACGCACCAACTCAGCAAAGTGCAGTGGGGTGCAGTTCTAAGGTGACCAAGTTTAGAGCGCCACAAGGGCCAGGTTGTGCCAGGACGCTGAGGGCTAGACAGAGCCAGGAAGTCAAGGGCCAGGTTGTGCCAGGACGCTGAGGACTAGACAGAGCCAGGAAGTCAAGGGCCAGGTTGTGCCAGAGAGCCGAGGGCCAGGCGAGAGATCTCGTTGAGTATTGTATCGGGTGTGACACGTGACATTTTAGTCGGCCAGTGACTTATTTGTCGTTGTTTCTTCATTTGTTACTATTACCTGGTAGTCATTGAAACATTATAATTAAAATATGCATGCGGTCTCTACTAACCCTAGTAGTTTGTTTTCTTTGAGTTAATGTATCATATGTGAAGATTTTCAATTAATTAAATTGTTCAAAATTCCATCTGTCTCCATCATCATTTCTATGATCAAGGCTCGAACCGCTTGTCACTCATAAATCACTCGGTGACAAAACTGGCGATCCCAGCAGGACCATTTAATTATAATTGGTTTCCTTTATCATGGTTTTGTGTGGAGCAGATCATCTGTGAGGTATCATATTTCAACTCTTTACCTGGAACTCTGTTAGGGGTTAAGCTATTTTTAGACTTTTTGTTACACTTGATTTGATGTGAGTCAAGGGAGACTAGCAGTGGAAAATTAGGGATTTTTAGGGATCTAGGCTATACGAGTTTCTCCCTTTGATGTTTGCAGTTAAAGGGGTGTTATTGTAATTTATCACACTTGAGTCACTATCTGGAAAAGTTAAATTTTTGTCATTATTTGCACAATTTCATTTGAATAGTTGTTCATTTTTATTGATTTTAAGAGGATCAATTCAGTGGAACAATGGATGCACGGTCTTTCATTGAGGATGGGAAGTTAATGGGTTTAGAAGGGACAGATCTGAGGTCATATGTTGAGAATAAGGAAAAGGCATACATAGAACGGGAGCGGGAAGAGAGGGCTAGAGAGAGGGAACTTAGAAAACTGGAAATTGAAGCTAAGGCGGTTGCTCTGGAAAGGGAGATCGAACTTGAGAGGCTCAAGAAGGCAGAAAGTCTGCCCGATCATGCTCTTTCGGCGCCGCGTGTCTCAGCTAAATTTCCTAAGCTTCCGAATTTTGATGAGCACAAAGACGACATAGATTCGTACTTGCAGCGATTTGAGAGGTTCGCTGAATCATGTAGTTGGAGTAGAGATTCTTGGGCTACCACGTTAAGTGCCTATCATAGGGGTAATGCCTTGTCAGTATTTAGTAGGATGACGGCTGATGATGCACTTGATTATGATAAATTGAAGGTTGCACTTCTGAAGCGGTTTCGGATGACGGAAGAAGGCTTCCGCATGCGGTTCCGGTCATCGAAACCAGACCAAGGTGAGACAGTCTCACAATTTGCAGTTAGACTGCAGAACTACCTGAGCAGGTGGGTGGAACTGGCAGAGACTGAGAGGACCCACGAGGGACTAAGCGATCTGTTAGTGCGAGAACAGTTAGTCCAGCAGGTAAGTAAACCTCTTGCATTGTACTTGAAAGAAAGGAATCCGAAAAGTGTTGCGGAGATGGTCCATCTAGCAGACCAGTATGATGAGGCACACAGAACTACAGAGGTAAGTAATCAGGGTGACAGCAAGTTAGCACAGAAGCTGTGTTTTATTTGCAAAGGCAATCATTTGGCCAGGAATTGTCCTACATCTGGGACAAAATCCAATGGGAGTCCAGGGAAGGGAGGAGGTAAGTATGTCAGTTCACACCGACCTCCACCGGACAATCGGAATTCGTCGTTTAGAAACGGCCAGGGCCGGCGAGAAATGGGCCACGCATGCACGAGGGATCAAAATTGGAGGCGTGGACAGGTGCCTCGGAGAAAAGAAGAAATCAATGTTTCCATTGATGAAGGAACTGCCATGTTAAACATGCCAGTTTGCCAAGGTTATGTGAAAGGGAAGAAGGTCAGGGTGTTAAGAGATACTGGGTGTAGCAGCGTCGTTGTAAAGGCGGCTTTAGTTTCCAAAGAGGAATACACCGGGGGGACCAGGAAGTGTATACTAATGGATGGTACCCCAAAGTATTGCCCCGTAGCGCTCATCACCATTTCAACACCGTACATTGAGGGGAAGGTTGAAGCCATGGTCATGGACAACCCAGTATATGACCTTATAATAGGAAACGTGCAAGGTGTAAAGGATCTTGGCGTTATAAGAGAGGACAAAGGAACGGAAGCAGTGAATGCTACGGCAAAGGACAGTGTAGCAGAAGGAATGTTGGAGCAGACACATGTCGGGTTTGGGGTACAAACAAGGGCCCAAAAAGAGAAGGCATGCAGAGGAACCAAGCCACTAAACGTCAAGACCAGTTTGGTCGACATCAGTAAACAGGATATAAGCAAGGAGCAAGGGGAAGACAGTACCCTGGAGGGCTTACGCAGTCGAGTTGAAAAGGGCGAGAAGAGGACATATGAGAATGGGGGAGGAGCAGGGTTTGAGAAGAGGGGTGACATCATTTATCGGTTTTATCAGAAAGCCGACAAATGTGGTGGAATTGTTAAACAGCTCGTTGTTCCAGAAATGTACAGGAAGCACGTCCTAAGTTTTGGGCATGACAATCTGATGTCAGGTCACCTGGGTATAAAGAAGACAACAGACCGCATCCTTGCTGAATTCTACTGGCCAGAGGTATGCGCAGATATAAGAAGATACTGCCAATCATGCGGGGTATGCCAAAAAACATTTCCCAAGGGAAAAGTGCAACAGCTACCAATAGGAGAAATGCCAATGATTGACACTCCATTTGCCAGGGTTGCCATCGATCTGATAGGACCCATCAACCCACCGACCGAAAGGGGGCATCGTTTCATCCTGACGGTCGTAGATTATGCCACATGTTACCCAGAGGCTGTGCCATTGAAGCGAATCGACACCGAAACAGTAGCGGAAGCACTTCTAGAGATATTCAGCAGGGTAGGTCTACCTAACGAAATGCTAACCGACTTAGGCAAACAGTTTGTCTCTGATCTCATGAAAGAAATATGCAGACTACTAGACATAAAAAAGCTGACGACCACCCCATACCACCCACAGTGTAACGGCCTGGTCGAAAGATTCAATGGAGTCCTTAAGTCTATGCTGAGGAAAATGTGCGAGGACCAGCCACGTGAATGGGATAGGTACATCCCGGCACTTATATTTGCTTACCGGGACAGCGAACAGGAGAGCTTAGGTTTCTCGCCGTTTGAGCTTATGAAAGAAATATGGACCTCAGAAACTGGTGACACAGAGACGAAGACGACTTTCCAGTACGTGATGGACTTGAGAGAACGACTCGATGGAACAATGAGACTAGCAAATGAAACTTGGCAAAAGCGAGTGCAAAGTACGGAATATACGCAAGAAGATGAGGAGTTTTGCTGTCGGTGACCTGGTCTTGCTCCTACTTCCAACAGATAACAACAAGCTCCTGATGCAATGGAAGGGGCCGTTTGAGATAAAAGAAAAGGTCAATGATAGAAACTACATAATTGAAATGAATGGCAATTTAAAAAAGTACCACGCGAACATGCTGAAGAAGTTTGTAGAGCGAGAGAAAGGGGGCCAACTGGAGGACAGCGAAAAGACTAGTGAGACGCAAGTCAACGTGCTCCAGGCACTCGTTGTAGATGACAGTGATGTTGAAAACGAAAACCGATTGCCCTCAAGAGAAGTAAGAGTCGAGCTACCTGAATTAGAACCAAATGAGGGAATTGAAAATGTGAACATCAACCCCGAATTGAACGAGACTGAAAAGCAGATGCTGAGACGCTTGGTTAGTGAATACAGTGATGTAATAACCGATGTGCCTGGGAATACCAAGGTTTTCAAACACGAGATTGTTTTAACATCAAATGTCCCGGTAAGGACAAAAGCGTACCCGGTACCACATGCTGTGAAAGCGGAAATTAAAGGCGAAGTTGAGAAGATGCTCCTAGCAGGCATAATAGAAAAATCTAACTCAGCTTATGCCTCACCAGTTGTATTGGTGAAGAAAAGGGATGGCGATTACCGTTTCTGTGTTGATTACAGAAAAATCAATAAGATTACTAAATTCGATGCAGAACCCATCGGGAATCCCGATGCCATGTTCCAGAAAATGCAGAAAGGGCGATACTTTTCCAAAATGGACCATGCGAAGGGATACTGGCAAATACCGATGAGCGAGGATTCGCTGCAATTCACTGCTTTCATAACGGAATTTGGTCTGTTTGAATTCAAACGTATGCCATTCGGGCTAGTAAATTCAGGAGCCACGTTCACGAAAATGATGCGCTACGTTTTGAAAGGACTACCGACTACGGACAGCTTTGTTGACGACATAATCACGTATTCATAGGACTTCGAGAGACATCTAAGAGACGTAAGAACTGTTCTGGAAAGGCTGCGTAATGCACAATTGACCATCAAGCCATCAAAATGTATGCTGGGCTACACTCACATGGAGTTCCTAGGCCATGAGAGGGTAAGTTGCAGCCATGTGATTTAAAGATCAAAAGCATCTTGGAATGTGAACGTCCACAAACCAAGAAACAGATAAGGTCATTCCTTGGTTTGATTGGTTATTATCGCAAATTTGTGTCAAACTTGAGAAGGAATGTCTGGCACTCGTTTGGGGTGTACAGAAGTTCGAAATCTACCTCTATGGCAGGGAGTTTATTTTGGAAGTAGATCACCAGCCCTTGACCTACATCAACAAGGCTAAGGTCACAAATGCCCGAATCATGCGCTGGGCGTTGGCTTTGCAGTCATATCACTTCAGAATCAGTTATATTAAGGGTTCGGAAAATCGAGGTGCAGACTTCCTCAATCGGCATGCTAGGTACGAATCTTGTGATTAAAATTAATGAAATATGTAGTTTCATCTTGTGTTGGGGGGTGTTGTCAAGATTCTAGACCCATGCCATGTACATGTACTCAGTTAAATTCCTCTACAAATATTGTGGTCTGTGCTTGGTCCTGATATCTTGGAGGTTATCAAAATAAAGGGGCTCTGGTATTTCAACTAACCATGAGCACTGGCAATTTGAAACAAAGGGGTGTCCAGTTTGATAGACCGCAGATCCCTTGAATTGTTTATTTTCCACCCAATGTTCCCAGAAACTTAGCAACCCAACTCAGTGCCGTCGTAGTCTTTGTGCAGTGAGGACGCTCGTAAAGTGCCCAAGGGGCAGAAGTTTTAAGTGTATCTGTGTTGGATACCTTTATTATAAAGAACTGGGGTAAATATTACTTTTATGAATTAATTTAGTTTTTTTTAAGTACATTTTTGCACTCAAACATAAACTCTGCTAGCCTCTGAGTTAATTTCTTTTGATGTACACAATTATCAATTATTGGATGAATTAATGTTTATGTGAATGTTCAAATATAACTTGAATTCTTGTGTAAATACTGAAATAATGCATGTGTAGTAATCATTTGTTTATGTGTTGTTAGACCGTTATTCCAACCATAATTGATTTAATGGTAAACTGTAAATGCTGGCCGTCTACATATTGTGTAACTGTAATCACCGAATATCACGGTTGGGGATTATTTTACTAAATTAGATCCCAGTTTCCGGGTGGTGTTGCAGACCTACGTTGACGGCTGTCACCCAACGGGAAGTACGCCATAGCCGTGTGCGAGAGGCATTGTCGGTGACGAAGGTCGGTTAGGGACGCACCAACTCAGCAAAGTGCAGTGGGGTGCAGTTCTAAGGTGACCAAGTTTAGAGCGCCACAAGGGCCAGGTTGTGCCAGGACGCTGAGGGCTAGACAGAGCCAGGAAGTCAAGGGCCAGGTTGTGCCAGGACGCTGAGGGCTAGACAGAGCCAGGAAGTCAAGGGCCAGGTTGTGCCAGAGAGCCGAGGGCCAGGCGAGAGATCTCGTTGAGTATTGTATCGGGTGTGACACGTGACATTTTAGTCGGCCAGTGACTTATTTGTCGTTGTTTCTTCATTTGTTACTATTACCTGGTAGTCATTGAAACATTATAATTAAAATATGCATGCGGTCTCTACTAACCCTAGTAGTTTGTTTTCTTTGAGTTAATGTATCATATGTGAAGATTTTCAATTAATTAAATTGTTCAAAATTCCATCTGTCTCCATCATCATTTCTATGATCAATGCTCGAACCGCTTGTCACTCATAAATCACTCGGTGACAAAACTGGCGATCCCAGCAGGACCATTTAATTGTAATTGGTTTCCTTTATCATGGATTTGTGTGGAGCAGATCATCTGTGAGGTATCATATTTCAACTCTTTACCTGGAACTCTGTTAGGGGTTAAGCTATTTTTAGACTTTTTGTTACACTTGATTTGATGTGAGTCAAGGGAGACTAGCAGTGGAAAATTAGGGATTTTTAGGGATCTAGGCTATACGAGTTTTCTCTCTTAGATGTTTGCAGTTAAAGGGGTGTTATTGTAATTTATCACACTTGAGTCACTATCTGGAAAAGTTAAATTTTTGTCATTATTTGCACAATTTCATTTGAATAGTTGTTCATTTTTATTGATTTTAAGAGGATCAATTCAGTGGAACAATGGATGCACGGTCTTTCATTGAGGATGGGAAGTTAATGGGTTTAGAAGGGACAGATCTGAGGTCATATGTTGAGAATAAGGAAAAGGCATACATAGAACGGGAGCGGGAAGAGAGGGCTAGAGAGAGGGAACTTAGAAAACTGGAAATTGAAGCTAAGGCGGTTGCTCTGGAAAGGGAGATCGAACTTGAGAGGCTCAAGAAGGCAGAAAGTCTGCCCGATCATGCTCTTTCGGCGCCGCGTGTCTCAGCTAAATTTCCTAAGCTTCCGAATTTTGATGAGCACAAAGACGACATAGATTCGTACTTGCAGCGATTTGAGAGGTTCGCTGAATCATGTAGTTGGAGTAGAGATTCTTGGGCTACCACGTTAAGTGCCTATCATAGGGGTAATGCCTTGTCAGTATTTAGTAGGATGACGGCTGATGATGCACTTGATTATGATAAATTGAAGGTTGCACTTCTGAAGCGGTTTCGGATGACGGAAGAAGGCTTCCGCATGCGGTTCCGGTCATCGAAACCAGACCAAGGTGAGACAGTCTCACAATTTGCAGTTAGACTGCAGAACTACCTGAGCAGGTGGGTGGAACTGGCAGAGACTGAGAGGACCCACGAGGGACTAAGCGATCTGTTAGTGCGAGAACAGTTAGTCCAGCAGGTAAGTAAACCTCTTGCATTGTACTTGAAAGAAAGGAATCCGAAAAGTGTTGCGGAGATGGTCCATCTAGCAGACCAGTATGATGAGGCACACAGAACTACAGAGGTAAGTAATCAGGGTGACAGCAAGTTAGCACAGAAGCTGTGTTTTATTTGCAAAGGCAATCATTTGGCCAGGAATTGTCCTACATCTGGGACAAAATCCAATGGGAGTCCAGGGAAGGGAGGAGGTAAGTATGTCAGTTCACACCGACCTCCACCGGACAATCGGAATTCGTCGTTTAGAAACGGCCAGGGCCGGCGAGAAATGGGCCACGCATGCACGAGGGATCAAAATTGGAGGCGTGGACAGGTGCCTCGGAGAAAAGAAGAAATCAATGTTTCCATTGATGAAGGAACTGCCATGTTAAACATGCCAGTTTGCCAAGGTTATGTGAAAGGGAAGAAGGTCAGGGTGTTAAGAGATACTGGGTGTAGCAGCGTCGTTGTAAAGGCGGCTTTAGTTTCCAAAGAGGAATACACCGGGGGGACCAGGAAGTGTATACTAATGGATGGTACCCCAAAGTATTGCCCCGTAGCGCTCATCACCATTTCAACACCGTACATTGAGGGGAAGGTTGAAGCCATGGTCATGGACAACCCAGTATATGACCTTATAATAGGAAACGTGCAAGGTGTAAAGGATCTTGGCGTTATAAGAGAGGACAAAGGAACGGAAGCAGTGAATGCTACGGCAAAGGACAGTGTAGCAGAAGGAATGTTGGAGCAGACACATGTCGGGTTTGGGGTACAAACAAGGGCCCAAAAAGAGAAGGCATGCAGAGGAACCAAGCCACTAAACGTCAAGACCAGTTTGGTCGACATCAGTAAACAGGATATAAGCAAGGAGCAAGGGGAAGACAGTACCCTGGAGGGCTTACGCAGTCGAGTTGAAAAGGGCGAGAAGAGGACATATGAGAATGGGGGAGGAGCAGGGTTTGAGAAGAGGGGTGACATCATTTATCGGTTTTATCAGAAAGCCGACAAATGTGGTGGAATTGTTAAACAGCTCGTTGTTCCAGAAATGTACAGGAAGCACGTCCTAAGTTTTGGGCATGACAATCTGATGTCAGGTCACCTGGGTATAAAGAAGACAACAGACCGCATCCTTGCTGAATTCTACTGGCCAGGGGTATGCGCAGATATAAGAAGATACTGCCAATCATGCGGGGTATGCCAAAAAACATTTCCCAAGGGAAAAGTGCAACAGCTACCAATAGGAGAAATGCCAATGATTGACACTCCATTTGCCAGGGTTGCCATCGATCTGATAGGACCCATCAACCCACCGACCGAAAGGGGGCATCGTTTCATCCTGACGGTCGTAGATTATGCCACATGTTACCCAGAGGCTGTGCCATTGAAGCGAATCGACACCGAAACAGTAGCGGAAGCACTTCTAGAGATATTCAGCAGGGTAGGTCTACCTAACGAAATGCTAACCGACTTAGGCAAACAGTTTGTCTCTGATCTCATGAAAGAAATATGCAGACTACTAGACATAAAAAAAGCTGACGACCACCCCATACCACCCACAGTGTAACGGCCTGGTCGAAAGATTCAATGGAGTCCTTAAGTCTATGCTGAGGAAAATGTGCGAGGACCAGCCACGTGAATGGGATAGGTACATCCCGGCACTTATATTTGCTTACCGGGACAGCGAACAGGAGAGCTTAGGTTTCTCGCCGTTTGAGCTTATGAAAGAAATATGGACCTCAGAAACTGGTGACACAGAGACGAAGACGACTTTCCAGTACGTGATGGACTTGAGAGAACGACTCGATGGAACAATGAGACTAGCACATGAAACTTGGCAAAAGCGAGTGCAAGGTACCGAATATACGCAAATAAAGGCAAGAAGATGAGGAGTTTTGCTGTCGGTGACCTGGTCTTGCTCCTACTTCCAACAGATAACAACAAGCTCCTGATGCAATGGAAGGGGCCGTTTGAGATAAAAGAAAAGGTCAATGATAGAAACTACATAATTGAAATGAATGGCAATTTAAAAAAGTACCACGCGAACATGCTGAAGAAGTTTGTAGAGCGAGAGAAAGGGGGCCAACTGGAGGACAGCGAAAAGACTAGTGAGACGCAAGTCAACGTGCTCCAGGCACTCGTTGTAGATGACAGTGATGTTGAAAACGAAAACCGATTGCCCTCAAGAGAAGTAAGAGTCGAGCTACCTGAATTAGAACCAAATGAGGGAATTGAAAATGTGAACATCAACCCCGAATTGAACGAGACTGAAAAGCAGATGCTGAGACGCTTGGTTAGTGAATACAGTGATGTAATAACCGATGTGCCTGGGAATACCAAGGTTTTCAAACACGAGATTGTTTTAACATCAAATGTCCCGGTAAGGACAAAAGCGTACCCGGTACCACATGCTGTGAAAGCGGAAATTAAAGGCGAAGTTGAGAAGATGCTCCTAGCAGGCATAATAGAAAAATCTAACTCAGCTTATGCCTCACCAGTTGTATTGGTGAAGAAAAGGGATGGCGATTACCGTTTCTGTGTTGATTACAGAAAAATCAATAAGATTACTAAATTCGATGCAGAACCCATCGGGAATCCCGATGCCATGTTCCAGAAAATGCAGAAAGGGCGATACTTTTCCAAAATGGACCATGCGAAGGGATACTGGCAAATACCGATGAGCGAGGATTCGCAGCAATTCACTGCTTTCATAACGGAATTTGGTCTGTTTGAATTCAAACGTATGCCATTCGGGCTAGTAAATTCAGGAGCCACGTTCACGAAAATGATGCGCTACGTTTTGAAAGGACTACCGACTACGGACAGCTTTGTTGACGACATAATCACGTATTCATAGGACTTCGAGAGACATCTAAGAGACGTAAGAACTGTTCTGGAAAGGCTGCGTAATGCACAATTGACCATCAAGCCATCAAAATGTATGCTGGGCTACACTCGCATGGAGTTCCTAGGCCATGAGAGGGTAAGTTGCAGCCATGTGATTTAAAGATCAAAAGCATCTTGGAATGTGAACGTCCACAAATCAAGAAACAGATAAGGTCATTCCTTGGTTTGATTGGTTATTATCGCAAATTTGTGCCAAACTTCGCTGCTATTGCCGCTCCACTCTCAGACACTACCAAGAAAGGTAAGCCAAACAAAGTCGAATGGGATGAGAGCATGGAGAAAGCGTTCACGACGATGATCGCGACCTTGTCCAAGTCACCTGTTTTGCGATTGCCCGACTTCGACAGGGACTTCATCCTGAGAACAGATGCATCAAACACAGGTATTGGCGCAATTCTGTTGCAGGAACACGACGGTTCAAAGTTTCCTGTGATGTACGCCAGCAGGAAGTTGAACGTAAGTGAGGTGAACTATTCAACCATTGAGAAGGAATGTCTGGCACTCGTTTGGGGGGTACAGAAGTTCGAAATCTACCTCTATGGCAGGGAGTTTATTTTGGAAGTAGATCACCAGCCCTTGACCTACATCAACAAGGCTAAGGTCACAAATGCCCGAATCATGCGCTGGGCGTTGGCTTTGCAGTCATATCACTTCAGAATCAGTTATATTAAGGGTTCGGAAAATCGAGGTGCAGACTTCCTCAATCGGCATGCTAGGTACGAATCTTGTGATTAAAATTAATGAAATATGTAGTTTCATCTTGTGTTGGGGGGTGTTGTCAAGATTCTAGACCCTTGCCATGTACATGTACTCAGTTAAATTCCTCTACAAATATTGTGGTCTGTGCTTGGTCCTGATATCTTGGAGGTTATCAAAATAAAGGGGCTCTGGTATTTCAACTAACCATGAGCACTGGCAATTTGAAACAAAGGGGTGTCCAGTTTGATAGACCGCAGATCCCTTGAATTGTTTATTTTCCACCCAATGTTCCCAGAAACTTAGCAACCCAACTCAGTGCCGTCGTAGTCTTTGTGCAGTGAGGACGCTCGTAAAGTGCCCAAGGGGCAGAAGTTTTAAGTGTATCTGTGTTGGATACCTTTATTATAAAGAACTGGGGTAAATATTACTTTTATGAATTAATTTAGTTTTTTTTTAGTACATTTTTGCACTCAAACATAAACTCTGCTAGCCTCTGAGTTAATTTCTTTTGATGTACACAATTATCAATTATTGGATGAATTAATGTTTATGTGAATGTTCAAATATAACTTGAATTCTTGTGTAAATACTGAAATAATGCATGTGTAGTAATCATTTGTTTATGTGTTGTTAAACCGTTATTCCAACCATAATTGATTTAATGGTAAACTGTAAATGCTGGCCGTCTACATATTGTGTAACTGTAATCACCGAATATCACGGTTGGGGATTATTTTACTAAATTAGATCCCAGTTTCCGGGTGGGTGTTGCAGACCTACGTTGACGGCTGTCACCCAACGGGAAGTACGCCATAGCCGTGTGCGAGAGGCATTGTCGGTGACGAAGGTCGGTTAGGGACGCACCAACTCAGCAAAGTGCAGTGGGGTGCAGTTCTAAGGTGACCAAGTTTAGAGCGCCACAAGGGCCAGGTTGTGCCAGGACGCTGAGGGCTAGACAGAGCCAGGAAGTCAAGGGCCAGGTTGTGCCAGGACGCTGAGGACTAGACAGAGCCAGGAAGTCAAGGGCCAGGTTGTGCCAGAGAGCCGAGGGCCAGGCGAGAGATCTCGTTGAGTATTGTATCGGGTGTGACACGTGACATTTTAGTCGGCCAGTGACTTATTTGTCGTTGTTTCTTCATTTGTTACTATTACCTGGTAGTCATTGAAACATTATAATTAAAATATGCATGCGGTCTCTACTAACCCTAGTAGTTTGTTTTCTTTGAGTTAATGTATCATATGTGAAGATTTTCAATTAATTAAATTGTTCAAAATTCCATCTGTCTCCATCATCATTTCTATGATCAAGGCTCGAACCGCTTGTCACTCATAAATCACTCGGTGACAAAACTGGCGATCCCAGCAGGACCATTTAATTATAATTGGTTTCCTTTATCATGGTTTTGTGTGGAGCAGATCATCTGTGAGGTATCATATTTCAACTCTTTACCTGGAACTCTGTTAGGGGTTAAGCTATTTTTAGACTTTTTGTTACACTTGATTTGATGTGAGTCAAGGGAGACTAGCAGTGGAAAATTAGGGATTTTTAGGGATCTAGGCTATACGAGTTTCTCCCTTTGATGTTTGCAGTTAAAGGGGTGTTATTGTAATTTATCACACTTGAGTCACTATCTGGAAAAGTTAAATTTTTGTCATTATTTGCACAATTTCATTTGAATAGTTGTTCATTTTTATTGATTTTAAGAGGATCAATTCAGTGGAACAATGGATGCACGGTCTTTCATTGAGGATGGGAAGTTAATGGGTTTAGAAGGGACAGATCTGAGGTCATATGTTGAGAATAAGGAAAAGGCATACATAGAACGGGAGCGGGAAGAGAGGGCTAGAGAGAGGGAACTTAGAAAACTGGAAATTGAAGCTAAGGCGGTTGCTCTGGAAAGGGAGATCGAACTTGAGAGGCTCAAGAAGGCAGAAAGTCTGCCCGATCATGCTCTTTCGGCGCCGCGTGTCTCAGCTAAATTTCCTAAGCTTCCGAATTTTGATGAGCACAAAGACGACATAGATTCGTACTTGCAGCGATTTGAGAGGTTCGCTGAATCATGTAGTTGGAGTAGAGATTCTTGGGCTACCACGTTAAGTGCCTATCATAGGGGTAATGCCTTGTCAGTATTTAGTAGGATGACGGCTGATGATGCACTTGATTATGATAAATTGAAGGTTGCACTTCTGAAGCGGTTTCGGATGACGGAAGAAGGCTTCCGCATGCGGTTCCGGTCATCGAAACCAGACCAAGGTGAGACAGTCTCACAATTTGCAGTTAGACTGCAGAACTACCTGAGCAGGTGGGTGGAACTGGCAGAGACTGAGAGGACCCACGAGGGACTAAGCGATCTGTTAGTGCGAGAACAGTTAGTCCAGCAGGTAAGTAAACCTCTTGCATTGTACTTGAAAGAAAGGAATCCGAAAAGTGTTGCGGAGATGGTCCATCTAGCAGACCAGTATGATGAGGCACACAGAACTACAGAGGTAAGTAATCAGGGTGACAGCAAGTTAGCACAGAAGCTGTGTTTTATTTGCAAAGGCAATCATTTGGCCAGGAATTGTCCTACATCTGGGACAAAATCCAATGGGAGTCCAGGGAAGGGAGGAGGTAAGTATGTCAGTTCACACCGACCTCCACCGGACAATCGGAATTCGTCGTTTAGAAACGGCCAGGGCCGGCGAGAAATGGGCCACGCATGCACGAGGGATCAAAATTGGAGGCGTGGACAGGTGCCTCGGAGAAAAGAAGAAATCAATGTTTCCATTGATGAAGGAACTGCCATGTTAAACATGCCAGTTTGCCAAGGTTATGTGAAAGGGAAGAAGGTCAGGGTGTTAAGAGATACTGGGTGTAGCAGCGTCGTTGTAAAGGCGGCTTTAGTTTCCAAAGAGGAATACACCGGGGGGACCAGGAAGTGTATACTAATGGATGGTACCCCAAAGTATTGCCCCGTAGCGCTCATCACCATTTCAACACCGTACATTGAGGGGAAGGTTGAAGCCATGGTCATGGACAACCCAGTATATGACCTTATAATAGGAAACGTGCAAGGTGTAAAGGATCTTGGCGTTATAAGAGAGGACAAAGGAACGGAAGCAGTGAATGCTACGGCAAAGGACAGTGTAGCAGAAGGAATGTTGGAGCAGACACATGTCGGGTTTGGGGTACAAACAAGGGCCCAAAAAGAGAAGGCATGCAGAGGAACCAAGCCACTAAACGTCAAGACCAGTTTGGTCGACATCAGTAAACAGGATATAAGCAAGGAGCAAGGGGAAGACAGTACCCTGGAGGGCTTACGCAGTCGAGTTGAAAAGGGCGAGAAGAGGACATATGAGAATGGGGGAGGAGCAGGGTTTGAGAAGAGGGGTGACATCATTTATCGGTTTTATCAGAAAGCCGACAAATGTGGTGGAATTGTTAAACAGCTCGTTGTTCCAGAAATGTACAGGAAGCACGTCCTAAGTTTTGGGCATGACAATCTGATGTCAGGTCACCTGGGTATAAAGAAGACAACAGACCGCATCCTTGCTGAATTCTACTGGCCAGGGGTATGCGCAGATATAAGAAGATACTGCCAATCATGCGGGGTATGCCAAAAAACATTTCCCAAGGGAAAAGTGCAACAGCTACCAATAGGAGAAATGCCAATGATTGACACTCCATTTGCCAGGGTTGCCATCGATCTGATAGGACCCATCAACCCACCGACCGAAAGGGGGCATCGTTTCATCCTGACGGTCGTAGATTATGCCACATGTTACCCAGAGGCTGTGCCATTGAAGCGAATCGACACCGAAACAGTAGCGGAAGCACTTCTAGAGATATTCAGCAGGGTAGGTCTACCTAACGAAATGCTAACCGACTTAGGCAAACAGTTTGTCTCTGATCTCATGAAAGAAATATGCAGACTACTAGACATAAAAAAAGCTGACGACCACCCCATACCACCCACAGTGTAACGGCCTGGTCGAAAGATTCAATGGAGTCCTTAAGTCTATGCTGAGGAAAATGTGCGAGGACCAGCCACGTGAATGGGATAGGTACATCCCGGCACTTATATTTGCTTACCGGGACAGCGAACAGGAGAGCTTAGGTTTCTCGCCGTTTGAGCTTATGAAAGAAATATGGACCTCAGAAACTGGTGACACAGAGACGAAGACGACTTTCCAGTACGTGATGGACTTGAGAGAACGACTCGATGGAACAATGAGACTAGCACATGAAACTTGGCAAAAGCGAGTGCAAGGTACCGAATATACGCAAATAAAGGCAAGAAGATGAGGAGTTTTGCTGTCGGTGACCTGGTCTTGCTCCTACTTCCAACAGATAACAACAAGCTCCTGATGCAATGGAAGGGGCCGTTTGAGATAAAAGAAAAGGTCAATGATAGAAACTACATAATTGAAATGAATGGCAATTTAAAAAAGTACCACGCGAACATGCTGAAGAAGTTTGTAGAGCGAGAGAAAGGGGGCCAACTGGAGGACAGCGAAAAGACTAGTGAGACGCAAGTCAACGTGCTCCAGGCACTCGTTGTAGATGACAGTGATGTTGAAAACGAAAACCGATTGCCCTCAAGAGAAGTAAGAGTCGAGCTACCTGAATTAGAACCAAATGAGGGAATTGAAAATGTGAACATCAACCCCGAATTGAACGAGACTGAAAAGCAGATGCTGAGACGCTTGGTTAGTGAATACAGTGATGTAATAACCGATGTGCCTGGGAATACCAAGGTTTTCAAACACGAGATTGTTTTAACATCAAATGTCCCGGTAAGGACAAAAGCGTACCCGGTACCACATGCTGTGAAAGCGGAAATTAAAGGCGAAGTTGAGAAGATGCTCCTAGCAGGCATAATAGAAAAATCTAACTCAGCTTATGCCTCACCAGTTGTATTGGTGAAGAAAAGGGATGGCGATTACCGTTTCTGTGTTGATTACAGAAAAATCAATAAGATTACTAAATTCGATGCAGAACCCATCGGGAATCCCGATGCCATGTTCCAGAAAATGCAGAAAGGGCGATACTTTTCCAAAATGGACCATGCGAAGGGATACTGGCAAATACCGATGAGCGAGGATTCGCAGCAATTCACTGCTTTCATAACGGAATTTGGTCTGTTTGAATTCAAACGTATGCCATTCGGGCTAGTAAATTCAGGAGCCACGTTCACGAAAATGATGCGCTACGTTTTGAAAGGACTACCGACTACGGACAGCTTTGTTGACGACATAATCACGTATTCATAGGACTTCGAGAGACATCTAAGAGACGTAAGAACTGTTCTGGAAAGGCTGCGTAATGCACAATTGACCATCAAGCCATCAAAATGTATGCTGGGCTACACTCGCATGGAGTTCCTAGGCCATGAGAGGGTAAGTTGCAGCCATGTGATTTAAAGATCAAAAGCATCTTGGAATGTGAACGTCCACAAATCAAGAAACAGATAAGGTCATTCCTTGGTTTGATTGGTTATTATCGCAAATTTGTGCCAAACTTCGCTGCTATTGCCGCTCCACTCTCAGACACTACCAAGAAAGGTAAGCCAAACAAAG
Organism: Congeria kusceri; assembly: GCA_027627225.1. NCBI lineage: Eukaryota > Metazoa > Mollusca > Bivalvia > Myida > Dreissenidae > Congeria > Congeria kusceri. The sequence continues at coordinate 53,895,553 of CM051027.1, read as the reverse complement.
TCGAATGGGATGAGAGCATGGAGAAAGCGTTCACGACGATGATCGCGACCTTGTCCAAGTCACCTGTTTTGCGATTGCCCGACTTCGACAGGGACTTCATCCTGAGAACAGATGCATCAAACACAGGTATTGGCGCAATTCTGTTGCAGGAACACGACGGTTCAAAGTTTCCTGTGATGTACGCCAGCAGGAAGTTGAACGTAAGTGAGGTGAACTATTCAACCATTGAGAAGGAATGTCTGGCACTCGTTTGGGGGGTACAGAAGTTCGAAATCTACCTCTATGGCAGGGAGTTTATTTTGGAAGTAGATCACCAGCCCTTGACCTACATCAACAAGGCTAAGGTCACAAATGCCCGAATCATGCGCTGGGCGTTGGCTTTGCAGTCATATCACTTCAGAATCAGTTATATTAAGGGTTCGGAAAATCGAGGTGCAGACTTCCTCAATCGGCATGCTAGGTACGAATCTTGTGATTAAAATTAATGAAATATGTAGTTTCATCTTGTGTTGGGGGGTGTTGTCAAGATTCTAGACCCTTGCCATGTACATGTACTCAGTTAAATTCCTCTACAAATATTGTGGTCTGTGCTTGGTCCTGATATCTTGGAGGTTATCAAAATAAAGGGGCTCTGGTATTTCAACTAACCATGAGCACTGGCAATTTGAAACAAAGGGGTGTCCAGTTTGATAGACCGCAGATCCCTTGAATTGTTTATTTTCCACCCAATGTTCCCAGAAACTTAGCAACCCAACTCAGTGCCGTCGTAGTCTTTGTGCAGTGAGGACGCTCGTAAAGTGCCCAAGGGGCAGAAGTTTTAAGTGTATCTGTGTTGGATACCTTTATTATAAAGAACTGGGGTAAATATTACTTTTATGAATTAATTTAGTTTTTTTTTAGTACATTTTTGCACTCAAACATAAACTCTGCTAGCCTCTGAGTTAATTTCTTTTGATGTACACAATTATCAATTATTGGATGAATTAATGTTTATGTGAATGTTCAAATATAACTTGAATTCTTGTGTAAATACTGAAATAATGCATGTGTAGTAATCATTTGTTTATGTGTTGTTAGACCGTTATTCCAACCATAATTGATTTAATGGTAAACTGTAAATGCTGGCCGTCTACATATTGTGTAACTGTAATCACCGAATATCACGGTTGGGGATTATTTTACTAAATTAGATCCCAGTTTCCGGGTGGGTGTTGCAGACCTACGTTGACGGCTGTCACCCAACGGGAAGTACGCCATAGCCGTGTGCGAGAGGCATTGTCGGTGACGAAGGTCGGTTAGGGACGCACCAACTCAGCAAAGTGCAGTGGGGTGCAGTTCTAAGGTGACCAAGTTTAGAGCGCCACAAGGGCCAGGTTGTGCCAGGACGCTGAGGGCTAGACAGAGCCAGGAAGTCAAGGGCCAGGTTGTGCCAGGACGCTGAGGACTAGACAGAGCCAGGAAGTCAAGGGCCAGGTTGTGCCAGAGAGCCGAGGGCCAGGCGAGAGATCTCGTTGAGTATTGTATCGGGTGTGACACGTGACATTTTAGTCGGCCAGTGACTTATTTGTCGTTGTTTCTTCATTTGTTACTATTACCTGGTAGTCATTGAAACATTATAATTAAAATATGCATGCGGTCTCTACTAACCCTAGTAGTTTGTTTTCTTTGAGTTAATGTATCATATGTGAAGATTTTCAATTAATTAAATTGTTCAAAATTCCATCTGTCTCCATCATCATTTCTATGATCAAGGCTCGAACCGCTTGTCACTCATAAATCACTCGGTGACAAAACTGGCGATCCCAGCAGGACCATTTAATTATAATTGGTTTCCTTTATCATGGTTTTGTGTGGAGCAGATCATCTGTGAGGTATCATATTTCAACTCTTTACCTGGAACTCTGTTAGGGGTTAAGCTATTTTTAGACTTTTTGTTACACTTGATTTGATGTGAGTCAAGGGAGACTAGCAGTGGAAAATTAGGGATTTTTAGGGATCTAGGCTATACGAGTTTCTCCCTTTGATGTTTGCAGTTAAAGGGGTGTTATTGTAATTTATCACACTTGAGTCACTATCTGGAAAAGTTAAATTTTTGTCATTATTTGCACAATTTCATTTGAATAGTTGTTCATTTTTATTGATTTTAAGAGGATCAATTCAGTGGAACAATGGATGCACGGTCTTTCATTGAGGATGGGAAGTTAATGGGTTTAGAAGGGACAGATCTGAGGTCATATGTTGAGAATAAGGAAAAGGCATACATAGAACGGGAGCGGGAAGAGAGGGCTAGAGAGAGGGAACTTAGAAAACTGGAAATTGAAGCTAAGGCGGTTGCTCTGGAAAGGGAGATCGAACTTGAGAGGCTCAAGAAGGCAGAAAGTCTGCCCGATCATGCTCTTTCGGCGCCGCGTGTCTCAGCTAAATTTCCTAAGCTTCCGAATTTTGATGAGCACAAAGACGACATAGATTCGTACTTGCAGCGATTTGAGAGGTTCGCTGAATCATGTAGTTGGAGTAGAGATTCTTGGGCTACCACGTTAAGTGCCTATCATAGGGGTAATGCCTTGTCAGTATTTAGTAGGATGACGGCTGATGATGCACTTGATTATGATAAATTGAAGGTTGCACTTCTGAAGCGGTTTCGGATGACGGAAGAAGGCTTCCGCATGCGGTTCCGGTCATCGAAACCAGACCAAGGTGAGACAGTCTCACAATTTGCAGTTAGACTGCAGAACTACCTGAGCAGGTGGGTGGAACTGGCAGAGACTGAGAGGACCCACGAGGGACTAAGCGATCTGTTAGTGCGAGAACAGTTAGTCCAGCAGGTAAGTAAACCTCTTGCATTGTACTTGAAAGAAAGGAATCCGAAAAGTGTTGCGGAGATGGTCCATCTAGCAGACCAGTATGATGAGGCACACAGAACTACAGAGGTAAGTAATCAGGGTGACAGCAAGTTAGCACAGAAGCTGTGTTTTATTTGCAAAGGCAATCATTTGGCCAGGAATTGTCCTACATCTGGGACAAAATCCAATGGGAGTCCAGGGAAGGGAGGAGGTAAGTATGTCAGTTCACACCGACCTCCACCGGACAATCGGAATTCGTCGTTTAGAAACGGCCAGGGCCGGCGAGAAATGGGCCACGCATGCACGAGGGATCAAAATTGGAGGCGTGGACAGGTGCCTCGGAGAAAAGAAGAAATCAATGTTTCCATTGATGAAGGAACTGCCATGTTAAACATGCCAGTTTGCCAAGGTTATGTGAAAGGGAAGAAGGTCAGGGTGTTAAGAGATACTGGGTGTAGCAGCGTCGTTGTAAAGGCGGCTTTAGTTTCCAAAGAGGAATACACCGGGGGGACCAGGAAGTGTATACTAATGGATGGTACCCCAAAGTATTGCCCCGTAGCGCTCATCACCATTTCAACACCGTACATTGAGGGGAAGGTTGAAGCCATGGTCATGGACAACCCAGTATATGACCTTATAATAGGAAACGTGCAAGGTGTAAAGGATCTTGGCGTTATAAGAGAGGACAAAGGAACGGAAGCAGTGAATGCTACGGCAAAGGACAGTGTAGCAGAAGGAATGTTGGAGCAGACACATGTCGGGTTTGGGGTACAAACAAGGGCCCAAAAAGAGAAGGCATGCAGAGGAACCAAGCCACTAAACGTCAAGACCAGTTTGGTCGACATCAGTAAACAGGATATAAGCAAGGAGCAAGGGGAAGACAGTACCCTGGAGGGCTTACGCAGTCGAGTTGAAAAGGGCGAGAAGAGGACATATGAGAATGGGGGAGGAGCAGGGTTTGAGAAGAGGGGTGACATCATTTATCGGTTTTATCAGAAAGCCGACAAATGTGGTGGAATTGTTAAACAGCTCGTTGTTCCAGAAATGTACAGGAAGCACGTCCTAAGTTTTGGGCATGACAATCTGATGTCAGGTCACCTGGGTATAAAGAAGACAACAGACCGCATCCTTGCTGAATTCTACTGGCCAGGGGTATGCGCAGATATAAGAAGATACTGCCAATCATGCGGGGTATGCCAAAAAACATTTCCCAAGGGAAAAGTGCAACAGCTACCAATAGGAGAAATGCCAATGATTGACACTCCATTTGCCAGGGTTGCCATCGATCTGATAGGACCCATCAACCCACCGACCGAAAGGGGGCATCGTTTCATCCTGACGGTCGTAGATTATGCCACATGTTACCCAGAGGCTGTGCCATTGAAGCGAATCGACACCGAAACAGTAGCGGAAGCACTTCTAGAGATATTCAGCAGGGTAGGTCTACCTAACGAAATGCTAACCGACTTAGGCAAACAGTTTGTCTCTGATCTCATGAAAGAAATATGCAGACTACTAGACATAAAAAAAGCTGACGACCACCCCATACCACCCACAGTGTAACGGCCTGGTCGAAAGATTCAATGGAGTCCTTAAGTCTATGCTGAGGAAAATGTGCGAGGACCAGCCACGTGAATGGGATAGGTACATCCCGGCACTTATATTTGCTTACCGGGACAGCGAACAGGAGAGCTTAGGTTTCTCGCCGTTTGAGCTTATGAAAGAAATATGGACCTCAGAAACTGGTGACACAGAGACGAAGACGACTTTCCAGTACGTGATGGACTTGAGAGAACGACTCGATGGAACAATGAGACTAGCACATGAAACTTGGCAAAAGCGAGTGCAAGGTACCGAATATACGCAAATAAAGGCAAGAAGATGAGGAGTTTTGCTGTCGGTGACCTGGTCTTGCTCCTACTTCCAACAGATAACAACAAGCTCCTGATGCAATGGAAGGGGCCGTTTGAGATAAAAGAAAAGGTCAATGATAGAAACTACATAATTGAAATGAATGGCAATTTAAAAAAGTACCACGCGAACATGCTGAAGAAGTTTGTAGAGCGAGAGAAAGGGGGCCAACTGGAGGACAGCGAAAAGACTAGTGAGACGCAAGTCAACGTGCTCCAGGCACTCGTTGTAGATGACAGTGATGTTGAAAACGAAAACCGATTGCCCTCAAGAGAAGTAAGAGTCGAGCTACCTGAATTAGAACCAAATGAGGGAATTGAAAATGTGAACATCAACCCCGAATTGAACGAGACTGAAAAGCAGATGCTGAGACGCTTGGTTAGTGAATACAGTGATGTAATAACCGATGTGCCTGGGAATACCAAGGTTTTCAAACACGAGATTGTTTTAACATCAAATGTCCCGGTAAGGACAAAAGCGTACCCGGTACCACATGCTGTGAAAGCGGAAATTAAAGGCGAAGTTGAGAAGATGCTCCTAGCAGGCATAATAGAAAAATCTAACTCAGCTTATGCCTCACCAGTTGTATTGGTGAAGAAAAGGGATGGCGATTACCGTTTCTGTGTTGATTACAGAAAAATCAATAAGATTACTAAATTCGATGCAGAACCCATCGGGAATCCCGATGCCATGTTCCAGAAAATGCAGAAAGGGCGATACTTTTCCAAAATGGACCATGCGAAGGGATACTGGCAAATACCGATGAGCGAGGATTCGCAGCAATTCACTGCTTTCATAACGGAATTTGGTCTGTTTGAATTCAAACGTATGCCATTCGGGCTAGTAAATTCAGGAGCCACGTTCACGAAAATGATGCGCTACGTTTTGAAAGGACTACCGACTACGGACAGCTTTGTTGACGACATAATCACGTATTCATAGGACTTCGAGAGACATCTAAGAGACGTAAGAACTGTTCTGGAAAGGCTGCGTAATGCACAATTGACCATCAAGCCATCAAAATGTATGCTGGGCTACACTCACATGGAGTTCCTAGGCCATGAGAGGGTAAGTTGCAGCCATGTGATTTAAAGATCAAAAGCATCTTGGAATGTGAACGTCCACAAACCAAGAAACAGATAAGGTCATTCCTTGGTTTGATTGGTTATTATCGCAAATTTGTGTCAAACTTGAGAAGGAATGTCTGGCACTCGTTTGGGGTGTACAGAAGTTCGAAATCTACCTCTATGGCAGGGAGTTTATTTTGGAAGTAGATCACCAGCCCTTGACCTACATCAACAAGGCTAAGGTCACAAATGCCCGAATCATGCGCTGGGCGTTGGCTTTGCAGTCATATCACTTCAGAATCAGTTATATTAAGGGTTCGGAAAATCGAGGTGCAGACTTCCTCAATCGGCATGCTAGGTACGAATCTTGTGATTAAAATTAATGAAATATGTAGTTTCATCTTGTGTTGGGGGGTGTTGTCAAGATTCTAGACCCATGCCATGTACATGTACTCAGTTAAATTCCTCTACAAATATTGTGGTCTGTGCTTGGTCCTGATATCTTGGAGGTTATCAAAATAAAGGGGCTCTGGTATTTCAACTAACCATGAGCACTGGCAATTTGAAACAAAGGGGTGTCCAGTTTGATAGACCGCAGATCCCTTGAATTGTTTATTTTCCACCCAATGTTCCCAGAAACTTAGCAACCCAACTCAGTGCCGTCGTAGTCTTTGTGCAGTGAGGACGCTCGTAAAGTGCCCAAGGGGCAGAAGTTTTAAGTGTATCTGTGTTGGATACCTTTATTATAAAGAACTGGGGTAAATATTACTTTTATGAATTAATTTAGTTTTTTTTAAGTACATTTTTGCACTCAAACATAAACTCTGCTAGCCTCTGAGTTAATTTCTTTTGATGTACACAATTATCAATTATTGGATGAATTAATGTTTATGTGAATGTTCAAATATAACTTGAATTCTTGTGTAAATACTGAAATAATGCATTTGTTTATGTGTTGTTAGACCGTTATTCCAACCATAATTGATTTAATGGTAAACTGTAAATGCTGGCCGTCTACATATTGTGTAACTGTAATCACCGAATATCACGGTTGGGGATTATTTTACTAAATTAGATCCCAGTTTCCGGGTGGGTGTTGCAGACCTACGTTGACGGCTGTCACCCAACGGGAAGTACGCCATAGCCGTGTGCGAGAGGCATTGTCGGTGACGAAGGTCGGTTAGGTACGCACCAACTCAGCAAAGTGCAGTGGGGTGCAGTTCTAAGGTGACCAAGTTTAGAGCGCCACAAGGGCCAGGTTGTGCCAGGACGCTGAGGGCTAGACAGAGCCAGGAAGTCAAGGGCCAGGTTGTGCCAGGACGCTGAGGACTAGACAGAGCCAGGAAGTCAAGGGCCAGGTTGTGCCAGAGAGCCGAGGGCCAGGCGAGAGATCTCGTTGAGTATTGTATCGGGTGTGACACGTGACATTTTAGTCGGCCAGTGACTTATTTGTTTCTTCATTTGTTACTATTACCTGGTAGTCATTGAAACATTATAATTAAAATATGCATGCGGTCTCTACTAACCCTAGTAGTTTGTTTTCTTTGAGTTAATGTATCATATGTGAAGATTTTCAATTAATTAAATTGTTCAAAATTCCATCTGTCTCCATCATCATTTCTATGATCAAGGCTCGAACCGCTTGTCAGTCATAAATCACTCCGTGACATGGGGTTTGGAATTGCCTTTCATATTGGTCTTAAAAACAGTTGGTTCGAACAAAATTAAAGGGACTGCCCAGTGAACAATGATCAATATGTTATAACAGATTCTACAAAAGAACAGTACATGTATACAGAACACGGCGCAATAATGAGAGAGTGATGCTTCTTTATGTAGGTACCATGATATGTTTAAAAACATGCAATGACTTTAATAGTTTTCAAAGTACACTATCGGTTAATAAAATCGACCCCTTAGCGCGTTAAAACTTGTTTGTAACAGGAGCTGTATGCACCCATTTAGGTTTAAAAACAATCTTGAAAATATAGTTTAGTGACGATAGGATGAAAACGATGGGGGCATAATAAATTATGAAGATCGGAGAGGTTGGCGCATTTCGTAGATTTGGCCCCTTCGAAGCTGCATTGTCACCGTTGACATTGGGTGTGATACTCCGAAATAGGAGACACAGTTTGATTTTTTTTAAATGCTTTTCAGTGGAATATCAAATTTTATTGGTGAAGTAGAATTTTATATTTTCACTGTTGGAGCAGTGAAAATATAAGATTGTATATTGAAGCAGTGAAAATACTAGTATAAGATTTGATATTTTCAATATAACATAAACCGGACTATTTTTCCATAAATATCATCGATCTACAAGTAGTGGTTACAACCCTTGGTAAATGTATATACATGTGCAGAATGTACATGCATGTGTTTACATAAAACACATTATAAAATTCAAGAAAAATATAATTGAGCGACAACGACTCACAAAATATGGAACTTTTTAACGACCATACTAACGAGTGACCGTTTTGGAATCACTTAGACGTCATTTTTATGACGTCAGAACACACGAACTTGTGACTCTCTCTCTCTCTCGCGCGCGCGCGCGCGAGCTCTCTCTCGTTCTATATATAGTTAATCCGGATTAAGATTTCAATACATAACAAAAAATGCATTTATTTGAAATATGCCGACCGGTTTCGCCAAGCTCATCAGGGCATATCACACATACATATATGTGAATAGCCGCAAGTTCAGCTATTAAATTTGATGTCTTCTTTTTGGAATACATGTTATATAAGGCAAACGACGACGTAAATACACTTGTGTAGGCATACTAGAACATGTCGATTTTAGCCTTAATATGTTTTTGTATTTTCTAAGAATAAAATTTCTACTTATCCCTTAAAGCGACCTGTCTATAATGACATATGATCCCAAGTCGTTTTCCCTTATATATAAGAGTCCGTTAACAAAAGTAACCATACAACTTTGAGAAAACATATGTTTTAAATCAATATAAAGATATTACAATGGTGTTCAATTCACTAAAGTGGGTCTATCCTACAAATATCGACAGACAGTTCCCCTGCTGCAGTCCTATGCACATTATAATGATATTTATAACGGATCAAATTAAATGATTGTTCTGAAAAAACGTACTTAACGTGTTGTAACAAACAACGTGAAATTCTTAGTGTATTTTACGTGTAACCGAGACTTGTCTTTCTCTTTTTCTAATTTCACAGCTGAACCAATAATGCTGCACTTTATGTTTGTTTGTTTTTTTTTTTTACATTTTATTTCTCGCCAAAGGTACCAAGCTAGGCTTCTTTGTATTGTACGTTTTGGTAAAAAACAACAAACACAGAACTGGCACTACAATCGTTTTTACGAGCCATGTCGTGGGAAACCCGGTCTTAATGCATGTGCGTAAAGTATCGTCCCGGGTTGGCCTGTGCAGTCCGCACAGGCTAATCCTGGACGGCACTTTCCGCTGTTATGATATTTTCTGTTTCAAGGAAGTCTCTTCTAAACATAAATCCACTGTAGGCGGAAAGTGGCGTCCTGTATAAGACTGTGCGGACTGCACAGGTTAATCCGGGACGACACTTAAAGCACATGCATTAAGCCCGGTTTTCCCACGACACGCCTCGTATGTGTTACGTCATTTGAGAATTACGCAACGTTACGTATCAGCTTTATTGTGTCAGTTTCAGGACTGGATGGACGCACAGTCTGGCAGTCCCGGTTTTCCCTCGAAACGCCTCAATTATAGTTATTGCATGACATATAGCTAGCAAGTGCACGTTACATGCACGCACGAACGCGCGATCGAGAACCTTGAAAGAAAAAGTCGACTAACATATTTATAAATAAAAACGCCTGTTCATATAAATATTTATTTAAGACAATATATATATAACAATATACAGAGTAAAACGTAACGGATATAAGGAATGTTTCGGTCTAAAACGACGTACTCTTTCCCTTTAAAAGTACAATTAATCGTTAAATACCAAAGTTTAAATACATTAATTTTATACGATAGTTATTTTATTTATTTCATTAGTATATATCGTCAGCTGACTTCAGCGTTACTGCCGGTCTGATCCTTTGCTGGCACGGACACTCCATAAATAAAATGAATAAATAAATAAATAAATAACGTATTGAGCTCTCACAAATGTTATAACAAGCGTCCACGATGCAAATCATGGACCAATACAACAAAAACAAACACAAAGAAAAAAGCAACATCAAAATGTACTCATATATACTTAAGAACAACATTATAACAGAATAACAGTAACAAAAATCTTCGTCAGCTCTTTTCGTGAGCGTCATCGAAGCTTTAAATTGTTCTTCCATATACTCGCTAATTTTTCTATAGATAAAGAACACAATTACCGGTATCTTTGTTAGACTACCAAATAAACAACGCAAAAAGAAGTCCCGATTCTGAGCGGAGCATAGTAAAAAGTAGTTCAAATTTCAATTGCCAAAATATATGTCAGATCATGTTAGAATCGAAATAATTTTATTATTATCGTTGATTATCGGCCAATAAACAACTCTTTTTCATTATGATGCGTGGCTATTAAACAACTCGGTCTAACGCCTTCGTGGTTTAATTCCTACGCATCAGAACTCCAAATCGTTGTTTATTGGCTGATAACCAATGATAAATCGAAATTATTTCTTAATAAAACGTCATTACTGTTTTTATAAAAACCGCGCTCGTCAGTGCGTTTAAGCAAACAGGGGCCGTAAATATGTTGGTAATGTCGTTGAGTAATGTATAGCTTATAATAGAATACCTGGTAGTGGCAATATCGTGAATAAAATATACAACGCAAAGCTCATTATCTACAGATGCGTTAGCTGAATTATCTTTCGCGAGGACAACACACATTTTAACGTGTCGAAAGCAATTTGTGGAATTTCTTGAGATCAAAAGTTGATATTAACCTAGTTTACTATCTCGCGCAAATGTTGAAATCAGTTCGTAAATCAAACGGTGGTGATCGAGATCTGAAATGTATTACGCAACATAGTAGTATACAACTCCTCTTGCTAAATGCAGATGAACCGGTATATGTTTATCTGTACAGCATACAATTATTAGTATTTATTACTGCTCAACCATTGGTGCTTCCGTTATATAGGCCAGATTACCGTGTCCGTTCTTTTCTCCATCCTTATGCTCCATTGCCGACGATTCGGGTGGAGCGTCCGTCGAATTCCCATGCACGCTGCCCGAAAAAGCAGTCTCTTTAGTCCTCATGGAAATTCCCGTGTCGCTTTGAGGTCGCCTGCTTCGAAATGACGTTATATACGGCAGATAACAGCAGAAGAGACGCATGTAGGTGTCGTAGACGTTGCGATTCAGGACCATGTAAATGACGAAATTGATGCAAGAGTTGATCATCTCGAACAGGAGAGCAATATCGCTACGCGTGAGGAAGAGATTGTGGTAGGTCTTGAAGTATTGGAACTCTGGTATTTCGATAGAGCAGCGGAGGAAGATGTCCCCGGGCAAGAGGCAAATGAGATACACGATTGCGACAGTGAGGAGCATTCTGGTGATTTTCTTCTGGTCGTCTTTACGTTTGGTGTCCTGGACAGATGCCGTCTTTTGAAACCTGTTGCTGCGGCGTAGAAGGATGACGATGATCGTGTTCAGGAGAAAAACGATAACCACTGGGATGTGACGGAAACCGATCGGCAGGAAATATTCGTTGTAGATCTTCAGACCTTCCACGTGGTTCTTGGCGAAGTCCGTATACGCGATAAACGGTTTCTTGCCGACGTAGGTGTAAGTGTATTGAGGAGGGTAGGCAGCGAGTCCACCGAAGGCGATGACGTAGCAGGCAACGACCGCCGCCAGAATGCGGCGTTTGGTGATCAGAGTCTTGGCCTTCAAAGGCAGCCCGACGGCTATCACTCTTTCTACGGAGATGAGGACGACGAGGAACGTTGAGGTACGGCTGAAGGCGGTTTTCACGTAGTGCATGTAGTAAAAAGACGTATTGGAGACAATCACCGATAGGAGTTCATCATACCTTGATATAATACACGAGCTCTTTCGGACCATGTTTGTGGCCAAGAAGAACATGTCAGAGAACGCTAGACCGATCAGAATAATCGACGTCGTGGAGTTGCGAAGCTTGCGCTGAAAAAGAACGATCAAGCTGCAGCTGTTCCCAACTATGCCGACGACGGTGAGGAATGGGAATACGTAGCATTGCAACGAGTCCGTGATGGCGTCGGCTGTTTCCTTCGATACGATGTCCTTTGGATTGTTCCAAGGCGGATACCGGACTGGGCCTCCTCCTCGACCGGAAGTTGCCGCGGTTGTGGACTGGTTTGTTGCGTTGAAATCCATAGAAGGAGTTGTTACGTTGAAATCTGGCCAACCAGTCACGTTTAGTAGAAATTGCTCGTCCATGGTGTCCACGTGGAAGAACTGACCAGTCTGCAACAAGCAAAATAGTCAGAACTGACCAGTCTGCAACAAGCAAAATAGTCAGAACTGACCAGTCTGCAACAAGCAAAATAGTCAGTTACACGTAATTATATTGTATGTGTGTATAAATACAGAAATACATGCACAGCAATAAAAATCAAAATATATTTAGATGGTTGGATAAACATATAAAGTAATTATATTCTCAGTCGATCGCAATATGATCGGAAACATGTACCTTTGCGCAATTCAAAAAAATAAAGCATTAAGTATATTAACATGTATTTATTAATGATTTATATAATAATATATTAATAAATTAGTATATTCATATTAACATACTATATTGTGATCTTCAAATGCCATTACAGTTAACCATAAAATGCGTATTTAAGATAAAAAAATAACTTAAAAGTTAGGGTAAATACCTCGATCGCAACACCACTGAACGTACGTGTTATAATAAAATCCGCAAGGTGGAACTTCGAACTGAACTCCAAAAATGCGCATTTCATCCTTCAGTAACTATTTATACTGGCAGACCAGGCCAGTTAGGAAAAGTCGGAAACTTATAATTAACGTGCTGACGTTACCAGTAAAGGAAGCCGTGGTAAAATGTTCAACGTGAGAAAAAATCGTGGCTCGTATTGTTATAAAAATAATTGTTATACATCGGTTAAGCAAACGATTGTTATTGACTGGAAACAATGGTGCCGAAAGACAATGAAACGTAATTGTCGCTTTTAACATAGAGAAATATCAGTTTTTGGAAGGTGTTGTTTGGAATGAATCCGAATACATTCGTGTTTTGCAGATGTGCGAACGCGGACGATATTATATTACACATGTCGCCAATACTGTGGACTGGAGACGAGGTCGGGTATTAATGATTGCTTAATAAGTGTGGAATATGATGGCACGGGGACAAAGGTAAAACACAGTTGATTTGGCGAATTTATAACGCCAGTTTTTATAGGGTAGCTATAGGTAAGTGAAATTTGTTATGCTATAGAGAAACCTGGATACTATATCCAAGTAAAATATAATGGCGAACATTTCCGCGCAGAAGTTGCCTGATGTTTCAAGTTCATTAAAGCTGAACATTTCCGCTATTTATTTTACACAACTCATTTTGCATCGTAGTTGGCTCTGTTAACTTTTAAACTAGCTAACCAGTAGTCCGGGATGAATAAATCCAAGTATTTAATTGGTTTAAATTAACTATACTGTTCATAAAAGAAAACGCGACATCTAAGATACGGTTGATAAGATTCGCATTAATTAACTGTATCAACCAGTCTCTTATTTTCACACACATTTCAGTATGTTTAGTCGTGTTAAAGAAATGAAAGTACAACATATTGGCGTATTTTCAACAATGTTGTAAAGAATTGGAAGTGCAACATATTGGCGTATCTTAAACAATGTTGTACAATCAGAATGTAAAAATAACGGGAACACTGCAAGTTAAGCAGCAGCTAATGAATTGTAGAAAAAAAAAACAAATGAAGAGTGCTCTGTTTAGTAAGCAATGTGACGCAACAAGCGATGACGAAAACGGCAATGTTATGTTTAAATGTGTATTAGTTGATTTTTTAAGAAACCCCCCCCCCCCCCCCACACCTTTATGTACCGGTTATCCGATACATAATCGAGTTTCGAGTTGTCATGCCTGGAAACCGGAGTATGCGATGGAACCCTTACTTGTACGATACATTGAACAACAACCAAACTCACATGTGCCTGGCGGCACCGAACCCGGCTTGCCTTATTGAGACACCAATGTGCCAACCACTGCGCTAAGGCAACAAGACATTAGGTGCCACTGAATACGTAAACTATATTAATTTAAACCTATTTATTTTAGCTCGATCGTGTTGAAAGCCTGAACGTATTGAGACGCTTTTTGTGAGTCCGTTTCCTGGGTAGAACTAGTACGTGGTGTCTTTTGGGAATCCGAACGCTCCCCGAGCAGGGATCGAACTCAAGACCTCCCTATCGCAAGGCGGACATTATATGAATTACAGCACTGCGACTTAGAACCAGTACTTGGTGTCTTTCGAGAATGACCGAGCAGGGACCGAACTCACGACCTCCCATTCGCAAGGCGGATATTACCGGTATATCCATTACAGAACTTCGACTCAATTTAACTATATTCACAGTGAGTACTGTCTAGTAGTTTGCAATACATCCCGAGAGGCTTAGAATAATATAACGACGGAGCTTGCTGAGTGACAGTGATTCAGATAAGTTTTGGGGCAGAGGGGAAATGTACCCTCAACCAGAATTTATAAAGGGAAGTGTACACTCAATCCAAATTAAATGGGGGTAAATTTACCTTCAGTCCAAAATTAATTGGTTTGTTTAAAAGAGCAAAAGAATACGATGTAGCAACCTTCAATAATGCAGTAGATAAGTCAAGAAAAACGTTTGAATAAGGAATTTCGACATATTGACACTTTTAACAGTCGGATATCTTTAATGGGTCTATTTTCCATTTTCATGTACACACAACAATTTGTGCGTAAATGTAAACCCTGATTGTATTTTCTGTGCGTATCTTGTTGATTTAAATGCGTAACTTACTCGTATAAGCACCAAGCTGATCAGGTAGTCTGTAAGTGACCTAGTAAAGCAAAGCACATCAGGCAGCTGTAGATCAGCCTGACACTGGTATAGTAGCATGAAACAAGAGGGCCATGATGGCCCAAAGCGCTCATCTGAGTACACGCACAGATGAAGACCATACTGTTGTGACAGGTTTGAAAACAAGGATATCAGTGAACTGATCGATGCTCCCCAATGCGCTTTGCCAAGTAATGGGAAAGCAATCAGAAGAGCAGAGTCCAGACAAGAATTCTGCTCTATATATTAATTTCAGCAATCATCAAAGTCCCATAACTGTAAGACAAGAAACGTGTATATGCCACGAAAAGCAAATTAAGAAATAGTCTTTTAGTTATTCATTAGGACATTAAAAAATCCTGACCCTGAACAGAAGTATGTTTATTAAGTGAAAAAGAAACAGTAACCTTGACCCCTACCTATCCCATATGCAATCGCAAGTGAGGTTTCAACATAAGATATCTACATTTGAACTAACATCACAATACCTATATTCATACTTGAGCTGTTGAGCGTAAACCGTTTCTTTTATTTTTGGTAATGGTGACCTTGACCCCACCCATCCCATATGCAATCCCAAGCGAGGTCTCAATATAAGGTATCTACATCAGAAGTTTCATTAACATATCTAAATTTGTTCTTAAGTTATAGAGTGGAACCCTTTTTCTATTTTTAGTAACAATTACCATGACCCCACCAACCGCAAGCGAGGTCTAGATAATAAGGTATCTACATATGAAGTTTTATTAAAATATCTGAATTTGTCTTCTAGGTATTGAGCGGAATCTGTTTTTCTATTTTTAGTATGGTGACCTTGACCCCACCCACCCCATATGAAATTCTAAGTGAGGCCTTGATATAAGGTATCTATGTATGAAGTTTCATTTAAATCTTGACCTGGACCACACCCACTCCATATGCAATCCCAATCTAGGTCTCAATATAAGGTGTCTACATATGAGGTTTCATTAAAATATCTCGATGCGTTCTAAAGTTACTAAGCAGACACTGTTTTTCTATTGTTTGGTAATGGTGAGCAGAACTGTTTTACTATTGTTTAGTAATGGTGACCTTGACTTTGACCCCACCCACCCCATTAGCAATCCCAAGCGAGGTCTCAATATAAGGTGTCTACATATGAAGTTCCATGAAAATATTGCACTGCGTTCAAGTTATTGAGCGGAAACTTTTTTTTAGTAACGGTGACCTTGACCCCACCCACCCCATCAGCAATACGAACTAGGTCTCAATATAAGGTATCTACATATAAAGTTTCATTAAAATATCTCAATGCGTTATTGAGTTATTGAGCGGAAACCGTTTTTCTATTTTAAGTAACAGTGACCTTGACCCACCCACCCCATATGCAATCCCAATGGAGGCCTGGATATAAGACATGTACGTATTAAGTTTTTATTAACATATTTCGATGCATTCTCAAGTTATTGAGGGGAAACCATTTTTCTATGTTTAGTAATGGTGACTTTGACCCCACCCACCCCATATGCAATCCCAAGCGAGGTCTCAATATAAGGTATCTAAAGTTTTATAAAAAAGATCTCAATGCGTTCTCAAGTTATTGAGTGGAAACCGTTTTTCTTTAAGTAACGGTGACCTTGACTTTGACCCCACCGACCCCATATGCAATCCCATGTGAGGTCTCGCTGTAAGGTACCTATGTATGAAGTTTCATTACAATAGCTCAAACCGTTCTCGAGTTAATCAGCGGAAAAGAATAGTTGTGCCTTAAAAGTCCCATAACTCTTAGAAAAATCATTGAAGTGGAAGGTTCTGGTTCAGTGCACACCTCCTCTGGCTAATGAAGCTTCCTGTAAAGTTTCATTGAATTCCGGCCAGTAGTTGCATAGAAATAGACTAGACAAGAATTGTGCACTAATGCTTATTTCAGAAATCTTCAAAGTCCCATAACTCTTATAAAAATCATTGAAGTTTCATTGAATTCTGGTCAGTAGTTGCTGAGAAATACTCTGGACAAGAAAACGGGACGGACGGACGGACGGACAAAGCGGCGACTATATGCTCCCCCGAAAACTTTTCGGGGAGCATAATAAGGTATCTGAACAATACGCATGTTTCCGCAAAGGGGGATAGGATCGGTTTGATTTAAACAGGCTGTTAACCAAGTTTGCAAGAAAATATAGGAACAATATAGGAACAATTTCACCAAAAATATAGGACTTTGGGTCCATTTTTTCGAGAAAATATAGGAATTTTAGAGTAAAAATACTTCATTATATGGATGAGATGCGATCACATTTTAGCCTGACAAGTCATAGAGTTTGTGTGTTAATGAACAACACATTTGCTAAACATATTCATTGTAATCAATTTGCAACAGAGACATGCATGCCATGGCCTAAAAATAGTTTGTGTATTTAAGTTTGATGCGAGCGAAGCGAGCCAGAAAAAAATCAATGCATAGGTACACTATATATAATTCTGCTAAATTGCAGGTCAGTGTTATGGGCCTGGGTCAGTGACCTTATAAAATGACCCTGAAGACACGTGTGAAATTTTAATTGAATATCTGTAGTTGTTATAGAGATATAGAGTTTGCTTTGTTTGCGACTGTTATTTATTTCGAATATTTTATTCAAACCACTCCAAAACTAATAATCTTGTCATCAAATTGTTGATACATACAAAAAACTCTTACAAGTAAAATTTTGAAATATAATGTTCAATCAAATGTTGATATATCAAATGACCATGTTTCAATACGTCAGTGAAATGGGTTCAGAATATTTGGCATATTTGAACTAGTAATATGATGCACACATATAAACTATTTAACAATGTATATATACAAAACCATATTTAACAAAATAAACATTATGATTAACAAGGAGGTCATAAATGTAGCATGATTCTAAACGTTCATGTCTAAAAAAGCATTTACCTGGCATCTTGTAAAAATGCTTAAAATTCGTAACATGTTTTTGAAAACAGCTCAGCTATTGTCCACAAACCACCTATTGAACAACCTATGCTTACCAAACTAACTTGGAATATACTAAGATTTGTCTATTTTAAGTTATTCCAATAACAAAGTGCATAACAGTGATAGTTTTCCATAGAGTTTCTTCAGTGAAAGCAAGCCCTCTTCGAATTGTTTTTTTAAAACAGTGTTTATTTCAACAGCTAGATAACCAATACATGTCTCTAAAAGTCTAAAGTTGATATTTTATTGACTGCAAAAAATGTAAAGGCACATGGTCCCCTTGTAAACATACTCTGTTTTGATAAACAGTTTACGTGGTTAACACTGTTGTTGTTTTTTCAGATAAAGAAAACATTGTTAAATCTATTGCTGTATTTAAAACCGTTAAATGAGTATTATCATTTTTGTATTCAATTGTTTACTTTGTACAAAGAAAAATATTTCCACAAAGTTTTACAAATTGTATGACAAATATCCCCCAAAAGACTAAGTTAAAAAAACATTAACGCAGAATTGAATGTAAACTATAAAGTATCAAAAGTAGCTTTCAGTCTGCTCTCACAAACAACTTCACATATACATTGATTTGATTTCAGCTGAAAGGGACCAACAAAACTTATTATTTCTAAACAAATTGTTTGTATACCGGACAGTTTGGCAGTCAAAAGGAGGAAATCAGCAGAAATTAGGATAAAAATCACACCCCTGCAAATACATACATTATGTTCAACACATTTACAATTGACCTGTAAATAATCACTCACATGGATATAACAATTTAACATCAGGATGAGCAAGTTTTCCTAACAAGGTATCAGTAATCAATCACTATATTACATACTGGTATATGAATATCACGATACAACATTGGTCTTTGTAACAAAATCCTAATGCAATCAACTGGCACGATTTCCTAACCAAGCATCAAAATCAACATACCAAGTTAGACTACCGTTTACAGGAGCTATCCATGTTACCGGGTATTTCTCATCTTTTATACTAACTTCAGAAATTTTATGCAATATCTCGTGCTTTTCATATCCAGAAACCAAAATTGCTATATTATGGGCCCGATTTATTAATTTTGGCAACAAAGTCAAGCGACCTTCTGTTTCGAAGCTTTTCGGCGCTGACGAATAAGACACTAATCTGTCATTATCACTAAGATGAATACTATTAGGAAATAATGAGGCAACATGGGCATCTGTACCCAAACCCAGAACAACAAAATCAAGTTTTAAATCTGAGATAATTCTTTCAATTTCATTTTCATACAATGCATCTGCTTTGCTAGACAGATCACACGACTTTCCTCCCAAATTCACGGGCATCGGATGATTATTGAAATAGGGAATACCAATGAACTTGATCAAGTGTTCATGTAAGGAGTAGAAATTGGACTCCATTGTGGAATAGGGTACGCATCTTTCATCTACTTGCCATATATGAGTTTGTTGCCATGGAAACTGGGGATACTCTTTTGCCAGCATTTCAAACAAATGTACAGCTGTTTTTCCACCCGAAAAAGCAACTGAAAACATTCGGTGCTCTTTTATAGCTTTGGTTGCAACATTCAAAATGTCATCACAGAGTAACTGAATTAATTGTGTGATTTCAGTAACATGTAAAGTGGCGTTCCTAAATTTTGGTGGAATGATCACTTGTTTTGACCTGTCAAAACTTTCCAAATTTATCCTCATTTCTGGTTTTATAAACCTTAGTTTGAATGCCTCTACCGAAAAATTTAGATTACTAGCTTCATACTCTTTGTAAATTCTTGGCACAGTAATGGAACTAGACTTTACTGCTTTGTCCCAAATATCCCAAAGCACAAGCAAACGTTCAGCCGAAACAAACGTTTCTCGTACATCATGATAGAGATCATTTAAAACTGTAAAATACGCTGGCAAGTCGTTAACTGGAACACCGTAGTAAAAGTCACTGGGACTCTGCCCATGGATCATCGTGTCTTTCGAAGTCATCGGCAGTTCTTTCATGCCACTAGGCCATGTGGGAGAAAAAAGCGATCTCGAGACAAGGATTCCAGCAGACGGGACTGAACCATGACCAATCTGGAAAACTAGCTGCCGAGGGTATTTTGTGAACGTCGAGTTTCCGTCAGCGCACCCTGAGACACAGAAATCTTTCTCCCGGAAAAGAATCCGCACATAACTTGACCGCTCATCCATGTGTTTGCCGGACATGATTACGAATGGTACTTTTTGCCATCGGGAGTTCTGAATATGCAACAAAGCTGCTGCGAATGTGGGCGTCAGATGAGACTGGTTCGTGTTCGAAAGCTCCTCCCTAGCTTCCGCTAAGTATTTGCTATTTTGTCCTGTTACCAATGCCTCTGGATCCACTGGTGCTATTCTGCGCAGAACTGTTAGCTTAGACTGCTCAACATTATTGTTATCTGAAACGTTTCCTGGTAGTTCCATCGTAACAAGGGCAAGTAACTCTGTTAGATGATTCTGCATAACGTCCCTTATTACGCCTGTCTGGTCGTAGAAATCAACTCTTCCTGAAAGTCAAGGAGTTCACATTGATTTCACAACCATGGATACATCATATTTATTTTATTGGAGGTGAAAATAATGAGTTTATTTTTGGTGTTTTGGTGTACATAGACTATAACAGACATCATTCTGCACAGAGTAATTTTTGTGTAGTAATCGTTTTAATTTATACTATAGGCAAATAATAGTGTACTACTTTTAAAACATGCAAAATTTATGTATGAAACTGAGGGTAAAAGTCACGTGATCAAACATTGAAAAGAAATAAATAATTCAGCAAATTCTGGTCGCCTTTGGCCTGGGCAAGACTGCAATACCTAAGACTCCAATACGCTCCTTCATAACGACTTCCACTCTGTCGACATACTGGCTGTTAAGCAAGCCTTCCAGCCTCCCTCGGTTTACGTCCCTGAAAAGAAAATTCTACAATTGTGATGACAAATATAAATCAGGACCAACACTGACATTTGCCAACTTAACAAATGGCTATAAATGTG
Source organism: Congeria kusceri (assembly GCA_027627225.1). Classification (NCBI taxonomy): domain Eukaryota; kingdom Metazoa; phylum Mollusca; class Bivalvia; order Myida; family Dreissenidae; genus Congeria; species Congeria kusceri. The sequence continues at coordinate 53,874,702 of CM051027.1, read as the reverse complement.
AAAACTTGGCTTAACAAATAATAATTACTAGTATGTCTGGCTAAAACAAATAAACAACATATGAATGTCTGGCTACAACAATAATCAATTTATGTAACAATCAAACTTAGTTCTTCAGAGAAAATTTATCTCAAATAACTTTCATAAACACCAAGCTGTGACTGATGAACACTGTATAACATTTAGGTCTCCATAAATTAGTCAATTACAAGTTTCTTTATAGACACCAATGATTTTACAACTGCATTTAAATATGACAACATTTAACCAGTCAACTTTGTTCTTACCGGAATTTAAGAATCTGTTTAGTGACAGACTTGGCAAGGTAATGGTCAACTCTCCATACTTCATCAGTACTGAAAAACTTGCCAATAGTGTTCACTTGTTTAATTGCAGAGGACTTGTCCAGACCAAATGGCTTCTCGAGAACTATCTGTGTCAATGAAGAGTTGCAATTTTCCTGAATAAGCTTTGCTACACGTTCGTAAGCTGTGGACGGAACGGATAGGTAAAATACATTTCTCAGAGATGTTCTTAAATCTGCAGAAAGAGAGTATAATTTTGCACAAAACTCGTGATAGTGGTCTTGGGTCTTCAAAAGAACGTAATGTGACCTTGCCAGAAATGTTGGCCGAAGTTTCTGACACGCATTGTCATTTGCCTCGCATTTTACACCATCAAGAATATTATTCAGAATCTTTGTTCCATCTTCCTGCGAAACTCTAGCTCCGCCGTAGAATGAGATAGTGGACTTTTCGTTGTAGTTGTTTATAAAAAGGTTGAGCGCGCTACTCCACAGGTATTTCTTTGCAAGGTCCCCTGTTGCACCGACGATGACAATATTTGTATGATGGAAAGTGTGGGAACAAGTGGTATCCAGGAGCAGAAACAACAATCCCAGAGACAGCATTTCTGAAAATTAATGAAAGACTTTTAAAATAAAAACATGTCAACAGATTATTTTGTTAAAACTTGAATTCATACTATGTTAGCATGTAAAGTGGCCATTGGCTACTAAAATGTCTAATCTGCTATTAAATTTTTTCCAAATCTTTGGAAATTAAGCTTTTTTTTTCACATACTGAGGAAAATATTTCAAATAATAAATAACAGGTATCTTTATAAGTTCCAAAGTTTTTCTTCATATTTTGTAGTGCCAGTCTAACATTATTAAATTCCAAAAGGTTTGTAAATAATCATTTTGGTTTCTGCGCAGAATCTAAGTACTTGAAAGGGGTTTGACTTAATGGAAGATAGATAGATTTTGTCAACAATTTGTTACACTAAATGACTGAATTTCTGAAACAGGATGCCTGACTGTGAACATTCAGCTCTATGGTTTAAGATAACATATTTGTTGCAATTTGAGGTGTGAAATGTTAAGAGTTCCATTACTTTAAATGGTCTTATTATATTAAACTGGATATAATTTGTTCCTCGATGGAATCTTTGAAATAATGAGTGTTTTAGTGAAGAAAAATCATCCTATTTCTTGCACTACTGGGGCTGGTTTCCATTCTTTACCATTAAATTAGCCGAGAACAAGTACGACGTACATTCGATTTTTTTAAAATAATGAATAATAAATATAGACAAAGTAGAATGCCTTTATAACACATACTTTTTTTATATCCACGCAAAATAATATACATTTATGTAACAATAAAATAAATATAAAAAGAAAAGTATATTCGCATCTAACACTGGAGTTTTGTCCTTACAATACAAAATGGCGGCCTCCACAGCCCTCAGAATTTCTACAAGGAATTCTGCTCTGTTTTTGTGTGACATGCAAGAAAAGTTTCGGAAAACAATATCATATTACCCACAAATTATTGCAGTCTCGAGTAGAATGCTGGAAGCTGCGAAAATGCTCAAACTCCCGGTTGTTGTTACAGAACAGTATCCCAAAGGTGAGGGGGCGTCTCAAAGTGATTTTGGTCTGTCAGTAGGATTTGTTAAGTTAACACAGTGTTTGTTGTAAAGGCATCATGACCACTGAGCATAAATCCACTAACATATAAACCTTGCATACACGTCAGGCCATCCATTTGAATGTTTGATGCAGGAAGTCGTAAATTTTTTACTCCTATATTTTGGTCGACTATCCAGTTTTCTTGGCATAAACAGTTTTCAGGGTATTTTGCATTGTCACCGCTTACGTCATCGCCCGCGCTCTTGACTGAAATATTGTGTTTTGGTTGTTTCACAGATTGACATCTCTTTGTCTACGTGTGCAAAATGTTTTTAAAACAGATAGGAATGAGTAATAAACGAATAAATTTGATTCCATGTCTATTTTTTTATATTATTTATCTACCAATTTTTCACTCCACATTTGTTTCCATTCATGATTTTGTATTAAGAAGTCCAGACATTGAACGCTGTATTTATAACCGTTCAACGATAACGCAAGCAACACGAGACAAACTTCATCGAAGATAAATTGGACCATTAATGACATTTCAAGTGCATTTGGAGATGACCCTCGAAAACTTGTTTGTTTTGTCACAACCAAAATGGGCGACCATGACCAGACGCAAAGGTGAAAAAGTAAGGATGTGGAAAGAACTGCAAATGTTTTAAGATAACAGGAAAAGTGAATAGCATATTGTATTATCATATTTTCGTGAAAGTATATCAAGAAAAAGATAAAACACTTGCCACCAGTCATTTTGTAGCTTAGTACCATGAAAACTGTGTGGATCATCATAAGCATTAGTGTAAATCCATTTAAATGCATACATGTACTGGTGGGATCATATACAAATAAATGCTTGTATTTCAAGTGTGTTTTGTTGTTGTTCAAAAACAGTGAGTTTAATTTTTGGTAAAAAAACAACACAATGTTAACATTGATAGTCGGAAATCCATGCAACTGTCGTCTGCGGAAGTAAAATGACGTACACGTCATAATAAAACTGTGTGCACAATAAAATCTCAATTTGGAGCTCAGACAGTGTTTATGATAGTTTTGTCTGTGTACTACTTATAGCAGACAGTGTCTGACAATACATTATTTAACCCGCAGCCACGTGCATAGTAGCTACTTAGATAATTAACATCTAGTAAACTCTTTAAAAAGTCATGCTTCAGTATTTGTTTCAACATATTACTAAGGCATTCTATTTATATTTAAATCATATGATAGCGTGTTAAAAACAAACAACATGCGATAATTACTACTGTCAACATGAAACGGACCAAGTTTTACGTACCCCATTTCAAGCCTCATAGTTTACATTCGCAAAAAGGCAGACGAACATAACAAGTTTCAACACTGAGTTGGTTCAGTAAACAAAATTGTACCAAAATAAATGCATATTCGTCTGACATATACTCGCCCACCAGTAGTAGGTAAATTTTGACAAACGTAAAGCAGTTAAGGTGTTGTTTATGACAAATACATTTTTATTTCGACTTTTCGAAGAAAAAAGTCGAGTTATTGTCGTCGGCCTGTCGTCAGCGTCTGCGTTAGTTAAGTTTTTTGTTAAGTTTTCCATTTCTCAAAAACTATCAAAGGTATCCATTTGAAACTTTGAATACTTGTACACTATCAAAAGGGTAATTCATTACAACAAGGCAGGTAACCCTGTAATTTGTATTTCCAGAGTTATCTGCCCTTGTTTGGACTTACAACTTAGAATATTTTGACATTTTTTTGTTATATATAACATTTCTCAATAACTATCAAAGACATTAAAATGAAACTCAAGATACTTGTTGATGGTGCTGATCCCATTCTGCAGACATGAGGAGATAACTCTTTCAAGGATTTTGTTGGAGTTTTGACCCTTTTTTTTCAACTTTCAATTTTCGCTTTAGGTCAAATTTCTCAATACTTGTATGAGGTATTGACTTGAAACTCAAAGTATTTGATCACAGTGATGAATTTATGCTGTAGACAAGAGGAGGTAACTCTATCAAAGATTTTGGTTGAGTTATTGCCGATGTTTCAATTTAGAATTTTCGATTTATGTCACATTTCACAATAACTATAAGAGGTATTGACTTGAAACTCAAATCACAGTTATGAACCGATTCTGTAGACAAGATGAGGAAACTATATCAAGGATTTAGGTGGAATTATTGCCCTTTTTTCAAATTATAATTTTAGCTTTAGGTCAAAATTCTCATGATCTATAAGAGTTATTGACTTGAAATTCAACACACTTCATCACAGTGATGAAACCATTCTATCTACAAAAGGCCAGAATAATATCAAATACGATAAAAGTCGAGCGTCCAGAACCCGTAGGCAGTGCTCTTGTTAAATTCATGGTTGCCTCATAATGAGAACTTATGAAAATGAACCAGTAAACATTCAGTTTTCCCCCACTAAAATGGTCTTTGAGTGATAAGATGTTGCAGCGTATTTAGCCCTATAAAAAAAGTAACACTCAATTCAAAGGGTGACTTATTACTAAGACTACATCTGTATTTTGAGAGATTCTAATGTAACTTCATATTGTGATAAGAGGGCATTGAGAAGGGCAGAGTACAACAACCATAACTTTGTTGCAACATAATGTAACAGTTCCAAAATTATCACAGACACCTGGGCACATCAGTTTTGACCTTCCCCAATCATTTTTTTTTTTTATGAGGCATGGCGTATAGTGGGAAAACCAGGCTTTATGCATGTGCGTAAAGTGTCGTCCCGGATTAGCCTGTGCAGTCCGCACTGGCTAATCCAGGACTGCAATTTTCGCCTACAGTGGATTTATGTTTAAAAGAGACTACCATAAAACAGATAATACCATAAAAGCAGAAAGTGCCATCCTGGATTAGCCTGTGCGAACTGCACAGGCTAATCTGGGATGACACTTTGCGCACATGCATTAAGCCCGGTTTTCCCAAGACACACCTAATATTGTTTTTTCATTGAAAGGTCTGGGGCCAACAGTTTCTGAACTGGATGTGAGCAAGTGTCCTGTGTTTCCAAAAATGAAGTTTTCCATGATGATTCCTGAAGTAGTGGAGCATATGAAACAGTATCCTGGTAAATTTATGCTAAATATTTTTACATAAAAATGGTGTATGTTAAGTTCATACCATTTACGCACCTATCAATATATTCCCCCAGGGGGGGATCGGGGGGCATGAAGACTTTAGACTGAACACGATTCCTGACAGGCCGGAGTTTGACACGCCAGATGATGCCGGGTCCCAGGGAAGTAGACTTTGGTCAGATTTTAGATCCTGGTAATATTGGCCCCAAGGCCATTTGATACCCCTATAGCATCTCCCACTGAGGGGATTTAGACAAAAATGCTAGACTCTAGGGTTGGGAATTAGACCTCAAACAATTAAATAAAAATCAAATTCCTCTGGGTCAGACCGCTGCTCTCCTCTCTGGGGCAAAATATTGATAAGTGCATTATACTACATATACTTTTTGATAAAATTAAGAACTCTTTTAAGAAAGGTATAATGTGTTTCAGTCCAAGACTGGAAGTCACAAGGGATTCACAAGATTGTGGTAGAAGAAAATCTGTAATTTTATTAGACAAAATGATTGTGTTGAACCCTTGAAATTGTGATTTCACACTGTCATTTTTTGCTTGACATTTAATTATGCACATATTTCACATACTGGTAAAGTTAAAGTATGTATCAGGTAAAACATGTTAACTATAGTTGTGAAGCTCACAGTCATGTTTATTGATGTAAAATACACAGCCATCGTAACTTATAAAACTTATACAAATTAACTTTATTAATTTTATTGACATGCAATATAAATGTTGACCTTATAGACTGAAAAACAACAACAACATGTTATCTCTCTCTTTACAGATGTGAAAAACGTTCTGCTGTGTGGAATTGAGGGCCACGTCTGTGTACAGTCCACGGTTTTGGATCTCCGAGAACACGGGTATGAAGTCAACGTGATCGTGGATGCAGTGTCTTCCCGAAGCATGGTGGACAGGTGTGCGATGACTTGGTGAACATCATTTTAAAGGGACTATTTTCAACAAAAAAGTGGTAGCCACTAGCAACATAAATGATTATACATTGTAGAAATGCGCAATACCAAGTGATCTGAATTAAATAAATATAAATAATATACTACATAATGAGATTTTCGATGCAAACAAATGCTTGAGCCATAAGAACCGATTGTAATAGACACCGCTCTAAGCATTCGCGCTATTCTGCCTTGTTACAACTAACCAACTTAAAAACTAGTATGGTTAGACGATTGATTGGAAGATTATTTTTAGCTCACCTGAGCACGAAGTGCTCGGTAAGCTATTGGTATAGGGGACCTCTCCGGCGTCGTCTGGCGTCCGTATGCCGTCAACAATTTGGACCGTTATTGCGATAAAGACTACATTTTTTATTCAATCTTGACCTAACGTGCACAGTTTGTGTATGACCATAAAATTTCGGTTGGGATTGTTATTGGGTCAGATCACACCAGTAACACCAGAGTTATTGCCCCTTTTTTATGCCAAAAAGTTCAAAAATACCCTTTTCCAACCTATAGACTTAATTTTCCATCTTAACCAAACTTTCACTGTTTGAGTATGACCATCAGATTTCAGCAGACGCCAAAAATGGGCCAGATCGTGTTTCAAACACCAGAGTTATTGCCCTTTGTTTGTAAAAAATATACAAAAATGGACATTATTCGGGATAGAGACTTCATTATTCATCCAATCTTCACCAATCTTGCACAGTTTGTCTATTACCATGAGATTACAGATGAAGACGAATATAAGCAAGATCGGACCAGAAACACCAGAGTTATTGCCCTTTGTTTGTGAAAAAAAAAGGCAAAAATTGACATTATTCAGGATAGAGACTTCATTTTTCATCCAATCTTCACCAATCTTGCACAGTTTGTCTATGAATGTAAGACTACAGGTGAAGTCGAATAAAAGCATGATCGGGCCAGAAACACCATAGTTATTGCCCCTTGTGTTTGGAAAAAAACATCAACAAGTTATCAATGATTGGCTTGTACACACGATTTTTTATTCAATGTTGACCAAACTTACACAGTTTGCGCATGACCATAAAAATTGATCGATAAAATTTGATTTCCAACAGTTGCAAGACTTGCATGCAGTTATTTCTACATGCAACATTGATGTCTTCAGAGCCTGCATTAACATCATTTATCATCATTGGACAGAAAATTATCAAAGAAAAAGCAAAACTTGACCTTATAGCACAGCCATCGCAATTATCGCATTGCAACTAGTTCTCCAAAACTGTTTGGGAAAAGGCATCAAAATCTACTGTTTCTGCATTTTCCAGAATTGTCAATGACTTAATGAAAAAGGGTCAGGTAAAAATATAGAGAAAAATGATTTGATAACCCTTAGCAAAAAAAACGCACATCTACTACCCAACTCGTACTTTAGTTAGCCCATTGCACTAACCGATGTTTTAAATAAAAATTGATCCTATCCCCCTCTGCGTATTGTTCATATATGATCTTCATCTGTACCAGTTCTCAGGTGAGTGCTTTGGGCCATTATGGCCCTCTTGTTTATGATATTGCTGTGTTCCCAGGCATAGTCTCACTAAGGTTTCTTGTTCTTATTTTCTATGTTGTGTACTTCATTGTATATTGTTCCACTTTTTGACATTTGAAGTAACCATTAAACTAGCAAATAAATGGTTGTTCTTGTGAACTAAAGTCATTCTTGTAAGACATCTACTCTCTGACCTGGTAAGCAAATCTTTAAGTCTTTTTTCTTTGCAATACTGACTTTACTAACAAAAGTCGTGAAATTTGATGCCTTTAATCCATTCTAACCATGGCCCAGTGGTGTTAGAAACTTCACAACATATATCAACACTAAAACAGATTTTTTTCTACAGTGACTACACTTTTGAAACTACTGAAACTATTCAATTTGACAATTATCTGTTTTGTGTGTGTGTGTTTTTTTGCATGTTAGATTTCTCAAGTACAAAGCTCTAAGGATGTATCATGAATGTGGCATACCACCATGAAATTGTAGATTTCTATTAGGTGATTTTTAACATTTTTCTTTGTTTCGGGATGTAGGAAAGACCTGTTCCCATTTTCAGAATGTATGCCCTGCAGAGAATGAAGGAGGCCGGTGCCCATCTGACTACAAGCGAGAGTGTCATTCTAGGCCTTGTGCAGGGATCCGACCACCCCGACTTTAAAGCCGTGCAGAAAATCGTCTGGGACATCGCTCCGGACAGTGGGCTGCTTGGAAAAACTGTGAATAACGAAACAGCAGTGTAACTTGGTACAATAAAGAACTTTGTATTTTTGCAGTTTATTTTGGGCTATATTCCGTTTGGAGACTTATCTTTAGTTTTTGGGGAGTATTAAAATAACATTTGTTTACTGTGTGAACAATTTGATGTACCAGTATGTTTTTTGTGCCAAAAAGTGTGAAATTTTGCATTGACCTGAAAAAAAAATTTGGTTTGTAGTTAAAGTTAACATATGCCATAACTTGTCATTATATTAAAGATTGCAGAAAAAAATCAGGATTTATGTCTACCCCCACGTAGTGCGTAGGGAGACATATTGATTTTGTGCTGGAAAGTTGTATGTCTGGATGGGTGGATGTCTGTTCTACAGAAATTATTTTTGTCTGCGCTTGTTCTCCAGATTGTGACGAAACTTCACAGGATTGATCAGTACCAAGTCTGGTTGTGTTTTTCACATAACAGACCTTGTCTGCGCTTGATCTCCATAACCCCTTGTCCGATTTAGATGAAACTCAACAGGATCAGTACAAAGTCTACTTGTGCATATCGTCGTTGGCGCAACTTCACAGGATTGATCAGTACCAAGTATAGTTGTGCATATTGTTGGCGGCGAATGTTTGGTTGTGCATATCGTCGGATTTTGTTGTCCGCGGATTTTGGCCGGAGTTATGGCCTTTTGAAGTTTTTCACATACCAGACCTTGTCTGCGCTTGTTCACCATAACCCCTGGTTGGATTTTGACGAAACTTCACAGGATTGATAATTACCAAGTCGAGTTGCGCTTATCGTCGGTATGTTGTCATCTGCAAATTTTTGAGGAGTTACGGCCCTTGAAGTTTTTCACATAGCAGACCTTCCCTGTAACCCCCAGGTCTGATTTTGACAAAACTTATCAGGATTGATCAGTACCAAGTCTAGTTGTGCACATCTAGTTGGTAGTGGATTTTGGGCAGAGTTATGGCAGTGCATGGGGGAGATGTGTTTTTTTCAAAAACAAACTCTAGTCTTATTTGACATGCTTAAAAAATAACAATTATTATTGATATGAAATACCGTGAACATTTGCAGTGTCTAATTCTTAAGGACCTGTATTGCCGGTTATTGGTAACGTGATTAACAGGGCACATTTGCCATGTAAAGCTGAATGAAGTATTGACCCATGCATTTTTATTATCTAAAATATTCAATGTATTAGGTTCAGTTCGTATCTGTGATGTACATAATGTTACTAAATGTATACTAGCGGGGTAGGCTGATGGAACCACCAAATCTATATTGCCATTACCTTTGGTTTGTGGTTTTGCTTGTATTCTAAGCACTTTATGCTATTATGCTCCCTGACATTTTTTTTTCAGCTGAGCATAGTCGCCACTTTGTCCGTCCATCCGTAGTTCCTTCTTGTCTGGGCTATTTCTCTGCAACTTCTGGCTGGAATTCAACGAAACTGCATGGGAAGCTTTATAAACAAGAGGAGAATTTCATATTACCAGGACGTTCAGCTTCAATGATTTTTATGGGACTTCGAATATTTCTGAAATAAGTATATAGTGCACAATTTTTGCCCCGGCTATTTCTCAGCAATTACTGTCAAGATTTAAATGAAAGGTTATGGGAAGATTCATTACCAAGAGGTGTGCATATTACCAAGATGTTCCGCTTCAATAATTTTTCTCTAGGAGTTATGGGACTTTGATACCTGAAATTAATTTATAGTGCACAATACTTGTCCGGGCTATTTCTCAGCAACTACTGGCCAGATTATAATAAAACTGTATGGGAAGCTTCATTGCAAAGATGTGTTGATATTCCCAGGACATGCCGATTCTCATTGCATTTATATTGCTTGACGAAGCGCATTGGGGAGCATCCATCAGTTTTACTGATATCCTTGTTGGTTTTGTTTAAGAAGTGTTGAATTTATGCAAAAATTGTTTTATATTAACCAGATAATTAAACTGAAAAAGAAGTGTTGTTACAGATTTTCAGTCATAAATTAACTAGAGCTATCCCCAAAAGTGATTAATACCCACACATACCGCTTTGGTTGGGCCCGGCTAGCTCAGTTGGTAGAGCGCTCGACTGTCAATCCGGAAATCGTGAGTTTAAATCGCAGATCAGCCACATCACTTGTGTGGGGATTGGACATGAAATTATTTCTACGGCCATTCTCCCCCTGCCTCTGATTCAAGAAGGGCAGTTGTCAGTTACTGGCATATGTATGTGCACTTAGTACTGGTAAACCGCTTAGATAGGCCAAGCTTGCAGAGGAAAAGTGTATGTTAACTGACCGCAGTGATATGACTGAAATACTGTTAAAAACTGTGAAAAACCCAAACAAACAGTTACTGGCATAGGTGGTATTCGCACTTAGTACTGGTAAACCACTTTGATCGGCTAAGCTTGCATAGGAAGTGTGAGTAGGTTACGTGACTGCCGTGATATGACTGAAATACTGTTAAAAATGGCGAAAAATCCAAACACAGTTACTGGCATAGGTGGTATTTGCAGTTAGTACTGGTAAACCGCTTTGATCGGCTAAGCCTGCCCAGGAAAAGTGTGAGTAGGTTAACTGACCGCCCTGATATGACTGAAATACTGTTAAAAATGGCAAAAAATCCTAACAAACATACCGCTTTGACACAGATGAAGAGCTTTGCATTGACACAGAACAATGTATTGACTGACAAAATGACCTGCATAAGAGGAATAATGGCTTGAAATGCATAATGGAGAGTACAAGCGGAAATTCTTCACACATATTTGACCTTGACTTGTAACCTTCACCTCTGACTGATAAGCATGGTTTCATAAGTTTTCATCAAGGAGTCTCATTTTACGTTAAACGCCGACTTCGTGGTGTCCCCAAATGATAACAAGCAATTGGTACTGATATAGACGTGAATAAGGCACTTTGCGGCGACTGGTTTATGTCCAGAGCACATAATTTATGACCCAGCCTTTACTCTCCAATAGCCAGTCTGGCACAGCTGCCATGTGTATTTCGACTCGGCAATAACTGGGCAATTTCTTATTATGTTTTATCAAACTTGTGAAAACACAACTATCTGTTTGTCAGCATTCATTGCCTAATTAAAGATTATTGCTAGCAAGCTCTCGTAATATCAGCAGACACAACAGTTAATTAAAGGATTATCTTGTTGATAAAGAATGTGTGAAATTGGATGTCTGGATTATGTCATATGGACTGATTATCGGGTCTGTTTACATTTCGGACAGTTTTGACCAGCGGTTTGTTCTTGATTTTTTACTTCTAATATCCAAACATATAAGTTGTTTTTGACATGTCCATTTTATAAATTCAACGTATCTGTTTGGTGTACATTTTGTTCAGCTTATATATATTAAGGTACATTTAACAAAGCAAGCCAATTCGTTAATTTAGTAATTAATTTCAATTTATTTATGGATATATTTTGTCAACATCTTGTAGATATTTTAAGAGTGTATGTTTAAATGAAAAATCAAAGTTTACTGCAATTAACAATTATGTTAATATAAAAAATCTAAATATACTAATGCTTTTGTTAATGCCATTATGCAATTAATATACAGCACAGTGAAGTATAAATTTATAACACAATTACAACAATAAGATATAACCATTCCCTGACATGGAAACACGCAACGATGTTGCGAGTCCATAAAAAAATTGGCTCAAGATAAGTGTGAGCCCTGGTTTACGGTTTTAAAAAATGGTGGCGTCCAGTTGTTTCGTCATGTCATTTAAAGATGCAGAACTTATTCTAGTGATTCCTAAATTGCTTTGTGTTTATTGTATGACATTTCATATTCATGTTATTAAACTGTTGGTAGTGAATGACTTGGTGTATCAAATATCTATTTTGATATTGACAATTGCCTTGTATAAGGTCTACTTTCTTATATTTAAAATATGGCTATTTAGTATTTATTGCCGGTGTTAATTTAATAGCAGAATCACTATTGAAGACTTGTTGCACAAAACCCTTTGCAGGACATGGTCGAAGAAGAAATTGAAAAATTAGTTGCTTAGTTTATTACAAATATATATTGATTTTGACAACAATATATATAGAACAGAGCAGTTGAAGAAGAAATTATTGACAAAATATCAAGTTATGATGGCATTTTGGAGTAATTTTAATCACTATGGGCAATATAGGATTTTTTTCATTTTGCGCTTTTCGCTCACCTTCGATTTGATCGAAAATGGAAAAAAAATAATTTATTTGGCTCGCACGCTCCAATTTTTGGGGGACAAAATCCGTACAACTGATCAATTTGTTGTGGCCAAAGTGCAAATTAGGTCAAGGTCAAAGTGAGGTTGGGTGATATGGGTGGATAGGGAATGCGTAAGCAACAACAGTGCAACTATCCAAATGTTGTAGTAAGCAGTGTTGGTGCTAGACGAAACGGTAATATCTACTTAACCCTGTCACGGACAGAATGACGGACAATCACTATATAATGCCTCCCACATCAAGATGCCAGGGAGCATAAATATAAACGATCTAAATAAACATCAAAATTGTTGTCAAGCGACTGTAACGAATTTGATCATGGTTTGGATAGGTTGTTCTGGTGACTCGTTAGCCTGCGAATTTATGTTCCAATACGTAGTCGGAGCCAAATGATAATGAAGTAAATGTCATGTAAAATTTGTAATAACCAAACATGAATGAACATGGTCAAAATAAAGTTTGATTTTCTTAAGTATTACCAGTACCTAGAATACTTAATACACTCATCAAAATTGATTGTCAATCACTGGAAGGCCATCATTTAATTATTAATGGTTCAAGTGAAAACTGCCCATCATATGTATCAACTATTAAAGTAAAATGTATTTCTTGCTTGTATTAAAACATCATTAACATAAAACAATTTGGTGTCGTTTTTTTTTCTTTATTTTTTTCTGTGTACACAGAAACAGACATCTACTCGTCATTTTCAGACCGTAATCTGGCATTGGGGTTCGTCACTTTGATGGCCAGTTGCTGGGCTCGCTCGACAATCGACTTTCGCTTTTTGCTCGACACGCTGTGTGCAATCTCGGCAGCAAAAGTTCGGTTCTGCATCAGCAAGACTTCCAATTCCTACAAATTCACCAACTTGTAATTAAAAACTGCATGCTGCATAGATACCACAGTAATTTCCAATGTAAACAAATATTACATTATGACTTACACAAAATGCATACAAGACGAAATAAAACTAGCACTACTATTTTAAAATCTGGAATTGTATACATTTTTTATCGTTTCATTGAAACCCGTCATAATCAAAACTATTGTACTGCCACCTATAATACATTGTACTAGAGTTACACCAAAGATTACTAATTTAGAAAGTGCACACAGTCAGTCTTACTGTTACTACAATAACAACTTTGATGAGCGACAGATATCACCCCACAATATGGCCTTGTCAAAAAACTATTGCATCCATTCGAAAGAAATGGACAGAGAGAATGCTTTAATATGTGAATGGTCAACAGTGTATTTGATTTGGAAAAAATTAATTTCAATAGGAGCCATAACTCTGTCAACATTTAGTGGTTTGTAACCAAAGTTGAACTTAACTTGTATTTTATGATGTTACACCTATGTACCAAAAATAATTAAAGTATGTGAAGCCTTTCATGAGTTACTGACCATGTTTTTCGGGAATTTAAGTCAAAAAGGGGGTGGCCACAACTGTGTCAAAATTTTGTGGTTTGTAAACCAAAGTCGAACTTGACCTGTATTTTATGATGCTACACATGTGTACCAATAATTATTTAAATATGTCAAGCAATTGTTGAATTATCGTCAGGAAACCATGTTTTTAGGGAATTTAAGTCAAATAAAGTGCCATAACTCTGTCAAAATTTAGTGGTTTGTAACCAAAGTCGAACTTGACCCGTATTTTATAATACTACACATGTATACCAATAATTATTTGAATACTTCAAGCCATTCTTGAGTTATCATCCGGAAATCATGTTTTTAGGGAATTTTAAGCCGAAAAGGAGCCATAACTCGGTCAAAATTTTGTGGTTTGTAACCAACATCGAACTTGACCTGAGTTACCCTCCGGAAACCAAAAACCAACAGACCGACAAGCTCACTCCTATATACCCCCCTAAACTTCGTTTGTGGGGGTAAAAATACACTTACAATAATAGTTTCTAAAATGGGATAAGTAGAGACATGTCAATGAAAAGACTGTTATTATCTGACTTATGACTAATGTGAATGGCCACTGCGTAAGCCAATCTTCAAAATAAGACCTAATTCAAGACTTGATTATGTTTAAACTGGAGTTTAAAAGGGGCAGTTCATTTGTTTCCTAGCTACAATAAATAAACCAGGCACTGTCAGTGTCTCTAACAGAACATGAAGATGTACACAAACTGAAGACTTACAGCAACATTGTGTACGAGGAACTTCTTGAAGCCATCAGGCATGATGTGTCTGTGTTTTTTGTTGGTACCATAACCAATGTTTGGCATCAAGTACTGTCCCTTGAAGCGACGCCTCACACGGTTATCAATACCTCGTGGTTTTCGCCAATTAGACTGAAAACATTAATGAAAAGGATTTTTTTCCAAAGCAATTGAAAATTTAATGTTAATCCTTTTTTTCCTGTTAAATTATATGAACCTGATACTTAAAGAAATGACAGATTCTCATAGCATGCTGCTTCGCTTAATATTTTAAATACTTATGCGAAAGATCATCATGACATGACATGCATTTAAAATTCATTCATACTGATGACTTTTATCAAATGATGACATGTCATGCAGCACCAATGACACAATATTGTTTTAAAACATTTGATGTTTAATAGTGTTAAATTTAAATTCGTCCAAACAAGGGTTATCATTTTTAAGTAATAAACAGTAAACACATTACCTTAACTTTAAAATATCTGTCTGACTGATGGCGGATGAATTTCTTGGTCCTTTTCAAGACCTTCCTATCCTTGTTTAGAGGTCTAATGGCCCCCATCCTAAAACAGATTGTCGACTGCTGAACATCAATTGCATCGACAAACAACTTAATTTATCAATGGAAAATTGGAAAGTAAAAAAATAAAGACCTAAAACATCCAATGACCCAACCCCTTTGCTTCAAAACATAATGTGTTCAGTTTTTGTTAATTACTGAGATGCTGTCGATATAGACAATATCTGGTGTCTGACTAACTGCAGAAAGCCCATTCGAGTTGGAAAGTAGTTCATTTATATTGCAACACTTTGAAATTGTTCCCTCAGATTATCTATTATAATTTAACCTACTGAAACAGAATGGGAATTCATTTTTTTACAACAAATAAATGTTAAATTACGCTGTCCTACGGTGTGTTAAAAAAATCCCTGCTAAACAGCAAGTGTGATGTCACTCTGGATCGATTTTAAAGTACGTATGCACTGCCACAGAAAATTACATGTTAATTCTAAAGTTTTGATAAGACAAATGTTTTCCTAACTTATATGCCAAGACGTAGGGCATATGGTATAAAACCTATTCAATTAGCTGACAAATCAGTTAATCAGCGAACATCAGCTTCTGCAAGTTGGCAGTATTTGTTGCTGACAGAAACCAGTGTCAACAACAAAAGCTCAATATCGATGAATGATAAGTTTCGCTAAAAGCAACATATTTTTATGGCCATTTTAATTGTCCACAAACTTGATTGTACAATATGTAAACATGAAATGTGCGAGTAAAACAGATCTACACTGCATATGTGCACATTTCCACTAGCCGCTGTGATTTGTGCAATCAACTATGTTGATGTCTAAATTGACATGGTTGAAAGTAACATTTATTTCTGGCACAATGTTTCATGGTTTCCAAGAAAATTGGCAAATTGTGGTCTACAAGAAAAACTCTTGCAACAATCAGCAAGCTCAAAACTGTATTAGTGGTTTTGTTGAATGCCAACTTACCAAGAAATTTAGAGGAGACTATAATGAAACGGGTGTACAATTATCTCTTGTTATTGATTGTGTATGTGTATGAAATGTAAAGAAACATTGTTATAAGATGCGTCTGACTGCAGTATGTTGTATAAAGAAAAACTTTCCAACACATATATTAACTTTCAGCCATACAGTCTGTCATATTGCCCATATAAACAGCAGCCCAGTATTTGCACAGACCATACAAATTTATGCCATTTAATAGCGAGAACAAAGCTTTGTTCATTCAGCCAGTCCATATCTGTCACCATAGTAAACCATACATTTTTATCACATCGCTGAAAATTAACTACATACAAAAGTCATTGTTTTGATGGAATTAAAGACATTAAAGTTGAAATGTTTATATATTAGTAATAAGATTCAAAATCATGAGCGTTTTGTTGATCATTTTCACTATTAAATTGCCGATTTTGTTGTGTACTGAACAGAATTTGCGTCTGCCATCTTTGTTTACACGAACGGATCATGTGATTTAAATCTAAATTACTCCTGCCTATTGTTAGCTACAATCATGTATTATACATCATTGGAAAGGTGAAAGAACACGCTTTCTATTGGTCTGAAAATAAATTATGCATATTAATGCATGGAAGGGCAGCAAGGCGCCAAATTAAGGCAATTTTCACTGGCCATTTGTCTGATGAAAACAATATGGTCACTGGAAAGCACAAGTATACCAGCAAAATATAAGCATCCATCCACCACTTAACATCAGTTTCTTAAAATTACATCTTAGCGCATTTTTGCGCAATTCATTTAATTCAATGAACTGTCGATCAGGTACTTCGTGTTCTTCCGTCAGTTTCTGATAGCGACCCGTTATCAACCGAATCTGATTTCGTGTCACTCCACTTAACGTTCGTCATACTGCAAAGAGTGATCTCCCCTGAATGTTATCACTTTTCGCGAGGTATTGCAGTCTCGCAACTTTGACGTCTTTGTCAATCTTTGTTGTTTGATTGTATATTACAGGTACTGCAAAGTATCTACCACATCAAAAAATTATTATTGCAATTAGTGCATGCAAGATGGCTGTTAATATAATTATGTCACATAAGATTTACGATGTTCAGGCTGTTGGAATATAGTGAGTGGACAACAATTTGACAAGACAAATAATCTGTCTCGATTTATAGCAAAGCATTGATCCTCAATCACTACCGTGTACACAACTGAAATGTAAAGCCTGCCGTGTTTATTTTCATTTATAATTGATCAATTTAATCTATATCATTTCTTGAATGAGCTGCAAATAAGGAAGCTGGGTGGGAGAGGGGTGAGCACTCCCTCCCTTGTCATTGCCTTTAAGTGGTCACTGCAGGTTTAATTGAATGACTTCATGTTGTATACCTACAAGGTTTAATATTTTCTTAAAATTTAAAGCTTTGTTGTTGTTTTTCTTTAAATCTTAAAACATCCTCACATTCTAAAACAATTCTTACATTGAAAACAATCTTGTAACAGCATTTATTCTGCATGCTTGATATTTTAACTTAACTGCAATACTAGTAGCACTTCATCAAATGCTGTTAAGTAACAGCATTAAGTATTGCATGATTTGCTTTTGCATATATTAATTTCAGGATTGCTGCAGTTTTTGAAAGATATTGTGCTTTGGTTTTTAGTCTTCTGTTCATACAGGACAAACAAGACAGTGGAGACAGTGGCTTTTGAAGACAGAAATTAACAGTCTTTCTCATGTTAGGTTGTTTCCAAGATGGTCAGCGACGAAGTCTTTAAAGTTGTGTTGTGGTGCTTTGCATTGCAGTTTTTAATTTTTTTTTCTTTTGCCTGAGATGGCCTATTCAGTATTCAATTTGTTAATGTTTGATGTTACTGTTCATATTTGTCGGAAAAGTTTTTCGTATGATATCAAGACTATGTTCTTTTAAAGTATTTTCTGATCAATACTTAAAAATTGTCAGCATTTAAACCACGTTAATTATTGTATTCAAGGTATGGTTTGAGTTCTTTTGAATGAGTGAACAATTAGTATTCCAAAAAGTTCCTAAAGCAAAAGCTGCATGGAAAGGCCACCTTTCATCAAGACCGCATGTTGTTTAATACATGTATTTACATTTCTGTGGCCATTTTTTAATTACTTTGAAGAGTACATGATTTTTTTGGCAGAATTAAAAGGTAAAATATTTTACTTTGTGTTTTGGTCTTCCAGAAAGGGTGGTCTTAAAACTGGAGATGATGTCGGATATATGCCTTTAAAGTTAATGAATACACTGTTCCGAATACTGAAATAAATTAGTCTGTTATATGTACTAAGCATGTTAAAGATATATATAATATATATAACTGGGCTTTATAAATGTATATAACATCTTTCACTTGCAGTTTTTAAATGCCAAATGTTTTTTACGCAGTACTAGAGACATGGTCTTACCCAGATTCAGTCCAGCATATGGCTTTAATACTCATTCCATTTTAAATGATTTGTTGTCTTTTATAAGTCACCATGTGATGTATGTAAGACAGTGCAAAATATGTGAAGTATTTACTTAACAAAGCATAAAGTGACATGAAAAGATTACTTTGAACCTGTTTAACTGCCAGAAATTATTGCCAGGTGTATTATTGACAGAATTTACATATTTGACAGAAGGAAATGTGGGGGGTTACCTTCTTCTGATACACATAACTTTATTTTTCAAGATACAGTAATTTCATTTGCAGTTTTGTTTTTCTGAAAGAATAACCTTTAACATGGTATATAATTTTGTAGGTTTTGCTAAATTAAAAAAAAATCCTCTGTTATCGCTACATTTAAACTACCTTGCTACAAATGAACAACATTATGCTTGACAGAAAGCCCTTTCACTAATTAAATGTATATGAAACGTACATGGAAACTTTATTTTGAACATGTGCTTACAAGCAAAGAGGCCAATGAACTGCACACATTACAGTTCTTATTTGCAGTAGACAAGCAAACGATGTTCAACTTAAATCTTTCGTCATAATAAATAATCGAACAACAACAATGGGGGTTTACATTACACTAAAACACTTAAAGCAATCAATAGCTTATACAATGAAATCAAATAATGACGTTTTATCTCTGATTTAATGGGATTTAAGAAACATTCACTATGTACCTGTTTTGTTGATGGAAAACTACCGGAAAAGGAAATTGATCATAGAAGGGAGATACTCTTCAAACTAAAATGACTTTCTCGACTATGGGGTCTTTGTCGGTATAACAGTAACGAAGCGTTTTATATGCACAATACCAGGTATTTTATTGATGTACACCAGTTTGCGCGTGTCTATTTCATTTGGGTAAAATTTTAATATTTTTAAAATTTTAAACAATAAATACTTGTAATTTTCCAACTGGTTTAGTCCATTCTCGTCGAGTAAATATTAGGAGTTGAACCTTATTAGGAGTTTTCTGATTTCGCAGTTGTTAAGCTCACCGAAAACGGGTGGGGTGGGGGCTGATTTCTTGTCCGAGCAATTTCTCAGCACATTATGACCCAGTGAGAGAGGGGAGAACCATATGAAAGTCGGCTGAAGATGTACAATAACAATATCAGACTATAAACCTATCTTTTACTTTTAACCACCGCGACGGAATTAAATAAAAACTTTACGGGATGGTGCAGAACCATGAGTAGGTGTGCATGGTATCACGACGTTCCGCTGCAACGATAATGCTAAGAGTTATGGGCATTTGATGATATCTGGAAGTAGTAAGCATCGTCCTATTATAGTCCGGGCTCAGATATAATAAAATGCAAACTATTAAGGCACAGTTTAAAATGCCTACGGAAATACGAGTAAATAGTGTATTCCAAGCACATCATGTGGTATGCAAACGAGTACATACATGTGTTTTTTTCTTCAAATGCGAAACTTAGTTACACATGGAAGTCACCATCTTTATTGGAATATTAAGCTGCCAGTGTTATGACCAGTTATCATGAACAATGAATTAAATCGATAATCACACTGACTGACAAAATGTCTCTGACATACATAACGTGTTTATGCGGTAACAAATCAAATGGTGTTTGTTTTTTACATTAAAGAACACTGAGAACAGACAATTTTATTTTGAATGAAGCATATATACAGATTATCATCAAAACGAATATACTTTTTACAAATATTACATTTTACATATTATGACGTGGAAATTTGACAAATAGATCTGTACTTAGTAACAAATATATTACTATAGATCGAAGTCAAACGTGGATCATTTGTATAGTCTGTGGGGGTTAAATAATCAATATATCATTCTATTACACCTTTACTCGTATATTAGGTCACTCACAAACACCATTATTACAACGCACCAGATATTCCCTTGTATGTCTTCATGTTATTAATCGCAACTTTAACTGTCTAGCTATTGTTTTAGTTTTTTGTATAATATTGAACGTAAACCATACTTCACCGATATAACCCCCACAGATTATTGAAATTATCCACACAATATGATACCAGGCGTATACAGTGTGTGTGTGTGTAGTACATTTTATCGAGTGCACATGGATTTTCTACCATATGGCCATCGCCGCCAGAAGACTTGTGAGTTGGGATACGGGGTATAGTGCAAGATACAGGAGACGTCCCGTTCCAGAGCCGACCCTGTGTCTTTTAGTGCCCGGTGTGAAGCACCTAGTACGCTGCACCTCGGTCTCATGCGAAAGACGAGTTAGTAGGTTAGGGTGCTCGAACCTGCGATCCATGGGTTGTGAAGCCAACGCGTTACCACTTGACCACTGATCCGCCACTACCAGGTGTATGTAGTACATATCCAATCCTCAGTACGGCTTCAACTGTGACTTGATATATTCTACATAAGCACGTAAGAGTAACCCAGCCAATATAGATGCTTACCGGTATACAATATCAATATGTACATGTTATTTAGCGCATACTGTAATAGTGTCCGTAACAGCACGGTTCATAATTTAAACAATCTTTAAACAAGAAACGTAGAAATTTCACGAAAACCAACTTTGTCGAACGAAATGCATACAAGTGAGCACAAAAATGAAAGAAATGTCTCGGGTCCATATGCAATCCCAAGCGAGGTCTCTTTAAAAGGTATCTATGTATGAAGTTTCATTAAAATATATTGATGCAATCTCAAGTTATTAAGCAGAAACGGTTTTCTATTTTTAGTAACGGTGACCTTGACCTTGACCCCACCCACCCCATATGCAATCTCAATCGAAGCCTCGATATGGTTTCTATGTATGAAGTTTCATTAAAATATCTCGATGCGTTATCAAGTTATTGAGCAAAAACCGTTTTTCTATTCTTAGTAACGGTGACATTGACCTTTACCCCACCCAACCCATATGCAATCCCAAGCGAGGTGTCGATATAAGGTATCTATGTATGAAGTTTCAATAAAATATCTTGATGCATTATCACGTTATTAAACAGAAAAGGTTTTCTATTTTTAGTAACGGTGACCTTGACCTTGACCTCACCCACCCCATATGCAATCTCAATCGAGGCCTCGATATGGTTTCTATGTATGAAGTTTCATTAAAATATCTCGATGTGTTATCAAGTTACTGAGCAAAAATCGTATTACTATTTTTAGTAACAGTGATCTTGACCTTTACCCCACCCAACCCACATGCAATCCCAAGCGAGATGTCGATATAAGGTATCTATGTATGAAGTTTCATTAAAATATCTTGATGGGTTCTAAAGTTATTGAGCGGAAACCGATTTTCTATTTTTAATATTGGTGACCTTGACCCCATCCGACCCATATGCAATCCCAAGCAAGGTCTTGATAAAAGGTATACATGTATGAAGTTTCATTAAAATATCTCAATGCGTTTTGAAGTTATTGAACGGAAACCGTTTTTGCAATTTAGTAACGGTGACCTTGACCCCACCCACCCATATGCAATCCCAAGCGAGGTCTCGATAAAAGGTATCTATGTATGAAGATTCATTTACATATCTCGATGCGTTCTCAAGTTATTGATTGGAAACTGTTTTTCTATTTTTAGTAAAGGTGACCTTGACCTTGACCCTACGCACCCCATATGCAATCCCAAGCGAGGTGCCGATATAAGGTATCTATGTATGAAGTTTCATTAAAATATCTCAATGCGTTCTCAAGTAATTGAGCGCGAACCGTTTTTCTATATTTAGGAACGGCGACATTGACCTTGAGCCCACCGACCTCATATGCAATCTTAAGCGAGGTCTCGATCGAAGGTATCTATGTATAAAGTGTCATTTAAATATCTCGATGCGTTCTTAAGTTATTGAGCGGAAACCGTTTTTTTTATTTTTAGCAATGGTGACTTTGACCTTGACCCCACCATCCCCATATGCATTCCCAAGCGAGGTCTCAATATAAGGTATCTATGTATGAAGTTTCATTAAAATATCTCAATCCGTTCTCAAGTTATTGAGCGGAAACAATTTTTCTATTTTTAGTAACGGTGACCTTGACCCCACTGACCCCATATGCAATCCCAAGTGAGGTCTCGATAACAGGTATCTATGTATGAAGTTTCATTTAAATATCTGGATGCTTTCTCAAGTTATTGAGCGGAAACCGTTTTTCTATTTTTAGCAACGGTGTCCTTGACCCCACTGACCCCATATGCAATTCCAAGCGAGGTCTCGATATAAGGTATCTATGTATGAAGTTTCATTAAAATACCTCAATCCGTTCTTGAGTTAGAGAGCGGAAACGAAAAGTTAACGCCGTCACCCCGCCCAAACGACATACCCCAATCTAATAACTGATTAGGTATTACGCTCATATCTTTTTATTGTCTATACAAGAAACGCCTAACGCATACACTTTTTTTAAGACTAGTGGTGAATTTTGACAACGATTAACAACTATACCAGTTTACAATTTTATTACAGCTCAGGTCCCAAAAGGATATAAAAGATCAATACTACAACATGTACAACAATATAAAGTGAAGATCAAAATATATACATATTCCATGACATAGATAGACAAACAAATTACAATAAAACATGAATAAGTGACTAGATCTAGTATTGCATTTTAATTTGAAATTATACTACTGCAAAAACACCAGAAAAACGACGTCTTTTTTAATCACAAGAAATGATTAACATTTATATTAGAATGGAAAATAAAGATTTGTAATCTTATAAGGAAGATGGATCTAACGAAAAAGCAGCATAATGGGTTTAACAAAGCTTGCATTTTTAAAAAGAGTACATTTTTCAGTGACTGACATGAGTTGTTCAAATTTAAGTATATTTGGTTTTATTATATAATAGTAAGGAATATTTCTCTCTCTCTGAGTTTTGAAAAAAAGCACAGCAAAAATAGATAACGAAATCCAACGCCAACCTCATCATTCTCACAAAGTGTACATAAGCGATGATTCCTTTCCATTTCATAAAAAGTTCCAGTTTCAATTGGAAGTTTACAATTACTGGTCCTAAATTTACATAAATATTGTGCAACGTCTACAGTTCAAGAACAAAATCCTTTATCGACTATGGACAGCGCAGACCACAAGCTTCACGCGAAAAGAGCCAGAATCTGCCGTGTTTCCCAGCGGATACCGACGTCTCATGCCCTGTCAAGCAATGTGGGCATTAGTAAGTAATTGTAGTTCGATGCAGGGTACCAGGATTCCATCACAGAGTCTTGTACACGTTTTGACGTGTGGCTTTAGAGTCCTCAGTGTCTAAGAATATGAAGAAATTTCAGTATTGTTAATTTCTACAAACATGGCTAGAACCGAAATGCATATCATCGCAAACTGTTAGCAGTGGCATTATGAGACACACTCTGACTAAATTGCACGATAATCTTGCAGGAAAACAATGCGTATTTGATGATACGATTTTAATCAGATTGAATGAGACCCAACTTGTTTCACAACCACCTTATGATAAATCGTTGTTGCACAAAACTTACCAGCAGTTGGTGTCGAAAGACAAACAAAGAATTGCGTTAGAGTGTGTGCATGGTCACCAGCTTCATTCTCTTGTTGCCATCGAAATACATTCCATTTTTTCTCATCTGTCTTGCTAGGTGTTTGAAACGACCGCGAACTACTATACATTTGATGACGTCATTAAAGCACCAACTGCAACTGCACATGTAATTTCAATGATACAGTAAAAGTTGTTTAAAATGGAAATAAATACCGACTTTTATGTACATATTATGTGTATTTAATACTGGTGACATAATTATATAGACACACTGCCCTGGGTGTTACTTGTTTCCTTATATTTGTCAGACGATTATGTACAATATGTTTATACAAATGTCACAATGATAAAAATAATAACAATACTTATACAATTACAGAAACATATCGTGGCATTCAATAATTGTTTATGACAGAAATCAAGGGGTTTTCCTGAAACTTGACTGTTTACGATGTTGAACAAAAACTGCAATGTTGTTGAAATTCTGTAAACAACAGGCTTACTTGAAAAAGAGAGACATTATAAATGATTCAGCATCTGCTTTTTGTTTGGAATGGTTAGAACCAATTAATCATAATGACTAGAAAAATTTATATACGGACCATCGTTAATTACAGCTTCTATGATTTATTTGAACTCGACATCGGCTTGTTGTCGCTTAAGTTGTTTTTCTACTATTCCAAATGGGAAATATATATCTCCTGCATGTTCAACAATGTATTCTGGTGCTTATCATACGCTCATGACGCTAGATTATCGAATTTTAATAAAGTTAGAACACATTGTATTCTTTAAAATAACCCTTTGTAATGCTCAAATATCTCACAAGAGCTCAGGCGCGGAAACAGGATTTTGGTTAGAAGGCGGAAACTTTCAGTAACTACAAACTATATAGAGTCGCTAAATCAAACTGAGAAGTACTGTCTTGACCTTTCACGGTTCTCTTAAGTTATTTATTATTTACAAATCAGCTATTTTAAATGTGTATTTAAATGAAAAATATGCACATTTTTGCTGCTCACTGTAAACTTGAAATGTCACTGTAATTTTGATCTAAAAGGTCTCTAACTAATATTGAGCTATTAATTGTTACTATGTATGGCATTTTTGCCTGTTACTAGTCTAACATATTTAAGAAATAGGCAGCGAATCTTTGTTAAAATATCGGCGTATTAGCAGACGTTGTTAGCTGTGTAATTAAGAACTTAATATAATTGACAATAGCGTTCAGAGAATCATACAGCGTGTTTGTGTAGAGATCTGACGTGCGCTTGGCTCTAACAAATGCAATGAAAATATTTAGCAGTTTCGACGTTGAGACGTTTATTTCAAGCATCCATATTATTTAATACTGAAGGCATTTTAAACCTTTAAATACATAACATATAATTTATTAAAGTCATTTTGATGTAAGTACATGTACAATGTTTCTTTACGATATGTATTAAATGCCCGATATTCAGTTAGATAATTCCTTTTTGCGATTCTGGCATAACTAAGTCGTATTTTGTTACTAAACAATGAACACAGCTGACATGAGCATCGTATGTGTAAAGTGATCTAGACATCATTTGCTTTCTTCCATAAAATCTAATGTCTCCAACAGTTGTGTGGGTGCAACATATGCATACTTAAAAGTCTTGTACATCAGTCAATGCGACCTATTAACATAAGTCTGTGTTTTTATCTTCAATACGTACATGTTTAGGAATGTTGTCCCAACATAAAGGGCAATAAATCGACACAAAAGTTAGTCTGTTCGATCAAAACGTCACGGTTTTATGACTGGGCAAAGCAAACCTGCTTCACTGCATTGCCGACCACATTTTCTACAGCTCTCAAGTGAAGACAAATAAGAAAAAAAAGTATTAATTTGCAGTAATAATGTTCTAACCTGATACATCATACTGAATGTTGTTAAATTCTGTAAATATTGTCGTTAATTTCGGAAATGTCAATTGGGGGTGGAGGGCCATATCAGTTCTTTGACATTTTCTAATAATTTGGTTAAACCAAATTTGTTATCAGTTGAATGCGTATAATTATTTTTTTTGAGCATAGACTGGCGTTGAATATCTGCAATAATATATTGAATTGGAAAAGATATTCAACATTTTATAATTGAGCAGCCTAGAGGGGCAGCGGTGGGGAGGGGGGGGGGGGAGGAACAGGAACAGGAAAAGGAACAGGGTGCTGCTGCTTTCACGCTCTTTCCTTAGTGTTGGGCACTTTGACATGCTTAGAAATATTAAACTATCCGGGCTTCTGACTTTGACGTAATTTACACTTGCATTTATTCTGATGAAGCATTTGCCAAGTGTGGGGTTCGACGCGCCATTAAACCAGCTTAAACCTCTAATGCTATCCATTGAGCGTCAAACGACGTGACTATAGATTTAATCACCATGTTACGTGTTGTTACGTTTCTCGTTTTTATTTTATTTTATGCTTTCCAGTGAAATACAATTGTTAATTCACTGTTTTAAAACATTAAAATTACCTCTCTAAAAGTTCTCTGGTTCCCGATTTAATCCAGTAAATGCACGGACTGTCAACGAAGCCGGACTCATATTGTGACATGAAGGTATTATTTTGACGTCATGACGTTATGAGTCCCGCGAGAATTTCCAATTTAACCGAATTAGATAGCAATTAAAATGTAAAACAAAACCAGCGGGAAAAGCATAAGATAAAAGAAAATGTGTTGATTTCGATGAAAGATATAGTCTTTTATTTCACTCGTGATCATTGAACAAATATATTTTCAACAAATATCGTCTATTTATTAAGCGACGTTTTTAAGGCGTTTTGTAAAATTGTCTTTCTTGTTGGTGCAGCTGGGGTTATATCGTCCATTACATTGACTACTGCCATTTACATTATAACATATATACATATATATACATAGTTGTAAAGGAATACAATACAGACCTACTAAGTAAATAATTGAGTAGTTCTGGTCTTTGACGACTTAATCATCCCGTTTAAAAGAAATACGTAAAACGTATGCGTCATGGTTCAGAAATTAATGCGCAACGCCTTAGTGTAGATGGATGAATCATTAAATGCTAGTGGTGTGTACACTCCAACGCAACTTCCGGCTTATTATTTTGCGCATATTTTGTGCGCAACTACAATGGAAGTAGTAAGGAAATTCATGTCACAAACATAATGGCGAAATTTTGCATACTGCTAACTCCTGGAGAATTTGTGTCAATTGTGCATCAAGAAAAATACGAACTTTAAACGAAATACCATTTAATATTTATTGACTGTTTGCATTTTGGCATCGTTGACGATGTCTCATGGAGCTGTCATTTGTAAAAAAATCAGCCTCGTTTGGATGTACTACAGTAATGTAATGTGCTTATTGTTTCAAAGCGTGAGAAATCAGCTGTTATATGGTTCAGCCAGTTTAGAATGTCACATGCCATGCTATGATTATTTGAAATTACATAACCTCAAGTAGTAGACACACTTGATTTGTGGTTTGGGTCATTGAAACGCCAAATTGGCTTGCTTAGTTTCAATTAAGGTTTATTTGAAAGACGGCGTAAACGTGATTTTAACAGGTACTGACATTTTTATTTTCTGGTTATACAGTTTAATTTGTTTTGATTGTGCTGTTATAATATTTATTATAA
Source organism: Congeria kusceri (assembly GCA_027627225.1). Lineage (NCBI taxonomy): Eukaryota > Metazoa > Mollusca > Bivalvia > Myida > Dreissenidae > Congeria > Congeria kusceri. Next base: position 53,846,937 of record CM051027.1, on the reverse strand, counting down.
AATATGGAATAGAAAAGTCCATTACTAAATACCATTGAAAAAAATAATAATTCAAACTGTTGTGCATCAGTTTAAAAAATAAATTCGCGTTTTCATAGACTTTGAAGTGATAAATACTTAAGCACTTAAATACATAGATACTATCGTATTAATTTTGTGTTTATTAATTGTGTTTGTGAACTTGTCGTGACTGCCTTTAGAGGTTCTTTCCACTTGATGTATACTGAAGGTCATATATTCTATATCTATGTGTGAAAGTGTCACTATCAAACTGGGTGCAGTGAAATTGACCTTTTTCCTGTATGATCGGCCATGTCAATATCTAAAAAGGCAATTAAAGGGAAAGGAAATGATGCTGTAGCTTCTAGACTTGCTGATTTCACTGGTGAAAACGAAATACCCATCCTTGGACACATCAAAATGTCATCGTCACTTGAGCAAGATGACGCCAATTCTGGGCCTGAGTTTGATTCAAATATGGAGACACTGTCAAGTTCCTTAGAGTTAGCTAGCCTAGGAGGAGATAATGAACTTTACAGAAGACAGGTATAAATAGCTTCTTTTGTCTTATTTCTGTGTTCAGGTACATATTAATGTATGTTGAGAGCATTCTGAGATTAACACGATAAAACATTGAGATCTCTAACTACATTCCTTAAATAAGAGTGTATCATAAGCAGTTTGATTATTTCAGTGTTGATGTTCGATTATATTGAACTGTCACTCATGGGTGAATTATGTATACTCCATATACCTATTACCGGGATATCCCTATTACTGGGAGTTTCCAAAAGACATAAATATCGCTCACATGCGCTAACAATTTTTGTCAAATTCCATCACTTCGTTAAAATTTTGTTTCGGGCTGCAGTCAACTTTGGTTTCCATTCCATTATGTAGTTTTTAAAGGTAAATAAACTCAAGTACAGGTGTAAGTCTTGTAAAAGTTTGTTTTCAACAGCATTGTTAACATAAATTATCAGTTACTCTACATATGTAAAGAAAATAGATTTAAAATTTAAGCAAATATAATGTAATATGACTGAAGTTTTTTTTTTTTTTGTATAGTATCATTTGTTTAGCCCTGAACATGATTTTTTCTGAATTTCGATTGGCTGATATTCAGATTCACGGTAAAAGGTGTATTGCCAGAACATAGATAGCTAATGACATGGACAATTTGTTGACATAACAGTTGTTTCTTCCTATAAATTTGAATTAATTTGATAGAAGAAGGTTGTATTGTTACAATAAGCCAGCATTCTTTATTTATTTCATTTTTGTTATATGTTGCAAGCCAGGAAGAAAATTAAATTCCAGGTAATTGGTGTACCCAGTGTATTACTCATGCATGTATATTAAGCCACGGAAGGTTTAGTTAAAAATTACTTTAGACTGATTTCCTTTGCCTTTGTCTTAAAATGTACTTAATATGTAAAATTGACTAATAACCATCTGAAACAGAATAATAAAAATAAATGAATTAAAAATGAAACAATTTGATAATTAAATCAAATGTAAAGGCTGCCTACAGTTGAACACGTTGACAAAACTAGATTGTTTTCCATTGTGCTATGAGTATGATCTCAGCGAAACAAAATGTAAAATTCAAATAAAATTATTGCATTCGTGTGTTTTGGAAAAAGTTAAAAATTCAATTGTATTTTAAATGGAACAATACGACTATTTAACAAAGCTATAAATAACCATGCTTAATTACAGTGTGATTATTCTATAGTGACAGTTCAATATAACCAAACAATAATTGTGCTGTTTACACACAAGTCTTTCCATGCATTTAATGTAAGAAATATAGCCAGGGATTTCAGTATATTTTCAAAATCAGGAGTGAAATGACCCCTGGCTTGAAAAATGTTGTCGAATCAAAATGAAAACTTTAGGGTGTCATAATATTGAAGTCACAAGTCAAGAATTTTGTTTCTGCATCTATGTTAAATGATCTGCAAGTGCAAGCATTGATTTGTGTTACCAGTACTAAAGATTAAAAACTTGAAAAAAAATCAGAATAACATAAGTATAAAAAACTACTTTTCTAGCGCTTTTGAATTGGCAAATGGAAGACAATTCCATCGAAATGATGCAAGGGAGATATTTTGCTTGAATCAGAATGGTGTAAATTTCTATTTGCTTGCATCAAAAAGCTGGATTCTATCATATATCAAGATCCCTGATAGCAAAGTTTGAAGCAATTTTTTTCTGTGTATAACAAGCACTGGTTCTGTTGTACCATTTGCTACTGTTAGGTTAAAAAAAGTCATACACATTTATACAAGAAAAAAAGCTTTTATAGCTAAAGTTATTTTGGTAAAACATATCTTATGTTGAATAAAGTTTCATATATTTTTTATCACCTTAAGAAGGTTTTCTTGACTGTTATGACCACATTAAATGGTCCAGGGTTAATCAATTGAGAGAGGTTAAATTGACATTTAGCGGTTATGAAATTTTACTTTAATTTTTTTATACTTTGTAGAATCAATGCTTGTACAACTTCAAGCATTCAAGGCAGAACAAAAAAGTTCATGCAGTTATTCTGCGCATATTCTTCTCTCGGCAGTTATGCTGGGTTAGCAGCTTGGAGTACATGCATGAAGTAATAGATTTTTCTTCCTTGTAACAGATCTGTTCGTTAAGGATTCTCCTACAAGATTACTTACATTTGTTAACTTTTAAAACAGTTAAACACTTAGAAAATGGTTTGACAGGATTGTTAAGTAGAAAGTATTGTAGGTTCAATTGCACATAAGAGAAATCAAGAAGCATCTCCCCTTAGCTTAAAGCAGCAGTCCAGAAATATGTTAATAACAACAAAACTTTGCAGAAATCAATTCTAATGGACATCTTACCGATCAAAAAAAAAACAAAACGCATTGAAATCAGTAAAATAATAATGTTTTGGTAACTTTTTATCGTATAGTTATCTGTATGAGCATAGCTGGTGATGCCTCTGGAGTAAATCAGCATGTATATTAGTTTATATGCCGTTCGTACCAAGCATTTTCGAACATAGACATTATAAAATGCCTTTCATAAATAAGAAACAGTTTTCAGTCGAATAAACGTCATTGACGTTCATTAGAACTAATGCTAATTTAAGATATATTTAATTATATTCTATGGACTGTGGCTTTAATTAATTACCGGTACCTTAAATAAATACCCGAATCATACGTCTGGTTTATTCGTAAGTAGGCACGGTTCTGCGGAAAAAAACTGCACCCTATTGCATGTATATTATCCCCAGGTCACATGACAGAATAATCTGACCCAACCTCACCGTCACCCAGGTTATTCCATTTAAATAACAGAACGTTAATTCACGGGGAGATCAGGTATTTAGGATTATCGATTTTAATTGCTTTAGACCAGTGTTTTTTGTTGTTTTCATCTGCGATTGTGTATTTAAACAATAATAATTTATTAACTTCACTATTTTCTAATAAATTAAATGTTATAGTGTAATAACCCTTAACATCTTGATCTCAATCATCCACTCAGTTTTATAATTACTGTACAGGTAAATGTATTTATTTCCAGGTTGTGGTATACATATGAGACGTGTCGTGGAAAACCGGGCTTAATACACGTGCGTAACTGCACAGGCTGATACGGGATGACACTTGCTGCTTTTATGGCATTTTCTGTTTCAAGGAAGTCTCTTGTAAACATAATTACACTGTAGAGGGAAAGTGCCGTCCTGAATTAGCCTGTGTGGACTGCACAAACTGATCGGGGACAACACTTTACGCACATGCATTATGCTCGGTTTTCCCACGACACACCTCTTATACAAATTATTGGTATGTGTTGGGTGTTGCATTTATTTAACTTTACAAGTTGGTGACTTGAAATTTTAACACATTATGTTTAGTGATTTGACATTTCTCCAGCTAGCGCAGTGTGTGTTCATCCTTGGTCTCCACTATTACTTTAAATTTGTGAAAATACATGGTGTACTTGCTTTCTATAATAATATTCAACGTGAACGTTCTTCATATATTCAGATAACATTAGCAAATTAGGCATCGGTTCGTGTCTTTCAAAATCCTTCACCCTTAGAACTTGATAAGCAGTTTTATCTATTTCAACACTTCTGCTGGACAGTTTGGAATTGGATGGCAAGTAGTATAACTATAAGGCGGAAGCACACTTTCATAAAAATCATTATGTTCAGCAGGAAAATGAGGGATAATATAAGCTCTGAAGGTCACAAAGCTTTTTTGAGCACAATTGGTGAGTACTGGATCAGTAAATGATTTTCAATTTCGACTCTTTCCATTACTGCAAGCTTGAAGGGCATTTGCATTTCATTTCAGGGCTACTCTCCCATTCGCCACTTTAGCCAATGGTTACATGTCTGAACATTTGGCTAAAGAAATTCTGTTCGGCTTTAACTTTTTCTTCATAAAACTCTATAAATTACCCAGAATGAGTAGGATTTCAACAAAGTAAGATTAATTTGGCAAAAAAACATTTGTAGCCAAGGTGGAGCCGTGCATTGTTTTCATGGATATAATTAGCAGCAATTTTAGCTCACCTTCGTGCTCCGTGGTGCTCTGTGAGCTATTGGTGCTCTGTGCGTCGTCCGTCGTATGTCTTCTGTGTGCCGTCAACAATTTGTTTGGTTCTCAAGCAGGAGTCTTCACTTTTTATTCAATCTTTACCAAACTTGCACAGTTTGTGCATGACCATAAAATCTTGGACAGGATTGTTATTGGGCTGGATCACACCAGTAACACTAGAGTTATTGCCCCTTTTTCATGCACAAAAGTGCAAAAATGCCTTTTCCAACATATACACTTTATTTTCCATTCAACCAAACTTTCACAGTTTGTGTATGACCATCAGATCTCAGCAGACGCAAAAAAATGGGCCAGATCGTGTTTCAAACACCAGAGTTATTGCCCTTTGTTTATGAAAAAATATACAAAAATTCATAATTCGGGATGGAGACTTCATTTTTCATCCAATCTTCACCAATCTTCCATAGTTTGTCTATTACCGTGAGATTACAGTTGTAGTCAAATAAAGGCAAGATCTGGCCCTCTTGTTTGTAATTTCTTTTAAAGTAGTCAGATTGGTAGCCGAGGGCTGTCAAGGTTTTTTCACCAATTTAGGCATATACCCATGAAATTGGGAATGTTAGTGTCAAGTGGGAAAAATTATTATTGATTAATAAAATTGAATAATTATAGATAAATTACTTAAAATAGAATGTTATAAACAAAAACAAATCAGTAAAGCATTTATTACAACTTCAACAGTCTTTATTTCTACAATGAACACCTTTTATTGCCAGACATCTGAAAGTCAAATCATTAATTGGAATTTTGGGAAAAAAGGATACTTTTTGCCATTGGGTATATGACCCAATAATGGCTATAAAATTGGCCAAAAAAAGCCTGGCTATCTCTGACTGAAAATGTACTTATTTTTGCTAAAAACATTGGCTAATTCTGCATATTTCCTAGGTGTTTAGCCTAAGAGAATGTCCTTTAGCCATATATTAAAATTCATAGCAGTTGGCCAATTTGGCACATGTCAGTGTTCTTCCTGATATGCATTGACCATTTTTTTGTTCTTAATGCTAGCTTTCCTTACTTTTAGGATAAGAAAGACAAGTCTGCAAACTTTGCATCTACCCAACCCGGTAACATTGTGAAAACTGTGCATTTACAAATGCCAGGCCAGCCGAAAGCGAAACCTAGCAGTAGAAAGAATCCCCTGAAAGCGGATTTGGTAAGTTTAGAGTTCTAGAGCAACAATTATACCAGTTCACAGCTCTTTTATTTTAATTGCAGTTTAAATAATTGGATGTTTTTATGATTATTGTTATGCTTAATCATATTTATTTTACTTAACATCATCATAATCAGCAAAAAAGAATGACACTATTGATGATGATTGTAACAATATCTGTTTTTAGTTTGACCGACATTGACAGAGTACTGGTAGTTTCCCTTGTCTGTCAATATGCATGACTAACAAGGCGCAGTCATAAATTTTGTACAGTTTCAAATCTGCAAGCATTGGCAGGACAGATTGCAATGGTAACATTAGCACGAGCCCATTAACCCTGCGCTTATCAATTTTGAACTTGGCTTGCTGAAATAATCAGGTTGATAAAGGTAGAGTTGTAATGAGGCATGTCGTGGGAAAACCGGACTTAATGCATGTGCGTAAAGTGTCGGGACGTCACTTTCCGCCTAGAGTGGATTTATGTATAGAAGAGTCTTCCTTGAAACAGAAAATACCATAAGAGCGGAAAGTGCCGTCCTGGATTAGCCTGTGCGGAATGCACATGCAAATCCGGGACGACACTTTACGCACATGCGTTAAGCCCGGTTTACCAAGACGCGCCTCAAATCTTTTCTTGCTCTTAAGTAATAGTGTAAGAATTTCGGCTTGCTTGGAAATACTGCTCATTTTGATGACTGATGATTTGATAATTGGCATAAGACTGATTGGGAATGTCTTTTCTGCTTGCAGGATGTCGGGAAGGTGTTCAAGAAATGTAAGGAAGACCAGTCGGCCAGGCTGGACCTCAGTAAATCACAGGTTTGTAGCCATGGTTAAAGATTAATTACCGTTTGCTGGGTTGGCGAAATAAAAATTAGTAGCCAAATTTCGGGATTTTGTAAATATATCTGTTATTTTGATATATTTTTTCCATAAAATGTGAAAATAAACCTCATTTTCAGATAATTTCCAAAATTTTAGTAGCAATTTTTTATTTTGGCTACTGGCAACTCTAGCATAACTCAAAGTATAGATTCAATGGTGTTTCATGTCATTAAGTAATAAATGTTCGTTAAATTGTGTTTTTCATAAAGTCCCAAATAAAAGGTGGTGCCACATAAAGAAACCATGACAATAACTCTTTATTCTAACACGATACTCGCTAATTTTTCTATAGACAAAGAACAAAATTATCGTAAAAACGCAAAAAGTAAAACGCATTCTGAGCGGAGCATAGTTAAATGTAGTTCTCATTACAGTTGCAAAAATATTTGTCAAATCATGTTAGAATCAAAATAATTTTCACATATCATTGTTTATCAGTCAGTTAACAACTCTTTGTCGCTCTAATGCGTGGCTATTAAACCACAAGGGCGAACGCCCTTCCTACTCATCAGAACTCCAAATGGTTTTTTATTGGCCGATAAACAACGATAAATCGAAAAGTTATTTCTTAAGCAAACCTCAGCCTCACAAGCAAACCAACAATTGCAGTTTTTTGTTTAGCAATTGGGGTAATGGTGGCAGGGTCCATTCGAACGGAAACAAAGATTTAGTACGAGAAATAAAATGTAGAAATACAAGAAATAAATAATATTAACAAACTTTATTTCATAACTTTTTACTACCATTTTGAAAATAGCCTACATAGCTTTGTCTTTAAGTTTTAACTTACAAATATAGATGAATATGTTTGTGTCCTTATTGTGCAACCACTAAATATATTAATGGAGGAAATTTAGAGATCTTGGGAAGAACTGGGGAGAATGGGGCTCTATTTAGACCGAAATTGGCCTTAATAAACACTGCAATGGCCACTTCCATTTCCTAGAAACTGTTAACCAATATTTTCCATACTTGCACTATATTTTAAACAATTGACATGATTGATTCCATGTACGCAAGGCATTAATCTATAAAATTATGAAACTTTTTTCGTGCTGTATCTGTTGATTTTATTTATGTTAAAAGTGACATTATAGACTTACCTATATTTACTTATGGTTGGCTTAGAAATGACTTATTGTCCTTTGGATGTAGATGGGCACTTCGTAGCATCTTTGCTCTGCCTTTATTTGCTGTTTAAGTACTAGTTGTTTTTTGCTGACAATGTGTAATACAATAGATCTATTCTTTGATTTGGTATCACTTCGTGACACACAGGAATGCTATATCTGAAGTACTTCAGCGTATATAACACTTGAGATATATGCCGCTTAATAAGTATCTGTGACCTATGACATTACTATTGAAACATTGTTGCTGCAAAATAGGCTATAATATGATCATCATGGTAAATGATAGGGTCACATAGTCTTTCAAACGTTACTTTAAGGCGGTGCTAAATTTAGCTAAAAGGGATTTTCCCCTTCGAGCCTCGATCAAATCCTGTCTGTTATTTTGCTCTCAACATTTAGTTAAGTGTCCTGTATGCATCGAATATTTCAGAACAAACTAGCTGGGTGCTTATTTGTCCCCCTGATTTCCCTCTCACTGGGCAACAAAGAAATGTTGAATATCTTTTTAAATTTGTATTAACTTTATTTACTTCTGTAGACATACATTTAAGATATAATTTTCGATTTATCATTGTCAGCCAATAAACAAAGATTTGGAGTTCAGGTGCGTAGGATTTAAACCACAAGGGCTTTAGCCTGAGTTGTTAAGAGCCACGCATCAGAAAGACAAAGAGTTGTTTATTTGCCGATAAACAAATATATTGCAAAAATTATTTAGATTCTAACATGATTTGACAAATCTTGTTGCAATTGTAATGAGATCTTTATTTTACTATTCTCGACTCATAATCGGGTCTACTTTTTGCATGTTTATTAAGATGTTTAACAATGATAATTTTGTTCTTTGTCTGTATACAAATTAGAGAGTATCATGTTAGAATTTCAATTTGACAATGCAAATATTATTCCCAGACAGACAGACAATGTGTAAATACGCCTCATTTAAGAAATCAGAAATTTTAGCAGCCGTTAGCTATTACAGCTACTGGTAACATAGAGTTGTACATATGCATGGAGACTTTGTTTCAGTGTCATTTCAATAATCATGTCTTGTTTCTATTTGCAGATTACAGTTATACCACAGAGTGTAAAAGAGGTAAAATATGAAGATTTTTCTGTTGATAATTTAATTAAGAAACTAAATGATTGAAAATACTCACTGTTCATCAATAAAAAAAATAGAAGTATACCTTATTTACATTCTGTATAAATACGAGGATGATTTTGTCATTTTAAGGTCTATAGAAAAACATTTATATAAAAAATAAAGCACAATTTTTAAATATTGTCTTTTGAAAAATTGTGCTTAAAATCCTACTAAGATAATGCCAATAATATTTTTGTTTACTTGATCAACAAGACTGTTAAAATAATATTTCTGCATGAAGCATGTTGTTTTGATCTTAGGAAAACATAACTTGATTAACTTAAACAGTAACTGTAAAACCATGAAGTATTTGTGTCACTCGCAAGCAGGAGGCATCACGCAGTCACCTTGAGGGGGCATGCCAGTTCATTTGTTGTGAAAAAAGGTGCAAATTAAACAAGATCTACTTTGTTAAAACCCACAATTACCTATCTAATTGTGAATATCAGTTTTGATAGCAACGCTTTGCATTCAACATGATAGTTGTTAAAAAACAGAGAATATGTTTCCTGATTGTGAATTCTCTGCTTACGTCTTGCTACAAAGAATAACTGCTTGTTCTGTTAGATGAATGAATATAGTTACGTAGACAGTCTGTTTTACAAGCGAGATACTATAGAATAAGCTCATATTCCACGTATCATACCCAGGAATTATCTTAGAGGGCGACATGGGCGAAATTGTCGCCCTATGGTGTCTGACTTTGCCCTGTGATCTGATCAAAGCGAAATCAAAATTGCCGAAAATTTTCAATACTAATGCTTATTCCTCTAATCTTATGCGCACTACTGTCATTGTTTATCTGATTGTGGAGATAACGATGTTACAATTATCCATAATCGATCTGTAGACAGCGTTTGAAAGTTTGTTACACATCACTTACCTGGCATTGTGTTCATCAATCAACCAATCGTCTAAGGTTATTCCAATTGCGGTTCCCGACTTCGCTTACTTGCTTGCAAAGTAAATCTGTTATTAGCAAAGGCTGTCGGGAACCAAGAAAGTGAGTGCACACTGGGCGATATGATCAACCGGTTTACACTAGAATTTACAGTCATTCAGAGTTATTATTACCGTTTTACATACTGTAAAAGATCTTATATTGAGGCTATGAATATTTGCTGTTTGCTTAATTGCGATGTTTGACGTTAGAACTGACAATTAATTTAAAATAAAAACAAAAAGATACACTGATCAATTATTTTCCATTTCCGCCTTTAACACAATCGTAACAAGCACCGCGTGTGAAAAGTAACAGATAATCTAATTCCCATTTTGTAGTAAATGACGTCATCCAAACAAAAGCATTGAACAACACACGACACCATTACAATGTTATTTCATTCTCCTGTGGTTTCTTTGTTCTGACGCCGACTAACGGCGGGAAAATTATGTTGCACGATTTCCACGTGCAGCTTACTGCCAACTAAGTGGTGTACAATACTGGTACTTGTCTACCTGAGCGATGTATAACATGTAGCGTTATTAGGAGAAATATCAAGGGCGTTAATAATTTACATTGTAACATTTACTCTTTATATCATGATATTATTTTAAAGGAAACCAGTGACTGCCTTATGAAGTGTAAGTATCAATTGTCATAAACATAAACATGAGTGCTTGTTTTTTGAAAATACTGTTTCTAATGCCAATAAAACTTATTAAGCTATTTTGTGTTTATCTTTCATTACTACAGGTTGTAGTCCTTGTAATTAATTAATTATACATAATTCGATTGATTGATTGGCTAAATAGCTGCTTTACGTGCCAGTGTCAGTTATCGATAAACTTCTCCCTGAATTCGGCAAAAGGAGCTGTCACTTCTCCCTAAAATTTTGGGCTAGGATGATCCCTGATACCTACATTTATATGTTGTGAAACTTAAAATTTTAATTAAATTCCATTACTGCTGGACTTTTATTGTCTTAACATTCACACAACTCTGAACTGTGATCTCTTCTTTGGCATTTTAGCATATATCTCAATTTATTATTTCACCAGAGCCCTCGATCTGTCATTTTTGTAGGTGAGAAAGGCTGCTTCCGCCAGCAACAACAGTGTCATTTACCCCCATAAATTGTCTGAAATTCCCCCAAAAGTTAAGGTTTAAACAAAAACTAGCATAATCAATTGTTTTACTTGTTAAGTAAGTTAAGTAACACTTTCAATGAGAATGACTGTATTTTTCTTTAGAATGGTGAAATATGATTTTGCAAGCACCTGCTGTTGCATCTGCAACTGGTATATCTGAAATGGTATATTGAATCAAATAGACTATTAAAAGTATTAGTATGTTTTAAAATAACCCATATTAGAAAATGGCCCCAAAATTCCCCCATGCTTCGGTGGCATTCCCCAAAACATAAGGAGGGCCCTGTACACAGTGCTGTTGCAGATGAGATTGACGTATATGAAATAAAAGTGTACATATTTGAACTTATCCTGATGACTGCCATTTCAATTTTCAGTTGGTACACCTGAGGGAGCTGTATCTCTATGGCAACAAGATAGTCCAGTTACCTGTTGAGATTGGTACACTCGTAAACTTGGAGACGTTTGCACTAAACGAGAATTCACTCACGAACCTTCCCGAGACGATGGCTAATCTTGATAAACTGCGACTTCTAGACTTGAGGCACAACCGTCTTACAGAGGTATATTGGTATCCAATTTGCTGAAAGTTTTTTTTAGCCAAATGTACTTTACATTTGCTGAGAACATACATATTTTGACTATTTTGTAGTGTTTGATGAAAAAAATGTTGAAGCGAATGAGAATTTTCTTTAACCAAATATTCAAATTAGTAGCATTGTTAACTTGGCAAATGGCCTTGAGAGCCCTGGGTTCAGTCAGGGCTGTTTTATCTTATATCGCAAGGGCCTTTTTAAGGTCCCCTGTCTGAACAAAATTTTCTACACTTTTTCCCAAATGTTGATTTTACAGACTTAATTTTTAGCTCGACCATTCGAATAATAGGTGAGCTTTCAAACTCATCCCAGCATTGGCATCTGCATCTGAACTTGGTTAAAGTTTATATCCAAAGTCTTGAATCTTCAGAACTACTATGTTATTCACTTGTAACTTGAAATATACCTTGGTCATCAACTCCAGCATCAGCTGCCACAATGCACATGACCATGTTTTGTATTTTCACTAGAGTTAAACCCCATTTTCACATAGATTTTGAGTCCAAAGTTTTTATTCAAAAGTCTTATAATTTCTATACTACATAAGGTATTCACTCAAAACTTGGAATACATCCTTGTAATCAACTCCAGCATCAGGTGCAACAATCTCCATAACTCGGTTTTGTATTTTAACAGAGAGTGCCCACTTTTCAGATAGATTTTGGGGTTGAAAATTCGAATAAATTCATGAAATAATTGCCATATCTCAGCTTTGTATTTCAACAAAATTATGCTGCTTCCACTTTCCAAAATATGTACCTACTGAATCTTGTTCTTGACGTTGCTTCCTTTTTAAATGAAAATATTTGGTAATTTATTGTCTTGGGTTGTTCTCATTCATCCCTTATGTACTAGTATATTTTGTAAGATGGTATATACTCCAGTTAAGAGTGTTTGTGCTCACGGGTCCTAATTGTTCTCTATCATGTATTCCAGATTCCAGAAGTGGTATACCAGCTGAAGTCTCTGACGACCTTGTTGATACGTTTTAACAGAATTAAAACAGTAGGAGAGGGCATTAGGAATCTAATTGTAAGTAAATTTAAGTTTAAACTCAATGGTGTTGAAAGACAGAGCCACTTTCAAGTCTGTTTCCTGGGTAGAACCAGTATTTGGTGCCGTTTAGAAAGATCATTGAAATGCTCCTGAGTAGGAATCACTATACGACCTTTCGGTCACAAGACACCCACCATTGTCCATATCCATTACACCACTGGGGTCCGAATAAGTAAATTGTCGTTCATTATGTTTGAATTGTTTGTTTGACATATTAAAATATGTTAGCCGGGCCGGCTAGCTTAGTTGGTAGAGCGCTGGACTACAAATCAGAGGATCGCGGGATCGATTCCCAGCCCGGCAACATAACTTGTGTGGGGATTGGTCATGAAATTATTTCTACGGCCATTCTCCCCCTACCTCTGATTCAAGTAGGGCAGTTGTCAGTTACTGGCATAAGTATTTGCATTTGGTTCTGGTAAACCAGCTTACCCAGAAAAAGTGTGAGTAGGTTAACTGACAACCATTATATGACTGAAATACTGTTCAATACGGCGAAAAATCCAAACTAACAAGCATTAAACTATGTTTAGAGGTAAAATAAGTGTTTCAATCGCTAATCAATGGGAAAAAATATTGCCTACTAGTTTCAGGAAACGGGGTCACTCATTTCATAGTTTTGTAAATATTGTATAATATTCCTTAGAAAGAACCTATAATTATTAATTAGTTCATTCATTTCATTATTATAATTTGGTAAGATAATGATTGCAAATGAGTTTTTTTGCCAATTAATTTTATAGCATTTAACAATGTTCACCTTAAGAGAGAACAAGATACGAGAATTACCAAAAGGTATCGGCTGGCTTTATTTTGTAGAATTTAACGATGTTCACCTTACGAGAGAACAAGGTACGAGAATTACCAAAGGGTATCGGTTGCTTGGTAAACCTGAGCACGTTTGATGTGTCCCACAATCACTTGGAGCACCTACCACCTGGTAAGAACAGTTTCTTATTGACAGTCTAATAATACTTTGGAAGGACCTGCCCATATACCAAGGAATTTCAACATACCCGAATAGACTTTGAACTTGTATAAAAGAACAAATACGGCACAGAAATTTCCTAATCTGTGTAAATGATAACGGTTATCATGTTATTGTTGTAACATAGATTTTCATCCTGTTCTTGATCTTTCGGACAGATAGGTCATAATTTTTATTTGCACGGATAAATATGAGGGAATATAAAGTGTTTCCCGGATCAGCCTTTGGACCGCACAGGCTAATCCGAGACGGCACTTTCCGCCTCCAGTGGATTTATGTTCAGTAGAGACTTCCTTGAAACAGAAAATACCATAAAAGCGTAAAGTGCTGTCCCAGGTTAGCCTGTGCGGACTGCAGAGGTTGATCTGGGACAACACTTTACGCACATGCGCATTGAGTCCAGTTTTCCCACGACGCACCTCATATTTACTTTTCTCGGGCTTCTGCAAGTTGTGTATTTCGATGACTGTATCTATTCAGGAAAAATTCCTTAAATAACCGAAGTTCTTCATAATTATCCATTTTTGTTCGAAGGCTGGGACAAGTTAAGTGTGTTCTGGGCATAAGAAGTTTTAATTAAATAGACAAATGTAGATGTTTGACATTTCAGGCAAGTTACTAAGAAATTGTGATTCAAAGACTGTTGTCTAAATGTTTTCCATTTGCTAAATGATTATCATATGAACCTTGTTGTATTCCCATTCACTGTAGGTCTTGACCATTCCCTTGTCTCTTCTAGTTGTTGACCATTCCCATTCATTTCTAGTTGTTGACCATTCCCATTCACTTCTAGTTGTTGACCATTCCCATTCACTTCTAGTTGTTGACCATTCCCATTAACTTCTAGTTGTTGACCATTTCAATTCACTTCTAGTTGTTGACCATTCCCATTCACTTCTAGTTCTTGAACACTCCCATCCACTTCTTGTTATTGACCATTCCCATCGTCTTATAGTTGTTTAACATTCCCATTAACTTCAAGCTGTTGACCATTCCCATTCAGTTCTAAGTGCATTCTCATCCACTTCTAGGCGAGCATCATTCCCATTCACGTCTATTTTTTTAACATTCCTATTCACTTCTAGGTGTTAAACATTTCCATTCTTTTTTTTAGGTGTTGACTATTCCCATTCTCTTTAAGTTTTTGATCCTTCCTTTTCACTTCTAGATGTTGATCATTGAATTAATATATAACACTGTCTTGTAATGCTTTCCAATGATATACAGTTATATTCATTGCCCTCTAACACATGTTATTCTTTCAGAGATTGGCAAGTGTGTGATGTTAAGTTCCCTCGATCTCCAGCACAATGAGCTACTAGATATCCCGGACACATTAGGAAATCTTACTTCTCTTACTCGACTAGGACTGAGGTGAGTTACTATGGCTTGATTGTCATATAGCTCTATAACGAAAATATCTGGATCGTAACTATAGTCACCATCTTGTTCATTCATCTGTTCATCCCAGTCTTAAGGCATGGTCTAGTTAAGATGTCAGTGAGATGATCGGTGGTAGCCTGGCTGGGATGGATAAGGGGTACTGTGCCTGCCATTTAGGCCTAGTGGAAGCACTTACAGAAAATACTTGCATTTGTTATATGTTTCTTATTTGAGTATATAAAGAATGGTATCATTAAAATTTGTTCATACGTAAGTCTAAATGTGAACTACATATGTGGTGCGTCTTGAGAAAACGGGTCTTAATGCGTGTGCGTAAAGTGTTGTCCCGGATTAGCGTGTGCAGTCCGCACAGGCTAATCCAGGACGGCACTTTCTGCTTACAGTGAATTTATGTTCAGAAAATACTTCATTGAAACAGAAAATACCATAAAAGCGGAAAGTGCCGTCCCGGTTAACCTGTGCGGACCGCACAGGCTAATCCGGGACGACACTTTACGCACATGCATTAAGTCCGGTTTTCCCACGACGCCCCTCATATAATATTTTGATCCATAGTTAAAAATTTCCAGGCATTGCTGAATGGTGGTGTGAACTTATTTAGTGCCATTTTCAGATACAATCAGCTGACCTGCGTGCCGGCGTCGCTAGCAAACTGCACTCTGATGGACGAGTTCAATGTAGAAGGAAATAATATATCATTATTACCGGTAAACTTTTGTAGAAATATTATATTCAGGAAAAAAACTAGAAAAATCAGCGTTTTTCCTCCATGTAAATTTGGTACCTGAAAGAGGTATCATTCCCAAATAGATTTATTTACCAATTTTCCCAATTTGTAGTTAAAAAAATGCATATATTTTCAGAACCAAAAAATCCAGAAACGATTGACGCTGTTCCTGTAAAAGCTTTCAATCTACTTTCTTCAAACAATAAATACAAGTGAAAGAATCAATGAAGCACATTGTTTTAGAGTTTAATTCTTGTAACTTATTTGGTTTACATACTTTTTGGCAGTTTTTGATGAAAGTAATAAAATTCCAAATTTTGTCAAATATAACGCTTATTTTCCTAATTTGACCGGTACTGGTACCGTTCCCAAAGTAGCGAGAAACAATGCTGACAATGAGCGCCAATTGCCATACACATTTATATTGTACATACATATGCTGGTTATTAAGTTAGCATAGAAAACAAATCGAATGCATTTTGTAGTTTAAACTAGTCATTATAACTTGGCCAGTTACTTTACCACCTAAATGGTTTTACTTCTAAGAAGTTTTGCAAGTGTTGTAAATTTAGAGCAACTTCTTCATAAAGTTTCTGTTTCTATAGTTTACTTCAATTCACACTCATGTTGTCATGAGAGTACAGAGCTTGTTGCCATGGTTTCAGGAGGGATTGTTATCCAGTTTGACGAACCTAAAGGCTTTTACAGTACCTCGCAATGCGTTCCATGCGTATCCAACTGGTGGTCCATCACAGTTTGTATCCGTTGAAGTATGTTCCGAATGGGTCCCATGGTTTCTTGTGTGATTCTTATACCGTTTATTTCCTTGTGTATCAGAAAATAGGAACAATTTGGCAATCTAAAGCACACTTGGTAGAATTTTCTTGAACAAAAGCTTTAGTTTTATCTAATTTTAGTTAGTTTTAATTTTGGTTGCTGGCCAGGTCATAGTTATACCAATTGAATTAAAGCAATGTGCAATTTTTACCTACACACAGCCATAATATATAAAATAAGGTAAAATAATAATAATATAATTAGCTGACAAGATCTGATTATGTGGGCAAATGGAGTAGTTGCCTTGGAAATAACCCTGATGTTCCAAAAATACGACTGTGACCTTCCACAAAACATATAATGAGATTTGAGTGAGAACGATTTACCCTTGATATTTATCATTTTATAGTTTTTAATTTTAAATGATGAAAGTGGCATTGTCTAAGTATTTTGCTAGGATGAAAAGTTAATTATATGCGGGGGTTTCGCTGTCGATCGCCACTGTCGCCAAATGCGACAAATTTGCAAAAGTGGCGACAGTTTTTTCAAAGTGGCGAATTTCTTTAGTGACAACATAATTTTAGACAGTTTTAAATCTGGTATGTAAAATCTCAATTGCAACAAAACGGGGGCAGATTAAGTTACCACAGAGCCTCCAAACATGGCCTTAGGGCATTGTTTGTTATCAGATAATTAATTAGTTTGTGTTGTTGCAGACGAGCGTGTCATGGTGTGAAAGCTTATCTCTGACGTTACAGCATCAGTTTTCCACTTGGTTAGGCACAGTCACACTCAGTTGAAATCCAAATCAGCACTATTGATTTTTGATCTTCTGACTAGTTATTATTTTGTAATGATTTTATCTGCAATTACGAGCAATTTCAGTTAAAAAAAACACAGCAAAAAACAAGAAATGTCTTTAAAAAAAAGACAATCGGCGTCGAAATTAATATTGAGATGTCATTTAAATATTACCTAAACAGACGGCCAAGATGATCGGTTACATGACTTCTCAGACCCCAGATTTTTTGGTCCCCACCAATATTAGGAGACTTATTGGACCCCAGATTTTTCGGAGACTATAAGAAAACTACCAGTGATAAATGAATAACCAAAATAGTTTATGTTAACATAATTGTTATCTGAATTTGTCAAGTCAATTAAAAAAAATAACAATGTAAGATGATTTCGGGAATGAATGGAAATTATTATGTATCAGACGAGTCTATATAGTTATTTATAGTACCGGTAATACACCATTCATGTTAGTTATCTAATAAAATAACGATTTTGAAGTCAAATAAGTATTTATACTGCGTATCCCAATAAAAAGCAATAGTCAGGGAACATTCGGCGATTTTTGAAATGTTAAGACTTTATTTTTGATAATGCAAACAAAATTTTTTATTAGACTATGACGATTTTAAATTATATCAGTAGAAATATGATATATCAAGGCTTCCTGTGTATAATTAGTATTGTAAATTGTGTATTCATGCTACGCGAATAACAATTTGACGTATTCCGAATCTTCTTTCATAACATGTTATCTATAGAAAATGGAGTATCTTTTTGCAGATTAAATAACATCTACTGGAGAATTTGATAGCAAGATGCAATTATAAATAATCGTTAATAAATCGTAACGACAATTTTAATTCAAATTAACAGTAAGTATATAAATATAAATTCAGCATTTATTGGTTTATGATTCTCTGAACGCTATTAAGGACGCATGTACGAGTATATTAACACAGCTATACAACGGTTGCTAGCTACGCGCTATTTTTAGAATGACACTGCTGTTTCTGGAATGTGATGAACTCGCTAGAATCAATGGGCTACATGGAACGTCAACTCTGCGAATGAGATTTATGAATGGCAACATTGCACAATTGCTATTTATACAGCGTAACGCTTATATAAATGTAGGCTAAACTAAATTGTTATTTCGTTACGTGAATGAATATAGCATTCTGTTTATGGCATACAATGAGAAAATACGTTCTTAATTAGCCTCAGTTCTAGAGTATATGTTGAGCACATTGTTTATAACTTCATTTTAACCGCTTATGTAAACAATTATGTAAATTTTAATCCCCAAAAGTATGCAACCGTTATTGGTATTCGTTAAACCATTTGAAGTTTGCATTGCCTAAAATTAGGAAATTTGCCCAATTCTATTGGCATTCAATTTTTTCCGCTGCATAATTATCGCAAGAAATCTGGGTCAAAAGTGATCTTAGACAGCTACGCCGAAAAAGCTACTTTGGACATGTGGTAAACATTCATTCCAAAACGAGGCTGAACTAAATATAGCCTAAAACAAAGGAAAACAGTCCTGTGTTTGGATTTATTTCTGAACATTAAAACAAACTGTCTGTCCACAATCATGATGCATTTTAATATGATTTATGGACAGACAGTTGTTATATCAACAAATGAAGATGTGAATTAGAAGGAGGATTTACCAATCTGCAAGTAAAGTGTTATTTTGATATTGTCATATATTTTCGCGACCCTACAAAACGATAAACATTACTAAATCTGTTAAAATCAAGTGTTGTAAAATCGTAATTTCCTACAAGTAACGATTATACAGCTAAGTTTTAATCATACTTATGTAGTTTTTAATGCTATTGAATAGTGACAGTTACTGTTCAAAAGATTCTGAAGCATGTCAATCTATGACTGACAAATAATATTGGCTCAAACTTTTTAAAAGTGGCGAATTTTAGTGGCGACAACTTATTTTGAGCCAGCGGAACCCCTGATATGTGTTGGTAAAAACTATATAAATGTTTAAAGAACTTAATAGACAACCCTCTATCGTGATACTAGCCATATTATGTACAATTTTCAGTCAATCAACATGGAACACAACCAGATCAACAAAATTCCGTATGGGATATTCTCGCAGGCAAAGTATCTCTCCAAGCTTAACATGAAGGATAATCAGCTGACCTCTCTACCTCTTGGTGAGTGAACAGTTACTTCCCTTTGCTAGGATAAAGAGCTCACCTCTTACATCCCATTGTAAGGATCATGAGCTAACCTATTTCTTCCCATTGCAAGGATAATGAGCTAACCTCTTACTTCCCATTGTAGGGATTATCAGTTAACCTCTTACTTTCCATTGTAAGGATAATGAGCTAACCTCTTCTTCCCTTTGTAAGGATGACGAGCTAATATTTTTCTTCCCATTGTAAGCATGATGAGCTAACCTCTTACCTCCCATTGTAAGGATAATGAGCTAACCTCTTACTTCCCATTGTAATGATAATGAGCTAACCTCTTAATTCCCTTGTAAGGATAATGAGCTAACCTCTTCCCATTGTAAGGATAATGAGCTAATCTCTTAGTTCCCATTGTAAGGATAATGAGCGAACCTCTTACTTCCTATTGTAAGGATAATGAGCTTACCTCTTACTTCCTATTGTACATATAATGAGCTAATCTCTTCTTCCCTTTGTAAGGATAATGAGCTAACCTCTTACTTCCCATTGTAATGATAATGAGCTAACCTCTTAATTCCCTTTGTAAGGATAATGAGCTAACCTCTTCTCATTGTAAGGATATTAGCGAACCTCTTACCTCCCATTGTAAGGATAATGAGCTAACCTCTTACCTCCCATTGTAAGGATACTGAGCTAACCTCTTAGTTCCCATTGTAAGGATAATGAGCTAACCTCTTAATTCCCATTGTAAGGATAATGAGCTAACCTCTTAGTTCTCATTGTAAGGATAATGAGCTAACCTCTTACTTCCCATTGCAAGGATAATCAGCTAACCTCTTACTTCCCATTGTAAGGATAATGAGCTAACCTCTTAGTTCACATTGTAAGGATAATGAGCTAACCTCTTAGTTCCCATTGTAAGGATCATGAGCTAACCTCTTACTTCCCATTGTAAGGATAATCAGCTGACCTCTTACTTTCCTTTGTAAGGTTAATGAGCTTACATCTTACCTCCCATTGTAAGGATAATGAGCTAACCTCTTACTTCCCATTGTAATGATATTGAGCTAACCTCTTAATTCCCTTTGTAAGGATAATGCGCTAACCTCTTCTCATTTGTAAGGATATGAGCTAACCTCTTACCTCCTATTGTAAGGATAATGAGCTAACCTCTTACCTCCCATTGTAAGGATAATGAGCTAACCTCTTAGTTCCCATTGTAAGGATAATGAGCTAACCTCTTAGTTACTTCCCATTGTAAGGATAATCAGCTAACCTCTTACTTCTCTTTGTATGGATAATCAGCTAACCTCTTACTTCCCTTTGTATGGATAATCAGCTAAGCTCTTACTTCCCTTTGTATGGATAATCAGCTAAGCTCTTACTTCCCTTTGTAAGGATAATCAGGTAACCTCTCTACCTCTCAGTTGGTCATCACTTTTCCTTCATTTTATGGATCACCTTCCCCCTGTATTCAGAATTGGTATACATATGACGTGTATGCTGGAAATTGCTTTCAGACAGTACTATTGAACATATAAAATGTGTGTTGAACTTTGCCTTCAGATATCGCCCAATGGACAAACATGGTAGAGTTGAATCTAGGAACTAACCAACTTACTCGTATCCCAGATGATATTCAGAACCTTGAGAAGCTGGAGGTTCTTATACTTAGTAATAATTTATTAAAGGTAAGTTCTATTGGTACCTTTTAACAGATTAGTGAAGTATATAAATGGTGGTGTGTTTATTTGTGTTCCCAATGTATAGGGTAGCTTGAAGGCTGAAATGATTGGTTAAAAGGTTTTTTAGCTCACTTGAGCATGAAGTGCTCAGTGAGCTATTGGTATAGGGGGCCTCTCCTGCGCTGTCAGTCGTCTGTCAACCGTGTGTCGTCAACAATTGGGTTCGTATTCACGCTGGAGACTTCACTGTTTATCCAATCTTAACCAAACTTGCACAGGTTGTGAATGACCATAAAATCTCGGATGGGATTGTTATTGGGTCAGATCACGCCAGTAACACTAGAGTTATTGCCCCTTTTTCATGCAAAAAATGTGGGAAATGCCTTTTTCCAGCATATAGACTTTATTTTCCATCCAATCTTAACCAAACGTTTACATTTGGTGTATGACCATCAGATCTCATCAGATGCCAAAAATGGGCCAGATTGTTTTTAAACACCAGAGTTATTGCCCCCATTTGTTTATTAAACAAATATACAAAAATGGACATTATTCAGGAAATAGACTTCATTTTTCATCCAATCTTCACCAATCTTGCACAGTTTGTCTAATACCATGATATTACAGTTGAAGTCGAATATAAGCAGGATCGGACCAGAAACACCGGAGTTATTGTCCTTTGTTTGTGAAAAAAATATGCAACAATGGACATTATTCTGGATAGGGACTTTTTTTCATCCAATCTTCACCAATCTTGCACAGTTTGTCTAATACCATGAGATTACAGTTGAAGTCGAATATAAGCAGGATCGGACCAGAAACACCGGAGTTATTGTCCTTTGTTTGTGAAAAAAATATGCAACAATGGACATTATTCTGGATAGGGACTTTTTTTCATCCAATCTTCACCAATCTTGCACAGTTTGTCTATGACCATAACAAGATTAAAAGTGAAGTCGAATATAAGCAAAATCTGGCCAGAAACACCAGATTTATTGCCCTTTGTTTGTGAAAAAAATATACAAAAATGGACATTATTTAGGATAGAGACTTTTCATCCAATCTTCACCAATCGTGCACATTCGAATAATTACCTGTTAATTAATTTACTTTTAATAAGCGTATTTGATAAGTATTTGTCAATGTCAGTCCCTAAAGATATACCGTTTTCGTGTCACCTTAGCTTCTCTAGTACACAGGATATGTGTCGAAATCTACCTATCGAGCTATTGTTATGTAGACGACAGTTGGTTTTTATTGTTAGTCCCATTATAAAGACCACGGTCCTTCATCAGTTCACAAGTCACTTATGTGGGAAGTAGGAGATTACGGCGTGTTCCAGGTGCTAATTGGTGTTATTTCTTACATGCACACATGTGCTCTGAAACAACATGTCACCTTCCAAATTATGTCGTGGAAACAGACAGCGAAGTTGTCAGCAAAGATTTGCATGTGCTAAATAAATGGTTTAAAGTCTTTCCCATTAAATGAAATTGAAAAATCACAATATGGTTCTAATAAGTAGATTTAAGTCCGTGTATTTGCCACATTTTTTTTCATCGTGCGTTGGTGGTGGCTATATAAACCACACAATCAAGTCATTTTTTTAGTAATACATTTCCATCAGTTCAGCAGTATTGCCTCCGATGATTGAATATTCCAATATTCGAATACTTCATCAATCGAATATTTGAATATCATTTTTTAGTATTCGTTGCCATCCCTAAAAAAACATCAACAAGTTATCAATGATTGGCTTGCACACACAATTTTTTATTCAATATGGACCAAACTTGCACAGTTTGTGCATGACCATAAACATTGATTGATAAAATTTATTTCCAACAGTTGCAAACCTTGCATGCAATTATTTGTACATGCAACATTGATGTCTTCAGAGTCTGCATTAACATCATTATCATCATTGGACAGAAAAAAACAAAAAAACAAAACTTGACCTTATAGCACAGCCATCGCAATTATCGCATTGCAACTAGTCCTCTAAAATTGTTTGCGAAAAAGACATCAAAATCTACTGTGTCTGCATTTTCCAGAATTTTCACTGACTTAAGGAAAAAAGGGTCAGGTAAGAATATTGAGAAAAATGATATTAGAACCATTAGCAAAAACACCATACATCCACTACCCAACACGTTAAACCATTGCACTAACCGATGTTTTAAATCAAAATTGATCCTATCCCCCTTTGCGTATTGTTCAGATACCTTAATTTTCAAACCTGTCACAGCAGTATGGTCTTCATCTGTACCAGTTCTCAGGTGAGCGCTTTGGACCATTATGGCCCTCTTGTTTATGAATGTTAAAGTGCAATCAAAAATGTGTGTAGTTTTGTGACCCATGAAACCTCTAACTGCTCTTTAATTTGTGATACATAACCCATGCTTGTCTGTCAAAAGTCAAGGTCACAATTGAAGGTCATTATCTGTGTCAAACCAGTATGTGGAGGTATTTATTACCTTTTAGTGATAACACTTGTTCGAGTTACTTATATTTGCAATTTAGATGTGTTGATTTACTTGTTTAACTTTCTGTTTACAGAGGCTTCCAGCGTCGATAGGAAACTTGAAGAAATTACAAGTTCTAGACTTAGAAGAAAATAAATTAGAGTCTCTTCCACAAGAAATAGGTATGCCACTTTCTTAAGAATCGAAAGAAATGCATATACAAAAGGTATGATTTGATAATCTTACAAGAATTTCATCATTTACCTGCAAAAAATACGAAATTATGGGTTATTTGAAGAAAAAAACTAACAAAAAAAACAACAAATGTAAATAAAGAAAACATTGATAAACTTTTTTATATCCTTTATATTTTGGTCTCATACACAATTATCAGGAGTAAACAATATACACAGACATTGTCAATACAATCAAATACTCGAACCAGGAGTAAACAATATACTCAGACATTGTCAATACAATCAAATACTCGAACCAGGAGTAAACAATATACTCAGACATTGTCAATACAATCAAATACTCGAACCATGAGTAAACAATATACTCAGACATTGTCAATACAATCAAATACTCGAACCAGGAGTAAACAATATACTCAGACATTGTCAATACAATCAAATACTCGAACCAGGAGTAAACAATATACTCAGACATTGTCAATACAATCAAATACTCGAACCAGGAGTAAACAATATACTCAGACATTGTCAATACAATCAAATACTCGAACCAGGAGTAAACAATATACTCAGACATTGTCAATACAATCAAATACTCGAACCAGGAGTAAACAATATACTCAGACATTGTCAATACAATCAAATACTCGAACCAGGAGTAAACAATATACTCAGACATTGTCAATACAATCAAATACTCGAACCAGGAGTAAACAATATACTCAGACATTGTCAATACAATCAAATACTCGAACCAGGAGTAAACAATATACTCAGACATTGTCAATACAATCAAATACTCGAACCAGGAGTAAACAATATACTCAGACATTGTCAATACAATCAAATACTCGAACGTCATATTTTTAGGACAAACACAAGAACTAATGAAGCATGGAATTGCAGTACTGTTTATGTATTCACACTTGTTCTTGGAACTCTTGGTACAGATTTTTATTGAACAATTTAACTTGCAAGTCCAAGATTTTGTTTTCATTGACCATGTTTTCTGTTGAATTTTCAGGCCAACTTCGTGAGCTTAGACGACTTGTTGTCCAAACAAATCAGTTGACATCCTTGCCAAGGGCTATTGGGTAAAGAAAATTGTTGGAGAAATCTGTTATTTATGGGTTGTTTAAGGCTTTATTATGAAACAAGTTGTCAGATTTTTATTTCATTGTGAAAACACATTTTTGAGGATTGAGCATGAACTGTTGTTTCTGCTGAACCTTACTATATCAGATAAAATAGTTTCTGGCTCAACCTTTGCAATGTAAATGTGAAATTGCTACTTTTGTGCCGAAATGAAATATACATAGGTAACCAAAACTGCTACTTCTGGTTTTATGTATTAATACATGCCATTATTAATATCTTAAATTGAAATTTTGTAAAGAAATGGCCCTCTTGAGGCCATATTCGGTGAAATAGTCCCTTTTAAGTCACTCAGACAGTGTCTGGTGTTTCAGGTGTCTAAGTAACTTGCAGTATTTAGGTGCCGGGGAAAACCACCTCTCTGCCATACCAACAGAAATAGGTCAGCACGAGTTTATCTTCGTTTAAAACAATGTTTGTTGTTGTTTGTTGTTTAAGCTTTGGTAGTGTTTAATAGCTATTTGATAGTTATAATACAGGCTGCTGAATTTCGAAGCACATCATGTCCGTTTAAGTTGTTCATTAGAATTACTTATAATAAGCATGCTAATAACTTTTTGCTTTTTCATAATCAGTTTATCAACACAATTTAATAAACAGTGGATTTGGACATTTAGGAAGTTAGGACTTTGTCAGAGTAATCGTGTAAACTATAATTATTATGTAAATGTTTTTTTTTCAGAGATATGACTGATAGGTCATGGTTATAAAAGAAAATGATTTCATCAATTAACTGATCAGCAAGATGTTGTAAGACCCAGGATTTAATTGTTTGACAGAGATGTGTTGTAAAAAACAGCCTTTGTAGGCATGCTTATAAATCTAGTACAGAACTGTGTAATTAGTGATTGCATTTCCAGAAAATGGCTCATGAATTAGTATAAAGCTTCATGGTATGACAAGTACTGTCAGGTGGATAACGGAAACTTTTCTATAATGATTCTAAATCTAGTTGCTGCGCAAACTAATATGGGTGGTTAATAATTGAGGCGCGTCGTGGCATGTGCGTAAAGTGTCGTCCCGGATTAGCCTGTGCAGTCTGCACAGGCTAATCCGGGACGGCACTTTCCGCTTTTATGGTATTTTCTGTTTCAAGGAAGTCTCTTCAAAGCATAAATCCGCTGTAGGCGGAATGTGCCATCCCGGATTAGTCTGTGCAAACTGCACAGGCTAATCCGGGATGACACTTTACGCACATTAATTATGTCCGGTTTTCCCACGTTACGTCTCAATTATTGTTCATTTCTTTTGCAGGTGCTTTGGAAAGTTTAGAATCGCTGTATATAAACGACAACGCGGAACTTCACTCGTTGCCGTACGAACTAGCCCTGTGCTACAATCTACAGATCATGAGCATCGAGAACTGTCCACTTAGTAAACTGCCGCCAGAGATAGTCGCCAGGGGACCATCATTAGTGATACAGGTACTGAGAATACATTCTGGGAAAATGACTCGTAAATGTGTTATTGATTTAAACCACTGGAGATAGTTGTTAGGGGACCATCATTAGTGATACAGGTACTGAGAATACATTCTGGGAAAATGACTCGTAAATGCGTTATTACTTGATTTAAACCACTGGAGATAGTTGTTAGGGGACCATCATTAGTGATACAGGTACTGAGAATAAATTCTGGGAAAATGACTCGTAAAGCGTTATTACTTGATTTAAACCACTGGAGATAGTTGTTAGGGGACCATCATTAGTGATACAGGTACTGAGAATACATTCTGGGAAAATGACTCGTAAATGCGTTATTACTTGATTTAAACCACTGGAGATAGTTGTTAGGGGACCATCATTAGTGATACAGGTACTGAGAATACATTCTGGGAAAATGACTCGTAAATGTGTTATTACTCGATTTAAACCACTGGAGATAGTCTTTATTGGACCATCATTAGTGATAGAGGTACGGGGTGAAAGTACCTGAGTTCAGTTGACCTGTAAATGTGTTATTACTTGATTAAAACCACTGGAGATAGTCATATTAGTTATACTTGTAAGCGGAGAAAATACCTATGTTCAATGGGCATGTGACCTGTAAATGTGGGGACGCTCATTAGTGATACAGGTATGGGGAGAACATACTCCAGTTCAGTGGGCATAAGGACGACCAGATAAGGCGGGTACAAACAACTACATGCATAACTTATGTACAGAAAATTAATAGATGCGCACCAAAAATAAAATCAGGGTGTACATTTACGAACTAAATTTTAAATCTGTGCATACACATGGAACTGAAAATCAGACCCAGAACTGTGAAAGGTGTGGATGTATAGAAATTCCTTATATAAAGCATGTTGATTATGTTCTTGAACTGTCTACTGTTCTTGTTTCAGTTTTTGAAGATGAATGGACAGTATTGCCAAATGTGAAGTGTTGGGAGATATTAAGTGATGTATGATTAGAGCTGGTTGGCAGGGCAACTAGAATCTGGTTGCCGGAAAGAATATTTGAATTTCCACGCGGAACTTTGTTGTTACACGAAGATGAGGACTGCCGGAGAGACTTCGTTGAATATTTAATTTTTTGTGTCATTTGTTTATCATCAGTAATTAGTGGTTGTTATTTGTATTGCAATGACTTACCGACATTGGTAGGGAGTGATTGGCTCTCGTCGGTTTTGTCTTCTAATTTTTGCAATATTTTAAGCCATCCTTGAAGTGGTGCATAAGATATGTAAACTGTACTTAACGTTTGTATGCTTTGAATTATAATATTTGCCATGTTTAAGACGAGAAATAAACTATATGTACCAGATTCTGGAGCTACGAATATCCGTAAACTCAGTTTGTCTTAATCTAAAAAAATTAACCAGTAAGAAGTTAAGGTTACATGTGTATGTAAAAAGCCAATTTATTGGTCAATACTTTCGGTTGAAACTAAATTTGAGATCGGGAACTTTGGTCGTCCTGAGATATGATGATATTTACTCAGTGGTGAAAATACACCGTTTATCCGTGTTAGGCTTTAATAGTGGTATTTAACTCTAATTGTTAGTGTTTTGATTCTTCTCAAAGTAAATTTGATAACTCGCTATTGAGACAAAATGATTTGAATGCTGTTTTCATTGAACTCGTAAACTGTTTATTGTCAGCTTTTAATTAATGGCCAATGATTACAATAGTTATTTTTAGAGTAATTGCATGCGCGTAAAGTGTCGTCACGGATTTGCCTGTGCAGGCTCCCACGACACGCCTCATTTCTATCGCATAGAAGTCGTCAGATATAGCTGTACGACTGCTGCATTGTTAGAATTATTGAGACCTACGGCTTAATTGGCACTGGCAGGTTGTGTTCACCAAAATTTTGTTGTATCAATTCTGTAACATAGGTTTGGTACGAACGTAAGTTTATTTAACATATTATTATTTGTGAGT
Organism: Congeria kusceri; assembly: GCA_027627225.1. Classification (NCBI taxonomy): domain Eukaryota; kingdom Metazoa; phylum Mollusca; class Bivalvia; order Myida; family Dreissenidae; genus Congeria; species Congeria kusceri. The sequence goes on along the minus strand of CM051027.1, from coordinate 53,818,526 downwards.
CTCCCCATGGTTGAGTGAAAAAATTAGCAGCAACTGAACATAATGAAGGATAAGATTAGTCGTAAGGTACGTTAAGTCAGCGAAATCATGGTTCGCTTTAGCATGATACTTGAGTACAGTAATGGTCGTTCAACAGAGGGAGTCACTTTAAGAACGTGGTCGCTACCACAGGTTTGACTGTACTTTAACAGAGGGAGTCACTTTAAGAACGTGGTCGCTACCACAGGTTAGACTGTACTTTAACAGAGGGAGTCACTTTAAGAACGTGGTCGCTACCACGGGTTAGACTGTACTTTCAAAGATTCGATCTTTCAGCATGTTTACAACATTTCACCATTAAGCGTAACAACGTGATTTTATTGTTACATTTCATTTTGAAGGTTTAACATGATGTTCCTGAGTTGCAAATTGGACTCGTGGAAACTTCTATATTGGAAAAGCTGAACTATCAATATCTTAATTTAGGTTTTGATTTTGCTACCATTGTGTGTTGAAAATGATTTTTGTACCAAAGAGCAAGAATTTCTGTCAACTTGTCTGGTGTTTTTTATGACTGAGGGGTTCATAAATAACAAATTGCGAGTTGTTAGTGGCCACATAGTATGCTATGTATTATGAACATTTTCAAGAATTGTAGATACAGGACACATACTGTGAAAACATGATTAACGCATGAAGAAAAGCATCTGTTTACAAATATATGAATACTTATCAGGAAAGGGGAATCATTTTTTCAACAGAAATGTTCCATATTCTTGTCTGAATTTAAAACCGTTTCACACAAGGATGCTTTGTAACATGTGATTTTGTTTCTACTTAGTCTCACACTTTTCTTGAAATGTGCGCATTCTTGTGATTTTTTTAACAAGCAAAATCACTTTTTCAACTTTGGAATGTCTTGCTTTGCAAATCTTGTCAACATTAGAGTGGTTTTAATAGCTTTTCAACCTACTGTTGGTTTTCCACTCATTATTAGGGTATCACACTTGTCTGCTGTAAGGCCTGAAAAAAAGTTTTTAGCGACAATTGTTTTCCATGAAATCCATATTCATCAGATTTTATATAATTTTTCAGTGTTTTTTTACTTAAATGTGCATTTCAAAAAAAGTTGAAATAAAAAACTATCCCGACCCTACCTAACTTTTTTTGAGATCATTGCCCGAAACACAGGTTTTTTTTCCTAAATAAAACTTATAGAACAAAAAAAAAATCATTGTATACAAAGTAGCACAAAAAATGTGAGAGCAATACATTTTTTGAAAGCAAAAGTCCTATTGGTATCACAGGCTGGCTTGGAACAATTTCCAACTTTTTGTTATTAAAAGCAACCCGTTTTGCATCATTTCGTCAGCGTTGCAATTGTTATTTGTTGTCTGCGTGTTGGATACATGGTACATCAGCTGGTTTCATTTTATGGGGGTAAAAGCCAGGACTGATGGATTAAAGATTTACTTTCTGCTTTAACAGTTGTTTTGTTCCAGCTTTGTTTGAGATTTCAGTATTCTTGACCTTATCCATGATGTTAGCCTACAATTATTATTATTTGTTAATTGTTACGTTAATCATTTCGCATGCATAAGTGGTGTAGTGAATTGTGATAATTATAGTAAAAAAACATTTCTTGAAATCTCTCGTTTAGAAATTTAAACAAGTTTATATTTAATCATTTGCTTTTTTAGGACGAAAAATGTCATGCCATTTAATGTTCCTAATTATGTGACCAAAATATATTTTACATTCAAATACTCTTTTATATGAGCCGCGTCGTGGGAAAACTGGAATTAATGCATGTGGTTAAAGTGTCGTCCTGGATTAGCCTGTGCAGTCCGCACAGGCTAATCCAGGACGGCACTTTCCGCATTCAGTGGATTTATGTTTAGAAGAGACTTCCATGAAACAGAAAAGACCATACAAGCGGAAAGTGCCGTCCTGGATTAGCCTGTGCAGACTGCACAGGCTAATCTGGGATGACACTTTACGAAAATACATTAAGACCGGTTTTCCCACGACGCGGCTCATATAAACATTCATATTTACAGGCTGAAGTTCTAGTTTTACATGTTTATTGTTAGTGAATGTACATTGTGGCTTCAAAACACATTTGCATACAACTTGATTTTAAAATAATTGTAAACATATTGAATAAACAAATAAAAAATAAGACGATCATAATTATGTTGAGGTTGAGTTTTGTTTCAGTTATTAAACTGAAAATTATCATTTTTGAAAAGGAATTTACATTTACAAAATGTGCATATTTACTCTTAGGCTGAAAGATAAATCATAGTATATTGTCTTTTTTTTGGAAAATTTGGAGAACAAGTTATTTTATTCAGAGTGCTATGTGATCTAGTCATTTTTGTTGAGACGTTGATATTCTTGTACAAGAACAGCCAAGATACTCGATTCAATAATGGTGCTCATTAGGTATATGAGGCTTGTCGTGGGAAACCGGTCTTAATTCATGTTCGTAAAATGGCGTCCCAGACCAGCCTATGCAGTCCGCACTGGCTAATCCAGGATGACACTTTCCGCCTACAGTGGATTTATGTGCGGACTGCACAGGCTAATCCGGGACAACACTTTACGCATATGCATTAAGTCCGGTTTCCCACAACACGCCTCATATGTATGTTTTTTTATTTCTACAGCATCTATAACATCTTGATTGAAAATCCATGTTTTACAAATTTGATTATCTTTTACATAATGTAAACCCTTTCCTCTAATTTCTATATAATGAAAACAAGAGCTTTTATGTTTGATTAAAATATTACTTCAGTTTCATATTTCAAGTTTGCTGCTATTTTTGTTAAACTAAACTGTAGTTGTCAGTAATTTTCGTGCAGTCACATACTCGTACATGTATTTGTTCAAATTTTGTTGAACACGTCGCCATCATATTTATGATTGTTTTGTTAACCATGTATTGCATCAAGCAAAATCCATGCAGAAAATTTGGTGTTTGATTTTAATACACCTGTTGCAGACTTTCATGTATGGTAGATCTGGATCTAGATGTGGTAAATAGTATGGAAAATGGACTTTAGAAAAAAAAAAATCTTTTAACCCATAAATCTGTATCCTACTGTATAGTAATTAATTTTATTCTTGTTAATTTCCTTAATCTTCATAAATGTATAACAATCAGACATAGCAGATTATTTGTCAATAACTTAGCATAGTATTGTCGATCATTTTTAGCTCGACTATTCGAAGAAAAGGTGAGCTTTCCTACTACCCCCGGCGTCGGTGTGGACCGCGTCTGAATTTGGTTAAAGTTTTTATTCAAAAGTCTTGTAACTTCAAAACTACATAAGTTATTCACTTGAAACTTGGAATATATCTTTGTCATCAACACCATTGTCAGGGGCAAAATTCCCCATAACTCTGTTTTGTATTTTGACAGAGTTATGCCCCGTTTTCACTGAGATTTTCTAGTTAAAGTTTATATTCAAAACTAAATAAGTTATTCTTTTGAAACATGGAACTAACCTTTGTCATCAACTCCAGTATCAAGGGCAAAATTACCTATAACTCTGTTTTGTATTTTGACAGAGTTATGCCCCTTTTTCAAACGGATTTTCTTGTTAAAGTTTATATTTAAAAGTTTTGTAACTTCAATACTACAAAAGCTATTCACTTGAAACTTGAAAGATACCTTTGTCATCAACTCCAATATCAGGGTGAACATTCCCCATAACTCTATTTTGCATTTTGACAGAGTTAGGCCCTTTGTTCACATAGATTTTCTGGTTAAAGTTTATATTCAAAAGTTTTGTAACTTCAAAACTACATAAGTTATTCACTTGAAACTTGGAACTTACCTTTGTCATCAACTCTAGTATCTGGGGCAACATAACCCGTAACTCTGTTCTGTATTTTGACAGAGTTAGCCCACTTTTTACATCGACTTTGTTGTTAAAGTTTTTGTTCCAAAAATGTATAAACTATACAAGGCTACACTTAAAAGTTTTGTATTTTAACAAATGTATGCCCCTTCCACTATCCAAAATATGTGCCAACTGAAATACTTCGAATGGTCGAGAGCGCTGTCCTCTGACAGTTCTTGTTATTCTTGTTATTGTCAAAATGCTGTTGAGATTTTTTAGCTACCTGAACACGAAGTGCTCAAGGGTGAGCTATTATGTGTCTTGCGTCCGTTGTACATCGTCCGGCATCAACATTTTACTTCAAACAACTTCTTCTCTGAAACCACGTGGCGGATTTTAACCAAACATGGCAGGAATGTTCCTGGGATGGTCCTTTACAAAATTCCTTCAATTTATTAAAATATATTGAAAACTCTATGGCAACCAAAAGTTGAAAAACAGGAAAACTTAAAAAATCTTGTCAGAAACCACTGGCTGGATTTGAAAATAGTTTTCACAGAAATGCTCCTTGGGTGACCCTCTACCAAATTATTTCAAATCATTTTGATTCGTTAAAACATGGCCGCCAGGGGGCGGGGCAGTTTTCCTTATATGGCTATATTGAAAACTAAAAATCTTCTTGTCTGAAACCACTGGCTGCATTTTAAAATAATTTCACAGAAATGTTCCTTGGATGACCCTCTACCAAATTCCATAAAAATTATATTGATTCTTTAAAAAAAACATGGCCACCGGCAGGTGGGGCAGTTTTCCTTACATAACTATATTGAAAACTTTAAAAATCTTCTAGTCTGAAACCACTGGCTGAATTTCAAAATAATTTCACAGAATTGTTCCTTGGGTGTCCATCTACCAAATTCCTTGAAATCATTTTGATTTGTAAAAAAAACGGCTTCCAGGGGACGGGGCAGTTTTCCTTATATGGCTATATTGAAAACTTTAAAAATCTAGTCTGAAACCACTGTCTGGATTTCAAAATAATTTCACAGAAATGCTCCTTGGGTGACCCTCTATCAAATTCCTTGAATTCATTTTGATTCGTTAAAAAACATGGCCGCCAGGGGGCATCGTAGTTTTCCTTATATGGCTATATTGAAAACTTAAAATTTTATAGTCTGAAACCACTGGCTGGGTTTCAAAATAATTCACAGAAATGTTCCTTGGATGACCCTCTACCAAATTCTTTGAAATCATTTTTTTTTGATCTGTTAAAAAACATGGCCACCAGGGGGCGGGGCAGTTTTCCTTATATGGCTGTATTGAAAACTAAAAATCTTCTTGTCTGAAACCACTGGCTGCATTTTAAAATAATTTCACAGAAATGTTCCTTGGATGACCCTCTACCAAATTCCATAAAAATTATATTGATTCTTTAAAAAAAACAGGGCCACCGGCAGGTGGGGCAGTTTTCCTTACATAACTATATTGAAAACTTTAAAAATCTTCTAGTCTGAAACCACTGGCTGAATTTCAAAATAATTTCACAGAATTGTTCCTTGGGTGTCCATCTACCAAATTCCTTGAAATCATTTTGATTTGTAAAAAAAACGGCTTCCAGGGGACGGGGCAGTTTTCCTTATATGGCTATATTGAAAACTTTAAAAATCTAGTCTGAAACCACTGTCTGGATTTCAAAATAATTTCACAGAAATGCTCCTTGGGTGACCCTCTATCAAATTCCTTGAATTCATTTTGATTCGTTAAAAAACATGGCCGCCAGGGCGCATCGTAGTTTTCCTTATATGGCTATATTGAAAACTTAAAATTTTATAGTCTGAAACCACTGGCTGGGTTTCAAAATAATTCACAGAAATGTTCCTTGGATGACCCTCTACCAAATTCTTTGAAATCATTTTTTTTGATCTCTTAAAAAACATGGCCACCAGGGGGCGGGGCAGTTTTCCTTATATGGCTATATTGAAAACTTTAAAAATCTTGTCTGAAACCACTGGCTGGATCTAAACATTATTTCACATACATGTTCCTTGGGTTACCCTCTATCAAATTTCTTGAAACCATTTTAATTCGATTTGTTAAAAAACATGGCCAACAGGGGGCGGGGCAGGTTTCCTTTTATGGCTATATTGAAAACTTTAAAAATCTTCTTGTCTGAAACCACTGACTGGATTTCAAAATAATTTCACATACATGTTCCTTGGGGGACCATCTACCAAATTCCTGGAAATCATTTGGATTCGTTAAAAATAATGGCCACCAGGGGGGCGGGACAGTTTCCCATATATGGCTATATTGAAATCTTAAACTATCTTTTTGTTAAAAGCCATTCTGATGCTTTACACTCAGGTGAGCGACCTAGGGCCATCTTGGCCCTCTTGTATAATTTATTTAAAAAAAGGTATTTTATTTCAGTGTTGTGCTGCTGTTGTTTTTTGTGATAGGGTGGCATTGAGGTAATTGCTTTAGTTTTGTGTTTCTAGGATGCCAAGATAAGAGAAGATCATTTTCTGGAAGTAAAAATTGGGCAATGTTAGAAACAGATTTTTCATCATTTCCCTAGTGATAGATGACATACTTAGAACAAATTGTCTTCAGAGCACTGTTATAAAGAGTTGTTTATGCCCCGGGGCATCTTGATGCTGGAGGCATATAGTGATCCTTCCGTCCGTATTTCCGTCCGTCCATGACAAGGTTAAGTAGATTTTACCTTTCGTCTAGCACCAACACCGCTTACTACAACACTTGGATACTTACACAGTTGTTGCTTATGATCATTCCCTGTCCGCGCATATCACCCAACCTCACTTTGATCATGACCTTGACCTAATTTGCTCTTAAAACAATTCAAATGAGATGTTTCTTGGTTAACTAGATTGTACGGTTTCGTCTAGCACCAACACCGCTCGCTACAACAGTTGGATACTTACACAGTTGTTGCTTATAAACATCCCTAATCCACCCAACCTCACTTTGACCTTGACCTAATTTGGACTTTTAATAATTCAAAAGTGCCATTTCTTGGCTAACTAGATTTTACAATTTCGTCTAGCATCAACACTCCTAACTACAACACTTGGATATTTACACAGTTGTTACTTATGACCGTTCCCAATCCACCCATATCACCCAACCTCACTTCGACCTTGACCTTATTTGGACTAAGAAATGGGCTATCCAGCACCAACCGGGGGCATGTGTGTTTATCAAACACAGAATCTTGTTTTTACTATTTTCTTGTTTATGTTCACTGTAGAAATTTAGAGTTATGTGTTTGTAGGCACTAGTTGTTTTAATGTGGGATTTTCTGTTGAATGCAAGCAAGAATGGTGAACTAAATAGCTGCATATCATCATTGACTCTTCGGTATTCAATTGGTCAAAGTCATTGAGCTGTGAATTAGGCACCTTTCTTATTTCTTTTTTTATGCCCCTGGCATCTGGATGCGGGAGGCATATAGTGATTGTCCGTCCTTCTGTCCGTCCTTCAGTGACAAGGTTAAGTAGATTTTACTGTTTTGTCTAGCACCATCACCGCTTACTAAACACTTGGATACTTACATAGTTGTTGCTTATGACCATTTCCTATCTACCCATATCACCAACCTCTCCTTGACCTTGACCTTAATTCAAATGGGCTGTTTCTTGTATAACTAGATTTTACCGTTTCGTCTAGCACGAACACCGCTTGATACAACACTTGGATACTTACACAGTTGTTGCTTTTGACCATCCCCAATCCACCCATATCACCCAACCTCACTTTGACCTTGACCTAATTTTGACTTATAATAATTCAAAAATCAAAATTTTCTTGGTTAACTAGATTTTACGAAACATAATCATTCAAAAGTGCAATTTCTTGGTTAACTAGATTTTACCGTTCGTCTAGCACCAACACCGCTTACTACAACACTTGGATACTTAAACAGTTGTTGCTTATGACCATTCCCAATCCACCTATATCACCCAACCATACTTTGACCTTTACCTAATTTGGACTTTAATAATTCAAAACGGCTACAAGGGTGCATGAAATGTTTGAAAACTTTCCATTCAGATAAATTAGACCAGGTATTTTCGGTTTACAAATTAGACGTGCATCTCACGGTATCCTAACTGCCGAAACAAAAGACTTATTGAGTTATTGATTATAAAACCATAAAAAGCAAGAAGAAAAGTGCTAAAACTGTCCCGCTCCCTTATAAAGTAATACATTGGCCATTATTTACGCAACCTGTTTTGTGTTTTTTTAGTGTTCGGTTTATGAATTGACTTTTGTCACACATCAAATTTTGAAAATTATTGAGTAAATGGTGTTTCAGTATTGTGTATTTACCCAAACACGCGCCTTATCTGTTGCTCTGATACCTGTATTTTTACAAGCATTTTAAATGTTCAAGAGATTCCAAAGTGCTGCTGTTCAATTCATATTTTTATTTTAGACATTATTGTTATAAAATCATGTTTATTTGTCATATGTACAGTGCTATTTATGTACTTTTTAGTGTGTTTCACATAGTTGTTTTGCTCTTTCCTTGTTTAAGAATGTAAAAACAAGAGATTTAATATTTCACTTAACTGAGATATGCTTGTTCCTTATACCTAGATATACTTATTTCTTAAAATTAATGTGAGGCGTGTCGTGGGAAAACTGGGCTTATGCATCTGCGTAAAGTGTCGTCCTCAATCAGCCTGTGCAGACTGCACAGGTACTGTATTTCGGCTTTTATGGTATTTACCGTTTCAAGGAAGTCTCTTCTAAACATAAATTCTCTGTAGGCGGGAAGTGTCGCACAGGCTGATCCGGAACCACACTTTACACAGATGCATTAAGCCCGGTTTTCCCACAACACGCCTCTTATGAATAACTTGTTTGATGCAAAGTATACCACAGCTTCATGTGGAATTTTACATGTGGGTTTAGCCAAGGAGTGATACCATTTATCATGCATACATAGTTTGTACTCACTGTTTGTTATATAATATTATATGTATAATTTGAATAAGCACTTTAATAATTATTTTTGTAGAGATGTGTTTCTCGTCATTTGGGTTACTGTTTTGGAGTTGCCACTTTAAAGTTAATTGGCACATTGGATGTACATATATTTCCAATAAATGTTTGTTACCATTTATGCATAATACATTTTGTTGATTGTTTTAGAAATCAATACAATTATCTAATGAATGTCAACAATCGTAGCGTGATTATTGACTGTAATCAGTTATGTCTTGATTTTTTTATTTCTCAGAAATCATGTCACTTGTTGAATATTTAGGAAAATCTAATAATGTTTCCTTGAACATTGTGGAACATATTTACCAGTAATGTTCATTAAAAATTACATGTTGTCTTTATATTGAAAACACTATGTATTGGTACTTACTTTGTTGATAATTTTAGATTTTCTTTCCTTGTCTATTGACAAGACCCATGGTTTTATATACTTTAAGCAGATTTGTGCACTTAATGCCTAAAATTAGGTAAACTTATTGTATGGTGTAGCATTTTGACAGGGTTACATTTAGGTACCAGCTACTTACAAAAAAACACCTTTTCATTGACCAGAAATTTACATTTTTAACCTGTAGCTATGAAAACAGAAAACAAAGTGTTTCTATTGGTATTTTACAACTGACAGATTGCTATATGAGGTGTGTCTTGGGAAAACCGGGCTTAATGCATGTGCATTAAGTGTCGTCCCGGATAAGCCTGTGCAGTCTGCACAGGCTAATCTGGGACGGCACATTCCGCCTACAGTGGATTTATGTTTAGAAGAGACTTACTTGAAACAGAAAATACCATAAAAGCGGAAAGTGTCATCCCCGGATTAAACTTGGCTTTGGAAAATACATGCATTAAGCCCAGTTTTCCCACGACACGCATCATATGCCTACTCTGATCAATCTGCAACAACAACTAAGGAAAGATCCAGACCGATATAGCAGGATGCACCCTGCTCCTCTTTGGTCCCACCCCCAGATGCCCCTCTGGGCTGATTAACAAAGGCATAGTGAATATCTATATATTTGCAATTTTTCAATAACAAATGAAGAGGCAATGTTCAAAAACCTTAATTAGAAGATTTAAAGTGATAAGAACCCAGTATACTAGTATTATGCTGTATTAGTAAATGTCATTGAAATGTACCATCTTTCCCCCCTGTTCCTTTTCAGCAACACCCTGTACACTCGGTCAATTGATATGCTATGTGTTTTAAAAATTATTCTTATAGAAATCACTTGCTACACCATACATGAACATCATAGATATCGATAGAGGTTTAGTCGCCAAACTGCCAGGTCTGGCCATGTCATGTTGTTGTTTTTGTTGTACAAGTCTTCGTATTGATATAAAATAAATGCCTTGCAAATATTTCATGCCTGTGTATCGTCGTTCATCCTTTCCAAAACCGACAGAAAAAAGAATAAAAGTATTATTATGCTTCCTGAAAAAAAAACTTATGGGTGTGTGTGTGTGGGGGGAAACATTCGCCACCTATTGTCCTGCCATTACATATCCAGGATATTTCTAAACTATCACTGGCTAGAATTCTGTGACACTTCAGTAAGCATTAATACAAAAAGATGAGCACATGTGTCCTTACTCCATTCCAACTGTTAAGATTTTAACTCAAACAGGCACGTAGCGCCCCATACTTGTTCGAGTAAACATTCAAATTAAAATCTCAAAAACTAAAATGACATTTACTTCGAAAAATGGAATAAAAATCAGTGTCAAAGAGGGGTTAGGGGTAAACAATACTCTCGTAAATCCAGACACGGGCGTTTTATTTTAATTTTCGCCGATCCGTGTTCGTTTAGTTTTACTAAATGGTTAAAATGTAAATGTAAAATTGGTTAATTAGTTATGATGCTATTACACATGGAATTATTAACTCAATATTAATTGATATTATTGAATTTTAACAATACAGCAGACAAGCTCAATGATTTATGATATCCATCTAATAACATACTGGGTATAAGTATACTTCTCCAAAAAAATGAAAGAACATCACGCAAAACATCATACATTCTTTAAATATGCATACTTGTTTTTCCTAATGAATCGGTCCAAAATAAATTTCAGTTTTAAAATGGTCATTTTATTTATTTGCTGCTTAATTATTCGGCAGCAAACCAGAGGGTGTCACCCCCATCCCTTTTGCATACTTAATACTGCCTAATTTATAGGGCCTGAGTACTGAAAACTGCGTAAAATTGGATTTGCGTACTGAAAACTAAATCTTTGTTTTCGTTTACTGCGTGATGAACCCCATTTGCGTACTAAATACTGAGTGTCTCTCCGGCATTGGTCTTCTCAACATTTACCGCAAAAAAGAAATAAATTCTAACATGGTGGTAGACATCTTCGCACGACGAAGGGAAAGGCCACTTGCTTTGATTACTAAGGTGTAACTTTGTTGAGATTGATGGCATATAAACTGAAAATTTTGTAAAGATATGCTATAAAACTAACAAAATTAGTGTTGTTTAATAACTAAGCGCCAACCAATACACATATTTTAAGAGCAACCCCTATGAAAGTGACGGTCCAAACTTATCAGAGAATATAATGGTCTAAATGTCGGGCGTTTTAGTTGGTCATAGAATTTCAACTTTTTGGAGCCTCCGGCCCCCTGGACCCTAACCAAGACTGCCCTGGACCAACCGGGGATCCTAGCGGCCCCCTGGCCCCCAGCTTATTTTTATTTTTCGAGTAACAATGAATTAGGCCGCGCTACGCCCCTGTCAAACATATTTATTTCTTGTACAATTGACACATATATAAATGTGTTCACAATACACTCATGAAATATATTCTTCCTTAGTTTATCTCCTTCATACAAATGTAATATTTTCTATGTGTAATGGGCTGCGGAGGGGGAGGGGGGACTTTAGACTGGAAGCAATTCCCGACAGGTGGGAATTTGACACGCCGAATGATTCCGGGTCCCGGGAAATAGACTGTTTTGATTTTAGATCCCGGTAATATTGGCCCACCGGGCCATTTGATACACTAATTAAGCATCCCCTATTGAAGGGATTTAGACAAAAATGCTTTGCTCTATAGTATGAATTAGATTCCCTAAAATACAATTAGTCAAACTTCCCTGGTTTGACCCGCTGCTCCCCCCCCCCCCCCCCGGGGGGAAAATACTGATGGGTGCATTAAGTACCAGTATAATTTATGAGCTTATTGCGAAGATGTTAATCTTTTATGATTTTACTAACAGTAAATGGGCCTTTGATTAATGCTGCAAATAATATATATTATATACTGTTACCATTCACAATTTGTGACCATCCTAATTTTCAGCAAAAAAAATCGATGACTGTACATGTGATGCTTCCGTACTAAGGAATAATATGTCTAACTGTCTTCAGGTGTATTAACAACATGCATTTACATTGTCTGCATGTGCTGGTATATAAGTATAGGGCAAATATATGCAACATGTAATATTTTTGTTTCAGTTTTAACAGCTGTTTAGCACCTACTGTTAAAATGTGATTTCTTTAGTAAAGCAAGAACATCTCGGCTTTACTCAACCATTACCATCTGTGGACAAGTACATTGTCAATGAGTATCCATCCACTGATATCTTTGTTTCTGTGTACTGGTAGAAAGAGGCATCTACTGATAAATAATTTCCACATGTCAGCAGTAAAAACTGCAGTAATGCCATTGTGCACATCTTCAAGTACCATTAACTGGTATTTTCTGTATGTTAATGGTAATAGGGTAATAGGGTGGGATCTATAAAATATAGTTATAAGTAATAACAAACTACAGTAAAAGCACTCCAATTATTGATCGATAGTGACACGACTGGGGTCATTCACGTATCACTGATTGGCCAGCGTTCGCACCTACAATGCTGTTCTGTTCTGTTACAATGCATTGGGGCCATAAAATGTGTGTATTGTGTATTGAAATCGGAGGATTATCGCGATTTTTATAGTGACTGGAGAATTTAAGAAAACTGGTCGGACCGAATACCTACGGTGGCATAGATGTGACATGTGCATGTTTTTATTTATGTCGTTCCCTCGACATATTAAGTCGTGGGAACGAGATCTTATCTCGTGGGAATGAGATCGTATCTCGTGGGAATGACATAATTATGTAGTTCCCACGACATTAAGTCGTAGGAATGAGATCTTATCTCGTGGGAATGAGATCTTATCTCGTGGGAACGACATAATTATGTCGTGGGAACAAGATCTTATCTCGTGGGAACGAGATCTTATCTCATGGGAATTAGATCTTATATCGTGGGAACAAGTTCTTATCTCGTGGGAACGAGATCTTATCTCGTAGGAACAAGATCTTATCTCGTGGGAACCACATAATTATGTCGTGGGAACGATATATTTTTGTAGAGGGAACGACTTAATGAACCAATCAAATTCCATCTTGCTCTCGCAGAAGAAAAACAATTTCTTCATATCTTAATCCAGCATTGAAATACAATATTTATGTAAGCGTCTCTTGTATCAGCGATTTTGAAACATGCTTTTAAACAACGTGTATTCTGATTGGTTAATTATGTCTTTACCACGAGTTAATAATCTCGTTCCCACGACTTAATATGTCGTTACCACGAGTTAATTATCTCGTTCCCATGACTTAATATGTCGTTCCCACGAGATACGATCTCGTTCCCACGACTTAATATGTCGTGGGAGCGACATAAATAAAAACATGCACATGTCACATCTATGCCACCGTAAATACCAGTCATTTCAATCGGTCTTTTTCATACCCAATCGGTCTCGGACCGGCAAAACCGAAAATAATATGATCCCTAGTTTTGAGACTAAATGTACTTGGATTCGATTTATACTTTAAAATGGTGTCTTGTTTATACTTTAAAATGGTGTCTTGTTTATACTTTAAAATGGTGTCTTGTTTATACTTTAAAATGGTGTCTTGTTTATACTTTAAAATGGTGTCTTGTTTATACTTTATAGTGACCATGGTGTCTGCCAGTTTCAAAATGTTACTGTGAAATCACTTATTTTCGAGGAGGTCTAATTTTCGCGCTTTTCTCCCACCATTGCCCCAATTTATTACCAACGCAAATATTTAACCGATTGAATAATTTAATCAAAACACTAACAGCATAGAAAGACTGTTGGCGACAAAGGAAACTAAAAGCATCTGAATTATGAGTGCATTTTTGCTAAAAAGGAAACATTTGTTTGAATGAAGTTCAATTTCCCACCTTTATACTTGATACTATGGCTTCTTATTCAATAGTATACGACATCATAATAAAATAGTATTTGTAAATAATGAACAAATATTTATAAAAGCTAATTTTCCAATGTAAACAAAATTATGTGCATGCCAGTTAACAAGTCAATCTAAAACGAGCCATGCAGAGTAAATGATGAAGCATGGTAGTTAGGAACATTGATTGTTAGTGATTTGTAGCCTACCGAGTCAAAAGTAGGTCATACAATGCGTGCTCTCTATTTTCCATACTTAGTTTAAAATAAATACATTGCAGTAATAACACATTCTCAACAAGTCAAAAATAACTAATATAGCACGTTAATGTAGTGGTCCTATTCCAGGAAACCCAGGTGAATATTCCAGTTACATACAAGTAAATAGCGAAAACAGGCGTGTCATTAGTTTTGACCTAACATTTTTAATAAACAGACTTTGGAAACTGTAATTGTTATAAATAGCATGATATGCACATTATCATACACATGACATACATTATCTTCAGTAATTAAAAGGTAAGAAAATAGGTGTGTTTTTGCTGTTTTGAAGAACCCTTTCAGATTTCGATTTACTGACTCGTAGCCTGCAAAGAAAAGAAGTAGTTTTCCGCGATACCTGTTTTGGAAATTACACTCTCAAAAGACCGTTGGCTTCCGCCAACAGTCTTAAAACACCTCCAGAGATTACCCGTTTGTTCATAATGTACGTTGGCAGTCGTTCATAATCATATGCAGATAGATATGTGAATGTCGTGAGGTGAATTAGTATAAATTATTTTCCTGGTTTAAATATCCGGTATTAACATTTATAAGTATGATCTGTTTGAAGAAATAACGCATTGATTGCTATGAAAAATTAAATCTGGTAAATAACAGGTCATACTGTAAATGTCCTTTTTGATGCACAGGGCGCGTGTCATTTTAGGACCCCTGTGTGTTTAAATGGAGTCATTTTTTTAAAATTTTGCCATTATCCAGAAATCAAGTTTTCATCTATGCGCACTTTCCAATGACGTAATACACATTGGTACAGTCTAATACGGCCGATGGGCTTTGTCCGCATGAGAAAATGCACGATGGTACAGTCTAAATTAATATCGTCGATCGACATGACAAGTTCACTCGCACGACGTAATGCACAATGGTACAGTCTAAATTATTAACATGATCGACGTGATGAGCTGTGACACTACAGACGCACATGGAAAGTGGTTGAAAAGCATAACATAACACTATTTTACTTCATACTATAATGTTCTCCATTTTAGTCTCATTAGATATTAATAAACATTCATAATATCGTAATGAATTTTTGTGGTCCCATTCACTTGCATCATATATGGTGGCGTGTATAGTGGGGCATAGGTTTATTTACATATACAGGCAATTCCAGATACATAAATATGGCTTTCTATTTAATAGTTTCTTTCGAAATTAACTTTAGTTTTTCGTTAATGTTCAAAAAAATAGACAAAAAATATTTCGGACCAAAAAATACCCCATGCGCGTCTGTTAGGGCATGGGCGTCAATAAGGACATTTACGGTATGCACAATAACAACTTGACATATTCAGAAAAGAGTAAGTACCCCTGATGTGGAACACTATATTTAAGCTGGCATTCAATGAACAAAAAGATGTCAGTCTGACACGTCACGATATCAATTATTTATGACCTCGTATTATACTGAGACCCCTATTGGCCAGAAGTGGACCCCTGTTATCAATTAATAGGAGCCTAATCCAGTACCGATACACATGTTTATTGCAATAAACAAGCTGTCATAATAGGACCCTCTACAAGCGTTCTGCTGAGTCAGGCGTTACACCAATCAAATGATACATATTTGTTTGTAAAACAAATCACTTTTATTTTCAAAATCGGGTTTGCGCGAATTTAAGACCATGCAAATATGTCCGCGATCACATTTGCGAGAAATTTGTAACCCGCGAATTCAGGTGATTCCACAGTACTGATAAATCATTTTATTTTGTGATGTCTTCATTTCGTGCATTCTTGAAAAACGGCTAATATTCAAGCGGTATTAAATTCACGCATTTGTCATTTTCATGTATTATTCATTTTTAATAATTATGAAAAAAGAAAATTAACTAACAAGGTGATAAATGTTAAATAAACATCTTAAGTTTAATGTTCAGATAACAAACACACGATACATAACGAGCTAAAATCTCGTATTTCCATAATCAAATTCATATTTGAACAGTTTGAAGTTAAGTTTAGTGTTCACATTTTAAACACTAAGAAATTAGTCGAAATTCCTCGTTTTATGTAGAATATTGTGCAGCTTGCCAAATGTTAACGTTTGGTTATCAGTCGCATTTGATCTGCAACGATATTCGGCAGTAAATAAAGCTAGTGTTTGTAAACAGTTTAATTCCAGCAAACTATGTTTATGATGTAGGTTATTTACCAACGCGAACACATTCCAAGAAAGACAATAAAATGACCGCTTAATTATTGTAGTTTGGCCATGTTCACATTTTGTGTGGCTTATAGATGAAAACAAATCCTGAAATATTAGTCTTTAAAGCAGTCATAAGAAAGTAAACTTTGTATAAACAACTCATGTTGATTCAAAAGATACTTGTAAGCAACAGTTCAACACATGAGGAAACCAAATCATAATGTATGAAGAGCAATACTTCTGTTTCGCTCATACTTAACAAATCGGCTGTTGCGGTTAAAGATCAGTCTTATCAAAGTAACTTATCAGGTTACTTACCCGTGTTTAAAGTGTGATTATTCAACTATCCTGGAAAATTTCTGTGAGAAAAATATTTTAAATAGAATATTGATACCGTCCACCACTCTATGAGCAAATAACTATACACAAAGCCATTTATATCTGATTCTTTATTTGCATATATTAACAATAGAAGGTTACATAAGTTTATGGTGCAATTGTAATTAAAGTTGCACCATTAGACAGTAACATTAAATACGGATGCTTACAAATGCAAAATAAAACCTGAATACAAACTATTCGCAGATGACAGGCCTGGCTTTGCTTTGAATAGTGATTTATGTTATGGAAAGAAACTACGCTAGTTAAAATTTCAGCACAATAAGGAGAGTATCCAAGAATATCCAAGTACCCACTGAAAGATTTTCCCCCAAAACTGAAATTCCACGAAGCTATTTAAAAAGTACCACAATAGATATTTCCAAATGCCATCAAATAATAATTATTTAATAGAAAAAGCGTAAAAATATCTTTTACTGCAGAACTTTATCATGGGTAATTACATGAGATAAATAAATACATGACAAAGCAGTTATCTTTATGAAGCATACTTATTCAACAGCCGGATAAGAATACAGATTCACTAAATTTTTTTTAAAGCCAAGTTATTAAGTGTGTGTTGCAAATATTAAGTAAAAAGTTCAACAAATACATGTAATAACACTGACGAAAATTACATCTACTACCCTTTTTTCAGCATAGTACGAAATAACATGGTACTGATATTGAACTGAGATCTGAAAATGGTTCAAAGCAAGATTTCCGGAACTGCAAATGGAGGTCCGAGAAAAAAAATCTAGTCTAGACTGCCCTCAGTCGTTTGTTAGTTAACATTAACACAGGAAAATTCAAAATATTACGTACAGCCAAATATACAAAATTTGCCAGTAAGAAACAAATGTTAATTTCACAGTAAAGTATCTTGTAATATGTTTGCTACAAGCAGGTACTGCTACTCTACAAAATAACAGATAAATGGTTCAAGTACATATACACTGACTGTTTAGTTAGAACATGATATATACATAATTGAGCACAGAGTTTCGAAAAATCTAACGTATGTACTCATCATTTCGGCTCCAAATACTCTTGTACTGAATGCTTAATAATACAGCAAGCCTCAAAGCATTTGCAATAAACCATAGCATACTATTCATACATTAATAAGCAGGAACAAAGAATAATACCTGCCACAAATGGTTTTCATATACACGAATATTGTTCCAAAGGATATAACAAAAGCTGCAAGAGCAATGAAATCGATTTAATTAGACTACATGTACTTTGATCTTAATAGCGAATCAAAATATCCAAACTGCTGAAGTACGAAGTGACAATGACGCACACATAGATTACGATTAGTTTCCAAACATTTCCTAACATTTCGTAACAAGTGCATTCATGACATACAAAGAGTGTTATAAATTAGCGTAAACATTCACAAAAACACAGTGGCCGTTAATTACATAAAATAGAACAACAACAACACGAATGCATCTGTGAACACAAACAAGGCCTGGGGTTGTATTCCGGAAACATCTTTAAGTGAAATCGTATCCTTAGACTTAATTTTGTGATTGTTCTTAAGCATTTTATTCCATGTATACATGCAATTCCGCTAATTTTTCACTAATTATCAACTTATTATTAACTACTATTTACTTAACTGTAATTGGAATCATTAATTTATATGTCGTTGAAAAAAATATTACCTTACAAAAATTAGATCTTAAGTGAAAATATTTTAAGATAAACTTTAGATGTTTCTGGAATATGGCCCCTGGGAAATTTTTGTATGAACTTTGCCCGACATGACGGGAACATGTGTTAACAAACATTGTCGTGAAATTTGGATCTGACTTCTGTTTGCTAAAATCTGAAAATCTTTGAAACTTCTTCCTCATGTCTGAATTTAATATGACAAACGGTATAATTGTATAAAATTGTATGAAACCTATATATATGTTATAAAAAATCAATTTAAAAACAAATACAACATGAAACCTCATTATTTGTGACAACATAAATAATATTAATAATGATAAAATGAAGTAACAAATGCAAAATACATTAACAATTCAACAAGTACATACATGACCACAAACGGTTTGACACAAATTACGATTAATAAGCAAATCAAAATCTTGAAAAACCAAACCTTGTCACCCCAAGTATTTGACTAAAGAATAAAGTAGGAACGTACTGCCCTTTCCAAAAAAAACAACGTCTTACAACTGCAGTCGAGATCCATGCACAGGATACATAGCTCAGAACCTGTTTGTGTGTATGCGGAATGGGGCAGACATCTTGTTGAAAGTACGACATCTGGATCAATATCTGGTGTATGGGTCTCTACACTGACAATGGCTTGATTTATTTTACCATTGTAACCATTTTAACAATTATTCACCACAAATAAGCTGAACATAGCTGCAGTATATGAAAATGTGCAGCAAAGTTTGTTTGTTTTGATGCTATTGAAATATTTTATCAACAAATTCATGTTAAATACATCAAAGAAGTACCAATTTTATTATTTGCATATGGATAACCTGAATACCTGCTAGATGTACTTGATTTTTTAGTAAAATACTACAAGGGAAAGGTCATTTTATAACCTGAATACCTGGTAGATGTACTTGATTTTTTAGTAAAATACTACAAGGGAAAGGTCATTTTATAACCTGAATACCTGCTAGATGTACTTGATTTTTTAGTAAAACACTACAAGGGAAAGGTAATTTTATCAATACAGAAATTAACCACTTGAGTTACAAAAGAATTTTCTCCTATAAGAAAATAAGACAAGTTTATAAATACAGTTGCTTAAAATTAAATGTCTTAGAGAAGTCAAGCATTCACAAATAAATAAGAACACAACAATTATCTACAGATAATCCTATTTATAACACATTTGCCATAATGAATATAAGCATACATGTATGAACTACATAATTTCATGTTCATATACAAATACTTCTGTAGTATACGAGAATACTTGGCTATTACACTGAATACTAAGATTAATGTTGAGACCTATTTTTAAATATTATAACTTTGATTAAAAATTTGATATACAATATGACCAATATGCTTACTTCAGCCCAAAATAGCCAAATGACTGTTCTGAAATAACATACATTTATATTCTTAATAATGACACACAAAAGATGAATGCTTTATATGTATAAGCTATGAGAACATAAACATGTGTACTTTTTTCTCATACTACTCACTCTTGCACATACAACCTTTTCTTTACATTTTTTTAACAATTATACATCACCATTGCTTATTCTTGTATTCGATTATGTGAATATGGATAACGAAAAATATAATAAATAATTTAAATGCATACACAATTTAAATTTCAAAGCAGTATTCTAATAATTAAAACACTAGATCTCTGTTCACATCTAATATATTATATATTCATTTCAAGCAATACCCAAACACTGTCCAATTTTCAATCATTGTTCTAATATAGATTGGTTTGATAACGAGAAATCTATTGGTCAGTTTCGCACCTAACCAGACATGTAATGCACAGATAACCAGTGCACTGCCCTATAATCAACCTAATTTATGACAGAAGTGGATACAAACTATATATACATAGATATATACATAGCATTCAAAACATTATCTGCCAATTAACAAATGCCTTAGGGTCTAGAACAGTGCTTTTTTTCACCTTTGGCGGTAAAGGTGGCGGGGCCCTTCAGATGGGGAATTTTGCGACTAAAGCGGAATTATTTTTGTAGAATAGCTATAGGTCATGTTTATTATCTACTTTGTTATAAAACATTGTTTTGCTACAAATGAAAACTTCGATTATGCACTAACTTGGTTTGATGATAAATAGCTGGGATTGTTTACGAAAATGCCTCCATCTTAGTCAATTTTTGTTCGATTTTGGTCATTTTTTTTTTTAAATAATGCTTATTTTCTGAGGGGAATTTAAAAGTAAATATAGGGGAAAAATATATACCTTTTTAGCAGGGCAGGGGAATGGGGCCGAATTTTGGACCCAAATTGGCCCTAAAAAAACCACTGTAGAAGTACCACATAAATTTAAAAAAATCTTTACAACATTGAAATAATTTGAAAACTGTTCAAAATCTGGAATGCCACAAAAAAGAAAATAAGTTTTCATCCAGTTTTGAATTGGGGCCATATTCTCCAACCCATTCTTACACTAAAGACTAAGAATAAATAATTTATTCTTGAAACTGTTTTATTCTAAGAACGCTATTAATTTGAATCTTACTTCGTATTCAAGAAAGCAAAGTTAAGCATTCTTCTTTCAGAAATATTTTTAATGAAAAAAGCAACATTAGTACCGAGCATTTTTGCAAACAATTATTTTTTCTTTAGTCTACATCTATACTTGATTCTTAAGTCTACGAATTGGCTGGTGAATACGGATCTGGGTTTCATAATTTTGCATAATGTTTTACATTGGAACACAAAACCAGCTACACAGTCTCTGAATCATACTGGCCACTGAAAACTTGCACACTGGTAGTACGGCTAACAGCACCACTGTCACATAAGAATATTCTGAACGTCTGCCTTGGCCTACCCAGTATTACTTATATAATGAAATGCACCTATTCATGAACAGTCCAACTTGCAATAAGGGCGTACACTGTCAGGTCAACATTATATGAAAACTGGTTGGAGGAAGTAAAATTGAAAATCATACGTAAAATTGTAAAGGATAGCACAAAGTATACATGTAATTACTCTGTAACTCAAGTTGTTTTTTATTCTAATGTAATAAGCAAAAACAATTGCAATGCCACTGAAAACAGACGTATGAAGTCACAAAGTTATTAATAATTGATTTATAAATACAAAGCTGCAAAAAATGTCATAGAATCAAATGAACGCCAACAAAAAAGTGACTGAACCACTATAAAATTAGTTAATCAATAAATCTTGCAGCTTAGGGGCATCTGACTTTACAGCATTGTACAATTCTGACTGAAACTGATAAAACAATGTCATAAAATCTGTATAGCACTGTGCCCGAGGCAACATGCACTGTCCACATCACAAGCGTGTGTAGCTGAGCCACAAGTTCTATGGAATGCTCATATTTAGTTAGTCCGCTGTTGACCTTTTCTTCCAGCCTGTTACGATGATTGCACATTACACCATGAAGAACAGAACATTAAAGCGACATATTCACGAAACCAAACACAAAATGGTACCACGCATGCTCTCAAACAAAGCTGAGTATATGGTTGAATCTACGAAGCACTTCAGTTTGTGGCAATTCGTGTATAAAAGCAGACGATTAAAATAGGTTTCATTCTACTTAAAGTGACTAATGCACACTGTATTTTTGATACAATTTTATCATACACATTTTATTCTTATTAATAGTTTATCACTATAATAGGCTGAAACATAAATTTGTATATTTCCGTTCCACTGAACATAAACAATGACCTTTCACTCAAACAGACTTTAGCCATCATTCAACATAGAATGTATAAAAGTTGTCCTATATACAGGGTCCAAGACGCCTATTTACATGGGAGCTAATCAAGATTTGCAGTTCGATGTTAACCACGTCAAGCCCTCGTATAGTCCGTCCCCGGTTGTGGCACATGCTGGCTGAACATACCAGTTCCTATCTCGTATACGCGTCAATCCAAGCTTCTCTTGTATTTCATGAGGTTTCATGGCTGAAAGTATAGACAACATAAAACTATAAACTGTACACAATGAAACATTATTTTTTTTTAAATACTTTTATGCTGTTTATTTACTGGCCGCTTCATAGTGGTTTCATGTGACAACACTCGAAGTTGTCTTCTTACATTTGTTAAAAGAATAGAGATGGAATTTCCTGCTATACACATGTTAATTTATTGTTGTTTTCCAAAAATATAATGAAAAGCTTTTTACAGCCCATGGTTCTTTCCCTCCAGTAGGGCCATCTAACACTCTACATTCAACTCCCAATTGACAATCGACTTGAAATAACAGACATTGGCAAGGAAACTTCAAGATATCAAAATTACAGCTCTACAAAGTTCAAGATCAAGACATCAATTTGTCTGCCTATTTATAGATCTTCGAATGAAGAGTATTCGGATAACCTAAACCCTGTGTTGTCATATGCATATGGTAGTTAATGAACACAAAATATTTGTTGAACTATTTATTATTATTATATACTTTAAGTTTGTGAAAGCTATGAATATAATATTGCATCCTCTCAAGGTTTAACACTAATGAAGGGCATCTAATGAATGAATGTCTCAAAGCAACTTGAAGCGTGTTCAAACAAAACCAACAAAATGTGCGAAAAAACTTATCTGGAACAGTGACAAACACTCCAAGCCATCAGAAAATTTTACTCTAGCAAATTTGAACCAATCAACAGAAATTTATGTGAATACACAGCAATTAAATATCAGTCCCTCAAAGAAAATTTGAGCTAACGAGGAATTTGCAGCAAGAAAGTTTGAGGCATTTAGAGTCGACTCTTCATACATAAACTCTTTTCAGCATTAAAGCCACCCTCTGTTGAAGTCACTGACCATCCGGCAAATCTGGTTTACTAGCAAAAACACGGACTAAGGACTCACTCATCAATACCACACAAATAGTATATTTGTACACAATTCAACAAATCACTGTATTTATGAGATTTATTTTGGCCACCTACCATCTGGTAAATCTTGTTTATTAGCGAACACAAGGACTAAGGACTCCCTCATCTCCCTATCGTTGATGATCCTGTGCAGCTCCTGGCGCGCCTCGTCTATGCGGTCCCGGTCCGCGCAGTCCACCACAAAGATAAGGCCCTGTGTTCCCGTGTAGTAGTGTCGCCACAGCGGACGGATCTTGTCCTGACCACCCACATCCTGAAAAATTATAACGTTACTTTAAGCAACATCAATGATTTTTAAAATACTAGATGTAACGGTAAAACTGCTGTGGTTTGATTTTTATCCCATCATCATGTCTGCTTTGACGAAATAACACCCCATGGGATTAGCTGTATCTCCACACTGTGGGATTAACCACACTGGCAGTCTAATGATGTCACTGTGTAGATTTTCGTGATGTCAATTTATGTTCGTGTTATTTAGTATTTAGTATGTTTTCTTATGTTCATTTTAGAATTAATAACTAAAAATAATGGGCCCCGATTTATATATTCATAAATATGAAATATGGTAAATCAAAAGCATCTGTAAAGTATAAAGGAGCTTTGCAATACCTACCCTAAATACTGCTGTAAACTTTGCTCCAGATATTAGCTGTTCAATTTCAAATCAACGGACCTACACTTGAAATACACACAAACAAGACATGTCTTTAATAAAGACAATCGGCGTTTAAATTAATATTGAGATGTCATTTAAAGATTACCTAAACAGACGGCCAAGATGATCGGTTACGTGACTTCTCAGATCCCAGATTTTTTGGTCCCCACCAATATTAGGGGACTTATTGGACCCCAGATTTTTCGGACACTATAAGAAAACTTCTCGGACCCAAAAGTTAATTTGAGATAAATTTAAAATTTAATAGAATTATAATTAACATCTTTGTCGTGAATAAACCAATCATACAACTCCACGTTTCCATCAGTGATATATGAATAACCAAAATAATTTAGGTTAACATAATTGTTATCTGAATTTGTCAAGCCCAATTAACAAATTAACAATGTAAGAAAATAATTTCGGGAAAATTATTATGTATCAGACAAGTCTATATAGTTATTTATAGTACCGGTAATATACCATTCATGTTAGTTATCTAATATAATAACGATTTGAAGTCAAATAAGCATGTACCCTGTGTATCCCAATAAAAAGCAATAGTCAGGAAACATTCAGCGATTGTTGAAATGTTAAGACTTTATTTTTGATAATGCAAACATAAAAATTCATTAGACTATGACGATTTTAAATTATATCCGTAGAAATATGATATATCAAGGGTTCCTGTGTATGATTAGTATTGCAAATTGTGTATTCATGCTACGCGAATAACAATTCGACATATTCCGAATCTTCTTTCATAACATTTTATCTATAGAAAATGTAGCATCTTTTTACAGATTAAATAACATCTACTGGAGAAGTTGATAGAAAGATGCAATTATAAATAATCGTTAATAAATCATAACCACAATTTAAAATCAAATTAACAGTAAGTTTATAATATAAATTCCACATTTATTGAAATTTTTAGGTTTATGATTCTCTGAATGCTATTATTTATGCATGTACGAGTATATTAACACAGTTATACAGCCGTTGCCAGCTACGCGCGCTATTTTTAGAATGCCACTACTTTTTGTGGAATCAATGGCTACATGGAACGGCAACTCTGTGAGTGAGATTTATGTATGGGAACATTGCACAATTGCTATTTATAGAGCGTAACGCTTATATAAATGTAGGCTAAACAAAATAGTTATTTCGTTACGTGAATGAATATATCATTCTGTTTGTGGCATACAATGAGAAAATACGTTCATATTTAGCCTCAGTTCTAGAGTATACGCCAGGATATGTTTATAACTTCATTTTAACCGCTTATGTAAACAATTATGTAAATTTTTATTCCCCAACAGTATGCAACAGTTATCGGTATACGTTAAACCATTGTTTGAAGTTTGCATTCCCTAGAATTAGAAAATTTGCCCAATTCTATTGGCATTCAATTTTCCCGCTGCATAATTATCGCAAGAAAATCTGGGTCAAAGTGATCTTAGACAGCTACGCCGAAAAAACTCTTAAAACAATCGACCCAGTAGAATTTTGCCCAAACCATACAGATACTGTTAAACAATAAATATCAAGTCAACAGTGATTAAAATTATCATTAGCCTGTGGGCCCTGCACTGTCACGCTTGTAACACTGTTGGCTCTCCAGCAATACAATAAGAATTCAGGCTCGGTTGGCACAACTGCTAATTTCGATGACTGAGTCAACACTAAAAACATGAAAGCATGCATATCATAGAGTAAAACCTACATGAAAGTTAATTACTTGTTGACCAGAATAAGTCCCAGACAAGTTGATCAACAAAAGCAAAGGGTGTGTTTCAATGTTGCATGCAAGATACTCCAATATAACCCAACAAATCGGAATTCTACACAGACACAAACATTTTATTAAAACTTTACTTGTATCTGTCTATAAATACTTACACTTGGCTCACATTCACTTGTTGCCAACTAATAAACTAATGATTTACTGCGTAATTTCGCCGACATACGCTATTCAAATGCATTAACTGATTGCAAACATGGAAAACAGAGGCTTACAAGAAATCTGACAATCTGTTCACTAAATACATGCTTCTACACCCAGATGTTCATTCATAATTGAAAAAACATTTCACCACTTTTTTCTCAATTAAATCAACTATAACAAGCTTTCAGATTTATTTTGGTTTAATTTCAGCGCTTTATTACACTCTATACAGACCCCCCCCCCCCC
This sequence comes from Congeria kusceri, assembly GCA_027627225.1. Classification (NCBI taxonomy): domain Eukaryota; kingdom Metazoa; phylum Mollusca; class Bivalvia; order Myida; family Dreissenidae; genus Congeria; species Congeria kusceri. Next base: position 53,792,178 of record CM051027.1, on the reverse strand, counting down.
CCCCGGATTAAAAATGATCTTTACTAGGCCTAATCTACCTTTCCGAGTTGAAATCTTTCTAATTTTCAATATTTTATAGGGTTATATGATGACCAATGGTATTTTAATGTTATCGTATTTTTCTTTAGCCAAATGTTTAACTTTGTATCAACTGGCTAAATTAGTAATGCCAATTTGCACTCACTACACTAATAAAAGAAGGAATGAAACTTTATTTTTCTTCCACATTTCGATACTTGTAAGTTACCAGTACATGATTGTATTACAATGGCAGGGGATCACCTTCTCCAATAAGAATTTTATCCAATGTTTTATACAATGTATACGAGTGAAGGAAACCAAATTAAAAGTACATTTCATGGGTTCAAAACAGAACAGAAGCGATCCAATATCTTGATAGGCATTTGATGGTAAGTATTTACCTCGCACACCTTTGGTTTGAGTGCAGTAGTTCTAGTGATAATGATATTGCCGAACTGTGCCCAGAAATGAGCCTCGTTGGTTGGAGTGCAGTAGTTCTAGTGATAATGATATTGCCGAACTGTGCCCAGAAATGAGCCTCGTTGGTTGGAGTGCAGTAGTTCTAGTGATAATGATATTGTCGAACTGTGCCCAGAAATGAGCCTCGTTGGTTGGAGTGCAGTAGTTCTAGTGATAATGATATTGTCGAACTGTGCCCAGAAATGAGCCTCGTTGGTTCGAGTGCAGTAGTTCTAGTGATAATGATATTGTCGAACTGTGCCCAGAAATGAGCCTCGTTGGTTGGAGTGCAGTAGTTCTAGTGATAATGATATTGTCGAACTGTGCCCAGAAATGAGCCTCGTTGGTTCGAGTGCAGTAGTTCTAGTGATAATGATATTGTCGAACTGTGCCCAGAAATGAGCCTCGTTGGTTGGAGTGCAGTAGTTCTAGTGATAATGATATTGTCGAACTGTGCCCAGAAATGAGCCTCGTTGGTTCGAGTGCAGTAGTTCTAGTGATAATGATATTGCCGAACTGTGCCCAGAAATGAGCCTCGTTGGTTGGAGTGCAGTAGTTCTAGTGATAATGATATTGCCGAACTGTGCCCAGAAATGAGCCTCGTTTTCGTATTCAGCAGACAAAACAATGGTCATGAAGTGTGCTTTATTAACGTGAATAAACGACGTGTGGTTTGAAATGTGTGGATAAGGCCAGTTAATAATAATTTACATAATAAATCATATGAAATAGTACCGGTATTGTTTCAACGGTAACAAACAATAAGCTCATGCTTATTGAATGAAAGATAAATATCCATTAGCTCATGCTAAGTATTCAAAGATGTAATGTGAATCAAAGTTTGTCAGTGTCTTATCAAGAGGCCTACTTCCTGCTTCAAGTATTTATCATAGCATAGAGTGTTTTCATAATACTAAAACCATGAAAGTGTACACTCTATTATTTCTTTTCACCAGCAGTTCATAACCTCGGTTTATTTATACAACATAGCAGTGTTATAGAATTTCAGCTGTATAAATGTTTAAGATGTGAAGAGTTTGTAATGAAATTGTAGTGTGATTTGCTACTTGCCTATTAACTGCAGTATTGCATCAACTTGAGTGAAATGAGGAAAGTAATGAGAATGATTGAGCTTGTCATTTTTGAGTGTGGCTTTCCCATTATGAAATATATTTAATCACGATGTATTAACGATAGATGTGTAAAAAGTACATAAGCGAGTGGAAAGTAATAGATGACATATTTAGAAAATGGTGTTCATATTGACATGTAGCGAGTGGAAAGTAATAGATGCCATATTTAGAACATCGTGTTCATATTGATAAACATACATTGATTAGCATGCATACACAGTCATAACCTCAGGTCAAAACGCACAAAACTATCCCGCTTATCTAACGACTAATTGCGAAGCTAGATATAGTATGTTACTGCTTTCCATTTATAGATTGCTAGGTCAACAGCAATTGGAAAATGAAGAATATGTCTATGAATCAGATCTTTCCACTGCCAATGATGAAGGGCAGTGTGTCACTTGATTATGTTTAACAGAACAGTCTTTGCGCTCAAGTGGAAGCGTTGCTCTTCTTATATTTTGCATTTTTCATTCTTCTTACATTTTGCATTTTTCATACTCGTAGTTAATGATTTTCTCGCAGCTTATGAAATAAAATGTAAATGCGTATCTAACATAATTTATACATGTACTTATGCCTTAAGGATTTTCTCGTAGCTTATCAAATGAAGTGTTTGTAAAATATGACTTATATCTTATATTTATTTAGTGTATTATATAACTTTTAGTGAAAGATCTAGAGCAAAATAGCAGGTTTCTGCACCCTGCTTCTTTCTGTCTCCCCCTGCTGCTCCTTTGGCCTGGTCAACACAGAAATACTGAATATCTTTTGAAATGCAAGATTTTTTTTGCAATATTCAACTGTCAAATGAATAGACTGCAGCTCGAACACATTAATGAGAAACATTAAACAGATGAACCCTTGGATTTATCGAATTATTTGAAAATGTTCAAGTACTGGTTAGGCTGCCCCACCCCCATTGCCTCTTACAGCACCCTGTACATTTTCTGATCCTGGATCTGATCCTGGATCTTACTATAGAAGTGACTTTGTTCAAGGTTTATTTTTTGCACTTACCAACATTTTGTTTTTGTACAGTTCATCCAATATATTAATTTAACAACATTATAGGCATATAAACATATGAGATGAAACTGTTTGTCGACATCTTAATGGCATACTATGAAAATACATACAGCAGACAAATGCATGACAAGGATGTTTATAGCCAAAGTGTGTCAAAAACAAATACATGTATAAAACCGTGACATACACATAAAATATCTGTAGCTGTTAAGGCCAGCTTACACCACAGCTCTGGTTAGTCAATAAGAGCCACTGTCCAGAGTTATTAGTACACCGAGTGGTATTTGAACAAGCTTTTTTCTGTCTTCTGAGAGGCATTTTGATCAATAGCTGTCAGCAGAGGTTTCATAGCCCAATGCTGAAGCCAGAGAGTTTCTTATACGGTCAAGATCTAGGTCGTGTCAAGAGAAACTACTGCTTGAACAATACAGACCATATTACTTGTAATGTGACCATCTCGTCAGGTTTCATCATCCAATGCTGAAGCCAAAGGTCAAGATCTAGGCCGTGTCAAGAGAAACTACTGCTTGAACAATACCGACCATATTACTTGTAATGTGACTATCTCGTCAGGTTTCATCATCCAATGCTGAAGCCAAAGGTCAAGATCTAGGCCATGTCAAGAGAAACTACTGCTTGAACAATACAGGCCATATTACTTGTAATGTGACTATCTCGTCAGGTTTCATCATCCAATGCTGAAGCCAAAGGTCAAGATCTAGGCCATGTCAAGAGAAACTACTGCTTGAACAATACCGACCATATTACTTGTAATGTGACCATCTCGTCAGGTTTCATCATCCAATGCTGAAGCCAAAGGTCAAGATCTAGGCCATGTCAAGAGAAACTACGGCTTGAACAATACAGACCATATTACTTGTAATGTGACCATCTTGTCAGGTTTCATTATCCAATGCTGAAGCCAAAGGTCAAGATCTAGGCCATGTCAAGAGAAACTACTGCTTGAACAATACCGACCATATTACTTGTAATGTGACCATCTCGTCAGGTTTCATCATCCAATGTTGAAGCCAAAGGTCAAGATCTAGGCCATGTCAAGAGAAACTACTGCTTGACCAATACAGACCATATTACTTGTAATGTGACCATCTCGTCAGGTTTCATCATCCAATGCTGAAGCCAAAGGTCAAGATCTAGGCCATGTCAAGAGAAACTACTGCTTGAACAATACCGACCATATTACTTGTAAGTTGTAATGTGACCATCTCGTCAAGTTTCAGCATTCAATGCTGAAGCCAAAGGTCAAGATCTAGGCCATATCAAGAGAAACTACTGCTTGAACAATACAGACCATATTACTTGTAATGTGACCATCTCGTCAAATTTCATCATTCAATGCTGAAGCCAAAGGTCAAGATCTAGGCCATGTCAAGAGAAACTACTGCTTGACCAATACAGACCATATTACTTGTAATGTGACCATCTCGTCAGGTTTCATCATTCAATGCTGAAGCCAAAGGTCAAGATCTAGGCCATGTCAAGAGAAACTACTGCTTGAACAATACCGACCATATTACTTGTAATGTGACTATCTCGTCAGGTTTCATCATCCAATGCTGAAGCCAAAGGTCAAGATCTAGGCCATGTCAAGAGAAACTACGGCTTGAACAATACAGACCATATTACTTGTAATGTGACCATCTCGTCAGGTTTCATTATCCAATGCTGAAGCCAAAGGTCAAGATCTAGGCCATGTCAAGAGAAACTACTGCTTGAACAATACAGACCATATTACTTGTAATGTGACCATCTCGTCAGGTTTCATCATCCAATGCTGAAGCCAAAGGTCAAGATCTAGGCCATGTCAAGAGAAACTACTGCTTGAACAATACAGACCATATTACTTGTAATGTGACCATCTCGTCAGGTTTCATTATCCAATGCTGAAGCCAAAGGTCAAGATCTAGGCCATGTCAAGAGAAACTACTGCTTGAACAATACCGACCATATTACTTGTAAGTTGTAATGTGACCATCTCGTCAAATTTCATCATTCAATGCTGAAGCCAAAGGTCAAGATCTAGGCCATGTCAAGAGAAACTACTGCTTGACCAATACAGACCATATTACTTGTAATGTGACCATCTCGTCAGGTTTCATCATTCAATGCTGAAGCCAAAGGTCAAGATCTAGGCCATGTAAAGAGAAACTACTGCTTGAACAATACAGACCATATTACTTGTAATGTGACTATCTCGTCAGGTTTCATCATCCAATGCTGAAGCCAAAGGTCAAGATCTAGGCCATGTCAAGAGAAACTACTGCTTGAACAATACAGACCATATTACTTGTAATGTGACTATCTCGTCAGGCTTCATCATCCAATGCTTGATCTAGGCCATGTCAAGAGAAACTACTGCTTGAACAATACAGACCATATTACTTGTAATGTGACCATCTCGTCAGGTTTCATCATCCAATGCTGAAGCCAAAGGTCAAGATCTAGGCCATGTCAAGAGAAACTACTGCTTGAACAATACAGGCCATATTACTTGTAATGTGACTATCTCGTCAGGTTTCATCATCCAATGTTGAAGCCAAAGGTCAAGATCTAGGCCATGTCAAGAGAAACTACTGCTTGAACAATACAGACCATATTACTTGTAATGTGACTATCTCGTCAGGTTTCATCATCCAATGCTGAAGCCAAAGGTCAAGATCTAGGCCATGTCAAGAGAAACTACTGCTTGAACAATACAGACCATATTACTTGTAATGTGACCATCTCGTCAGGTTTCATAATCCAATGCTGAAGCCAAAGGTCAAGATCTAGGCCGTGTCAAGAGAAACTACTGCGTGAACAATACAGACCATATTACTTGTAATGTGACTATCTCATCAGGTTTCATCATCCAATGCTGAAGCCAAAGGTCAAAATCTAGGCTATGTCAAGAAAAACTACTGCTTGAACAATACAGACCATATTACTTGTAATGTGACCATCTCGTCAGGTTTCATCATTCAATGCTGAAGCCAAAGGTCAAGATCTAGGCCATGTCAAGAGAAACCACTGCTTGAACAATACAGACCATATTACTTGTAATGTGACTATCTCGTCAGGTTTGATCATCCAATGCTGAAGCCAAAGATCAAGATCTAGGCCATGTCAAGAGAAACTGACCAACTTGAACAATACAGACAATGTTAATGAGATGGTGACCATATTGTTTTGTTGTTTTTGTTATAAAATTTCAACTGCTGCTAAGCAGCCATGTTATGTTTGAGGAATTAAGAATCTGTTTAACCTCTTAAATTCCTTTAACCTTAGAAGAATACTGCAACATGAGGTCTGACCGAAATATGGTAACCCTAAACATTAAAGCAATGTCATTCAAAGATTGAAATCAGCTGACATGGGAAAGAATGACATCCCTGTTACTTTTGTTGCTGTATGACAGTCATTTTCTCAAAATCCCTGCAACTTTCGTTGTTGTATGAAAGTCATTTTCTCAAAATCCCTGCAACTTTTGTTGTTGTTTGTTTGCAAGTCATTTTCTCATCATGTCACCTTGTGATTTAATATTGTAATAACGAAATGACTGAAACGCAAGAAGTTTGACGTTCACATACTCCAAGTGTTTAACTGACACAAGTCCATAAAAGCAAAGTAAACAAATGAACATTGCAGTATATCATAGCTGTCGACAGTTACCTAACATCTGTCTGCCATAGCCTCTACAATCTCGTTTAACTAGAAAATGACCTTATAATCTCATAAGTTACTGTACAAGCATTAACACCAGTGTACCCATGTGGGTCAACTTGTGAAACCATTGAGAAATGCACTGTCTTCTTTTCTGAAAAGACCTTACCTTTTATGTACAAACTGTACCGCAAATATAACTGTGAAACCATTGAGAAATGCACTGTCTTCTTTTCTGAAAAGACCTTACCTTTTATGTACAAACTGTACCGCAAATATAACTGTGAAACCATTGAGAAATGCACTGTCTTCTTTTCTGAAAAGACCTTACCTTTTATGTACAAACTGTACCGCAAATATAACTGTGAAACCATTGAGAAATGCACTGTCTTCTTTTCTGAAAAGACCGTACCTTTTATGTACAAACTGTACCGCAAATATAACTGTACCGCAAATATAACTGTACCGCAAATATAACTGAAGTTATTACCAATATAATTCAGTGTGTTTTTTCAGTCCTTTATGAATGGGGCGGGGACCCTGAATTGTAAAAATTAGCACCTTAAGACCATATTTTGTGAAAACAACATTTCAACCTACAATGTATGAAATTATTCCATCAAGGTTAAATTACACAATTTTAATTGAATTTGAACAAATTATATGGTTTTTTTATCAAAACAAAATCTTAATATTTTAATTAGTCAAGAAAACCTGTACATGGAATAAAAATCAACAGACAACAAGGCTTTGATAGTATTGCAAGCAATACAGGAGTCCCCTACCGGTGAAAACCCCTACTTAGTAAACATTGTGCAATACCGTCAAATCGCCCTTTATCTGTAGATGTACAAAGTTTCATATTCAAATCCCATTTGTCACTGCAGTATTAAGTTGTTGTTTTTTCTATTTTAGTAACATTGACCAGACATTCGAGTTACTTTTTTAGTTAGGCCTAAAAAAAAAAATCCTGTGTTTAGGGCAACGGTCTGAAAAAAGTTAGGTAGGGTAGGCTCTGGGTTTTTTTTTTTTTTTTTTTTTTCCCTTCTATTAGTGAAACCAATGATGAATGTGAATCCTGGTGTGAGTTCAGCGATTAATGGCCAATTATCAGCCAAAAGTTGTTTTAGTTTGATTTCTTATGCTTCAAAGAACTTCAAGGAGTTCTGAATTTTGTCAAAATAGTGAATATCATTATTTGACCAGGTGACCAAGTTTTTGAACACATTTGACCTAGTTCTTACTTTAACTGAAACTTTTTTCAGCCAAATACTGTGAACAAGTTTCATGAAGATAGAAACAAAAAAGTGCTCATTTGATCAAAGCTAATTGTTGATGACAATAATGACAACGGACAACCAATGACTACAACTGCCCACCATAAGCACTTAATCCCGTGAGCTGATAATGACGATGCCAAAATCTATATAACCCCACAGCAAATGAAAATATGTTTATGGAAATGTGTGACAATTACAGCACTTGGTCTGCCTGTATGCCAGATATATAATCCGGTCAAGGCCGTTTTGATCACTGATAGTCGTTGTCAGATACATCTTGTAAATATATTTTTATGTAATGATAACGAGCCAAATTTGAAATTTCAGATTCCTTTCAAATCCATCAAGAAGAGTCGTGGCATCCAGACCTATTGCACATGTATACAGATATTTACAGTTCCATGTTCTGAATATGAAAAGCCCACTACTATGACTGCTAGAATGATAATAAACTTGTGACAATGTTTATGTCTTTCAAAGATGGACACAAGACAATCACAAGTTCCGTTAGAGTACTCTTGTGTTCTGACAGATATATTCTATTTTAAGTACAATTTGAATGTTAATGACCATTTATATCAAATAACATTTATTAAAGTGAAGAACCATTTAACTCCTTTATCATGTATACTGTATCATATTACATACATGTAAATATTGAACTGATTGACTACTTAGTATTTGATTTCCGTACTAGTTTCGGTGAAAAGTAATTGTAAAAGTTAATATATATTCACTTCAACAGTATGCGATTTAATATTGTAATTGAATTCTATAATGAAAACTTAATATAATTATCATTTAATGCGTCGATATGTATAAAAAGTACTAGTAGAATGTTACTTTAACTTTTTCCGAGCTAGTTGACCACCCCTGTAGTTTTCAGCAAAAATCGTTGGGAGTTTAAAATCGTTCGGTATCTAATATCTCCGATTCGAGTCGACAAGACGCTTTTTATACCGACAGCGTGTAGAGTAATGACCCCTGTAAAGCGCCTGATCGATACGGATCGCTTGAATAACGCAGTTAGCTCCCTTTTACCTAAATTGTTTACTATTCGCATTTCGCGAGTCATCAACAACAAAAATCGTTAATTTTGTAAAAAAAAAAAATAAATAGGGTCGGCGGGTTCCACTAGGTAGGGTCGGGTTGCCCGAAACACAGGATTTTTTTTTTTAGGCCTTATTGCAGTACTAAACTTACAAAGGGCAATCATATAGTCCATTCTGTGTACCAAGTTTCATGATCATATGTTATGTTCTTTTCGAATTATTACAGTATTAAGTTTATTTCTATTTTAAGTAACAGTCACGTGACCTTTGACCTCTGGGGAAAAATAAAGGGTCGTGTACATTATCACCTTGCTCTATGTATACAAAGTTTCGTCAATCTTCAGTACTTTTTGAGTTATCGCAGGACCCAGGTTTTGGGGACGGGACAGACAGACGCACACAGACAGAGGGCAAACCCATAGTCCAATCAGTGTACCAAGTTTCATGAAGTTCCATGATCATATCTTATGCACTTTTCAAAATATTACAGTATTTAGTTTATTTCTATTTTAGTAACAGTCACGTGACCTTTGACCTCTGGTGAAAAATAAAAGGTCATGCATAATTCTCACATTGCTGTTGCTAAGTATACAAAGTTTAATCAAAGTGTCTTCAGTACTTTCCGAGTTATCACAGGATCCAGGTTTTGGGGACGGACGGACGGACAGACAGACATACGAACGAACAGACAGAACGACACACAGACAGATGGCAAACCTATAGTTCAATCTCTGTACCAAGTTTCATGGTCATATCTTATGTCCATTTCGAATTTTTACAGTATTTAGTTTATTTCTATTTTTAGTGACAGTCACGTGACCCTTGACCTCTGGTGAAAAAAAGTCGTGCATAATCCTCACATTGCCACATTGCTGTTTATATGTATAGCCAGTTTCATCGAAATAAGTTCAATACTTTTTGAGTTATTGCAGGAACCAGGTTTTGGGGACGGACAGACGGACGGACAAACATAAGGACGAACAGATAGAGAGACACATAGACGGATGGCAAACCTATAGTTCAATCTTTGTACCAAGTTTCATGGTCATATGTACTTTTCGAATTATAACAGTATTTAGTTTATTTCTATTTTTAGTAACAGTCACGTGACCTTTAACCTCCGGTAAAAACTAAAAGGCCCTGCATAATCCTCACATTGCCGTTTATATGTATACCAAGTTTCAACGAAATATCTTCAGTACTTTTAGAGTTATCGCAGGATCCAGTTTGTTTAATTTTATTTCTATTTTTAATAACAGTCACGTGACCTTTGACCTTTACATGTATACCAAGTTTCATCGAAGTATCTGCAGTACTTTTTGAGTTATCACAGGAACAAAATTTTGCGGACGGACGGCGTGACAGACGGACGGAGGGCAAACCTATCGTCCCCTCCGATGAAACACACGTAGGGGACTAAAAAGTCAAACATAAACCTGGCAGCAATTGTGAATTTTGGATTAAAATTTGTGAAACAAGAGGGCCCTGAGGGCCCTAGGACACTCACCTGAGACCTTGTAACCTAATTGGAATTTGAATCCCCGGAGTGTGGCTTATTTTTATCCCAGGGGGCATAAGTTGAACAATCTTGAACAAGCCTCTGGGTCTTGCGGTTTCAGGTAAAGATTTTTAAAGTCCTTTTGCTATTTAAGCCTATATAAACCATGTGACCCCTCGGGTGTGGCCAGATTTGACCCCAGGGGCCAAATTTGAACAATCTTTGGAGAGGACCACTATGCAATGTTACATACCAAAATATAGGAAAGCTCTGGGCCTTGCCATTTCGGAGAAGATTTGTAAAGTAATTTTGCTATTTAAGTCTATATAATCCATGTGACCCCCCAGGCGTGACCAGTTTTGACCCCAATGGCATAATTTGAACAGCATTTGTAGAGGACCACTATACAATGTAACATACCAAATATGAAACCTCTAGGCCTTGCGGTTTCTGAGGAGAAGAATTTAAAGTCATTTTGCTATTAAAGCCTATATAAACCATGTGACCCCTGGGGTGTGGTCAGTTTTATCCCATGGGGCATAATTTGAACAATCTTTGTAGAGGACCACTATAGGATGTTACATACCAAAAACAAAACCTCTGGGCCTTGCGATTTCAGAGGAGAAGATTTTTAAAGTCATTTTGCTATTAGTGTATATAAATCATGTGACCCCCAGGGCGTGGCCAGTTTTGACCCCAGGAGCATAAAAATTGAACAATATTTGTAGAGGACCACTATAGGATGTTACATACCAAATACGAAACCTCTAGGCCGTGCGGTTTCAGAGAAGATTTATAAAGACATTTTGCTTTGTAAGTTTATATAAACCATGTGACCCCCGGGGTGTAGCTAGTTTTGACCCCAGGAGCATAATTTGAACAATCTTTGTAGAGGACCACTATAGGATGTTACATACCAAATATGAAAAACCTCTGGGCCTTGTGGTTTCAGGAGGAGATGTTTTAAGTCATTTTGCTATATATTCTAAATAAACCATGTGACCCCCGGGGTGTGGCCTGTTTTGACCCCAGGGGCATAATTTGAACAATCTTTGTAAAGGACCACTAAACGATGTTGCTCACCAAATATGAAACCTCTGGGCATTGCGTTTTCAGAGAAGATTTTAAAAGTCATTTTGCTATGTATTCTATATAAACCATGTGACCCCCGGGGCGTGGCCAGTTCTGATCCCAGGGGCATTATTTGAACAATCTTTGTAGAGGACCACTATAGGATGTTACATACCAAATATGAAACCTCTGGGCCTTGTGGTTTCAGAGGAGAAGATTTTTAAAGTCATTTTGCTATATATTCTATATAAACCATATGACCCCCGGGGTGTGGCCCGTTTTGACCCCAGGGGTATGATTTGAACAATCTTTGTAGAGGACCACTATAGGATGTTTACATACCAAATATGAAACCTCTGGGCCCTGCGGCTTCAGAGAAGATTGTTAAAGTTTACACTTTTTAAATCTATTTTTAGCTCTGGTGACCTACATATGCAGCGGACCGTAATGATTTGAACAACTTTGAAAGAGGGTCACCCAATAATCATTCCTGTGAAGTTTGGTGAAAATCTGCCAAGTGGTTAAGGAGGAGATGTTGTTTGAATGAAAAGTTGACGACGGACGGACGGAGGGACGCACAACGGACAACGGGCGATCAGGTAAGCTAAAAAGGTTTTGTTTTTTTGCTTTGTTAATGGGGCCCTATTTCGGCCCCAAATTGGCTTGAAAAAAGCACTGTAATTTATAAACAAAGGTTTTAATTGAAAACAAAATGTTAACAGCTATTATCCAGGGGTGTGGAAATACCAAAATTGTGGACTTGTTCATGGACAAGTTCATTGCAAAATTCTTCTTGACCGCAAGCAACAGTCACTTGTCCAAATAAAAATATAGTTTTACTCTAGGCCTTCCTGATACATATGTTAATTAAATAATGAATAAAACACAATTTGTTGTTCAGATGTATGAGTATATAATAATATGATAATTAACTTCCAACTTTTACATCATTTTCACACCCTGAAATTGTACTTGTCCATGGACAAGTAGACCGGAAAAATTGGAATTTCGAGAATGCTAAAATTAAAACTAATAACGATGTACATTCTGAAACACTTCAAGTTATACAACTAAACTATACTTGAATCCAAGCAAAAACAAATAGCAATAAAGAACGCAAACCATTTTTGTATGTTTTTTTTCACAGGACACATCAGTGATTTTTTTTCAAACATGAACCTTCGTTAATATAGCTTAAGGGGAGATGACTGTTTAACAAGAATAATTTTTTCCTAATGAAGTAGAGTGAACTTTAAATAACATGCACCAGTTGGGGACCAACATTTCAGACAGCTCACTTTACTGGATATAATACCAGAAAACATTGTTGTAGTGTTACTAACAATCAGTCATTGACATGGAACTTCAGCCAAGTACGCAAGAAACCTTGTATTATTACTTGGGTTCAAGAAAAATGCTACAAGCCTACCGACTGGGAATCTGAGCAAACACAGTTCAAAATTTCCCAGTTCAGCACACGCCTTTTGTGCTAAATTCGACCTCTGGTCAAAATACAAACCGGGCAACTGGAACATATTTCATGAAAAATAACATTAGTACAATTAGAAAGTCGATTAAAATCACTGAAAATAAAGAGTGACGTATAATTAAATATAATGAAGGTATACTTACCCATACACTAAATTTGACATTTTTATAGTTGACAGTTTCTACATTGAAGCCTACTGTAGGTATAGTAGTTACTGACTGGCCCAGCTTCAGCTTATATAAAATAGCTGAGAATGGGTTAAGGAAGCTACAGAAATACTGTACATATCTACGGCATCTGCAAAATGACACAAAGCGGTAACTGGTACTTAAATCAAGATGCTGAAGTATATATACGAGAGAGAGAGAGAGACACTCAGAGAAAAATGTGTCATCAGATCTACTATGTACTTACGCAACGATTATTTTGCAACCATTCATAATTATATTATATTATCTTGAACAAAATGTATGATGTACGTTCATAAATCTATAATACCAGTTTTCAGTCAATTACCTGTAATTCTGTATGACCTTCAAACGTTTATAAAACAATCTTTAAAGACACTTGGTACACACCCAAATCAATATATTATTAAAGCAAATAAATGGCATGTATACATCATTCTGTTCTGGTATTTTGATACTTAACTGTACACAGGGGAAGTGTTTTATTTCATTGATACACTGAAGTATTTGTCAAATAAGATTCTGGTAGCAATTGTAAATGAGGACTATGTTTAGATTTCATTCCACCTAAAAGTTAAGTGTTACCTATAAAAATCCTAATGGTACAAGCCAAAATAGGATATTGTGGGTTTGCACACATGCATTTTATGTCACACCCTTCCCCCACCACACAAACCATTTATCAACAAAGCATTCACAATCAAACTGTGTCATACACGTTTTTTACAACCATATACCATACTTAACTATTAGACATTAAATTCGGGCAAGAAATTGCCCATCCTGGACTGGTGAATATGAAGGGTCAGAAAAATCAATTAGCAATTTGCTACATGTCATGATCCATGGTGTAAGCACGTTCAGTGATGACAGCATGTGAGCAAAGACCACACCCTAGTTGACAGTTCACCAAGTTTTCAAGGGTTGTTGGTCTTATGTATGACCTACCACAACAAGTTACGCACTGCAGCTTTCACACATTTTATAAATACATGAATTCATGAAATTTAGACAACTCTTCTGCAGAAAATTTATTATGACAGGTAAAGGCCGATGCACTCAGAAAAACAACAACAGTACAATGTAGCGTAACTTATTGTAACAATTGATTAAGAGGATGAAACGTGAACTACACTAACCTTTGTGACTGAAATATGGTAAAAAAGGTAAGTTTCAAACACTGAAACAATGAGAATGAACAGATGATTCAACATTATAAAATCAGCTATAAGAAAAGTACACATGTCCGTACAAAAAAACCTAGATTTCTGGCTTTGTGATCTCTATAAAGTTTAAACCCTCAGGAGATATAAAGTGGCCACATATCTGTCATCCTGGCCAACATAGACTTGCAGCAAATTGATCTCTCATCAGAGAGTACCAACCAGAAACTTTATCTGGGAGTGTGCCCTCTTGCATCACAAGCCAATATGCATTGCCTGATAACCCCCCCCCCCCCCCCCCCACCCACCCACTAAACAATAAAGGTGTAGATATATATCTACAGATAATCAAGAGTTTCAATTACCTTCTCATTGTTATCACTGTTTGGCCATCAAAGCTGGTTTAACGACAAATGCCTTTTACACCTGCCTGCGCATAAATAGAAGAAAACGGACCAAGAGTAACAGCGTGGCTAATCTAAATCCAATTATCGATGCAATACATGGGCTTACCTACGGTCATTTTCAAATTAATACACTACCTCGCCTTTCGCCTATACAGATCTTAAGCCTTACTTTAAATTTTAACCTTGCAAGAAAACTGTCTATCCTATGATCATATAATGAAATATAAAGTTTCAACCATTTACTTTCAGTGGTTCTTTCCCTTGCAGATTTGACACTTGAAACGGAAATTTTAACAAGTCATTTGAACCACAACAATAGCAAATACACAGTAGATTTCCTTGTTATTTCACTTACTTTTCTTTGACTCATTAAATGTAAGGAAAATAAATTTAAATCATAACTGAACTTTGTTTATAAATGTCACCGTCAACATTAAAAGCCTTGCCAAAAAGACAAATGCTGTAAAATTTTAAAATCAGATCACTTCTTGTATTTTTAGTAATTTCAGGAAACATTAACTTATTAGGAAAGATAAAGGTCAGGCCAACAAATTTAAGAATCCTGACAATGTTTTACACATGTATCTGACATTTTACAATTCAAAGGATACTAGTTTTTCCTGCTGCATCTAATCCCAGCATCAAAATCCGCATTTCTTTATTTCCAAATATTTTGGATAGCAACTTCCCCATCTTGTTTTTAATAGTGTATCACTGTAACGGACAACCTGAAAGGAAAAAAATAACAATTTATATAAAGCCTGACATGGTAAACCCGGGCTTAATGCATCTGAGCAAAGTGTTGTCAGATTAGCCTGTGCAGTCTGCAGGACGATTCTTTCCGCCTACAGTGGATTATGTTAAGATAAGACTTCCTTGAAACAGAAAAAAAGAAAAAAGCGGACTGCAGACTGCACAGGGTGATCGGGGACGACACTTTACGCACATGCATAAAGCCCGGTTTTCACACGACACGCCTCATATACGTTGAGTAAACAGTACAACACAAACACAACAACCATTTTTTTAAAGGAAGTACCATTTATGCATTATATGGAAATCCAAACAAAGTTTTTAATAACAGATGACAAAGCTTTTTTGTCATAGATAAATGATTGTCTGTTAATAAGACTTTAACATTTTCTGTCTAAATAGTGTTTCAAGAAGCACATGTACTTATGACATTAACATTACAATTTCCTTTTAAAGGAACACATTTAAGTGGAATTACTTTGAATAAATATGTACACTTGTTAGGAAACAAGTTCAGATTAATCTAATTATTTGCACCTCCCTTGCCAGTTTTTGTCAGGATCTTTCTCTAATATAGTACAGCTTTGTTACTTTCTTTCAGATTGGAACAAAATGTACATATGTAACATTAATTTTATTTTCTTCATTCATCTCATTTCTTTTCAGGATGATTAACATGTAAAACTAAAAACAATTAACCATTAATTATGACTCAATCATTTATAATAAAGCACATGTACTGGACTGACGCAATGTGCAAAATCTACTTCCCTTCACAGAAGTGAGTTTATCTGTCTCAATGTATAAATTAAATATCATCAAGTGTCTTTTGAAATAAAACAAGATACAAAATTTTGAAGAAAAAAGGCAAAAGTTTCAATGATAAAACTTTTTTAACCATTGCACAATTGTTATACCAGTAGAACAAGAGATGTTTGTAAAACATGTATGCCCCCGACTAGCAGCCAAGTTGTGAATATGTGCAATTGTTAAGAATTTTTTTTAATATGCAATCCCAAGCGAGGTCTCGATATATGGTATCTATGTATGAAGTTTCATTAAAATATCTCGATGCGTTCTCAAGTTATTGAGCGGAAGCCGTTTTCTATTTTTAGTAATGGTGTCCGACAGGTTTGGCACGAATTACCCACCCCCGGGTCTTCCCGGCGAGTTTTACCAGTTTTTCCCGCCCCGGTCAATACTCTGAAAGTGGGTAATACTGGGCAATACTATTTTTTCTTCGGTTAATTTTCAGTTTTAATTGTTTTTATAAATCCAAATGCTCATTTAATTTATGTCATTAAGAAAATGACTTGTTTAGTTTTGCAGATCCAGTATATGCATAGTTACAGTATTTTTGTAAGTGCCTGCACATATCCACTGGTTCATTCAAATATTTTTTATGGCAACGCTTATCATGTATTTTCTATAATGTTTTTGAAATGATTCTGCTTGATATTGAAATATGTCTACACTTATTCATCCTTCTTTTTTTCTTTGCATTGAACTATTCTTTTTTTGTATAACAATAAAACTTAGGGAGGCCTTCTCTGTCTGGACAATAACGCCAGCCTGGTCAATATTATTATAATCTGATATTGGGCAATACCGGGGATTACTTGACAAATCACTTATCTTCTATTTTCATTACCTACTTTCATTGTTTTCTCTTTAAAAGCAGGATAATGATAATGATGAAGCAAAGAATAAAAATAATTATTTTTATACTGATGCACAATAAACAGCAGGAATCACTTAAGGTGCCAATCAATGCATGTTTTCACGGTTTGGAGAAGGCCCCTACTTGACATGGGTCTTTGCCTGACCCCTCATTGAGATAGGTCTAATGTTTATTCAAGGGGTCCAGTTTAATTGTTTTTTTAGCACTTGCATCTGTCAATTCAATCAATGTTTGTGTTTGTTTAAGAGGGTGTACATATTGTGGATGGATCATAAATGATATCACAATATTATGTCATTAACTTAATGTACTGCATGGGGCTGCAATAGGGTCTTGTTGCAACATAATATTGACTAAAATATTTTATAACATAAAAATATGTTAGAATTGTCAAATTTCTCTTATACATTCATTTCTTCTTTTTCTTTCATAAACATAATTTTGTTACATTATACACTAGTATATACTGAGAAACATAAAATGAATGTGAGTAAAACCACAGATAACAAGTAATACTCAGTATTGTCCGGACTGACAAAAAAATCCAACTTAAATTTTGTGAAAAAGAAAATAGATTATCAATATGTTTGCACATGAATTAGAAATAAACAATGTAACTTACAGTATATAATTGTAAATAGATATGTGTTTATAATGTAGAAACTCAGTATTAGTATGTAATGTAAACATAATTGTGCAATATCTTTTTTCCCCAGTATTGCCCAGTAAAACCCGGTTTTTCCCAGTATTACCCGCCCGGGCTGGTAAATACCATAAAACCCGGGTTTTATGCCAACCCTGAATGGTGACCTTGACCCCACCCACCCCATATGAAATCCGTAGAGGTGTCTCAATATAAGGTATCTATGTATGAAGTTTCATTTAAATATCTCAATGTGTTCTCAAGTTACTGAGCAGAAACCGTTTTTCTATTTTAGCAACGGTGACCTTGACCCCACCAAACCCATATGCAATCCCAAGCGAGGTCTCGATATAAGGTATCTATGTATGAAGTTTCATTAAAATATCTCAATTCTTCAAAAATTATTGAGCGAAAAACGTTATTCTATTTTTTTTTACGGTGGCCTTGACCTTGACCCCATCCACCACATATGCAATCCCAAGAGAGGTCTTAATATAAGATATCGATGTATGAAGTTTCATTAAAAAATACCTTGATGCATTCTCAAGTTATTAAGCAGAAACCATTTTCTATTTTTAGTAACTGTCACATTGACCGTGACCACACCCACCCCATATGCAATCTCAAGCAAGGCTTTGATATAAGGTATATATGTATGAAGTTTCATTAAAATATCTCTATGCGTTCTCAAGTTATTAAGCAGAAACCGTTTTTCTATTTTTAGTAATGGTGACCTTGACCCCACCCACCCATATGCAACTCCAAGCGAGGTCTCAATATAAGGTATCTATGTATAAAGTTTCATTAAAATATCTCTATGCGTTCTCAAGTTATTGATCAGAAACCATTTTTATATTTTTAGCAACGGTGACCTTGACCTTTGACCTGTTGACCTCAAAATGCGTAGGCGTCTTCCTTTCCTCCCAAGTAACCAGCATACCAACTTTCATGATCGTAGGTCAAAGCATTCTCTAGATATCATGCGGAAACGAAATGGTCTACAGACAGACTGACCGACATACCGACCGACAGGTGCAAAGCAAGATACCCCCACTTCTTCGAAGGGGGGCATAATAAAGGTAAATTAAAATCCAAACTACATCTAAAGTCACATTCAACAAGTCAGGAATAAGTACAGAACTGAAAACAATAGCCCTGGGCCCATATTTATAAAGAATCTTAAGCCATTCTTAATTTAGGTTGAACATAAGTCGAAATTAGAACTTGTGTTTAAAACATTATGCTTTGGAACATTTGCATGACTAATGCTAGATATTAATACGCTTTGAATTATATTGCAAATTATGTGTCAAAATCTTCCAGAAATGCAATACTTTGTCAGAAAATCCAGTTAATTAAATTTCAGAATATTAAGATTTTTCTTAATTTTCAACTAAGATATAAATATTTATAAATATGGGCCCAGGTTTAAACTCCAGGGCTTGTTTTCACCTCATTTCGGGGGAAAATAACGTGGTTTTTTTTCATTTTGGGAGAAAAATTTCATAGAAGGGCAGGGTTTTTTTTCCACTTTTTGGGAAGATAGCCCATGGCTTTGGAATTGGGAATTTTATCGGCATTTTCAAGAAATTGGGAAAACAGCAGTAGCCTTCTTTGGCAGCACTATAGTACAACCATGTATACCTGGCCTCATATTTTGGCAAGGAAAACAATCTACCATCAGGCACCATTTTATTAGAAGGAGGCGCTTCATCTTCTTCGGAAGAAGAACTACTGGTTTCAACATGTTGAACATCTGTCAGCAATTTGCTTTCGGGTTTCAACGATGACGATGCAATACAGTCACTTGTTATTGAATGACTATCATTAACAATGGGAGGACTTTCAATGGGAGGACTTGTACTTGTAGACGATGTTTGTTTGTTTAGTGACGCTTGCTTAAAAAAAAAATCAACAGTTTTCGTTTGGCCAGGTTTTTGCATAGGAATCTTTTTCAAGTAATATTTCGAATTGTGCGACATTTGTTTTCCATTCAGCCGAATCACAAAACGCTTGAATTTCATCGCAAAATATAATAAGCGCCTGAACAACACGGAGAATATCGGGCACACGAATAATGCCGACGTTATCCAAATCGAGGTATAGTCTAAAACCCGTACGAGACCGGATCGGACTACGCTTTGTTTAAAAGCGAAACAGCCGATGTCATTAGCGTTTTTTTTTTCCGATTGGGAATTTTTTAGCAAATTTTGGGAAAAAAGTATACTTTTTGCGATTGGGAATATAGCCGATTGTCGGCTATAAAATCGGGCCAAAAAAAACCCTGAAGGGGAATGAAAAATCCTGGGTATAGATCAGGAAAACTGCATGATTTGAAAGAATTTTTCGGAGGGGATGACGCCTTATGACGGCCCCTACTATACAAGGAAAAAAAGCCCTGATCTTCAACATTTAAAACAAACCAAATTCCTGTATTGTACATGAAATGAACTGGTTAAATAAATGGATCAGTTCAAAACAAATTACTAAAATTAGTGAGTTTTACCCTATATTTTCAATAATGGCATTTTCAGTAAATAAATGAAACAATAGAATTATATAACACACTATTATGTGAAGTTGGAATAAGACGTGAAACATAGAATAAACTGCTTTATTAAAGCAATGTTTTATATTCAGTTTACCATTTGTAATTTAAGAATTTTGCAATAATTAGTGCAATAGACACCTGCTTATATAACTGCATCAGTAAAATTGATTTTACCACAAAACTGTATACTTGTATGCATTTACCAAATTTGCACACATAAATTGAACTGTGTCCATGCGTGCATAAACACAGTTTATAAATACAGTAAAAATATTCAAAGACACAATCAGTCTTAATGAAAAAGTCATGAAAAAATGCTAAATATACCAAATGTATTGTCATAATATAACCATACATACATAAACAACATAAAATGCTCAGTTTTATGTGAAAAAATAACAAAAATCATGTCCATTCTATGTTTGATGTCTTTTTCTAACATCAAATAATACCGTGTTATATGTATTTTTTTCACGAGTCATGTTTTAAGATGATTACTGACTAAAGAAACATTCGTTACAAATCTATATATTAGCTATTTAAATTAAATCTGAACTTCACACAAACTATTCGCAATATTTATGTACTTTTCCAATGATGCATAATCACTTTACCTTTAATAAATCTAAGTATATTCATGGTCATCATTCAACTGTCCACTCATACAACTGTAGCACTTAATTAATAATTACAATTATTAACACCTCATTCATGGCTTAATTTTACATGACACAAATTCCACACCTACGTTATAAATGTGTGAACATATAACTGACTTCAGTCTTAAATTTTAGGAAACACTTTGAATTCTGACAGTTATAAATTACTGACATTTACACAACATTTTATTTATTATTACATGCAAATACAGTTCTGTACTACAAATCTACATTCATAACCATACAGATTGGTCAAAAAAATAGTTGGAGTAATACTGAAGCGAATTTCTGTTATCCGCCATTTTCACGCCAGAAAATTTGAACTCATAATTTTAACATTATATTGATAATTCCATACTTCTGTTATCTTAATTGGTATTTGACCTTATTAAAGATTACTATGCGTGATTGTGAGATCACATTACCGTTATCTGTGGTTTGCTGCTTCTATATTGATAATATGCATACGACAATAACATCAATTTGCATGTTACTTTTTTTAAATTAATAAACAAACAAACATGTAATTAAAATATCTGATTCGTTACTTACATGAACATTATAGATTTTTATGCACCTAGTTACTGCCTAAAAATATTATCATGCACATTCTGGTTAAATTTCCAATCTCATGTTACAAATATTTGTAGGAAGCATCTATGCAATTAAATGTTCTATAGATAGGGAAAAACATTTGTAAATTAGGAAGATTTAACATATATTACTCCTTTATCATGTCTTATTTTAATTTCTGCCCCTTAGCATGGCATTTCTGTGGATAAATAAATACAAACAAATTGAAAATATTCACAAAAGAGCCCTGCGATTTGTTTACAATGACTACACATCAGACAGAGTTCTCATTAGGATTTTGAAACCTGGAGTCCAGGACTTCTTCCTTAGAAAAAGTAGGAGTCCCACCATAATTAAGCATTCCAAATCATTATTTGATTATCTTCGTATTTTTATATGTGTCTAATGTCTATTGAATAAACCATATTTGTTATAATAGTTACTATTACAAACACCGTGTTTAACACAATTATTTATATTTATTTCATATATAACCATACAACATTTTCACGAATACATAAACATTATTACGCTACACTTTTCAAGAGCAATAACTTTATCACAAATATAAACACGAATAAACACTGTACAAATTTACTGTATTAAATAAACATCCTGACCAAACAAATTCTGAATATAAACTGACAATATCTGTTTAATGAAACGCTTGGAAATTGGAGCATTCCAATTAACGTCTTCCATCTCAGTTTTATTATTTCAGTAAATAAGATGCAATTATTATTAGCCTAATTAGTCGCGAACCTGCACTTCTTAAAGACCGTGTCTTTACTCTCCACGTCTACCGTTCACACGTTCCAAAGAACACACACGCCGAAATTGAACTTGTTACAAACAATTATACCCCCTTTACTGTGCCCCTCAATTAATTAAAACGAGCCATGACTGAGTTGCTGTCGCTAACATTGTGAAAAAGTGCTTCTGAAATTATGCGCAATTTGATTGGCTGAGTGGTTAGCTGAAGTAATCCTGACTCCGCCTACGGAAAGATTTTATCGATAATTGACATACTGCTGCAGTAGCCAAACAATGTAATGTGTTGATACCAAGGTTAATCGGCATGAGCGATCATTTAGTGTATTGGAAAAACATGCGTATGCAACCGGATATTGACGCGTCCTAGAATCTGACCCTGGATTTTATGGCGTCCTTTTCGGAAAAGTTCGCGTCAAAATATGCTGAATCTCGAGTTACCGAGAACTCTGATCAGACAACACTACTTTACTACAAAAGTAAAAACTTCCTACTTTAAAAGAGAGACGATTAAGAACGATGGCTATTGAAACTTTAAAAAAACTACATAAACAGTCACCTTCTTATCTTCAAGACCTAGTTGAAATTTAAAAATAATAGCTACTCTTTCAAATATAGAAATACAGCATTTATACCACATGTAAGGCTAAAAAAAAATAATGATTTGTTTCTCAGGCAGCGCTTTTTTATGACACAAATTTTTTATGAACTATTTTCTGACGATCGCACCTGGGTTTCAAAGGAGTAGTCCAGAAATATGTTAATAAAATAAAACGTTGCAGAAACTGTTTCTAATAGGAATGTAACCGAACAAAACACAAAAACTATGCATTGAAATCTGTAAATTTTGGTAACTTGCTATTGTCTATTTTCTGTATGAGATAAATGGTGATGACTCTGGGAAAAACAAGCATGTACATTATAGTATATTTCGTTCGTACCCAGTGGTTTTGAACAATGTCTTTCGTAAATAAGAAACAGATTTCGGACGAATAAACATCATAAATGTTCATAAGAACTATTACTAAAATTACGACGTATTGAATTAGAAACGAATCCGCATTTTAACATAGCGGAAGAAGTGTAACCCGGTGGAAATTTCGGTATTTCCAGTAACTTTCTTCCTGTCTGATTTAATTATATAAATCGGATATACACAAATTGTGAGATACTGTGTAAATTTTGAAAAAAAGAAGTCATATTCGATTGGGAACCTTTATAAATATCGTCTCTTTGTTGATTGCAACTTTCATAGATGCTTCTGCTTGTGTAATAGCATTCAATATTTTTTGAAGAAAATCTGTGTCAATATAAGTCCTATGGAAACAAACGATAATGCCAGCGGCATTGACAAGTGTTGATTTTCCTTTCCAAAAATTATTGATCTATTGCAAAATAAGGCCTAAAATAAAATATTGTTTGTTTCCCCTCCCGCGACCGACCCAGCAAAATCACCGCGACCCAAAAATTTTTATAGACCAAAGAAAACAATATTTTATTTTATTTGTGTGTGAAAATGCGGGGAGCGAATCCTTAAAAAGAAATCAAATAGCGTGTACAAATCTTACTTTCAAAAGACGCTTATAAAATGACTTTAAAAGGACTGTTCTCGATAACGCGTAATTTGGCGTATTTTGACGCATGCTTTTACGAAAAGGACGCCATAATTTTCAGTGTGGGATTCTAAGGCGCAACCATTTCCGCTCGCATATGCATGTTTTTTTTTAAAGACAAAGAACGCCCACCGGCAATTAACAAACTCGCCTTTATGCACCAAGTGTCCATTATCGATAAAATCTTGACGCATGAGGAGTCAGCTTAACAAGAGCCAAACAGTCAGCCAATGAAAGCGCATAAAATTCCAACATGCAAATGAGCGTCGTCGTTAGAAAGTGTATCACGCCCTCATTCTACTTTTAATTGGTAAAGGTGCAAGTCATTTGTAACACATTTGTGTTAAGTTGTTTTTTTTAGATATGTGTGTTTTTAACAGCCGCATTTGTAATAAATTACTACAAATTAAAATAGTAAATAAATAAATAATTATAAATAAATATAATAATTTTTGTGAATTTTGGTGAGAGGAACCGTTTGCTAAGAATATGAATTACGAAGTCATGTAACTCGACAAACTGATCGCATCAAACGTCTTATTTTGTTAAAAAATACAATTACTAGATCTAGTAATAATTCACGGAAGTGTTATTAAAATTCATCACTGCACTGCAAAAACTTTGGCTGAGGCAACATTTGAACGGAAGTTAGCAGAACTAAAGTCCTTGTCAAAAATGAAAGTAAATAAACTTCAGCGCCTTTTCTTTTTATTTTAATTTATCAAAAATGTTCTGTTGCTTTCTTTTTATTAATGAACAAAGTCCTATTTGTTTTTATTTCCATAGAATGCTAATTCATTTATGCTCTAGCATTTGCGTTGTTCAGATACAGTATTACAGATTTGATGCTTTTAAACACTATCCACGTGCTAAGAGTGTAACACGCTTTTCAGCTACAAACTGCTAGCCACAGTTTGACAGTCACCGTTGCTATGGCTGTTGCTAGCAGCGTTCTGATTTGGATGCACAGCAACGTCACGCTATTACTCCCTAGTTTAACAGGTTTTTTTATTAACGCTCTTGTTTTTAATGTATGTTATTGTTTGTTCAATTTTGATAAATTTTATTGCAAGGTAATTAGAACATATTATTACGTAAATAAGCAGAACGTTATTAATCTACTACAACGAAAATATTAAGAATTTTTATACTATAACGTAACATTTTCGAACATAAGGAAAACATGAATGAAAATGACTTATTGTGTATAAAAATAAAATATTTTTCCGACCTATCGACCCACCCTTTATTAGCATGGGTCGCGGGAGGGGAAACAAACAATATTTTATTTTCGGCCTAATTCCTATTTTTGACAGTTATCTGTGTTTTTTTTCTGTGATTTGTGAATATGCCCTTTTCTGTGAAATTGTGAAAAATGCGTCGTAAAATGCCAAAATTGTGAAGAGAGAAATACAAACTACATGTAGTATCAAATAATAGTGATTTTGTTGTATCATTTGTAGAAACATTCCAGTTAAATTTCTCTCTTTTGCAGATTTGATAGTGTAAATTATTCTTTAAATTAGCAAAATGTCCAATGGCTTCACTTGAGTCAGACACAAGAGTCAATAGAAATGTTACATGATTGAGATGTAAAAGGCTCATTAAGGGACAAAACAGGGGTTTCACCGATGTTATTTTTGTCACCACTATCAGTATGTGAATCTGACTAACTTGCACTCATTACTGTCAGTAAATCTACTTGTGAAGACACTAAAGTTGAAACTGTTGTACTGCAGCACAAATTGTCTTCGGGGGCTTCACTTACTATTTTCTCGCTTAAAATTGCCTGTTTGAAACGATGACTCCTCTAAGATAAAAAAATGTCACATAGTACTGAGAGTTTTGTGAAAAATGCATTGTGATTACTTAAAAAAAAATAAAAAATAAGAAAATAATCTGCAGTGTTTACGCTTTAAAAATCCTTCAAACGATTGATTCAATACAGATTATAACCCAATGAGCGTTTACAGTGACCCCGATGAGCACGTGTCACTAACCGACTGGTTCACGAAAATATCGATAAACGTGACACGAGTCCTGTTAAAATCGAGTAACCTTTCAAAGTGGTGTAGCATAAAACTACTACCAACATTTTATCCTGTGTCAACAAAATTCACAAAATTAATTAAGATTTCATATTTGTTATCCACTTTCTATTTGTGAATTTTCGGCCACAAATTTTGAATAAAGTATACTTTTTGGCTTTGTGAATGGTACCGAATATCAACATGAAAATGAGGCAAAAAAAACGCTGGTTATAAAAATATGAATTTCGAAAAGTTAAATGCTATAAATACGAGTACTTTAATGCTGATGGTATATCAATTTAAAGGCACTTATGTTAATTATGAACATTCAAATTGATTGTCTTTTTACGTCTGCTTGCATAAATGACAGTTTGTGATTCATGAATCTATATTAAGAATTTTATAAAAAAGGGATGCTTATGTTGTTATTAAAATTGTCTTGAATCTGTACTCATTTACTTGTTTTAATAAGCCATTACATAGTGCCAATAGAAAAGAGTAGGAGAAACAAAAATAGTTCAATAAAATATAAAAATCGCCCTCCCTCCTGATTTTTTGGAAAAAGTGCCTGAGAAACAATTCATTTTTTTAGCCTAAAAACAACAAAATATGGCCTGAACTTTTCATGTTCAGCTGCACCAAGACTATGGAACTTGCTCCCTCAACAGTTCCGTGATGAAGGAAATTTAAACCAATTCCGTAGTTTAGTAAACTCTTGGAATGGTGAGCACTGTCAATGTTCATGTTGTATGTGCTACAACTAATAGCTAAGATGTAATTAGCACCACCATTGTAACATATAACACTATTTGTCCATTCCATTCAATTTGTCCTTTTCTTTCTGACTGTTCATTCTATCTTATTGTCCACATTTCCTCTTTGTCCATTTATTTCTCTGAATGTTTTCTTAATTCTCTCATTCCCTCCAGAAGGCCTACAACTTTTTATCAAATGTATTTTATAGTACTAATAAAACTTTCTTTGCAACAATGCATACAATTAGTACATCCTATTTTTGAAGATTTGTTCTTCTCATTAATGTAATGTATGCAATTTAAGAAGATTCCACTTGATTTTTGAAATAGTCAATGTTTAATTTACAGTTTAAACCTTAATATGGCATTGTACTTACGATCTATGCAAATTTTCCTTTCTATTTGTGTGAATTTCATTAATGTACAGTACATATAACTTTATATCTAAATAACTTTACATATTTTAACAAGAATTATTTTTTTTTTCACTTAAACTCTGTTTATTACATAGGACTGCAACTGCTATTATTAATGGTGTTGTTACATTTGTACCCACATAAGTACTTCTGATGGATTTTGTTATTGTAATTGTTGCTAGTAATATTATTTTTATTGTAGTAGTTTCATTTGTGTAAGTTTTTATGGATTCTGTTGTTAGTATTTATTAAGTGCAACTTTCATATAATTTGATGTCTACATCAATACTACAACAATTAATTTACTAAGATTAAGGCATTAAAAATAACATCAGTCATACAATTCTATTGTTTGATTTGCCTACATATACCTATGTAGTCATCTATATTAAAAGGACAGTCTTCATCATAACTTATGTTTTTAATCAGTCTTATATTTATTGTCAAAAGTTTATTTTATTTAATCACTACTGTTATTTGTATTAATTTGTTACATGAATACTGTTTTTTATTAAATTGTTAATGTTACAATTATACTGTGTATTTTTAAGTTGGTCAATAGCTATACACAGCTAATGTTACGTGTTGTATACCCCAACTATAAATAAAAGTTGTCTTGTCTTGCAAAATGTTCAACATGTCCACTAATCCGCAATGGGCCGAACTGACAGTACAGCGTATAAATCGGGGTATCGATTGTAAGTACTTTGTAGCCTGCAGAGTAAAAAGTCAGGCAGGCAATTAAATCTCTCGAATTTGCCTTACTTAGGAGCGTTGATCTCTGTCAAACAGTCTAAAAATATGTTTGACAAGTGTTTTAGAACTTCCTGGAAAATTTGAATTTGTCAGAACCAGTTATGTATGTAAACAAATAACTGTTTATAAAGGTCTGCCTTCATTTATTTCAATCATTTAAGAGGCTTCCATAACGTTCTTACATACACTTTATCGTCGATTTTTTTATATAGATTCATTTCTTCTAAAAGCGATTCACCAACATACAATTTCAAAACATCCAAATCAGCAACCCACCTACCTTTTAAGAAACAGCTCGTCTCAAATGATGAATGGAATTAATTAACACATTGATGGTTTAACTAACATAAACAAATAGCTGTCTAGTGGTTTTTATCTTAGGAAAGTGGAAATTTAACTTTAAAATTGGACATTTTTGAATTGTTACACGCTGTTACAAACATTCAATCATCTCATGGCGGTTCGTGACCTCGCCTATTGTTCCGCAAAATGGCGGACAAAATAGTTTCATATGTTTATGATTTATTTAATAAAATGATAAATGTTTTATACACTTTTCAAAATAAATAACATTTAACTGTCTTATTATTAAATTTAAATACATGTTTTATAACGATATAATAACCCGAATAAAGACTATAATAACTTAATACGTGAAAATAGTTCTTTGGCTACAAAATGAAACTACAGTACGGGGCAAAATTATTAATCTCACCGGCCACCCAATATATTCAGAAGAGTTGTCGTTCCTTACAAACGCAACATGGATGCAACGAATTGGGAAGGGTGGGGGGATAATCGGTTTTAGAGACAAACCAAACTTACACTTGGACACAAATAAATATAAAGGCGTTGGAATATAAACAGTAACACGGGCCATATAGAAACATTATGGGAATGCATAAAAAAAAAACTGTTTAATAAAATACAACACTCGGTTTATAGCATTTAATCTGGCAAGTTCGTGGCCTCCGGTAAGTTCGTGGATGAAATTGTGACGTAATTTTATCTTGAATGACGCAACGTCGCTTGGCCCAATTCTATGCAAGTGTGAGCCGAAGAACAGTCTGACTATTGAGAGAACAGATATGCGTGAAAACATCGACAGAAAAATATACCATGTTAGTTAGGTTTATTGCAGTTATTTGTTTTTTAAATTTATTAATTATTTAAACAAATTCAACACCTCGTGTCTTTGATATATAGTTCTGTTATTACAGTCCCTGAACGAACCCATTATAAATACTTGCCGAGAGCTACGTCGACAATGGCGCCCAACGTGGGTAGTTGATAGTTAAAAGACAGATGTAAATTGCGCATTCGAATATATTTTACGGGCAATAATAATTTGTTCAATCACTCTCTGACATACTTCCCCTGCCCATAAAATAAGTCTCCTGACTTATACATTATTAATAACCTGTATTCACTGCAACTTAAAATCAGCAATACTATAAGATATATAATATAATATATAACTGTATTATTATCATCATTATTATATTATATTATATATCTTATAGTATTGCTGATTTTAAGTTGCAGTGAATACAGGTTATTAATAATGTAAGGGAAGTATGTCAGAGAGTGATTGAACAAATTATTATTGCCCGTAAAATATATTCGAATGCGCAATTTACATCTGTCTTTTAACTATCAACTATAATTCCTTTCTACACTTCTTTACCGTTATTATATTAACAACTCTAACCAGTTTTCATCACAACCTGTCACGCATGACATAACTTCGGCGTTGCTCACGTGACAAGTGGAAGTGACCGCGCATTTGCCACTTGACCGCCAGACGAGCAACGTCTTAGTAAATATATATATATCTTTGATATATAGTTCTGTTATTACAGGTTAGTGATAGCTTATTAATTACTTTTGTATTGTTGTAAATTGTATTTCATTGCAACGTATTGTGTTATTAGTTTAATGCTAATTGATATCTATGCGTAAATACTTGTTTTTATAATGATTGTTTATATTTAGGCATTTGCCACTTGACCGCCAGACGAGCAACGTCTTAGTAAATATATATATATCTTTGATATAAAGTTCTGTTATTACAGTCCCTGAACGAACCCATTATAAATACTTGCCGAGGGCTACGTCGTCATTAATAAACATTGTTTTAGTATTGATTTAATCAAAAACCAACAAAAATCAAAGAAAACAAACAAGGGCATTAAGAAATTGTCGTAGGTATATCAAAACACGAAAATCAGTGGAAGGGCCTCTGCGTATGACGTCATAAAAAGT
This sequence comes from Congeria kusceri, assembly GCA_027627225.1. Lineage (NCBI taxonomy): Eukaryota > Metazoa > Mollusca > Bivalvia > Myida > Dreissenidae > Congeria > Congeria kusceri. Next base: position 53,762,259 of record CM051027.1, on the reverse strand, counting down.
TGCCCACGAACTTACAGGAAGTTGAAAACGATCAATGTCTATGTTGGGTCATGTTCATTTTCAAGCAAGATTACGGATTTCCGAATAAATATTGGCAATCCTTACATATAAAATAGTTAGTTTACAATCAGATTGTTTTATTACGATTTGTTTATATTAAAACAATAGGGGTTTTATGCGCATGCGCAAAGCCGAATGCTCAACACCCACGAACTTGCAGGTGTAGGGGCTAATAAGAGCTCAATGCTTATATAGGTGTACTGTACGCTTTCTAGAGAAACGGTAAACGGACATTAACCCATTCCAGATAATTCCAGGTCGGACAATAGCCCCTAGCGATTGTTTAAACCTGGACATTATCCCCTTTGAACTAGGACAATATTCCATACGAACCAATTCAGCGGTCCGTTTCAACGAAAATGTAGATGTGGAATTTAAAACTTGCTATTTTGTTAGTGTTAATATTTAATAAAATGTTGTGCGTTTTAGTTGATTTCACGCAACTTTGACTCTAACTATGGCTTCATATACATGTACTGACATAATGGACGTTTAGTACACTGACTGGGTGAGCATTACCTTGGAGTCATTATGTATACTCTGTTCTTTAGAATACCGTTCCTCTTAATCGTTAGAATGGACCCCATATTTTTCGGACACTATAAGAAATCTTCTCGGACCAAGAAGTTAATTTGAGATAAATGTATTAATTTAAAAATTAAATAAAATTATCATTAATATCTATGCCGTGAATAAACCAATCATATAGCTCCTTGTTTCCACCTGTGATATATGAATAACCAAAATAATTTAGGTTAACCTAATTGTTATCTGAATTTGTCAAGCCAATTTAACAAATTAACAATGTAAGAATGTAATTTCGGGAATGAATTAAAATTATTATGTAACAGACGAGTCTATATAGTTATTTATAATACCGGTAATATACCATTCATGTTAGTTATCTAATAATAATAACGATTTGAAGTCAAATAAGCATTTATACAGTGTACCCAATAAAAAGCAATAGTCAGGATAGATTCAGCGATTGTTGAAATGTTAAGACTTTATTTTTGATAACGCAAACATAAAAATTCATTAGGCTTTGACGATTTTAAATTATATCAGTAGAAATATGATATATCAAGGGTTCCTGTGTATAATTAGTATTGCAAATTGTGTATTCATGCTACGCGAATAACAATTCAACGTATTCCGATTCTTCTATCATAACAATTTATCTATAGAAAATGTAGCATCTTTTTACAGATTAAATAACATCTACTGGAAAAGTTGATAGAACGATGCAATTATAAATAATCCTTAATAAATAGTAACCACAAAATTAAAATTAACAGTAAGTTTATAAATATAAATTCACCCCTTTATTTAAATTGTTTAGGTTTATGATTCTCTGAACGCTATTATTGATGCATGTACGAGTATATTAACATAGCAACGGTTGCTAGCTACGCGCGCTTTTTTTTTAGATCGACACGACTATTTCTGGAATGTGTTGAACTCGCTAGAATCAATGGGCTACATGGAACGGCAACTCTCTATGAGATTCATAAATGGGAACATTTGCACAATTGTTATTTATAGAGCGTACGTGAATGAATATAGCATTCTGTTTATGGCATACAATGAGAAAATACGTTCATTATTCGCCTCCGTTCTAGAGTATATGTCGAGGATATGTTTATAACTTCATTTTAACCGCTTATGTAAACAATTATGTACATTTTTAATCCTCAAAAGTATGCAGCAGTTATTGGTATACGTTAAACCATTGTTTGAAGTTTGCATTCCCTAAAATTAGAAAATTTGCCCAATTCTATTGGCATTCAATATTCCCGCTGCATAATTATCGCAAGAAATCTAGGTCAAAAGTGATCTTAGACAGCTACGCCAAAAAAAATCAACTTTAATTTTATATAGCAAAGGGGATATTGTCCACCTGTGCAAAAATTGGAAGGGGCTAATGACCTTCTTAACAATTTTTTTCCTTCACATTTCGCCCCTGGACTTTTTTCCCTTGAACATTTCTCCCCCATTTTTATATTAAAGTCTGGGTTTGTTCTTTTGTGTTTAAACTAGTGTCGCAACAAAAAAATAAACGAATATCATTTTAAGTCCAAGGTGGAAAAGTATTGGGGGCGAAACGTAGTGACACCAAATAACGCAATTTCTGAAACAAGACCATTGTTCCTCTCGGATCAAAGAACCCCAACTGTTTGAAGGTTAATTAAGAACGGCAATTCTAATTGCCTGAATTATGTTATATTTTATCTGTCATCGTCAGGTCGACATTGAGCGTAGCAATTTGTAGGCGGCGGTTTAAACACCTTGCAAACCCTGGCGCTCCAGGTCAGCTTGAACAGAAATGTATTTCTTGCAAACAGAATTATCTTTAGTGGAAACATTTTATTGTAAAGCAATGTAGCTCCTTAAATACAGGACCCCGTTCAATTTTTAGGACGTCTCAGACACAAGCCATCTCGGACCCTAAGATGAGATATTTCGGACAACATTACAGGGATGGGAATAATTGTATTAAAATGTTATATAAATGTTAAATAATCATGCAACGATATAACATATGACATGCTATACTGTCGTTCTGAAACAGTTAATGTTTTCGAGTCTTTTTCAAAATAAGAGATGTATAAATGTCAAATGTCTGCGTCTAAACATATTTTGCTATCGAGTATATTTTCTTTTAAAGTATCTAATTCGGCAAACATTTTCCCAATTCCCAGCGATATCATAATTTTCCAGCAATACTGGTCAGCGAAATTGAAATGTGTTACTAAACCTAAGTGTTTAACACAGAGTTGGCATCACAGGTCTTATTAGTTCACTAACTAAATATATTTTTCGCAATGTCTCATCTAAGAGACATGTTCGTCCGTCAGTCAGTCCGTTCGTTCGTTTCGATGGAAGAACAGCTAGCGCATAGCACTTAAAATGACAACTGATGTGCATGAGTTATGTTTAATGAAATTGACTTTAAAAAAAGACCATTACGCTTACAATATCTGAATATAGTAAATTTTATAACGGAAGTTGCCAACCAAATGATGTTGTTACGGAGCACTATGGTAAAGGAAAAGCACGCGAAATAAATTCGATGTATGAATTTGAAGGTAGTCAACTCTCGAGTTTATATACACTCAACAAAAGTTATAACGTACTAAATGAAATTTGTTGTATTTTCTTTATTTATACGAATTTCAGCTGCGCAATGGTAAACACGTCATTATTTCGTTGTTGTCTTTTCCCAAATGTTTTGGTTTGAATACATGCATGTATAAATCAAATAATAATTATAGCTGGCATTTCAAGCTAAAAATCTTATAAATAAGGAAAATACAACAATTTCCATTTATTTCCATTTGGGGCGTTATAACTTTTTTTTATATGTATTTCAGACTGAAGGTCAAAGACGTATGCATTGGAAATGTACGAACACGTACTTTCGTGATAAAATCCAATTTCACTGACCAGTGGTGCCGGGAAAAATATGAAAACGTTGGGAACTGCAAGTTGACTTAATTTTTATACACACTCTCACTTTAACCGATGATCTTTTAACACAGAGATCTATATATAGACCTCTGCTTTAACACTAGTATCTTTCATATAAATTTAAAAAAAATCTTTCATTTGATGTGAATTCTGATGGAACATTTGTTCAAAAGTCTATTAAGATTTTTGAAAGCTAAAATACTTATTGAAAAAAGTGTACACTGGAAAAGTCATTGATTTGACCCTGTTTTCAACTTTATTTCGCATGTACTTGAAAAGTGGTATTTTCTGTGTCAACCCATTATTGCATCTGAAAGCTATAATGAGCACCGCTTCAGGAACGTCACAACTTGCGAAATATTGCGTAATATTGTAAACACTACTATCTAATTTACTCAGTTATAATTGGTCAGTCAGAAAACATAATAATTAATCGTATTTTTTACATTTAAAATACGTTATTTTAAGTTGTTTTTTTTAAATTAATATTTATAATGGATTGTGAACTTAATATATACATACATTTGTTTGGTTTAATAGCAAAAATACTTGACTGTAATATTTGGCGCACTATTTTTAAAGTCTATCTTTAATTCAGTCAAATTCCTTTCGAGGACTTAGACACTGCGTAGTCAAGTGACAGTTTGCTAGTTTGTAAAAAAGGAATAAGAGTTTAAAAGGCTTTAAAATAACGCAGGGGTATCTACAATGTTAAAGATAATAACAGATCTGGTTTACTGTAACATAGGTTACCAACCACACACCATACATTGCGCCACACACAGCTACAAAAAATAAATAAATAGGTCGATGTAAAAGATAATTTATCAATGAAATCATTAACGAAAGTTAAAAAACAAATAATTAAATAAGACAGATCGACCTTCACGGTACCCACGAGAAACATCTGCTGATGCCCGATGACCATGACATGAAATTACACAATCATGGGTACACTAAAAGTTCGGGAAATTTAAGCCGGTCATAAATTTACATGCAAATATAATACTAATTGTGAAAAGTTTTCGAGGCAGCAAAACTTTATAAGTAACATAGTTTTATCTGCAATTATATCTGCACATCAATACTAACATACCCACCGTTTTATTATTTTGTAACATTGACGAATTCGCTGACCAGCAGCCGATACTAGTACTACAGACTGATTACTTTTACAATATGGCGCAACTTGTAGCAGCCGGTAAAGCAGTGTGATCAAGACTGATTACTTTTGCAACAACCCTGTAGGTCACAATACACTAAATAAATAAGTGATGTAGGCTGTACACTCTAAATAAATCAACAAGTTTAATGCGAAGACATGTTCTTAGGTTTAGACACGTGCTTTAATATTCTTTTTTTGGAGATGTTGGTAAGGTAAGCATTGGTATGCACAAATAAATCACTGATATGTTTTAAGATTGGAGACTACATTTTGACACTTGCGCTGAGGCGGGTTACATTCAACTAGAAAGTAGCCGCTAAAAAGATGGTGATAAAACAGTTAACTTTGTTTAGTGTCGAAATCTTTCTTACATAACACATGACATACTCTTTTTATTGCTTAAATCAATTCAGCTTAGAATGCTCTTTAAGAAAAGTATGGTTATGAGGTCCCTATGTGGAAAATGTTGCATTTATTTTTGGTAAAAGTTATCGCTTGTACATTTAATAACATAAGGATTGGAATTAATATATTGTAACCTGTAAAAGACGGACATTCTGTGCGAGTAATGACAATAAACTATCACCGCCAAACATTTGACTGGTTAAAGTTTAATCATGTTTTGGTATACATTTTGTAAGAAATTATTACGGAACCGTCACAAATTGGGCGAGGAGGACGATAATTAATTATTTTTTTTCGCAATTTTGAGTTGCATATCATTAAGAATAACGATGTCTTCACAAGTTCAGAATTTGCAGAAACAACTCTTGCAGTTGAGACAAGAGGCCAATTTGCAGAGAATACCCGTGTCAGAAGCCATAACAGAGTATGTAAAATTGAAAGAAAATTATGGATTTTATTTTTAACTATTTTTGTCGCAATTTCGTTATAGTTGACACATTACTACTTAAAGTTTATCATAAAACTACAAATTTATTCAATAAGAAAACTAAAAATATTGAATGATTTGTTTGCAACATACATTACTGTGTTTATTTGTACTGTTTTTATGAGAGTACACTTGAACTATTAAGTATTATGAACCTTTACATGAATGTCAGACAAAACAAAGGCCTAGACCATTGCCTACTGGTGAAGTACCTTAATCCTGCCAATTTTTGATGGTTTTTGGACGATTTCCGTGGATAATTGTATTAAGGCATAAAAAAAGAGTTTGTTTCGGGTTACCCGACCTATCCTAAAAAAATGCCCCGACCCTAGAACATTTTTTGGGTTTGTCAGATTGATTTTTGTTTTATTTACCCTTTTCAATAATTAAATGTGTTTTTGCATAAATGAGTGTTGTGTTTTGATATTATCCACTTATAAACAATGTTTAAGGATATTACTGATATGTTTTGAATATATATTCAGTTTTCGAATCTTCAAATTGACCATTTACTTAATAAAAAAAATAAAAAATCCCGACCTATCTACCCTAATTTTTTTGGGCATGTAACCTGAAACAAACATTTTTTTTACGCCTAAACAAAAATAAAAGGTTAAGCATAATAAGTAGGGTTTAAGCTTTGGTCAAAATCTTAGTTAAAACTGCTACCTAAAAGGCCTGTAACACCTATCAAAATATGGATGGATAGTACCTAAATCCGGACACTTTAAAAAATATGTTTCATTAAAAACAAATAACTAAATTAAACATTTAACTACACATTGTTCATCAGATTTTTTGTTATTCTTCTTCGTTTTACCTTGTTCTGGTATTTACTTTTCAAAATTTTCTCTGTGAAGCTTTTCTTTCCGCGATACTGTTTTGATTTCAATACCCCGCGTGCAAATATTTACATTTGTAAGGAAGAAAAAACAATAGTTAGTAAATTAATTAATACACAATTGATTCTGTTGAAACTAGACTTACGTTGCTGAGACAGGCAATTACATGTATCTATACTATAGAATGATCGGTATTTATAATACTCTTTTTTTCAAGTGTCCAGATTTAAGTACTGTCCGTATTTACGTACTTTGCCGGTAAGGCTAAGCATACCAGGACAAAGCGTACCACTTGGCAGCACAAAATGTACCCCCTCTGTTCAATGTACAGACTATGCATGAAATACTAATTATATAATGTATCTTGAAGAATTATACAATAAAATAGTATTTGTCATCGAAATGAATCATTAAAAAAACCACTAAATTAAAATGGCCCAATTCTCTGCTTTAAACTTTATTAATAAACATATTTGTCAATTAAAGTAAACAATGCATTAGCTGACTTGATATGTGTTAAATGAATTTTCAACAGTTGGAAACTGGACATTTTGTTTTATTTAAATTAATTAAAATCAGCATAAAATAAATATATTAAAAAAAACAACAACTAAAAACTAAGCATTAAGTAGAGTTTATCACACCATACTAATATGGTGTGATCAACATTTTGTGTACAGGGTGGTGGTACACTTCGTCCTAAATTGGTACACCTCATCACTGGTATGGTTCATTCTGGGTTAGTTGACTAATGTTTAATGTTTAAGCTCAATGGCAATTTTGTAGGCTTGAAGCTGCGCCTATGATCGAGTTTGGTATTCTTCCGTCATTTTACATTAAAGATGTTTAAGCTCAATGACAATGTTGAACTTGAAGCTGCTCCTGTTCAGTATTTTTTCCGTCATTTTACATTAATATGTATTATTACGGAATTTTCATATTTTGATATAGTTTGTGTAAATTCTGCCCCATACACATTATAATTCAGAATTCAGATATCCAATTACTTGGACTATGTTGCTGCATATTGCAAACTTACTTACTGAATATTGTTTTAAATATCACTGATAGGATATTGCGATACACAACACAACACGCCCACGACGATGCCTTGGTAGTGGGAGTCCCACAGTCTGAAAACCCATTCAAAGATGCAAAGGGCTGTCTCATTCTATGATTGCAGCTGTCAGGTATGGATTTTATACTGTTCCACAAATTCTATGAATAATTGGTTTTAGCTCGACTGTACACTGAATAGTTTGAGCTATACAACTCACCCATTCGTCGTCGTTGGCGCAATGCTCTGGTTAAGGTTTGCGCGCAACAAGTACATATCTCTATAACAACTACAGATATTCAATTGAAACTTCACACATGTCTTTGGGTTCATTACACGAGGTCACTCCTCAAGGCCCATAACTGTGACCTGCAATTTAGCAGAATTATGCCCCTTTTTGTAATTCAGGTTAAAGGTTTGCGTGCAAATACATATCTCTATTACTACTACAGATATTCAATTTAGACTTCACACATGTCTTCCGGGTCGTTATGTAAAGTTGTTGACCAAGGCCCATAACTCAGACAACGAGGTATGAATAGTCCAGCGCGCTGTCCTGAGACAGCTTTTGGTATTTAGCTTGTTGGGAAAATGGTGCAGCATTAAATGAGTTAGTTTGGCAAAATGTCGTGTGTGACATTAATAGTGCCCATTCCATTATGATGTGCTTTTAAATTTATTATCAAACCTGACAAAAAGCATAGAATATTCCTCTCAACCACATACTTTGTTGCAGTGTCAAATATGAATACGAATTACAAGGTTGAAGCCTTCACTTTTTCTTTGTAGCTCATTACTATATTGCAGTGTTAAGATAATATTTATTTGTTGAATTTTGTTTTCTTTACAGCATGGAACAACATCCCATTTGGAATTTTAGAGAATTAATGTCGTAGAAGATCTGAAGTTGTCAAACCCAGGATATGCCTTGCGGTGTCTTCATTTTTCTTCTATTTTATGTTTTTTTGTACATTATAAGTAGTTATTTTTAAATTGTTTTTATACTGTACTCATTATTACTCTAGTTTCTTTTACCACTTGTGTGTATGCACATTAGTAAGGCTAGTGAAGTGCAAGGGTGGAAGTCATATTAATCATAATGCACCTCGTACTGTAGTCCAGAAACATCTTAAGCAAAATCTTTTCCTTAACTTAAAAAAAGCCATTAATCTGTAGCTGTTATTGCGTGTGTTGAAGACAATGTACTTAGTGTTTACTAATTTTCATCTATTAACTGTTAGTTACCTAACTGTCAGGGGAATTAGCAATTTATATGTTATGTAAGAAATATAACATAACAAAAAGTTTAGTGAAAATATTTGAGGCGTGGGAAAACCGGACTTTATGCATGTGCGTAAAGTGTCATCTCGGATTAGCCTGTGCAGTCCGCACAGGCTAATGGGGGATGGCACTTTCCGCTTTTATGGTATTTTCTATTTCAAGAAAGTCTCTTCTAAACATAGAAGGCGGAAAGTGCCATCCTGGATTAGCCTTTGTGGACTGCACGGGCTAATCTGGGACGACACTTTACGCACATGCATTAAGACCGGTTTTCTCACGATGCGCCACATTTTAAGATTAACTTAAGATGTTTCTGGAATATGATCCCAGGATCAAAAGCAATGATGACTCATTAAAAACACAGAGAACACGATAATTCATTCAGCATGTATACACAGCACATGTAGATGTTTTCATTTCAAATTCTTGCTGATTATTGTTTTGCGATAGCATTAATCTCAATGTTAGTGGAGTGGTTCATGATGTCTCCTTAGGTTTGCATATAAATTTATTTTTTGTTTTAAGAAAAAGTATACCCCGATTGAAAACTATCATTATGGTGGTAGCTGGAAGTAAACCAATAAAACGAGGCCTACATTATGAAGTCATTACAATACTCTGACTGTTCATTTTAACCTTTCTTCAAATTACTTTAAATCCTTAAAATATGGACAATCAACTGTTTTTATCATGTAAATAAGCCTTCATAGAGTAAAACTGTGTGAATGGCTCATGTATTTGGTATATATATGTGCATATTTTGATGCGGTAGAATCTATTATCTTGGGCATTTAGAAGTGCCATTACCTTTAACAAAATTAATGGTATTATTATTTGTGTGTACCTGTATTCACTGCCTCTGAACATGTTTCACTAATATTGTCATCATTTTGTTGGAGGAAATTGACGTCTTGTCTTTTTTTACTTCTGTGTTAGAAGGGGGTATCATTCTTGTAAAAATGTTGTTTTTCATTGCTTTGAAGTGTTATTTTTTACTCAAAACCATTGTGCAATATGTGTTATGATGCAATACTTTCGCATTTGTATGGATCGTAGGCCATTTTGTATTTTGGGAAAATAATTTCATAACAGCAGTAAATTATTACTGTATGTGTAATATCTGAATCTCTTCCAAGGAAACTATGTATTTAAAGTTTATGAAAACTGCATTGCTTATTGAAAGTTATTTACAGTAACATTACTCTATGTTAACAAAAGCTATTTCTGTTCATTGTAGTGGTTGTGAACAATATTTTATTGTGTCAAATCTTGATCATAAGTTCATTGGTACCTATCCGGTCTTCGATAGTTTTATGTTCAATTGGATGCGGTCAGGTATCAAATCAGCTAGTAAAATTCATGTACCGGTAGATTTCCTAAGATGCAATATGAAGTTTGTCCCAGGAATTTGATAATCATACTGTATTAATTGACCAAAGATTCATGTACAAAACACAAAAATGTTTGTATGTACTATTTGCGGACTTGTTTAATTTTGTAAACCTGGACTTATGGGAGCATTATTATGTGAAATGTAAAAATAAAAAGACAGTTGCTAAATAGAGTCATTTGTATAAAAGTTGGTACCAAATACTTGTATATATACAAAGTTTTATAAAACGGTATCATGCTTACTCACAATACTTGCAGTATTTTGCATAACTGTTGACTTATAAGTATGACAGTTTATTTAATGGTAAGTAGTGAAATATAGAAAAATATAAGTGACATATATACCTATATCACTCACAGTGAGGGACTACTTTTTGGGGTCCCGATTTAATACGGTAAATGAAACGGACCGTCATCGATGCCGGGCTCAAAACCGAAATGACATCATTATTTTGACGTCCGGACGTTATGATTCCCGTGATATTTTCCAATAAAATGTAAACCAAAGGTTAATAAAGCATTAAATAAAAAGAAAATGTGTTTGTTTTCGGTGTGATAACACGTTATTTGATCACCGAAAAGGGAGACAATTTAAATATTAATTGTCTCCCTTTCACGCATTATCACACCGAAAACAGACACATATACTCTTTGTATCATTGCAGTGGTCGAAATAAGCACAAGCCCGTAAGCCCTAGACTGGTAAAATTTTATCTGGTCTTGCTCAGATTCTCAGTTTTATTTAGGCGGGCTGGTAACTTTTTCTTGCTTTCAAGTATTTATACATTTATAAGAACTTGCTTGGCCAAACTGCTAATTTCGATGACTGTCATTATTGCATACAGTAACATTGTAAGCAGAACAAGACCAAACTGTTTGTTTATAGTGGAAGCTACAGTAGCGAATTATCTTGAAGTGTAATAGTGCTGCAAAAAACATGTTGACAATAATAAATAAAACTATTTTGACAATTACAAACTAATTTTGCACAATTGTAAAAAAATAATTAAATGCATATGCAAATATTTAGCAGTATTATGTCTTTACAAAGGTTTTGTTATTGGAAAAGTTTCCACTAGCCATTTTATACTTTAAACAGACAACATTAATCGGTATGCTTTAACATTATTTTTTTTATCATATTTCTTCAGGCTGGAAAAATGTTGTTTTTTTGTATCTCCAAGTTATCTTGAAGATATTTGCTGTTTATAGAATGCCATTAAGGTGATTTAACAGAATGTGGAATTGTCAAGCAATATTTGCAGTCAAAATATTACTATTGTTATCATTTCATAATTGTCATAGGGAAAAATTGTTGAGGTAAAGTTATGTAAATGTTTGCAACATCGAGAATGTATTTTGTTCCCAATTTAGAATTAACTTTCATTGATATCTTTTCACTGGTATACAGAACTGTTCTATCAAAACTAACAAGTTATTGTTACAAATTTATTTTGTATTAGATTATTTTATTTTTGGTTTTAAGCTAGCATTAAATTGTTGTGTACTATCTTGAAGCATTTGTTTTTTCTGCTCCCAACACATTGTGCATTTCAAGGCGTTCAGATTTACTTTCTGAGTTTGTAAATTTTAATTATACATAAAATATTATATCAAAGAATGGGCAAAAATATATAGAGAATATTAGGTTAGTGTTGAATAAAGATAAGTTTATTTAGTGAGGCTTGGAAAACCTGAAGCATGAGTAGAGGCAAGTGGTGGATGTTTTTGTGCGGAGCAAATAAATTATCATTATTCAAGTTATTTTAAAAATTAATGAACACAAACATACTTAGTAACACAAAAACATAAAATGACGTCATGAAAATCCACAATATCTGGTCATTAGTCTGCACATCTGCTTTATCCCTCGGTGTGTGAATAAAGCTATGTTTACTCCAAGTGGTATTATTTCATTGATGTCAGCATGATGATGGGATGAAATTACCTCCTTGCTGATTTTAAGACATTTTAATTTTATTTCTTTAGAATGATCATGATTGTATGCCATTTACTTTTCCCCTCAAGAACAGGTTCATTGATAAAGCATAAGATAACATCTACTTTTGGAATCCCACCCAACATTCAAGGCTCCATGATTTTGAAAGTTCCGAGTCTGAAACTTGGTCTCAAGCTAAAATATTGGCTAAATTACACACTTTTCTCATATACGCTTTTATTTCTATGGGCTAATATTGAAGATTTAGAATGTTTCAGAATGGGGTCAAGACTATTGTAGATATTTATTGCCACTTGGACCAAAACTGAGGATAACCAAGTCCAGTACAATCATGACGAAACTTCATATGAAGCACCAAGTCCATTATGTGTGGAAACTTCATATGAAGCACCAAGTCCATTATGTGTGGAAACTTCATATGAAGCACCAAGTCCATTTTTTTTTATGTGTGGAAACTTCATATGAAGTACCAAGTCCATTATGTGTGGAAACTTCATATGAAGCACCAACTCCATTATGTGTGGAAACTTCATATGAAGCACCAAGTCCATTATGTGTGGAAACTTCATATGAAGCACCAAGTCCATTATGTGTGGAAACTTCATATGAATCACCAAGTCCATTATGTGTGGAAACTTCATATGAAGCACCAAGTCCATTATGTGTGGAAACTTCATATGAAGCACCAAGTCCATTATGTGTGCAAACTTCATATGAAGTACCAAGTCCATTATGTGTGGAAACTTCATATGAAGCACCAAGTCCATTATGTGTGGAAACTTCATATGAAGTACCAAGTCCAGTATGTGTGGAAACTTCATATGAGGTACCAAGTCCATTATGTGTGGAAACTTCATATGAAGTACCATGTCCAGTATGTGTGGAAACTTCATATGAAGTACCAAGTCCATTATGTGTTGATACTTCCAATGAAGTAATAAGTCCAGTATGTGTCTATACTTGAACTGCCTAGTCCATTATGTGTGGAAACTTCCTATGAAGTATCAAGTCCACTGTGTGTCAAAACTTCCAATGAAATACCAAATCCATTGTGTGTCAATACTTCCTATGAAGTACCAAGTCCATTGTGTGTCAAAACTTCCAAGGAAGTACCTAATCCATTATGTGTCAATACTTCCTATGCAGTACCAAGTCCATTATGTGTGGAAACTTCCTATGAAGTACCAAGTCCATTATGTGTCAATACTTCCTATGAAATACCAAGTCCTTTATTTGTCAATACTTGCTAAGAAGCACCAAGTTCATTATGTGTGTACAATTGTTATGAAGTACCAAATCCATTATGTTTCAATACTTCCAATCAAGTACGAAGTCCATTATGTGTCAATATTTCCTATGAAATGCCTAGTCCATAATGTGTCGATACTTTCTATGAAGCACCAAGTTCATTGTGTGTGGAAAGTTTTATGTACAAAGTACCAAATCCAATATGTGTACAATGAAGTGCCTAGTCCATTATGTGCGCAGTACCAAATCATGATCTGTGGGAATTTTCTATGAAGTACAAAGTCCACACTTCCTATGAAGCACCAAGTCCATTATGTGTGGAAATTTTTATGAAGTACCGCACCCATCATGCGTCAACACTTCCTTTGAAATAAAAGTACCAAGTCCATTGTATGTAAATACCCAGTGTTTCCCATTCTGAAGACAGGAAACACAAATCCGAGCTGCCTGGGATTTTTATTTTGCCTCAACAAACCAGACATGTCACAACATTCAGGGAAAACATGCAACATTACATGGACAACACACAGATACAACATGCAATTGGAATAATTGTTTACAGACGGGGTCCTAAAATCATATGAGGCGTATCATATGAGGCGTGTCGTAGGAAAACTGGGCTTAATGCAGTCTGCACAGGCTAAGCCAGGACGTCACTTTCCGCTTTTATGGTATTTTCTGTTTAAGGGAAGTCTCTTCTAAACAAAAATCAACTTTAAGCGGAAGGTGTCCTCCCGGATTAGCCTGTGCGGGCTGCACAGGCTAATCTGGGACCACACTTAATGCACATGCATTAAGTCCGGTTTCCCACTACAGGCCTCATATATTGACAGGTGTCTTAAAACCTTCAGATTTTCATGCTGCAACGGGTCCCATGACTAGGTATGCAACAGACGATTACAATACACAGATATGGGAAACAAACATGGATTGCATTGATATACTGTATAAAACTACATTATGATTACGTGTACATTAGAGCTGCACGATGATACACAATTATTGTTAAACTACATCAATCAAGCAATGAGCAAAGGACAGGGTAAAGCAGCACCAACACAGACAAACTTACAGAAAACGAAAACACTCAAGAATGAGTGAAGTTTGCAAAGTATCATTCCATGCCCTTTGAGAGCGAACCTATTGTACAAAAATACAAATATTCACAGATTTCTGTCATGAAAAAAAGCCATTGTCAGAAATTTCATTAGTGTAACATAATCATGTGTACAACATTCAATGTTGTATAAACAGCAGTAAAAATATAGTTTTCCGTAACATGCCCCATAAACAAACACAAAACGTTACACTCGAAAACCAGTAAAAAACCAAACAAACATTAGATCTGTAAGCAGATTAACATATAACATAAACAGCACTTCAAAAGAACATTAAGAACTTTACAAATGACATTACTTTACTTCCGACAAAAGTTCCCCATGCACCAAAGATTTGGACTAAATAAAGTACAAAAGGTGATAAATGAAGAGTATGAAGTATGGCAAGTATTCAGTAAGAGTATACTTCAATGGTCACAATCGCACAATCAATTTCTTGGTGTTTAATGATTCGAATTCATATTGAAAGAAAATGTTATCAACATAACACTTCCGCATTATCCAGACTAACTACTTACTTATTCCTAACGTAAAATTTCATTAACAAGAGGGCCAAATAGCCCTGGGTCACTCACCTGAGTTTCATTAGTCGAACAATTTTCCATGTGTTAGATTTTTATACGGATATGGATTTACTGATACGGACTGATGGAAATGCGGCCTTAATCATCATGGTTTGAAAAACTTACGTGACAACTGACATTGAAAATTTTGAAGTACATATTGAAATTGAAGCTTTTTCTTCAATTTGATCTAGTGACCTAGTTTTTGACCCCACATGACCCATATTCGAACTCGGCCGAGATATCATTGGGACAAATGTTCTGACCAAGTTTTCATGAAGATTGGGCAAAAAATGTGACTTCTAAGAGTGTTAACAGCTTTTTCTTCAATTTGACCTAGTGACCCTAGTTTTTTACCCCACATGACCCAGATTCGAACTCGGCCGAGATATCATTGGGACAAATGTTCTGACCAAGTTTCATGAAGATTGGGCAAAAAATGTGACTTCTAGAGTGTTAACAAGCTTTTTCTTCAATTTGACCTAGTGACCTAGTTTTTGAACCCACATGACCCAGATTCAAACTCGGCCGAGATATCATTGGGACCAATGTTCTGACAAAGTTTCATGAAGATTGGGCAAGAAATGTGACTTCTAGAGTGTTCACAAGCTTTTCCGATAGCCATATAAGGAAAACTGCCCCCCTCCCTGGCGGCCATGTTTTTCACCGGACCAGTACCATTTTTGAACTCGGCCGAGATATCATCAGAACAAAGGTTCTGAGCAAGTTTCATGTTGATTGGGCCAAAAATGTTACTTCTGGAGTGTTCACAAGCTTTTCCTATAGCCATATTAGGAAAACTGCCCCGCCTCCTGGCGGCCATGTTTTTCAATGGAGCGGAACCATTTTCGAACTTGGCCGAGATATCATAAAAACAAATGTTCTGAGCAAGTTTTATGCTGATTGGGCAAAAATTGTGACTTCTAGAGTGTTCACAAGCTTTTTCTATAGCCATATAAGGAAAACTGCCCTGCCCCCTGGCGGCCATGTTTTTCAACGGATCGGAACCATTTTCGACATCGGCAAAGATATCATTAGAACAACTGTTCTGAGCAAGTTTCGTGTTGATTGGGCAAAACATGTGACTTCTAGAGTGTTCACAAGCTTCTTTTTCAATTTAACCTAGTTTTTGACCCCACATGACCCAGTTTCAAACTCCGCCGAGATATCATTGGGACAAATGTTCTGACCAAGTTCCATGAAGATTGGCCAATAAATGTGGCCTCTAGAGTGTTCACAAGGTAAATATTGATGACGAACGTTTCACGATTAATGATTCACGACTCACGATGGACGACGGACAAAAGGCAATTACAAAAGCTCACCATGAGCACGTTGTGCTCAGGTGAGCTAAAAACATTAAATGAATTGTCAAGACTGTATAAAAAATCTCTTTTTGTTTCTTTCTAAACCCACAAAAAAGACCCCTTAAAGTATTAAACATAACCTACAACATAATTGCACTAAACAATGTATGAAAACCCTGCATATATTTTGCCCACATTCTAAATAATGTAGTATAATAATGAAATATAGATGATATACAAAACACCATAAAAATCTACAAAGTGTTAAACATTCTATACAAAACATAAATGCTTCTTAAACAGGATTTCTCCTTTAAATGATTAGGCACAAATTAACGGAGTCACTCTCGGAAATTAACTAGGTTTCAATCTCAGAAATTAACTAGGTCACAATTTCAGGAATTAACTGGGTCATTTTCGGCAATTAACTGAGTAACGTCCTCGTGATAAGCTTGGTTGTCAGGGCCGTCAGAATCACCGACATGACGAACACGAAGCCCTCGGGTTGCCCAATCTTTCTTCGTAGCCAGCTCACCAGACGAGACGCGAACGAAGCGTCGGGATTTGATTTCTTGGACTTCTTGCCTCCCTACAACATGTTAATATGAAAATGTACAGATGAAAACTCAAACAGCAAAATAATTTTATGATCTGAGCCAATTTTCCAATTGGTTAAAAACCTCTAGGTTGGTGTAAAACAGTTATGCCACCTCTAGGTTAAAATATAAAGTTGGATGAAAACTGTAAGACACAGATGACATAAACTGCTAATAAAAGCCAATTCTATATAAATCGAGGGCAATAACTCTGCAGTTCATGAGGCTATTTGGCAAATCATCGAACTAGGCTAAGATATTACAACCTCAAACATTGTCATCAAGTTTGATGAAGATCGTATGAAAACTGTTGAACTTGGAGAGCATAAACAGCTAAAAAGGCTGATAGATAATTCAAGGACCATAACTCCACAGCTCCAAAGGGATTTGGTTGATTATCGAACTTGACCGGGATATGATAACAAATATGTTTATCAAGTTTTGTGTAGATTCAATAAAAACTGTCGGACTTGGAGTGTGGAAACGGCTGAAACGGCCAATTTTAGATAATTCAATTGCCATAACTCCACAGTTCCTAGGGGGCTTTGGTTGATTTTCAAACTAGACCAAGATATTATGCCCACAAAGATTTTCACCAAGTTTGGTGAAGATCGGTTAAAAGCTGTTGGACTTAGAGAGCGGAAACAGCTAAAATGGCTATTATTAGATAAATCATGGGCCATAACTCTAAAATTCCTGGGACGATTTATACCCTGCCATTTTTGAAGGGGGTCATAACAATAGGAAGGCATTTTTTCTATTATTGAATCAAATTATGTTATTATGTATTGGAAGCCACCTGACTGTTTTTTGACTTGAGGCAATTGTCAATCAAGGTTAAAAGATTTAGAATTCAATATCCGTAATAGACCACCAGATCGTTCCAATCCGCCCCCTAAGCTCACAACCCACCCTCCCTCCCAAATCGGCCACTCCGTTTGACCCCCACCTCCTCGAAATCTGTTGCATCACCCGACCCCAGCTCCCAGAAAACGGCTGCATCGATTGAAATCTCAGCGGCAACCAAATCGGCATTATCTCTTGAACTACCTAGCCTATCGCTCAACCAACATCTCTACCAACATTCGCCGCTGCCAAAAAGCTACCATAGCTATCTTATGCATTTTTTGATTTCTAACAATTCAAAGTTGATTAAGAATTAACAACATCTGAATTGCGTAATAGTATAATGGATCCATCAAAATTCGCGGGCCATTTAGTTTTATGCAGTAACGGAGAAAATCATGATCTTAAACTGAAATTATTAAAATAGTCCTCCTACTAAAATCGCAATTACCGGGATTTTATTAAATTAAATTAAAACTTTCAAGGCTCTGTACATCGAATTACTACGCTGCATTTTTTATGGAATTCATTTTCAATCATTTAAATCACCTTTGTTATTCAATACTTGAATATGCGGTTCCTAATCGACATTAAATAGGGTCATGTATCTCGCATGTAGAAAGTGTGTTTTGTTACAAAAGCGCACACGCCTCATGAAAAACGTGTGTACTGTTTACTTGCTTAATTACAGTGATTATGAGAACAAAACGATGTCTGACAACATCAAATTGTTGTTTAAAATGAGGCTCTATATTACATTATTTCTTTCCATATTATTGATTGTAAGTTTGTGAAAAGGATAAGGGAATTACCAGGATTCAAAAAAAGGTAAATATAATAATGAAATGTTTTAATATGCCTGAATGTTTTTCCCGCCCTAAAAATCGGCAAATTTGATTGGATATGAGATTGTTATTGGCGGGACTACACTGTTTAGTAACTTGTCAATCACACTGTTGGAAGTGATACCCTATCGATCAATACAGCATTCGTTTATGGCCCTTCAATAAGATCGGGGTAATCAGATAATGGAATTATGGGGGGTCACATAAAAATTAAGGCATGTCGGCGTTATTTATGCATGTCAGCAAATGACTAACTATTTTTAAGGCATGTCGGACCCGACAAGAGAAACAGGCCTGCGGGTAACATTGGTTGAAAGCAATCTTAAAAATATCAAGTTTAACAAAGATTGGATGAAAACTGTTGGACATAGAGAGCGGAAACTGCTAAAAGCGCGGATAATTCAAGGGCGATAACTCAACAGTTCCTGTGCGATTTGGTTGATTATTGTACTTGACCAAGATATAATGCCCACACATTTTTCATCAAATTTGGTGAAGATTGGATAAAAACTGTTCAGACTTAGAGAGCGGAAATGGCTAAAAGGGCCAATTTTCGATCATTCAAGGGTCATAACTCCACAATTCCTTGGAACATTTGGCTGATTATTGAACTTGGCCAAGATACTATGCCCAAAAACATTTTCTTTAAGTTTGATGAAGATCCGATGAAAACTGTTGGACTTAGACAGCGGAAACAACTCTCAAGGCCAATTTTAGGTAAATCAAGGGCCATAATTCTACAATTCCTGGGGTGATTTGGCTAACGATCAAACTTGGCTGTGGTATTATGCCCACAAACGTTTTCATGAAGTTTAGTGATGATGGGATAAAAAATGTTTGACTTGGGGAGTGGAAACGGATAAAAGGGCCAAATTTTGATAATTCAGGAGCTGTAACTCCACAATTCCTAGGGCCATTAGGTGGATAAACAAACTTGGTCTAGATATTATGCCCACAAACATTTTCATCAAGTTTGGTGAAGATCAGATGAAAAAAGTTTGACTTAGAGAGCGGAAGCAACTAAAAAGGCCAAATTCAAGGGCCATAACTCCACTATTCCCGGGGCCATTTGGCCGAGTATCGAAATTGGCCAAAATATTACGCCAACAAACATTTTCATAAAGTCTGGTGAAGATCGGAAGAAAACTGTTCGACTCGAGCGGAAATGAAAGTGGACCGACATTAGCAAACCAATATACCCTGCTATCTTCGATGGGGGCATAAATATACCAATTTTAGAAACAAGAGAGTCATGATGGCCCAAAGCGCTCACCTGAGAACTGGTACAGATGAAGACCATACTGTTGTGACAGGTTTGAAAATTATGTATCTGAACAATACGCAAAAGGGGATAGGATCAATTTGATTTAAAACATGGGTTAGTGCAATGGGCTAACTAAAGAACGAGTTGGGTAGTGGATATGCGACGTTTTTGCTAATGGTTCCCAAATAATTTTTCTCAAAATCCTTACCTGACCCTTTTTCATTAAGTCAGTGACAATTTTGGGAAATGCAGAAACAGTAGATTTTGAAGTATTTTTTGCAGACAGTTTTGGAGAACTAGTTGCAATGCGATCATTGTGATGGCTGTGCTATTAGGTCAAGTTTTGCTTTTTCTTTGATTTTTTTCTGTTTAATGATGATAAATGATGTTAATGCAGGCTCTGAAGCTATCAATTTTGCATGTACAAATAACTGCATTCAAGGTTTGCAACAGTGGGAAATCAAATTTTATCAATCAATTTTTATGGTCACACACAAACTGTGAAAGTCAACATTGAATAACAAATCATGTGTGCAAGCCAATCTTTGATAACTTGATGACGTTTTTTTTTCCAAATACAAGGGGCAATAACTCTGGTGCTTCTGGCCTGATCATGCTTATATTCGACTTCACCTGTAGTCTTACGTTCATAGACAAACTGTGAACAATTGGTGAAGATTGGATGAAAAATGAAGTCAGTATCCTGAATAATGTCCAGTTTTGTATATGTTTTTCACAAACAAAGGGCAATAAATCTAATGTTTCTGGCCCGATTTTGCTTATATTCGACTTCACTTTTAGTCATATGATCATAGACAAACTGTGCAAGATTGGTGAAGATTGGATGAAAAATGAAGTCTCTATCCTGAATAATATAATGTTTATTGTTGCATATTTTTTTCACAAAGGGCAATTACTGCAGTGTTTCTGGTCCGATCTTGCTTATATTGGACTTCAACAGTAATCTCATGGTAAAAGACAAACTGTGCAACATTGGTGAAGATTGGATGAAAAATGAAGTCTTTATCCTGAATAATGTCAATTTTCGTGTTTTTTTTAATAAACAAAGGGCAAAAACTCTGGTGTTTGAAACACGATCTGGCCCAATTTTGGCGTCTGCTGAGATCTGATGGTTATACACAAACTGTAAAAGTTTGGTTAAGATTGGATGGAAAATAAAGTCTATATGTTGGAAAAAGGCATTTTTGCACTTTTTTTGCATGAAAAAGGGGCATCATAACTCTAGTGTTACTGGTGTGATCTGACCCAATAACAATCCCATCCGGGACACAAACTGTGCAAGTTTGGTTAAGATTGGATAAAAAATGAAGTCTCCAGCGTGAATACGAACAAAATTGTTGACGGCACATGGATGATGCAGGAGAGGTCCCCTATACCATTAGCTCACCGAGCACTTCATGCTTAGGTGAGCTAAAAATGGATGAACAAGAGCTGTCAGAGGATAGCGCACTCGACTATTCTAAGTATTTCAGTTGGTACATATTTTGGATAGTGAAAGGGGCATAAATTTGTTAAAATACAATATTTTTAAGTGAAGCCTTTTATAGTTTATAATTTTTTGGAACAAAAACTTCACAAAGTCAATGTAAAAAGTGGGCTAACTCTGTCAAAATACAAAACAGAGTTATGGGTAATGTTGCCCCTGATACTACAGTTGATGACAAAGGTTAGTTCCAAGTTTCAAGTGAATAACTGATGTAGTTTTGAAGTAACACAACTTTTGAATATAAACTTTAACCAGAAAATCTAAGTGAAAAGGGGCATAACTCTGTCAAAATACAAAACAGAGTTATGGGGAATATTGCCCCTGACACTGGAGTTGATGACAAAGGTATATTCCAAGTTTCAAGTGAATAACTTATGTAGTTTTGAAGTTACAAGACTTTTGAATAAAATCTTTAACCAAATTCAGACGCCGACGCGTACGCCAACGTCGGCGGTAGTAGGAAAGCTCATCTATTCTTCGAATAGTCGAGCTAAAAATGATGCACAAAGAGTGAGAAGGTTTAAATTCATTGTCTACCTCAATAATGCCTGTCTGTTTTATGTAGGACACAAGACTTGAGTCATCCTTCGTCAGCGCAGGAAGATACTCCCGGGTTAGCTCCCTTGTCCACCAGCCCGAGCTGTCCCTGTAAGCAGTGGGGTATAATATCACCAGTACAATCACAGTGGTTTTTCTCCTTATTTAACAGGATAAGGTAAAAGGACCCATTTCTAATACCAAAATTAATAAGAGGTGCATTGTGGGAAAACTGGTCTTAATTCATGTGTGTAAAGTGTCGTCCCTGATTGGCCTGTGCAGTCCGCACAGGCTAATCCAGGATGGCACTTTCCGCTTTTATGGTATTTTCTGTTTCAAGGAAGTCTCTTCTAAACAAAAATCCACTGTAGGCGGAAAGTGCCTCATATGGTTTATTTTTCCCAACTGGAATAAAACAAGAGATGTTTGTAAAACTTGCAGCCAAGTTGTGAATATGTGCAATTGTTAAGAATTTTTTTAATATGCAAGCCCAAGCGAGGGCTCGATATATGGTATCTATGTATGAAGTTTCATTAAAATATCTCGATGCGTTCTCAAGTTATTCAGCGGAAACCATTTTTCTATTTTTAGTAATGGTGACCTTGACCTTGACCCCACCCACCCCATATGAAATCCCAGAGAGGTCTCAATATAAGGTATCTATGTATGAAGTTTCATTAAAATATCTTAATGCGTTCTCAAGTTATTGAGCGGAAACCGTTTTTCTATTTTTAGCAATGGTGACCTTAACCCCACCCACCCCATATGCAATCCCAAGCGAGGTCTCGATATAAGGTATATATGTATGAGGTTTCATTAAATCATCTCGATGTGTTCTCAAGTTATTGTGCTGAAACTGTTTTTTTTCTATTTTTAGTAACGGTGACCTTGACCCCACGAACCCCATATGCAATCCCAAGCGAGGTCTGAATATAAGGTATCTATGTACAAACTTTTATTAAAATATCTCGATGCGTTCTCAAGTTTATTGAGCGGAGACCGTTTTTCTATTTTTAGTAATGGTGACCTTGACCCCACCAACCCCATATGCAATCCCTAGCGAGGTCTGAATATAAGGTATCTATGTACAAACTTTTATTAAAATATCTCGATGCGTTCTCAAGTTTATTGAGCGGAGACCATTTTTCTATTTTTAGTAATGGTGACCTTGACCCCACCAACCCCATATGCAATCCCTAGCGAGGTCTCAATATAAGGTATCTATGTATGTCGTTTCATTAAAATATCTCGATGTGTTCTCAAGTTATTAAGCGGAAACCGTTTTTCTATTTTTAATAATGGTGACCTTGACCTTGACCACACCCACCCCATATGCAATCCCAAGCGAGGTCTCGATGCAAAGGTATCTATGTATACAGTTTCATTAAAATATCTCAATGCGTTCTCAAGTTATTGAGCAGAAACCGTTTTTCTATTTTTAGTAACGGTGACCTTGACCCCACCCACCCCATATGCAATCCCAAGCGAGGTCTCAATATAAGGTATCTATGTGTGAAGTTTCATTAAAATATCTTGATGCATTCTCAAGTTATTGAGCGGAAACCGTTTTTCTATTTTTAGTAAGGGTGACCTTGACCACACCCACCCCATATGAATCCCAAGCGAAGTCTCGATGTAAGGTATCTATGTATAAAGTTTCATTAAAATATCTCAATCGTTCTCAAGTTATTGAGGGGAAAACCGTTTTTCTATTTTTAGCAACAGTGACCTTGACCTTTGACCTGTTGACCTCAAAATTAATAGGTTCTACCTTTCCTCCCAAGTAACCAGCGTACCAACTTTCATGATCGTAGGTCGAAGCGTTCTCAAAGATATCGTGCGGAAACGAATGGTCTACGGACAGACCTACCGACCGACCGACCGACGGACAGGTGCAAAGCAAGATACCCCCACTTCTTCGAACGGGGGCATAATAATTTCCCAAATCTGAAGTGGCAAAATCCTAAATACATAGGCAATGTGAATCTAAGTTATCAATCATAAAATTACTTGTATGGAAACCAGGTTAGGGATAAACACCATTAAAATACCAAGTTCAACTAATGTAACACTAGTTTAAGAAAATCATTAATTAAATGACTTTTTTTAAATGATACCGAATTAGCAAGATTTCACGTTGCAAAATTCCCAATTTGATGGGTACCGGACCCATTTCCAAAGCAGTGAAAAAAATCGCTGAATCAAATACTGAATATGAAAATGCGATGAAACTATTATTTTCCATTTGTACTTCGTAATTTTTACTTTAATGAAGGGATGCATATTTTAATACACAAATGACATTGCCTGAACTAAAGGCAAACACTTCTATTGATCAATATTCTAATATGTGGCGCGTCGAGGGAAAACCAGGCTTAATGCATAACCGTAGTGTCGTCCCGGTCAGCCTGTGCACTTTTCACTTTCATGGTATTTTCTGTTTTAAGGAAGTCTCTTCTAAACTTTAATCCATGGAAGGCAGAAAGTGTTGTCCCGGATCCGCACAGGCTGATCCGAAACAACACTAAGCACATGCATTAAGCCAGGTTTTCCCACGCCACGCCACATATAAACTAAATCAATCCAACAGCTAGCATGAATTCTCAATGATGTGCTTATTTTGCAATAAATACACGTAAAAGCAGCAGCCCTTACAAGCCAATCTTTTGTGTGTTTTTTTCACTTTTTATTCGAGACCTGTTATGAGACTGTTTGACAGACATCGAGCAACGTGGTAGTTATATGTATCCCAACATGCAATACCTTTCTTTCTGACCATGGTTCAAACCTAATTCAATAGTTTGGTAACATTTTTATTCACCTCTGCTGATAAACACAATTAGCAGGGATCATATTTTTCTAGAAAGTCAATCAGTCCTGATGTCGGCCAAAGTTGTATCCGAAATTTTAAAGTATAACTATTATATTCACAGTTTTCACACCTCAGACATCAATAATTTTCATTTCTATATCTTTTGTGAGTTTTTACTTCACACAAATTTAAAGATAATGTAATTCAAAAGGTACAATAAAAATGCCTATTCTGTATCCGCAAAAATAAGGTATTTCCAAAATTGTGTATTTTAATTATAATTATAAACTACAAAGATTCCATACCTTAATGTTCAATTAACTTTTAATTTCTATGTCTGTTATATGAGTTTTGCTGAACTAAAGTTAAAATATAATGTAATACCTGGTACAATACGGTCACTTTTTACTTTAAAAATAACTATGTGACGTCATGAACGTCAATTAAGCCAACTAACAAATGAACTTAAATTGTATTGGACAATGTTTTTACTACGATATTTAGCTAGATTTCATATTACTATCAATATTTTATATCATTGTGAATGCAGCACAGAACATAGCTTTATTATGCAGCAAATGCACATTTTCCACGAGGATTACATGCGGCTGCTATTATCAGTCTCTATAGTAACCGGACACGATTTTATCGTGGAGAAGTACACTCTGAGACTGACATCAATGGCCGATCGGTTTTAGTAATATAACACAATCATCAAGCTGCAGCAAAAGCATTCCACGACACAACTGGGGTCATTCACGTATCACTGATCCACCGGCGTTCGCACCTACAATGCACTGGGGCCATAAAATGTGTATTGTGTATTGAAATCAGGGGATTATCACGATTTTTATAGTGACTGGATAATTTTGAGAAAACTGGTCGGACCGAATACCAGTCATTTCAATAGGTCTTTTTCAAACCCAACCGGTCTCAGACCGGCAAAACAGAAAATAATATGATCCCTGACAATTAGTACTTACTTATCAGCATCATACTTTGTGAAGTGGTATTTGTACAACTGGGCGCGGATGTACTTCGGAGGCTTGTTTGGGAACGGGTTATACTGAATGAGGTCAAGGACGTCCTGCTCGTTGCCAAGGAGACGGTACACGAGGCTCAGGAACCACGGGTTGTGCTGGTACGAGCCCAGGGCAGCAAACCACATCTGCCAGTCAAGCCGCGGCTGGTGAGGGGCTGTAGGTAAAGAGCGGACATATATTTATATGTTATCATGCTACTGCGAGTTTAAACTACGTAATCCTAGGCTGTTTAATAAAGTACTAATACAGATCATGTTGTACAGATAAAATATTTCAGAGCTACAAAACATACATTTCTATGTTGCAAAAATATGTTTTAGTTGTACATGTCAATAAACATTCACTGAATGTTACTGAAACAAATTGCAATGGATCATCAACCATCAACATGTACCTGAGGAGAGCACAGATTAACTTAAAACTTGACAAACAAAAAACGGTACAAAAACACCGATTTTGTTCATAAGCCTGAGCTTTTCACAATATTTAGTCTGTAAGACATAAAACATGAGAATAACTTGAGACATTCTTATTAATTTTATGAATCATATATTTTTATTTATTCTTACCAACGAATGGCGGTCGCCTATTAAGAGCCCCTGGCTTGTAGTAGAACTCATATTCTCGCCACCCACTGTCCAGGGAGTTACTTCCCTCGATCACAAGCTCTGGTCGGCCCCCCACCCCCGTCATTCTGTAACATATGCATTTTAATACAAAAACAGAAAGTTGAGATAATGATACAAAGCTTTCTTACATAGCTTAAACGACATTACACCATGACTAACAGTAACCAAATTCTTGTTTAGAATTGACAACAAGCAATTTAAATTCATGCAAATTACCTGTTTTCAATGTCATTCATTAATAATTTATTTTCAACTTCCTGCTTCAAAAGTATGGTTAATGACAGTAGACAATATATTTTATTTAATCATCACTGGTATAAAAATAGTGTCTTCAAGACTCAGCTTCCAATATGCATATTCTTGAGTCTTTTTACTGGGTAGAACCTCGGTTTTTTGTGACAGTGGTGTTTTTTTTTCTTAAACCAAAGTTGACATGTAAGCACTAATCAAATTTTATTATGAATTATCTTTTTGTGATAACTGTATTACTGGAAACACAAAATAGACAAGGTCAGCAACACAGTTATCAGCAAGTTTAACCAGCTGTAAATAAATGCAAGATTTTTAAACAGCTCTTACATTTCTGTAACAAATGCAGAAATATATTGAAGAAGCAGTAATCTTCATGTCATGAAAAAAACCCAGTAACTATTTGTCACAAAAATGCAAGCATTTTACAAATCGGTAACTATTTCTGTCATATTAATGCAAGCATTTACGGAACTGTAAGTGTTGGTTCAAAACATTACAAGCGTCCTAAAAAGCTGTACCTATTACTACTGCAAAAATGCAAGCTTTATAAAAAGCTGTAACTCGTTCTAAGCGACCAAGGCCAAAAAAAGTCTGTGTTTCGGGCAACCCGACCCTACCTAGCAAAAACCCCCAGACCCTAAAGTTTAAAGTGTCGATTGTTTTCCGTGAAATCTGTATTAGTCAGATTTTAGATAATTTTTTGACCGAAATGTGTCTTTAAAAATAAATAAATAACAAGGCTTGTCACCGGATGTGACGTATGCCTCCGAAGCATATGCTTGTCAGAGGAAGTCAACCCAATGTCAGTCATATGTAGGCAAAAATGATGCTTCCTACAAAAAGAGTTATGGTCCTTGTACTTTGCACTTCCTCACAACATCCTCTATACATATATGTGGAGTTATGGTCCTTGTACTCTGCTCTTCCTCTCATTGTCCTCTATCATTATATGAAGCTTCATTTGAATCCCTTCAATTATAATGGCGTTATGCTCCACACAAGAAAATTATACAAAGGGCAATAACTCTGTAAATGTTGAAGAAAGAGTTGTGGTCCTTCCTCTCATTGTCCTCTATCATTATATGAAGTTTCATTTGAATCCCTTCAATACTAATGGAGTTATGCTCCGCACAAGAAAATTAAACAAAGGGCAAAATGTATGTAAATATAAAAGACAGAGCAATGGTCCTTGTGCTCTGCACTTCCTCTTTGTCCTATATCATTATATGCAGTTTCATTTGAATCCCTTCAATACTAAAGGAGTTATGCTCTGCACAAGAAAATTAATGCTTCACATAAGGAAATAAAACAAAGGGCAATAACTCCGTAAAACTGAATAAAGAGTTATGGTCCTTGTAATCTGCACTTCCTCTCATTGTCCTCTATAATTATATGAAGTTTCATTTGAATCCCCTTAATACTTATGGAGTTATGCTCTGCATAAAAAAAATAAAAAAGGGCAATAACTCCATAAATATTGAAGAAAGAGTTATGTTCCTTGTGCTCTGCACTTCCTCTCATTGTCCTCTATCATTATATAAAGTTTCATTTGAATCTCTTCAATACTAATGGAGTTATGCTCCGCAACAGAAAATTAATGTTTTACATAAGGAAATAAAACAAAGGGCAATAACTCTGCAAATACTGAAGAAAGAGTTGTGGTCCTTGTGTTCTGCACTTCCTCACATTGTCCTCTATTATTATATGAAGTTTCATTTGAATCCCTTCAATACTAATGGAGTTATGCTCTGCACAACAAAGGTGATAGACGGACGGACAGACGGACCTATGGACGATGCGATTACTATATGCCCCTGTAGTTCCCTTCAAGGAATTAAAAAAACAACTCAATCATGACCCTACCTAACTTTTTTGAGACTGTTGCCCGAAACACACAATTTTTTTTTTGGCCCAACTACTTCACCTTCTGAACAAGCCGTATGAGCTTGTCAGGTGGAAATCAGAGACCCGACTGTGCAGACTGACTGCATGGGGCGGCACAACCTTCTCAACGTCCCTGTGTAACGTGGAATAGGGCACCTGAAGTGGAAACACCTCCATAGGTATGCTAAAACTGCTGTTCTCAAAATGCGAAATAATTATGTTAACATTACCGGTATGAGACAAAATGTAAACAGACTCATAAGTATGCTGAAATTGCTGCTCTAATAATGTAAAATACGTCTGCATTACCGTAATTACTCTTAATGTTGGGACACCCCTTTAATCCAGTAAAATAATTACTTTTTGTGACTCCAAATTTTTGGAGACTTTGAAACTATGAATTGTTTCATGTTTTTAAATTTGGGACATTGTTATTCAAAGTGTTATGGAAAAGTTGAGACCCAGCCCACAGGCTAATGTCAACTTACATATAAATAATAGCCGCATTCTGTTTAAGCTCTTTCTGACATGCCATCTTACAGGAATGATTGACATTCATCATTCTGTATGATGTAACAGCACCTTGCGGTTACTGTGTAGAAGTATACAGCACGAGTACAAGATTTAATGAATTTATATGGAGGTTTTCTTAATTAAATACCTTCTTAGAAATCCGTCGATATGAATGCTATGTAAAAACTGCCAGTAGCCTACTGGTACTAAATTAAAGCACAATGTGCAGACTTTCTTTCTCTCAATTTTATGTGGAACAAAACAACATATTCTTCAGATAAACATGTATATAATGCCTTTTGACCTTTTATGATGTTTATGTTTCAAATTCACAGTTATTCTTGCAAAAGCAAAAATGTTGAATACAGGTACTAATTGATATTTCTTAGCTTCACCCAACAGCCTTACATGACACGTGCAGGTTTTTTCTACTGACAAAAGAACACAATTTATGGTTTTTAAAGCGGCTATCAACAACGTGAAAAAATAGTCTGAAACTGTAAAATGTAGTTTTGTATTGTAATTGCAGAATTTACGCAGAATTAATTCCTAAGCATCAGAAACACCAAACACGTTTTAAGGAGTTACAGAATTCATGGAAAACTATTTCTTAATTCTATGTAACGACGCAGACAACTCAAGAAACTGATGGTTAACATGGTTGCCGAAACGATGGTGAAGATCCCACACTGTACATTTTCTTTGGAAAGAATATTTTCTTAATCTCTGTTTTTAAAACGCATACTACTGTTTAAGAACATAATGTTGAACCCCACTCACCAAACTGATGGCCAGCATGGACGCCCCAACAATGGTGAAGATCACACACTGTATGGCCGCCCAGTTCTTCCAGAATACCTCTTTAATCTCAGTAAAACACCTAAATAATGCAAACAAACATGGCATTAACAAAGAATACAGTTGCAAATACAATGTTACACCAGTTGGAGTGCAAATACAATGTTACACCAGTTGGAGTGCAAATACAATGTTACACCAGTTGGAGTGCAAATACAATGTTACAGCAGTTGGAGTGCAAATACAATGTTACATCAGTTGGAGTGCAAATACAATGTTACATCAGTTGGAGTGCAAATACAATGTTACACCAGTTGGAGTGCAAATACAATGTTACACCAGTTGGAGTGCAAATACAATGTTACATCAGTTGGAGTGCAAATACAATGTTACACCAGTTGGAGTGCAAATACAATGTTACACCAGTTGGAGTGCAAATACAATGTTACACCAGTTGGAGTGCAAATACAATGTTACACCAGTTGGAGTGCAAATACAATGTTACACCAGTTGGAGTGCAAATACAATGTTACACCAGTTGGAGTGCAAATACAATGTTACACCAGTTGGAGTGCAAATACAATGTTACACCAGTTGGAGTGCAAATACAATGTTACACCAGTTGGAGTGCAAATACAATGTTACACCAGTTGGAGTGCAAATACAATGTTACACCAGTTGGAGTGCAAATACAATGTTACACCAGTTGGAGTGCAAATACAATGTTACACCAGTTGGAGTGCAAATACAATGTTACACCAGTTGGAGTGCAAATACAATGTTACATCAGTTGGAGATCATGAAAGTAAATTAATAAACCATGTTAAGTTCCACTGATTCATAAATAATACAGATATGTGAATACCGTAAATACCCTAAGTATTGGGTGACTCAAAAATAATTAAATTTCTTATTGTCCCAATATTAAGGGACACAATATTCAAGGACATAAAAAAATAATTATGAAAATTGTGTCCCAACATTTAAGGCAATATATGATACAATCTTTTCTGCATATATCAATGTCTTGAACCAATTTATTATTGTTATTTCTTTGGGGAAAAAATAGCTCACTTTGATATATTAAATATTTAATTATAAATAATTTGAAGGAATATTTTAAGGTGAGTGATGTTTATAAGATCAATTATTTCATGCTGAGAACTTACTGGTAATTAATTTAGAAGCTAATTAAGAAGACCATGCTCCAGTAGAGCACACAGTTTGCACCACGTGTCAACTACATGCAAACACGCCTTATGGTGTACATTATGGTGTATAGATAAGCAAGCGCAAAGTACCAAGTCACAAGTCACTATGCCACCAGCGTAGTGGCAGGGTATGGAATGTTTATCCACTAACAACATAAGGTGTTATTTTGGTGTCCCAATAATTAGGGACACAAATTAATTCAATTTTCAAATGTGTCCCAATAATAAGGAGAGCAAAAAATAGTTAGGGATGTCCCAATATTTAGGGTATACCTGAATACTGTAAAATGATATTGTAAGTAATGCCGATATGTAGCAAACCAACTAAAATCGGGTCCTAACTGCATTAAGATCTAAGTACGAATGAGAGAAGGTCATCTTCAGATCAGAATTCTTTGTCATGAAAGTGAAAGAAGAATTTTTGTATTTCGCAGTATAGCAAGTATGAAATTAATTGCACTACCCCAATCAAACATCATGACCGTTCATTGTGTTTATTGCTAGGTGATTACTGTGTATTGCCTTTTGATCAGTGACATGATCTTGAAAGTGAAAGTAGAATTGAGGCGCGTCGTGGGAAAACTGGAATTAATGCATGTGCGTAAAGTGTCGTCCCAGATTAGCCTGTGCAGTCCGCACAGGCTAATCCAGTACGGCACTTTCCGCTTTTATGGTATTTTCTGTTTCAAGGAAGTCTCTTCTAAACATAAATCCACTGTAGGCTGAAAGTGCCTTGCTGTCTGCACAGGCTAATCCGGGACGACACTTTACGCACATGCATTAAGTCCGGTTTTCCCAGGACGCGCCACAATTATTGTATTTCGCAATCCAATAAGTATACATTTCATTTCTTTATCACAATTCAGACATTGCGACCGTGCATTAAGAATATTGCTAGAAGTTTACTGTTAAGTGACATCTGATCAGTGTGGACATGGTATTAAAAGTGAAAGTAGAATTATTGTATTTCGCAATCCACAGGTATAAATTTCATTGCACAATTCAGACATTGTGACCGTCATTGTGTATATTGCTAGGACTTAACCTTTGATTGACTTGAGCACTAACAGTCACAGAAATTTATTATTTCCCCACTGCCAACATTTTTCCACAATTTGAAATTAAGTCAAACATGGTAAAGAGAGCACACTGATTGGTTGAAATATAAATAGCATTTTGGAAATCTGCAATTTCAGGAACAGACCTTTATAAAGGTCATTATCCGATCTTACATTACGAAGACCATGCACTTTAGTCAGATTGGATGTGTGGTATATTAATACCTGACAAGAGCCATAAGCACTTCAAAGGCAAACGACAAGGCAGCAAACCAAATAGTCCATGGGGTCACCTTGGCAATGAACAAGTCAAATTCTTTTTCTGTAAAACCTGCAATTTTTATATAAAATAAAAGTAAATGTAAGAATTTTTAAGACATATTGCTTATCCATGATTTAACTGATCAGCATTTTAAAATGGAAATCGTGTGGATTTTACATATAAAAAAATAAACATGTAACTGCTATGGCAACTGTTTATCCTTAAATTTGGAAACTTCCTTAACTGCATCATTCCATGTGGAAAACCCGGCTTAATGCATGTGCGTAAAGTGTCTTCCTGGATTAGCCTGTGCAGTTTGCACAGGCAAACTGGGACGACACTTTCTGCCTACAGTGGATTTATGTTTAGAAGAAACAAAAAATACCATAACAGCGGAAAGTGTCATCCCGGTTTAGCCTGTGTGGACTGGACAGGCTAATCCAGGAAGACACTTTACGCACATGCATTAAGCCCGGTTTTCCCACGATACACCTCATTAAAGAAATTATTTAAGATGCTTTCTGAGTATGGGCCCGGCTGTGTTCTAGACAGTGTATTAAGCTGTACTTAATCTGGGCCCATTTTCACCAACCCTTCTTAGACTTAAGACGGTAAGAATAAAGAATATTCTTAAAACTTGGCTATTTTAATAACCCTGTTAATTTGAATATTTCTTGGTATTCACCATGCAATGCTAAGTTTAGCATTCCTTATTTAGAGTGTGTCATAAATGACATACGCAACTTTGTTATCCTGCATATTTGCAAATTCATAAGTATTTTTTTTTAGTCTTAGTCTATTCTTCATACTTAAGTCAAAGAATGAGTTTTGGTGAATACGTACCTATATAGATATGTTTTTCATAGACATACCAATCAGAACTTATGTACAAGAGTTTATGCCACAATCACATGAAATGGACTTAAGGATAATTCAATTTCCTAAATACTTTCTTTCTTTTTTTAACTTGGTTTTCAAGAGTACAATATTTTACAGCCATTATGACCATACTGATTTTGGACTCAATGGTGAACTTGTCCGTGAGCTCCATTCCAAACAGCTGCCATGTCTTGTACCCTATGAAGCCATAGGCGACGGACGCCGCTATATAGTTGATGAAACTTTCACCGGACTCTGAAACATGATACACATACTGGTAATAATGACTTTTTAGTTTAAACCTATTTATTTTAGCATGATTGTGTCGAAAGCCTACAACTACTACTACTGTTTTCTGGGTAGAACCAGTATGTTGTGTCTTTTGAGAAAGATCATTCAAGCGCTTCCTGAGGAGGGGTCAAGCTCACGACCTCCAAATTGCAGGGCAGACACCATATCCATTACACCACTCCGACATTGTTGTGTTATTTTGGTTAGAAAATATACACATATATACAGCTGTTTCCAAACAAAACAAAATCTTCACGTTAAAAATTAAAACTGATGTTTAACAGGTCATAAATGTATAAAGGATAGTAATTTTAAAACCATTACCATAATAAAGTTTGGTTTTCTTTAATATATGTCATTTCAAAAGAGTCAATGAATTTAAAAAGATTGATGACTGACTCTTTAAATATTTTCTCAACAAAAGCTATACTTCTTGAGCGGAAAAACAACAAGAGCTGTCGGAGGACAGCACGCTCGACTTTTCTTGTGCTTGTCAGAGTTACTGGCATTTCTTTCTAATAAAACAAGAAATATGGAAATTCTACGAAAACAAAAATTTTCCAACGAAATAAATTAAAGTCAGCACATCAATAACATTTTTAGTAAAAGTGATCATGACCCCACCCACCCCATATGCAATCCTAAGCGAGGTCTCGATATAAGGTATCTATGTATTAAGTTTCATTAAAATATCTCAATGCGTTCTCAAGTTATTGATCGGAAACCGTTTTTCTATTTTAGTAACAATGACCTTGACCTTTACCCCACCAACCCCATACGCAATCCCAAGCAAGGTCTTGATATAAGGTATCTATGTATAAAGTTTCATTAAAATATCTCTCAAGTTATTGAGCAGAAACCGTTTTTATATTTAAGTAACAGTGACCTTGACCTTGACCCCATATGCAATCCCAAGAGAGTTCTGGATATAAGGTACGTTTGTGCTAAATTTCATTAAAATATCTCAATGCGTTCTCAAGTTATTCAGCGGAGACCATTTTTCTATTTTTAGTAACAGTGACCTTGACCCCACCCACCCCATATGCAATCCCAAGTGAGGTCTCGATATAATGTATGCATGTATAAAGTTTTATTAAAATATCTCAATGCATCCTCAAGTTATTGAGCGGAGACCGTTTTTCTATTTTTAGTAACAGTGACCTTGACCCCACCCACACTATATGCAATTCCAAGCGAGGTCTCGATATGAGGTATGTATATATAAAGTTTCATTCAAATATCTCAATGCGTTCTCAAGTTATTTAGCGGAAACTATTTTTCTATTTTAAGTAACAGTAACCTTGACCCCACCCACCCCATATGCAAATCCAAGCGAATCTCGATATAAAGTATCCATGTATTAAGTTTCATTAAAATATCTCAATGCGTTCTCAAGTTACTGAGCAGAAACCATTTTTCTATTTATAGTTACAGTGACCTTGACCGAAACCCCACCCACCCCATATGCAATCCCAAGTGAGGTCTTGATATAAGGTATCTATGTAGTAAGTTTTATTAAAATATCACAATTTGTTCTCAAGTTATTGAGCGGAAACCTTTTTTTTATTTTTAGTAACAGTGACCTTGACCCCACCCACCCCATATGCAATTCCTAGCGAGGTCTTGAGATAAGATATCTATGTTTGCAGTTTCATTACAATAGCTTCATCCGTTCTCAAGTTAGAGAGTGGAAACAAAAAGTTGAGAAACTAGCTTACCGAAAAACTTGAACCTGTCCATATAGCTTATATGTAAAATTTCTAAGTGTAAAAAGGCCCATAATTTTGACACATTTCAACTTAGAGTTATCAAAATTAGCCCATGAGTTCATTTTAATATAGGGAATAAGTTTTCTAAGTTTAAATGAAATCCCTAAAGCCATTCCTGAGAAACCAGCTTACCGAAAAACTTTAACCTGTCCATATAGCTTATGTAAAATGTCTAAGTGTAAAAAGGCCCATAATTTTGACAAATTTCAAACTAGAGTTACCAAACTTGGCCTATAGGTTCATTTTAATGTGGGGAACAAATGTATTAAGTTTGAATGAAATCCCTCAAGCCATTCCTGAGAAACTAGCTTACCGAAAAACTTTAACCTAGCTCGGACGCCAACGCCAATGCCGACGCCGGGGCGAGTAGAATAGCTTGCCTTTTCTTCGAAAAGTAGAGCTAAAAAATGATTTATGGAAAAGCAAGAAAACAACTGAAGATACACTATGGATTTATAACCATGCTTACTTAGTTCAAACTCTGACAATCACAGTATTCAAGTATTTTACAAGACGTGTCCATCAAACAATTCATTTCTAGCTTTACGAATGGTTAAACACACTGTCAATCATATATCATTGTAAGTCAATAACATTGACCTACTTTTCTTCTGCTTGTATCCGAGGAACTTGTCGTCGAGGAGGGAAATACATAGTGTGATGGTGAGAATGTTGAAGAAGTTGTAGTTGCCAGTCAGTATTATCATCACTTGCAGAAGGACCTGAAAGGAAAGAAGTTGTAGTTGCCAGTCAGTATTATCATCACTTGCAGAAGGACCTGAAAGGAAAGAAGTTGTAGTTGCCAGTCAGTATTATCATCACTTGCAGAAGGACCTGAAAGGAAAGAAGTTGTAGTTGCCAGTCAGTATTATCATCACTTGCAGAAGGACCTGAAAGGAAAGAAGTTGTAGTTGCCAGTCAGTATTATCATCACTTGCAGAAGGACCTGAAAGGAAAGAAGTTGTAGTTGCCAGTCAGTATTATCATCACTTGCAGAAGGACCTGAAAGGAAAGAAGTTGTAGTTGCCAGTCAGTATTATCATCACTTGCAGAAGGACCTGAAAGGGAAGAAGTTGTAGTTGCCAGTCAGTATTATCATCACTTGCAGAAGGACCTGAAAGGAAAGAAGTTGTAGTTGCCAGTCAGTATTATCATCACTTGCAGAAGGACCTGAAAGGAAAGAAGTTGTAGTTGCCAGTCAGTATTATCATCACTTGCAGAAGGACCTGAAAGGAATAATTATTACGGCTGAACTTTATTATCTTGAACTATCAAAGCTCTGGATAAGTCAAAGTGGACAATTATTCCTGACTTCGTTCCTTCATAGATTGTATGAAATAAATACGGTTATCTTGAAGTTTTAACTCAAATGTTCATGTATGTCGAGGTGCTTTTTTGTCCCAACAAGTATTGTCTTAACTGAATTTTAAATGTGTTTTCATCAACTAATATGTGTGTATTTCTTTGAATTGCCCAACATAAACATTTGAATGAGAATATCTGCGACATTTTGAAGAAAAATGAAAATCAATGCAAGGACCTTAAAGCTTTCCCTTTCATCAAAACTTTACTTCTGAAACTGAGACCGTTTATAATTATGAAATTATTATCAATGGCAGTCATGTATTGAAAGGGAGGAAATAAAAATAGATAAAGATTTCACTTGTGCATGTGCATTTCAGAATTTGAAAATTATATACATTTGCATGTATGATACATTAGTATTAGTTAATATAAACATGAGCATTTGATATTATATAAATATTGCATTCTTTGAGGGCGATAGTGCATTTTGTCATCACGAGGAAATACTGTTGCCCAAGGCGAAGCCGCGGACAACAATGTTTTTTGAGGGTTGACAAAATGTACTATCGCCCTCAAAGAATGCAATATTTATAAAGAACTCATAGTGCCTTATTTGCAAGCTTCTTCAAGACATAGGTAATGCCAGAATCAGACAATAAATTTGTTTTCAGGCTCCTAAAAGTACAGATTATAATATGATTTATTATACCTCACCCTTTTGTTTCCCTTCTTTGTTCATATAAAAACGAAGCAGTCAATAATTTTAAATATCACACTGCAGTATCACCCGCTATGACGTCGTAGTGATAGACAGGTTGATCGGAGTTTAAAGGCGCTTATGAAATGGTGAGTAAATTACTCCATGTTACAAAAGTGCATTATTTCTTGAGAAGCCCTGTTTCGGTCCAATAAAATAGTGCATTTTGTCAGCCCGAGGAAATACTGTTGCCCAAGGCGAAGCCACAGACAACAATGTTTTTCAAGGGTTGACAAAATGTACTATGGCCCTCAAAGAATGCAATATTTATAGATTATAATCTGTACTTTTAGAAGCAGGAAAACAAATTTATTGTCTGATTCTGGCATTACCTATGTCTTGAATAAGCTTGCAAATAAGGCACTATGAATTCATTTTAAACGTGTATTTCACAACAATTATGTATATAATTGAATGCAAATTATCTGTACAATCCTGGCTATTAATGACTGCAAAATCATTACCAACCATTCTTTTCATACAAATTATTCCCGCTACACATTATTTCTTGACCCTTTCTTAAGGTCTTCAGAAAATACTGAATACGTAGCTGTCATTTATTTATTCAATGATATTGTGGCAGCTAAATGGTATAGTTTTGTTCAATACTGAATTATTGTTTATGTTCAACAATTTGACACTCCAATGAAAAATAAAATGTGTTGTCAATTTGTTGTCAATAAAATTCAATATCCATGAACAATTGAGTAAAAAGTAAAATTCAATTAACTTATTGAATACTTTTGCAATTTAAACTATATGAAATCAGCATGCATTAATAAACAGCAAACTAATTTACAAAATGTCATTTTGTTTAAAGCTGCTTAATGATAAACTAGATTTCAAGTGTTCACATAGATCTTAAATCAAAAAGTAAAACAAGAGACATACAAATGTAGCAAAACCAGGTTTTCAATTTCCAACGGCTGGAAGTTTTTCTTTGACATGCAAATATCCATAATTCTGCCAAAGATGGTGGAATCACAAAAGCCTGACAACATGCGGTGGGAACTTGATTACAGTAGTTCCGTGAAAGGTTGGTCAAAATCCCTTCAGAAATATAGGAGGAATTGTTCTCTGAAGAGATAGTTCACTATATATTACATATGTGCAAAATAAACAAAGGGCCATAATTCTCCCTAAATGATCGAATCCTAAAAGCCTGACAATATGCACTAGGACATTAGGTGACCATAGTTCTGTGAAAGTTTTTTCGAAATCTGTTGAGAAATGTAGGAGTTGCGCTCTGATGAGATTGTTCACAACTGCCCACCGACAATCGACAATCCAATAACCAGAGTTTTCCAAACAGAGTTTCCCTTTGTACAACCTGGTTAATAATCAGTAATTAATAAACAGACTACATGGTAAAGACCCAATCAATCTTGGTTAATATTCTTTATCTAAAACGCCAGCAACTTTGGAGTCTCAGGACCAATCCAGGCACATTTCTGTGAAGTTTCGTCAAAGTCTGCCCAGTGGTTTCAGAGGAGATAGCAGAAACCCTCCCATATTGTCATTAAGTTTTTTAAGACATACACCAATCTGACCATACATCAGAATCGACCCTCTAATTTAAGAGAATTGTATAGTAGTTAGTCTGAATTCACTGTAAAGCAAAACTTAGCCCTGCCATTGTTCTCGTTCATTGTCTACTGAGCCAGGCGTTGTATTCCAGAAACATCTTAACGAACATTTTATCCTCAGCCTTAAAATCGTCATTTTGCCTTAGCATTTTATTGCATATGTACAGGAAATTCTGCTTAGTGTTGATTAATATTCAACTTATTATTAAATACTCTTCACTAAATTGTAACTGGTGTCACTAATTTTAATATAGTTTTAATAATATTACCTTACACAAATCAGAATTTAAGTGAAAATATTCTAAGGTAGACTTAAGATGTTTCTGGAATATGGCCCCAGGGCTGGTATTCACAAAGCTCCTAAGGAAAATCTGAACTTAGGTTGTACTTAAGTGAACATTTCAGATGAAAATTTCTATGTGAAATCCTGTGATTTACGTTATGAAAAGGGTAAAATCTGAAATATAAAAGTAATATTTGCCAGTTTAAAACATTTAAATGTAAAAAGATCTCTACGTGAAGTATCTACAGACTTGAGGAATGTTATTAATTTAAGGAATATACTTAAGTTTTACCTGAGGAGCTTTGTGAATATGGCCCCAAGGCAATAATACTGTGAAGAGAGCCGAAGACTCGAACCTAGGACTTGTGAGTGCTAGCGCTGTATAAAATTATAGATAACTAGGCTGCTATACTTGTCCGCTGTAATGACTCGTTCAGTCCATGACAGCTTCTTCTCCTTTTTATAAGTTCTCCAGAAATATTCTTCAAATTAATGTTCTTTATAATTAGGTACTGCACGTGTGGTTTTTCTGCACTTCATGGGCTGTGATCCTTCAAATAGGTATTCAACAGCTAAAGAGTCAATTTTTTTTATACTTTTCTATAAAATCAGGAGATCTGGCACAAGAAGCTGTACTTTTTTGCAACGAATTTATTGCAATGATTTATTCATATTGTTAAAAGAATTTTTTTTTTAAATTAATCAAGCAACTAAAACTCCATATGTTTTTTAATGAAAATCAATATGATAATGGTAACATAAAATACTTAAGTCAATAAAACATGCACGCTTTTGAACGAACGATCGACCACATTCCAAATGGTAGCGCAAGCCATGATGCGAGATTTCAAGGGCTTTAATGATATCTCATACCCATCAATAAATGATTTTCCCCCACATTGACTTAATAACGACCTGCAATAAAAGTCTCTTTGTAAACCAAATATTTTGCCCCCAACAAACAACCCTGCTGATAGGCAAGTGTTTGTTTTCTCCAATGGATAACTGATAAGTCATTTCAATGAGTATATTGAACATACTTGATTTCGTCTATTTGAAATACCGCAATTCATTAGAAAGTTAAGGTCACTATTTACCACTCAGATTGTAATGTATACATTTCTTTCTTTCAAATGTTCTCAACTTTAAAATTGGCCCTAGCCTCTTCAATTTAACTATTTTGACACTGCATTTATAACAAACTAGAGTTTGTTTTTGAAAAAAACATATATGTCTCCCCCCACGCATTGCCATACCTCCGCCAAAAAATCCACCTACCATGACATTACAAAGATATGCACAACCACACTTGGTAAGTTTCATCAAAATCAGACCAAGGGGTTACGGAGAACAAGCGCAGACAAGGTCTGTTACGTAAAAAAACTTCTAAGGTCCATAACTCCGCTAAAAATCCGCCGATGACGACATGCCGACGATATGCACAACTAGACTTGTTACTGGTCAATCCTGTGAGGTTTCATAAAAAATCCGACCAGGGGTTACGGAGAACAAGCGCAGACAAGGCATGTTGTATGAAAAACTTTTAAGGGCCGTAACCCCGCCAAAAATCCACCGATGACGACATGCCGACGATATGCACAACTACAGTTGGTACTGATCAATCCTGTGAAGTTTCGTCAAAACCTCACCAGGGGTTACGGAGAAAAAACAAAGACAACTTTTTTTTCAGGAGTCCAGACATCCATCCAGATATGCAACTTTCCAGCACAAAATCAATATGTTTTCCTACCCACTAAGTGGGGGGAGACATAATGAAACCTTGTTAAGGAGATGGAAATATAGTCAATCAAGCCATAAAAACTACCAAAGTTCTAAGAATTAATCTGATCTGATAAACCAATGAAATTCCAGACAACACAATAGGAAGAATTTTCATGGTCATAAAAGAAGCCAATTGGGCCAACCTTAAAAAATTGTTTGTTTGCCATTGCCTACCCAAGGTTGCTGGAAACGGGTAGGTAGGTAGGTAGGCTTTTTTTGGTGGGAAAACAAAATGTAAATTTATGAATGATCTATTTAGCGTCATAATATAACATATAACACAGACATTGCTTTTAATAATATATTCAAGTGTCTGTTGATATAGTTTGCTAGAGTTTGCTAGCAAATCATCTTTAATTTGACAATGAATGCTGACAAACTGCCTGTTGTTTTCATAAGTTTGATAAAACATGAATAGAATTGCATTTTGATATGGCCAATTATAATAAGCAAGGGTTTTGCTGCAGTTAACTTATTAACCCAATGGAAAACGACCCAAATGAAAGAAGAGTGAGCTTTTATTTAACCCAAAGAAAAAATAGAATATTTGGAATAAAAAAAACAACTGGTTTGATTAAGCAAAGAAAAAAACTTTTGAGTAGGGACCTTTTCGTCGGGTAGGTAGGCAATGGCAAACAAAGTTAATTTTAATTTTGGCCTGATTGTTAATTTGGGAACTTTTCTCATCTGGCAATACAACATTAACTATTTCCAGATTGGAATAATTAGACAATAGTCAATTACATAAATACACATTAAAAGACTTACACCATTAGTTCAGAAAACAATTCAGGTCAGAATCTTATGGTCTGCTCAAAATAGCAGTGGTTTTGAAACAAATACATTAACAAGGGTCACAAACTGACATTGAAGCACGGCTAATTACAATCACAAATATTCAGGTAATCAGTTAATTACTACCAACATTAGGGTTCAAATTGACATACATATTAAGTTACTAATACTTCACGATAACAAAGCCTCACAGAGAATTCCGACACTGTAACTGTAAACAATACGCTTCACAATCAATGAACACATTTGGGATTCATACAATTGATCCGACTGTCAGATATACGGGCATTTTAGGCCTTACTGACTGATTCAATAACAGAAATGGATCAAATGTGCAAGTCAAAGAACAGAACCAGAAATAAAGTAATATCTTTAAAAAGATATTTGGCATCCATAGTAATTTTGCAATACGGAATGTAAAATTGAACTTCTGACATAAATATTTAAAACCATGTAACTTGGTCAGTTTTTAATATATTTTATGTATATTTCACCTAGTCTGTCGCATGTCCAACTACAATCTCATTAAAATCATATGCTAACATTGTTAGGATCTGAAGACATCGTATAACAGGTCGCATTCAAATGACCTTACGAACACTAAAATATCAGCCCTGCTGCGCCCAATGAAATTACCTTTTGCACAGCAATGTTTGGTCACGTTTTTGAAAAGTGATGCAATTCCAGCTTATCCTTAGGAATAAATCATTTACAGTTAATTTTCACACGGATAACAATGGATCTAGTGGTACCTTAGGCGAGTAAACATCTTAAGTTAATGTTAATTTCGTGCATAGTATTTGTGGCTATATATGAAGTTATACCACAACATTTGGAAGGCACCAGTTTGATTGGCTCCTGAAAAGGTCATCTGAACGTGACCCCTAATACGAAGTCATCAGATCCAGGCAGCGGATAATATAGTAGCGTCAGACAGGAGATGATTTTAATGAGATTGGTCCAACTAGATCCGAATGAAACATAATACTCACATACAAAAACATACTTTACAGCTCCTACCATACCATTATATATTATACATTAATTAACGTATGATTCGCAGACACAGCTGCGGTCTGCTAAAACTTAAAACGCATGACAACTGTGCAGTGACCGCACGGTGCCCACACGATGTCCCTATGAACTCCTTATAGTTTTACAAAATGCATGCGTTGGTCTTGCGGTCTCAAAAACGTGTGGGTGGTCTGCGGCGACCAATGTGGGTTGTGACTAAGGCATTAGGTCTAAAACAAGATTTATGTTCCCACAGTTAAAGCTTTATTATTAAGGGCCTTGAGCTTCAACTCATTTTTTTTGTAAATACACGTTGTCCACAGATCTTTAACTGTAATAGCAGTGTTATAAAGCAATTGAATCTCTTTTAACAGAAATTTCATTTGAATATATCATATACCATTCAAAAGAAGGCCTTGTACTTATTGTTTGCAATCTTAGTGAGTCAATAAAACTTTTGTTACCGTAATCACTAACAATTATACTAACATGAATATCTTAATGGTAGTCGGTGTTTTATAACACAAACTTGAAAAATCTTGGTAGCTTCAATTCATTTGGTCATTGATTTTTTAATGAATAACTTTTTTAATGGTTTACGCCGTATTATCTAGGGTGTTAAACGGCCAAGGTGTAAACATTTTTGTTGAATTTGTATTTGAAATACTACTCGAGTGTACAAACTATATACGTTACACGTTACACTATTAACATTTACACTGAACTTAACCAACCATGTGGCTTAATTCCAATCGAATAAATGGATTATAGCACTATTCGTTTAAGGAATTACTTATTTCACTAGCAACCTTATGTAACTGTTAGGGTATAAAAGTATTATTGTACAATACAACTATCCATGGATTTGTAAAACCAATAATTGTAACATAATGACAACGAAACAGGGCTTATCACACATTTTTTGCCTATCTTGCAAACCAAACTTTAGTGCATTAATTCTTGATAAAGAAATGAATTGCCTCTAGAGTTAAGTGTTCATTTACATGCAAGTAGGCAAAACCTGTTCAATATATCTGTGACAGGAGAACTTGTTAAATGGATTTAACACTCCCCCGGATTTAAAGACATCTGTGGAAATAAAACAGTGGAATATATATTGTAACAGCAAACAAGTAAGTAGTACCATACACAAATTTTAACTCTGTAAAATAATGTTGTATTTATTTTTGTTTGATAATCTTATTGATGTCTCATTCCAATATTTTACCCCCTGAGCTGGCATTGATTTATATAGTGTATTAACAGTGTATAAAAATAACACTTAGAAATGCACTCTTAGAAAAAAATGACTAAAAAAACATACAACTTATTAATTCATATGCAAATTTTAAATGCCAAGAGAAAAACAACATAATATAATATTAAAGTAACATTATCTCAAACAAATAGCTTAGACCCCATGGCTATGAACTTTTTTAATTGCAAACTTTGTCTCAATTAGTTTTTGTCGTCCAGTGTTTTTTTTTCACCCTTGCGGGAAAAGTGGCAGGGCACTTCAGATGCGGAATTTTATGGCAAAAGAGTGGGTTTTTTTTGTGAAAAGCATTATTAAATGTGTATATTCTCCTTTGTTATAAAACATTAATGAATTGTTTTGCTACAAAAGATAATTAAAATGAACTTGCTTTGATGAAATTAGGGAATTTAAAGGTAAAAATAGGGGCAAAATACATACTATTTAAGCAGGGGAATGGGGCCGAATTTCGGCCCCTAATTGGCCCTAAAAAAAACACTGTCATCAATTAGAGGGATACGAACACAATGCAGACACTATCGCAAGGCAATCTTCTTATATTATTTTGGCGACAACAATGGTCGATTTATTATCATTTGTTCATAAAACTACAACTCTGCAAGTCGCATGTGTCGCCTGACGGGGCATAAACTGAAGTACGGTAAGAGCAATTATGCCCAAAAATCGAACTTGACCTTCCTTTTATACCTACAAATGCTTCCATAATTTTTTTTAATGATTGAATAAAAACTTCTCAAGTTATTG
Organism: Congeria kusceri; assembly: GCA_027627225.1. Classification (NCBI taxonomy): domain Eukaryota; kingdom Metazoa; phylum Mollusca; class Bivalvia; order Myida; family Dreissenidae; genus Congeria; species Congeria kusceri. The sequence continues at coordinate 53,717,365 of CM051027.1, read as the reverse complement.
TCTGCACAAACTAAAGGGGACGCCGATGTCGCCTTTTCAGGCAACACAAAAAAAGAAGGAAAAAATATAGTATCAGCAACTATAAAATAAATACTGCTGAATGTTTCCCATTTCCCATTGTTATGTATGCTATTTCACACATCATTTCAGTCATGTTTGAATTAATTTAGTCAGGCTTTCTGCATAATCCAATAAGATAATCTGCTACGAGTAATTCATCTATAATAACCCTATACACAAAAAGTAATGCCAAATTAACAATTATTAAACGGATTAGAAAAGTCACCAAAACATACAGACCTACTACGTTAGAATTTTAAATGGGCCGGTTTGAAAATTATAGACAAGAATTTTTGATATCAAACAGGTGAGAGACTGTGATTTTGGACTTAGTGACACTACCACTAACAAAGTGGTTCACTAGCAAAATTTTGCTTTTCTACTCATACCCGATGGTAACAAGGTGAATAAGTTCTGACACAAGAGAGCCATAAGGCCCTGCCCTAGGTTGCTCACCTGAGGGACTAAGCAAGTTTCATGTTGACTGTCCAAAAGTATGGCATCCAGAGTGTTCACAAGCTTTTTCTTCAATTTGACCTAGTGGCCTAGTTTTGAAACCACATGACCCAGTTTCAAACTCGTCTAAGGTATCATTGGAACATATGTTCGGAGCAAGTTTCATGTTGTTTGGGCAACGAATATTGCCTGTAGAGTGGTCACAAGCTTTTTCTTCAATTTACCGTAGTGATTTAGTTTTTGACACCAGATGACCAAGTTTCAAACAAATGTTCTTGGCATATTTCATGAAAATTGCACAATAAATGTGATTTATAGATGGTTCACAAAGCAAATGTTGAAATCCAGCATACGGTTTTGACAAGAAGATTTTCAAAGTTATTTCGAAATCCAGCAAGTTGTTGCAGGCAAGAGGATTTTCTAAGTTTTCAAATATAGCCATATAAGGAAAATACCCCGCCCCTTGTTAGCCATGTCTTCAGCAGAGCGGAACCATTTTAGAACTCGACCGAGGTATCATAAGAACAAACGTTCTGAGCAAGTTTCATGTTGATTGGGCAAAAAATGTGACCTCTATAGTGTTCACAAACTTTTTCTCCAACTTGACCTAGTGACCTAGTTTTTTAAACCACAAGACCCATTTTTAACTCGTCCAAGAGATCATTGGAAAAATGTTTTGGGCAAGTTTCAAGAAGCTTAAGCAATAAATGTAGTCTATGGAGTGTTCACAAGGCAAAATGTTGACGATAGACAACGAAAAACAGACAAAAGGCGATCACAAAAGCTCACCATAAGCATGTTGTGCCCAGGTGGGCTAAAAAGTAAATAAAATACTATTCAAATCACTTGATAAGTGTAAAGATATTAATAAAATGCAGTTTGTTTACCTTTTTACAGGAGCATTCGCTTTTAATATATTATTTACCGTTGTCCTGCAAGTGTGCTATGAACCAACTCGAAAGTGTAACATGGGTAGTGCAACAATAAGAAAGTAGTTTCATAACCCAGAAAACCATGTGCGAAAGCACAAAGATCAGTTTTTGATCCGTGTGTACACAATGCTCTGTGATATATAAACTTTGTGGGTAGTATTAAGTTAAACAAGTAAATTAATTACAAATATAATTTATAACTGTGCAAACAATTATCATTTATAATGCTAACAACTTATGACTATACCGGTGAGCTGTTGTGAACAATACATTTTAAATGCAATCAAACATTAAGGAATGTAAAAAGGTGACATTAACATTTGTTTGTTAAGTAATGATTTTAACAAACATTAACACTATAAACAATCATTCACAAGACTTTCTATGCCAAAGCTGCTTTCTGTATTGGGGATTGGAAATCAGCACTGAGGAAGGGGATGTAATTCTGGAAACATTGTTTAATTATGTTGCAGTTACTTCCCTTGAATACACCAAAACTTGATATTAAATACAAACACCATCTGCTTTGGTGTCATGCAAATGTGCCAAAACTTGATATTAAATACAAACATCATCTGCTTTGATGTCATGCAATTGTGACAATCTAAAATGGCTTCATATATTTGCATGACAAAAAAAACAATGCTTTATTTTCTATATAGCAAAGGGCTTATATCCGGCTGTGCAAAAATTTTAAGGGGCCAATGTCCGGCTGTGCGTAAATTGTAAGGGGCCAATGTCTGGCTGTGCAAAAATTGTCAGGGGCTAATGCCCGGCTGTGCGAAAATTGTAATGGGCCAATGTCTGGCTGTGCAAAAATTGTAAGGGGCTAATGCCCGGCTGTGCGAAAATTGTAAGGGGCTAATGTCCGGCTGTGCAAAAATTGTAAGGGGCTTATGTCCGGCTGTGCAAAAATTGTAAGGGGCTAATGTCTGGCTGTGCAAAAATTGTAAGGGGCTAATGTCCGGCTATGCGAAAATTGTAAGGGGCTAATGTCCGGCTGTGCAAAAATTGTAAGGGGCTAATGTCCGGCTGTGCGAAAATTGTAAGGAGCTAATGTCCGGCTGTGCGAAAATTGTAAGGGGCCAATGTCTGGCTGTGCAAAAATTGTAAGGGGCTAATGTCTGGCTGTGCAAAAATTGTAAGGGGCTAATGTCTGGCTGTGCAAAAATTGTAAGGGGCTAATGTCCGGCTATGCGAAAATTGTAAGGAGCTAATGTCCAGCTGTGCGAAAATTGTAAGGGGCTAATGTCCGGCTGTGCAAAAATTGTAAGGGGCTAATGTCCGGCTGTGCAAAAATTTTAAGGGGCCAATGTCCGGATGCACAAACATTGAAAGGGGCCAATGTCCGGATGCCCAAAAATTGTAAGGGTCTTATGTCTGGATGCGCAAAAAATGTAAGGGTCTAATGTCTGGCTGTGCAAAAATTGTAAGGGGCTAATGCCCGGCTGTGCGAAAATTGTAAGGGGCTAATGTCCGGCTGTGCAAAAATTGTAAGGGGCTTATGTCCGGCTGTGCAAAAATTGTAAGGGGCTAATGTCCGGCTGTGCAAAAATTGTAAGGGGCTAATGTCCGGCTATGCGAAAATTGTAAGGAGCTAATGTCCGGCTGTGCGAAAATTGTAAGGGCTAATGTCAGGCTGTGCAAAAATTGTAAGGGGCTAATGTCTGGCTGTGCAAAAATTGTAAGGGGCTAATGTCCGAATGCACAAACATTGAAAGGGGCTAATGTCCGGATGCCCCAAAATTGTAAGGGTCTTATGTCTGGATGCGCAAAAATTGTAAGGGTCTAATGTCTGGATGTGCAAAAATTGTACGGGGCTAATGTCCTACTGGGAAGGGGCTTATGTCTGTCTAAGCAAATTTTTGGAAAGGGGATAATCCACATTGTTTAAAAACCGAAATTCTGTTCAAATATGGTATGGGCTGAACCTATAATTACTCGTGATTATTAGAAATTAAACAGAGAAATTGAAATTTCTAGTTCCGTTACAATGCAGATTATAACAACAGTTAACATAAAAACTCTTACTTAGACATAACGCTATACTCAATTTTTGACACAATTGGTAAATGGTAGGGATGGGACCAAATACTGAAATCAATATTCAAATATTCGTTTTAGGTATTCAAATATATTCGAATATTCGGATTGTAAATACTGCTATATACGGCACTCTGTCCGAATATTTACCTATCCGAAATATGTATACTACGTGTACGTAGTTGTTTTAATTTGTTTCTGCGGTAAATGAGCGATATAACTTAGTGAGTGTTAGGCAAATATAAAGACATGCAAGATATTGTTAAATGTATTGTTAATTAATTTGTTAATCATTCCATACACAAATTGCCTGGGTGTTGTCTAATGACCGCATAAAGTACTTTCAAGCATGTAATGGTGGCATTGTTTATTAATAAAGACTCTTGTATAATATACGGTGTTGATATAATGGAGAATAATTTACAAGTGACATATATTAACCAGATCATGCTAATTTTGTTAAAGAAAATGATTGGCTGATAATGGATTCATTTTGATTGGTTTACTTAAAGAGTAATTGTAATTTACTGTAAACAAGTTAACCGTATAGATGTCACTTAAGGACAATAAACAACAATGTACGCCTTGTGCAAACTGTGAAACTGTTATCACAGCATGGTCCAGTTTTGTTATGTGTGGATACAATCGTCATATTCGCGCCTTCTACAAACCGTAAATTTGCGGCCCTTGTAAAGACGTGGCCCCCCTGCCAATTATCAATTGTCGTTAATTGGACATGTTTGGCATGTGTTGTAAAAACGTTGCACTGCCCCCGCCCACCTGCTAGGCAAGAAATACAACTGGAATTCAAGTTAACTTTGCAATCAAACTGGAAAAAACATGATTTTTTAAAAAGAAATTTTGTTCTTCAAATAAATTTGAAAATCAAATATTCGTATTCGTTTTTTTATATTCTAATATTATCCGATATTCGAATATTTGATTATTCGGTCCCATCCCTAGTAAAGGGTAATACAACAATTGCTACTTATTTGATAAAAGACATAAAAATTATAAAATTATCATGCTGTTCATTCTATCATAATTGTCATTTATATAAGAGAGAAAATGATCTTTATACAAATTATTTAGACAATCTTATCATAGCGTTAGATGTCACTTACCTAAGATAGAAAACTATCTTTATACAAATTATTTAGACAATCTTATCATAGCGTAAGATGTCACTTATCTAAGATAGAAAATTATCTTTATACGAATTATTTAGACAATCTTATCATAGCGTAAGATTCTTTGTACAAATTTGCCCAAGAATCCTTTCTGAAGTTACACTATTTCTGACCAGTGAGTCAGCTTTTCTAGACTCCTATAAACCCACTGTTCACAAAAAATGATGAATCTGATTTTTAATAAGGTTTAAATTATTTAAGCCAGTTACAGGTATTTACATTTCAGGTACAAACCAAACACATTTTACACTAGAATTTCAAACCATCATGCAATTATCTTACTACCTTTCATGTGAATATTACCTAGTATTTAAAATTTCGCAATATTGTATGTCATTTTTATCTAGATAAATGATTTACGATCTTTACATAAGTATTACTTAAGTCAAAATTTCCCTTAGAGGAGCTTTTTGAACACCAGCCCTGACCCTTTAAATTCATTCTGACATTGTATGCTGTTTGAAACTGAAATACTGTAAACTGAAATACTGTAAAACCATTATTATTCGTAGGGTACGAAGTTTCGTGAATTTCGTGGGTAGACTTAACCACGAATTTGAGTCCAAATGAAATTTCATACATTTAGCATCCAAATGTTATATTTATCCAAAATATATCCAGTTAACGTTGAGATGCAAAAAAAGGGCAATTTAATGCGTCAACAGCGCAGTGTTTAAGGCTCTTATTACGCATCGTTATCTCTCGATTGGGGCCACTAGAGTAACAATTTGCAGATATTGTTATAACAGCACAAATATAAATTAGATACCAATTAATGGTTGGGGGGCAGTAAGGGCACAGTTTAATTGCTCTGATCAAACAATTATCAGCTAAACAGATATACCACTATACACATGTGGCTATTTGACACGTCGTCAGCGGAGATTATCAGATCACGTGATTTGCTGCACGCGCATTGTGAACAACTACCTGCTGATTTGAAAATATTTAATTTACAAACATAAATTTAAGCATTCGCATAAGCATAAGCATTATTTTCAAAGTTTGAAATCCACGAAATCAAGTACAAATGACATTGTCTTTTTTAAAGAAACCACCAAAATTCATACTGACAAATTTCTATATGTTTACAGTAAAGACATTTTATGATAAACACATTCCATTTCGGAGTTCAAACTTAAAACCTTCAAACATAACGTTTCAATGTCTATTCTTTGATATACATTGCCTATCTATATCAATATTGATTGAAAGGCTTGTGGGTGTACAATAATTGTCAACTTTACCTTTACAAGTCTGATATAAAAGGTATTTGTTCCACAATCAATATACAAACAGGTATGTCACTTGGTGCTTTAAAGCTTCTCTTCTACTGACAATGAAACATTACATTTTATGAATTATTAATCTAAAATCCTTGTATTTCTGAACACCCTGAAATACATTGAGAGGATATTTGTTGGTTTCAGTAGAATATTGATTTTAATTCACGAGTGATCATAGCTGCACCACTTGTGAAAATATTTATTTTCTATGACCATGACTGTGATTCAAAAATCGATATTCTTCTGAAACCAACACATTTTCTTTTTTATTTTTGCTTAAAAATGTGTTATTTTGGTATTTTTCGACTTCCCGGTGAAAAATTAGTTAATTCACTGTTTTACAACATGGAATTACCTATTTTATATCTGTTTTAAAACAGTGAATTACCAATTTTATTTCACTGATATTTTCCAATAAACCATCGGAAAGCATAAAACTAATATTTTTTCTACCTCTTGCCAGTTACTTTTGGTAAAAATGCATGTGACCATAGACGAATCAATACAGGAAAATTAGACGATTTATAAATATAGACGCTAGCAGCTGATTATAAATAGAAAGTCATGATTCCCTCTATTTTCTGTAAATGGTTTATCCCTGCATGGTTTATCCCTGCATTATCGATTAAATTTAAACCGGATCTAGTTAACATAAAATTATTACCTACAATGCATTATGACACACATCATACAAAACAATGGTCACTGCATACCAAACAACCCAGCTACCCAGGGCTCTTCCTGACTTAAATGTTTCTTTAGCTATTTTTCCCTTTCGGTTTTGAAATCCTATACATTTTTTTTAACATTATATTAAAAAAAACGTTTTAGACTATCATAATTTTCTTTAGCCAGATGTTCATTTGTTGTAGCCATTGGTTTAATTGGCTAATAGCAGCTTGACCCCTGGCTATCATAATATAAAGGGACCTGTTCACAGATTGGCAATTTCGACAATTTTCCTTTTTTTTGTTATAGAATCCCCCCCCCCCAAAAAAAAATACATTTTACATATACAAGTGAAATAACACCATTGGCAAAGAAATATATTGGAAATATTGTGTATTTTATGAAAAACCATCAATTGAAATGGATAAAATTATAGTGTTTGTAATGCTTTTCATCTGTATTATGAAAACACTTACATAGCATTAACTATTCAGCACAATAATCGGCAGTCCTAATAGCCGAATGGTTACTGAGACAGATTTTTTATCCAGGCGGACGTGATTCGAGTCCCGGCGAAGGCAGTTTATTTTATTTATTTATTTTCTTTCCATAATATTTGTTTTTGGTCAGTCCAACAATCTCATTAAAATAAAATCCTAAAACTGTTAGGATCTGAAGACATTGTATAACAGGTCATGTTCAAATGACCTTCCGAACAATAAAATATCAACCCTGCTGCACCGAATGAAATTGCTTGTTGCACAGCAATGTTTGGCCACGGTTTTTGAAAATCGATGCATTTCCAGCTGATCCTCGGGAATAAATCATTTACAGTTAATTTTCACGGGAATAACAATGGATTTAGTGGTACCTTAGGCGAGTAAACATCCAAAGTTCACGTTAATTTTGAGCATAGTATTTGTGGTTTAGATATGAAGTTATACCACAACATTTTGAAGGCAACAGTTTGATTGGCTCCTGAAAAGGTCATCTGAAAGTGACCCCATATGCAAAGTCATCAGATCCTGTCAGCTGATAATATAGTAGCGCCAAACTTGAAATGATTTTAATGAGATTGGTCAGTCCAACTTCTTTAGTTTTTGTAATTAAGACATTTAATGACATTATTCAAAAATAAGAAAATCTGTTAATTAGTCCCTTTAGGCTAAAAAGTTAATGATTTGTTTCTCAGGCAGCACCGCAAGTTTTTTTTATAGCCCGCCACGAATTTGATTTAATGCCAAAAAAAAAATTATTTACTATTTTTTGACAATCGCGCCCAGGTTTTAAAGAAGCAGTCCAGAAATATGTTAATAAAAATAAAACTTTGCAGAAAGTGTTTCTAATGGGCATGTTTCCGAACGCAATACAAAAACTACGCATTGAAATCTGTGAATTATTAACATTTTGGTAATTTGCTATCGTCTATTTTCTGTATGCCATAACTGGTGATAACTCTGGAGTAAACCAGCATGTACATTATAGTATATTCTGTTTGTACCAAGCGCTTTTGAACAATGCCTTTCGTAAATAAGAAACAGATTTCGGACGAATAAACACCATAAACTTTCATAAGAACTATTACTAAAATTACGATGTATTGAATTACATGTAGATCCCATGGACAGCGGCTTAAAATTAAACGGATCCGCATTTTAACATAGCGGAAGAAGCGTAACCTGGTAGAGATTTCGGTATTTCCAGTAACTTTCTTCCTGTCTGATTTAATTATATAAATCGGATATACGCAAATTGTGAAATACTGTGTAAATTTTGAAAAAAAAGTCATAATCAATTGAGAACCTTTATAAATATCGTCTATTTGTTGATTTAAACTTTTATTTCATAGATGCTTTTGCCTGTGTAATAGCATACCATATTTTTGGAAGAAAATCTGTGTCAATATAAGTCCTATGGAAACAAACGAAAATGCCAGCTGCATTGACAAGTGTTGATTTTCCTTTCCAAACATTGGTGATTTATTGCAAAAATAATTTTGACAGTTATAAAAAATATGAATTACGAAAAGTTAAATTCTATAAATAGAAGTACATTAATGCTGATGGTATATCAATTTGAAGGCACTTATGTTAATTATGAACATTCAAATTGATTGCCTTTTTACGTCAGCTTGCATAAGTGACCGTTTGTGACAAATAAATATTTATTTAGAATTGTATAAAAAGAGATTCTTATGTTGTTATTAAAACTTAAAATTGTCTTTAATCTGTATATATTTACTTGTTTTAATAAGCCATTACATAGTGCCAATAGAAAAGAGTAGGAATTTTTTTAAATAAAAATACTTGAATAAAAAAAATGTGCCCTCCCTCCAGATTCTTTGGAAAAAAAGCCTGAGAAGCAATTCATTTTTTTTAGCCTTAACAATATAAACTGTAAAACAAGAGTGCAAACTACCAAGAAACAAAAACAGTATGTATAAACAACAGAAGCAGCGATACAAATTAACACACATCTGGCTAATCCAGGACAACACTTTCCGCCCACAGTGGATTTATGTTTAGGGGAGACTTCCTTGAAACAGAAAATACATTAAAAGCGGAACGTGCTGTCCCGGATTAGCCTGTGCAGACTGCACAGGCTAATCCGGGATGACACTTTACGCACATGCATTAAGACCGGTTTTCCCACGACGTGCCACATATGAATCTTAAAATAGAAATCTTAGCTTGCATAATACAGCCAGGCAGAGATCAAATGGACCAGCAAACAAAATAGTTTGACCATTGCAAAAGAAATGGTCATCAATGACACTGTGAAAGAAATGGTCATCAATGGAACTTCTGGCCAATCAGGTATCTAACCGAACATAGTTTAAAAATCCTCAGATGACACAATCTACACAATTTCATAGCATTGCCAAATTCATTACAAATACAAATATGACATAAACTTGTTCGCTAAATCTGGCTGAATTTTTTTTTTAGCCAATGTAATGAAGACCTAAGATTTTGCTATCTAATATTCCTAAGGACTAAACAACTTATGGAATCAGTCCTTTAATAAGCAAACAATAGGCTATTAGCAGTATTTTTTATAAGGCGTAATTTTTTTTTATTTGTTTCAGGTAACATGCCCAAAAAAATTAGGGTAGGTAGGTCGGGATTTTTTATATATTTTTTAATTTTTTTGAAGATTCTAAAATTGAATAAATATTCAAAACGTATCAGTAATATCCTAACACATTGTTTATAAGTGGATACTATCAAAACAAAACACTTATTTATCCAAAAACACATTTAATTACTTTAAAAGGTAAATAAACCAAAAATCAATCTGACAAACCCAATAAAATGTACTAGGGTCGGGGCATTTTTTTAGGGTAGGTCGGGTTACCTGAAACAAACATATTTTTTTTTTACGCCTAACCAAAACTAAACGATCCAATTAATATTATCTCAAAATAATTAGATTCACATCTTATTAAATTAGTTGATCATACAGAGTGTTAATAAATCGCAAATTAAAGGTGTGCAAATAACAGGTATCAATACCTTCCAGATTTTTTTTATTACTGTATACATTCTATTAAATAGCAGTCTGCTAGAGATATTTTATCTTTCATGACAATTATGTTTGCTAAATCCATAGTAGTATATTTGTATTTAAACTAATTTGCACTGTATAAAAGAAAGGAATAAAGGCATTTAAGTTAAAAATTCCATATAAGTAATTGAAATTTCTTGCTCAAATTGGAAAACATTGAAATAATTTTTATTTTTACTTTTTTTAAATTTGAAAATTACTACTGTAAATAAACATTTAAAGCTAAAATGGAGGCGTTTTCATTTTGGGATTATTACTCACCAATGAGAATGATCAATACATAGAAATAATGAATTTCATTGGTCCATAACTCAGTAATTGACCAATTGAAATAGCTGTTACATTACTCCATGGACAATGCCTCACATTACATTGTAGAAATAGTATTTTTATGTGGCTAAAAATCCCAGTTATTGCCGAATGAAACTGGTTGTTCCATTACAGCATGACCTATGGCTTACTCTATAACTAAAAAGATATAGCTCGCCAACATTTACCTGATACTCGTGAACTTTATTAGCATAAATTACGTGCTTTAAATGTTTCCTATAATCATACCAACCAGTAATTTTTCATGAACGTGTTTCACAAGTTTAGTTATACCATACAGTATTTTAGTGGGATACTCTTTTATCTATTTCACTCGATTCCAGTGCAGAAACTAATATATTCATCGTAACGGTATTTTAATATATTCAGGCATAAAGGTCATTGTCAGGTTAATGTTTAAGAGCTATAACACTGACAATTTAGTATAGCTCAGACATACTGACATTGGCCCACGACAACGAACATTCTTAAGCCCAATCTTAGTTTTAAACTTAAACATTAAACGAATGGAAATCAAAGCTTGAATGCAACAACGATTCTCATTGGTCAATATTTTAAGTTGCGACTAAGTTTGAGATCTAGAATGTTCGTAGTCATGGAACCTGACACTTGTGATCTCTATTAGCTTAATTTAACATTTGAAATATTTCCTATATTTATAATTGGCTTGATGCATGGTCTCACATGTTTGTTGATGTTAATGAAGAAGCATTTGTATCGTAACTGCATGATCCAGCGAAGCTTCATCAAATGAACGCAATTGCAATATGGCAAGTTATATATTAATCGTAATCAAATTGAGGCGCGTCGTTGGAAAACCGGACTTAATACATGTGCGTAAAGTGCTGTCCCGGATTAGCCTGTGCAGTCTGCACAGGCTAATCCGGGATGTCACTTTCCGCTTTTATGGTATTCTCTGTTTCAAGGAAGTCTCTTCTAAACATAAATTCACTGTAGGCGGAAAGTGCCGCCCTGGATTAGCCTGTGCGGACTGCACAGGCTAATCCGGGACGACACTTTACGCACATGCATTAAGTCCGGTTTTCCCATGACGTGCCTCATTTGTAATATATCCTGCAATAAAGGTCAGTGTCAGGTAAATTTTTCAGAGCTGAATTAGGTCCTGACCCCACGACTACAAATAATCTTAAACTTAGTCTTAACTTAAAATTAGTCTTAACTTAAAATTTTGACCAATAAAATTGGTTGTTACATAAAAGTCTTGAATTTTATTGGCTAATATTTGAGATTAAGACTAAGTCTGAGATTGAGATCTTTCGTACTCCTGGGGCCTGGACATTCAAGGCCAGTGTAGTCAACAGAAAAAATTTATTCTGAATTACAGACCATTGAAAATTGTTGTCACAGTGCTGTATGTGCATTTTCAAGCAACTAGCTTCATTCATTGGACATGGCCAATGCCATAGATAGTTAACTAGTACAAATACGGTAACTAAAGTACAATGTAAAACCTATCAAATATGTATCATAATATGACCTCGGCTAACAATTCTCTACCCTCTTATCTACTTAGGCCTCTTAAGACCGCAATCTTTTGACTGAAACCCTAGTTGGTGACAAATTTTATTGGAAATTTGATATATATGTAATTATCATTAATCTAGAAGCAAAATCCTGCAAACGTTAGTGCGGCCCAAAGCACCAATAAGTGAAGATCCATTATGGGAAAGCCAACAGTGAATTTGCGAAAGCTAAACAAGCTTAAGTAGCCTTTTGTGTTATTGAAACGAGAACAAATATTGCGTACACTTGAATGTATCCATGTCGCGCAAAGTTTATACAGTGGTAATACACGGACAGGGAAATCTAAGGAAATGCATTTAAAATGCTAAATAAAATAAATATTCAATGTTAATTGTGATCCTGAGATACAACAAATAGCAACACTGGTTGCTAGGGATTAGAGAACTGCTTAAATATTTCCTTAAGTTCGTCGACAAAACATACTTGAATGTGTGACAATCGAAGGATTAAAATGCTGTTATGTTTTCAACTTTACAAGTGCCACACTTGAAATTAAGACTGCTTTAAATTTTGTGTGATGTGTCATTTGTAAACAAAACAATTAACTGCCATTAACGTACATACACAATACTGGAATATTCTGTATTTGGATATTTTACAGTATTTCAATTTACTACCAACAATATGTTTTGCTACTTATTGTGAGAAATTGAGTGGAAATTAAAGTATTTCAATATGGAAAGAAATTAGATGGATATGGATATATAGATTAATTAAAAATATATATTTCTTTATAACATACTAGTGAGAAATACAGCATATACAAACTGAAATTGTAAAAATAAATACTAAAATATGTAAAAAATAATAATTAATACAAAATTTGAAACTAAACATAATCAACTGTGTACATTTTTAATAAATATGAAAAGAAGTTTGATACATGAGAAAAACAAGGGAGTCATATAATAAATTGTATGAAGGACAGAGAGATAAAAATAATCAAGGAATATAAAATATTACAATTTATACAAGTAACAACGTGAAGATTAGGCAAGATTGTTCACGACAGATCCTTCAATTTTAATCCAGAGGACAAATATGGGATAACACCCCTGTCTAAATCAAACTGGGTTATAATCTCGGAGTACATGGAGCACACAAACACGTGCAATAAAATGACAAGATGTTTGAATATGAAGTTGATTTTATCTCTGTGAACTACTATATGGAAATTGACTTCAGCAAGTAATGATACACCTGTAGGCGATGTGAAAAGGAATGAAAAACGATATTGTTGAAGTGTTGTTTTTATCATCTACCAAACAGACTCATCAAAACAGGATTTGAGTATGTTTATAAATTATGAACGGAACAATAATAAAATTCATTGGAGTATATGAAATTATTTTCTCTGTGAGACGCTTTGAACAGACATAAATGTTCAAATATGTGAATCTGAAAAATACAAGGAAACTGCTTATACACTGCGGATTTAAAAATACAAATGGATTAATTTGAATTATAACTGATAATTCGATACGATTTAACTGCGGTAAAAACAATCACAATGTTGAAAAAGGCAAGATTTGCCAAACCTGTTCGTGCAACGGTAGAATATGAGGCTGAGGTAATAGTTTTTGTTCACGAAAATTATTTATTGTGAACTGTTTAGTTAAATTACTCATTACTTTACAAATTTTTTTGTTTTCGTATTACTGTAGGCTGTATGATAAATAACTGCTCTATTCATATATTTAAAATCTTTACTGAAGAATGAGTTGTTTTTAGCATTACAATGTATTTAAATAAATAAAAAATACTCTAAAAATGTCCACAAATATATTAATTTTTGAATACACTTGATCCATTATTCAAATGATGTCCATGAAAATATTATATCAATTTTAAACCTATTTAATCAATTACTCAAATGAGTCCCACAAAAGCATATTTTTGAGTATTTAACTTATTTACCAGTATCAAACATATTCTCCACTATCATTAGACTAGTAGAGCTGCACTGGAATTTAGCACTCGCAATATCGCAAAATTAAAGTACAAATCAGTTATGCGAGTTAATATTTCTGCTGCTCGCAAAAATGTGCGAGTAAAATAAATGGTAATAAGTTCATTTTGCTATTACTTAAGGAAATTGCGAAAAGAAACTAATTTTAATGCATGTGCCTAAAGTGTTATCCTGGATTAGCCTGTGCAGTCTGCACAGGATCATCCTAGAAGGCACTTTCCACTTTTATGGTATTTTCTGTTTTAAGGAAGTCTCTTTTAAACATAAATCCATTGTAGGCGCAGTGTCCTCCCGGATTAGCCTGCATGCACATGCATTAAGCATGATTTTCCAACGACATGCCTCATTTATATTTGATTCATGTTTTACTTCCACCTCGTGTCCTTTTTTGACAAATATACAATGAATTGCATAGCATTTCATGTAAATTTAAACATTTCAGCTTAAATTCAATGAGGCATGAAGTCAGCTGAGCACTAATCGATCAAACTGCATTTGATTCTACCAATGACAAACAAAATGATAAAACACCATGATAAATTCATGGTTTTACAATTTTACACTTGAATATTTTTTCACTTTGCATGGAGTCATTCAAGCAAAGGCTGTTCAGTTTATCTACATATTTTAATTTACTTTAATATTGTGCATTTTACACATTTCAAAAGAGTTACCAAATAAGTATGTGATTTTCCAAATTTCTGTTGAATCAGACCTTTTAGCCGATAACTGGCCCAGGAGAAATCCTGATAATAAGAAACATAATCCAAATGTATAAGTAACTTTGATATTTACTGTGAATTTATTTGACTGATAATGATGCCATAGATTTTATTTCCTCATATCTATCTCTCTTTTACTTAATACAACAAAATGTGTAGATTTTATTTCCTCATATATCTATCTCTCTTTTACTTAATACAACAAAATGTATGATGATAATTACCTGGTATAGTACCATGACAACATTGTTTATATTTTTTTTGGAAAAATTCTGTATTTTCAGTCAGTCAAAATGGACATGGCAGGCTATGTCCAGAGTGCTTCAAGGGCAGTAATAGAGTACAGTAGACAGAGTTGTAGTTCTTGTACTCTTTTATATTGTCAGCAAGTCAAAATGGACAAGCCAGGCTTTGTCAAGGAGAGGTTCAAGGGCAGTAACACTATAAATACAGTAGACAGAGTTACAGTTCTTGTACTCTTCTATATTTTCAGTCAGTCAAAATGGACAAGCCAGGCTATGTCCAGAGTACTTCAAGGGCAGTAATAGAGTACAGTAGACAGAGTTGTAGTTCTTGTACTCTTTTATATTGTCAGCAAGTCAAAATGGACAAGCCAGGCTTTGTCAAGGAGAGTTTCAAGGGCAGTAACACTATAAATACAGTAGACAGAGTTACAGTTCTTGTACTCTTCTATATTTTCAGTCAGTCAAAATGGACAAGCCAGGCTCTGGCAAGTCTAAGCGCGGGTCCAGGGAGGCAAGTCCAGCAAAATCGGCCAAAAAGACGCCAAGTCCAAACAGGAAGTCAAAGTCCCCAAACAGAAAGGGAACCCCCGGCGAACTCAAGGTGAGCGTGATTTGTTCCTATAGCTGGTAATTAGGCTAAGACAGGGCTCGTCTTCTGTATGGGTGGGTCTGCTTTGTCAACACATATTGGCGCTTGCTTGTTTAACAAATAAAAAATAATCCTATTCCCTATAGTATAAGTATACACAAGGTAGCTCACTCGCCATTTTCTATTGTAACGGAAGTTGATTGACTGGTTTTAATTTTAAAAAGTACCGGGTCCTAAATGCATGGGCTATGTAGATTTCCGGAACCAAAACATGTAATTTTATACACTGAAACCAGCCAATCGACTTCCGTTACGATAGAAAATGGCGAGTGAGCTACCTTGTGCATGTATATATATATATATATATATATATATATATATATATATATATATATATATATATATATATATATATATATATATATATATATATATATATATATATATATATATATATATATATATATATATATATATATATATATATATATATGTAAATGATTCTTTATTTGTTGAACAACCAAGCGCCTATGTGTCAATCACAGCCTTCAAATAGGGAATTTTCAATCTTGTATACTCCTGACAGTGGAATTTTAAAATTACTTAGAAGTGAGCAAGATCATTTTGTTGAATTTTATGACTATTTTTTCATAAAGAATGTAAGGAAAATTTGTATAGATGTAACATAATTATATTAACTAGAAATTTTGTTTTAAAAGGTAATTACTAGGGGAAATGTTTTGTCATTTGAATAAGGTGATAAATGCCATGATAAGCAGCCTTATATTGGCATCACAATAAGCTAACCTTGGAACTGTTAGGGCATGGAAAGTAGCATAAGAAATAATAATTCTTTAGTATATGTATCATTTAAGGAAATTATTTAGAGTTGGGTCATTTTAACGTCAAATGTCAGAACCCAATGAGTTTACTTAACACTTCCCTTTTTAAAGTCATTAACCTAACTCTAACCAGACTCTTCACTATATCATACAAAAACACGTTTTAAATATCGTTATATTTTTGATGAATCTGAGCTTAAATCAATAGGCTCAAATATACACAATTTCTTAAATTTACTTTCTTTGTTATAAACAATGTATATTACTTCATTTACAAATTTCATTATTATATTTACGAATTTCATGAATTACAGTCAGCAATGCGAAAGGGAAGTGGAAAAGACAAAGTGAAGAAGAAAACGGTCGTGAAGTCTCCGGATCTAACGGCAGACGGACTGAAAATCATCGATATGTCGGGCCAGGGAATGACAATTCTTCCCTTGTCAGTTGTCGGAGGTAAGTAAGCTGTTACTGGCCACACAACTGCATCTCAATCTAAAACTTAACCATCTTACAATATTCACCAATGAAATTGGTTATAACATATCAGCTTTGAATTTCATTGGCCAATATTTTTGAGACTAAGTTTGAGATGGAAAACTTTCATAGTCACAGGGTCTGATCTTCAAAACATAGAGCCATGAATGATGATCGAAATAATCTATTCATGAAAGTGTCATATAGAAAAACAGCGGTGCAATAGATACGGTGCCTGCCGTGTGGTCCAAAAATTGTTTGGATTCCAGTGAGCATTCAATTGATCTTTCTTTACAGACACCAAGTACTGGTTTTACCCAGGAAACTGACTCGAGCCTTATAATAGACCAAAGACTAAAAAATTGTTTGGATTCCAGTGAGCATTCAATTGATCTTTCTTTACAGACACCAAGTACTGGTTTTACCCAGGAAACTGACTCGAGCCTTATAATAGACCAAAGACTTTTAACTTAACCAAGGTAAAATAAATAGGTATTAACTCATAATGTAATGCACTTTTCCGAGAAAAAAAAAAGCCAAGAATATGGTCTGATATAAAGTCAACCTATATGAAGCTTACAGTAATAAAACTGATTCAGGTAAAAGGTTGTATTACTTTATTTTGTGTGTTTGTTTGTTGGGATTTTTCGCCATTTTTAACAGTATTTCAGTCATATCACGGCGGTCAGTTAACCTACTCACACTTTTCCTCGGCAAGCTAAGTTGATCTAAGCGGCTTACAAGTACTAAGTGCACATACTTATGCCAGTAACTGACAAGTGCCCTAATTAAATCAGAGGTAGGGGGAGAATGGCCATACAAATATTTTCATGACCAATCTACACACAAGTTAAGTGGCTGGTCCAGCGCTCTACCAACTGAGCTATTACTTTATCACAAAAGCCTAAACTTCAGCATTATTCCTTAACATATGAAACTCACTGATGATTGCCACAACCATTTTTACCAGATTATACATACTGTTTGGACTGAAATTAAAACTGAGAATTTTACAGCCAAGCAGATGTTAGACAATTAAAGTAGACACTGAATTATTGATAAGACCCATTACACCACCATCAGACATCACTGACAGAACATTTAACTCAAACATTATGAAGATTTGATGAACTTCTCTTTTTATTCAGCTTCATGATGACAAGATTTAATTAACTTCTCTTTGATGCGCCCTGTTATACGTATGACGCAATCTATACGTATCAAAAAGTGTAATTTGATTGATCCGTTTAAACCTCAAGAAGGACAAAAAGCCTCACCCGCTTATTTGCAATGATTATTGGAAACTTTTTAGGAACGTCAATAGTTATTTCTACAGTATTATTAGGATCATTATCTTAAAGCAAACAATGATATTGACATTTTACAAAATGCTAAGTCTAATTTTCCCTCATTTTCCAAAGGCTTTTTGAATGACAAAGTCAGTGACACCATCATAAACATCAATTTGTTTGACAGTTTGAACAGGCATGGAAATGTTCAAAGCCCATGGCAGCTTTTATTAAAGTGAAATGAACACACTATTAGGCCAAAAAAAAAATTGTGTGTTTTGGGCAACGGTCTCAAAAAAGTTAGGTAGGGTCGGGATAGAGGGTTATTAAAACTTTTTTTTAAAGACACATTTCGGTTAAAAAACATTACCGGGTAAAAATTACCTAAATTCAGACGAATACGGATTTCACAAAAAACTATCGTCGCTAAAAATGTTAGGGTCGGGGGGTTTTTGCTAGGTAGGGTCGGGTTGCCCGAAACACTGAAAATGTTTGTTTTAGGCCTATTGTACACCAAACTTGAGTCTGTATCAACTTGAAATTGTGTTAACATTATGCATCAAGAACTTAACAGGGTGGCCACTGAAATTCCAAAGTAAACTTCCCTGATCTTTCCCCGGAATGTGATTTTCCCTGACATTTAAAAAAGTCAGATTACCTGTATAATTAGTGCATAGTTGTGTTAGTGTACATAAATGCATGACCACTATTCTCCATGTTTAGCAATTTTATTATAGTTATCTGTTTATTCTACACAAAAGCTTCCTTTTTATTGTTTTATTGGAAGTTTTTCTCCCATAGTCAGTGGCCACCCTGTGTAAGAAAAATAACACACACAAAATGATGCAGGAGACATGTGTTAAAAGAATGTTGTTATTTAATAATAATAAAAAAATGACCATTTTTTAAAGAATGTTAGCTATATATTTCCATAGAAACATGTTTTCTTTTTCCAAAGTGCTATTAAGCAAAGTTTATTCAATTCCTTCGGAAAAAAACAAAAACATGGTACTGGATATCTCATTCATGGAATTGCAATACTGTTAAGATCTTGTAAGGAAAGCTGAAACCATGTTAGTGGATTCTTTCAATTGAATAATTTCAACATCAATTAAAATACAAAGATAAGGCCTAAATTAAAAAATCTTTTGTTTGCCCTTTACCGACCCAAAATTTTAGCGGTGGGTCAGTAGGTAGCAAAAATATTCTATTTTATTCCGAGAATTTAATCTTTGTCATACATGAATGTCGTCATTTAAGTAGCCATACGTTATCTTTGTTTGAAAATCACAATTACTTTCTTCATCCTGATTGATACAACCAAGATTATACATGGTAAAACTGGCTTTAATAAGGGACATAACATACAACAGAATACGCAATGCTTAAAAAACAAATTTTTAAGTACTTGTATTCTATTTAATACCAATGTCTGAATTAACTAGACAAACATTAATTTATACAGCATAGATACATAATGTCTGACAAGAAAACATGTGTATTATTATCAATGGCTGAACTGGCTAGACGGTCCAAATCATATTAATTCAGTACAAATATATACTGTTTGACTAGAAAAATGTAAAATCAATGAATTGAAAATTAAAAATAATTTGATAAAAATGTCACAAATAAGCAAATCAGAAATATGGCTAACTCGGATGTCTCTGTCCTCTCAAATATAAACTGTGTTTTTATAAATGACAGTTTAACAAAGAACAGTTTAATACTACTACCATATGTAAAATGACATACACTATTGTGTTAATATCAGGGTGAAACTTTTCTGCACAGCCACTTGTTGATTTGCTAACTGAAAGCGAAACTTTGTCGGTAATTTTCTGGTTCTCATCTACCACGCACAACAGTTTTACTTGTTTCAACTTTATGAATTTTGTATTTGTTTATTGATTTCAACAAACACGATGAATGTTAGAAATAGGTAAATTAAATCTCCATATGGTCCCAAATCTCCTGGCATCGTTCGCCACTTTTCTTTGATTCAGATATTGCGAGTCTCTCTTTGGAAAGATGGTTCTCTCTGCTTTCAATATTTAAAATGAAAAAAAAAAGTTATGCTACTTCTAAGAAAATTCATCTCACTTGATTGTAGTCACCTGTAAGAAACACTCGCTATTTCGACAAAAGCACATGCTGCCTATACATAAACTGCTGAATATTCAAATTTCAAGTAATTCGGTGTCATGATACATCAAAATGCAGATAAGACGTGTCTGTTATGTGAAATGTCTCTTTCTTTCGACAGAAGAAACAGCGAACAATTTAAAATACGGACAACTTTCAAGGGAACCACCCACTATTTACTGGTATCTAACCTTGAAACAAAACGTAATTCTATACACAGATGATTACGTCATACGTCGCCCAGTGTGTACAAGACAAAACCTGAAACACACCATGTTTACTAGTATCTGGTCACCAGGCGCTTGTTTTCACACTCAAACGCATTATAATCTTTTTGTTCAAGCGCCTTAATGATCAAAATTGCCTATGAAAGTTGTGAGCCAAAAAAACGAAATTTAAAGCAAGAAAAAATAATTACCGCAGATTTTGCAATAAAATATTTTGAGTCGGCGGCTTTTTTGTGGGTCGTCCGGTAAAGGGCAAACAAACTTAATTTTAATTTAGGCCTTAAGTACAATTCAAACATCTCATATAATATTCCAACAAATTAATATTTAATTTCTCATGTTTTATTGATGAACTGAACTATTATGGTATTTTATGCTTAAATGTTGTAAAAATATTTTGTTCTGTAATTTTAGCCACAGATACTGGGGAGCTAATCCTGGCATCCAACAATTTACGATCACTGCCACCCGAGATTCGCCGACTTACGACACTGACGAAACTGGATATCAGTCGCAATGGCATCCGATGTACAAATCCAGGTGACTTCAGCGGCCTACCAGCAGAAATCAAAGAGTTAGTGAATTTAGTTGAGCTTAAAATATCTGAGTGTAACCTTCCATACATACCACCAGCGATTTGGACACTAACACAGCTCAAAGTATTGGACATAAGTCGAAACAAGATTAACATTCTGTCACCGGACATAGGGGAACTGGTAAATCTGCAAAAACTGAATCTTCAGCAGACCAACATCACAACGCTTCCGCCGGAGATCGCATACTGTCAGGAACTAGAGGAGATTTTCCTGTGGGGTAACGTGATTGAGTCACTTCCCGAGACACTGCCTGAAATGTTAAAGCTACGCACGCTGGCCATTAACTACAGAAGCTTCTGTGCACAAGTGGATTCGTTCCAAGAATCTGAAGAACTATTACGCAAAGGAAAAATGACATCAGAGCATATTCCACTGGTTGTGTTTGAACTTGCAACGCTTGAAGTGCTAGATTTAGAAAACACCAAAATAAACAATGTACCCGAACTTTCAACTTTCGCTCTACGTGAGCTCTATTTATGCAGAAATTTTCTCAGCAAAGTTCCGCCAAGCCTTTTCAACCTTCACCATTTGAAGATTCTCGATATGTCTCACAACCTGCTTCAAGTTCTACCCGACGAAATCTCGCGAGTCAAAAGCCTAGTGGTATTACGTCTCAACAATAACCAGATTGAACGGATCCCGCAGAAAATCAAAGAACTCACCAATCTAGAGGAGCTCAATATTTCCTACAACAGAGTTCGCTACATGCCGAACGCGATTGGAGGGCTGAAGATGCTGAAACGTCTGCTAGCAGAAAAGAATGAGCTGAGCTCTCTTCCAGACGAAATTTGCCAACTCGAAAACTTGGAAACGCTCGACGTTACGGAAAATCGAATCACAGCCTTGCCAATGAAGATGCATCAGTTGAGAAATCTTGCAAGTGCTCACAGCTTTCAGAGGCTTTCCAAATGTGGGCTGTGGTTGTACAAGAATCCTATACACACTCCTCCCCCTGAGATATGGAAGACAGAAAAGCCGGAGAAGATATTTGAATATCTGAAGAAACTCGCCATCATCAAAACAGAAAATCTTCAAAGGCAAAAGTTGCTCTTTTTTGGTGAGAGTGGCAGCGGAAAAACCAGTCTGATCAATGGACTGGTTCATAGAAAATCGATGCTAACAAATGGAGACGCAAATAAAACAAGGGCACTAACACAAACAAAGTGGAAGACTGACAACAATGTAGAATTCATGCTGCAGGATTTTGGTGGGGACAAGGCCTACACCATGATCTATCCAATGTTCTGTGATGCGAACGCTTTGGTGTTACTTGTTTACAATCACGGTACATACAGCACCGACACTCACTACCAACAGATTGGCCGCTGGATCGAGTTCTTCAATAACTACATGCCAGGAGTGGTTGTAAAACTTGTTGGCACACATCTTGACTCGTACGAGGAATATGCCGTGGAAGATGAAAACGGAAATTTCTCAGACTCAGAGATGCCATCAAGGTCAGGATCGTCTAGATCCAGACTGCAATCCCAGATGTCCGTACATTCTAATAAATCAGGTCAATCTGAAAGGTCAAGGTCAATCCAATCGGGGAGGTCGCTGCACAGTTGGGCCAGCGTGACACCAAACAAGGAGCCTTCCACAAATCTTGAACAAAACGAATCTCTGGCAATCCCTATACCTCTGAGTCGTAGCAGCAGCTGTCTCAGTCAGTCAAGGTCCGTCCAAGAGCTTGTAAAAACGAATGTCATGCGACAGATGCAGACATACACTGAATCTCTGAAGCATAATTTGGAGGATCTGGACACAAGCATAGAGACTGCAGAAAAAAGTAAGCAACCTACGCAGTACATCAAGCACCTACAGGTACAGCGAAAGAAAGTCGAGAATTTGCTCCTACATCCGCTACGCATCATGCCTGACATTGCGCTTGTCAGCAATCATGAAGGCCTCTACGGAGTCAGGAATCTCATTGACACTCTGGAACTGATGGTAATTGACAATAAACTATTTCCAAACGCCCAGCGGTTGATACCAGATAACTGGAACAAGTTCAAGATCACACTGAAGAGGCACAAAACTTACGCAGTGACCTGGAAAAAAGTGGAAACCTGTGGTAAAGAACATGAAATGAAAGTGGAAGAGATTCAGGAATGCCTACAATACCTTCATGATGTTGGGGAGATTCTCTGGTACAGGGATGTGCCATCGTTAGCCAAGATGGTATTTCAAATGCCAAGGATCCTCATACAGCTCTTGATGTCAATGTTTAGGCATGATATGGAAAATTTCTTGAATTTCGAAGAAAACAAGGTGTTTCTCAGCAAAGGCATGTTTGACGAGGCAGATTTTCTACAAGCCAGGGACATATTTTTAAGGAATGGGCAAATATCTCGACCACTGATGAACTGTTTCTGGTTCTTCGAGGAGCTCGATTACGACCATTTTAATGACCTGGTTGATCTTGTGCCACACATTGATTTCTGCTACACGATACCCGAACCAAGCGTTCCAAAAGGCGAGCTGTACGCCTACCCAATTGTAGTCCTTCCTTGGTACAACAAGGATCATATTGGTACTGATTTTACTGACCGGTGGAATGATGCACTGTCAAAAATACACAAACCTAAAATACTCACTGTAACCTATGTACTACCATTAGGCATACCACTAGGACTTTTTGAAAAGATAGCCTGCTCACTACAGAAGCACGTTAATACAAGGATCGACTGGTCTGATGGAATTCTGGGAACCACAAAGATGGAAATTTTGATGTTAACTATGCAGGGTGACCCACATTCTTCTGACTTTGACACCGATTCTGGGGATATTCCGCTGTGCAGGCAAATAGAAACTGAGGTTCACCTTACCATTGTCTCTGAAGAAGACAGTGAATCAGGGGGGACTACTCTACTCAAGGAGTTGACAAGGGAGATCACTGATATCATGTCTAGGATCCCTGGGTTGGTATGGAGACTACACACAACGGAGGAGACCTGGAGGTTACCGTCCCTGCAGTTTGCACTAAAATCTGTGCAGTTTAGCAAGCAAAACTGAATTTAAAATCTTGATCTGAATAACTCATAATGTTGAAACCTATCCAAAAACCAAAGAAACTTATGTGTCGCTGACAATATGTGAACAATAGTGCTTGTACAATAGGAGTATTGTCTATACAACTGAGGACTTTCACTATTTCTACTTCCATTCAGAATTTACTTTTATTGTCACATAATTCTTGAATTGTACATTTCTTGAATAACATGAATTATACCCACTTAAAGCTAAGTTATGACTACCTAGGAGCACGTTTTGCAGGCTGACTTGATTTTGAGTTCCATCAGTTCACTAAGGGTGTTACGTGATCTTGAATTGCTGTGCTGTGCTATACAGTGTGGATTGGCCATTTTTAAAAGACGAATATGAGGCGTATCGTGGGAAACCCAGGCTTAATGCATGTGCGTAAAGTGTAATCCCAGATAAGCCTCTGCAGTCCCCACAGGCTAATCCGAGATGACACTTTACCCTTTTATGGTATTTTCTGTTTCGAGGTAGTCACTTCTAAACATAAATCTACTTTAGGCGGAAAGTGTTGTCCCGGATTAACCTGTGCACAGGCTGATCTGGGACGACACTTTACGCACACGCATTAAGCCCGGTTTTCCCACGACGTGCCTCATATCATCATTACAAAACACAAAATTACATGATTATGCAAAACAAACGCATCACAATTTAAATCCTTAATTTAGTAATTTAAACTATTTCGATTTTCTCCTTAAACTTAAACTGATACTTTTTAACATGATTTTTTCAGTATATGTAAAGAAAATCTCATTAATTTTTATTATTACATTTCTCTTTTTAATGTACTCATTAGTATGTTTGAATTTGGGCTGTAATTTTAATATAAAGAATCTCAGTCGAACTTAAGAAAACTCTTAAAATTTTGAAATTTTGTAATTGGATTTTCTGTCAAAGAACTACATTGCTCGAGGATTTTACCACAGAAGCTGAAATATAATTCCAAGTGAATTAATAATGTGAATAAATCTTGACGTATTTTCAACTGAAGAACGACTTAAAATTCTTTAAAAACATGGGCCCTGTTCAAATGTGAAGCTGTCTGTCCACACAGTCTGTGTGAAGATTTAAGATTGTGAAACATCTACCTTTGTTAATGTGACTGTGTGATAAGGTTTAAAAAAAACACTTTTCACCTTCTTTCTGAAACATGAAGTGTTGATTCCCTAGTCTATTTTTCATGAAGAAATGCATACCGAACTATTCAAAATATTTGTTTCCTTTAATTGATCTGTGTTGTTTCAATTATGAACATGTATATGCATGCTTTAAGATTTCTATTTATTGAACACAAATGTATTTGGATGTGTTGGTGATTTTTAAGTGAATAAACTCTTTTTGTTAACTATATATTTTGTTTAACTAAAACTGCCACTGTCATGGCGCAAATAACCCCTGCATGTTGTTTTGTCACAAGGATATTGATACTAGCAACGTGTAGTTTTGAGGTGTACAAATGTATTAGTTAAACTGGGGAAAGAAATTGACAAATGGGAATAACTCTGTAATTAATGCAGCTGGTTATAAATATTGTGCACTGCACTCCGCCTAACAACCATCTATATATGTATAAATTTTGAAGTTGATATCTAAAAGGGTTTGAAAAAAGTTATGCTTACAACTTGTTGTGCAAGGGGTATAAAAAATGTTTCATTTACACAGGGTGTTAATTTGAATGTAATTTCATGTCCCAGATACTGTATTAAATCTGTTTTCTGACACTTTAAAGTAATAATTTGTTTCTGTGTCTGAATATTTAGAGTCACAAAAAATAATTGTTTGAAATGTGTCTGAAACATAGCATCCACAAAATATTAATGTTCCATAAATAGCCAATAAGGGATGCGCTTGTTAGTATTGTTATCTGCGATTATGGTCTATGTTTACTGCCGGAGATGAAAATGTATGACATGAGCCATAGTACAATGACAAACTTGCAAATTGCCATGGTAATGCAAACATGTCTCAATATCAAATTGACACTTGTTTGTTTGTTTATTTGGATTTTTCCGCCGTTTTTAACAGTATTTCAGTCAAATCACAGCGGTCAGTTAACCTAATCACACTTTTCCTGGGCAAGCTTAGCTGATCTAAGCGGTTTACCAGTACTAAGTGTACATACTTATGCCAGTAACTGACAACTGCCCTACTTGAATCAGAGGTAGGGGGAGAATGGCTGTAG
Organism: Congeria kusceri; assembly: GCA_027627225.1. Taxonomy (NCBI): domain Eukaryota; kingdom Metazoa; phylum Mollusca; class Bivalvia; order Myida; family Dreissenidae; genus Congeria; species Congeria kusceri. Next base: position 53,690,962 of record CM051027.1, on the reverse strand, counting down.
AAATAATTTCATGACCAATCCCCACATAAGTTATGTGGCCGGGCTGGGATTCGAACTCACGATCCCCGGAGTGACAGTCCAGCACTCTACCAACTAGGCTAGGATTATGTAACTTCAGATTTGGAAATTTTTTCATTCCAAGTGGGAAAAATAAACCATGGCCTGTATTCATCAATCCATTATTAGCCTTAAGACGTAAGGATAAAGAAAATTCTTGAAATTGTCCTATTTACAAAATTCTGCTTATTCGTATCTCGGTATTTACCAATGCAAATTTTAGCATTTTGTATTGAGAATGATTGATAATGATATAAGCGACATTGGTACTCGGCATATTTTGCACGCACACATATATTCTTTTTGGATTTTGAGTCTAAGTCTATTCTTTATTCTTAAGTCTCCGAATGGGTGGGTGAATACGGACCCGTATTTGGCATCGAGAATGGGTCCCTTTACTGGACTTTCTAAATAAGGAAAAAAAAATCTATTTCCGTATGGTCGTATATACTACCTTTCATTTCTCAAGATTCTGCCACAAATGCATAAAACACCATTATTATCGTTCAGTAGACTGGTGTCCACATAATGATCATTCAAACAACTATTTCTGTTGGATAATCAAAAAGTAAAATAGTTTTGTTTCTGACCTACCTGCACCCAGAATGCAAACAGTCTCAGCGACCGAACTGGAGCAAAGAACAAGAACGGCACGGCAATCTCGATGACAAAGGTGAGGACCACGCCTAGTCGCAGGAACCACTCGGGGAGGTGGTGAAAGTACCAGGCCAGGGGCGTGGGTATGCACTGGGACTCAAAATGCCAGTTCAGCGCTGGAAGAGACACGAGGCCATGACAAATGAAGAATGTACCTTTTAAAGCCGCAGTCCATAGAATATAATTCAACATATCTTAAATTGACATTAGTTCTAACGAGTGTTTATGACGTTTTTTCGACTGAAAACTGTTTCTTTTTTATGAAAGGCATTTTATTACGTCCATGTTGGAAAATGCTTGGTACGAACGGAATATACACTAATGTACATGCTGCTTTACTCCAGCTATCGCATACAGATAAATTTACGATAAAAAGCTACCAAAACGTTATTATTTTAATGATTTCAATGCGGGTTTTTTGTATTTTGATCGGTAAGATGTCAATTAGAAACAATTTTTGCAAAGTTTCATTTTTATTAAGATTTTTCTGGACTGCTGGCAGCAGAAACATTGAAACGTGGGCCCATATATTACAAAGCTCATTAAAAAGTAAATCTTCAGTGAATTTCTTAAAATCATCAAATTCCTTAAAAAGTAAATCTTCAGTGAATTTCTTAAAATCATCAAATTCCTTAAAGAGTAAATCTTCAGTGAATTTCTTAAAATCATCAAATTCCTTAAGTCTGTGGCGGTTTCATTCATACTTTATTTTGTATTTAATTAATTTTATTCTTGTAAAGCATCAGCAGATGATTATTCTTTTACCACATTTCGAAAATATAAATTATTGATTTTTACATGGAAAATTTAATTTGAAAATTTCACTTAACGGTAAGTAGAAGTTAAGTTAATAAGATTTTCTTAGGAGCTTTGTGGATACAAGTCCAGTCGTCAGCCGGCATAATTTGTAACATCATAACATGATATGAGCTGCGTCGTGGGAAAACCTGACTTAATGCATGTGCGTAAAGTGTCGTCCCGGATTAGCCTGTGCAGTCCGCACAGGCTAATCCAGGACAGTACTTTCCGCCTACAGTGGATTTATGTTTAGAAGAGACTTCCTTGAAACAGAAAATACCATAAAAGCGGAAGGTGCCGTCCTGGAATAGCCTGTGCTGACTGCACAGGCTAATCTGGGACGACACTTTACGCACAAGCATTAAGACCGGTTTTCTGATGACGCGCCACATATACACTGTTAAATAATTCATTATCCTTGAATTATTGGTATAACATGATGCATACATCTTATTGTTGCAGTAATAATTCATTCATTTATTAAATAAAAGTCAAACTAGCATAAAATATGTATGAGGTGTTTTACATATTCTTTCAGACACCCAGATTTTGTGTTAGACATTTCTGACTGTCTGACAGGTTTCGCATTGTCTGACCTCAACAACTCTAATTGAATGCGCATATAACTCTTTTATTTGCTCGAACTAATGTCAAACAGTTGAATGGAATTTAAAAAATGTACATGCCTTGTCAACGGCTGCGCTGAGAATGGTACAGCCACATGCAAGTATGACGGTCAGATAATGTATTTAATATATGCACTAACTCTGGCGCAAATCATTACCCAAGCATGATACCTGCGATGATTGTTTTTAAATATAGATATTGCACACATCGAAGACTACCGGTACATTATATTTATGTTATTTATTTAGTACATTGTGTTATGAATGCATGTATATTTATACTACCTAGTAGCAACCATATAAAAATGAGTTATGTTTTCAACGTTAACAGCTATTAAAGCAAAAATTTGGTATTGTAAGGGGGAAAACTGTTTTCTGCTGGGAGAATCAGCCTTACATAGACTGCAAAGGTACTGAAATCCCTGCCAACTGATTGGCAAAAAGCACCCTGTTCTGAATACATGTTTCATTCACCTCTGAAGTTTACTGGTGATGACTTACGTTTTGAGCAACTGGTTCATATGAGGCATGTCGTGAGAAAACCGGGCTTAATGAACGTGTGTAAAGCGTATTCCCAGATCAGCCTGTGCAGTCCACACACTTTCCGCTTTTATGGTATTTTCTGTTTCAATGAAGTCTCTTCTAAACATAAATCCACTGTAGGTGGAAAGTGCCGTCCGGGACGACACTTAACGCACATGCATAAAGCCCGGTTTTATCACGACACACCTCATATATATTTTTAATACCCAATTTTCTTGGTACCTGTAAGGCCCCACCAAGTTGGGCATCGGCTTGTGAGCTTCACGACTCCGGACATGTACATTAGACGGAACAGCAGCCATCTCACGAGCCAGAACATGATCGTGTCATGCTGGTGGTACAGCGCAACCTGGAAACGCTTGATCGGCATCTGCAGGTTGAACGGCGCTAGGAGGATTGTAAGGAACCCGGTCTCCAACAGTAAGATGTCCCTTGAAATATGTGAACAAGTTTTAACTCGAAAATACTGACAAGGCCAGAGTTTGTTGTTTTTTAGCTTCTTGGAACTGCCAACCTGATTGTTTTGAACATACAAAACAATAATAATCAATATTGTAAATTTAATATAAAAAAAATATAGTGGGGGGGGGGAATGGGGCCCTATTTCAGAACCAAATTTGACTTAAAGGGAATCACTGAATGCTATTAAAATATCTTTTGAACTTAGATAATTGGTATGAGGCGCGTCGTGGGAAAACCGGTCTTAATGCAGGACGGCACTTTCCGCTTTTATGGTATTTTCTGTTTCAATGAAGTGTCTTCTAACCATAAATCCACTTTAGGCGGAAAGTGTCGTCCCGGATTAGCCTGTGCAGACTGCACAGGCTAATCTGGGATGACACTTTACGCACACGCATTAAGTCCGGTTTTCCCACGACGCGCCACGTAAATATTTCAATGCTTGCAATATTCCTTTATACAATTCAATGCCATAAACATGTGCTTCCAATTATATTGTATGATATATTTGGAGCAGTGAAAGTATTCCACTTATTAAAATAAGTGTGTGTTACTAATATGACATACAGTTTTACACATCTGAATATATTTTGCATTAATTTAATTATTTATAAAACATAATTCAGATTGATAAATTAACTTTAACAATGTTACCTATAATTTCCAAGAAAGCAAAAATCAGGTAAAAAGAACATTCTAACATGATACTCGCTAATTTTTCTATAGACAATAAACAAAATTATCATTGTTAAACTACCCAATAAACAACGCAAACAGAAGTCCCGATTCTGAGCGGAGCATAGCAAAATATAGTTCTCATTGCAGCTGCAAAATATTTGTCAAATCATGTTAGAATTGAAATTAGTTTCGCATTATCGTTTTTTATCGGCAATAAACAACTCTTTGTCGTATGCATCAGAACTCGAAATCATTGTTTATTGGCCGATAAGCATCGATAAATGAAAAATTATTTCATAATTGAAGTACAAGCCAGAAAAACTTACCATTGAAACCAGAGGAAGGTTTGACCAACCTGAAGCAGAAGAACAGATTTACATGTTTTTGACACAAACATTGCAGACTCAGAAAGAACACTTTTTAGGGATTTGTATACTCTATAGACTGAACAAAAGCTATCTCAGGACAATATGCTAGACTTTTCAAACCCCACTGTCAGAGTTATTGGCCTTTGTCAGTACAAAAAAAGGTTCATAATTCTGCTAAAATGCTGATCACAGTTATGGGCCTTGGCCAGTGAACTTGTATAATGACCATGAAGACGTGTGTGAAGTTTTCATTGAATATCTGTAGTAGATATAGAGGTATGGAGTTGTTGCACACAAGCTTTAACATGGATTTTTTAAGTACAAACAAGAGGGCCAAGATGGCCCTAGGTTGCTCACCTGAGTGTAAAGCATCATAATGGCTTTAAACAAAATGATTGTTTAAGATTTCAATATAGCCATACAAGGAAAACTGTCCCGCCCCCTGGCGGCCATTATTTTTAAAATGATTTTCAGGAATATGGTAGACGGTCACCCAAGGAACATGTAAGTGAAATAATTTTGAAATTTAACCAATTGTTTCAGACAAGAAGATTTTTAAAGTTTTCAATATAGCCATATAAGGAAAACTGACCCGCCTCCTGGGGGCCATTTTTTTCAACAAATAAAAATGATTTCAGGGGATTTTATAGAGGGTCACCCAAAGAGCATTTCTGTGAAATTATTTTGAAATCCAGCCAGTGATTTCAGACCACAAGATTTTTAAAGACAATAAAGTTTTCAATATAGCCATATAAGGGAAATTAACCCGCCCTCTGGCAGCCATGTTTTTTAACAAATCAAAATGATTTCAAGGAATTTGGTAGAGGGTCACCAAAGGACCAATTCTGTGAATTTATTTTGAAATCCAGCTAGTGGTTTCAGACAAGAAGATTTTTTAATTTTTCAATATAGTTATATAAGGAAAACTGGCCCCCCCTGGCGGCCATGTTTTTTAACGAATCAATAATAATTCCAAGGAATTTGGTAGAGGGTCACTTAAGGAACACTTCTGTGAAATTATTTTAAAATGCAGCCAGTGGTTTCAGACAAGAAGATTTTTAAAGTTTTCAATAGAGCCATAGAGCCATATGAGGCCGCCATGTTTATTAACAAATCAAAATGACATGAAGGAATTTGGTAGAGGGTCACCCAAGAAGCATTTCTGCGAAAAAATATTTTCAAAACCAGTGGTTTCTGACAAGAAGATTTTTCAAGTTTTCCAGTTTTTAAGCTTTTGGTTGCCATGACAACCAGAGTTTTCAATGTATTTTAATAAATTGAAGGAATTTGTTAAAGGACCATCCCAGGAACATTCCTGCCAAGTTTAGTTAAAATCCGCTTAGTGGTTTCAGAGAAGAAGTTGTTTGAAGTAAAATGTTGACGACGGACGAAGGACGAAAGACGCCGTAAAAGACTGACCACAATAGCTCACCCTTGAATACTTCGTGCTAGGTGAGCTAAAAAGAGGCATAATTCTGCTAAATTGCAGGTCAGAGTTATGGGCCTTGGTCAGTGACCTCACATAATGACCGCAAAGACATGTGTGATGTTTCAATTGCATAACTGTAGTAATAAAAGAGATATGTACTTGTTGCATGCAAACCTTAACCAGAGCATTACGCTGATGCATAAGAACAGGTGAGTAGTATAGCTTGAACTATTAGATGAATAGTCGAGCTAAAAATCTACATTAAATGACACAAGATTTGCAAATTGAATGCCAGCAGTATATTATGTAGTGTTTAAAAGTCCATGTTAGCACGGTTTCACCAAGCAGGAAAGGATTACATAGACATTTCCAGAATTGATGTGGTATTTCAACAGTTCAACTCCACCGAATTCAATGTTTATGCATTAACACATTTCTGATTCAGCTTGGCCATACCTGATACAGGGAGAAGTACAGCATCCAGAGGAGAATGAACGACACGGTGTCCCTCATCTGCGCGAATATGACGCACAGGAACGATAGGCCCACGCCACAGACGCACAGGAGGTCCATCCCTTGCTCGACACTGAGGCCGAGTTTTGGAGTCAACTTCAGCAATGTGGGACTGCCCTGGAGTAACTCATCCCAGCTGCTGGCTTCTACAGAGAAGACAATTAGTAATAAAATTGTTATAAATTGGTAATAAATCATGGGGATTTTCATATTGAAGCTTCAAATTCAGCTAAATGGGAAAAAAAACTTATATTAAAAATTTAATTCACCAATAATGCAAACTTGTCCCATATTGGTTGAACTTGTATTTAATCATTAGAATGTTGTTTTTGTATATAAACATGCTCAACAAACTACAACAAGTCATGACTTTCAACCTAAATTCACATTTTCAATATACCAAGCAATTTTTCACTACAGAAATGAGCATTTTTGGAATTCAAAAACTCATGACTCAGGAAGCAAATCATAAAATACATATTAAATACATGTATTTCATAAAAAATCAATTTCCAATAAGAATTACTTACATAGAACTAGTTGATACTTTTTAGTGTTTTTAAACCGTTTCAATTTTTGTAAATTTAACAAATCTTTTCTTTAAATTTGTTTATCAATTTATCATGTTGCATTCACCTGAGAATAATTGTGGAAGCCCATTTTTATTCCAATTGTGGCCTGCCTTGTTTCAAGAAAACTGACGTCAAAGTTGAGGCACATGATTTTATGAGAAAGTCAGGATTATGATTAAGATATTTCAAATAATTGCTTAAATCTTTTAAACTGTCAACACAAAAAATATTTGTATTGGGTTATTTGTATAAAGATCGTAATTTTTGCTATGATTTCTTGTTTGGTTGCCATAGCAACCATCTCTTTATTATTATTTTTGTCCGAAACGTTTGTAAATTCAAAGTTTGTTATTTGGGAAAGGTAGACCAGTAAATATATATTATATAAATTACTTGTCCTCATCATGCTAGGTTCTGTATTATCTGCATGACAAACATTAAAATCTTTGTGAAATGTGAAAATTTGTTGTTATGGTGGTGTTACTTAAACTGCTCATTCTTGCTCAAAACGCATGACTGAGAAAAAAGGAAGCCATTTCCAGTTTCTATATATATCAGTGTATTCAAAACTGCCAATATTTCACCCAGATACCGCATTTCAGCCAAAAAATCTACCGGTGACACAAATATATGTCTCAAATATTTTTACTCAAGCACACTTAAAGGGAGTATGTCAACAAAAGGCCTCAATGGGGTAATTTCTTTAAAAAATCTACAATTAAGATATTTAAACTACCATATAATAATGGTTAAAATAAGATAATATATTATGGGAAGAGTTTTCGCATTCTGAGATAAAAAATAAATTTATAATATGGGTTGTGTTTGTTTGGCCCTTTTCGTGTTTACATGTTGACGTCAGAATGGGTGTGAGTATTTTATATAACCACAGTTTACGCATAATTCCTTACAAATCAGAATAGTGCAGTTGGTTAAAGCGCTGTGTACTGTCATATCTTCGTAAGTCGTAAGTCAATACCCACTTGGGCTTTAAATTTTGCAAACATTTCATTTGTTTTCATCAAATATCTATATATGTATTATATTATTTATTTTTATTTAATGTACATGGTCTTAGCATAGAAAATTAATACATGTATCATCTAATATCATTTACAGTGTAAAAGGAAACCAAATTTTCATTGCCATAGTCCTTTAAAACTACATGTGTTAAATAACATGAAATCTGACAGAAAAAAAAACATTCCAAGTGATGACCGAAAATATAATAATTAAATAATTAATATTGATATACCTTTTTCATCCATTTCAAATTAAAATATAGGTTTTATTTGTACCTGCCAATTGTCTCTTGTAAAATTTATATGCTACCTTTGAATTCTTAAAGATATTGAAAAAGACAAACCAATACTAACCTGGCTTTACCACAAGTTTTGCTGGCAAAATCCCATTGTCTCCATATAGACCTGGTCACAGGAGAAAAAAAACAAATAAAATATGCATAAAATATGACATGTTTGAATAAAATATGCATAAAATATTACATGTTTGAATAAAATATGCATAAAATATGACATGTTTGAATAAAATATGCATAAAATATGACATGTTTGAATAAAATATGCATAAAACATTACATGTTTGTTTCTGTTTCATTTTGCAATCATAATACTATGTAATTACTTAAGGATGCAAATTAACAAGTAAGAGGCATCTATAGATAAAATTTCATTTAATTACACGTAACAAGTTGTGTAAATTAAGCTTTATTTAAATGTGAATGTAAAAAAATCCAAGCCACCTACCGGTACTTAAAGGGACTTTCACTTTCAATATTATAATTAAAAAATACAACAATTAGCAAATGGAGATAAACATATTAAACAAGTGTGTATCATTATACAGTGAAAATAATACATGGATATAACTTTGACATATTGAAAATAACATATACATTATTGTATTCAAAATTTAAACAATTGTTAAAATAGTGACCCTAGGTTTGTTTGCATTGTACATAATTAACGCAAACAATGTTAACTTTATCAAAGTAATGACCTCCAAGAGTTTGTTTTTTTCACAAATGGAGGAAAATTCCAGGCTTTGAAATCTGATTTACTAAAATGCCATCATTAGCTTTTTTGTATGGGTTATTGGAAATATAAAAATCTACACGAATCTACCGGAATCTAACAAAATATACATGAATATTCACAAAATATACATAAATCCTTCAAAAAAATATATCATAAACAAGCATTAGTACAAATAATAATAGCCAATCACACGTGGCCAAATTTGATTATAACCTTACTTGTATTTTTTTCACAAATGTCATTTGCTGCTGATCTGTTAAGTAATCATTTAGAAAATGTTTGTAGTATTTCTCTTGTCTGTATATACTTTGGGACACGCTGGGCAAAACACTTAAACAGACAATTGATTCGAATCAGGGTCAACTCGGCCCGAATACTAACTCAGTCCGGTCTTACTCGGCCCACTTACCAATTCGGTCTGGTCCTACTCTGCCTAGTTTTATTTAATTAGTGTTAAATAGGTAGAAAATCGTAAAGTTTGTGGTAAAAAATAGCAAAATGAAAAAAAAGATATTGTAGATCATTATACGTTTATTCAAATCAAAAGATATATGTATATACAGCACGAGATCTTATATTAAAATTGCAAATACAAAATGTACTATATGAATGATTAGGGTTGTTTACCCTCGGGACATGACGCCTTTGTCAAAGTGTGAAAAACACACCCCTTTGATCCCATTTGAATACTGGGCCGAGTAAGACCGGGCCGAGTTAATATTCAGGCCGAGTTGACCCGAAAACATTGATACCGCCATCCCTGCCAATAGGTAATTGTTTGTCTCCCATTAGCCTGAAAAGGACACTTCTTTCTTTATGAGTGAATTCTCTTATTAAAGCGTTAATAATTTTTCTTATTAATATGGTCACTGACCAGTGAAAACAATTACATTTAAGACAGACTTCATCATAACTGTATCAACAAACGTTCATCTGAATAACAACAAAGAAATAATTATGCAAGTTTAGTTGTGTTTAGCCTTCACAGACGTGTCGCGAAAACATATTGTAACATGAATACCTGGAAGTTGCACGTAAAGAGATGCAAATGCCGCTAAATAAATTAGCGACATGCAAAACAGAAATAAATCTCTTGTGTGTCTTGTGCTCACAGATGACATCTTTACAGAAGAATTTGATGCCGATCTATAAGTTTCACACTGTCCAAGTCGTTTTTTGGACACGGACTTTATCGACGAGCAACAATTTCTGTCCACACACGAAACGGTGCAGAAAGAAATAAGTGTGTATTCTGATGTAAAATAATTTGATGCGAATGTTTGTTAACATTAAGGATTGTGAATAAACGTAACAGGCTCATTATATAATCACGCGCAATGTTCTTTCATTTTAATTGTGTATATAGTACGGTACAAACCTGTTAAAAGTGAAGTAGACCATTCTCTGGACACGCACTTTCGGATAAGCGAGTACAAAACCTATGAAAATATCACACGTTTGAACAGTATTTTTAATGATTTTATCCCATATAAAACGCTTGCCTAATAACATAAATGTACACTGCCGAAGTTACATTTCATTTCATTTAAAAAGTTAATTAAAACTTAGAGTGACCATATTAATTTTGGTTTTTGACCTGCATCTCGGGCATTGCTCAATATTATATAAATATCATATGGCAGCATCTGTAACATTGATATTGTCAATCAGAGGGCAGCTAGGGTTGACAATATCAATGTCACACACACTGCCACATGGTATTTATTTTATTATACCTAACAGTAACAAAAATAAGTAAATAAAACAAGTAAAACATGTTTTAATTCCTTTATTTCTGCCCATCAAGAGTGTCTCAAACTGTTTTTAATAGTCAAAGAATCTCTTTCTCGTGTTATTGGATTTTATAATTGTAGACAGAAGAGAGATATAATAATTATAAATATAATTTTATTTTATTTGTCCCAGACTTTGATCATACTATTTCTTGTTCATGTTTACTATGACTACATCACTTATATGTGCTTCCATTTAAGAGAAAAACTATTTGAAGCAATGTCACGACAGTCTGAAGAAGTTCTGTTGATTGTGGAAAACGTGAAGAACAAGAAAGTTGATGGCATGCTCTATGTTATGGGAGAGAGGATTGCGTGGATGCAGTCGAGCAAAAAAAGCTTCTCCTACAGCCATTCTTATGCAGATATAAAATGTAGGAATTGATTTTGATTTTTCATAATAATTACATTGTTATATCTCCAATAATCAACAAGAAAAAATAGTCAGAAACTGACATTCGTTCAGTTTTTATTTATGAAAGTCACTTTTTTATTTTAAACAATAAATTTTTAACAATAAATTTGTATCAATGACGTTACTGTAACAGCTTTGACATGCATTTGAATGTACGGGCTGGAAGATGGGCTGAGCAAAGTAAAATGAATGTGAAATCTTGTTTTTATTGCTGAATTTCTTTCACATTATTACATTATTTTGTTAGTATTGTAACATTGTTTAATACTCATTGCTCGTATCTAACTTTTTCCTCCTTTTATTTCAATGCTCAATATCTCACTTTTTCCTCCTTTTATTTCAAGCTCAAAAGATCTCACCCGATACAAAGGAGAAGGTGCAGCTGCAGTTGGTGATGCATGACGGCAGTGCCAACACGTTCCAATTCAACAACCCCAGGGGTCGGGCTGCCCAGGTTGAGGACAGGGACCAGGTAAAGGAACTGCTGCAGCAACACTTGCCAAAGTTCCGGCGGAAACTGAGTAGCGAGCTGGAAGAAAAAAACAGGTGTATATTCTGGGATTTTCTGTAGTTGAGCATAGTTCAGAGGGGTGGCAAAATCTCAATTTGCCGTCTGTTTTGACAAATAATGTTTGCAGCTTGTCGGTATAGTAATTATGTAGTAAATGTTATTATAATACCTGACCCTTTTGTTTTCCTTCTTTGTTCATATAAAAACGGAGCAGTCAATTATTTTAAATATCACACTGCAATATCACCTGCTATGACGTTGTAGCGATAGACAGGTTGATCGGAGTTAAAAGGCGCTTATGAAATGATGAGTAGATTACTCCATGTTACAAAAGCGCATTATTTATTGAGAAGCCCTGTTTCGGAATATTAAAATAAATATTGCATTCTTTGAGGGCGATAGTGCATTTTTATTATACCTCTCTTGATTATTTCTCTTTATAATGCATATAAACTGCAGCAGGCAACAATTTGATATGTCGCCCAGCAATGTCGCCCGCTACCGCTATGTCGCCCGGTACGCAAATGATATGGGATTGCTCGGTATAATAAAATAAATATTGACTTCCTTGAGGGTGACAGTGCGTCTCGTCAACCCTCGACAAACGCTGTCGACCTCGGCTAAAGCCTCAGTCGACCTTGTTGCCTCAGGTTCACAAGATGCACTGTCACCCTCAAGGAAGTCAATATTTATATATTGTCAACCCTAGAAAAACACTGTTGCCAGCGGCTTCGCCGTGGGCAATAGTATTTCCTTGGGTTGACAAAATGCTCTATCGCCCTCAAAGAATGCAATATTCATATGATATTTCACTTGTTCGCACGTGCTCGGGGACAAGCTGGGCAATACAGAAAATTGTGCCATCCCTGGTCCAGATACTTTTATGTAATTTCATGGATTCATAGCCTTTATTATGCTGGTATTGTTACAAAAATTGATTAAATGTAAAGATCAAAAGGAATATATAGATATAATAAAAAGCAGTTATGATTTGGGCTCAAGATATCTGGTGTTTACATGCAGGTAGATGGTTAAACAACTCCACTCCTCACAAAAAGCACAACTAGCAGATGAGCACTACCTTTTAACCACAGATCTCAATATTCCGGCATTTACCTTTTTGAAGAAACTCAATTGAAACTGCAGTTTCTTACTGTTTCAACATCCCAAATATTGAATGTCTTTTCCAGGCTCCTTCAGGAAAATCCAGAGCTGTTTCAACTCTACAAGGATCTCGTAGTCAGCCAAGTCATTACAGCCGAGGAGTTTTGGTCTACCCAAGCTCCTGTACGGGTTTCAAATATTTACCAATAACTTTACTGCTTACATGTATATGTAACAATCATTTTCAGTGATCAATAGTTTTAGTTTTAAATAGTTTTAAAAGATATTAGCCAATGAAATTTATTAATAATTTGAATATCAATATTAATTAAATATAAATAAGCCAATGAATTTTTACACTTTCAGTCCATTTATTATATGGCAAATAGATTAAACTTATAGACATTTTTATAGCAAGTTTTATTGACAATATGTGTATCATGTACTTTTGGACAAGAGTTCAAAATACACCAGAATTTCTGTTTCTTTTATCAAATGTATTGCAATATTTCCTGCCAAATCTTAGTATCGGGGCCTCTTCTCTCTGTGGTTTGTTCTCTAAACAAAATATGATACCCATTTTCTTCTGTCACTTCAGAACAAAGAGTGTCAGAGTTTTACAAGAACTATGGGAGTATGCTGTGCTGTAGCTTTACATAGTTGTTAGTCTGTTAAAAAATTATTTCTTTTCAGAAATATGCAGCCAAGGAAAAACTGGACAAAAGTCAGACAACGGGAGTTTCTGCAGCATTTCTGGTAACTTTTACGGTTCAGATAAGCCTAAAAACAGCTGTAAGCTCATAACTGCATTGTAATGTAACTGAAAGTGATCATAAATTTATGTGTAAAATAAACTCTGTTGAAGAAGAATTACAAGTTTATGGGAGCATTATAACATAGCTGAAAGTGATCATAAATTTATGAGTAAAATAAACTGTGTTGAAGAACAATTATATGGCTATGGGAGCTTTTTAACATAACTGAAAGTGATTATAAATTAATGAGTAAAATAAACTCTTCAGAAAACTTAGTAAAATTCAATAGGAGGATGTTATTACACAAAGAAAATTGAATTACCGGTATAAATTTGCACATACCACCGACTATATAGAAATCAATTACCGGTATAAATTTGCACATACCACCGACTATATAGAAATCAATTACCGGTATAAATTTGCACATACAACCGACTATATAGAAATCAATTACCGGTATAAATTTGCACATACCACCGACTATATAGAAATCAATTACCGGTATAAATTTGCACATACCACCGACTATATAGAAATAAATTACCGGTATAAATTTGCACATACCACCGACTCAATGATCATCCTGGCTGGTTCAATTTCAGGCGGACATTAAACCCGAGACAGATGGCTGCAATGGGTTGAAGTACAATCTGACTGCTGACATCATTGAATCCATCTTCAGAACATACCCCATAGGTGGGTGCTAGACCAGGGGCCGGTGGTGGCAAAATCTGATAATGCCGTGCTTGTCAGTTTTTAAAAAAGTTGTTTTTGTTACTTATCCGTACAGATATAAAATTATAGTAAATTCAGGCAAATTTTCACTTGTCCGCAAATGCTCTGGGACAAGTTGGGCAATATGGACAGTTGATTTCGCCATATTCTTGTAGCTCCTAAGGAAAACTTTTAACTGAAATTTGACTTAAGTAAAAAATGCATTTGAAAATCTTACGTTGTATGCTAGAAGGATAGTAAAATAACAAGCATCTGTAGTTTTTTTACCAGAATAATACCTTGTAAATAAAAATAAACTGGAAATAAAACAGCTTAGGGCTGTTCTAGGAAAAAAGTGATTTGGGGGTGGAACGCCGATGTATTAAAAATTGGTGGGTGGGAGATGTATTAAAAATTGGTGGATGGGGGTGATAGAGGGGATATCACGCCCCCCCCCCACCCCCATTACCTTTTTTCCTGGAATAGCCCATAACAGACTCTTATTATTGTAAGAAATTAACTCAGTTTTTAGTAATGAGATTTGTGGATATAAGTCCTTGCCCTATATACAGTGAATAATATGAAACCATCAAGCAGGTTTTGTCAAAAAGATTTAATGAGTGCAAAGATAATGTGTACGAGCTATAAACTTTATCAAATGTTAACTTGTACGTACATGCCCTGGAACGAGCTTGGCAATACAAACAATTGATTTCACAATTGCTGAAATGGTAATTTTTTTGTTAGGCTAAAAAAAATTAATGCTTTGTTTCTCAGGCACATTTTCCAAAAAATCAGGAGGGAGGGCGGATTTTTTTTTTTATTGAAGTATTTTTTATTTATTTTTTCTCCTACTCTTTTGTTCTGGCACTATGTGATGGCTTATTAAAACAAGTAATTAAGTACAGATTAAAGACAACTTTAATTTTTAATTTCGTTAAAACTAGTTTCATTATTCCTATATTTAATAACAACATATTAAGTATCCCTTTTTATAAAATTGCAAATATAGATTATTAATTACAAATGGTCATTTATACAAGCTGATGTAGAAGGCAATCAATTTGAATGTTCATAATTAACATAACTGCCTTCAAATTGAAATACCATCAGCATTAAAATACTTCTATTTATAGAATTTAACTTTTTGCAATAAATCAATAATTTTTGGAAAGGAAAATCAACATTTATATCAATGCAACTGGCATTTTCATTTGTTTCCATAGGACTTATATTGACACAGATTTTCTTCAAAAAATATGCAATGCTATTACACAAGCAAAAGTATCTACAAAACAAAAGTTTAAATCAACAACTAGACGATATTTATAAAGGTTCCCAATCGAATATGACATTTTTTTTTCAAAAGTTACACCGTATTTCACAATTTGTGTATATCCGATTTATATAATTAAATCAAACAGGAAGAAAGTTACTGGAAATACCAAAATCTCTACTGGGTTACTCTTCTTCCGCTATGTTAAAATGCGTATTCATTTAATTTTAAAATGTTGTTCATGGGATCTAATTCAATACATCGTAATTTAAGTAATAGTTCTTATGAACGGTTATGGTGTTTATTCGTCCAAATTATGTTTCTTATTTACGAAAGGCATTGTTCAAAAGCGCTTGGTACGAATGGAATACTATGATCTACATGCTGGTTTACTCCAGAGTCATCACCATGTGCCGCATACAGAAAATAGACGATAGCAAGTTACCAAAATGTTAATAATCCACAGATTTATATGCGTAGTTTTTGTATTTTGTTCGGTAACATGCCCATTAGAAACACTTTTTGTAATTTTTTTTTTATTAACATATTTCTAGACTGCTCCTTCAAAACCCGGGCGCGATCATCAAAAAATAGTAAATAACACTTTTTTTTGGCATTAAATCAAATTCATGGCGGGCCATAAAAATACGTTGCGGCGCTGTCTGAGAAACAATTCATTAAATTTTTAGCTCACCTGAGCACAAAGTGCTCATGGTGAGCTTTTGTGATCGCCCGTTGTCTGTCGTTGGTGTGTCCGTGTGTGCGTCCGTCGCCAACTTTTCATTCAAACAACATCTCCTCTTAAACCACTTGGCAGATTTTCACTAAACTTCACAGGAATGATCATTGGGTGACCCTCTTTCAAAGTTGTTCAAATTATAACGGTCCGCTGCATATGTAGGTCACCAGAGCTAAAATAGATTTAAAAGGTGTAAACTTTAAAAATCTTCTCTGAAACGCAGGGCCCAGAGGTTTCATATTTGGTATGTAACATCCTATAGTGGTCCTCTAACAAAGATTGTTCAAAATATGCCCCTGGGGTCAAAATGGGCCACACCCTGGGGGTCGAATGGTTTATATAAAATATATAGCAAAATGACTTCTCCTCTGAAACTGCAAGGCCCAGAGGTTCATATTTGGTATGTAACATCCATTAGTGGTCTTTTACAAATTTTGTTCAAATTATGCCCCTGGGGTAAAAACGGGCCACGCCCCGGGGGTCACATGGTTTATATAGAATATTTAGTAAAATGACTTTAAAAATCTCCTCTGACCTGGGGGTCAAATGCTTTATATATAATATATATTGCAAAATGACTTAAAAAATCTCCTGAAACTGCAAGGCCCAGAGGTTTCATATTTGGTATGTAACATCCTTTAGTGGTCCTTTACAAATTTTGTTCAAATTATGCCCCTTGGGTCAAAACGGGCCACGCCCCGGGGGTCACATAGTTCATGTAGAATATTTAGCAAAATAACTTTAAAAATCTTCTCCTCTGAAACCGCAAGGCCCAGAGGTTTCATATTTGATATGTAACATCCTATAGTGGTCCTCTACAAATATTGTTCAAATTATTTCCCTGGGGTCACATGGTTTATATAGAGTATTTAGCAAAGTGACCTTAAAAATCTTCTTCTCTGAAACCGCAAGGCCCAGAGGTTTCATATTTGGTATGTAACATCCTACAGTTGTCCTCCACAAATATTGTTCAATGTATGCCCCTGGGGTCAAAACTGGCCACGCCTTGGGGGGTAACATGGTTTATATAGAGTATTTAGCAAAATGACATTAAAAATCTTCTCCTCAAAAACCGCAAGGCCCAGAAGTTTATAATTTTGGTATGTAACATTGTATAGTGGTCCTCTACAAAGATTGTTCAAATTATGACCCTGGGGTCAAAACTAGCCACGCCCAGGGGGTCATATGGTTTATATAAACTTAAATACAAAATGTCTTTTTAAATTTTATCCTCTGAAACCGCAAGGCCCAGTGGTTTCATATTTAGTATGTATCATCCTATTGTGGTCCTCTACAAAGATTGTTCAAGTTATGCCCCATGGGTAAAAAATGACCACACCCCAGGGGTCACATGGTTTATATACACGTAAATAGCAAAATGACTTTAAAATTCTTCTCCTCTGAAACCGCAAGGCCTAGAGGTTTCATATTTGGTATGTAACATCGTATAGTGGTCATCTACAAATACTGTTCAAATTATGCCCCTGGGGTCAAAACTGGTCACGCCCTGGGGGTCACATGGTTTAGTTAGACTTAAATAGCAAAATCTTCTCCTATAAAACGGCAAGGCCCACAGCTTTCCTGTATTTGGTACGTAACATTGCATAGTGGTTCTCTCCAAAGATTGTTCAAATTGTGACCCTGGGGTCGAATCTGGCCACACCCTGAGAGGTCACATGGTTTATATTGACTTAAATCGCAAAATGACTTTAAAAATCTTAGCTGAAACTGCAATGCCCAGAGATTTGTTCAAGATTGTTCAAATTATGCCCCTGGGATAAAAATAAGCCACGTCTAGGGAATTCAAATTCCTATTGGGTTACAAGGTCTCAGGTGAGCGTCCTAGGGCCCTCAGGGCCATCTTGTTTTAGCCTTATTGTTCTATTTTATTTCAATGAAAACATTTCATGTTCAGTCAAAAAGAAGCATACGGAGTATGTTCCACACGAGATGACAGAGAGTGACTTCTGGACGCGATTCTTCCAGTCGCACTATTTCCACCGGGACCGCATGGCGCAGTCGAGCAAAGACTTGTTCTCAGACTGCGCAAAAAAGGATGAAGAAGGTACCTGGGACCGTTAATCAAAAGCAGGGCTTTCATTAACTTTGAAAACTGGAAGTTTGAACTTCCTGGCCTTTGATTTTGGAAGGTTTGCTCATAATATGTGTAAGATTTGACAGTATTGCGCTACATAAGTCGTGAGCATTTCAGAAATCAAATTATAGTTTTTAGCACACCTGAGCACAAAGTGCTCATGGTGAGCTTTTGTAATCGCCCGTTGTCCGTCGTGCGTGCATGCGTGTTTGCGTGCGTGCGCCGTCAACTTTTCTTTCAAACAACATCTCCTCCTAAACTGCTTGGCAGATTTTCACCAAACTTCATAGGAATGATCCTTGGGTGGACCTCTTTCAAATTTGTTTAAATATTTTCGGTCCGCTGAGTATGTAGGTCACCAGAGCTAAAAAAAAAGATTTAACAAGTGAAAACTTTAAAAATCTGGTATGAAACCGCAGGGCTCAGAGCTTTCATATTTGATATTTGATATCCTCTAGAGGTCCTCTGCAAAGATTGGCCAAATTATGCCCCTGGGGTCAAAACCGGCCACGCCCCGGGGGTCACATGGTTTATATAGAATATATTGCAAAATGACTTTAAAAATCTTCACCTCTGAAACCACAAGGCCTAGAGGTTTCATATTTGGTATGTAACATCCTATAGTGGTCCTCTACAAATATTGTTCAAATTATGCCCCTGGGGTCAAAACTGACCACACCCACGGGGTCACATGGTTTATATAGACTTAAATAGCAAAATGACTTTAAAAATCTTCTCCTCGGAAACCGCAAGGCCTAGAGGTTTCATATTTGGTGTGAAACATCCGTATAGTGGTCCTTTACAAATGTTGTTTAAATTATGCCCCTGGGGTCAAATCTGGTCAAGCCCCGGGGTCACATGGTTTATATAGACTTAAATAGCAAAATGACTACAAATCTTCTCCTCTGAAACGGCAAAGCCCACAGCTTTCTTATATTTGGTACGTAACATTGCATTGTGGTCCTCTACAAAGATTTTTCAAAGTATGCCCCTGGGGTCAAATCTGGTGGCACCCAGAGGGGTCACATGCTTTATATAGACTTAAATAGCAAAGTTACTTTAAAAATCTTTACCTGAAACCGCAAGGCCCAGAGGTTGTTCAAGATTGTTCATATTATGCCCCTGGGATAAAAATAAGCCACGCATCGGGGATGCAAATTCCAATTGGGTTACAAGGTCTCAGGTGAGCGTCCTTGGGCCCTCAGGGCCCTCTTGTTTTAAGGCCAGTTCTTTTTCATCAAGTGTTTATATGCCAATTTTTTCAGTGAAAGAGGTACACGTTTAGATAAATTACTAAATTTTTCTTCTAACTTGTTCATCCTCACATGATGCAACTTCCGTGGCTGCAATTTTGGAAGTTCTGCAACTTCCATGGCTGCAATTATGGAAGTCCTGTGACAAAAACTGCGAGTAAATTACTCCCAAATTTCCCTTAATGCAAGCCCTGCAAAAGGCTGCTAAAGAAAATCTTAACTAATGTTACACTCAGTGCTCCATATAAGCTTTTGTACTGGGGGTAAATGTACACGTACTTCTGAAAATTTGGGAGTAAATGTACACTCACACCAGAATTTATGGGGTAAATGTACACTTATATAAATAAGTGTGGTAAATTTACATCATTACAATATGCGGAGCATAGTATTATTATAATATTCCGTAATAATGTAGCAACAAAATTTGAACACAATAGTGTTACAAGTAACACTTCTGAAGAGTTTAAAACTGTTATTGTTAACTACTGAACATATAGACTGCACATTCAGGTAGACAGGCCTGTCAAAACTTCTGTCTTCTTCTGTCTACCTGTCATTATTATATAACGTTATATATGCTTACAATGGAAGAAGTGCGTTAATGTACACCCATATTTTATTTTTCTGCGTATCTTCCAAATTTGTTTGCATATTTTTAGGTATGTAAGTGCCTTTATGTGGTCTTTTGATTACACTTAAGTCAAATGGAACGTTCTATGTGAAAAGTAGTATTTTCAATTAAAAATATAGTGAAATACCATAAGAAGCATTTGTTGATTCTACACCGTGAAAAAAAACATACATGTACAGGTATTAAACAAAATATGAACCAGCCACAGGTATTAGAAATTTTATGATTTAATGATTTTAAAATCATCATGTTTTGAGTTTTGACTTGGCTCTTCTGGGTACTGGTTCATAGAGTAATGATTGTGTATAGAAAGTTGTGCGCATTTTAATTTAGTTAGATGGAAGATGGCTTTAATTGCACATTTAGGAATTATCTTCTAGTGAAATGTTAACTACAAGGTTCAGAAATATTTCAGAGATTAAATCAGAAGTGGAAAAGAAGAATACCGACCCCTTGTTGGATCTTGTATCACACAAAGATGGCATTTTGGATGATGTAAGTATATTGTTAGTACTAAGGATTTTTATATATGAGGCGTGTTGTGGGAAAACACTTTACGTTTTATAGTATTTTCTGCTTGAAGGTAGTCTCTTCTAAACATAAATCCACTGTCGGCAGAAAGTGCTGTCCCGGATTAGCCTGTGCAGACTGCACAGGCTAATCCGGGATGATACTTTACGCATGTGCATTAAGCCCGGTTTTCCCATGACACGTCTCATATATATAATTATATATTCTACTACTGCATATTTTCACAAAAAGTAACTTCAAGCTCTCAAGCTATTAATGCAAGACAAACTACATCCAGTAAGCAAAAAATTAAATAAAAAATAAAAAAGTATAAGAGACCAGTGTTTAATACACTTGGATAATTTCTATCCAGGGTTATGGTGGAGGTACGATTGACGACAAACGTGGCTCGGTCAGTCACACAAATCTAACGATGATCCGCCGGTTCAATCACCATTCCACCATGGTCCTCAAAGCGTGTGAGCAGGCGGGAAGCCAGGCTGCAAAGGGTACGACTTGGTGTTATATGTGTTTACTCACTTGACTGACTTCACTCAATGTCTGTTTCAAGATTGCAAATATACTTTAAAACAGGCTCCAGTAGGCTAACACTTTGCATTGTCCATATTTGTGTGACTAAAATTTTACACTTTTTTTCATGAAAAAAAGGCGGGGCCAAATATCATTTTCTTTAGCCTTAAGTTCAAATGTGAAGCGATTGATTAACATGGAGAATGGCTAGATGAACCCTGTTTACATGGGGATTTCAATAAAAATTGAATTTGTTTGTGAACATCAGACGCAGGATTTCTTTACTGGTTTAGTGATTGATTCGTATATTTAAATGTAAGCTGCCCAAAACGAGACAGAAGCTGCTGTTTCAAACGGAGGCGCCAGTCTAAATGGGGACATCTCCCATTCAAATAGACAAGAGCCGCCACAGAAAAAGGTAAATCTACCAAAGTGACCCTATTAGTATTACGGGTAATTTAGTAATAGTGATGAAGGTTTCGTACCAGTATATTTCTTCTGCAGTTGGTGTCCTTTGTTGTTGTTTTTGGTGTTTCGTTTGGTGCCATGAATTATACTAAGGTGTGTTTTAAGGCTGATATACATGATTACTAGTTTAGTAGGCACCAATATGATAAAACTTCACTATCAAGACCTTTACCTTTGTGCGATCGTCAATGTCAGGTTGAGCCCTGTTTTTTTGGGCAAGCATATTATCACAACACCGTTTTTAAATGAAGATATTTTTCCCACTTTTCTGATATTTTCTGATTACTGTTATTTCAGTGGCCAACATGTCATTCCTCCCTATGTTTTTACACTAGGCACGAATACGAGAAAAACTTCACTATGATGATCTTGACCTTAGCGAGAACCGAAAGTCTGTGAATCTGCGCTTGTCTCGGATGGAACGCTATCTTCACGGACCAACACCTGTTACCTCAATGCGGTACACTTCCAGCGAAGATTTGATATCGGCCACAAACAATGTATCTGCAGAAATTGACTCATGGAATCCAGATCTGTCTCGGGTAATACATTGTGTTCAAATCAAGCCCTAGTTTCAGAAAAAAATGCTCATTACATGGTAAATTTCTTACTCAGTCTCAGCTGGCCTGAATTTGTTAAGAAAGTTTTACTAAGTTACTAAAGCATTGAGTGCAATAACAGATACATCTATCATAAACATAAGTCATCTGTTCTTATCTTGTTCTTTCGCAAATATAATAAAAGTCTGAAAGTACAGGAAATATTGACATATTCAGCAGTCATGAGTTTGAAATAGATGTAAAACCAGTCAATTTCACCCATTTGGCAATAATCAGTTTCAAATAGATGTCAATCAGTCCGATGATATTGAAATTTGAACATTTATATATGGCCCTAAGAATTGTTTTAAAGAAAAGCACCAACTAAATGTATTATTGTGTTATTTCAGGTATTACCAGGCTCCACAGCAATATCAGTGTTGGGAGAATTGTCCCCCGGCGGTGCTTTGATGAGGGGAACCAGTCAACAACAGCTCAGTCGTAAGTGGCGGGATTTGAAGTCGGTACCCAGCTTTAATGGACTATGTCTATGAAAAAGTGATCGTTTATTGCCTTGTACTGTGGAATCACTCATTTTCGCGGAGGTCTAATTTTATCCACGCTCCTGCTATTTCGCGAATTTATGACCCCCGCCAATATTTACTGGTATTATAATTAAGCAACGCCTTGGGAGTTTACACGTTCGTTTAAATGTACATGGGTAATCGTTCATTAATACACATTTTTTGGTCACCTATATTTCAGTCAGCATTTAATTAACCACAAGATGTCAGTTTGACATGACATGATATAAATGATCTATTGTCTTGCCTAAATATGTGGCACCTATTCTTCAGAAGTGGTTCATTGTTATCAATTAACAGCCTAATCCTGTGGCGTGTCATAGGAAAACCGGGCTTAATGCATGTGCGTAAAGTGTCGTCCCGGATTAGCACTTTCCGCCTACAGTGGATTTATGTTAAGAAGAGACTTTCTTGAAACAGAAAATACCATAAAAGCAGAAAGTGCCATCCCGGATTATCCTGTGCGGACTGCACAGGCTAATCCGGGACGACACTTTACGCACATGCATTAAGACCGGTTTTCCCACGACGCCCCTCACAAATACAAGTGTTTATTGCAAAAAACATGTCAGAATAGGAACTTTCACTGGCGTTCTGCCCATTTGGGCATTTAATCGAATAATTGGCACTTTGTTTGTAAGCGCAACTGATGTTTTGTTTATTTATTTATTTATTATTTTTTAAATTGGACTTGCCCAAATGCGCGAAATTTGTACCCTGCGAATTGAAGTGATCCCACGGTAAATTGTACTCTTCTATATCAATGTGCAATACCAAGTGATCAAAATTACATTAAACTTTATACCAATGACATTTGTAATAAAAACAAATCAACAAAAATGCTTTTTAAAAAACCTAGTGGTTTTCTAACTTGAGACTTAGGGTCCATAAATACAAATGAAAATAGAAAACAGGCTAAGGATGTGTGCTATTCTGCTTTGTAAGAGTATGTGTGGAAACTATGGTTGTACACGATGCTCACAATTCAGAAAATGTTAATATACATTTTATAATGATACTATTCACAGAATATGTAAACCCTTTTCCTATTATATAATCCTTATTTTTACCTTGATGATATATCTTTATTAATATCTTAATTTCAGATTAATGTGTTATACATGTAACTTTAGCAAAACTAGTAGGAACTTTGAGCTGTTTGTAAAACAGTTATGCCCCCTCTTGGATGAAGCAGTCTTTAAAATATCAAGTTTGGTGATGATCGGATGAGAACTGTTGGACATAGGGAGCGGAAACTGCTAAAATGGCCAATTTTAGATAAATCAAGGGCCATAACTCTTCAGTTCCTGGGGTGTTTTGATAGATCATCATACTTGGCAAAGATATAATAACCTAAAAAATTGTCATCAATGTATAAATGAAATAGGTTTATCATTTGTATGTGTATTATGTAATTGGCTTGTATTTTGTAGAAATGGTGTCTGAAAATATGCAACAAGAGTTGAAACAGAACTACAATGCCTTATGTGAACTATTACGTCATTTCTGGGCATGTTTTCCCGTCTCATCAAAACTTTTAGAAGACAAGGTAAGGAGTTTTGAGTTATTTATCATTTTTATAATGTGTTTGTCTATGCATGTATTTAGGAACATGCCACATTGTAATGTTCGTAACTGACAAATGGTCATGATACAAATTGAATCATCTCAAAATCTCTAGTGCACAGGAATATGGTAGCTAAGCATTGTTAGTTTAAACCTATTTATTTTAGCTCGATTGCTTATTGAGGCGCTCTTGAGTCCATTTCCTGGGTAGAACCAGTACTTGGTGTATTTTAGAGAAAGATCATTCAAACACTCCCCAAGTAGGGATCAAACTCACGACCTCCCGGTCGCAAGGCGTAAACCATATGAGGGGTGCGTGGGAAAACCGGACTTAATGCATGTGTGTAAAGTGTCGTCCCGGATTAGCCTGAGCAGTCCGCACAGGCTAATCCAGGACGGCACTTTCCGCTTTTATGGTATTTTCTGTTTCAAGGAAGTCTCTTCTAAACATAAATCCCCTGTAGGCTGAAAGTGCCATCCTGGATTAGCCTGTGCGGACTCCACAGGCTAATCCGGGATGAAACTTTGCGCACATGCATTAAGTCCGGTTTTTCCCATGACGCGCCTCATATCCATTACATTACTGCAACTACGATGAGCATGGTTGATATGGATAACGTCATAAGCATCTAAGCTGGTAAGTTCGTGGCCACCGGGTGAAATTATAACGTAATTTTCTCTTGAATGACGCAATGTCGCTTTTTTTCGAATTCTATGCAAGTGTGAGCCGAAGAACAGTCTGACTTATGAGAGCACAAATATGCGTAAAAAACATAGTCGGTTTAATATACCATGTAAGTTAAGTTTATTGCAGATATTTTTGTTTTAAATTTATTAATTAAAAAAAATAATCAGCCCCTCGTGTTGTTAGTAATTATTTTATCAATATTCATAAAAAACCAACAACAATCAAAGGAAATAAACAAGGACAGTTGAAATTGTCATATTTATATGAAAACACGAAAATCAGTGGGAGGGCCTCTTATTATGACGACATCAAAAGTTGCCCACAAACTTACAGGAAGTTGAAAAAGATCAAGGTTGTTGTTTGATCATGTTTATTTTCAACAAAGATTACGGATTTTTCCGAATAAATATTGGCAATTGACATATAAAATAGTTAGTGAACATTTAGATTGATTTAATGTGATTTGTTTATATTAAAACAAGTGGATTTGTATGCGCATGCTCAAAGTCTGATGCTTAACACCCACACACTTAAGGGTGTAAAGGTTATACTGTGTGAAAACTAACATACAGATCTAGTAGTTTTAATTATTTTGCCAAATTACCTTAATTTGAATATATTTTCCAAAGAAATTGTGAGAATATGTTTTATTTCCAACTTATTTCTGAATGAAAAAAAGTGTTTTTTGTCTGTGTGTGTGTGTGCGTGCGTGCGTGTGTGTGTGCATGCCTGTGTGCGTGCGTGTGTGTCTGTGTGCGTGCATGCCTGTGTGCCTGCCTGTGTGTGTCTGTGTGCGTGCATGCCTGTGTGCGTGCGTGTGTGTCTGTGTGCGTGCATGCATGTGTGCCTGCCTGTGTGTGTCTGTGTGCGTGCATGCCTGTGTGCGTGCCTGTGTGCGTGCGTGTGTGTCTGTGTGTGTGCGTGCCTGTGTGCATGCGTGTGTGTCTGTGTGTGTGCGTGCCTGTGTGCATGCGTGTGTGTCTGTGTGCGTGCATGCCTGTGTGCGTGCATGCCTGTGTGCGTGCCTGTGTGCGTGCGTGTGTGTCTGTGTGTGTGCGTGCCTGTGTGCATGCGTGTGTGTCTGTGTGTGTGCGTGCCTGTGTGCGTGTGTGTGTGTCTGTGTGCGTGCATGCCTGCGTGCATGCCTGTGTGCGTGCCTGTGTGCGTGCGTGTGTGCGTGCTTTCTCTACTGCCGATGTATCTGGAGCTTCAAAGGCTTTTATTATTTCCCTTTGTCAGGTTGTGAAAATGAAGTCAACTCTCGAACGATTCCACATGGCCAAATTGAACCCGCTGAAAGACAAACTTCAGGAAAGTCACTACAGCATGGATGTAAGAATACTCATTTGTCTCCACAGCATAGTTTTGCAGACATATATGTTTAATATTACAAGATCATTAACCAAGATAAAAGTCATTTGGTTAATTATAATAATTATCAACCTGCTTTTCCAATTGTTACTGGTGAGTTATCATTAATGTGACAGTCGTATCCATTCTACTTTAAAATTTAAAAAAAAGTGACAAATCAACACTTGGTCCAAATGTGACCAAGATACACATGTATATTAATGGAAAATGTATTAGTTTAGTTTAAGCATATTTATTTCTTGTGTACACTTGGCAAATATACAAACAAACACATTCGCAATACAATAAAGATAAGAAAAGGATTGAAACGTAAGAATTAAATTCTTATATGGTTTCTTTCCTTCAGATTGTGTTTGCACGTATAAATGGCAAGGTTGTATAGAACTAACAACAAACATTTATGCCAGACAAAACACAGTTATGCCAGACTTATATACTCTTGGACGTAAAGAAATATAGTGGAATTATCATTATCGTCTAGGTTTGTATTGCCAAATAAAATAACATTGAGGTCTATGCTGCGACTTATTCTAGAAATAAAATAAGAGCACATAAAAAAGAAGTGTTAAGAAGATGATTTGATTCAATATCACCACATGAACACAGTGGAGAAGCAACGACATTTTTGGCATACAGATGTCCATTTAGCGCACTTGATTTGGTTCTTAATCGCGTGTGAAGTATTTGTAGATAACGCTTACCGACATAATAGTACGAAGGGATCTTTACTACGATTCTGTTAAGCTTGCATTTACAGTTATTCAACGAGTCGCTATTTTTTACTTCTTCTGGTAAACTATTCCATTTTCTAGTAACTGCGGGTAGAAACAAAGTAGAATAAAGAGTTGATCTAGTTTCTGATGTTCGAAGATCATTAGCGTTTCGAAGATTATACCTAGAGATAGAACCAATATGTTGAGGTACCAGATCCGTTAAATACTGCGGTGTAAGTAAATTTTGCATTTTGTAAAATAAGCTGATGTTTATCGCGTCGATCTTGCAGAGGTTCCCAATCTAGTTCATTTTCTAATTCTGATAGGGAAACTAATTTTGATGATCTGCATGCAATTCGTGCCGCTTCGTTTTGAATTTTGTCTAATTCGTGTTTTTCTGCCTGGGTACAATTATCCCATATAACATCTGAGTATTCTAGTAAGGGGCGTATAAACGATGTATAAATGTTTTCGAGCGATTTTCGATCAAGCTTGTATCGCAATTTGCGCATTATATTAATTCTACTCCATGCTTTGTCTTTTATATATTTGATATGCATGTGCCATTTACAATCGTTTGAAAGAATAACTCCGAGATGTTTATGAAAACTGACATCTGGTATTTGTGTGGAAAGCATTTTAATTTGATATTGATTCGGTTGTTGTTTTCTTGAGAAAGTTAATGTTTCTGATTTGGATGGGTTAAATAAAACATGCCATTTAAGCTCCAGTCAGATATTTTGTCGATGTCGTTTTGTAATATTGCATTTGAGGTGCTAGGGTCATCTATAATAATGTATAAGGATGTGTTGTCAGCAAAAAGGCGAATATTACTTTAGATATCGTTAACAATATCGTTTATAAAGATTAAATATAAAAGGGGACCTAATATAGAGCCCTGGGGGACACCAGCCTCAAGTGTGGCCCAGTTAGAGCATGCGCCCGGGAGCACTACGCGTTGGTGTCTTCCATTAAGGTAGTTTGCAAACCAAGAATGCAAGTTTCCGCGAATGCCAATAGCTTGGAGTAAGAGACCTTGGTGCCAGACTTTGTCAAAGGCCTTGCTGATGTCAAAAAAGACAGCTTTAACCTCTAACCCATTGTCAAGGGCTTTGCAGAACGTATCATATATATAGGTAAGTTGGTTTGTGGTAGAGTCACCTGGCAAGAACCCCAACTGAAATGAGGTAAGTATTCGGTTATTAACAAGGTGGTTATAAACATGTTTAAATACTATTTTTCAAAGACCTTTTCCATTGTATTAAGCAACGAAATTGGTCGATAGTTACTTGCTACTTTTGGATGACCCTTTTTTAAAACTGCACTGACATTAGCATCTTTCCAACAGCTTGGCATTATACATTTGTTGAGTGAGAAATTAAAGAAGTCACATAGAGGAGTAGACAGTTCAACCCGACACTCTTTTAGAATACGGTAACTTATACCATCTGGCCCTGAAGCTTTGTCAACAGAAAGTGACTTAAGAATATCATGAACATCAGTAGGTGTGATAATGAACGACTCTAGCAAATTTGCAAATGGTACATCAGTGGGCTCCGGTGCGGCATCGTTATCAATGTCAATTTTTGACTGACTTTGAAAGAATTTGTTTAGAATGTTCGCCTTTTCATAACAATCAGTTGTAGTGGAATTGTCTGCAGGATTTACGAGTGCAGGTGTTATATTATTATTAGGCTAAGTGATAAATCCTCCACCAGTCCTTAGATGAATGATTATTGTGTTTGCGTTTTTCACTTAAGCTTTCGTAATAACTCTCTTTGGCTAGTCTAATTAATGAAATGGTCTTGTTTCTTACTGTTCAAAATTTGGACCAATAATAATCAGTATTTTTGGATTTTGCATATTGGGAAGCCCATTTTCGTTTTCTTATCATACGGCGTATCTGTGTATTGAACCAGGGAGCGTCACGCGGTTTGATTTTTATTATCCTGTTTGGGATACAATGTTTAGCATTACCGATAATAGTATCGGTTGTATTAGTACAATAGGTGTTAACATCAATGCTTATAATAGTATTCCAATCAAATGTAGAAAAACTTTCATGTAACATATTGAAATTACCATCCTCGTATTTCCATACGTGACGTTCATATGCTTTCGCATTTGGCTTATTATATTTAAATAAACCATATATAGGACAGTGGTAGCGATGTTGTTGATCAAGAAAAGGTTCGCCAACACCTGATAATGCCAAGCTATCTGGGTTACTTACTAGCAATAAATGAAAAATTGATGAAGACCTTTCAGTGAAATGCGTTGGTTCGTCAATAACTTGAACAAGGCTTTACTCTTGACACCAAGAATCTAGTTTTCTGACTAATAATGGTTGGTTGTTATTCAGGTTAAAATCACCAGTTATAATGATATCAGCAATTCCGGTTTCGATTGCTAAACCAATAGAAATTTGTGTATGATGCATCTGCGTTTGGTGATCTATAAAATAACCCAAATAGGACCCACTTTTTTCTCTGAAAGTGGATTTCAATCCAAATGCATTCTAATGAATCAAATTCAAGGTCAAGTCTACGTTCGTAGTGGATAAAATCCTTAACATATACCGGTAACATAACTCCACCGTGGCTATCATGTACTCGGTCTTTGCGCTCAGGGGAATGATATGAGGGGATAAGGAGTTTGTCAGTTTCGATAGAGTTGTTAAGCCAAGTCTCATAAAAGGATAATAGGTCAAACTTCGAAAGCTCTGCCGAAAGAATGTCCATTGTGTGTCTCTGCACATTGTACTGGATAAACGAAAAGTTATTATGCATTGTCTAAAGATTGGACAGCGTGGTAGACTCAGTGACAGAGGAATTAAGAGAACTATTTGATACCGGGCCTGGGTTTGGTTCAATATCCCCGGAAAGCAACATGATTATTTTAAGCCATGTTACTAACACGACTGTTAAGAAAGCACAAATTATTCTTCGAACGAAATATACATTAGAAATGTAGCGCTCGCCTAATATAATGTGTGTATGGGGTCGTTGTATGCGCCGGAAGAGTTGGGATTGACCATTAATGTTGTGAAGAGTTGTTTCGTTTTGTACATAAAGATTAGAATTAGCACGTTAAAAGATGCGAAAAACAATCTGATTGCCGTGTGTCTTGGCAAAATATTAGGTGTATCCAGCATAACAGAGTAGAAAGAGTGAATGGGATCTTACACAATAAAATAATGTGCTTGTTTCTCGGATAACATTAATCCTAACACGATCAACAAGTCCTCCAACCTTTAGACAGTGACATAAGTAGGCAATGGAAATGAAAAAGGTTATCAAAGAATCAAGTAGAATATACTTGGTCATTGTAGACGTGACATGGTCTATCACATAATTTACAAGTGCCACAAAAATATAGGGAATGACAGTGATAGTGGACAGTACCATTGGTTAGAAGCATACATATATTTTTAAGAAATGTGAAATTAAATAAAGTTTGTGTACAGATACCAAGCACAAATTCGGTTATACAAAATCTGAATGGATACAGTAATATATTTAAAAAAATATGGGTACAATATTTGCGTAAGTTAATATTAGAAATGAGTGCATAGGTTATACAAAGTATACATAGGTACAATATTTTTATAAATTATTATTAGAAATGATTGAATAATTATAACAATAATTACAAAAACAGTAACAACAAAAACGTCAACAGCAACATCAACACCGACAACAGCAATATTATTATTACTATTATAATCACCATTATATTAGTTATTATTATTATTATTATCATCATTATTATAACCACCATTGGCATTATTATTGTTATTATCATTATTATTACAGTAATTATTGCGTATATATGAGTATAAGTATTTGCTAGGATATATGTTAAAATCGCGTAAGCTCAAAAAATATTATCGTTGTCGTCCTGAACTTACTTTCAAACGTTGTACTACTTAAGTTAGTTTGATTTATCTGAATCTAACATCTTAAAATGCAGTAAGTTATAATATAATGTGAGTTTATCTTATTGAAGATAACATCAATATCAAGTATAGTTCATAGTAAGTAAGCACTTATAGACAATACATTACTAAATAAGTTTATAATATGTACAATTTATTGCAACTTTATTGCTTGGAGAATAAATTACATTGCATTATCCGTCTGTACTATTATAAATAAGTTGGCCAATTATCAAACAAAAGCAGTTAAATTAGTTTATAGTCTATATGATAGTATACTTTTCCCAAATGCTCCAAAGGTAGTGACAAAATCTAGTCAGGTTTATTTTGTCTGGTAAAATATATTTTTCAAATAATTTATTTATAAATGTACTGTTACAAAAATATACATTCATGTAGTATGAAGTGATATTGCGATTCGTTTGTAAATCGCCACCTAGTTTGTACGATTTTGAGAATTCCCAGTTGGACAAGCCCTACAAAGGCGAAACGTAGGGCCCGCTCTTGGAAGAAAACTGTTTGGTGTTGCGAAGTTTACTAATACGTCGTAAATGTGTTACTGAAATAACAATTATTGCTGTAATATAAACGGGTCTGTATCAACAGAAAGTATATATTTTTGTTTTTCTATATCGAAAGAGACCCGAAATAAATCTATAAAAATCAGACAGTCCCTCTTAAAAACGTCGTTTTACTTTTCATCCAAATGTTCACATTTTCCCCTGCTTCAGCTGACAGCACATATGCAAGACCTCCTTTACTCAGCGTACGCCAAGTTTGAAGCATGGCAGTCAAAACGAGTGGGCCGCAAGACTTGACAGACGTCTCCTGTGCGATTAATACACATATTTAGTGCTACACATATATGCAATACTGACAGCAGTATTAGTGCTTTCTAACCTGCCATCTCAGCCAATGTCTGCAAACGGTGTGTTGTTGACATAAGTTTCTTCATATATATGAACATGCTTATGCCCCTATCAATATTTTCCCCCAGGGTTGCGGGAGCGGCAGGCAGACCTAGGGGAATTTGACAAATGTTATTTTTGGGGGTCTAATTCCCCACTCTAGAGCCAAGCATATTTGTCTAAATCCCCTCAGTGGGAGATGCTATATATCTATCAAATGGCCCTGGGCGTATATTACAGGGATCTAACTTCCGACCAAAGTCTATTTCCCCAGGACCCAGAATCATTCGGCATGTCAAATTCCTGCCTGTCGGGAATCGCTTGCAGTTTAAAGTCCCCTATATGCCGCCGCTCCCCCCCCTGGGGAAAACATTGATAGGTTAATTAGATGGCCTGTGTCCAAAAGCCCCCAAGGAATTTCAGATCAAATGCTGTAATTAGGATTCAATAATTTGTGTTTACAAAAGGGTAAATTAAGAAGCAACTGTTTAGTTTTAAGTACAATAAATTCTTTCTTACCGATTGTAATTGTTTAAATTAATTTTTACTTCA
Organism: Congeria kusceri; assembly: GCA_027627225.1. NCBI lineage: Eukaryota > Metazoa > Mollusca > Bivalvia > Myida > Dreissenidae > Congeria > Congeria kusceri. The sequence goes on along the minus strand of CM051027.1, from coordinate 53,658,546 downwards.
TATTTTACAGACTTGCATCCAGGCTTTGTTATTACTGATATATTATAATGAAAATGTATTTTTTTTTTGTCAATAGACTTTTATTTTCAGATTTTTCAATTGCATTTATGTAGCTGTAAATGAAATGAATAACAAACACGCATTTGCAGCTGACTTTTAGCCTCTACTCCTGTAAGTTCGTGGATGTTATGCATTTGAGTTCTGCACACGCGCATAGTATGCAACTGACGAAATTTAATCAACACATTTTAATTTAAATGGCTTCTTTACTGACTAGTTCAAAACAGTGAACAAGTAATAAGAAATATGTTATCTCATTGAAATATAAATGTGACCTAACAACACCGTTAACTTGCTCAAATTCCTTCAAGTTTGTGGGTAATTTTAGATGACGTCATATGGCAAGACCACGTCATTGATTTTATGTTTACATATCAAGCGATGAACTGGTTTTTATGCTGCTCAAAATCTATATTCGGATTACGTAAATTGAAACATAATAGAATGTTACCAACTATTTATAAAAATGAAAAAGTTTAAAACAGTGCATCATAAATGCAATTAACTAAAATAATGGTGTTGTTTATCATTTTAACTTAAAGTATTTGCTGTTTTAAGCCGGTAAATTCTTTGGGCCAAAATTTGCAAATAATTAAGACATGAGTCGTTGCATCATTGTATAAAAAATGACATCAGAGCATCATCTACGAATTTGTAAGAGGCCACAAACTTACCGGAATAGATGCTAATTAAGAAATAAAAATTTTTATATCTGTAAATAAACAATGATTTTGTGTTCTGATGCTTAGGTTTAATAAACGCGCATCAAAACAAAAAATCATTGTATATTTACAGATAAACAACAAAAGCGAAAATTATTTGAATTCGAACATGAACTGGCAATCTATTGTGCATTTACAATACAAACTATATTTTACAGTTACGGAAATACTTTTTCGAGTTGTTTATTGGCAATTTTTAACAATGGAAATTTTTTCTTCTTGTCTATAAAAAACTCAGCGCATGTCATGTTAGAAAATAACTTTTGTTATATGTATATTTGCTCAAACACAGCTTTTTCACCTTACAAAACAAGAGATGTTTATTGACTGCATGTATTTAAGTCTCCTTATATGACAATGCTCTGTACTGGTAAACTCCTCGGGGACGTTTTGTATTGAATTCTTGATAACTAGGACCCGTATTCACCAACCGATTCTTAGGCTTAAGACTTTACAATAACGAATATTCTTGAAACTGTTCGGCTTTAAAAAAGACTGTATGTCTGAGGTGTTCTTGGTATTTACCAACGCTAATTTTAGTTTAGTCTTTGTTTAGATTTAATAATGACATAAGCAGCATTGGAACCTGGTATTTTTTCTTGAGTCTAAGTCTATTCTTTGTTCTTAAGTCTAAGAATGGGTTGGTGAATACGGGCCCTGGGTCCATATTTATAAAGATTCTTAAGCCATTCTTAACTTAATTTAAACATATGTCAAAATTAAAATTTGTGTTTAAAACACTATGCTTTGAAACATGTGCATGACTAATGCTAATTATTAATACACTTTGAATTATATTGCAAATTATGTGTCAAAATCTTTCAGAAATGCATTACTTTGTTAGAAAATCCAATAATTAAATTTGAGAATTTTAAGATTTTTCATAAATTTCGACTTAGACTCTTTATAAATATGGGCCCAGGTCTACTTTGAAATTGCTCTACATTGATAGATGTCCTGTTTATTTCTATATGGAGGATTAGAACCACAATATTGTAAATGATGGTCAGCACAAAATGAAGTAATGCTCAATACATAATAATGCACATGGCATAATTTGACCTTAAGTGAAATGTGTGGGTTGCCCATCCTACAACCAACCCAACCCAGTGGTCACAAAGAAAGAAAATTAACATAATTTTATTTTATAAGATTTTGATGTAAGAAAATTGTTCCGAAAAGCATTTGGTGATATTTATGCAAGTTTATATATAATAAGTAGTTTTTTGTTTTTTTCAGATTTCCAAAAGTTTTATTACAAAACAGCAAAAGCACACACATGTATTACAAAAAAAATATATATATATATATGTATTTTAAACAAAATATTATAAATCCATTTCTGACCAGTTAAATTATTGTTATTTTGAATCAGATTATATTATCATTTATTATTATATAGTGTTTACCAGCTTACACTCTTCAGTGTGAGCAACAGACATGCATATATTGTAGGTAGCAGTGTTGATGAAGTTTATGAAAATATGATTATACAATGTACATATATGGCAAAGAATCCGAATTGTTGTTTTCAATACTGTTGAATTTACTATTAAAACAGTGTTAAATTTTGTAAACACATCTTTCTTGTGATTTTATCTTAAAACTGAAACATAAAAAGCAAAATCATTGTTATACAAGAATATGGATGAGAAGGGTTATAACAAAAGTTCACTACTGACTGAAGAACAGATAAAAATGAGCAAACAGATCTCTGCAGGGTAAAATCTGTGAAATTTAGAATTCTGAAACCAACAAAGAAAACATGTAAAATCAGGAAAGTTAACTAAAGTAAGAAGTCAAATTGGAAAAAAGTGACTGAAAAATTCAGAAAAGTAGTAAACAAAATGCTGCAGTGACAATTTTGGGAATTTGGGAATACTGAAAATGCAGGAAAACGAGGGGAATTTAACCTAAAAATAAATACAATCCGGAAATATTAAAATACAGTTTAACTGTGTTGATATTGGATGGCTTCTGTTCTAGCATTGTAAAAGTTAAATGATCAAGGGTACTGTATGTGTCAAGCATTTTCTCAGTTTGTATGAAGACATCCATACATTTATATATATATAATATTTGTATTTTGTACTATTATCCGTAATTTGTAATTCCACAAACGTCCTGCAGGGAAATCTGTGCCTGTCAGGTGGTTTATATCCGGAAAGCAGCCTTTTTGAAATTGATAATGCCTGTAGATTTGCTGTCGTGTTGAAATAATAATTTCTTCCACGCCTTTTGACTGTTGCTGATGGTGATGATGATGACGATGATGATGATGATGATGATGATAATGTTTTCAAAATAGTTCCTGTTTGCACAGAGTCAAGACGACTTATTCCTCAGTCATCTTTAAGTGTGTCGACACTCCATCAAAAATTCGTATCTACCCTGAAAGAAAATTAAAAAAAATAATAATAATAACTAGAGCTTTGTCACAGGAGTGGCAGCGGGCCCCGACTGATAGCATGTTTGAAGGTGAGGGTGGAAGAAAAATTTAAGTTATTAGATTGGGGTATGTCGTTGTCCGGGCGGTCGTGGTCAACGTTTGGTTTTCGCTCTCTAACTCGAGAACGAATTGATATATTTTAATGAAACTTTATACATTGATACCTTTTATCCAGACCTCGAATGGGATTGCATATGAGGTGGGTGTGGTCAAGGTCACCGTAACAAAAAATAGAGAAACAGTTTTTGCTCAATTACTCGAGAACGAATTGAGCTATGCAACTTCATACATCGATACCTTATATCAAGACCTTGCTTGGGTTGAACATGTAAGTTTTATTTTCACTCCCAAAGCATACCAATGTAGATCATACTACACTGAACAGCATTTCTAACCCGACACTTACAAAAACCGTAATAAAATGGCCATTTTTCGGTGAAAATAAACCAAAATTAGGCAACCATTAATTTACTGACATATGTATTTGTGTGTTAAATTTCATTTCATTTCTTGCGCATTGCAATATGAAATTTAACAGAATGACGCAATAACCCCAAAAATATAATTCGCAAAATGCTACTTGTACATAGAACGTTCATTTAGGCAGGAAACCAAGACACATTTTGCATAAGGAAAAGAAGGTGAGTGTAAACTATCGATTTGTTGTGTTAAGGTATCATTTCACACGAAAGCATTCAATAGAAAACTAGTTCATGTCAGCAATTCCATCTATGTCAAAGATTACCTAAAGCTTAGTGGAATATATATTAATACATGCATGTTTACATTGATAACCAGTAAGTGTAGAATATCTGAGAAACACAATAACTAATGCAATATATACATAACTTCCGAATGTGGTAGACAAATTTACATCCCCATCTTTACGCACAACCACACATTACCCTCAACAATGAAGACAAGTTTCAAGAAAGTCTTTTGGAAACTGTAGGAGGAGTTGCATTCACAAGGAATTTTCCCTGTTTATTCATTACAATAGCTCAATCTGTTATTGAGTAATTGAGAAGAAACCGTATTTCTATTTTTAGTAACGGTGACCTTGACCTTGATCCCACCCAATCCCAAGCGATGTCTTGATAAAAGGTATCTATGTATGAAGTTGAATTACAATAGCTCAATTCGTTCTCGAGTAATTGAGCGGAAACTGTTTTTCTATTTTTTGTAACGGTGACCTTGACAGTAACCACCCCCTATGTAATCCCAAGCCTGGTCTCGATATAAGGTATCTATGGATGAAGTTTCATTAAATATTTAAATTTGTTCTCAAGTTAGAGAGCTGAAACCAAAGGTTGACTCCACCTGAAAATGAAAAATTAACAAAGGGCAATAACTCCAGAATTATGAAGTGCAGAGTAATGGTTCTTGTGCACTGCACTTCTCCTTAATGAGATCTATCCACCCATGAAGTTTCAAATTAAAAGCTGACACGGTTTTGAAGTTATGAAAGAAAAACATGAAAAATGTGGACGGACGGACAGACAGGGTGATTACTATTTGCGGGGCCCTAACTAGACATGTGGCAAAGAACATGGGTGTCATACATTCCACTGGTTGTCACAAACCCCTATGCAAGTACCATACCCATGTACACAAGTTCACATGCTGTTGTATATGTTTATAAAGAGTCATCACTAGCAGTTATACTATTTGATCTACATTATCTATATGTTTATAAAGTTTCATCACTAGCAGTTATACTATTTGATCTACATTATCTATATGTTTATAAAGTTTCATCACTAGCAGTTATATTATTTGATCTACATTATCTATATGTTTATAAAGTTTCATCACTGGCAGTTATCCTATTTCATCTACATTATCTATATGTTTATAAAGTTTCATCACTAGCAGTTATACTTTTTGATCTACATTATCTATATGTTTATAAAGTTTCATCACTAGCAGTTTTACTATTTGATCTACATTTTTTGCAAAAAAAGGACCATAACTCAGCTGATGTCGGAAAAAAAGTAACCAAAATACCCAGGTGCACAAGTTTACATACAGATGAATATGTTAATTAAGTTTCGTCACTCGAGCAGTTATACATTTTTAGTTACGCGCGACACAAAAAACCGACGACGGGACGGACGGACAAGGGCAAATCTAGCCCCCCCCCCCCCCCCCCACACACACCACCCCTGAAAGTGGGGGCATAAAAACTCGTCTGACACGACATGTCAAAATGTCATTTTAATAGTTTTTCAATTTTTAATTTCAATTTTGAAAAAGTATACATATATACACAGCTGAAGTAATGTCAATGTGACATTTTTTACCCTGGTATAATTCTGCAGGAGACACCTTTTCGAGAATGTGTCCGCTTCGACAAGCAGTCGCTTGAGGTCCAGAAAATGCTTCTCATATGCGTCGAACTTGGCTGTGATTTTGTGCTGCAAGGGGCGTGCATACATGGGTTATCGTTTAACACAACCATCGTATTAATCTTCGCTTTAGCGTTGTTCATCAGGCAATAATGAACGATTTGGAGTTATGATGCGTAGGAATTGAAAACGAGGGCGTTAGCCCAAGTGGTAAAAGATACTCGCAGCAGAACAAGTCGTTGTTTATCTCCTGATAAACAACGCTAAATCGAAGATTATTTCGACTCTAACATGGTCTGACAAATCATTTTTTGCAATTACAATCGGAACTACATTTTACTATGCCTCTTTCCGCGCAAACGTTTGAACGCGCATCACCGCTGTTACCGGTGATGTCATTCATTTATACAAATTGATAGTGACGTCACTTTCTTAAAAAATGAACGAATGGCGTCAGAATCGGAACTACATTTTTGCTTTGTTTTTGGGTGGTTTTACAACGGTAAATTTGTTCTTAGTCTATAGAACAATCAGGACGTGATGTGTTAGAATAGTAGGCCTAATTAGAACAGTTAATAACTTAAGGTAGTCTACATGTACAATTCGCTGCGTTATACAATGAACAGCAATATCTGTTAAATGTGTCTGAAAATCGTAAGCTGGAATTACAATGTGTGGGGATTTTATATGTATAGTTGTATTGCAACAAGGGTTAACGTTTGTTGACAGCGCGGATGTTAAAATATAATAGCAAATGCTGACGTTGGTCAACAGCAAGTGCTGACGTTAATTTCAAGCGTCGATGTTACGTCTTTGCAACACAGCATAGTTATTAAAATACACTTGTTACCAAACAACAAGTGCTGCTTTTGATAAATTGCCGATATTACGTGTAACCAAACATATGCTGACGTTCATTGTTGCCTGTAACTACACAGCAAATGATGACGTTGATTATAACCGTCGTTGTAACGTGTAAATGTACAAAAATGCTGACGATGATTACAAGCGTCGTTGTTATTAGAGTAGTTGTTATGTGTAGCAACACTGCAAATGCTGACGTTGATAACAAGCGTCGCTGTAACGTGTAACTACACAGCTAATGCTGACGTTGATTACAAGCGTCACTGTAACGAGTAACTACACAACTAATGCTGAGGTTGATTACAAGCGTCGCTGTAACGTGTAACTACACAGCTAATGCTGACGTTGATTACAAGCGTCGCTGTAACGAGTAACAACACTGCAAATGCTGACGTTGATTACAAGCGTCGCTGTAACGTGTAACTACACAGCTAATGCTTACGTTGATTACAAGCGTCGCTGTAACGAGTAACTACACAACTTATGCTGACGTTGATTACAAGCGTCGCTGTAACGTGTAACTACACAGCTAGTGCTGACGATGATTACAAGCGTCGCTGTAACGTGTAACTACACAGCTAGTGCTGACGTTGATTACAAGCGTCGCTGTAACGTGTAACTACACAACTAATGCTGACGTTGATTACATGCGTCGCTGTAACGTGTAACTACACAACTAATTTTGACGTTGATTACAAGCGTCGATGTAACGTGTAACTATACAACAAATGGTGACGTTGATTTAAAGCGTCGCTGTAACGCGTAACTACACAACAGCTAGGTGCTGACGATGATTAAAAGTGTCGTTGTTGTGCGTAACTGCACACAAATGCTTACGGGGATTATAAGTGTCGTTGCGCGTAACTACGCAACAAATGCCGAGCAGACATTGGTTATAAGCCCCGTTGTTGCGGGTGAACCACGTAACAAATGGTGACGTTGATTAAAAGCGTCGTTGAAAGTGTAAAATAATGCTGACGTTGATTATAAGCGTCGTTGTTGCGTGTAACCACACGGCAAATGATGACGTTGATTAAAAGCGTCGTTGTTGCGTGTTACTACACAACAAATGCTGACGTTGTTATAAGCGTCATTATAACGTGTAACTACACAAAAAATGTTGACGTTGGTTATAGCGTTTTTGTTGCGCCTAACTACACACCTAACGCTGACGTTGATTAAAACAACAAATTCTGATCTTGCTTATGCGCGTCGTTGTAACGTATAACGGCACACCTAATGCTGATGTTGATTATAAGCGTCGTTGTAACGTGTAACTGCGCAACAAATGGTGACGTTGATTATAAGCGTCGTTAATTGTAACGTATCACTGCACAACAAACGGTGACGTTGATTATAAATTTATAAGCATCGTTGTAACTTGTAACTGCACATCTTATTGGCGACGTTGATTATAAGCGTCGTTTAAACTTGTAACTGCACAACAAATGGTGACGTTGATTATAAGCGTCGTTGTAATTTGTAACTGCACAACAAATGGTGTCCTTGATTATAAGCGTCGTTTAAATTGTAACTGCACAACTAATGCTGATGTTTATTTTAAGCGTCGTTGTAATTTGTAACTGTACAACAAATGGTGTCCTTGATTATAAGCGTCGTTTAAATTGTAACTGCACAACAAATGATGATGTTGAGTATACGCGTCGTTGTAACTTGTAAATGCACACCTAATGCTGATTTTGATTATACGCGTCGATGTAACGTATAACTGCACAGCTAATGATGATGTTGATTTCTAAGCGTCGTTGTAACGTGTAACTGCACACCTAATGCTGATGTTGATTATAAGCGTCGTTTCAACTTGTAACTGCACAACAAATGCTGATGTTGATTATAAGCGTCGATGTAACGTAAAACTGCACACGTAATGGTAACGTTGGTTATAAGCGTCGCTGTAACGTGTAACTGCACAACTTTTTGCGTCGTTGTAACGTGTAACTGCACACCTAATGCTGATGTTGATTATAAGCGTCGTTTCAACTTGTAACTGTACAACAAATGCTGATGTTGATTATAAGCGTCGATGTAACGTAAAACTGCACACCTAATGGTGACGTTGGTTATAAGCGTCGCTGTAACGTGTAACTGCACAATGGTGACGTTGATTATAAGCGTCCTTGTAACGTGTAACTGCACAACTTAATGGTGACGTTAATTATAAGCGTCGTTGTAACGTGTAACTGCTCAACAAATGGTAACGTTGATTATAAGCGTCGTTGTAACGTGTAACTGCACAACACAATGGTGACGTTGAGTATAAGAATCGTTGTAACGTGTAACATCACAACTTAATGGTAAAGTTGATTATAATCCTCGCTGTAACGTGTAACTGAACAACTAAATGGTGACGTTGATTATAAGCGTCATTGTAACGTGTAACTGCACAACTTAATGATCACGTTGATTATAAGCGTCGTTGTAACGTGTAACTTCACAACAAATGCTGACGTTGATTTTAGGTCACAATATACTAAAAGATTTCCTTAACAAATTCAATGTAAAAGCAATAAATTCAACAAAAAATAAACTCAACATTTTGCGCGTAGAGACCCTCATAACCATACCTTTTCTTAAAGAGCATTCCGAGCCGAATTGATTTAGACAATAAAAAAGATAGGTCATGTGATATGTAAGAAAGAACTCGACGCGAATCAAAGTTCACTGTTTTACGGCCATCTTTTTACCGGCTACTCTCCAGTTGAAGGTATACTGCCAACTGTCAAAGTCTCGTCATGTAGTCTCCAACCTTCAAGCGAAACAGTGAATTTTTAGCACACAACAATGTTTTTCCTACCACACGTACAAAGAAATATTCAAAAATAAAGTCATGGCAAGTGACTATACAGAAAATTGGGTCTTCAAGTAAATGGTGTTGATTTATTTAGAGAGTATAGCATTGCACACCTGAAATATTTAGTATACTGTAACCTATAAGAGAAATTTGTTCTCATTAAAATTAGTTTTTCTTGCATATAATTATCTTCCCGTGCATATTGCACCAATATATTAAGTTTGGCTTGTATATCTGTCCATTTGGCCATTTTATTTCATATTTTCAAACACAGGTGATTTTGGTCGGAAGCCGGTGATTTCAAGCGTCTTGAAGCTTAAATGTCCCTCTAACAATTAAAGCTGATATTTGCAATATTTGTGACAAAATACCCAAACAAACCAAACAAACATGTATGGGGGGCTTATGTGGGGTGAGGAGAGAATGACTTTGTTAGATATTTTTACTCTAAGCCATTTTGATAATGTATTTTTTGTGTATTTTTAAAAAAAAATCACCCCAAAAATGTAAATTTAATAGAAAAACAATTCCAATTTCATCCAAGACAATTAACAAATTAGTCAAAATGGGAGATCAAAGATACTTTGAAGTGTAGAAATCAATCAGCTTCCAGTAATTGCTTGTTTCAAACCAATAAAGTGTAAAATCTTTAAAGCACCTTGTTTGTCGCAGCCTCTTTAATTACAGGCCACCAATTATATATTCTAGTATATAATGTCATGAGTGCCTTTAAACTGCAGCAGGTGGTCAATTTGCATTGCCTGCTCACATTTAGAGGTTTAAGGGAATACAAAATTGCATATTTTGGGCACAAAATAAGTACTTTGACTTTTTTTAAGGTGGCAATCTGGTCAAAATGGGGTTCATAACCAAGCAAAAGAAAAAGTTGCTCAATGTTGGGTTTAAACGAGGTGGGACTAGTCCGGTGAAGGGGAAAAAACATAATTATGAAAGAAGGTCAAATTCCAACACAACCTATGTAAGGTTAGAAAGGTCATCCTTTGAAGCACGGGTAGCTTACAATGACAAGGTTCTTACTTTTCGGGATGTAGACGGCTCTCAAACCCCAGCTAAGCCCTTGCGTCCGAGAGCGAACAAGATTCGCTATGTAGACCTGTTACGGGTTCCTGCTCCATCAAAAGTCCATCCCGACTTACTTACGAACAAGGTCTATGTCCCCGCCCTACTCCAGTCTATGATGTCCTCTGAAAATAGAAAGCATAGGTTAAGAAGTGATAAATGTAGGGGCGACTTGGTAATTGACGGCAGTGCTTCCATAAAGTGGGGCTTAGGCTGGGAGGAAAGGTTAAAATGTACAAGATGCAGATATGTAGGCAAGCATTATAAGCTTTACAATGAGGTTCCATCAAGTACCAGGGGCAGAAAGGCAGCTCAGATCAATGTAGGCTTCCAAATAGGTGTTGCAAGTACTTCTATTGGGAACACAGGTTCCCGCAGAATTCTCAACACAACCAATATCATTGCTCCCTCTCCACTTGCTATGCAAAAACAAGCAAATAAGGTCAATACTGCCCTTAAATCCCTAAATGAGAGAAGCATGTACCAGATTAGAGAAAACTTAGTTGCTGAAAATGCCAAAATTGGTCAAAAAGATCCCTCTAAGGTAAATGTTGAAGGGGACACTTGCTACAACAATCCAATTTTTAACTCTGACGCGACACCCTTTCAAGCCGGAACTATTGCCATAAGCACTATGTGTGAAAACAATACCAGAAACAAGCAAATTGTAGGGGTACAAGTAGCAAATAAACTATGCAGGACTGCATCAATGCTTAGGAATAAGGGTAAACCTGTTCAGTGCCCCAATCATAGGGGGCATTGTTCTGCAAATGTTTCAGAGAGGGAACCAATAGGTGATGAAGGCAAATGGAATAGGTTGTTAGGTGACCAGATCTCTAAGGACATCAAAATAGCAAATTTCACTTGTGATGGGGACAGTAGGGCATTCCAAGGTGTTCGTAACTCTCACGGTCACAATGTGGGTCATCTTAAGGATCTGAGGCACCTAGGCAACTCGCTGAAGCGCGAGCTCAACAAAGCGCCTTGCTCAAGGGTCATTCCAAGTCTAATATCAGGAGTCGGTTCGCTCTCTCGGTCAAAGCTAGGTGTATGGCTGAGCTTAAAGCTGCCCACAATAAACACCAGGGTGACATCAAGGTTCTAAAGAAGGTCATGGTTGATGTAATCGCAACCATTGTTCTATGCTTCAGTGGTTACTGCGGTACTCATTGTGCAAAGTACAGTTATGTCTGTGCTGGTACAAATAGGCAAGCTAAGAATTTCATGCCAGACAATGTCAAGGTTAAAATGGTTGACAGTGACCAACAAGTCCTTAAAAAATGCATTGAAATGGTTTTAGGTCCAGCTGCTCTTGACGCTACCAAACTTTTAACCACAACCCAAAAAAGTGAAGCAGTAAACAGGTCGTACCAAGCTGTCAATCCTAAAACTGTGACTTTCTCACGCAACTGTGTAGGTCGAATTCACGGGCAGGTTCACAAATTAAACAATGGCTATGCTGACTCTGTAATTGCAAAAACCACTGAACTAAATGCTAACCTTACCCAGGGGTCAAAGATTATTAAGCAGATAGCATATGAGGACCGCAACGACCTTAACCGAAAGCAAACATCCGCTACCAACAAAGCACGAGCTTTACGTGCCAGGACGCGGAATTATCGATACAAACTGCATGAGGAATTACACTACGGCAAGGGCATGAGTGACCCCAAACCTGATTATGACAGTCTTCCACACCTTAAGCATCATAAATATGCTTAGTTGATTGTGTACCTGATAATAAATTGTTATTATTACCTGTTTTGGCATAAGAGACCTCTAACAAGTGGCCCTCGCGTCAGCATCAGGCGTTCCTCTACCTGAAAAAGGCAAAAATACCCAATAGAAATAGATATAAAATGAAAAAAAACATGCATTTATGTATTTTAAGTGTATTTCTATGAATAAAAGGAAGTGATAAAGCTTGTTGTATTCATGTTTTTACCAAATATGCAGGCTGGCTCAGTTCCATGCCCGCTGCACTGTCCGAACTGTAAACATGTCCGCCGTTCCATGTTGGTGGAATGGGGCTCTATGTTTAAATGTTCAGGCTTAACACACAAGCTATTGTTGCATAAGTGGCTCACAGAGTCCCTGGCGTTCAATTCTGACTTCATGTAGCACATTAACGCTACGCGGTGAACCAAGTATGTCTCTGATTTTATGTCCGAAGGCAATTTTGCCCTCATTCGGCCATAATAGGGTAAGGAACTATTTGAAATACAACCATTCCAGATCAAACAATCTGAATTGATGCATTTAATGCACTTATTTTCTACTCTTTTGCTCAGAAATGACCAAAAATCTGCTTTCTCATCCATATTTTGCACTTGCAGACGATATTTTATTTTAACCCAAAGTCAGTTTTATAAGAGAAATTTGTTCTCATTAAAATTAGTTTTTCTTGCATATAATTATCTTCCCATGCATATTGCACCAATATATTAAGTTTGGCTTGTATATCTGTCCATTTGGCCATTTTATTTCATATTTTCAAACACAGGTGATTTTGGTCGGAAGCCGGTGATTTCAAGCGTCTTGAAGCTTAAATGTCCCTCTAATAATTAAAGCTGATATTTGCAATATTTGTGACAAAATACCCAAACAAACCAAACAAACATGTATGGGGGGCTTATGTGGGGTGAGGAGAGAATGACTTTGTTAGATATTTTTACTCTAAGCCATTTTGATAATGTATTTTTTGTGTATTTAAAAAAAAAAATCACCCCAAAAATGTAAATTTAATAGAAAAACAATTCCAATTTCATCCAAGACAATTAACAAATTAGTCAAAATGGGAGATCAAAGATACTTTGAAGTGTAGAAATCAATCAGCTTCCAGTAATTGCTTGTTTCAAACCAATAAAGTGTAAAATCTTTAAAGCACCTTGTTTGTCGCAGCCTCTAATTACAGGCCACCAATTATATATTCTAGTATATAATGTCATGAGTGCCTTTAAACTGCAGCAGGTGGTCAATTTGCATTGCCTGCTCACATTTAGAGGTTTAAGGGAATACAAAATTGCATATTTTGGGCACAAAATAAGTACTTTGACTTTTTTTAAGGTGGCAATCTGGTCAAAATGGGGTTCATAACCAAGCAAAAGAAAAAGTTGCTCAATGTTGGGTTTAAACGAGGTGGGACTAGTCCGGTGAAGGGGAAAAAACATAATTATGAAAGAAGGTCAAATTCCAACACAACCTATGTAAGGTTAGAAAGGTCATCCTTTGAAGCACGGGTAGCTTACAATGACAAGGTTCTTACTTTTCGGGATGTAGACGGCTCTCAAACCCCAGCTAAGCCCTTGCGTCCGAGAGCGAACAAGATTCGCTATGTAGACCTGTTACGGGTTCCTGCTCCATCAAAAGTCCATCCCGACTTACTTACGAACAAGGTCTATGTCCCCGCCCTACTCCAGTCTATGATGTCCTCTGAAAATAGAAAGCATAGGTTAAGAAGTGATAAATGTAGGGGCGACTTGGTAATTGACGGCAGTGCTTCCATAAAGTGGGGCTTAGGCTGGGAGGAAAGGTTAAAATGTACAAGATGCAGATATGTAGGCAAGCATTATAAGCTTTACAATGAGGTTCCATCAAGTACCAGGGGCAGAAAGGCAGCTCAGATCAATGTAGGCTTCCAAATAGGTGTTGCAAGTACTTCTATTGGGAACACAGGTTCCCGCAGAATTCTCAACACAACCAATATCATTGCTCCCTCTCCACTTGCTATGCAAAAACAAGCAAATAAGGTCAATACTGCCCTTAAATCCCTAAATGAGAGAAGCATGTACCAGATTAGAGAAAACTTAGTTGCTGAAAATGCCAAAATTGGTCACAAAGATCCCTCTAAGGTAAATGTTGAAGGGGACACTTGCTACAACAATCCAATTTTTAACTCTGACGCGACACCCTTTCAAGCCGGAACTATTGCCATAAGCACTATGTGTGAAAACAATACCAGAAACAAGCAAATTGTAGGGGTACAAGTAGCAAATAAACTATGCAGGACTGCATCAATGCTTAGGAATAAGGGTAAACCTGTTCAGTGCCCCAATCATAGGGGGCATTGTTCTGCAAATGTTTCAGAGAGGGAACCAATAGGTGATGAAGGCAAATGGAATAGGTTGTTAGGTGACCAGATCTCTAAGGACATCAAAATAGCAAATTTCACTTGTGATGGGGACAGTAGGGCATTCCAAGGTGTTCGTAACTCTCACGGTCACAATGTGGGTCATCTTAAGGATCTGAGGCACCTAGGCAACTCGCTGAAGCGCGAGCTCAACAAAGCGCCTTTCTCAAAGGGCATGCTCAAGGGTCATTCCAAGTCTAATATCAGGAGTCGGTTCGCTCTCTCGGTCAAAGCTAGGTGTATGGCTGAGCTTAAAGCTGCCCACAATAAACACCAGGGTGACATCAAGGTTCTAAAGAAGGTCATGGTTGATGTAATCGCAACCATTGTTCTATGCTTCAGTGGTTACTGCGGTACTCATTGTGCAAAGTACAGTTATGTCTGTGCTGGTACAAATAGGCAAGCTAAGAATTTCATGCCAGACAATGTCAAGGTTAAAATGGTTGACAGTGACCAACAAGTCCTTAAAAAATGCATTGAAATGGTTTTAGGTCCAGCTGCTCTTGACGCTACCAAACTTTTAACCACAACCCAAAAAAGTGAAGCAGTAAACAGGTCGTACCAAGCTGTCAATCCTAAAACTGTGACTTTCTCACGCAACTGTGTAGGTCGAATTCACGGGCAGGTTCACAAATTAAACAATGGCTATGCTGACTCTGTAATTGCAAAAACCACTGAACTAAATGCTAACCTTACCCAGGGGTCAAAGATTATTAAGCAGATAGCATATGAGGACCGCAACGACCTTAACCGAAAGCAAACATCCGCTACCAACAAAGCACGAGCTTTACGTGCCAGGACGCGGAATTATCGATACAAACTGCATGAGGAATTACACTACGGCAAGGGCATGAGTGACCCCAAACCTGATTATGACAGACTTCCACACCTTAAGCATCATAAATATGCTTAGTTGATTGTGTACCTGATAATAAATTGTTATTATTACCTGTTTTGGCATAAGAGACCTCTAACAAGTGGCCCTCGCGTCAGCATCAGGCGTTCCTCTACCTGAAAAAGGCAAAAATACCCAATAGAAATAGATATAAAATGAAAAAAACATGCATTTATGTATTTTAAGTGTATTTCTATGAATAAAAGGAAGTGATAAAGCTTGTTGTATTCATGTTTTTACCAAATATGCAGGCTGGCTCAGTTCCATGCCCGCTGCACTGTCCGAACTGTAAACATGTCCGCCGTTCCATGTTGGTGGAATGGGGCTCTATGTTTAAATGTTCAGGCTTAACACACAAGCTATTGTTGCATAAGTGGTTCACAGAGTCCCTGGCGTTCAATTCTGACTTCATGTAGCACATTAACGCTACACGGTGAACCAAGTATGTCTCTGATTTTATGTCCGAAGGCAATTTTGCCCTCATTCGGCCATAATAGGGTAAGGAACTATTTGAAATACAACCATTCCAGATCAAACAATCTGAATTGATGCATTTAATGCACTTATTTTCTACTCTTTTGCTCAGAAATGACCAAAAATCTGCTTTCTCATCCATATTTTGCACTTGCAGACGATATTTTATTTTAACCCAAAGTCAGTTTATATAAGAGAAATTTGTTCTCATTAAAATTAGTTTTTCTTGCATATAATTATCTTCCCGTGCATATTGCACCAATATATTAAGTTTGGCTTGTATATCTGTCCATTTGGCCATTTTATTTCATATTTTCAAACACAGGTGATTTTGGTCGGAAGCCGGTGATTTCAAGCGTCTTGAAGCTTAAATGTCCCTCTAACAATTAAAGCTGATATTTGCAATATTTGTGACAAAATACCCAAACAAACCAAACAAACATGTATGGGGGGCTTATGTGGGGTGAGGAGAGAATGACTTTGTTAGATATTTTTACTCTAAGCCATTTTGATAATGTATTTTTTGTGTATTTTTAAAAAAAAATCACCCCAAAAATGTAAATTTAATAGAAAAACAATTCCAATTTCATCCAAGACAATTAACAAATTAGTCAAAATGGGAGATCAAAGATACTTTAAAGTGTAGAAATCAATCAGCTTCCAGTAATTGCTTGTTTCAAACCAATAAAGTGTAAAATCTTTAAAGCACCTTGTTTGTCGCAGCCTCTTTAATTACAGGCCACCAATTATATATTCTAGTATATAATGTCATGAGTGCCTTTAAACTGCAGCAGGTGGTCAATTTGCATTGCCTGCTCACATTTAGAGGTTTAAGGGAATACAAAATTGCATATTTTGGGCACAAAATAAGTACTTTGACTTTTTTAAGGTGGCAATCTGGTCAAAATGGGGTTCATAACCAAGCAAAAGAAAAAGTTGCTCAATGTTGGGTTTAAACGAGGTGGGACTAGTCCGGTGAAGGGGAAAAAACATAATTATGAAAGAAGGTCAAATTCCAACACAACCTATGTAAGGTTAGAAAGGTCATCCTTTGAAGCACGGGTAGCTTACAATGACAAGGTTCTTACTTTTCGGGATGTAGACGGCTCTCAAACCCCAGCTAAGCCCTTGCGTCCGAGAGCGAACAAGATTCGCTATGTAGACCTGTTACGGGTTCCTGCTCCATCAAAAGTCCATCCCGACTTACTTACGAACAAGGTCTATGTCCCCGCCCTACTCCAGTCTATGATGTCCTCTGAAAATAGAAAGCATAGGTTAAGAAGTGATAAATGTAGGGGCGACTTGGTAATTGACGGCAGTGCTTCCATAAAGTGGGGCTTAGGCTGGGAGGAAAGGTTAAAATGTACAAGATGCAGATATGTAGGCAAGCATTATAAGCTTTACAATGAGGTTCCATCAAGTACCAGGGGCAGAAAGGCAGCTCAGATCAATGTAGGCTTCCAAATAGGTGTTGCAAGTACTTCTATTGGGAGCACAGGTTCCCGCAGAATTCTCAACACAACCAATATCATTGCTCCCTCTCCACTTGCTATGCAAAAACAAGCAAATAAGGTCAATACTGCCCTTAAATCCCTAAATGAGAGAAGCATGTACCAGATTAGAGAAAACTTAGTTGCTGAAAATGCCAAAATTGGTCAAAAAGATCCCTCTAAGGTAAATGTTGAAGGGGACACTTGCTACAACAATCCAATTTTTAACTCTGACGCGACACCCTTTCAAGCCGGAACTATTGCCATAAGCACTATGTGTGAAAACAATACCAGAAACAAGCAAATTGTAGGGGTACAAGTAGCAAATAAACTATGCAGGACTGCATCAATGCTTAGGAATAAGGGTAAACCTGTTCAGTGCCCCAATCATAGGGGGCATTGTTCTGCAAATGTTTCAGAGAGGGAACCAATAGGTGATGAAGGCAAATGGAATAGGTTGTTAGGTGACCAGATCTCTAAGGACATCAAAATAGCAAATTTCACTTGTGATGGGGACAGTAGGGCATTCCAAGGTGTTCGTAACTCTCACGGTCACAATGTGGGTCATCTTAAGGATCTGAGGCACCTAGGCAACTCGCTGAAGCGCGAGCTCAACAAAGCGCCTTTCTCAAAGGGCATGCTCAAGGGTCATTCCAAGTCTAATATCAGGAGTCGGTTCGCTCTCTCGGTCAAAGCTAGGTGTATGGCTGAGCTTAAAGCTGCCCACAATAAACACCAGGGTGACATCAAGGTTCTAAAGAAGGTCATGGTTGATGTAATCGCAACCATTGTTCTATGCTTCAGTGGTTACTGCGGTACTCATTGTGCAAAGTACAGTTATGTCTGTGCTGGTACAAATAGGCAAGCTAAGAATTTCATGCCAGACAATGTCAAGGTTAAAATGGTTGACAGTGACCAACAAGTCCTTAAAAAATGCATTGAAATGGTTTTAGGTCCAGCTGCTCTTGACGCTACCAAACTTTTAACCACAACCCAAAAAAGTGAAGCAGTAAACAGGTCGTACCAAGCTGTCAATCCTAAAACTGTGACTTTCTCACGCAACTGTGTAGGTCGAATTCACGGGCAGGTTCACAAATTAAACAATGGCTATGCTGACTCTGTAATTGCAAAAACCACTGAACTAAATGCTAACCTTACCCAGGGGTCAAAGATTATTAAGCAGATAGCATATGAGGACCGCAACGACCTTAACCGAAAGCAAACATCCGCTACCAACAAAGCACGAGCTTTACGTGCCAGGACGCGGAATTATCGATACAAACTGCATGAGGAATTACACTACGGCAAGGGCATGAGTGACCCCAAACCTGATTATGACAGTCTTCCACACCTTAAGCATCATAAATATGCTTAGTTGATTGTGTACCTGATAATAAATTGTTATTATTACCTGTTTTGGCATAAGAGACCTCTAACAAGTGGCCCTCGCGTCAGCATCAGGCGTTCCTCTACCTGAAAAAGGCAAAAATACCCAATAGAAATAGATATAAAATGAAAAAAAACATGCATTTATGTATTTTAAGTGTATTTCTATGAATAAAAGGAAGTGATAAAGCTTGTTGTATTCATGTTTTTACCAAATATGCAGGCTGGCTCAGTTCCATGCCCGCTGCACTGTCCGAACTGTAAACATGTCCGCCGTTCCATGTTGGTGGAATGGGGCTCTATGTTTAAATGTTCAGGCTTAACACACAAGCTATTGTTGCATAAGTGGCTCACAGAGTCCCTGGCGTTCAATTCTGACTTCATGTAGCACATTAACGCTCCGCGGTGAACCAAGTATGTCTCTGATTTTATGTCCGAAGGCAATTTTGCCCTCATTCGGCCATAATAGGGTAAGGAACTATTTGAAATACAACCATTCCAGATCAAACAATCTGAATTGATGCATTTAATGCACTTATTTTCTACTCTTTTGCTCAGAAATGACCAAAAATCTGCTTTCTCATCCATATTTTGCACTTGCAGACGATATTTTATTTTAACCCAAAGTCAGTTTAGGTCACAATATACTAAAAGATTTCCTTAACAAATTCAATGTAAAAGCAATAAATTCAACAAAAAATAAACTCAACATTTTGCGCGTAGAGACCCTCATAACCATACCTTTTCTTAAAGAGCATTCCGAGCCGAATTGATTTAGACAATAAAAAAGATAGGTCATGTGATATGTAAGAAAGAACTCGACGCGAATCAAAGTTCACTATTTTACGGCCATCTTTTTACCGGCTACTCTCCAGTTGAAGGTATACTGCCAACTGTCAAAGTCTCGTCATGTAGTCTCCAACCTTCAAGCGAAACAGTGAATTTTTAGCACACAACAATGTTTTTCCTACCACACGTGCAAAGAAATATTCAAAAATAAAGTCATGGCAAGTGACTATACAGAAAATTGGGTCTTCAAATAAATGGTGTTGATTTATTTAGAGAGTATAGCATTGCACACCTGAAATATTTAGTATACTGTAACCTATAAGAGAAATTTGTTCTCATTAAAATTAGTTTTTCTTGCATATAATTATCTTCCCGTGCATATTGCACCAATATATTAAGTTTGGCTTGTATATCTGTCCATTTGGCCATTTTATTTCATATTTTCAAACACAGGTGATTTTGGTCGGAAGCCGGTGATTTCAAGCGTCTTGAAGCTTAAATGTCCCTCTAACAATTAAAGCTGATATTTGCAATATTTGTGACAAAATACCCAAACAAACCAAACAAACATGTATGGGGGGCTTATGTGGGGTGAGGAGAGAATGACTTTGTTAGATATTTTTACTCTAAGCCATTTTGATAATGTATTTTTTGTGTATTTTTAAAAAAAAATCACCCCAAAAATGTAAATTTAATAGAAAAACAATTCCAATTTCATCCAAGACAATTAACAAATTAGTCAAAATGGGAGATCAAAGATACTTTGAAGTGTAGAAATCAATCAGCTTCCAGTAATTGCTTGTTTCAAACCAATAAAGTGTAAAATCTTTAAAGCACCTTGTTTGTCGCAGCCTCTTTAATTACAGGCCACCAATTATATATTCTAGTATATAATGTCATGAGTGCCTTTAAACTGCAGCAGGTGGTCAATTTGCATTGCCTGCTCACATTTAGAGGTTTAAGGGAATACAAAATTGCATATTTTGGGCACAAAATAAGTACTTTGACTTTTTTTAAGGTGGCAATCTGGTCAAAATGGGGTTCATAACCAAGCAAAAGAAAAAGTTGCTCAATGTTGGGTTTAAACGAGGTGGGACTAGTCCGGTGAAGGGGAAAAAACATAATTATGAAAGAAGGTCAAATTCCAACACAACCTATGTAAGGTTAGAAAGGTCATCCTTTGAAGCACGGGTAGCTTACAATGACAAGGTTCTTACTTTTCGGGATGTAGACGGCTCTCAAACCCCAGCTAAGCCCTTGCGTCCGAGAGCGAACAAGATTCGCTATGTAGACCTGTTACGGGTTCCTGCTCCATCAAAAGTCCATCCCGACTTACTTACGAACAAGGTCTATGTCCCCGCCCTACTCCAGTCTATGATGTCCTCTGAAAATAGAAAGCATAGGTTAAGAAGTGATAAATGTAGGGGCGACTTGGTAATTGACGGCAGTGCTTCCATAAAGTGGGGCTTAGGCTGGGAGGAAAGGTTAAAATGTACAAGATGCAGATATGTAGGCAAGCATTATAAGCTTTACAATGAGGTTCCATCAAGTACCAGGGGCAGAAAGGCAGCTCAGATCAATGTAGGCTTCCAAATAGGTGTTGCAAGTACTTCTATTGGGAACACAGGTTCCCGCAGAATTCTCAACACAACCAATATCATTGCTCCCTCTCCACTTGCTATGCAAAAACAAGCAAATAAGGTCAATACTGCCCTTAAATCCCTAAATGAGAGAAGCATGTACCAGATTAGAGAAAACTTAGTTGCTGAAAATGCCAAAATTGGTCAAAAAGATCCCTCTAAGGTAAATGTTGAAGGGGACACTTGCTACAACAATCCAAGTTTTAACTCTGACGCGACACCCTTTCAAGCCGGAACTATTGCCATAAGCACTATGTGTGAAAACAATACAAGAAACAAGCAAATTGTAGGGGTACAAGTAGCAAATAAACTATGCAGGACTGCATCAATGCTTAGGAATAAGGGTAAACCTGTTCAGTGCCCCAATCATAGGGGGCATTGTTCTGCAAATGTTTCAGAGAGGGATCCAATAGGTGATGAAGGCAAATGGAATAGGTTGTTAGGTGACCAGATCTCTAAGGACATCAAAATAGCAAATTTCACTTGTGATGGGGACAGTAGGGCATTCCAAGGTGTTCGTAACTCTCACGGTCACAATGTGGGTCATCTTAAGGATCTGAGGCACCTAGGCAACTCGCTGAAGCGCGAGCTCAACAAAGCGCCTTTCTCAAAGGGCATGCTCAAGGGTCATTCCAAGTCTAATATCAGGAGTCGGTTCGCTCTCTCGGTCAAAGCTAGGTGTATGGCTGAGCTTAAAGCTGCCCACAATAAACACCAGGGTGACATCAAGGTTCTAAAGAAGGTCATGGTTGATGTAATCGCAACCATTGTTCTATGCTTCAGTGGTTACTGCGGTACTCATTGTGCAAAGTACAGTTATGTCTGTGCTGGTACAAATAGGCAAGCTAAGAATTTCATGCCAGACAATGTCAAGGTTAAAATGGTTGACAGTGACCAACAAGTCCTTAAAAAATGCATTGAAATGGTTTTAGGTCCAGCTGCTCTTGACGCTACCAAACTTTTAACCACAACCCAAAAAAGTGAAGCAGTAAACAGGTCGTACCAAGCTGTCAATCCTAAAACTGTGACTTTCTCACGCAACTGTGTAGGTCGAATTCACGGGCAGGTTCACAAATTAAACAATGGCTATGCTGACTCTGTAATTGCAAAAACCACTGAACTAAATGCTAACCTTACCCAGGGGTCAAAGATTATTAAGCAGATAGCATATGAGGACCGCAACGACCTTAACCGAAAGCAAACATCCGCTACCAACAAAGCACGAGCTTTACGTGCCAGGACGCGGAATTATCGATACAAACTGCATGAGGAATTACACTACGGCAAGGGCATGAGTGACCCCAAACCTGATTATGACAGTCTTCCACACCTTAAGCATCATAAATATGCTTAGTTGATTGTGTACCTGATAATAAATTGTCATTATTACCTGTTTTGGCATAAGAGACCTCTAACAAGTGGCCCTCGCGTCAGCATCAGGCGTTCCTCTACCTGAAAAAGGCAAAAATACCCAATAGAAATAGATATAAAATGAAAAAAAACATGCATTTATGTATTTTAAGTGTATTTCTATGAATAAAAGGAAGTGATAAAGCTTGTTGTATTCATGTTTTTACCAAATATGCAGGCTGGCTCAGTTCCATGCCCGCTGCACTGTCCGAACTGTAAACATGTCCGCCGTTCCATGTTGGTGGAATGGGGCTCTATGTTTAAATGTTCAGGCTTAACACACAAGCTATTGTTGCATAAGTGGCTCACAGAGTCCCTGGCGTTCACTTCTGACTTCATGTAGCACATTAACGCTACGCGGTGAACCAAGTATGTCTCTGATTTTATGTCCGAAGGCAATTTTGCCCTCATTCGGCCATAATAGGGTAAGGAACTATTTGAAATACAACCATTCCAGATCAAACAATCTGAATTGATGCATTTAATGCACTTATTTTCTACTCTTTTGCTCAGAAATGACCAAAAATCTGCTTTCTCATCCATATTTTGCACTTGCAGACGATATTTTATTTTAACCCAAAGTCAGTATAAGAGAAATTTGTTCTCATTAAAATTAGTTTTTCTTGCATATAATTATCTTCCCGTGCATATTGCACCAATATATTAAGTTTGGCTTGTATATCTGTCCATTTGGCCATTTTATTTCATATTTTCAAACACAGGTGATTTTGGTCGGAAGCCGGTGATTTCAAGCGTCTTGAAGCTTAAATGTCCCTCTAACAATTAAAGCTGATATTTGCAATATTTGTGACAAAATACCCAAACAAACCAAACAAACATGTATGGGGGGCTTATGTGGGGTGAGGAGAGAATGACTTTGTTAGATATTTTTACTCTAAGCCATTTTGATAATGTATTTTTTGTGTATTTTTAAAAAAAAATCACCCCAAAAATGTAAATTTAATAGAAAAACAATTCCAATTTCATCCAAGACAATTAACAAATTAGTCAAAATGGGAGATCAAAGATACTTTGAAGTGTAGAAATCAATCAGCTTCCAGTAATTGCTTGTTTCAAACCAATAAAGTGTAAAATCTTTAAAGCACCTTGTTTGTCGCAGCCTCTTTAATTACAGGCCACCAATTATATATTCTAGTATATAATGTCATGAGTGCCTTTAAACTGCAGCAGGTGGTCAATTTGCATTGCCTGCTCACATTTAGAGGTTTAAGGGAATACAAAATTGCATATTTTGGGCACAAAATAAGTACTTTGACTTTTTTTAAGGTGGCAATCTGGTCAAAATGGGGTTCATAACCAAGCAAAAGAAAAAGTTGCTCAATGTTGGGTTTAAACGAGGTGGGACTAGTCCGGTGAAGGGGAAAAAACATAATTATGAAAGAAGGTCAAATTCCAACACAACCTATGTAAGGTTAGAAAGGTCATCCTTTGAAGCACGGGTAGCTTACAATGACAAGGTTCTTACTTTTCGGGATGTAGACGGCTCTCAAACCCCAGCTAAGCCCTTGCGTCCGAGAGCGAACAAGATTCGCTATGTAGACCTGTTACGGGTTCCTGCTCCATCAAAAGTCCATCCCGACTTACTTACGAACAAGGTCTATGTCCCCGCCCTACTCCAGTCTATGATGTCCTCTGAAAATAGAAAGCATAGGTTAAGAAGTGATAAATGTAGGGGCGACTTGGTAATTGACGGCAGTGCTTCCATAAAGTGGGGCTTAGGCTGGGAGGAAAGGTTAAAATGTACAAGATGCAGATATGTAGGCAAGCATTATAAGCTTTACAATGAGGTTCCATCAAGTACCAGGGGCAGAAAGGCAGCTCAGATCAATGTAGGCTTCCAAATAGGTGTTGCAAGTACTTCTATTGGGAACACAGGTTCCCGCAGAATTCTCAACACAACCAATATCATTGCTCCCTCTCCACTTGCTATGCAAAAACAAGCAAATAAGGTCAATACTGCCCTTAAATCCCTAAATGAGAGAAGCATGTACCAGATTAGAGAAAACTTAGTTGCTGAAAATGCCAAAATTGGTCAAAAAGATCCCTCTAAGGTAAATGTTGAAGGGGACACTTGCTACAACAATCCAAGTTTTAACTCTGACGCGACACCCTTTCAAGCCGGAACTATTGCCATAAGCACTATGTGTGAAAACAATACAAGAAACAAGCAAATTGTAGGGGTACAAGTAGCAAATAAACTATGCAGGACTGCATCAATGCTTAGGAATAAGGGTAAACCTGTTCAGTGCCCCAATCATAGGGGGCATTGTTCTGCAAATGTTTCAGAGAGGGATCCAATAGGTGATGAAGGCAAATGGAATAGGTTGTTAGGTGACCAGATCTCTAAGGACATCAAAATAGCAAATTTCACTTGTGATGGGGACAGTAGGGCATTCCAAGGTGTTCGTAACTCTCACGGTCACAATGTGGGTCATCTTAAGGATCTGAGGCACCTAGGCAACTCGCTGAAGCGCGAGCTCAACAAAGCGCCTTTCTCAAAGGGCATGCTCAAGGGTCATTCCAAGTCTAATATCAGGAGTCGGTTCGCTCTCTCGGTCAAAGCTAGGTGTATGGCTGAGCTTAAAGCTGCCCACAATAAACACCAGGGTGACATCAAGGTTCTAAAGAAGGTCATGGTTGATGTAATCGCAACCATTGTTCTATGCTTCAGTGGTTACTGCGGTACTCATTGTGCAAAGTACAGTTATGTCTGTGCTGGTACAAATAGGCAAGCTAAGAATTTCA
Organism: Congeria kusceri; assembly: GCA_027627225.1. Lineage (NCBI taxonomy): Eukaryota > Metazoa > Mollusca > Bivalvia > Myida > Dreissenidae > Congeria > Congeria kusceri. The sequence goes on along the minus strand of CM051027.1, from coordinate 53,633,232 downwards.
TGCCAGACAATGTCAAGGTTAAAATGGTTGACAGTGACCAACAAGTCCTTAAAAAATGCATTGAAATGGTTTTAGGTCCAGCTGCTCTTGACGCTACCAAACTTTTAACCACAACCCAAAAAAGTGAAGCAGTAAACAGGTCGTACCAAGCTGTCAATCCTAAAACTGTGACTTTCTCACGCAACTGTGTAGGTCGAATTCACGGGCAGGTTCACAAATTAAACAATGGCTATGCTGACTCTGTAATTGCAAAAACCACTGAACTAAATGCTAACCTTACCCAGGGGTCAAAGATTATTAAGCAGATAGCATATGAGGACCGCAACGACCTTAACCGAAAGCAAACATCCGCTACCAACAAAGCACGAGCTTTACGTGCCAGGACGCGGAATTATCGATACAAACTGCATGAGGAATTACACTACGGCAAGGGCATGAGTGACCCCAAACCTGATTATGACAGTCTTCCACACCTTAAGCATCATAAATATGCTTAGTTGATTGTGTACCTGATAATAAATTGTTATTATTACCTGTTTTGGCATAAGAGACCTCTAACAAGTGGCCCTCGCGTCAGCATCAGGCGTTCCTCTACCTGAAAAAGGCAAAAATACCCAATAGAAATAGATATAAAATGAAAAAAAAACATGCATTTATGTATTTTAAGTGTATTTCTATGAATAAAAGGAAGTGATAAAGCTTGTTGTATTCATGTTTTTACCAAATATGCAGGCTGGCTCAGTTCCATGCCCGCTGCACTGTCCGAACTGTAAACATGTCCGCCGTTCCATGTTGGTGGAATGGGGCTCTATGTTTAAATGTTCAGGCTTAACACACAAGCTATTGTTGCATAAGTGGCTCACAGAGTCCCTGGCGTTCAATTCTGACTTCATGTAGCACATTAACGCTACGCGGTGAACCAAGTATGTCTCTGATTTTATGTCCGAAGGCAATTTTGCCCTCATTCGGCCATAATAGGGTAAGGAACTATTTGAAATACAACCATTCCAGATCAAACAATCTGAATTGATGCATTTAATGCACTTATTTTCTACTCTTTTGCTCAGAAATGACCAAAAATCTGCTTTCTCATCCATATTTTGCACTTGCAGACGATATTTTATTTTAACCCAAAGTCAGTTTAGGTCACAATATACTAAAAGATTTCCTTAACAAATTCAATGTAAAAGCAATAAATTCAACAAAAAATAAACTCAACATTTTGCGCGTAGAGACCCTCATAACCATACCTTTTCTTAAAGAGCATTCCGAGCCGAATTGATTTAGACAATAAAAAAGATAGGTCATGTGATATGTAAGAAAGAACTCGACGCGAATCAAAGTTCACTGTTTTACGGCCATCTTTTTACCGGCTACTCTCCAGTTGAAGGTATACTGCCAACTGTCAAAGTCTCGTCATGTAGTCTCCAACCTTCAAGCGAAACAGTGAATTTTTAGCACACAACAATGTTTTTCCTACCACACGTACAAAGAAATATTCAAAAATAAAGTCATGGCAAGTGACTATACAGAAAATTGGGTCTTCAAATAAATGGTGTTGATTTATTTAGAGAGTATAGCATTGCACACCTGAAATATTTAGTATACTGTAACCTATAAGAGAAATTTGTTCTCATTAAAATTAGTTTTTCTTGCATATAATTATCTTCCCGTGCATATTGCACCAATATATTAAGTTTGGCTTGTATATCTGTCCATTTGGCCATTTTATTTCATATTTTCAAACACAGGTGATTTTGGTCGGAAGCCGGTGATTTCAAGCGTCTTGAAGCTTAAATGTCCCTCTAACAATTAAAGCTGATATTTGCAATATTTGTGACAAAATACCCAAACAAACCAAACAAACATGTATGGGGGGCTTATGTGGGGTGAGGAGAGAATGACTTTGTTAGATATTTTTACTCTAAGCCATTTTGATAATGTATTTTTTGTGTATTTAAAAAAAAAAATCACCCCAAAAATGTAAATTTAATAGAAAAACAATTCCAATTTCATCCAAGACAATTAACAAATTAGTCAAAATGGGAGATCAAAGATACTTTGAAGTGTAGAAATCAATCAGCTTCCAGTAATTGCTTGTTTCAAACCAATAAAGTGTAAAATCTTTAAAGCACCTTGTTTGTCGCAGCCTCTTTAATTACAGGCCACCAATTATATATTCTAGTATATAATGTCATGAGTGCCTTTAAACTGCAGCAGGTGGTCAATTTGCATTGCCTGCTCACATTTAGAGGTTTAAGGGAATACAAAATTGCATATTTTGGGCACAAAATAAGTACTTTGACTTTTTTTAAGGTGGCAATCTGGTCAAAATGGGGTTCATAACCAAGCAAAAGAAAAAGTTGCTCAATGTTGGGTTTAAACGAGGTGGGACTAGTCCGGTGAAGGGGAAAAAACATAATTATGAAAGAAGGTCAAATTCCAACACAACCTATGTAAGGTTAGAAAGGTCATCCTTTGAAGCACGGGTAGCTTACAATGACAAGGTTCTTACTTTTCGGGATGTAGACGGCTCTCAAACCCCAGCTAAGCCCTTGCGTCCGAGAGCGAACAAGATTCGCTATGTAGACCTGTTACGGGTTCCTGCTCCATCAAAAGTCCATCCCGACTTACTTACGAACAAGGTCTATGTCCCCGCCCTACTCCAGTCTATGATGTCCTCTGAAAATAGAAAGCATAGGTTAAGAAGTGATAAATGTAGGGGCGACTTGGTAATTGACGGCAGTGCTTCCATAAAGTGGGGCTTAGGCTGGGAGGAAAGGTTAAAATGTACAAGATGCAGATATGTAGGCAAGCATTATAAGCTTTACAATGAGGTTCCATCAAGTACCAGGGGCAGAAAGGCAGCTCAGATCAATGTAGGCTTCCAAATAGGTGTTGCAAGTACTTCTATTGGGAACACAGGTTCCCGCAGAATTCTCAACACAACCAATATCATTGCTCCCTCTCCACTTGCTATGCAAAAACAAGCAAATAAGGTCAATACTGCCCTTAAATCCCTAAATGAGAGAAGCATGTACCAGATTAGAGAAAACTTAGTTGCTGAAAATGCCAAAATTGGTCAAAAAGATCCCTCTAAGGTAAATGTTGAAGGGGACACTTGCTACAACAATCCAATTTTTCACTCTGACGCGACACCCTTTCAAGCCGGAACTATTGCCATAAGCACTATGTGTGAAAACAATACCAGAAACAAGCAAATTGTAGGGGTACAAGTAGCAAATAAACTATGCAGGACTGCATCAATGCTTAGGAATAAGGGTAAACCTGTTCAGTGCCCCAATCATAGGGGGCATTGTTCTGCAAATGTTTCAGAGAGGGAACCAATAGGTGATGAAGGCAAATGGAATAGGTTGTTAGGTGACCAGATCTCTAAGGACATCAAAATAGCAAATTTCACTTGTGATGGGGACAGTAGGGCATTCCAAGGTGTTCGTAACTCTCACGGTCACAATGTGGGTCATCTTAAGGATCTGAGGCACCTAGGCAACTCGCTGAAGCGCGAGCTCAACAAAGCGCCTTTCTCAAAGGGCATGCTCAAGGGTCATTCCAAGTCTAATATCAGGAGTCGGTTCGCTCTCTCGGTCAAAGCTAGGTGTATGGCTGAGCTTAAAGCTGCCCACAATAAACACCAGGGTGACATCAAGGTTCTAAAGAAGGTCATGGTTGATGTAATCGCAACCATTGTTCTATGCTTCAGTGGTTACTGCGGTACTCATTGTGCAAAGTACAGTTATGTCTGTGCTGGTACAAATAGGCAAGCTAAGAATTTCATGCCAGACAATGTCAAGGTTAAAATGGTTGACAGTAACCAACAAGTCCTTAAAAAATGCATTGAAATGGTTTTAGGTCCAGCTGCTCTTGACGCTACCAAACTTTTAACCACAACCCAAAAAAGTGAAGCAGTAAACAGGTCGTACCAAGCTGTCAATCCTAAAACTGTGACTTTCTCACGCAACTGTGTAGGTCGAATTCACGGGCAGGTTCACAAATTAAACAATGGCTATGCTGACTCTGTAATTGCAAAAACCACTGAACTAAATGCTAACCTTACCCAGGGGTCAAAGATTATTAAGCAGATAGCATATGAGGACCGCAACGACCTTAACCGAAAGCAAACATCCGCTACCAACAAAGCACGAGCTTTACGTGCCAGGACGCGGAATTATCGATACAAACTGCATGAGGAATTACACTACGGCAAGGGCATGAGTGACCCCAAACCTGATTATGACAGTCTTCCACACCTTAAGCATCATAAATATGCTTAGTTGATTGTGTACCTGATAATAAATTGTTATTATTACCTGTTTTGGCATAAGAGACCTCTAACAAGTGGCCCTCGCGTCAGCATCAGGCGTTCCTCTACCTGAAAAAGGCAAAAATACCCAATAGAAATAGATATAAAATGAAAAAAAACATGCATTTATGTATTTTAAGTGTATTTCTATGAATAAAAGGAAGTGATAAAGCTTGTTGTATTCATGTTTTTACCAAATATGCAGGCTGGCTCAGTTCCATGCCCGCTGCACTGTCCGAACTGTAAACATGTCCGCCGTTCCATGTTGGTGGAATGGGGCTCTATGTTTAAATGTTCAGGCTTAACACACAAGCTATTGTTGCATAAGTGGCTCACAGAGTCCCTGGCGTTCAATTCTGACTTCATGTAGCCCATTAACGCTACACGGTGAACCAAGTATGTCTCTGATTTTATGTCCGAAGGCAATTTTGCCCTCATTCGGCCATAATAGGGTAAGGAACTATTTGAAATACAACCATTCCAGATCAAACAATCTGAATTGATGCATTTAATGCACTTATTTTCTACTCTTTTGCTCAGAAATGACCAAAAATCTGCTTTCTCATCCATATTTTGCACTTGCAGACGATATCTTATTTTAACCCAAAGTCAGTTTAGGTCACAATATACTAAAAGATTTCCTTAACAAAAAATTCAATGTAAAAGCAATAAATTCAACAAAACATAAACTCAACATTTTGCGCGTAGAGACCCTCATAACCATACCTTTTCTTAAAGAGCATTCCGAGCCGAATTGATTTAGACAATAAAAAAGATAGGTCATGTGAAATGTAAGAAAGAACTCGACGCGAATCAAAGTTCACTGTTTTACGGCCATCTTTTTACCGGCTACTCTCCAGTTGAAGGTATACTGCCAACTGTCAAAGTCTCGTCATGTAGTCTCCAACCTTCAAGCGAAACAGTGAATTTTTAGTACACAACAATGTTTTTCCTACCACACGTACAAAGAAATATTCAAAAATAAAGTCATGGCAAGTGACTATACAGAAAATTGGGTCTTCAAATAAATGGTGTTGATTTATTTAGAGAGTATAGCATTGCACACCTGAAATATTTAGTATACTGTAACCTTATAAGCGTCGTTGTAACGTGTAACTGCACGACAAATGGTGATGTTGATTATAAGCGTCGTTGAAACGTGTAACTGCACACCTTACTCTGATGTTGATTATAAGCGTCGTTGTAAAGTGTAACTGCACAACAAATGCTGATGTTGATTATAAGCGTCGATGTAACTTGAAACTGCACACCTAATGGTGACGTTGATTATAAGCGTCGTTGTAACGTGTAACTGCACACATAATGATGACGTTGATTATAAGCGTCGTTGTAACGTGTAACTTCACAACAAATGCTGACGTTGATTATAAACGTCGTTGTAACGTGTTACTACACGTTTAATGCTGATATTGATTATAAGCGTCGTTGTAACGTGTAACTTCACAACAAATGCTGACGTTAATTATAAGCGTCGTTGTAACGTGTAACTGCACAACAAATGGTGATGTTGATTATAACGTCGTTGTAACGTGTAACTTCCCAACAAATGCTGACGTTGATTATAAGCGTCGTTATAACGTGTAACTGCACAACAAATGGTGATGTTGATTATAAGGTCGTTGTATCGTGTGACTACGCAACAAATGCTGACGTTGCTTATAATCGCAGTTGTAACGTGTAACTGCACAACAAATGGTGGTGACGTTGATTATAAGCGTCGTTGTAACGTGTAACTGCACAACGTAAATGGTGACGTTGATTGTAAGCGTCGTTGTAACGTGGTACTACGCAACAAATGCTGACGTTGCTTATAAGCGCCATTGTAACGTGTAACTGCACAACAAATGGTGATGTTGATTATAAGCGTCGTTGTAACGTGTAACTACACAACTAATGCTGACGTTGGTTATAAGCGCCGTTGTCACGCGAAACTACACTATAATTGCTGACGTTGTTATAAGCGTCATTTTTGCGCGTTACTACACAATATATATGAGAAGCGTCGTTGTTACGCGTAACTACACTTACAAATGCTGACTTTGGTTATAAGCGCCGTCGTTTTTTGCGTGTAACTACACAACAAATGCAGACGTTGGTTATAATTGTCATTTTTTTGCGTGTAACTATACTACACATGTTGACGTTGGTTATAAGCGGCATTGTTACGTGTAACTACACAAGAAATGCTCACGTTGGTTATAAGCGTCGCTGTTGAGTGTAACTGCAAAAATAATTGCGGACGTTGGTTATACGCGCCTTTGTTGCATGTAACTACAATACAAATGAAGACCTTGATTAAAAGCGTCGTTGTTGCGCGGTACTTTATAACAAATGCTGACGTTGCTTATAAGCGGCGTTGTTATATGTAACTACTAGGGATGGCAACGAATACCAAAACGCTATTCGAATATTCGAATTCAATATTCGAATAATATTCGAATATTCGTTCTTTTTTTTAAATGTCCGAGTCTTTGCATTCTATACATGGAGTGTGACGTTACTGCGTTTGTCTAATCTCTATACTAAGAACTGATTACTATCCATATTTGGCTAAATGGTACATACAATCAAATATAGTCGGCGGATAAATAAAATAATTTCCAAACAAGGACAATTTCCGTATATTCTGATTAAAACCATGTTTAACCATGATAACTTAATCATCATTATTAACTTCGTTTTACTTGCGTTGTCATGCAATTTATACTTTCACTTTCATACACTATGTACAAGTGGGCAAATAGAGATAAAAACAGTTTAAACATTAAAAGCAACGGCGGAATATATTTTCAAATTGAATTAAACGATGCACAGATTGCGTTACTTGCACCAAGTTACGTCCTACAAGGCTGTATGACGATTTTGTAAATGTTTAAGAGAAGCGTCTCATGCTCCAGTTTAATCGGGACGTTAGTTATAAGCGTCGTTGTTGTATATAACTACACTACAAATCCTGACGTTGGTTATAAGCGCCGTTGTTACGCGTTAACACACCACAAATGCTGACATTAGTTATAAGCGTCGTTGTTATATGTAATTACACTTCAAATCCTGACGTTGGTTATAAGCGCCGTTTATACACGTAACTACACCACAAATGCTGACGTTGGTTATAAGCGCCGTCGTTACGCGTAACTACACTTCAAATGCTGACGTTGGTTATAACCGTCGTTACGTGTAACTACACTACAAATGCTGACGTTGGTTATAAGCACCGTTGTTACGCGTAATTACACTTCAAATGCCGACGTTGGTTATAAGCGTCGTTACGCGTTAAGAAAACCAGGGTCCGGCCCTTTAGGGTCCACTTTTACATTAAATCACCTTGTAGTTGTGTTATTTTACTGTTTGTGTTACTTTTCGCGGGAAACAATGTGATTAATATCATAATTGACATGTGTTCTACGATTTTTAAAGAGAAACCTGTTTTTTTCGGGTAAAAAAATGAAAAAAAAGTACGGAAACCCGCCTTTTGTATCTCAAAGCACATTGAATCATGTTACTAGCAAAATATTATACGTTTTTTTTTTACATTATTGATGTCTACTGCATTAAAATAAGTCTAAATGAACCGCTCCCCACACAATCCAAGTACTGAAAACGCAAACCAGATGGTTATCATGTGTTATACTCAAATGCGTTTTTGAAGCATTTCTACTACGCTGATCGACCTCAAATTTTGAATGTGTGGTACCAGTAGGTTAATAATGATGTAGACGAGTTTTTTCACGATAGCAAAATTTTGAGTTTGCTTTAAGGTTAGATACCTGTAAATCATTGTGTATCCCTCCGTGGTCCATTCGAAAGTAGTGCCTATTACTAAAGAGTTCCTTTTCTCTTCTGATAAAAGCCATTAAGCAATCTCAGACATGCCTTTTGTGGTTATTTCTTATACCCCATGTGTGTCTGGAACAGTTTGGTGTATTTCATTGGAGGCTACCTTGAAAGATGAACTTTTATGATGTGTTTACTGTGGTATGGGGCTTTTGTCGAAATATGACTGCCGAAACCCTGTTTTCTACCGGTGTCTGCATTCAGGCGAGATGCATTTTCTTAGAATAAAACATGACATATCTTTTATTGCAATTTTTGAAATAGAAAAGATTCATCTTTAAATTGATACCATGCTTGCACAATCTGAAATAAAGAAAAGGCTAGAAAAATGCTTGGAAAGTTCGCCGTTTTATAATGGGACCCTATGGGAATTGGAATAACTGGTATCTAACCAACAAAAAGAAAATAATTGCGTTAATTTCTCCTTTTGCTTTATTTTTTCTTTATTGTTTATAGGTTACAATATACTAATTTCAATCAATAAATGTAAATCTTTGTATAAGTCCTTAAGTTCCAGTCAATGGTTAGTGTTTATGTAGAGTGTCATTAATCACAATATCCTTACATAATGTCCAAACATCTGAAACCAATCTAAAATTCTACGTGAATGATAAAAAGGTTCATCAGCCAACATGTTCTGAGTCCACTATTTTCTGAAAAAGCACGGTGGCCCATACTTTTTATGACTGTTTTAGCTTTGGTATACATTAAGCCAGGTTTGAAGAAAATCTGAGATTTGGAACTTAATGTATTCATACAGTTAGTCATAAGGTATTTTGATGTTTCAAAAGGTATAGTCGGTACATTCTCGTATTTGACCATCTCTAATGACCATTCAAATGAATTGTTTCAATAGTAAAAGCTCATAGAACATATATAATTAGCAATAACACACTTATGCAATGTATTTCCAAACAAATCAGCTCAGAAAAGATCCATTAAATATCCCCATTCTATTTGTGCAATCGATACGTTGTTTACGTACGCAATTTTAAAACGAAACATGATAAATGCTACACAGGTACCCTATTTAAAGTCCAATATTTCCCAAACTTTTTTGGGTGACACATGCTTTTTAATAATGTTTTGGTGTAAGTATACATTGATGTATGTATGTGCGAGATTTTTGAAAGATCTGTCGTTTGGAACAAAGTATATTGATGCATTTGATAAAAAAATAATGGCGTTTTTATTATCAAAATGCACCTGTATATTGCCAAACAAAACATGTTAAACATATCAGTTGAAAGAACCATAACCTTATGAAAAAAAGCTCTCCTATATACTTAAAACATTGATAAAAATCCAAACTGAAAAAAGGGCTTCGACAGGTTCCGTATTCAAAACCCATTGTTTCCGAAACAAGGCCGGTGACCCCTGTTTTAGTTTCAGAATACAATGACGCATGCTTATGGGATTTTTTAACAAAATCTGTCGTTTCGAACAAAAGATATTCGTATATTTGATTATTTATCGATGTTTTCACAGGCATATTAAATGCAGTCCGCACAGGCTAATCCAGGACGACACTTTTTGGTATTTTGTGTTTCAAGGAAGTCTCATCTAATTATAAATCCACTGTGGGCGGAAAGTGCCGTCATGGATCAGCCTGTGCGGACTACACAGGCTTGATCCGGGACGACACTTTACACACACGCATTCAGCCCGGTTTTCCCACGAAACACCTCATATAAATCCCACTACATACCACATATTTTAATGCCTTCTCACGATCATGTTTGCCAGTCTGTAAGTCCACCGAGTCCTGAAACTGACACGATAAAGCTGATACATAACCTTGCGTAATTCTTATATGACCTATTACATTCATTTCTAAATGTCTAAAATATATTTACGCGAGTGAGTGAATAAATAAGACAGAAGCGACCCGAGGTTTTATCGTACACGCTACCAAAACATATATTCTCTCTAAAAAAAAACAAGGAACTTAATTGTGTAATGCCTATTATATGTTATGTCTCATTTCATGTTGCACATACAACTGTGACCCTTGATTGTTCTTTTTGTATTTGTTGCTGTGTTTGTGTTGTTGTTAACCCCATGGTCACTCAATTAGCGTTTCTTTAACTGCTGATGCAGATGACGTTTTATTGTCTTACAACAGCTCAGGAACTTGACGTATCAATTAAATTTATTACTTTTAAACTTAGTATTTAGTCCATTGAATTGGGATTGGGAAAGAGAACGTTCAATGAGGATATACTTAACCCTTTTGTTTATTTTAATAACCATTAACAAAGTCATACATAAAATAACACTCCTATTGCCATGCTTGTTTTAAAAACAATATTAAATTTTATCATCCACTCAAACGGTAATGGCCACAAAGAACACCTTCATCAGACTTTCAAAGACAAAATAAAAATGTAACCGAACCTGATATATGACACAAGACCAGGCAGTAACCTGTTTTCCTATTTATCATACCACGTTTTTCTTAAAATTACACCAAACGAGCTGATTTTTTTTACATATATTTAAAAACTAAGAGCCGCGCTGATTTTTCTGAGCCGGCCTTTACACGTTCACGTACAGGTAGTTACGGATTTCTAAAAATTGATTGGATAATACCTTATTATTGACATTTCGTAAAGATAAATGAGCTGTTTTCAATACGAATACAAACATTACACACATGTCTATTCATATAATATTGGAAACGCAAACTAAAATGGATTACAACGGTCAATTTCATCGGAGAACACGCATCGACGAATTGTTTTGAGACGCCATTTGCATGATTTTGGAGTTGTGTATTGAAATTGACATTTTAAAGATCGTTTCAATAATGACTATAGCGTGTTCAATTTTTGGTCAAAACATGTTTGAGACTCAACATAAACTGATTCTGTGTAGTGACTTTTAGTTCATTTATTTAAAATGTATTGAAATAACTGTGTATGGATGATTTATTGTTCCATTGATGATGTCATACCACTACCAAAATGCGGGTTTATGTGAATATTTAAAAAATAACGTTTTGCGATTTATGACGATTAAAAATAATAAACTATATATGTTCTTGGTATCAAATTGTTTGTTTTGTTAAATCTGATTCATTTTTACTGAAAATGTTGACTTTAGAAGAGGATTTCGAGTAATATGACGTACCTCCAAACATTGACTGATATAGGGTAAACTAATCTTGAGTCGGACACGATCAAGAGTCGGTAATTTTTGACACCGCTTTTTTGCCGACGATATCCTCTTCCGTATGAAAACAAGTGTAATTTAACCGAAATAAACTTGTCAACTAATCAGATCAATCGTTTTATTTGTTGTGACGTCTTTTCAGGTATTCCTAATTGCCGTTGCTATAAATAGCTTCAAGAGCGCTTCATTGTAAATTGAAACCGCTAGAAAAGGTAGAGTTGTCTGCTTTTGGAATGGACTAATGTTGATAAAGCTCTACTAAACTATTTAAAGTTTGCCGTTATTCTACAGATTAATAACAAATCTGTGTACTAAGTATGCGTTTAATCGTTGTTTCACTGAGTATTTCTGAAAAAATATCCGCCTAACTATGCACCGCACTAGATATAAAGTCGGACAGCAAAAAAGGTAAATTTGATTTTGAGTCGGACAATGCCAGTATCATTATAAATGCTTGTTTAATTAAATAACCGGCAATTATTATGCATCATTTCCATATTTTAAAACTATCTCAATGTTTTTTCCAGGGCTTACACGTACAGCTAGATGTCAAGTACGACTCCAATTACGTTAACCTATTTTGAAACCTTACTCAGTACCTGGCTATATTTTACATTATACCTTTAAAAAGGTGATGATTTCTATATAGCTGGCTTATAATAGAAATGTTAAAAGTATTGCAGTTGTTTGCACGAATTCTAGTGTCTTGGTAACGTGCAAATTGTCAATGAGTTTATCATATACCGGTATACACAAATGCGTAAATATTATTTAAAGTAAGTGAAAGATATACATTATTCATTAAAAATATTGCTTACGAACATCCGACAAAGAATATATACATACGTTATACTGGATTTCAGCCAACATGCTTCCTTGGTTGACAGTAATATAGTTAAAACTACGATGGGATGAAGGACGTGATTAGTATTATTAGCCTACATTGCCGTTTTACAATATACAATTCAATTGATAAACAAATGGACAATGGATTAGGGTCAACTTGGACATACAACACAAAATGCTGTTGTATTGCGGTCACAGACTACGAAGACATAGGGCTGTGTCGGCGTCGGTGTTACCTTCGCCGCAAAGACGCCTTGGAAGAAACGGGCGTACTGTTTACAGATCAAGGACCCTGCTACCTTGTAGCAAAATTGAAATGTGTCTAGAAATATTCCATTTCTGACGGCCTATGTAGAATTTAACTTCAAATAATTAACTGCTATATGCGTGTTGGTGTTTTCGGCGCCTTAATGTGGTTTAGCAGTTTATGGCTAATGCCGTAACCCCGGTAGGTAACGGAATATACACGCCGGTTGCGAGTTTTATGTTCCAAATTCGTAATTTAACTCCGAAGCGATCTGCCGATGGCAACCAGCTAACCTATCGTGATTACGAGAACCAGAATAGTGACCTATCGCAACCCATCTGGGACCCAAATAAAACAGTTTGCAAAATCCCAAAATGGCCCAAACGGCTTGGCTTGTCCATGCAGGGCACACGTGGAAACCTATACTGGACCCATATGGGTCCCATATATTCTTCTGGGGGTGTAATTAGGTAAATGTAATTTGAATATCAAATTTAATTACATTTGTTTTCCGCTTACAAAAATCCGATATTCATATTTCAAACCTTCAATAGCTGAACAATTCATATCCGTTGCTTATTATCGCAAGGTTAAATAAAGGCTCACTTAGCGAAACATAATAACCCTCCTAGCACAACATGTGTATTTTAGTTCTTTTTACGATTAAAGTAGATCTAATTACTTAAAATATAAATCAATTATTAAAACACATAATTAAAACACATAATTATTTACATAATTAGCATGAAACATAATAAAAACATCAAATTTATGAAAATTTACACTGATCTATCTCACTGTCCGACTCAATATCAATATCGTCCGACTCACAATCGATTTGGGGTAGTTGTACTTAGCAATGCATATAGTCTATATCTATGCTGGTTTCTCCGCGAGACCGGTCAAAATGCGTAGTTGGATTACTAGGCTGGGTACCAGTTCGGGGAAACTCCGCTCTCAGTTCTAAAGGTTACGCATGCGCAAATAAATTCCTTCTTTGTTACATATAAAATATTCAAAATTTGATCTCACTTTTCACCATGACCAAGCGACTTCCCAATATATCACCATACATTGTTGGAAAGATAAGGCCATAACCTTTTGAAAAAACAGCATGTCAAAAATTTCTATACGTTGTAACTCAAAATATTTACCTTAGAATAAACACATCGGTTTTGACAGGCATGGGGGCTGCCATTTTGTGCATGAATACATGGACCAAAAATTATGAAGCTGGGAACTACTAGACACAAAAGTAGTGCACAAAACACCCTTTTTTCTTATTGCTTACATATATACCTTTAAAATGATACCAAAACATATCATTTAAACTGTATTTTACAAATTATATGCATCCTGCACTCAGCCACATGTGCTTATTATCTAACTGACAGCATGTAACCCTGGGGATTAGATTTCCGTTTTGGTGTAATTTGACCTAAATATAGCTCAAATCCTTCGAAACTGAGAACACTGTCCGACTCACGGTCAGTTTACCCTAAACGCTACTGACCTGATATAAAAAAATATGTGTCAGGCCGATATCAGCATAGTGGTATGATAAATGTATATCATGTGTGTTGCACCTGGATTAATAACTCCATACAGCTTTGACACAGTTGAAGAGGTTTACAGTTTGCATTGCTTTGACACAGAACAGTGATTTGACGGACACAATTCATTGCATAAGAGGGAGAATAGTACAATATATGGCCTGTGCAACTTTGTTGACCTTTGTTATAATATCGTATGTTGTAGGTTTCTGGTATACAAATGTATATAGTCAAATGACTTAGTAACAACACAAGTGTGAAGTTATATATTTTATTCTAGCATTATAATGAAATCTAAGCATTGCTCTACAACTACTAACAAATACTAACAGAGACTAAATGTGCGGGCTGTCTGCATCTCTTATATGTATTAGCGTTTGGGCTTGCAAATTAGATATAGTCTGTTTCATGTAATAGGAAACTGAATACTGGAACATCTCCCTCTTTTTATAAGAAATACGTTTTCAAGATGCAAACAACTCTTTGAACACATTATATCATAAAATATCAATGACAAATTTATGACACATGAACTAAACAAATAATTATTTCATTAATGATAACATACGTCTACTTATGCTAATTAAAATCAAGTATTATCATTAAAAAGAAAAACATTCATGAAATAAAATCACACATTCTCATAATAAACTCTTCCATATCAGTAACAACATTCCATACTGAAAACAATCAAGTTTATCAGCAATGGCAAGCTTCATGTAGATCATGTTTCAAGTGAAACTCATTCTACGCACGACTTTAACATTTAACACCATTAAATGTCAGATAGCATACACAACATTGTTTTTTTTTTTTTTTTTTTTTTTTTTTTTTGTTCCGTATATTTTATTTTCCTCGTCAATAGGTTTGTGGGGGTCGAGGGCATCCCCCTCCACACCGTACAAAAGTACATTAGATGCATGTATATACATACGTCATTTATAATGTGTAATGCTACCACAACATTGTTGTTTACAGTTAATTACTTCACCCATTCATCTCCTGAAAACAATTTATTTGGCTTGACAAGCCTTCCAGATCTTGTTGTTATACCTGAATTTAGGCAAGTTTGGTTCCCAGGGATAGGATTTGCAGCATTGTTTTTCTTTGGTGAATTAAACTGCTGTTGTTCTGGTGTTTTGCTAGGCTGTGCGGTGTTCATTTGTTGTAAAGTGACATTAGGGGCAAATTCATGAATGTCTTGAAATGTCTCATTTGTATTCATGAGTAATTGGCGATTTTTGCGGTATGCAGCTCTATCAGGTGTTTGAATGTCGTATGATCGGTCATTGTGTTTAGAAATAATATTGGCTGGTTACCATGTTTTACCAACTTGGTGTCTGACACACTGATTCGGTGAGAGTGATGTCAACTGTTTAGAAGACCTATCATAGTACTGTTTCTGCTTCAATTTTGCCATGTTGATTTTGTTTTTGACAACTGATGTATTTACTGTCTGAGGAATCAATTTCTCAGTTTTAACTGGAATGATTGACCTTGTGCGTCTACCTTGCAACAACTGTGCAGGTGAAAATCCAATGTCTTGCAATGGAGTATTCCTATACTCAAGAATTGCAATATATGGGTCAGTCTTGGCTTCTTTTGCCTTGACAAGGATGCGTTTGGCTGTTTTGACCATGACTTCAGCCAAACCATTTGACTGTGCTCTTGTGGGAGAACTAGTTTTGCATGTGAAATTCCACTTATTTGCAAAATCAAGAAATGCTTGTGATGTGTATTAACTTCCGTTATCACTGAAGAATACATCTGGCACACCAAATCTACTGAAATGTGCACGCAGTTTCTGTATGACCGTTTGAGAATTGGCGGTCGGTAGCCAGTCTATCTCAACATGTCTACTGTAGTAATCAACTATCAACAGATAATCTTTCCCATCAAAATGAAATATGTCGCTGTGGACAAATTGCCAAGGTCTTGTTAGTGTTTCATGTGACACCATGGGTTCTTTGACATTGGATGCTCTGTGTTTCAAACAGATAGGACAATTCAGTACATATTCTGTAATTTCCTTTACCATCCCAGGCCAGAAAAATGCATCTTTGGCACTGCTTATTGTTTTGTCTACGCTCATGTGACCAACATGACGTTTTTCAATCAAGTCTGCACGTGACTGCTTGCGAATCAAAATTGTTTGTCCCCGAAATATCAAACCATCACCTGTTGACAGCTCGTCTCTGTGATTGAAAAAAGTCAATTATGGAGCTATGACAGCCCTGCCTGGTTTCCGGCCAACCAGTGTCTATAGTCTGTTTCAATGTTTGCATTTGTGAGTCACGACTTGTGTCGACTCTCAACTGCTCCAGTCTATTGTCTGTAAATGTCAAACATTTTAAAACTGAGTGAACATGCAAGTCAAGCCCCTCAAATTCGTCAAGCATATGACTCATTGGCTGTCTAGACAGCAGGTCGCTAATGGGAACTTATTTCCCAGGCACATATTTGACCTCAATGTCATATTTCTGAATCATGAGTAACATTCTCTGCAAACGAGGTGGTGCTGCAGACAGAGGTTTTTTCGTGATGGCTGCAATTGGCCTGCGGTCAGAATGAACTATGGCCTTGCGTCCATACACATACTGATGAAATCTTTGACAGCCAAACACTATTGCTAACATCTTACGTTCAATGTTTGCATATGAGCTCTGTGTAGGGGTCAATGTTTTGCTTGCATAAGCAATGGGTTTACCCTATAGCAAAATGGTTGCGCCAACACCATGTTTGCTTGCATTGCATTCAAGAATAACCTGCTTCGTATTGTCAAAATATGCAAGTACTGGGCTTTGCGTCACTACGTCTTTCATTTTATTGAATGCGTCAATTTGTGGCTGGTCAAATATGAATTCCACGTCTTTTTCAGTAAAGAACGTAAACTGCTGGTAGTATCAGCCAAATGTGGTGAACACTTTTGCGAACTTCCTTCCAGCATTGCGAAGTTTTGGAGCGGAAACGACATTCAAGTATTTTAACTTTGAACTTGATTTGTGACCTTGACCATTGACGGACAGGCATGGGTCAAGTACGCGACACCTCGCCTGGTCATCGGGAATAATAATCTGAAGTTATATCAAAATCCCTCCAGGCATTACTAAGTAATGGAGCGGAAACGAAATATGAACGGACGGACAGACAGACGGAAGGACAGACGGACAGACCAATGGACCAATTCCGATTCCTATATAGCCCCCACTTTAAAAAAAAGTGGTTTAATAAAATGTATAATATTTATTCAATTTAAATGACATTGAAGAGCATTTTATGTTGAATAACTATGAAGGCGTCGAAATGGGAATGCTTACATTGTTTTTGTTATTATATGCTGACGATATTGTTATTTTTGCAGAGTCGGAGACTGGGCTTCAAAACTTAATTTACTTCAAGATTATTGCAATACATGGAAACTGTCAGTCAATGTAAATAAAACAAAAATAATGATATTTAAAAAGGTGGGCAAACTAAAGGAAATCTAACGTTTTTATATCAGGGAAAGGAAGTTGAAATTGTAAACAAATGTACATATCTCGGGATAGTTTTTACCACAGGCGGATCTTTTTCAGCTACATATGAAGCACTAGCTGGTCAGGCCCTTAAGTCAAATTATAAGATTAAAGCAAATCTAATCCAGTTTCCGGACATTTCAGTTAGTCACTGTTTAGATTTATTTGACAAACTTATTAAACCCCTTCTAAATTATGGAAGTGATGTATGGGGCTTAAATAACAGTAAATGCATAGAAAGAATACACTTGCGTTTTTGCAAAACTTTGTTAGGAGTAGGACAACAGACACCAAATAATTTTATATACGCTGAGCTCGGACGAAAACCGCTTATATACTATCGATATGTTAAAGTTATAAACTATTGGATAAAAATTCTACAGTACAATGATGTTAAATATGTCAAAGTTGTATATAAGATGTTATTAAATGATTTTGAAAATGTACCCAGAAAAAGTGTCTTGGGTAAAAATGTTTAAAAAATGTACTAGACAGTCTGGGTTTTAGCGAAGTATGGTACTTTCAGGGTGTTGGTGATGTTGATGTCTTTATGTCAAATGTAAAACAAAGAATTTCGGATATTTATAAACAAAATTGGTCTGCGGAACTTTTAAATACAACTAGAGGTACATATTATAGTTTAATCGGAAATTTCGAATTACGGTCATATTTCAAATATGTAAACTTACCAAAGTTCAGAATTGCCTTAACACGTTTGAGAGTTTCAGCTCATAGACTAGAAGTTGAGTCAGGCCGACGGCATAAGCCGAACAAAATACCATACAATGAAAGAAAATGTAAACACTGTCATGTACTAGAGGACGAAGTTCATTTTTTTATAAGAATGCCCAGTATTTATAGATTTTCGTAAACAATATATAGATAAATATTTCTGGCAATATGCCAATATGATCAAATATATTGAACTAATGAGATCGACAAACGAATCGACTGTTAGAAGGCTTGCAACTTATATTTTTAAGGCCTTTCAATTAAGAACACAATTATATTACGACTGAAGTGTCTCTCCAAAACAAGTATAAATATCATGTAAAGATTTACGTATTAATAGTATTGCCAAAACTAATTTTTATACTAAGTGTAAGTATTTGCAGAAAAGTTATGTATGACATTATTTAATATGCATAGAAAATATTGCCCTGTGAATTTATACACGATTTATTGACGTTATAAATATATGTTTATGTATGTGAACCTGTATGCTATTGACCGATGCATTGTATTTATTTGATAGATGTGTATCAATGTATACACATGGGCATAATGTCTAAAGTATTAGAAATAAACTATCAAAACTATTTAACCACAACATTGATTAGAAAACAGTAAGTTTGGAACCTAAATATCTATAATAATTGGTTCAACATGATCAACCAAATGTACACAAAATATGGGTTTCAATGTTGCAAAATAACAGCAACCTCCGCGCAGAGATTTGAATTGTTCCGAGCGTAGCTCTAATACAGAAAGGGGAAGTAACCGCTGCGAGGAGTTTGAAAAAACAGTTTGACTTCACCAAGTCCCGAACTCCCGCGTACCTTCCATGCGGGCGCCTTCTGCCAATCGGGCGTCTTGAGGGCGCCACGGATCTCTTGGAGGATTTTGTGGGACTCTTGACGTTGGTTCGAAACCCGTCTAAGAGTCTCAAACACTCTCCCTGTATATTCAGTCTGCAATGCGGAGCTTGTTTCAGTTAAATGTTATTCCATGTTTCGGCAAGAATAGAAATATTACGCGAATCCAAAAATTATATGTATTTATAAAAATCTGACAAAATCAACCGGTAAGTTTTTCCTAAACACGAGTTTTTATCTCAAACAAAGTTGCATGCCTTTTGTGATAGAAATAAACATTTTCTGCGTTCAGTCTTTTAATTTTAATAATACACGCTGCAAAAATGAACATTAATCAGTATCTCTATGTCGAAGTGGAAGCTGAAATTCCGTTGCTTATATAGTCGAAGTTAACCGTTGCTTTTACAGTCGAAGTTAAAAAGTCAAAACGGACAAAAGATTACCAAAGATTAAGAAAGGAACAGTTGAGAGTCAACTTGATTTCATTTCCTTACTACTCAGTGATCCCTCCAAAAGGTCGTAGTTAAGGAACCGGCGCGCTGTTTTATGACACGTGCATCGCGTGCCATCTTGCGTTCGTCCTTGAACTCAGAGGTCAAACTTCTCGTGCAGCCGTCGTCCTGTAAGTCGCCCTCAAAACACGGCAAACATACCTTGAACATAGCAAATATCTTTCATTACATTTTTTTTTCAATCCCTTGCGGGTGAAAATAGCAACACCTATAATACAATCTGGGTTTAAAACTGCGCGATCTTTCCTCGAAGCGTAATTCTAGGATCTGAATGTTACGGTGTCCTGTTACGGCCATCGTAGTTTCTCGACTTCGACCTGTTTTTATGAAAGGTCGCCGAAGCGCCGACACGATACGCCGACGCGCCGACACGATACGCCGAAGCGCCGAGACGATGCGCCGAAGCGCCGACACGATACGCCGAAGTGATATAAACGTCGCAATCTCGTGTGTTTTTTTCATTTGTGGCTATAAAATTGGCCGAAGATACGAAGATACGACGTTCATATCGCGTCGGCGCATCGTGTCGGCGCGTCGGTGCATCGTGTCGGCGCTTCGGCGCATCGTGTCGCCGCTTCGGCGCATCGTGCCGGAGGGTCGGCGTATCGTCTCGGCGCGTCGGCGTATCGTCTCGGCGCTTCGGCGCCCTTTCATTTCTTAGGTCGCCGACGCGCCGACACGATACGCCGACGCGCCAAGACGATACGCCGACGAGCCGACACGATACGCCGAAGCGCCGAGAAGCGCCGAAGCGATATAAACGTCTTCTCGTCATATCTTCGCCCAATTTTATAAGGCGTACCGTGTTAGTCAAAAGTGAAAATAATTAGTATGCACCAGTACAGTTGTTATAAATGAATATACCTGCAGCTGTAAAATGTATGCCCACAGGTGAAATGTTGTACCTATAGGTCTAAATTTATACATGTAGGCACATTTAAAATAATACATTCAGGTACAATTTATACCTACAGGTACAAATATATAACTGTTGGCACATTATTATTCCTTCAGATATATACAGGTGCATTAAACAATGTTATGAAAACACAATTGTTTACTTGTTAAATTTTATTATTGATATACGTATTTAATATTAACATTGAAGTATTTTACATTAAAAATAAAAACAATGCTTCATTAAGTCTGTCTGCTTAATTTTGGTTTGGGTCAGAAAATATATCTACAGGTACAATTTTAGTCCGGGTATAAATGTACACCTGTAGGTACAAAAGTATGCCTGTAGGTACAACTTTGTACCTGCAGGTCCATCTATTTATTATAGTGGCACAGAGGTGACCAGCACTACTCTTTTTAAATCTCGTTCCCACGAGATGCTAACTCGTGGGAACGAGATACTTAATCGTTTGAACGAGAAACCAACTCGTGGGAACGAGGTACTAGCTCATGAGAACGAGATACTATGGCGAGGGAACGAGATACTAAGTTAAGGGAACGAGATACTTGGTCGAGGGAACGAGTTAGTATCTCGTTCACACGAGTTAGTATTTCGTTCCCACGATTTAGAGAAGCCATCAAATGTTTCCGTATATATGTTTTTATAATAACCATGGCCAACAAAAACGAGCATGTTGTAAGATAGTACTTAGTCGTTCGCTCAAGTTAGTATCCCGTTCCCACGAAATAGTAAGTCGTTCCTTCGACATGAGTCGTTCCCATGAGTGAACATCTTAGTCCCACGAGTAACTATCTCGTTCCCTCGATTTAATATCTCGTGGAAACGAGAAAAAAGTAGTGCATTTCAACTCTGTGTCAACGTAATTTATAGCTGTTGTGTTTACATTTACTTTTGACCCAAACGGTACTGCATAATTGTATAGCCACAGATGAAAAAATACACGCATGATTGCGACGTTTATAACGCTTCGGCGCATCGTGTCGGCGCTTCGGCGTATCGTGTCGGCGCTTCAGCGTATCGTCTCGGCGCTTCGGCGCATCGTGTTGGCGCATCGGCGTATCGTCTCGGCGCATCGGCGTATCGTCTAGGCGCGTCGGCGATCTCAGAAATGAACGATGCGCCGAAGCGCCGAGACGATGTGCCGACGCGCCGACACGATGCGTTGACGCGCCGACACAATGCGCCGAAGCGATATTAACGTCACCTCGTCGTATCTTCGCCCAATTTTATAACCACGAGATTGCGACGTTTATATCACATCGGCGTATCGTGTCGGCGCTTCGGCGCATCGTCTCGGCGCTTCGGCGCATCGTGTCGGCGCGTCGGAGTATCGTGTCGGCGCGTTGTCGTATTGTGTCGGCGCGTCGGTGACCTCAGAAATGAAAGGGCGCCGACGCGCCGAGACGATACGCCGACGCGCCGAGACGATACGCCGACGCGCCGACACTATGCACCGAAGCGCCGAGACGATGCGCCGAGAGGATGCGCCGACACGATGCGCCGAAGCGATATTAACCTCGTCTCGTCGTATCTTCGCCCAATTTTTTTTAGCCACAAACAAAAAAAACAACACACGAGATTGCGACGTTTATATCACTTCGGCGTATCGTGTCGGCACTTCGGCGCATCGTCTCGGCGCTTCGGCGTATCGTTTCGGCGCGTCGGCGTATCGTGTCGGCGCTTCGACGCCCTTTCATTAGCAAAGGTCGAAGTCACGAAACTACGATGGAAGTAACAGGACACCATAGAATGTAATTAGATTGCACTAAATACTGTCAAAAATCAGCAGTTTAAAGGGGCTTATTTACAGATTTTAGTTTTTTGTTTAATGTCATCAAACGTCGTAATAGCAAATGTTTATGACTAAAAACATAAAATATCAGAAACGTATTAAAAGTTTTAAACACGATGCTTAGACTGGGCTCGAACAAATATTACTCCGCAACACACTTATCACTGGGTATATTTACATACATTTTAACGCCATGTTATTTATTTAAAAAAAATCATTAGAAAATCAAGAGAATTATTCGCGAACTGTATACCGTTCGAGAACATATATACCCACTGTCTACAATCTACAGTTGTTGTGCCACCTTACCTTCCCCTGTTTTCCCGCAGGGTCTGGGCGTGCTAATCGATTGAGCCGTCTTTTATTATTCTGGTACCCGATCTTTACTTACTTCGTGGTGAAGGTCTGGCATCACCCAAATCTCCTATGGTAACACCGGTTAAATCAAGATGGCTAGGTACGTTGCTTTCAATAGGTAATTTTAAACGAGCTTGATACTTAAGTACTTCTTTACATGTCGTTGTTATATCGTTCTGCCTTTCATTCAACCTTTGTCTTGTCTTTTTATATGCATGCTTGCCATTGCAGTATAAATTGTAGTTTTGTTAAAAAGCTCACCCAAATTAACTTGATGTCTATTTCGGATATTCGGATAAGTGTTCAGGAACTAATTCATTGTAAGCAGATAATGCGTATTGGTAGTTATTTTGATTTCTAATAATGCTATAAAGACCAATATAGTTACTGTTTATTAAGTTAGTATTACAGCAAAAGTAAATGTGTATTGCATCACCATTTTAGAATTATTACATTTGGAAATACATTAACAATGTAGATCTAGTTAGTAGTAGTTGATGCTAGTAGAGCTTACTGTATAATTCTTGTTTTTGAACTTATTTTCAGGTTGCTGATTCATAGAAAATGCTGGATTAATATTGTGTGCATGGCTGGCCAACTGTACTGGCAATCCAAAGGATCTTGAAATTGACTGTTATATATTAAAAAAAAGTTCTTCTGCACAGTGTTGTTTTTTATTTATGTTTCATTATTACCAGTATTAATTAACAAATCATATACACCTTAGGTATTATGATTAAGAAGGTGGAAAAGTAGGCATGCCTTACAGAGAAAGGAAATTACAATGAATTTTTTTCAGTAAATGAAAATTCCTTGAAACTTATAGCTGAAACACTGTACATGTCACTCTTATTACAGTGATATGACTGGAAATATCGACTAAATCATTTTATGTACAAGACTTATGCCAGCTTATAAGTGATATTATTTGGCTATCCATATAATTAGCAAATTTTGATTACACTGTTTAAATCTTTATTTGATTTATAATTTCAAATAAAAACAAATAATAATACAGTTAATTCACACATATATTCTTATGTCTTTTCTAAACCAAAACATCTACATATATATTTCTGGTTAATAATGACACAATGCTAATGTACATGAGTGCAGTAAATGTTCTTCAGTGAAATACAATTGTCAATTTATTGCATACAATATATAGTAAGGACTGAACATGTTTACTTTCACAATAAATGTATACATGGCAGGGTTCGAATTTAGGCTCGCAAACTCGCAAAATGCTTACGGAATCTGCGAGTACATTGCGAGTACATTTTCCCCACGCTCGCAAAAATGTGCGAGTTCCGTAAAAGACCGTGTATAACGTGCCCCATGATTTTTGAAGCAAACAGAAGAATTTGGAGTAGTTTTGTCAATGTCTGTTGGATATTAGGCAATGCACACAATCAAACAAATCAGTATAACATAATTGAACATTAATTTTAATTGCTCAATGTTCTCTAAAGCTACAGGTAAAATTAATTAAATTATCATTTTAAACATAGAATAAGTTTACTTTCATTTTTCAAAACGACGACACGTGCTTGGAGTATGTTGCAAAGTTTGTAAGATGTCCTCATTATTGCTTTATTTGCTACACACGGTTAATTGTTACATGTTATAACTTACTCATATAAAATTCTTATTGTAGAATTTTTTTTTTTTTTAATTTGACAATTTATAATCTCATGATAAATCCACTAGATACAATAGTAATCACACAGACGAACAGCGAAATTTCTTTTCATGAACTTTCTTGTCTTGTGAAGTTGGAAGAGATCAGTATCACACATGTTGTGGCTTTTTGTCTGTTCTTTCTATCTTCTTTCTTTGTACTGATGCCTTGCAGTGGAAACTGCACGATTAAAAAAACATAACAGTTTAAATAAATTATTAATATCAATAAATTAATGATTTATTTATTTATAGTTTGTTTGACCAATTCATATTATTTTTAATTAGGATAATGGTTTTTATTAACATAAGATTGAAATGTATTATTTGTTGTTAATTATTTAAAATAATAGAACATTGTATTTTAAGATATATAAGTTAGCATTACTAAATTTCTGGTGGATTTTATTCAATGGTAAACAACACGTCCGAATATCCGAAATATATGTACGGATGTTCAGACAGGTTATTCAGTATATTTAATCAATATACGTTCAACGAGATAAAAATTACTAAAAGATCGCGATATACTAAAATGAAATATGATGTTTGGTTACAACGACATGCAAAACGAACGCAAACAATTTAGAAAACTATGTTTTTATGTATGAAATCCCATTTGTCTGCCATATTGTATTGTCCATGAGTAATCAGACTACGTCTTTTATACGATACACACTTCCGGCAAACTACGTCACCGCACCTTTCAAAGGAAAGGAATCACAAATTAAACCATAGGCGCTTGGTTATTTAACAAAAAAATATTATTTTTTTTAAATATTTATATTATAGTGATAGATATTATTTTTAAGCGCCTTTGCATTAAACTACATCATTGTTCTGGCTGGGAATGGGTCCTTTTACAATACCCCGTCAAAGAAGGAAAATACTCACTGAAATATGCCGGTAAGTATGCCTACCTTCTGCAGTGGAAAGGTCTGCGTTTCAAGGTAAACTTCTTCTTGCAGCCTGCACATGAGAGCCTGGACTCTTTGTCTTCATAGTGGAGCATTGTTAGACCGTATACAGCTCACGCCGTATACAGCTTATTCGTGAGCTGTATACGTTGCCGATAAAACCGTATACAGCTTACACCGAATACAGCTCACTGTAAGCTGTATACGTCGAGATGATGCATATCGCCGTATATAGATCATGTCTAAAAGATGACGATGACCATAATCATTATCATCTCGGTCGTCGTCGTCGTCGTCGTCAGCAACAGCATCATCATCAGCAGCAGCAGGAGCAGCAGCAGCAGCAGCAGAAGTCGTCATGAACACATTGTTGCTAATGCATGTTTGTAGTTGCTGTTGTTGTTGCTGCTGCTGCTGCAGTCTGTTTGTCTACCTGTCCGTCCTTCCGTCCGCCATTCCGCCCGTCCGTCCGCCCGCCCGTTCGTCTGTTCTTTCGCCCTTCAATCGCAGTAACTTGTGAGAAAAGATACAAGGGCCATTATTCAACCGTGGATGAGGGTGAGCTGTTAGTATCCTATTTGTACGGCGTCCGTCGTGCGTCCGTCCGTCCACAATCACAATTGCTGCTGCTTCTGCTACTGCTACTGCTATTACTACCACTGATGCTGCTACTGTTACCGCTACTAGATCTACTTCTTCTACAACTACGACGAAGATGGTGATGACGATCAAGTATACTAGTAATCACAATAATGTATGTTGTATACTAGTGAATCACCATGTGAGCTATGTACGTTAAGACGAAAGACCTATTTCAAAAGTATATGTATATATCCAACGTATACAGCTACCGTTACTCTGTATACGTTGTCAACAAACGAACATGGCTCAACGTAAGTTGTATACGTTGTCAACCAACGTATACAGCTCACACGTAAGCTATATACGGCGTGAGGTATATACGGTCTAACAGAGCATACGTAATAGTCCGTTCCCAACAAAAGTAACAATAGAACAGAACTTATCAATCTTTGTATATTTATAAAAGAAGCTTTGAGTGTACGTACTGCATTCCATAACACTTTTGCCTAAATGCTCATCTCCATTACAAACATGATTATTATCTTATATTTCAGATAGCAAATAAAATAAGCATATACAATTATATACAAATATGTTAGGTTAATATGTTATATATTGAATAACTAATCTTAAATATGTGTATTATTTAATATCCAAAACATTGTTAACTCATGCATTTCACGTTGACATTGTAATTATATTATTTAATGTGTTGTAGACGATGTACAATGTACAAGTCTGAAATAAATATCCTATCCTATCCCAATCCTGATACAACGGAATGCTCCATAGATTTATAGAATCGCCTCTGTCGCCAAAGCGAGTCCGTTCCGACAACTCCACTGCCATTTTAAAAGGGTTATCTTCAATGCATGGCATTTGAATTACACGGCGATCACAAGCATTGCATTAATAAGTGCTTTTATGTATAAAACTGAGATAAAAGTTAATTATGTTAAAACCACGTATAATTATTTGAAAAAGGATATCAGTGACCAACACATCGCTTGTTTAGCTGTTGCTGCTGCGATAATGGGGATGACAATAATGTTGACAAAAGGATGATGACAATAACGATGCCGATGATAATAATGGTAATGATGATTGTGCTAATGATGTTAATGATGTTTTTGATGATAATGATGATGATGACGATGATGATGATGATAGTGATGATGATAGTATGGCGTCGCGTAAATCGAACTCCTCGTGTGAAACTTCCTGGTTATCAAACATGACTCGCATTTCTGCTGTCGCCGCACTAATGTCACGTTGAACATCTATCTGCTTGAAAGTTGTATTCGCCATCTTTTTTTGCAATCGCTCCGTCACACGTGTCATTTGTAATGTCTGACACGTTTTAAAACGATTGGCACTTTGGCCTGCATCCTGTTTTCCCGACCCTGTAGCTATACTTGTTATTTCGCCACGAGAATCCCGAGCACCCGAGTATTGCACGATCTCCCCGTGCAGCTGATTGGATATTCTCTCCTCAGGGCCGAAATGGTCCTCTCGGTAGGACGAACTATGCGTCAGCAGTTCATCTGGAACCGAACTTGTTCTTTTAGCTGTAACTGATGGTACACAGACCCTTTAAGCTGGCTAGGATGTTTGCGTTTCGTAAAATTTCCTAGTAAAAGATTTGTTCAGTAGATGTCTTGAAGACTCGTTATATCGAGGGTTAAATACATTGAATTATTTCCGTTACAAAAATGTTTTAACGTACATGTATATTTTATCTTATTATCAATCTATAAATTAATGAGAACGGAAATTAATGAATACGCCGGCACGATAAAGTAAAAAGATATGATGTTAGTCGGAAACCGAACTGATGCAATCAACTAAGAATACGTGCTAGAACTGTTCATAATTACTTTACATAGTCCCAATGAAGACTAACGCTCTGGGCCCGTATACAGTCCTAAGAAAAAACTGAAGTAAATTTGTTTGATTAAAGAAATGCCTTAAGTGTGTGGCAGTTTCATGAATAGGTTATTGTACATAAAGATGTTTCAAATTAGTAAATATTGCTTAGATGTTTCATATTTTACACTTTTGTAAACATAAATCTTTGGATTTCACATAGAAAATGTTTATTTGGAATTTTTCCCTTAGTGCAATTTAATTTAAGATTTCCGTTAGGAGACTCGTGAAAAGCAGCCCTGTTTTTTTTAACGATATATAAGTATACTTGCTCCTGGTCAGAGAATGAGCCACGTTCAGCAAAGGCGATACAAGAAAGACGGTGGGTATGTTGGATCTTGCATTACAGTATTTCGCTTGGAATTTCAAATATGTACTACTACATAAAGGTGTAAGATATCATTATTAAGATATCATTATACAGAAGTGTAGGCGTTTAGAATACATGCAAGTAAATTTCTACGTCAAATCGGGGACCATTTTTGAGTTCAGTCGCTTGGAATTAGCGTCACATTTTTTGCACACCCCATTCACTTTATCACACTATCTCTTTCTTGTAAGCCATAAAATTTTTAATCGTATGTGGCTGATTGGGGGAACATTGAATTTACGAGAAAATGAAATTTTCGAAGAAAATATGTTCGAAGTCGGTAGAAAGTGCTCGACTGAATTAAATGTTTAACATAAACTCGAATGAATTTGTAAAAAGTACATAATTATATATAATGTTCTTGGTCTTAACGCAAACAATAATATGAACGGATTACATGAAAATGTTGGTAACGTTGCAAATAAGTCACTGTCACAAATGATTAGATTTGGTGGTGATCCTGGTTACCGTCTGGATCTAGGAGTCTTTTAAATGGATCCTTTATTATTGGAAGATATGGCAAGGAGGTATCCTATGACTGAAAAAAGCTCAATAGGGTTATCTATCATGGTTGAGGTAAATGATAACACTATGCCGTCCTTAATAAATTGTTGGTTTGGGGTAACCCTACCCAGAATTGTAGAGACGTGTAGGTAGGTAGGGTATTTTTATTCATTTTTTCTTTCTTTCAATGTTGTAAATTGAATATATAGTTCACGCTTACTATGTGACTGTTGTACCTGCAATACAGATGTTTTATTGATTTATAAATGTATTAACATTAAAAAAAGTCTGATATAGATTGTTCTATTTTGTTATTGAAACAAGTTTTGACACGAACATTTCAGCATATTCAAGGCAAAAAAACTTGCCATTGAAGTTAAAAAAGGAAACAAACGTAACGCAAATATATTTTTTCACTATTTGCTTGTTGTAATTTTATTTGGGGTAGTGGCCATTTTCGTGAGTCGGTAGGGTTACGCCAAACAAACTATTTATTAAGGACATCCCTATGATTAACTGTTGACAATTCACTGTATCGTCCAGCACAGATCGGGAGTGTACTTGTTAAAATGCTAAAACTAAAACAAGATGTGGCATAAAATATATATATTCGTCGTTTCCACGAGCTATTTGAAAGAAATAGTTTATAGTAAAAAATATTACAAATTAAACATATTTTCATTTTATTTTTGATGTTTTAAAGTAATTACAACTCGTTGTATACAGTGACATTTCGCGTACTTTAAGGTGATAGTAGATTATAATTTAAAACAAAATAAATATACATTGTATATTAATACAACGTATTTATGATAGTTTAAATATCGAAATTCTGGTGCTTAAATAAAATCTACAATTGTTGGTTTCACACGTACGAATTCACTACAAATAAATAAATATTTGTCCTACATTCCTACGGCCAATGTTTATTTGTACGGGTCATGACAAGGAAAACAAATTACCATTTTGTTTACGCATGCAATGCACTTGTGGCCAGTCATAAATTTAAGGACCTTAATTCGTCCGAAATTATTTCCTTATTAACGTGTCAACAGACCAGCTTTTGAAGTGCTTCCTAGTTAATTTCTTAAAGCCAATACATTTGTTAACAAGTTTGTAGTTAGCTGTTCTGCAATTATGAGATACTTGTATCTTACTTTATTTTTTTTTCCATTGTGTTTAAATGGTAAGTTACTTTTTTGTCAATTTGAAAGATTTATTCACTTTCATTTGCTCTTATGCACGTATTCCATACTGCATTTTTATAGTGATTTCCCTCCTTATGATATGTATATTAACTTGTACACAAGTACAACTATTTCGTTATTTTATTTACGTTACGGCAATTATTGGTTGACTATTTATATACCATACATTACTTTTGAACACGCGCTTAGATAATACGTATGAAAAGTTAACTAAAAGCGTGTATTGCGCAAAGGTGGGCGTGTCCCTGGGTTTGCGGTGCTACCACTGCAGCACGATAACGGACGGTCTGTGCTGCGAGGACCCCTTCCTGAGGACTCGCAATGTATCGATGAGGACAGACTGTAGGACGTGTAGCAAGGTTGACTTCTTCGCCTATAGCGACACTAAAAGTGAGTGTTTCTTTTCCAGTATTCACTACTCACGTCGTCTCTCATTCAAAACAAAACGAAACGCCATTGTATAACACATTATACAATCTTTTAAATAGTATTTTATATTTAAATATTACTTTTTATTTATTATAAATAGCAAGTTTCGTTTCTTTGACGCCATCTCTAGAACATTGTCTTTTGAACTTCTTTCCCGAACGCTGTTATTTGAACGGCGCCTCTTCAACATGGTCATTTGAACACAATCTCTTATTAGGTACTCACTCCTGTCGGCTTAAATACCTTGAACGCCGCCCTTGAACCCCGTCACTTGAACGTAGTTTCTAGAACGCCGACTGCTGAAATTGTCTTTAACTATTATCTTCAACGGTCATGAGGATATTTACATACAATTATGTAAAATAGCATACCGGTAATACAACAGCGAACTTAAGTATGTTATACTCAGGACTCTCCTCACTTATCTGTTCTCTCCTAACTTCTCTTTCCTCTCTTCACTCCACTGTCCTATTCTCACTTTGCAGTCCTCTCCTCAATCCTCACATCACCCGTGTGTCCTCTCCTCACTCATTTGTCCTCTCTTGACTGCTCTGCCCTGTCCTCATTCCTCTGTTCTCTCATTATTATCTCAGTATTTGAATGACCTTTAACCTTGACCTTTCAGTTCACTCAGGCACCCAAAAATTAGTTCCGTTTCTGGTCTCCTGCCCCCAAAAATAAGGGTCGGTAGGTAGGGATTTTATTTTATTTTTATTTTACGATGGGAGAATGGTGTGTGTGTTCCATATGTTTCTTTTCAGATGCGCACCGTGTAGCATGGTATTACGCGCACATTTTTACTCTAAAATTCGGCGATGACCATTCGGTGCGCGTTGTACACGGTAACAGTCTTTATAAGTCAGGTTGTTTTTGAACATTTTAGTGATATTTTATTTTATATTTAATTCATAACTTTTTATTACTGAAACATTGATTCCTAATTACCTTGCAATCATATTTCTAATTTGAACAAACAATAAAATCAGTTAAAAACACAAACACAGTCATTGATAATAACACCTGTTACAACTGAGAAGAGTGAAAGCGCAACGTCATCAATTAGCCAGGTCTTTAAAATCTGCAAGCCATTAGCAACAACCATAGCAACGGTGTCGGTTTGACTTCAGAAAGTCTTTGATGTGACTGCTGAGCTTAGGCCATTGTCTAGCAGTTTGTAGCAATAAGCGTGTAACACGATTAACACGTGGTCAGTGAAAAAAGCATAAATCAATACTATTCTACCTGAACACTGAAAGCAGTGTCGATAGGGCATTAATGAATTAGCGTTCAAGAGGAAATATAAAGGGTGTGAAAAAAATTATACGGTTGTTTTGTTCCATCGGATAAATCGTAGAATTAAATGGGAGTGACGAAATATACATGAACAGAACAGAACAGAACAGAACATAAATTTTATTAGAGACTTGTACAAAGTACATCGTCAAAAACAATTCAATACAAATAAGCAAATGTCATGAGATAGGTTGAAAAGTCATAGAAAGTAGACACGATAATTAACAATATAATCTATTGGAAAAAAACAACAACAAATAGACAAATACCATATGCAATTTGTATTAAGAGGATGAACCAATCAATTAAGAGTAGTTAACATGGAACTTCTAAGAGCCAAAGCATGTTTTATAAACCTAGCAGTGTTAAGTAACACAGTCCTATTAGGCGTATTAAGTAGTTCACAAAATTTAAATATGGATGGTTTTCTATAATAATAATTAGATATATATTTCTTTCTTAAATCTTCAAATATACTGCAAATACATATACAATGAAATTCATTTTGAAGGTCATTTTTGTCACATAACAAACAATAACGTTGATTTCTTTCGATTCTATTTCTACTATAACGACCTGTTTGGATTCGTAGAGGATGTTCAGACAGTCTGAGCCTACTGAAGAAAAATCTTAAATTATTTGGCAAAGTGTCAAGATAACCTTCATACTCAAATCTTTGTTTAATGTGTTTGTAGTTTTCAAGCACAGCGTTTCTTTGTATTCCCATTGACCATTCCTGAATAAATACATCAATAACTCGTTTCTTAAAAACTGGAAGAAACGAGGCTACATCAACATTCTCACAATTTTCAAAAATATATGAAAAACCATAATCGTTCAACAATTTTCTGACACTGGACACCCAATTTGTTAGCCCTTTCTTACAATCTAAAAGAGCTTTGTTGTACACTGTTTTCAATATAATATTATCAGTGTTTAATAATTTACACCAATATTTTATTATTTTAACATAACTTGAAATAAACAAAGGATAACGATCTAAATCCCATAAACACCAACTTAAGAAGCATTTGTTTTAAGTTTTAAGATTCGTTTGCAAAATTTAAGATGAATTCTCTCTATTTCCTTTGACTTTGAGCACCCCCAAACCTCAGAAGGATATCCTTAAATTGGCCCAACAAAAGCATAAAATAACTGGCATAATAGTTTGGGCTTCAATTTATACTTTTTACAATTACTAAGTAAAACATTTAATGCCTTGATAGCTTTTCCAGCTAGATACTCTTGGTTAAGACTAAAATTACCCGTGTAATTAAACACAGTACCCAGATAGTTAAAATCATTTACCACCTCGATTTGTTGGTCGTTATATAACCAATGTTCGTTTGGCAATAATTTTTCACGTTTTCTAAATACCATTATTTTCGTTTTATCCGCGTTTACTTTAAGACCCCATTTATTACAATATGTTTGCAAACAATTCAAATTATCTCGTAGCTCACTTGGTGTTTTGGCAAAAAAGGCCATATCATCAGCAAACAACAACAGTATAACAATAATATTATCGAGAAGCAATCCTGACTCGACATTATTTTGTAAATATAATTCAATATCTTCGACGAATAAAGAAAATAATATCGGTGAAATAATGTATTGGAATTAACATGGAGATTGTGTTACGGCATAAAACTTATTGAATAGTAATATGAATATTTGCATTCAATTTGGATTAATATGTGTTTCGCGCACAAGGTAATTATGTATGCGTATCTGAATATACATTGAT
This sequence comes from Congeria kusceri, assembly GCA_027627225.1. Taxonomy (NCBI): domain Eukaryota; kingdom Metazoa; phylum Mollusca; class Bivalvia; order Myida; family Dreissenidae; genus Congeria; species Congeria kusceri. The sequence continues at coordinate 53,599,890 of CM051027.1, read as the reverse complement.
TACGTTTTTTATGAAAGTACATGTAGTTCAATATTCCACAAAATGACAATAAAAAAACATGGACAAAATTTGGTAAAATATGTGCCATGTGCAACAGTGAATCATTATCAGGTTTATGAAACGCGATAGCCAATTAAAATCTTGTTTGGTAAAATGAATTAGAATATTTATCGGCGGAAATAAATAAATCATTTTTGGACCAAACATATGTAGGGTCGGCAGCAAAAGTAAAGGGTCGGTCGGGAGACCAGAAACGGGACTCTTTTTTTTTGGGTGGGGGGGGGGGGGGGGGCCTCATATCCCAATTTCCCAAGTTCCCAACTATTGTCGAAGTACCATAATTTAAAAATAATGTATTACCGGTATTCGAATGACAATGAAACTTGACCTTTCAGTTATATCACGTGTCTGCGAGCTGGAGTCCCGTCCCACAGACTGTGACTATACCTGGGCAACGACGGGTGGCTCGTCCAACAAGTGTTTCTGTAACACAGATCTGTGCAACCAGTCTACCAGACCGAGTCGCATGGACGCTTGTTTATATTTAGTTGCCATTGCATATTCTGTTATATGACGTTTATTTAACACAGTTAAACCAGCGGATCCAAGGGGGTGGGCGCACCAGCCCCCCCCCCCCCTCTAAAACTGCCGGACCATACATATATTGACATTTATAAAACGGATAAATATGCTAAACTTTGTTTCGCTTGCTTCGCTCGCTCAGCTTTGTCGTACACATTAACTTCAGTAAAACATACCTGACGTAGCCCGCCCCTAACGCTTTACCGTACGTAGTACCGGCGCAAACAAGTTCAGCAAAACGATTAACTATAGATAATGGTTATATATACCTTTATGTGTGTATGATATTGTTTTCTTTTATCTAATACACCGTTGGCACAGGATATCACTTATAAGCCATTTATAAATACTTGTCGAATAAATATGATTTAAAGTCAAAATTCGAGTCAAATCAATGACTATTTTCGAGTTAAAACAGTTTTGTCTCCATTAATTTCATCTTGTTTGATACATTTATAAGAAATATATAACGTGATTAAATAGAAGGGTGTCAACAACGTTGGCGCCAATTTCTGGCGATTTCATTTTTTTGCGGCACCATATGACAGCGAAATTGACACAAAGTCGGCATCACTTGCCTTATTAGTTCACAACGCAATCATTAGTGTATATCTTTCGTAATATTTCGTGTAAAAACGTCTGTCTGTCCTTTAGTTCGTTTCAATGAAAAAAGCAACAACAGTGCATAGCACATTTTGACGACAATTGTTGAGCATGAATGTGCACGTGTGAGTTATTTAATTACATTCACTTTGAAAAGAGACCATTACACGTCGGTCAATGAATAATACAAAGAATTCTCAATGCGTGTATTTCGAACATAATACGGCGAAGTATTAATTTATTAAGTGAAACAAAGTGCTGTTGCTGATGATGATGATTTAATATATATCTTTGATACGGATCTGTAGCTGATCACTGTAGACCCAAAGACAAAATAAAGGGATTATAACTGCACGATCACAAGTTTACGCCCCTCCCCCCCCCCCCCCTAATCCGAAATCGTGAGAAGTGAGGAGAGGACTGATAGATGGCAGAGGATTGAGAAGGGGACAGAGAAGTAAAAAGAGGAGTGAAGTGAAGACAGAAGGGTGAGTAGAGGACAGTTAGTGAAAAGGTGCAAAATAGTTAGGAGTGAAGAGTGGAGTGAAGAGTGGTAAGTGGAGTGAAACTGGAGTGAGGAAAGATCAGAGGAGTGAATGAGGAGAGAACAGAGGAGTGAGGAGAGGACAGAACAGAGGAGTGAGGAGAGGACAGAGGAGTCCGGATAGGACAGAAAAGTGAGGAGCTGACACAAGAGTGCGGTGAGGACAGAGGAGTAGGGAGATGACAGTAGTGAGGAGAGACAGTGGCGTGGGGACAAGACAGAGGATTAAGAAGAGGACACAAGAGTGAGGACAGAGAAGAGGACTGAACTATGAGGAGAGGAGAGTAGAGTGAGGAGAGGAAGGAAGAGTGAAGGCGGACGGGTAAGTTACAATAGGACGGATGTGTGCGGAGAGGATAGAGGAGTGAGAATAGAAGAGTTAGAAGTGGTCAGAGGAGTGAGGTGAAGACAGAGAGTGATAGGGGTGGGCACAAAGGTTAGGCGCGAGAAGATGGGAATGGAGGGGGGCTGGAGATGGCAGTGGAGAGGAGAGAACTAGAAATGATTTAAAGAATGAGGAGCGAAGAAGACAACTAAGGTGAGACCACAGGAGAGTAGCAGAGGACAGATGAGAACAGAGGAGCTGAGTGATGTCAAGTGTGGATAGAAAAATAAGCTCAGGAGAAAAGCGCAAACGGACCGTAGAGAAGCGTGCTTGGAGAGGCAACATGTTTAATTTTAGGGGAAAGTGATGAGAGGAAAAATTGAGGAGAAGAGAGACGGGAGTGATGACGGGCTGCTTACAAAGATACTTAAATTAAAAGGAATGTTCAGAAATATTAAAATATATTTATGGTTGATGTAAAAGAGACAGGTAAGAAAAAATTAGGTATTTTGAAATAGTGGCGTCAGAGAAAAAAATCGAGCCACCACGACCAATACCCGATTGTGATGGGCTCGATAAGCCCGGGCTACCCCGTCCAACGAACAGGTCAGGAAATATCCGCAACCGCGGAATGCGCTGCATATAGCGTATGTGTTACTTCAGCCCTGTTTTCTGTCTCCTTATATAAGGATTTCTTACATCATTGAGCGGGTTTTAGGTAGACAAACGGAAGTGAAACGTATGGAAACGTATTTAGTTTCCGTTAGTATTAATAATTTTTTTTTTTTTTTCCTGTTTCAATGATTTTATTCATTTCATAATCTATATACACACAATTTACCAAGACATAAACATACATAGACTTATTTTACCATATGTAATGTGTATTAACTGTGTTATTAATATCAATACACAAACTGAATTACTCACTCAAAGTGGCTATACTTCCTTATACTTTTTTTATTCTTTACTGGACTGGCATACTTATTTATGTATAACACAATTATAATAAGTGAATCTTAACAAAAAAGGTTTCTGATTTACAACACAATACACTTTAACTATGATCACAATGTTCAAACAACATAAAAACCAATTATGTGAAATTTGCTAGTTTCATTAACAATGGACATGAATAACAAAAATTGATTTTACACAAAGAGTTCAATTTTACAACACAATCAACTATGAATCAAATATTCAAACAACACAAAAAACTTAACCAAGTAAACAAATTTTGCAAGTTTAATTTATAATGGGAGTTGCTATGTTCACAACAATTAGTTTTGTTATTCATGCATTTACTAATTACATAGAAGTCTTATAACTATCCAATAAATTTCTTTATTTGATTCACTTGTTGTGCTTGCATAAATATTTAAAGCTAATCTTAGGCTAGCCTTAAGACCCTGAAAAGTTGGGATAACTTCTTTCCTTTTGCATGCAAAGATGTACTTTTTAATTTCCATGAAAAGAATAAAGCAGTTGTCATTTACATTTGTATCACCAAGAAGTAACATTTTGCAGTTTATTTCTATTTGTATATTTGCGTTTATTAAGCTATCAGAGATATCTTTAATAAGTAATTGTACTGTGTTACACTCCCAGAATAAATGGGTAATTGATTCTTCTGACATTTTGCAAAAAGTGCATGTATTACTATCCGACAAGCCCATTTTAAAAAGGAGTGAGTTTGTCCCCAATATTCTGTGGACAATCCTAGTTTGTAACCATTGAATATATGTATTATTCGTTTTTTTAAACACTTGTCCATGGACATTTTTACATTGTATGGTATCGTTTGCAAAGTATTCATTCCATTTTGTTTGGCATGTTGGGATTTCAGAGTTCTGTTTTAACATATTATATAATAATTTATTGCATGAATTCATAATTATAGGTTTTATATGGGTCGACAAAATGGGGTATGAATGTACTTTATACTGTTCTAAGTTTACATTTTTCACTGAGGCAATGTATGTAGAAAGCACCTTTTTTATACCTTCATAATGTAAAAAGTTGACTGGCTTATTCATTTTGATTTGTAGTTCTTGTAATGACAAAATCTGTCCATTGTCTTTAATAATATCTTTAACATATTGAATGCCATTATCATACCAATATTTCCAAAAAATGTATTTATTGTTGATTAATAAACAGTTGTTGAAAATCAGAGGCATATCTAAAAGTTTATCAACAGAATCAATATTAATACTTTTAACAAAGTCAGAATATATTGTTAAAACATCGATCCAAAAAACGTTGGTTATTTCTTTTATAATAGAAATTGCGTATAAATTGCCTGTATTACATAGTTTGTTAAAATCTATTAACTTTCTAGCCAAGGACGTAAATTTGTTCTGTCCTTGAATAACTTTTCTTATCCATGATAATTTTAAACTTTTCATAAATGCATTTATGTCCACCATTTTAAGTCCCCCTTCATCAAAATCTTTTGTAAAGACTTTTGCTTTGATTTTTGAAGGTCCCTGCCACACAAATTTGTATAGTTTATTGTTTAAATCATTACAAATAACATCTCCGGGGTGTGGCAAAGAGACAAACAGGTGAATAAACAATGGAAGTATCAAGGTCTTAACAACAGTTATTCTACCCAAGGGAGTTAAATCTCTTCTGTTCCAGTGTGCAATGCTATTTTCTAATTTAGCTAGTTTGTCATTATAATTTAGCTCAATCATTTTAGGTAGATCAACATCAAAAGTTAAACCTAATAATTTAAATTGGGTACATCCCCACACTAGTTTCCACCTTGTTTTTATGGATCTTGTGCTGTATTTTAACGCCCCTATCCAGACAACATGAGTTTTTTCGAAATTCACCTTCAGGCCTGAATATTGTGAAAAGGAGTGCAACAATTGTAATGCAGTATTCAATGATTCTTCTGACCCGTCCATTAATATATAAGTATCATCAGCAAATTGTGATATCTTGTATTCTTCATTGTCAACTTTTATTCCCTTTATTTGATTACATTTCCTTATTTTAATCGCTAGTATTTCGGCACAAAGTATAAATATATATGCTGAAATAGGATCTCCCTGCCGACAACCACGTCCTATCATAAAGAAGTCTGACAAGAACCCGTTCAATTGGATTGCATTTTCCATATTATTAAAAAAAAGTGTTATCCAGTTCTTAAACATTGGCCCAAAGTTAAAAAAATCAAACACTTGTTTAATAAAACTGAAGGATAAGGTATCGAACGCTTTTTCGAAGTCAATTAGCATCAGCAGGCCAGGGATTTGGTTGCACTCAGTATAGCTCATAATATCATATAATAATCGTGTATTATCCCCCATGTACCTGCCTTTAATGAAACCAGTTTGGTCATTGTTTACTAATTTGTTCAAGACTGACTTAAGTCTGTTAGCTATCGTCCCTGATGCTAGTTTATATACTGTGTTTAACAAGCAAATTGGTCTCCAATTTTTTAAAAATTGTTTAGGCTTTCCCTCCTTTGGAATACATGTTATAATTCCCTGTTTCTGAGTTATTGAGAGTGACCCTACATTATATGAAAAATTAATGCTTCTAACCACAAAGACACCCAATTTTTTCCAAAAAACTTTGAAGAAATTTGCCGAGAATCCATCGGAGCCCGGGCTTTTGTCATTTTTCATTTGTTTAAGAGTAGCTGACACCTCTTGTAAAGAAAGAATACCCTCTAACATGTCCGCTTCTAAATCGGTTAATTTGGGCAATTCATCATTTTTAAATTCATGTTTCAGATCATAATTGGTAGTGGGTTGTTCTGAATATAAAATTTTGTAAAAGCAGTTTGCTTCTTTAAGAATATTTTCAGGTTCATATATTAATGTTCCATCCTCTCTCTGAATGCAAGATATATTTTTGGAGAGAAAATTATTTTTTTCCAAATTACAAAACATCTTAGTTGGTTTTTCTCCATTATCTATCCAGTCTGAACGGGAACGTATAAAGCAACCCTTCATAGTTTCCTGTCTAATAGTTTCTAATTCATTTAGTATTAATAATGACCTTCATGTCAACGAACAAAGGTTCTATACTTAGGCGTTGGAAGGCGCGAAGTGTCAGTACACGTAATGGTTCGTGTTAATAAGTTTAATCGACAAAAATATTACAGATTCACACAAATACTGACTGTTAGTATAATGGAGTTCGGTCGACATCGCCGACTCGTACGATTTTGCATTAACAAAGAACAATGTTCAACGCCACGGTCCCTATTCCAGAAACATCTTAAGTCAGTTCTTATCCTTAAAATCGTATGTTTTCGTTAGCATTTAATTCAACGTGCTCAGCACATTGTTGTTTATGTTTTAATTATCCAATTGTGTTTACTCAACTGAATAGGCATTCATAAATATATGCTGTTTTAAAAATATTACTTTACAAGAATTGCAACTTAAGTGAATAATTTTAATGAAATCTAAAATGCTTCTGGAATATTGCCTCAGATATGGTGTTTATTTCCAGTCAAGTAAATTAAAGAGTTATTAGATGGACTTTCGGGTAAACTATTCCTCTGTAAAACGTGTTAAAATAGATATACCACACGTTTACCAGTCAGTTATCTGAGCATTTCTCACACGATTCTAAAAATAATAGTATTTCACTGCATAGCGAATTCACAGTTTGACAAATGGACAATTTTCAAAATTCTTGCAACAGAGTCCAAAAGAAAAGTATCTAATTAAGCAAAAAAAGAAAACTCATAAAATAAAAATATATCTTAAATATATCCTAAATGTGTGGTTTATGGATAATCATCGATTGAAATGGATAAAATTATAAAGCGTAACGCTTTTCATCGGAATTGTGTGTAAAAAAAAAAACACGCTATTGAACGCATGCCGATTAGTTAGTCGGTCAGACTTGTGATCCGAAGGTGGTTGGTTCGAGCCCAGGCAGAGGCAAAACGTCGTTTTTTATTGTTTTTTATTCCTAATAAAATATTTGATTTTGGTTAGTCCATATAGTTAAGTTTCAGCAGTTTCGACATTTAATTACATTTTTCAAATATACAAATGCACGTGATTAAGTCCTTTTAAAGCTAACGTATGAATAAAAAATAAAATATAATTGAATAACAGAAAAATACGTTATTTAAGTATACCAGTAGTTTGTTTGGTATGTGTTTTGTTTTTTCCCAGGGTTCATACTTTGTCTGAAAATCTGAGTGAAATTTATAATGGGTATTTAACGTAGCCTAAGCAAAGTGAAATATGTCAGAACACTCAGATGGATAAAGTTCGTCACAAAATCGCCTCCCACCCAAATGGATATCAAGGTTTTGTTTATGCGTAGCATTGATAAACTAATTTGACGAATAACAGCCAATGCAGACTAATATTTATCAATTGATGGTTTGCATTATAAATGTCAATATCTTTACAGTATTTACTTAACAGGTGTATGTAAGATCTAACAACATATGAGCCGCGTCGTGAAAAAAACGGCGTTAATGACAACATTTGACATTTTTGGTATTTAATCATTTTGAAAAGTACATTATATTTAGAGATGATAAAAAAATATTGCGATTCGGACAAGAAACGCCAAAGTTATGCACGTTTTTGTGACGTCACGTAACTAGCATTTTATATCTGACGTTAAGACCACGGTCTGTAATCACTTGCGCCACTTCTTTTTTGAGGTGCATTGGAAAAAGAGCCAATTATACTTCCGAGGGGGCATTTCAAAACGTGAGGACTTTTATAAGTCCTGACATGGTGAAAATTGAACCAGCTAATTGATGAATTTTAACGTGTTAAGACATAATTTACACTTTACACACAATTAGAACAGTACTGGCATAAATTAATTCCTTTCGAAATGTTTTATTTGCTTCGTTATCAAAAATGTCGGTTTGAGGTCAATTAAACACATTATTTTGCATTTTCACGTAAGAGGTGGAGCCAAAGCAATGGAGGCGGCGCTCAGAACAGGAGGTGGAGCCAATGAATATTATACGGTTTGAAGAATTGACATATTTTGATGAACGTTTCATTCTACATTTCGTGATAAGCATTATAATCATATTGACCATTTAAATTGTCACAAATATCACTTAAGCGGTATCTTTTGTAGTACATTTTATACAGTTAATCTTAACAAGTCTGCGAATTCAAGTAAGGTGAACGACTCTTTTCGGATTTGTAATGAATAGAAATCGAAATCATTTGAACCATATAAGCATCATTTCTACAAAGAGTCGCCTCATTTCTCAAACTTTGTGTTGAATATCATGCGAAATCTAATAGTTTATATATAAGTATTGTTTTTATTATTTATAGCAAAAGTAAATTTAAATGACAATTTATAGAAAGGTTTCCACTGTAACAGCTAGGATACTACTTTCTGATTTGTATTCTTTTCCGGGCTCGTCGTTGACGGGTATCATAGCGCATACTTAATATAAAAACGAATGTTTTTAACTGATAAATAATGTACATCTTCTGTGTTAGAAAAAAATAAATGACAAATAAAAACAGGAACAAACAAACTAATAATTAATATGCTCATCTGTTTGATATCGATTTGCTTGACATCGTAGAATACTGTATTCGTACAATACAGTATACCCGCCAATCCGCCTGTCTGTGTATTAGCTTCCGCCCGTCCCGACATTGCTTTCGAGATATTTGTAGCTCAAGAAATTTTGTCACACCTGCTTCACACCGTAGTACCGGCTCCTGATCAGCGAATGCGCCACTTTCCAGCAAAGGCGAAAAAGGAGAGACGGTGGGTTTGTATATATTGAATTTTATACGTTTTTGCTTTGATTTTCAAAAAATTAATATTATATAAAGATGTCAGAAGCAATAAAGAGTCACCACAGAAAATATAAAGTTACAGAACCTTATATTTTGTAAGAAAAAGGGTGTTAAAATCGAACATTATGTATTTTCGAGGTATTTTGTCAAGTTTATATTGTTTTATCGCCGCAAATATCTTATTTTGCAAAATCTAAATCCACAGACTTTTTGCGCATTGTTCCACCAGTAACCACACCAATTTTCAGAATTGCTCATTGGTTTATATTGGAGATATAACGTCCTGAAGTGATGGGGTGTACAAAAAATGGCACCAGTTATAAGCGATTTCATGTTTTTACCGGCACCAGTGATCAGCGAAATTTCATGTAGTTACACATTTAAGCATTTGCCACAAATTTATCATTAAATTTTCATTTAGACATATCACACATCTATTGTTTATAATATTCCGCCCCAGATTGGTTGTTTTAATAAATGTAAAGTGTAGATATTATGTGTCTCTTCATAACACACACATACACGCACGCATCCACACACACAGACCCGCCCCAGCCCCCCCCCCCCCACACACACCCACACTTTCTTAAACGTATAATCTATGTATATACATGAATAATAAAATTATTTAACTTGCATGTACTCGTATAACCTTACTGCATTTATTGAATTGATTTTAAGCAAATATACGTCTTCGAAGTTGCCTTAAACGAATATTTTTTTCCTGACCATTTAATGTACTCAAACTTGATTAGATTATTGTGCTGATAAATATGTAATCAAATAATAAATAGTACAATAATTTCGAAACAGTTCAAATAAAACACATGACCATAAACATGTACTTGTATGTGTTGAATACTTGATTGAGTTGAGAAGCAGTACGCAATTACTATTCGTCAAATAAAACTTCGGAAAAGGCATTTATTTTACAACCTGTTTTTTTAACAAACTAATAGCTAAAGAGCATTGGTTATCAATATATAATTATTTGTCGTTGGATTAGGTATTTACACATTTGCTCTAAAGCTGCTACGTCACAGATCCGGAAAATGACACAAATTAAAATAATTGTTTAAAATCTAGTTAAACAAGATATTATTTAATTAAATTGACTGAAATAACAATGTTGGCACAGTAACAAAAGTTCCAAACACCCTGGTTTAATCATTACAACGCAGTATTTCAAACCAGCTTCAAAAGCGTCTCAAGGCGCCTTTCAACTATTTATGACTCTTATGATGTAGTTGTGAAATCATCACGTGGTCCAAACAGCCAATCAATTTTACTTCCGGAGTCCCCTTGTTTACAAAACATAAGTCAGAAATTGAAAGTATAACTAAGTGTGAATGACTTTAGCGGCGCGGTTAGACCACCCGCTCCTCACGCAGATTGACCCGGGTTCAATTCCCCGCAAGAAATGTTTTCCTAAATAGTTCGGGATGTTTTGCTTGGTGTGCTAGTGTGCACGGTTTCCTCCAGCGAAACGTCCAAGAACGATCCATCTAGAACGTCTTCCATTTGTAGTGACTGAAATCACGAATAAGTGCATGTACATAAATTTACAAGAATTATAGGTATCCTTATTGTCGTCTTGTCATATGCAAAGCGTAACGTAATAATTGTTGTTAATTGAAATAACAAAACTTGCCTATCACACCGACACCTTTAAAAAATTAGCAGCAAATTGGAGTTCTAATTATACGACCTTTGCCCATATAATTTGTCAATGAAAAGAAAATACAGGACAGCTTATATCCGTCATCTTTTGTAGCACTTGTATACGCAAGTATAATCAGGCCAAAACAAGTTCTGTGTTTCGGGCAACCCGACCTTGCGAACACCCCCACAACCCTAAAGATTTTAGAAACGATTGAAATCCGTGAAATCTGAATATGTCAGATTTGGGTTTTTCGATTGAGTTAATCGTTATTAAATAGATTATCCATGTAAAAAGGACTTCATGTTATTAACTGGGCATTCTGGGTCCCTTTATGGATTGCCGGTTAAGCATTTGTGATTCGTTTCGCTTTATGGATTGCCGGTTAAGCATTTGTGATTCGTTTCGCTTTTATGGCTATCTATTTTTAAAATATAATAAAAATCTCATTTCTCTGCCCTACCTTAATTTTTTAGACAGTTGTCCGAAACTAACAATTTATTTCTTGGCTTCATGCGCGGTGATTTTGAGTTAGAGAGACACTAATAAATTAATTAATGACATTTTTCGATAATTTCTTGGGGCGTAGGGACTGAGTCTGGATTTTAAAACGCATATCATTGGGCACGGAGGTGTTCACGGAGTTTACTAAATTGAATCCCGGATAACTTTATGGGGAGAGGGGCGGGGGTCATTCGCCTCGACCATTCTTCTTAATCCGCATATTTTAATAATGATCATTATTTGTGAAATGAAATTAAGCATTGAAATGCATTCCATCATAGAACACTTGTAACCCGTGCTTAATGCCTTGTGGATTTGAAACATATATAGCCAGCAACTACGGCTTTCGTTTTCTTCTGAAGTTACCGGTAGCTAGATCTTAACACTACTTAAGTTATTTGGCAACTTCACTGCTTAAACAGAGGCGACGTGATGATCGAAACATGTTGATTACATTTTACGTTTTGAAATTACAATATTGTTCACACAGTATCATGTTTTATGTTATTATATTATTATACATGTATATTTATTTATACATAAGCGGCAATACAAAAAATTATTTTAAAGGAATAATTCATCCATACCGATACTTGATATGTCTGTTTGAAAGCGGTCCGTAATGGATTTGATAATGCCAATAGATGTGTATGTTATACGTAATATTAAATGCCTACACTTGACTGCATGTAGAGGCGCACGTACGGACAAACACAAATGCCTCTGGGGCGGAATATGATAAACAATAGATGTTGGATGTGTCTAAATGAATATTTAATGATAAATTTGTGACAAATGCTTCAATTTGTAACTACATGAAATTTCGCTGATCACTGGTGCCGGTAAAAACATGAAATCGCTGATAACTGGTGCCATTTTTTGTACACCCATCACTTCAGGACGTTATATCTCTAATATATAAAACAATGAACAATTCTGAAAGTGGTGTGGTTACTGATGGAACAATGCGCAGAAAGTCTGTCGATTTAGATTTTTGCAAAATAAGCTATTTGCGGCGATAAAACTATGTAAACTTAACATAATACCTCGAAAACACATAATGTTCGATGTTAACTCGCCTTTTCTTGGAAAATATAAGGTTCTGTGACTATATATTTTCTGTAATGATTCCTTATTGCTTCTGACATCTTTATATAATATTATTTTCGAAAATCAAAGCAAAAACGCATAAAAACCACGTGCGCTATACCGAAATATTAGTCCATGGATGAAAGACCAGTATTTCGAAAATACTGAAATCAGGTTTTCGAAATACTGAACTTGTAGTTGTTGGTATATTTTGTGTTAAACAAGAACTTTAAAAATACTGAAATCAGTAATAATTCTGAAAACGTTTACTATATAACTTGTTAGTACAAAGTAAATGGTAACAATCCGTTGGATTATCTTGTATATTTTGTCAGTATTGCATATATGCATTTCTACTATACAAATGGAAGTATTTTATGGATAAAAAGAAGGTATACGTGTTGGAAAGATAATATCGTACATCGGCTCCACCTCCTGTTCTGAGCGCCACCTCCATTGCTTTCGCTTCACCTCTTACTAAAAAATGCAGAATAATATGTTTAATAGACCTCAAACCAACATTTTTGATAGCGCAGCAAATAATGCATGTCGAAAGGAATTATTTTATGCTATTAATGCTCTAATTGTGTGTAAATTATGTCTAAACACGTTCAAATTCATCAATTAGCTGGTTCAATTTCCACCATGTCACGTTTTATAAAAGTTCTCACGTTTTGAAATGCGTTGTGACTTTATACTTCTCTATATTGTTGGAAGGCAAAATTGTTTCCGAATCGCACTACATTGTCCGATTTTTTAAAAACAGTGTGTAAAATTGTCATAAAACATTAAACCAACTCACATTCTATAATTGTTTACTTTTTCCTACTACTTCCTGCCATTAGCGCCACCTCGTTTTCCAATGCATCTAATTGTTTACTTTTTCCTACTACTTCCTGCCATTAGCGCCACCTCGTTTTCCAATGCATCTCCAAAAAGAGGTGGCGCCAGTGATTACAAACCGTGTAAGACGTTAGCGACACATTGAGAAACAATTGCGCGCTAGAGTCAAAATCTGTTTTTTATCAGCTGAGAAAAAATCGAATGTGCTTTTCATAATCTCGTCCATAATAATTGTTAGCAAGTAGTACGCAGTCTTAAAATAATACTATAGTGTTGCCTAGCAACGATAGAACGCCAATGTATACTGAAGGTAAAAATATACAGCATAACTGTTATTAAAATGTTGTTGTTTTTTATGCCAAATAATGTTTAAACACCCCTCCTGTCGAATACTTTGAATAAAGCACTTAATTCCGAATTAAAATAGAAAAAAATATAACGGTACGCATAATCTACACGCAACCGGCGCACGCTCCACAATATATTGATAAGACGGTTCCGTGGTCTAGCGGTAACACTAGCTTCACACCCCAGGGATACACACACTAAATGTTCTCAATTAATATCGCGCTAAATAATTTCACCGATCTCTTTCGCAGTGTAGCGGACCCGTTATTTTTAAAAACGATTTTTATTTCAAATAAATCGGAATTTGAGGAAAGCGACAGCACTAAGCATAAAGATTGGTTCGATATCGACTGTAAAATTGCCCATTCAAACTATATAAGAATGCTGAATGTATTTAATGCTGACAACAACGAAAGAAACAGATTTCAAGTTTTGGAATACAAACAAATTTATAAAACATTAATTAAGAAAAAGAAGAAATGCTATTATCGAACAAAGGTAAATGAGTTAAAGAATTTGAAGAAACGAACGCCTAGGGACTTTTGGAAACTTTTTAAATCTAAAAAGAAACAAAAAATGAAAATTTATCCTTAGATGATTTTCGCACATTTTTCTCAAATATAAGCAGTGGCATGTTTGACTGTGAAAACGAAGAGGCTGAAACATTTTGCTCTAGTAATGATTTTGATTTGCCAAATTCGCGTTTCCCGGAACTTGATCAGCCGTTTACTGTACACGAAATCATTAATGGTATTAAATCATTGAAACGCGGTAAAGCATATGGCAGTGATTGTTTATTAAATGAATATTTATTGGAATGTAAAGATATTATTTCTGCGCATATTTGTGACTTATTCAATTCTATTTTAAGCTCAGGATTTTATCCGGCAAAGTGGACAGAGGGTATTATAATTCCTATACATAAAAAAGGTATTGCTTCGGATGTAAATAACTATAGGGGTATTACACTTCTTAGCTGCTTATCTAAGCTTTTTACAACAGTTGTCAATACTCGCATCGAAACATTCTGTAATAACTTTAACATTATTTCGGACGCACAATTTGGTTTTAGGAAAGGGAGGTCCACTGTTGATGCAATATTTATATTAATGTCTTTAGTTCAAAAATATGTTAATGAAAATAAAAGATTGTATGTTGTATATGTTGATATGATGAAATGTTTTGATACTATATATAGAAATGCACTATGGTTCAAATTATATAAATGTGGCATAGAAGGTAAATTACTGAGAATTATAAAAAATATGTACGAAAATGTTAAATCTTGTGTTAAACATTGCTCAAATTTTTCTGATTATTTTAGCTATGCAGTTGGACTACGTCAAGGGGAAGTATTGTCACCTCTGTTATTTTCATTGTTTGTAGAGGATTTAGAACTGTTTTTGCAAGAAAGCAATTCATCTGGTTTGAATATTGACGATATAACATTGATTTTGTTGCTTTTTGCCGATGATATGGCAATTGTAGGTAAAACACCTGAAGAAGTTCAAAACCATTTAGATCGCTTGCTTGAATATTGCAATACTTGGAGGCTTAAAGTTAATATTAATAAGACAAAAATCATGGTATTTCGAAAACGTGGTCGATTGTTACCTCCCGAAAAGTGGACGTATGATGGTCAACCAATAGAAGTTGTAAATGATTTCAATTATCTCGGAACAGTTTTTAATTATACCGGCAACTTTAATTTGAACCAAGAATATCTATCTGGTAAAGCACTTAAAGCCATGAATATTTTATTCAACAAATGTAAGGAATTTGATTTAAAACCTGAAACCATTTGTCAGTTGTTTGACGCCTTCGTGGGATCAATTTTAAATTATGCATGTGAAGTGTGGGGAAACACAAAGTCTAAAGAAATAGAACGAATTCACCTAAAATTTTGCAAAAGATTACTGAATGTTAATAAAACCACGTGCAATGCAGCGGTTTATGGCGATTTAGGTAGATATCCTCTTTTTATAAATCGTTATATTAGAATTTTAAAATACTGGTTTAAGTTATCAAATACTGACAACATTATATTAAAAACGGTATACTTACAGGCCCTTCAAGATAGTCAGAATGGCCACACCAATTGGGTTTCAAATGTTAAGAAGCTTTTTGACAATTACGGGGTTTCCTATGTATTTGATGATGTCAATGCTGTCGATGTTAATGTGTTTTTATGCCAATTTAAAAGTAGAATTATTGATATGTATACCCAGGATTGGTATAGAACAGTAGATAATAGCCCTGTGTTAGACATGTATCGTTTATTTAAACCTGTGTATGGCTATGAATGTTATTTAGATATTGTTCCCAAATCCTTAAGATCATATATTGCTAAATTAAGATTATCAGTTTTACCGCTTAGAATTCAAATTGGTCGATATGCGTCTCAAAATATTCCTAGAAACGAAAGATATTGTCTTTGTTGTAACGAAATTGATATTGAAGACGAATTTCATTTTATTTGTAAATGCTTAAATTTTATCGATATTAGAAAAAAATATATAAAACGATTTTACTACAATAGACCGTCTGTTCACAAATTTCATCAATTATTAAAAAGTAATAATAAAAATGAACTTATAATGCTAGCTAAGTATATTAAAGAAGCGCTAAAAATAAGAAATACCTTCCTGAACACTACTGTGTAACTTACACAGAGTTGTCCTCCTTTACACTAAAAACATTAATTAAAAATGACCGTTGTTTTCCTGTTATTCATACAACTATCTCTGTATTTTATGTGTTTATTTTATGTGTTTATGTGTATCCGTGTTTACAAATATTTTATGAGCATAATTAAATGTTAAAATGATATAACGTGACAAAATGCATGTAAGATTATGATGTGTTTAGATGATGTACTATGTACAAATCTTAATAAACTGTCTTGTCTTGTCTTGTCTTATGTAGAATATTCTCTCTTGCAGCTTCGCTAATCGACCTACCCTGACAATTAACCAACATCTTGCCCCCCCCCCCCTCACCAACGCCACCACTGCATAAGCTGAGATCCTGAAACTGGTCCAGACCGTTTCTACCTATCGGTCTTTTGAGAGGGTAATTTCCAAAACAGGTATCGCGGAAAACTACTTCTTTTCTTTGCAGGTTATTAGTCAGTAAATCGAAATCAGAAAGGGTCCCCTTCAAAACTGCAAAATTTCACACACGTTTTCTTACATTTTCATTATTTAAGATAATGTATGTAATATGTATTATAATGTGTATATCATGTGATTTATTATAATTAAAGTTTGTAAAAAAATGTCAATTTATAAAAACATAACTTTAAACTATGACACCCCTACTTTTGCCATTTACTTGTATGTAAACAAAATATTTACCGGAATAAGGCCACCAAATAATGCGCTACATCGGTTATTGTTTACTCGTTGCGAAAGTGATTTTTCTTGTTACCAATTCTCATTCTGAATATTTTGACAACAAATTACTTCAACTACTTAATTTTAAACTGTAATATAGACAATCGAGAGCTTGCATCGTATGATATATTTTGACTCTGTAGGCTACGAACAAAGATCTATAAATAAACATATTTATTTATAGATCTTTGGCTACGAAGCACAAACCAATCCATGGCCGATTACTCATGGACAATACAATATGGCGGTCTAACGGTATGTCATACATAAAAACATAGTTTTCTCAATTGTTTGCGTTCATTTTGCCTGTAAATGTAACCAGAACATTATATTTCATTTTAGTATATCGCGATCTTTTAGTGATTTTAATCTCGTTGAATATATATCGATTAAATATACTGAATAACCTGTCTGAACATCAATACATATATTTTGGATATTCGGAAGTGGTGTTTACTAGAGAAAAATACACCAGAAATTTAGTAATGCTTATTTATAAATCTTTAAATACGCTGTTCTATTATTTTAAATAATTAACAACAAATAATATATTTCAATCTTATGTTAATAAAGACCATTATCCTTATTAAAATAATATGAATTGGTCAAACAAACTAAAAATAAATAAATAAATAAATAAAGATTAATTTATTGATATTATTTTTTTTTTTAAATTGCTATATTTGTTAAGCGTGCAGTTTCCACTCCAAGGCATCAGTACAACAGAAAGAAGATAGAAAGAGCAGAAAGAAGCCACAACATGTGTGATACTGTTCTCTTCAAACTTCACAAGACAAGAAAGTTCATAAACAGAAATGTTGCTGTTCATCTGTGTGATTACTATTGTATTTAGTGGATTCATCATGAGATTCTAAATTGTCAAATGTAAAAAACAACTTTCTGCAGTAAGAATTATATATGAATAAGTTACAAAATGTGAATATTAACAGTGTGTAGCAAACAAAGCAATAATGAGGACATCTTACAAACTTTGCAACATACTCCAAGCATGTGTTGTCCTTTTGAAAGGTGAAATAAAATTTATTCTATGTTTAACATGATAATTTAATAACTTGTTATCTGTAGCTTTAGAGAAACTTGCGCATTTAAATTTAAATATGTTCAATTATGTAGTACTATTTTTGTTTGATGGTGTGCATTGCCTGAGCCTATACTGCGTCAAATTATTTCAGTGAAGATTTTAATGTAGATATTTTACTTTAGGAATGTGCCCATTATTTGTATACAGTTGAAATGGTTGATTTGCAAATATATATATAAAATACTTCACATGTATACATTTATTGTTCAGTTATTAAAATATATGTATGCAATGAATTGACAATTGTATTTCACTAAAGAACATGTATTGCACTTATGTACATTATTAACCAGAAATATATATGTAGATGTTTTGCTTTAGAAAAGACATAAGAATCTATGTGTGAATTAACTGTGTTATTATTTGTTTTACTTGAAATTATAAATCAAATAAAGGTTTAAACAGTGTAATTAAAATGTGTTAATTATATGTATTCCCAAATAATACCACTTATAAGCTGGAATAAGTCTTATACATACAATGATTTAGTCAATATTTCCAGTCATATCTCTGCAATAAGAGTGACATGTACAGTGTTTCAGTTATTAGTTTCAATGCATTTTCATTAATTGTATAAATTAATTGCAATTTGCTTTCTCTGTAAGGCATGCCTACTTTTCCTAAGGTGTATATGATCTGTTAATTAATACTGGTAATAATGAAACATAAATAATAAAAAAACCACACTTGTGCAGAAGAACATATTATTTTATTTTATTTTATTAAATATATAACAGTCAATTTCAAGATCCTTTGAATTGCCAGTACAGTTGGCCAGCCAAGCACACAAAATGAATCCAGAAATTTCTAAATGAATCAGCAACCTGAAAATAAATACAAAAACTAGAATTATACAGTAAGTTCTATTAGCATCAACTAATACTAACTAGATCTACATTGTTAATGTATTTCCAAATGTAATAATTCTAAAATGGTGACGCAATACGCATTAACTTTTGCTGTAATACTATTCACTTTAACTCTAACTTAATATAAAGTAACGTGATCGGTCTTTTGAGCATTATTATAAATCAAATTAACTACCAAGACGCATTAACTGCTTACACTCAATTAGTTCCTGAACACTTATCCGAATATCCGAAATAGACATCAAGTTAATTTGGGTGAGCTTTTTAACAAAACTACAATTTATACTGCAATGGCAAGCATGGATGTAAACAGACAAGACAAAGGTTGAATGAAAGGCGGAACGATATTACAATGACAGGTAAAGAAGTACTTAATTTTCAAGCTCGTTTAAAGCTGCCTGTAGAAAGTAACGTACCTCAGCCATCTTGATTTAACCGGTGTTACCATAGGAGATTGGGTAATGCCAGACCTTTACCACGAAGTAAGTAAAGATCGGGTACCAGAATACTACGCTTCATCGGCTATTCTGGCCCTTTCAGATTGACTTGTTAACTGGCATGTATGCAATTCCGTTTGCATAAGATAATTAGCCTGAACAAAATATTTTTTGTTACTTACAAATAAGTTTTCATTATGATGTCGTATACTATTAAATAAGAACCCAAATTATAAAGTTTAAAGGTGCGAAATTGAACTTCGTTCAGACAAATATTTCCTTTTAGCAAAAATGCACTAATAATTCACATGCGTTTAGTTTCTATTATCGCCAATAGTCTTTCTCCGCTGTCAGCGTTTTGATTTTTTCTGCTAGTTGCATAGCCCTATTATTGGTTATTGTCTCATATTAGTCCATACTTACACACACGTTCATAGTGTTTCGACCTCATTATTTAATTATATTAATAATATTCATTACAGACAAACTTGACATGCACTGTATTAATAAACTTTTGTAAGAAGCACATATATAAAAAAAACACAAATATATCAAATATACCCTTATATTTAAATGGATAAAATAGTCCAGCATCGAATGGGATTCGAATCGCGTCTGATCTAAATAATACAAGGAATGTAATTTTGCGAACAGCTCAAAGCTATTTTATCCTGTTTGTCAACATTTATATTGCCAGTGCGAAAATACTTGTTCACATGTACAAAGAACCGTAACTGGTTGAACATAGATATACCAGACGTAGAGTTGTATCCCTTAGATGGTATTATCGTAAGACCAAAGAAAAATCGCATTTACACGAGTTAATCAATCATCTTGCAAACCCATTATTCAGTAAAAGTCGGACTACATTTTTTCGGCATATGAAAACGTTTTATTTCATGCTATACGGTGAATGAGTGGAGAACACCAGTGAATGATTACCCGATCATTTCACCCTGTGTCGAGTGAAATGATAACATTAGATCATTTCACTCTGAATTATATGGTACTACTTTCTATTTTTTTGAAAGTATGTAAATAAACTACTCGTCAGTGTCAACATCGGCCTTTTTAAACAACAGAAAATACATAATTAATTCAATAAACATATAATTAAGCGACAACAAGGCAGAAAGTATGGCACTATTTTCCGACCACAACAATAAGCGACAATTTTGGAATAATTATGACACGGTCTGTAATCACTGGCGCCACCTCTTTTTGGAGATGCATTGGAATACGAGTCAATTATACTTCCAAGGTGGCGCTAATGACAGGAAGTAGAAGGAAAAAGTAAACAGTAATAGAAGGTGAGTTGGTTTCATATGTTTAATGACAATTTGAGACACTGTTTTAAAAATCGGACAATGTAGTGCGATTCGGCAACAATTTTACCTTCCAACAATGTAGACAAGTATGAAGTCACAACGCATTTCAAAACGTGAGGACTTTTATAAGTCGTGACATGGTGGAAATTGAACCAGCTAATTGATAAATTTGAACGTGTTCAGACATAATTTAAACACAATTAGAGCATAAATGGCATAAAATAATTCATTTTGAAATGTATTATTTGCTGCGTTATCAAAAACGTTGGTTTGAGGTCAATTAAACAAAGTGAAAACTATACACAACTTATTGCTTAGATTCGGGGTTTCGAACAATAGGTGAAAATTCGCCATAAGCTTGAACTTCCTTTCAGAAGATGATTTTGTTAAAAGTAGGCCTAAATGAACATTTATTCAGACTGTCAAAAATGCTTTATTTACCGGTATAAGCACTTTATTTCTTTGTTGTTACAGAGTTTCCAATGATTTATTACCAACGAACACACGATAATTTCCAAATGTGTAACTATAGTTTAAATCAAAATTGTAATGGGTTATAATATGAAAAGCCAAATAAAAAAAGGTTTTTGTACGTTCCTACCGACCTACCATTTATAAGCATGGGTCGTGGAAGTGGAAACAAACACTACTATAGTTGCAGCCTAAATAAAATAGGGTTATCATCTGTATGCGTATTATGTAATTTGCTTGTATTTTGTAGAAATGGTGCCTGAAAATATGCAACAAGAGATGAAACAAAACTACAATGCCTTATGTGAACTATTACGTCATTTCTGGGCCTGTTTTCCAGTCTCATCAAAACTTTTAGAAGACAAAGTAGGGAGTTTTTAGTTATTTATTATTTATATAAGATTTTTGTCTATGCATGTATTTAGGAACATGCCACATTGTAATGTTCATAACTGACAAATGGTCATGATACAAATTGAATTATTGCCACAAAATCTCTAGTGCACTGGAATATGGTAGCTAAGCATTGTTAGTTTAAACCTATTTATTTAGCTCGATTGTGTCGAAAGCGTAAAGTTTTTGAGGCACTCTTGAGTCCATTTCCTGGGTAGAACCAGTACTTGGTGTATTTTGGAGAAAGATCATTTGAACACTCCCTGAGTACGACTCCCGATCGCAAGGTGGACACCATATCCATTACATTACTGCGACTCCGATAAGCTTAGTTGATATGGGCAACAAAATTATACTGTGTGTAAACTAACATACAATTCTAGTAACTTAAATTTTGCCAAGTTACCTTAATTTGAATATATTTACCCAAGAAATTGTGAGAATATGACTTATTTCCAAATTATTTCTGAAGAAAAAAATGGCTGTATAAATAAATGGTGTTTTGTGTGTACGGTGTGTTCTCTCTACTGCCGATGTATGTGGAGCTTCAAAGGCATTTATTATTTCCAATTGTCAGGTTGTGAAAATGAAGGCCACTCTCGAACGATTCCACATGGCCAAATTGAACCCGCTGAAAGACAAACTTCGGGAAAGTCACTACAGCATGGATGTAAGAATACTCATTTGTCTCCACAGCATAGTTTTGCAGACATATATGTTTAATATTACAAGATCATTAACTAAGATAAAACCCGTTTGGTTAATTATAATAATTATCAACCTGCTTTTTTCAATTGCTACTGGTGAGTTATCATTTATGTGATAGTAATATGCCTTTTTACTTAACAATTTTAAAAAAAAGGGCCAATTGAATCTACACTTACCTAAATGTGACAAAGGTACACATGTATATTAGTGGAATTGGTATTACTGAAATAACAGTTATTGGTATAGTATACCGCAGTATTGTTTTTATAATTGTTAATGTAGTATTTTTTGTCTAAGGCTAAATATGTCCTTCTGTCTTAGTGGTAGTTTAAAGAGGCACTGTACAAAAACCAAAAAAACATTGAAACCATAGCATTGTACGAAAACCATAGCATTGAAACATCCAATTATCCTAAGGAAGTCTTTTTTTAAAAAATAAAATTAGAATAAATGTTGAGAGTACTTACGTTAAAAATGCATATTAAGAGAGAAATGTAAAATATAATTTTACTGTGCAGCACAAAGTTATAGCACATGTATATACAACATCTGGAAGAGTTAGACCGATAATGGGTGCTTGCGCAGTTGTTATTTTGTAAATCAAACCCGAATGTAGCCGTAAGTGTATAATAAGAAGGTTTGTATCAACAGAAATAATACATTCATATTTTTCGATAACGAAAGAGGCCCGAAACAAATCTGTAAATATCAAACAGTCCCTCAGTTGTTTTACTTAAATCCAAATGTTCATATTTTCCTCTACTTCAGCTGACAGCACATATGCAAGACCTCCTTCGCTCAGCGTACGCCAAGTTTGACGCGTGGCAGTCAAAACGAATGGGCCACAAGTTTTGACGGATGCCTCACGCACGATGAATACACAGATTTAGTGCTACACATACATGCAATACTAAGAACAGTATTAGTGCTTTCTAACCTTCCTCCTCAGCCACTGTCCGCAAACGGTGCGATGTTGACATAAGTTTCTTCAAGCATATGAACATGACGGCCTTGTGTCAAAAAACTCCCAAGGAAAATTTCAGATCAAATGCTATGTTGGGTTCAACACCTAATTCAACAATTAAGAAGACAGTGTTAAGTATTTATGCTTTCAATGAATATTGACCAATTAATGGAAGAGCCACAGTCTAACAGATTGTTATTGTTTCAAAATTGTCTTCTTATTTTTCTTAAGAGCTTTACAAACTTCCAGGTTTTGTTATTCTTGAAATCATAATGAAAATGTGTTTTTTTGAGGGCATTAGTCGTTAGATTGTTCATTTGCATGTATGTAGCTGTAAATGAAATGATAAGAAATAAGCATTTGCAGCTGACTTTTAATACTACTTATATTATGATATATGTGTATTTGCTCAGGCACTTTTTTTTCCTTACAAAACGATGGATTTTTATTGACTGCAGCATGTATTGAAGTCTTCTTTATCACAATGCTCAGTGCTGGTAAACATCATTCATCAGGGACATTTTGTATTTATTTCTTGATACCTAGGGTCCGTATTTACCAACTGATTATTAGGCTTCAGACTTCAGAATAAAGAATATTCTGGAGACTGTTCAGCTCTAAAAAGGCTGTTAGTTTGAATTGTACTTGGAATTTACCCAATGCTATTTTAAGCATTCTTTATTTGGATGATTTATTAAAGACATACATATAAGCAGCATTAGAACCTGGCATATTTGCAAATGCACAAGTATTATTTCTTGAGTCTAAGTCTAAGTCTATTCTTTGCTTTTAAGTCAAGGAATGGGTTGGTGAATAGTTTCATAGTTTGACAGTTTATTTCTAATACTTTAGGCATTATGCCCATGGGTATTCATGGATACACATCTATAAAATAAATGCAATGCATCGGTCAATAGCATACAGGTTCACATACATAAACATATATTTATAATGTCAATAAAACGTGTATAAATTCACAGGGCAATATTTTCTATGCATATTAAATAATGTCATACATAACTTTTCGCAAATACTTACACATAGTATAAAGAATCGTTTTGGCAATACAATTAATACGTAAATCTTTACTTGATATTTATAATTGTTTTGGAGAGACACTTCACGGGCCCTGGTCTACATTGAAATTGCTCTACATTGACAGATGTCCTGTTTATTTCTATATGGAGGATTAGAACCACAATATTGTAAATGAAGGTCAGCACAAAATGAAGTAATGCTAAATACATAATAATGCACATGGCATAATTTGACCTTAAGTGAAATGTGTCGGTTTCCCATCCTACAACCAACCCAACCCAGTGGTCACAAAGAAAGAAAATTTTATTTTATACGAGTTTGATGTAAGAAAATTGTTCCGAAAAGCATTTGGTGATATTTTTTATGCATGTTTATATATAATAAGTAGTTGTTGTTTTCTTTAGAGTTCCAAAAGTTTTATTACAAAACAGCAAAAGCACACACATGTATTACAACTCAAACAAATATATAATATTATGTATTTTAAACAAAATATTATAAGTCCATTTCTGACCAGTTAAAATATTGTTATTTTGAATCAGATTATATTATCATTTATTATTATATAGTGTTTACCAGCTTACACTCTTCAGTGTGAGCAACCGACATGCATGTATTGTAGGTAGCAGTGTTGATGAAGTTTATGAAAATATTATAATACAATGTACATATATGGCAAAGAATCCGAATTGTTGTTTACAATACTGTTGAATTTACGATTAAAACAGTGTTAAATTGTGTCAACACATCTTTCTTATGATTTTATATTTACATAAACAGCAAAATCATTGTTATACAAGAATATGGATAAGAAGGGTTATAACAAAAGTTCACTACTGACTGAAGAACAGATAAAAGTGAGCGAACAAATATCTGCAGGGTAAAAAATCTGTGAAATTTCGATTTCTGAAACAAACAAAGAAAACATGGAAAATCAGGAAAGTTAACTAAAGTAAGAAGTCACATTGGAAAAAAGTGACTGGAAAATTTCGAAAAGTAGCCAACAAAATACTGCAGTGACAATCTTGGGAAATTGAGGATTCTGAAAATGCAGGAAAACGAGGGGAATTTAACCTAAAAATAAATACAATCCGGAAATATTAAAATACAGTTTAACTGTGTAGATATTGGGTGGCTTCTGTTCTAGCATTGTAAAAGTTAAATTATCAAGGGTATTGTATGTATTAAACATTTTCTCAATTTGTATGATGACATCCATACATATATATATATATATATATATATATATATATAATATTTGTATTTATGTATTATTATCCGTTATTTGTAATTCCACAAATGTCCGGCAGGGAAATCAGTGCCAGTCGGGTGGTTTATATCCGGAAATTTCTTTATGGAATTTCAGCAGCCTTTTTGAAATTGATAAGGCTTGTAGATTTCAGTTGTGTTGAAATAATATTTTTTCCACGCCTTTTGACTGTTGCTGATGGTGATGATGATGACGACGATGATGATGATGATGATGATGATGATAATGTTTTCAAAATAGTTCCCGTTTGCACAGAGTCAAGACGACTTATTCCTCAGTCATCTTTAAGTGTGTCGACACTCCATAAAAAAAATCGTATCTACCCTGAAAATAAAATGATAATAACTAGAGCTTTGTCACAAGAGTGGCAGCGGGCCCCGAATGATAGCATGTTTGAAGGTGAGGGTGGAAGAAAAATTTAGGTTATTAGATTTGGGTATGTCGTTGTCTGGGCGTTCGTGGTCAACTTTTTGTTTTTGCTCTCTAACTCGAGAACGAATTGATATATTTTAATGAAACTTTATACATTGATACCTTTTATCCAGACCTCGATTGGGATTGCATATGAGGTGGGTGTGGTCAAGGTCACCGTAACAAAAAATAGAGAAACAGTTTTTGCTCAATTACTCGAGAACGAATTGAGCTATGCAACTTCATACATAGATACCTTATATCATGACCTTGCTTGGGTTGAAGATGTAAGTTTTATTTTCACTCACAAAGCAATGTAGATCATACTACACTGAACAGCACTTCTAACCCGACACTTACAAAAATCATAATAAAATGGCCATTTTTCGGTGAAAATAAGCCAAATTTAGGCAACCATTAATTTACTGACATATGTATTTGTGTGTTAAATTTCATTTTATTTCTTGCGCATTGCAATATGAAATTTAACATAATGACACAATAACCCTAAAAATATAATTCGCTGAATGCTACTTGTACATAGAACTTTCATTTAGGCAGGAAACCAAGGCCCATTTTGCATAGGGAAAGGAAGGTGAGTGTAAACTATCGATTTGTTGTTTTAAGGTATCATTTCACACGAAAGCATTTAATAGAAAACTAGTTCATGTCAGCAATTCCATCTATGTCAAAGATTACCTAAAGCTTAGTGGAATATATATTAATACATGCATGTTTACATTGATAACCAATAAGTGTAGAATATCTGAGAAACACAATAACTAATGCAATATATACATAACTTCCGAATGTGGAAGACAAATTTACATCCCCATCTTTACGCACAACCACACATTACCCTCAACAATGAAGACAAGTTTCAAGAAAGTTTTTTGGAAACTGTAGGAGGAGTTGCATTCACAAGGAATTTTCCCTGTTTATTCATTACAATAGCTCGATCTGTTATTGAGTAATTGAGAAGAAACCGTTTTTCTATTTTTAGTAACGGTGACCTTGACCTTGATCCCACCTATGCAATCCCAAGCGATCTCTTGATAAAAGGTATCTATGTATGAAGTTGAATTACAATAGCTGAATTCGTTCTCGAGTAATTGAGCGGAAACCGTTTTTCTATTTTTTGTAACGGTGACCTTGACAGTGACCCCATCCACCCCCTATGTAATCCCAAGCCTGGTCTCGATATAAGGTTTCTATGGATGAAGTTTCATTGAAATATTTAAATTTGTTCACAAGTTAGAGAGCTGAAACCAAAAGTTGACTCCGCCTGAAAATGAAAAATTAACAAAGGGCAATAACTCCAGAATTATGAAGTGCAGAGTAACGGTTCTTGTGCACTGCACTTCTCCTCAATGAGATCTATCCACCTATGAAATTTCATGTTAAAACCTCTTATAGTCTAAGAGTTATGCTCCAGGATAAAACGAAGTATGAACAATTAACAAAGGGCAATAACTCCAGAACCATAAAGTGCAGAGTAATGGTTCTTGTGCACTGCACTTCTCCTTAATGAGATCTATCCACCCATGAAGTTTCAAATTAAAAGCTGACACGGTTTTGAAGTTATGAAAGAAAAACATGAAAAATGTGGACGGACAGACAGGGTGATTACTATTTGCGGGGCCCTAACTAGACATGTGGCAAAGAACATGGGTGTCATACATTCCACTGGTTGTCACAAACCCCTATGCAAGTACCATACCCATGTACACAAGTTCACATGCTGATGTATATGTTTATTAAGTTTCATCACTAGCAGTTATACTATTTGATCTACATTATCTATATGTTTATAAAGTTTCATCCCTAGCAGTTATACTATTTGATCTACATTATCTATATGTTTATAAAGTTTCATCACTAGCAGTTTTACTATTTGATCTACATTATCTATATGTTTATAAAAGTTTCATCACTAGCAGTTATACTATTTGATCTACATTATCTATATGTTTATAAAGTTTCATCACTAGCAGTTTTACTATTTGATCTACATTTTTTGCAAAAAAGGACCATAACTCCGCTGATGTCGGAAAAAAAACACACCAAAATACCCAGGTGCACAAGTTTACATACAGATGAATATGTTAATTAAGTTTCATCACTCGAGCAGTTATACATTTTTAGTTACGCGCGACACAAAAAATCGACGACGGAACGGACGGACAAGGGCAAATCTATAACCCCCCCCCCACACACACACACACACCACCCCTGAAAGTGGGGGCACAAAAACACGCCTGACACGACATGTCAAAATGTCATTTTAATAGTTTTTCAATTTTAAATTTCAATTTTGAAAAAGTATACATGTATACACAGCTGAAGTAATGTAAATGTGACATTTTTTACCGTGGTATAATTCTGCAGGAGACACCTTTTCGAGAATGTGTCCGCTTCGACAAGCAGTCGCTTGAGGTCCAGAAAATGCTTCTCATATGCGTCGAACTTGGCTGTGATTTTGTGCTGCAAGGGGCGTGCATAAATGGGTTATTGTTTAACACAACCATCGTATTAATCTTCGATTTAGCGTTGTTTATCAGGCAATAATGAACGATTTAGAGTTCTGATGCGTAGGTATTGAAAACGAGGGCGTTAGCCCAAGTGGTTAAATATACTCGCAGCAGAACAACAAGCCGTTGTTTATCTTCGGATAAACAACGCTAAATCGAAGATCATTTCGATGCTTTTGATAAACTGCCGATATTACGTGTAACCATACATATGCTGACGTTCATTGTTGCCTGTAACTACACAGCAAATAATGACGTTGATTAAAATAGTCGTTGTAACGTGTAAATGTACAAAAATGCTGACGTTGATTAAAAGCGTCGTTGTTATTAGAGTAGTTGTTATGTGTAACAACACTGGAAATGCTGACGTTGATAACAAGCGCCGCTTTAACGAGTAATTACACAACTAATGCTGACGTTTATTACAAGCGTGGCTGTAACGTGTAACTACACTGCAAATGCTGACGTTAATTACATCGTCTGACGTTGATTACAAGCGTCGCTGTAACGTGTAACTACACAGCTAATGCTGACGTTGATTACAAGCGTCGCTGTAACGAGTAACTATACAACTAATGCTGCCGTTGATTACAAGCGTCGCTGTAACGTGTAATACACAGCTAATGCTGACGTTGATTAAAAGCGTCGCTGTAACGAGTAACTACACAACTAATGCTGACGTTGATTAAAAGCGTCGCTGTAACGTGTAACTACATAACTAATTTTGACATTGATTAAATCGTCGCTGTAACGCGTCACTACACAACAGCTAGGTGCTGACGATGATTAAAAGTATCGTTGTTGCGCGTAACTGCACACAAGAGCTTACGGGGATTATAAGAGTCGTTGTTGCGCGTAACTACGCAAAAAATGCGGAGCAGACATTGGTTATAAGCCCCGTTGTTGCGGGTGAACCACACAACACATGGTGACGTTGATTAAAAGCGTCGTTGAAAGTGTAAAATAATGCTGACGTTGATTATAAGCGTCGTTGTTGCGTGTAACCACACGGTAAATGATGACGTTGATTAAAAGCGTCGTTGTTGCGTGTTACTACACACCTAAATGCTGATGTTGATTATAAGCGTCGTTGTAACGTGTAACTCCACAACAAATTGTGACGTAGTTATAAGCGTGGTTAATTGTAACGTATCACTGCACAACAAATGGCGACGTTGATTATAAGCGTCGTTGTAACTTGTAACTGCACATCTTAATGGCGACGTTGATTATAAGCGTCGTTGTAACTTGTAACTGCACATCTTAAAGGTGACTTTGATTATAAGCGTCGTTGTAACTTGTAACTGCACAACAAATGGTGACGTTGACTATAAGCGTCGTTGTAATTTGTAACTGCACAAAAAATGGTGTTCTTGATTATAAACGTCGTTTTAAATTGTTACTGCACAACTAATGCTGATGTTGATTTTAAGCGTCGTTGTAACTTGTAACTGCACAACAAATGATGATGTTGATTATAAACAACGTTGTAGCTTGTAAATGCACACCTAATGCTGATTTTGATTATACGCGTCGATGTAACGTATAACTGCACACCTAATGATGATGTTGATTTCTAAGCGTCGTTGTAACGTGTAACTGCTCACCTAATGCTGATGTTGAATATAAGCGTCGTTTCACGTGTAACTGCACAACAACTGCTGATGTTGATTATGAGGGTCGATGTAACTTGAAACTGCACACCTAATGGTGACGTTGGTTATAAGCGTCGCTGTAACGTGTAACAGCACAACTTAATGGTGACGTTGATTATAAGCGTCGTTGTAACGTGTAACTGCACAACTTAATGGTGACGTTACTTATAAGCATCGTTGTAACGTGTAACTGCACAACACAATGGTGACGTTGATTATAAGAAGCGTTGTAACGTGTAACATCACAACTTAATGGTAAAATTGATTATAATCGTCGCTGTAACGTGGAACTGAACAACTAAATGGTGACGTTGATTATAAGCGTCGTTGTAACGTGTAACTGCACAGCTTAATGATGACGTTGATTATAAGCTTCCTTGTAACGTGTAACTTCACAACAAATGCTGACGTTGATTATACGCGTCCTTGTAACTTGTAACTTCACAACAAATGGTAACGTTGATTGTAAGCGTCGTTGTAACGTGTAACTTCACAACAAATGCTGACGTTGATTATAAGCGTCGTTGTAACGTGGATCTGCACAACAAATGGTGACTTAGTTATAAGCGTCGTTGTAACGTGTAACTGCACAACTTAATGACGACGTTGATTATAAGCGTCGCTGTAACGTGTAACTTCGCAACAAATGCTGACGTTGATTATAAACGTCGTTAATACGTGTAACTACACTTATAATGCTGATATTGATTATAAGCGTCGTTGTAACGTGTAACTTCACAACAAATGGTGACGTTGCTTATAAGCGTTGTTGTAACGTGTATTTTCACAACAAATGCTGAAGTTGATTATAAGCGTCGTTGTAACGTGTAGCTACGCAACAAATGCTGACGTTTCTTATAAGCGCCTTTGTAACGTGTAACTGCACAACAAATGGTGATGACGTTGAGTGTAAGCGTCGTTGTAACGTGAAACTTCACAACGAATGCTGAAGTTCATTATAAACGTCGTTGTAACGTGTAACTACGCACATAATTCTGACGTTGATTATAAGCGTCGTTGTAACGCGTAACTGCACAACAAATGGTAATGTTGATTATAAGCGTCGTTGTAACGTGTAACTACGCAACAAATGCTGACGTTGCTTATAAACGTCGTTGTAACGTGTAACTACACACATACTGCTGATATTGATTATAAGCGTCGTTGTTACGTGTAACTTCACAACAAATGCTGACGTTAATTATAAGCGTCGTTGTAACGTGTAACTTCACAACCAATGCTGACGCTGATTATAAGCGTCGTTTTAACGTGTAACTGCACACCAAAGGGTGATGTTGATTATAAGCGTCGTTGTAACGTGTAACTATGCAACAAATGCTGACGTTGCTTTTAAGCGCCGTTGTAACGTGTAACTGCACAACAAATGGTGGTGACGTTGATTATAAGAGTCGTTGTAACGTGTAACTGCACAACGTAATGGTGACGTTGATTGTAAGCGTCGTTGTAACGTGTTACTTCGCAACAGATGCTGACGTTGCTTATAAGCGCCATTGTAACGTGTAACTGCACAACAAATGGTGATGTTGATTATAAGCGTCGTTGTAACGTGTAACTACACAACTAATGCTGACGTTGGTTATAAGCGCCGTTGTCACGCGAAACTACACTATAAATGCTGACGTTGTTATAAGCGTCATTTTTGCGCGTTACTACACAAAATATATGCAGACGTTGGTTAAAAGCGTCGTTGTTGCGCGTAACTACACTACAAATGCTGACGTTGATTATAAGCGCCGTCGTTTTTTTGCGTGTAACTACACAACAAATGCAGACGTTGGTTATAATTGTCATTTTTTGCGTGTAACTATACTACAAATGTTGAAGTTGGTTATAAGCGGCATTGTTACGTGTAACTACACAGCTAATGCTGACGTTGATTACAAGCGTCGCTGTAACGAGTAACAACTCTGCAAATGCTGACGTTGATTACAAGCGTCGCTGTAACGTGAAACTACACAACTAATGCTGACGTTGATTACAAGCGTCGCTGTAACGAGTAACTATACAACTAATGCTGCCGTTGATTACAAGCGTCGCTGTAACGTGTAATACACAGCTAATGCTGACGTTGATTACAAGCGTCGCAATAACGTGTAACTACACAGCTAATGCTGACGTTGATTACAAGCGTCGCTGTAACGAGTAACTACACAACTAATGCTGACGTTGATTACAAGGGTCGCTGTAACGTGTAACTACACAACTAATTTTGACATTGATTAAAAGCGTCGCTGTAACGCGTAACTACACAACAGCTAGGTGCTGACGATGATTAAAAGTGTCGTTGTTGCGCGTAACTGCACACAAGAGCTTACGGGGATTATAAGTGTCGTTGTTGCGCGTAACTACGCAAAAAATGCGGAGCAGACATTGGTTATAAGCCCCGTTGTTGCGGGTGAACCACACAACACATGGTGACGTTGATTAAAAGCGTCGTTGAAAGTGTAAAATAATGCTGACGTTGATTATAAGCGTCGTTGTTGCGTGTAACCACACGGTAAATGATGACGTTGATTAAAAGCGTCGTTGTTGCGTGTTACTACACACCTAATGCTGATGTTGATTATAAGCGTCGTTGTAACGTGTAACTCCACAACAAATTGTGACGTAGTTATAAGCGTGGTTAATTGTAACGTATCACTGCACAACAAATGGCGACGTTGATTATAAGCGTCGTTGTAACTTGTAACTGCACATCTTAATGGCGACGTTGATTATAAGCGTCGTTGTAACTTGTAACTGCATATCTTAATGGTGACGTTGATTATAAGCGTCGTTGTAACTTGTAACTGCACAACAAATGGTGACGTTGACTATAAGCGTCGTTGTAATTTGTAACTGCACAAAAAATGGTGTTCTTGATTATAAACGTCGTTTAAAATTGTAACTGCACAACTAATGCTGATGTTGATTTTAAGCGTCGTTGTAACTTGTAACTGCACAACAAATGATGATGTTGATTATAAACAACGTTGTAGCTTGTAAATGCACACCTAATGCTGATTTTGATTATACGCGTCGATGTAACGTATAACTGCACACCTAATGATGATGTTGATTTCTAAGCGTCGTTGTAACGTGTAACTGCTCACCTAATGCTGATGTTGAATATAAGCGTCGTTTCACGTGTAACGGCACAACAACTGCTGATGTTGATTATAAGGGTCGATGTAACTTGAAACTGCACACCTAATGGTGACGTTGGTTATAAGCGTCGCTGTAACGTGTAACAGCACAACTTAATGGTGACGTTGATTATAAGCGTCGTTGTAACGTGTAACTGCACAACTTAATGGTGACGTTACTTATAAGCATCGTTGTAACGTGTAACTGCTCAACAAATGGTAACGTTGATTATAAGCGTCGTTGTAACGTGTAACTGCACAACACAATGGTGACGTTGATTATAAGAAGCGTTGTAACGTGTAACATCACAACTTAATGGTAAAATTGATTATAATCGTCGCTGTAACGTGGAACTGAACAACTAAATGGTGACGTTGATTATAAGCGTCGTTGTAACGTGTAACTGCACAGCTTAATGATGACGTTGTTTATAAGCTTCCTTGTAACGTGTAACTGCACAACAAATGCTGACGTTGATTATACGCGTCCTTGTAACTTGTAACTTCACAACAAATGGTAACGTTGATTGTAAGCGTCGTTGTAACGTGTAACTTCACAACAAATGCTGACGTTGATTATAAGCGTCGTTGTAACGTGGATCTGCACAACAAATGGTGACGTAGTTATAAGCGTCGTTGTAACGTGTAACTGCACACCTTACGCTGATGATGATTATGAGCGTTGCTGTAACGTGTAACTGCACAACAAATGCTGATGTTGATTATAAGCGTCGATGTAACTTGAAACTGCACACCTAATGGTGACGTTGGTTATAAGAATCGTTGTAACGTGTACCTGCACAACTTTATGGTAAAGCTGATTATAAGCGTCGTTGTAACGTGTAACTGCACAACTTAATGATGACGTTGATTATAAGCGTCGCTGTAACGTGAAACTACACAACTAATGCTGACGTTGATTACAAGCGTCGCTGTAACGAGTAACTATACAACTAATGCTGCCGTTGATTACAAGCGTCGCTGTAACGTGTAATACACAGCTAATGCTGACGTTGATTACAAGCGTCGCAATAACGTGTAACTACACAGCTAATGCTGACGTTGATTACAAGCGTCGCTGTAACGAGTAACTACACAACTAATGCTGACGTTGATTACAAGCGTCGCTGTAACGTGTAACTACACAACTAATTTTGACATTGATTAAAAGCGTCGCTGTAACGCGTAACTACACAACAGCTAGGTGCTGACGATGATTAAAAGTGTCGTTGTTGCGCGTAACTGCACACAAGAGCTTACGGGGATTATAAGTGTCGTTGTTGCGCGTAACTACGCAAAAAATGCGGAGCAGACATTGGTTATAAGCCCCGTTGTTGCGGGTGAACCACACAACACATGGTGACGTTGATTAAAAGCGTCGTTGAAAGTGTAAAATAATGCTGACGTTGATTATAAGCGTCGTTGTTGCGTGTAACCACACGGTAAATGATGACGTTGATTAAAAGCGTCGTTGTTGCGTGTTACTACACACCTAATGCTGATGTTGATTATAAGCGTCGTTGTAACGTGTAACTCCACAACAAATGGCGACGTTGATTATAAGCGTCCTTGTAACTTGTAACTGCACGTCTTAATGGCCACGTTGATTATAAGCGTCGTTGTAACTTGTAACTGCACATCTTAATGGTGAAGTTGATTATAAGCGTCGTTGTAACTTGTAACTGCACAACAAATGGTGACGTTGACTATAAGCGTCGTTGTAATTTGTAACTGCACAAAAAATGGTGTTCTTGATTATAAACGTCGTTTTAAATTGTAACTGCACAACTAATGCTGATGTTGATTTTAAGCGTCGTTGTAAATTGTAACTGCACAACAAATGATGATGTTGATTATAAACAACGTTGTAGCTTGTAAATGCACACCTAATGCTGATTTTGATTATACGCGTCGATGTAACGTATAACTGCACACCTAATGTTGATGTTGATTTCTAAGCGTCGTTGTAACGTGTAACTGCTCACCTAATGCTGATGTTGAATATAAGCGTCGTTTCACGTGTAACTGCACAACAACTGCTGATGTTGATTATAAGGGTCGATGTAACTTGAAACTGCACACCTAATGGTGACGTTGGTTATAAGCGTCGCTGTAACGTGTAACAGCACAACTTAATGGTGACGTTGATTATAAGCGTCGTTGTAACGTGTAACTGCACAACTTAATGGTGACGTTACTTATAAGCATCGTTGTAACGTGTAACTGCTAATCAAATGGTAACGTTGATTATAAGCGTCGTTGTAACGTGTAACTGCACAACACAATGGTGACGTTGATTATAAGAAGCGTTGTAACGTGTAACATCACAACTTAATGGTAAAATTGATTATAATCGTCGCTGTAACGTGGAACTGAACAACTAAATGGTGACGTTGATTATAAGCGTCGTTGTAACGTGTAACTGCACAGCTTAATGATGACGTTGATTATAAGCTTCCTTGTAACGTGTAACTTCACAACAAATGCTGACGTTGATTATACGCGTCCTTGTAACGTGTAACTTCACAACAAATGGTAACGTTGATTGTAAGCGTCGTTGTAACGTGTAACTTCACAACAAATGCTGACGTTGATTATAAGCGTCGTTGTAACGTGGATCTGCACAACAAATGGTGACGTAGTTATAAGCGTCGTTGTAACGTGTAACTGCACGCCTTACGCTGATGATGATTATGAGCGTTGCTGTAACGTGTAACTGCACAACAAATGCTGATGTTGATTATAAGCGTCGATGTAACTTGAAACTGCACACCTAATGGTGACGTTGGTTATAAGTATCGTTGTAACGTGTACCTGCACAACTTTATGGTAAAGCTGATTATAAGCGTCGTTGTAACGTGTAACTGCACAAACTTAATGATGACGTTGATTATAAGCGTCGCTGTAACGTGTAACTTCGCAACAAATGCTGACGTTGATTATAAACGTCGTTAATACGTGTAACTACACTTATAATGCTGATATTGATTATAAGCGTCGTTGTAACGTGTAACTTCACAACAAATGGTGACGTTGCTTATAAGCGTTGTTGTAACGTGTATTTTCACAACAAATGCTGACGTTGATTATAAGCGTCGTTGTAACGTGTAGCTACGCAACAAATGTTGACGTTGCTTATAAGCGCCTTTGTAACGTGTAACTGCACAACAAATGGTGATGACGTTGAGTGTAAGCGTCGTTGTAACGTGTAACTTCACAACGAATGCTGAAGTTCATTATAAACGTCGTTGTAACGTGTAACTACGCACATAATGCTGACGTTGATTATAAGCGTCGTTGTAACGCGTAACTGCACAACAAATGGTAATGTTGATTATAAGTGTCGTTGTAACGTGTAACTACGCAACAAATGCTGACGTTGCTTATAAACGTCGTTGTAACGTGTAACTACACACATACTGCTGATATTGATTATAAGCGTCGTTGTTACGTCGCTTATAATCAACGTCAGCATTTGTAGTGTAGTTACGCGCAACAACGACGCGTTATAATTAACGTAAATGCTGACGTTAATTATAAGCGTCGTTGTAACGTGTAACTTCACAACCAATGCTGACGCTGATTATAAGCGTCGTTTTAACGTGTCACTGCACACCAAAGGGTGATGTTGATTATAAGCGTCGTTGTAACGTGTAACTATGCAACAAATGCTGACGTTGCTTTTAAGCGCCGTTGTAACGTGTAACTGCACAACAAATGGTGGTGACGTTGATTATAAGAGTCGTTGTAACGTGTAACTGCACAACGTAATGGTGACGTTGATTGTAAGCGTCGTTGTAACGTGTTACTTCGCAACAGATGCTGACGTTGCTTATAAGCGCCATTGTAACGTGTAACTGCACAACAAATGGTGATGTTGATTATAAGCGTCGTTGTAACGTGTAACTACACAACTAATGCTGACGTTGGTTATAAGCGCCGTTGTCACGCGAAACTACACTATAAATGCTGACGTTGTTATAAGCGTCATTTTTGCGCGTTACTACACAAAATATATGCAGACGTTGGTTAAAAGCGTCGTTGTTGCGCGTAACTACACTACAAATGCTGACGTTGATTATAAGCGCCGTCGTTTTTTTGCGTGTAACTACACAACAAATGCAGACGTTGGTTATAATTGTCATTTTTTGCGTGTAACTATACTACAAATGTTGAAGTTGGTTATAAGCGGCATTGTTACGTGTAACTACACAAGAAATGCTCACGTTGGTTATAATCGTCGCTGATGAGTGTAACTGCAAAATAATTGCGGACGTTGGTTATACGCGCCTTAGTTGCATGTAACTACTATACAAATGATGACCTTGATTGCGCGGTACTTTATAACAAATGCTGACGTACTTATAAGCGTCGTTGTTATATGTAACTACACTACAAATCATGACGTTGGTTATAAGCGCTGTTGTTACGC
The DNA here is from genome assembly GCA_027627225.1 of Congeria kusceri. NCBI lineage: Eukaryota > Metazoa > Mollusca > Bivalvia > Myida > Dreissenidae > Congeria > Congeria kusceri. The sequence goes on along the minus strand of CM051027.1, from coordinate 53,562,466 downwards.
GTTAACACACCACACATGCTGACATTAGTTATAAGCGTCGTTGTTATAATTAACTACACTACAAATCCTGACGTTGGTTATAAGCGCCGTTTATACACGTAACTACACCACAAATGCTGACGTTGGTTATAAGCGCCGTCGTTACGCGTAACTACACTTCAAATGCTGACTTTGGTTATAACCGTCGTTACGTGTAACTACACTACAATTGCTGACGTTGGTTATAAGCACCGTTGTTACGCGTAATTACACTTCAAATGCCGACGTTGGTTATAAGCGTCGTTACGCGTAACTACACCTACAAATGCTGACGTTGGTTATAATCGCTGTCGTTACGCGTAACTACTCTTCAAATGCTGAGGTTGGATATAAGCGTCGTTACGCGTAATTACACTACAAATGCTGACGTTGATTATAAGCTCCGTATTTACGTTTAACCGCACAAGAAATCCTCACGTTGATTATAAACGTCGTTGTTACGTGTAACTACACAACAAATGCGGACGTTGGTTATAGGCGCCGTTGTAACGTGTACCTACACAACTAATGCTGAGGTCGATAATAAGCGTCTTTGTGACGTGTTTCTACTATACTAATGCACTACTAATCCTCTACTAATGCTGACGTTGGTTATAAGCGCCGCTGTAACGTGTCATTACACAACAAATAGCTGACGTTGGTTATAAGCGCCGATATAACGCGTAACTATATAAAAAGGCTGTCGTTGATTACCAGCGTCGCTTTAACTTGTAACTACACAACAAATGCTGACGTTGATTATAAACGTCTTGCAACGTGTAACTAGACAACACAAGATATCAGTAAAACAGATGGATGCTCTCCAATGCGATTTGTCAAGCATTATAGATGCAATGAGAAGGGCAGAGATAGTAAAAATCACTAGAACTGCAGGACCATATCAGACATCAAAACTGTATGTTAGCAAACCACACAAATACCATATGAACATGCAGATGACGAAAAATTGTAAAAATAAAATAAAATAAATTATCAAAGTGATGGATCATTACAAACATATGGTTATTTCATCCTAGTTATTTAACTTTCCATCAAGTATCACTGAATGTTATATAGAGCAGGTCCAGAGAAATAGACATGATTATGACAATTAAAATCTTCAAAGTCCCATAACTTCAAGAAACACGATTGAAGCGGTACGTCCTGGTAATATGCACATCTCCTCTTGGTTATTAAAGACGTTCGTAACAGGTTAGATACCTGTAAATTATTGTGTATCCCTCCGTGGTCCATTTGAAAGTAGTGCCCATTACTAAAGAGTTCCTTTCCTCTTCTTTTGTCGAAATATGACTGCCGTAACCCTGTTTTCTACCGGTGTCTGCATTCAGACGAGATTCATTTTCTTAGAAGTAACATGACGTATCCTTTTTATTGCAATTTTTGAAATAGGAAAGATTCATCTTTAAATTGATACCTTTCTTGCACTATCTGAAGTAAAGGAAAGGCTAGAAAAATGCTTGGAAAGTTCGCCGTTTTATAATGGGACCCTATGGGAATCGGAATAACTGGTATCTAACCTTTAAGAAAACCAGGGTCCAGCCCTTTAGGGTCCACTTTTCATAAAATCACACTGTAAAATTGTGTTATTTTATTGATTTTATTATTTTTCACGGGAAACAATGTTATTAATATCATAATTGATATGTTTTCTACGAAAGCGAAACCTGGTTTTTCGGGTAATTTTTTTGAAGAAAAAAAAATGTACGGAAACTCGCCTTTTGCATTTCACAGCACATCGAATCATGTTATTAGCAAAATAATGTACGTTTTTTACATTAATGATGTCTCCTGCATTAAAATAAGTCTAAATGAACTGGTAATTTGACTGGTTTATATGATTTAGGTACGAATTTTACCTCCCGCTCCCCACACAATCCAAGTACTGAAAACGCAAGCCAGATGGCTCATCATGTGTTATACTCAAATGCGTTTTTGAAGCATTTCTACGAAGCGGTTAATAATGATGGAGACGATTTTTTTAAACGATAGCAAAATTTTGAGTTTTCTTTAAGAAAACCAGGGTCCGGCCCTTTAGGGTCCCTTTTACATTAAATCACCTTGTAATTTTGTTATTTTACTGTTTGTGTTACTTTTCGCGGGAAACAATGTGATTAATATCATAACTGACATGTTTTCTACGATTTTAAAAGCGAAACCTGTTTTTTCGGGTAAATAAAACGAAAAAAAGAGTACGGAAACTCGCCTTTTGTACCTCAAAGCACATTGAATCATGTTATTAGCAAAATATTGTACTTTATTTTTACATTATTGATGTCTACTGCATTAAAATAAGTCTAAATGAACTTGTAATTTGACTGGTTTATATGATTTAGGTACGAGTTTTAGCTCCAGCTCCCCACACAATCCAAGTACTGAAAACGCAAGCCAGATGGCTTATCAGGTGTTATACTCAAATGCGTTTTTGAAGCATTTCTAATAAACGGATAGACCTGAAATTTTGAGTGTGTGGTACAAGTAGGTTAATAATGATGTAGACGAATTTTTTCAGGATAGCAAAATTTTGAGTTTTCTTTAAGAAAACCAGGGTCCGGCCCTTTAGGGTCCACTTTTACATTAAATCACTCCGTGATTGTGTTATTTTACTGATTTTATTACTTTTCACGGGAAACAGTGTGATTAATATCATAATTGACATGTTTTCTATTATTTTTAAAGCGAAACCTGTTTTTTTCGGGTAAAAAAAAAGAAGAAAAAGTACGGAAACTCGTAGGAACTCGTAGATAGGTTAGTTACCTGTAAAACATTGTGTATCCCTCCGTGGTCCATTCGAAAGTAGTGCCTATTACTAAAGAGTTCCTTTTCTATTCTGATATAAAAGCCATTTAGCAGTCTCAGACATGCCTTTTGTGGTTATTTCTTATACCCCATTTGTGTCTGGAACAGTTTGGTGTATTTCATTGGAGGCTACCTTGAAAGATGAACTTTTATGGTGTGTTTACTGTGGTATGGGGCTTTTGTCGAAATATAACTGCCGAAACCCTGTTTTCTACCGGTGTCTGCATACAGGCGAGATGCATTTTCTTAGAAAAAACATGACATATCTTTTTATTGCAATTTTTGAAATAGAAAAGATTCATCTTTCCAAATAAATCAGCTCAGAAAAGATCCATTAAATATCTCCATTATATTTGTGCAATCGATACGTTGTTTACGTACGCAATTTTAAAACGAAACATGATAAATGCTACGCAGGTACCCTATTTAAAGTCCAATATTTCCCAAACTTTTTCGGTGACACATGCTTTTTAATAATATTTTGGTGTAAGTATACATTGATGTATGTATGTGCGAGATTTTTTAAAAGATCTGTCGTTTGCAACAAAGTATATAGATGCATTTGATAAAAAAAATGGCGTTTTTATTATCAAAATGCACCTGTATATTGCCAAACAAAACATGTTAAACATATCAGTTGAAAGAACCATAACCTTGTATGAAAAGAAGCTCTCCTATTTACTTAAAACTTTGATAAAAATCCAAACTGAAAAAAGGTGCTGCGACAGGTACCGTATTAAAAACCCATTATTTCCGGAACAAGGCCGGTGACCCCTGTTTTAGTTTCAGAATACAATAACGCATGCTTATGGGATTTTTTAACAAAATCTGTCGTTTCGTACAAAAGATATTCGTATATTTGATTATTTATCGATGTTTTCACAGGCATATTAAATGCAGTCCGACACTTTCCGCTTTTTAGTATTTTGTGTTTCAACGAAGTATCTACTAATTATAAACCCACTGTGGGCGGAAAGTGCCGTCATGGATCAGCCTGTGCGGACTACACAGGCTTGATCCGGGACGACACTTTACACACACGCATTCAGCCCGGTTTTCCCACGAAACACCTCATATAAATCCCACTACATACCACATAGTTTAATGCCTTCTCACGATCATGTTTGCCAGTCTGTAAGTCCACCCAGTCCTGAAACTGACACGATAAAGCTGATACATAACCTTGCGTAATTCTTATATGACCTATTACATTCATTTCTAAATGTCTAAAATATATTTACGCGAGTGAGTGAATAAATAAGACAGAAGCGACCCGAGGTTTTATCGTACACGCTACCAAAACATATATTCTCTCTAAAAAAAACAAGGAACTTAATTGTGTAATGCCTATTATATGTTATGTCTCATTTCATGTTGCACATACAACTGTTGCCCTTGATTGTTCTTTTTTTATTTGTTGCTGTGTTTGTGTTGTTGTCAACCCCATGGTCACTCAATTAGCGTTTCTTTAACTGCTGATGCAGTTGACGTTTTATTGTCTTACAGCAGCTCAGGAACTTGACGTATCAATTAAATTTATTACTTTTAAAGTAAGTATTTAGTCCATTTAATTGGGATTGGGAAAGAGAACCGTTGAATGAGGATATACTTAACCTTTTTGTTTATTTTAATTACCATTAACAAAGTCATACATAAAATAACACTCCTATTGCCATGCTTGTTTTAAAAACAATATTAAATTTTATCATCCACTCAAACAGTAATGGCCACGAAGAACACCTTCATCAGACTTTCAAAGACAAAATAAAAATGTAACCGAACATGATATATGACACAAGACCAGGCAGTAATCTGTTTTTCTATTTATCATACCACGTTTTTCTTAAAATTACACCAAACGAGCTGATTTTTTTTACATATTCAAAAACTTAGAGCCGCGCTGATTTTTCTGAGCCGGCCTTTACGTGTTGGCGCGTCGGTGCCTCGTGTCGCCGCTTCGGCGCATCGTGTCGCCGCTTCGGCGCATCGTGCCGGCGGGTCGGCGTATCGTCTCGGCGCGTCGGCGTATCGTCTCGGCGCTTCGGCGCCCTTTCATTTCTTAGGTCTCCGACGCGCCGACACGACACGCCGACGCGCCGAGACGATACGCCGACGAGCCGACACGATACGCCGAAGCGCCGAGAAGCGCCGAAGCGATATAAACGTCTTCTCGTCATATATTCGCCAAATTTTATAAGGTGTACCGTGTTAGTCGAAGTGAAAATAATTATTATGCACCAGTACAGTTGCTATAAATGAATATACCTGCAGCTGTAAAATGTATGCCCACAGGTGAAATGTTGTACCTATAGGTCTAAATTTATATATGTAGACACATTTAAAATAATACATTCAGGTACAATTTATACCTACAGGTACAAATATATAACTGTTGGCACATTATTATTCCTTCAGATATATACAGGTGCATTAAACAATGTTATGAAAACACAATTGTTTACTTCTTAAATTTAATTATTGATATACGTATTTAATATTAACATTGAAGTATTTTACATTACAAATAAAAACAATGCTGCATTAAGACTGTCTGCTTAATTTTGGTTTGGGTCAGAAAATATATCTACAGGTACAATTTTAGTCCGGGTATAAATTTATACCTGTATGTACAAAAGTATGCCTGTAGGTACAACTTTGTACCTGCAGGTCCATCTATTTATTATAGTGGCACAGAGGTGACCAGCACTACTCTTTTTAAATCTCGTTCCCACGAGATGCTAACTCGTGGGAACGAGATACTTAATCGTTTGAACGAGAATCCAACTCGTGGAAACGAGGTACTAACTCATGAGAACGAGATACTGTGTCGAGAGAACGAGATACTAAGTCAAGGGAACGAGATACTTAGTCGAGGGAACGAGTGAGTATCTCGTTCACACGAGTTAGTATTTCGTTCCCACGATTTAGAGAACCCATCAAATGTTTCCGTATATATGTTTTTATAATAACCATTGCCCACAAAAACGAGCATGTTGTAAGATGGTACTTAGTCGTTCGCTCAAGTTAGTATCCCGTTCCCACGAAAGAGTAAGTCGTTCCCTCGACATGAGTCGTTCCCATGAGTGAACATCTTAGTCCCACGAGTAAGTATCTCGTTCCCTCCATTTAATATCTCGTGGAAACGAGAAAAAAGTAGTGCATTTCAACTCTGTGTCACCGTAATTTATAGCTGTTGTGTTTACATTTACTTTTGACTCAAACGGTACTGCATAATTTTATAGCCACAGATGAAAAAATACACGCGTGATTGCGACGTTTATAACGCTTCGGCGCATCGTGTCGGCGCTTCGGCGTATCGTGTCGGCGCTTCAGCGTATCGTCTCGGCGCTTCGGCGCATCGTGTTGGGGCGTCGGCGTATTGTCTCGGCGTATCGGCGTATCGTCTCGGCGCGTCTGCGATCTCAGAAATGAACGAGCGCCGAGACGATGTTCCGACGCGCCGACGCGCCGACACGATGCGTTGACGCGCCGACACAATGCGCCGAAGCGATATTAACGTCGCCTCGTCGTATCTTCGCCTAATTTTATAACCACGAGATTGCGACGTTTATATCACAACGGCCTATCGTGTCGGCGCTTCGGCGCATCATCTCGGCGCTTCGGCGTATCGTCTCGGCGCTTCGGCGCATCGTTCATTTCTGAGATCGCCGACGCGCCGACACGATACGCCGAGACGATACGCCGACGCGCCAACACGATGCGCCGAAGCACCGAGACGATACGCTGAAGCGCCGACACGATACGCCGAAGCGCCGACACGATGCGCCGAAGCGTTATAATGTCGGCGAGTCGGAGTATCGTGTCGGCGCGTTGTCGTATTGTGTCGGCGCGTCGGTGTCCTCAGAAATAAAAGGGCGCCGACGCGCCGAGACGATACGCCGACGCGCCGAGACGATACGCCGACGCGCCGACACTATGCGCCGAAGCGCCGAGACGATGCGCCGAGAGGATGCACCGATACGATGCGCCGAAGCGATATTAACCTCGTCTCGTCGTATCTTCGCCCAATTTTTTTAGCCACAAACGAAAAAAACAACACACGAGATTGCGACGTTTATATCACTTCGGCGTTGTCGTGTCGGCTCTTCGGCGCATCGTCTCTGCGCTTCGGCGTATCGTTTCGGCGCGTCGGCGTATCGTGTCGGCGCTTCGACGCCCTTTCATAAGCAAAGGTCAAAGTCGCGAAACTACGTAACAGAACACCATAGAATGTAATTAGATTGCACTAAATACTGTCAAAAATCAGCCGTTTAAAGGGGCTTATTTACAGATTTTAGTTTTTTGTTTAATGTCATCAAACGTCGTAATAGCAAATGTTTATGACTAAAAACATAACATATCAGAAACGTATTAAAAGTTTTAAACACGATGCTTAGACTGGGCTCGAACCTATATGACTCCGCAACACACTTATCACTGGGTATATTTACATACATTTTAACGCCATGTTATTTATTTAAAAAAATCATACGAGTAAGAGAATTATTCGCGAACTGTATACCGTTCGAGAACATATTTACCCACAGTCTACAATCTACAGTGGTTGTGCCACCTTACCTTCCTCTGTTTTCCCGCAGGGTCTGGGCGTGCTAATCGATTGAGCCGTCTTTTATTATTCTGGTACCCGATCTTTACTTACTTCGTGGTGAAGGTCTGGCAGCACCCAAATCACCTATGGTATCACCGGTTAAATCAAGTTGGTTGAAGTACGTTGCTTTCTATAGGCAATTTTAAACGAGCTTGATACTTAAGTACTTCTTTACATGTCGTTGTTATATCGTTCTGCCTTTCATTCAACCTTTGTCTTGTCTTTTTATATGCATGCTTGCCATTGCAGTATAAATTGTAGTTTTGTTAAAAAGCTCACTCAAATTAACTTGATGTCTATTTCGGATATTCGGATAAGTGTTCAGGAACTAATTCAGTGTAAGCAGATAATGCGTATTGGTAGTTAATTTGATTTCTAATAATGCTATAAAGACCAATATAGTTACTGTTTATTAAGTTAGTATTACAGCAAAAGTAAATGTGTATTGCATCACCATTTTAGAATTATTACATTTGGAAATACATTAACAATGTAGATCTAGTTAGTAGTAGTTGATGCTAGTAGAGCTTACTGTATAATTCTTGTTTTTGTACTTATTTTCAGATTGCTGATTCATAGAAAATGCTGGATTCATTTTGTGTGCATGGCTGGCCAACTGTACTGGCAATCCAAAGGATCTTGAAATTGACTGTTATATATTAAAAAAAGTTCTTCTGCACAGTGTTGTTTTTTTTATTTATGTTTAATTATTACCAGTATTAATTAACAAATCATATACACCTTAGGTATTATGATTAAGAAGGTGGAAAAGTAGGCATGCCTTAAAGAGAAAGGAAATTACAATGAATTTTTTTCAGTAAATGAAAATTCCTTGAAACTTATAGCTGAAACACTGTACATGTCACTCTTATTACGGTGATATGACTGGAAATATCGACTAAATCATTTTATGTACAAGACTTATGCCAGCTTATAAGTGATATTATTTGGCTATACATATAATTAGCAAATTTTGATTACACTGTTTAAATCTTTATTTGATTTATAATTTCAAATAAAAACAAATAATAATAAAGTTAATTCACACATATATTCTTATGTCTTTTCTAAACCAAAACATCTACATATATATTTCTGGTTAATAATGACACAATGCTAATGTACATGAGTGCAATAAATGTTCTTCAGTGAAATACAATTGTCAATTTATTGCATACAATATATATTAAGGACTGAACATGTTTACTTTCACAATAAATGTATACTTGGCAGGGTTCGAATTTAGGCTCGCAAACTCGCAAAATGCTTACGGAATTTTACCTTCCAACAATGTAGACAAGTATGAAGTCACAACGCATTTCAAAACGTGAGGACTTTTATAAGTCGTGACATAGTGGAAATTGAACCAGCTAATTGATAAATTTGAACGTGTTCAGACATAATTTAAACACAATTACAGCATAAATGGCATAAAATAATTCATTTTGAATGTATTATTTGCTGCGTTATCAACAACGTTGGTTTGAGGTCAATTAAACAAAGTGAAAACTATACACAACTTATTGCTTAGATTCGGGGTTTCGAACAATAGGTGAAATTTCGCCATAAGCTTGAACTTCCTTTCAGAAGATGATTTTGTTAAAAGTAGGCCTAAATGAACATTTATTCAGACTGTCAAAAATGCTTTATTTACCGGTATAAGCACTTTATTTCTTTGTCGTTACAGAGTTTCCAATGATTTATTACCAACGAACACACGATAATTTCCAAATGTGTAACTATAGTTTAAATCAAAATTGTAATGGGTTATAATATGAAAAGCCAAATAAAAAAAGGTTTTTGTACGTTCCTACCGACCTACCATTTATAAGCATGGGTCGTGGAAGTGGAAACAAACACTATTATAGTTGGGGCCTAAATAAAATAGGGTTATCATCTGTATGCGTATTATGTAATTTGCTTGTATTTTGTAGAAATGGTGCCTGAAAATATGCAACAAGAGATGAAACAAAACTACAATGCCTTATGTGAACTATTACGTCATTTCTGTGCCTGTTTTCCAGTCTCATCAAAACTTTTAGAAGACAAAGTAGGGAGTTTTTAGTTATTTATCATTTATATAATGTTTTTGTCTATGCATGTATTTAGGAACATGCCACATTGTAATGTTCATAACTGACGAATGGTCATGATACAAATTGAATTATTGTCACAAAATCTCTAGTGCACTGGAATATGGTAGCTAAGCATTGTTAGTTTAAACCTATTTATTTAGCTCGATTGTGTCGAAAGCGTAAAGTTTTTGAGGCACTCTTGAGTCCATTTCCTGGGTAGAACCAGTACTTGGTGTATTTTGGAGAAAGATCATTTGAACACTCCCTGAGTACGACTCCCGATCGCAAGGTGGACACCATATCCATTACATTACTGCGACTCCGATAAGCTTAGTTGATATGGGCAACAAAATTATACTGTGTGTAAACTAACATACAATTCTAGTAACTTAAATTTTGCCAAGTTACCTTAATTTGAATATATTTACCCAAGAAATTGTGAGAATATGACTTATTTCCAAATTATTTCTGAAGAAAAAAATGGCTGTATAAATAAATGGTGTTTTGTGTGTACGGTGTGTTCTCTCTACTGCCGATGTATGTGGAGCTTCAAAGGCATTTATTATTTCCAATTGTCAGGTTGTGAAAATGAAGGCCACTCTCGAACGATTCCACATGGCCAAATTGAACCCGCTGAAAGACAAACTTCGGGAAAGTCACTACAGCATGGATGTAAGAATACTCATTTGTCTCCACAGCATAGTTTTGCAGACATATATGTTTAATATTACAAGATCATTAACTAAGATAAAACCCGTTTGGTTAATTATAATAATTATCAACCTGCTTTTCCAATTGCTACTGGTGAGTTATCATTTATGTGATAGTAATATGCCTTTTTACTTAACAATTTTAAAAAAAAGGGCCAATTGAATCTACACTTACCTAAATGTGACAAAGATACACATGTATATTAGTGGAATTGGTATTACTGAAATAACAGTTATTGGTATAGTATACCGCAGTATTGTTTTTATAATTGTTAATGTAGTATTTTTTGTCTAAGGCTAAATATGTCCTTCTGTCTTAGTGGTAGTTTAAAGAGGCACTGTACAAAAACCAAAAAAACATTGAAACCATAGCATTGTACGAAACCATAGCATTGAAACATCCAATTATCCTAAGGAAGTCTTTTTTTTTTAAATAAAATTAAAATAAATGTTGAGAGTACTTACGTTAAAAATGCATATTAAGAGAGAAATGTAAAATATAATTTTACTGTGCAGCACAAAGTTATAGCACATGTATATACAACATCTGGAAGAGTTAGACCGATAATGGGTGCTTGCGCAGTTGTTATTTTGTAAATCAAACCCGAATGTAGCCGTAAGTGTATAATAAGAAGGTTTGTATCAACAGAAATAATACATTCATATTTTTCGATAACGAAAGAGGCCCGAAACAAATCTGTAAATATCAAACAGTCCCTCAGTTGTTTTACTTAAATCCAAATGTTCATATTTTCCTCTACTTCAGCTGACAGCACATATGCAAGACCTCCTTCGCTCAGCGTACGCCAAGTTTGACGCGTGGCAGTCAAAACGAATGGGCCACAAGTTTTGACGGATGCCTCACGCACGATGAATACACAGATTTAGTGCTACACATACATGCAATACTAAGAACAGTATTAGTGCTTTCTAACCTTCCTCCTCAGCCACTGTCCGCAAACGGTGCGATGTTGACATAAGTTTCTTCAAGCATATGAACATGACGGCCTTGTGTCAAAAAACTCCCAAGGAAAATTTCAGATCAAATGCTATGTTGGGTTCAACACCTAATTCAACAATTAAGAAGACAGTGTTAAGTATTTATGCTTTCAATGAATATTGACCAATTAATGGAAGAGCCACAGTCTAACAGATTGTTATTGTTTCAAAATTTTCTTCTTATTTTTCTTAAGAGCTTTACAAACTTCCAGGTTTTGTTATTCTTGAAATCATAATGAAAATGTGGTTTTTTGGAGGGCATTAGTCGTTAGATTGTTCATTTGCATGTATGTAGCTGTAAATGAAATGATAAGAAATAAGCATTTGCAGCTGACTTTTAATACTATTTATATTATGATATATGTGTATTTGCTCAGGCACTTCTTTTTCCTTACAAAACGATGGATTTTTATTGACTGCAGCATGTATTGAAGTCTTCTTTATCACAATGCTCAGTGCTGGTAAACATCATTCATCAGGGACATTTTGTATTTATTTCTTGATACCTAGGGTCCGTATTTACCAACTAATTATTAGGCTTCAGACTTTAGAATAAAGAATATTCTGGAGACTGTTCAGCTCTAAAAAGGCTGTTAGTTTGAATTGTACTTGGAATTTACCCAATGCTATTTTAAGCATTCTTTATTTGGATGATTTATTAAAGACATACATATAAGCAGCATTAGAACCTGGCATATTTGCAAATGCACAAGTATTATTTCTTGAGTCTAAGTCTAAGTCTATTCTTTGCTTTTAAGTCAAGGAATGGGTTGGTGAATAGTTTCATAGTTTGACAGTTTATTTCTAATACTTTAGGCATTATGCCCATGGGTATTCATGGATACACATCTATAAAATAAATGCAATGCATCGGTCAATAGCATACAGGTTCACATACATAAACATATATTTATAATGTCAATAAAACGTGTATAAATTCACAGGGCAATATTTTCTATGCATATTAAATAATGTCATACATAACTTTTCGCAAATACTTACACATAGTATAAAGAATCGTTTTGGCAATACAATTAATACGTAAATCTTTACTTGATATTTATAATTGTTTTGGAGAGACACTTCACGGGCCCTGGTCTACATTGAAATTGCTCTACATTGACAGATGTCCTGTTTATTTCTATATGGAGGATTAGAACCACAATATTGTAAATGAAGGTCAGCACAAAATGAAGTAATGCTAAATACATAATAATGCACATGGCATAATTTGACCTTAAGTGAAATGTGTCGGTTTCCCATCCTACAACCAACCCAACCCAGTGGTCACAAAGAAAGAAAATTTTATTTTATACGAGTTTGATGTAAGAAAATTGTTCCGAAAAGCATTTGGTGATATTTTTTATGCATGTTTATATATAATAAGTAGTTGTTGTTTTCTTTAGAGTTCCAAAAGTTTTATTACAAAACAGCAAAAGCACACACATGTATTACAACTCAAACAAATATATAATATTATGTATTTTAAACAAAATATTATAAGTCCATTTCTGACCAGTTAAAATATTGTTATTTTGAATCAGATTATATTATCATTTATTATTATATAGTGTTTACCAGCTTACACTCTTCAGTGTGAGCAACCGACATGCATGTATTGTAGGTAGCAGTGTTGATGAAGTTTATGAAAATATTATAATACAATGTACATATATGGCAAAGAATCCGAATTGTTGTTTACAATACTGTTGAATTTACGATTAAAACAGTGTTAAATTGTGTCAACACATCTTTCTTATGATTTTATCTTAAAACTGAAACATAAACAGCAAAATCATTGTTATACAAGAATATGGATAAGAAGGGTTATAACAAAAGTTCACTACTGACTGAAGAACAGATAAAAGTGAGCGAACAAATATCTGCAGGGTAAAAAATCTGTGAAATTTCGATTTCTGAAACAAACAAAGAAAACATGGAAAATCAGGAAAGTTAACTAAAGTAAGAAGTCACATTGGAAAAAAGTGACTGGAAAATTTCGAAAAGTAGCCAACAAAATACTGCAGTGACATCTTGGGAAATTGAGGATTCTGAAAATGCAGGAAAACGAGGGGAATTTAACCTAAAAATAAATACAATCCGGAAATATGAAAATACAGTTTAACTGTGTAGATATTGGGTGGCTTCTGTTCTAGCATTGTAAAAGTTAAATTATCAAGGGTATTGTATGTATTAAACATTTTCTCAATTTGTATGATGACATCCATACATATATATATATATATATATATATATATATATATATATATATATATATATATAATATTTGTATTTATGTATTATTATCCGTTATTTGTAATTCCACAAATGTCCGGCAGGGAAATCAGTGCCAGTCGTGTGGTTTATATCCGGAAATTTCTTTATGGAATTTCAGCAGCCTTTTTGAAATTGATAAGGCTTGTAGATTCAGTTGTGTTGAAATAATATTTTTTCCACGCCTTTTGACTGTTGCTGATGGTGATGATGATGACGACGATGATGATGATGATGATGATGATGATGATAATGTTTTCAAAATAGTTCCCGTTTGTACAGAGTCAAGACGACTTATTCCTCAGTCATCTTTAAGTGTGTCGACACTCCATAAAAAAATCGTATCTACCCTGAAAGAAAATAAAATAAAATGATAATAACTAGAGCTTTGTCACAAGAGTGGCAGCGGGCCCCGAATGATAGCATGTTTGAAGGTGAGGGTGGAAGAAAAATTTAGGTTATTAGATTTGGGTATGTCGTTGTCTGGGCGTTCGTGGTCAACTTTTGGTTTTTGCTCTCTAACTCGAGAACGAATTGATATATTTTAATGAAACTTTATACATTGATACCTTTTATCCAGACCTCGATTGGAATTGCCTATGGGGTGGGTGTGGTCAAGGTCACCGTTACAAAAAATAGAGAAACAGTTTTTGCTCAATTACTCGAGAACGAATTGAGCTATGCAACTTCATACATAGATACCTTATATCATGACCTTGCTTGGGTTGAAGATGTAAGTTTTATTTTCACTCCCAAAGCAATGTAGATCATACTACACTGAACAGCACTTCTAACCCGACACTTACAAAAATCATAATAAAATGGCCATTTTTCGGTGAAAATAAGCCAAATTTAGGCAACCATTAATTTACTGACATATGTATTTGTGTGTTAAATTTCATTTCATTTCTTGCGCATTGCAATATGAAATTTAACATAATGACACAATAACCCTAAAAATATAATTCGCTAAATGCTACTTGTACATAGAACTCTCATTGAGGCAGGAAACCAAGGCCCATTTTGCATAGGGAAAGGAAGGTGAGTGTAAACTATCGATTTGTTGTTTTAAGGTATCATTTCACACGAAAGCATTTAATAGAAAACTAGTTCATGTCAGCAATTCCATCTATGTCAAAGATTACCTAAAGCTTAGTGGAATATATATTAATACATGCATGTTTACATTGATAACCAATAAGTGTAGAATATCTGAGAAACACAATAACTAATGCAATATATACATAACTTCCGAATGTGGAAGACAAATTTACATCCCCATCTTTACGCACAACCACACATTACTCTCAACAATGAAGACAAGTTTCAAGAAAGTTTTTTGGAAACTGTAGGAGGAGTTGCATTCACAAGGAATTTTCCCTGTTTATTCATTACAATAGCTCGATCTGTTATTGAGTAATTGAGAAGAAACCGTTTTTCTATTTTTAGTAACGGTGACCTTGACCTTGATCCCACCTATGCAATCCCAAGCGATGTCTGGATAAAAAGTATCTATGTATGAAGTTGAATTACAATAGCTGAATTCGTTCTCGAGTAATTGAGCGGAAACCGTTTTTCTATTTTTTGTAACGGTGTCCTTGACAGTGACCCCATCCACCCCCTATGTAATCCCAAGCCTGGTCTCGATATAAGGTTTCTATGGATGAAGTTTCATTGAAATATTTAAATTTGTTCACAAGTTAGAGAGCTGAAACCAAAAGTTGACTCCGCCTGAAAATGAAAAATTAACAAAGGGCAATAACTCCAGAATTATGAAGTGCAGAGTAACGGTTCTTGTGCACTGCACTTCTCCTCAATGAGATCTATCCACCTATGAAATTTCATGTTAAAACCTCTTATAGTCTAAGAGTTATGCTCCAGGATAAAACGAAGTATGAACAATTAACAAAGGGCAATAACACCAGAACCATGAAGTGCAGAGTAATGGTTCTTGTGCACTGCACTTCTCCTTAATGAGATCTATCCACCCATGAAGTTTCAAATTAAAAGCTGACACGGTTTTGAAGTTATGAAAGAAAAACTTGAAAAATGTGGACGGACAGACAGGGTGATTACTATTTGCGGGGCCCTAACTAGACATGTGTGCAAAGAACATGGGTGTCATACATTCCACTGGTTGTCACAAACCCCTATGCAAGTACCATACCCATGTACACAAGTTCACATGCTGATGTATATGTTTATTAAGTTTCATCACTAGCAGTTATACTATTTGATCTACATTATCTATATGTTTATAAAGTTTCATCCCTAGCAGTTATACTATTTGATCTACATTATCTATATGTTTATAAAGTTTCATCACTAGCAGTTTTACTATTTGATCTACATTATCTATATGTTTATAAAGTTTCATCACTAGCAGTTATACTATTTGATCTACATTATCTATATGTTTATAAAGTTTCATCACTAGCAGTTTTACTATTTGATCTACATTTTTTGCAAAAAAGGACCATAACTCCGCTGATGTCGGAAAAAAAACACACCAAAATACCCAGGTGCACAAGTTTACATACAGATGAATATGTTAATTAAGTTTCATCACTCGAGCAGTTATACATTTTTAGTTACGCGCGACACAAAAAATCGACGACGGAACGGACGGACAAGGGCAAATCTATAACCCCCCACACACACACACACACACATACACCACCCCTGAAAGTGGGGGCACAAAAACACGCCTGACACGACATGTCAAAATGTCATTTTAATAGTTTTTCAATTTTAAATTTCAATTTTGAAAAAGTATACATGTATACACAGCTGAAGTAATGTCAATGTGACATTTTTTACCGTGGTATAATTCTGCAGGAGACACCTTTTCGAGAATGTGTCCGCTTCGACAAGCAGTCGCTTGAGGTCCAGAAAATGCTTCTCATTATGCGTCGAACTTGGCTGTGATTTTGTGCTGCAAGGGGCGTGCATAAATGGGTTATTGTTTAACACAACCATCGTATTAATCTTCGATTTAGCATTGTTTATCAGGCAATAATGAACGATTTAGAGTTCTGATGCGTAGGAATTGAAAACGAGGGCGTTAGCCCAAGTGGTTAAATATACTCGCAGCAGAACAACAAGCCGTTGTTTATCTTCGGATAAACAACGCTAAATCGAAGATCATTTCGATGCTTTTGATAAACTGCCGATATTACGTGTAACCATATATATGCTGACGTTCATTGTTGCCTGTAACTACACAGAAAATAATGACGTTGATTAAAATAGTCGTTGTAACGTGTAAATGTACAAAAATGCTGACGTTGATTAAAAGCGTCGTTGTTATTAGAGTAGTTGTCATGTGTAACAACACTGGAAATGCTGACGTTGATAACAAGCGCCGCTTTAACGAGTAATTACACAACTAATGCTGACGTTTATTACAAGCGTGGCTGTAACGTGTAACTACACTGCAAATGCTGACGTTAATTACATCGTCGCTGTAACGAGTAACTACACAACGAATGCTGACGTTGATTACAAGCGTCGCTGTAACGTGTAACTACACAGCTAATGCTGACGTTGATTACAAGCGTCGCTGTAACGAGTAACAACACTACAAATGCTGACGTTGATTACAAGCGTCGCTGTAACGTGAAACTACACAACTAATGCTGACGTTGATTACAAGCGTCGCTGTAACGAGTAACTATACAACTAATGCTGCGCTTGATTACAAGCGTCGCTGTAACGTGTAATACACAGCTAATGCTGACGTTGATTACAAGCGTCGCAATAACGTGTAACTACACAGCTAATGCTGACGTTGATTACAAGCGTCGCTGTAACGAGTAACTACACAACTAATGCTGACGTTGATTATAAGCGTCGCTGTAACGTGTAACTACACAACTAATTTTGACATTGATTAAAAGCGTCGCTGTAACGCGTAACTACACAACAGCTAGGTGCTGACGATGATTAAAAGTATCGTTGTTGCGCGTAACTGCACACAAGAGCTTACGGGGATTATAAGTGTCGTTGTTGCGCGTAACTACGCAAAAAATGCGGAGCAGACATTGGTTATAAGCCCCGTTGTTGCGGGTGAACCACACAACACATGGTGACGTTGATTAAAAGCGTCGTTGAAAGTGTAAAATAATGCTGACGTTGATTATAAGCGTCGTTGTTGCGTGTAACCACACGGTAAATGATGACGTTGATTAAAAGCGTCGTTGTTGCGTGTTACTACACACCTAATGCTGATGTTGATTATAAGCGTCGTTGTAACGTGTAACTCCACAACAAATTGTGACGTAGTTATAAGCGTCGTTAATTGTAACGTATCACTGCACAACAAATGGCGACGTTGATTATAAGCGTCGTTGTAACTTGTAACTGCACATCTTAATGGCGACGTTGATTATAAGCGTCGTTGTAACTTGTAACTGCACATCTTAATGGTGACGTTGATTATAAGCGTCGTTGTAACTTGTAACTGCTCAACAAATGGTGACGTTGACTATAAGCGTCGTTGTAATTTGTAACTGCACAAAAAATGGTGTTCTTGATTATAAACGTCGTTTTAAATTGTTACTGCACAACTAATGCTGATGTTGATTTTAAGCGTCGTTGTAACTTGTAACTGCACAACAAATGATGATGTTGATTATAAACAACGTTGTAGCTTGTAAATGCACACCTAATGCTGATTTTGATTATACGCGTCGATGTAACGTATAACTGCACACCTAATGATGATGTTGATTTCTAAGCGTCGTTGTAACGTGTAACTGCTCACCTAATGCTGATGTTGAATATAAGCGTCGTTTCACGTGTAACTGCACAACAACTGCTGATGTTGATTATAAGGGTCGATGTAACTTGAAACTGCACACCTAATGGTGACGTTGGTTATAAGCGTCGCTGTAACGTGTAACAGCACAACTTAATGGTGACGTTGATTATAAGCGTCGTTGTAACGTGTAACTGCACAACTTAATGGTGACGTTACTTATAAGCATCGTTGTAACGTGTAACTGCTCAACAAATGGTAACGTTGATTATAAGCGTCGTTGTAACGTGTAACTGCACAACACAATGGTGACGTTGATTATAAGAAGCGTTGTAACGTGTAACATCACAACTTAATGGTAAAATTGATTATAATCGTCGCTGTAACGTGGAACTGAACAACTAAATGGTGATGTTGATTATAAGCGTCGTTGTAACGTGTAACTGCACAGCTTAATGATGACGTTGATTATAAGCTTCCTTGTAACGTGTAACTTCACAACAAATGCTGACGTTGATTATACGCGTCCTTGTAACTTGTAACTTCACAACAAATGGTAACGTTGATTGTAAGCGTCGTTGTAACGTGTAACTTCACAACAAATGCTGACGTTGATTATAAGCGTCGTTGTAACGTGGATCTGCACAACAAATGGTGACGTAGTTATAAGCGTCGTTGTAACGTGTAACTGCACACCTTACGCTGATGATGATTATGAGCGTTGCTGTAACGTGTAACTGCACAACAAATGCTGATGTTGATTATAAGCGTCGATGTAACTTGAAACTGCACACCTAATGGTGACGTTGGTTATAAGAATCGTTGTAACGTGTACCGGCACAACTTTATGGTAAAGCTGATTATAAGCGTCGTTGTAACGTGTAACTGCACAACTTAATGACGACGTTGATTATAAGCGTCGCTGTAACGTGTAACTTCGCAACAAATGCTGACGTTGATTATAAACGTCGTTAATACGTGTAACTACACTTATAATGCTGATATTGATTATAAGCGTCGTTGTAACGTGTAACTTCACAACAAGTGGTGACGTTGCTTATAAGCGTTGTTGTAACGTGTATTTTCACAACAAATGCTGACGTTGATTATAAGCGTCGTTGTAACGTGTAGCTACGCAACAAATGCTGACGTTGCTTATAAGCGCCTTTGTAACGTGTAACTGCACAACAAATGGTGATGACGTTGAGTGTAAGCGTCGTTGTAACGTGTAACTTCACAACGAATGCTGAAGTTCATTATAAACGTCGTTGTAACGTGTAACTACGCACATAATGCTGACGTTGATTATAAGCGTCGTTGTAACGCGTAACTGCACAACAAATGGTAATGTTGATTATAAGCGTCGTTGTAACGTGTAACTACGCAACAAATGCTGACGTTGCTTATAAACGTCGTTGTAACGTGTAACTACACACATACTGCTGATATTGATTATAAGCGTCGTTGTTACGTGTAACTTCACAACAAACAAATGCTGACGCTGATTATAAGCGTCGTTTTAACGTGTAACTGCACACCAAAGGGTGATGTTGATTATAAGCGTCGTTGTAACGTGTAACTATGCAACAAATGCTGACGTTGCTTTTAAGCGCCGTTGTAACGTGTAACTGCACAACAAATGGTGGTGACGTTGATTATAAGAGTCGTTGTAACGTGTAACTGCACAACGTAATGGTGACGTTGATTGTAAGCGTCGTTGTAACGTGTTACTTCGCAACAGATGCTGACGTTGCTTATAAGCGCCATTGTAACGTGTAACTGCACAACAAATGGTGATGTTGATTATAAGCGTCGTTGTAACGTGTAACTACACAACTAATGCTGACGTTGGTTATAAGCGCCGTTGTCACGCGAAACTACACTATAAATGCTGACGTTGTTATAAGCGTCATTTTTGCGCGTTACTACACAAAATATATGCAGACGTTGGTTAAAAGCGTCGTTGTTGCGCGTAACTACACTACAAATGCTGACGTTGATTATAAGCGCCGTCGTTTTTTTGCGTGTAACTACACAACAAATGCAGACGTTGGTTATAATTGTCATTTTTTGCGTGTAACTATACTACAAATGTTGACGTTGGTTATAAGCGGCATTGTTACGTGTAACTACACAAGAAATGCTCACGTTGGTTATAATTGTCGCTGATGAGTGTAACTGCAAAATAATTGCGGACGTTGGTTATACGCGCCTTAGTTGCATGTAACTACAATACAAATGATGACCTTGATTGCGCGGTACTTTATAACAAATGCTGACATACTTATAAGCGTCGTTGTTATAAGTAACTACACTACAAATCATGACGTTGGTTATAAGCGCTGTTGTTACGCGTTAACACACCACACATGCTGACGTTAGTTATAAGCGTCGTTGTTATAATTAACAACACTACAAATCCTGACGTTGGTTATAAGCGCCGTTTATACACGTAACTACACCACAAATGCTGACGTTGGTTATAAGCGCCGTCGTTATGCTTAACTACACTTCAAATGCTGACATTGGTTATAACCGTCGTTACGGGTAACTACACTACAATTGCTGACGTTGGTTATAAGCACCGTTGTTACGCGTAATTACACTTCAAATGCCGACGTTGGTTATAAGCGTCGTTACGCGTAACTACACTACAAATGCTGACGTTGGTTATAATCGCTGTCGTTACGCGTAACTACTCTTCAAATGCTGACGTTGGCTATAAGCGTCGTTACGCGTAATTACACTACAAATGCTGACGTTGGTTATAAGCTCCGTATTTACGTTTAACCGCACAAGAAATCCTCACGTTGATTATAAACGTCGTTGTTACGTGTAACTACACAACACATGCGGACGTTGGTTATAGGCGCCGTTGTAACGTGTACCTACACAACTAATGCTGAGGTCGATAATAAGCGTCTTTGTGACGTGTTTCTACTATACTAATGCACTACTAATCCTCTACTAATGCTGACGTTGGTTATAAGCGCCGCTGTAACGTGTCATTACACAACAAATAGCTGACGTTGGTTATAAGCGCCGATATAACGCGTAACTATATAAAAAGGCTGTCGTTGATTACCAGCGTCGCTTTAACTTGTAACTACACAACAAATGCTGACGTTGATTATAAACGTCTTGCAACGTGTAACTAGACAACACAAGATATCAGTAAAACAGATGGATGCTCTCCAATGCGATTTGTCAAGCATTATAGATGCAATGAGAAGGGCAGAGATAGTAAAAATCACTAGAACTGCAGGACCATATCAGACATCAAAACTGTATGTTAGCAAACCACACAAATACCATATGAACATGCAGATGACGAAAAATTGTAAAAATAAAATAAAATAAATTATCAAAGTGATGGATCATTACAAACATATGGTTATTTCATCCTAGTTATTTAACTTTCCATCAAGTATCACTGAATGTTATATAGAGCAGGTCCAGAGAAATAGACATGATTATGACAATTAAAATCTTCCAAGTCCCATAACTTCAAGAAACACGATTGAAGCGGTACGTCCTGGTAATATGCACATCTCCTCTTGGTTATTAAAGACGTTCGTAACAGGTTAGATACCTGTAAATTATTGTGTATCCCTCCGTGGTCCATTTGAAAGTAGTGCCCATTACTAAAGAGTTCCTTTCCTCTTCTTTTGTCGAAATATGACTGCCGTAACCCTGTTTTCTACCGGTGTCTGCATTCAGACGAGATTCATTTTCTTAGAAGTAACATGACGTATCCTTTTTATTGCAATTTTTGAAATAGGAAAGATTCATCTTTAAATTGATACCATGCTTGCACTATCTGAAGTAAAGGAAAGGCTAGAAAAATGCTTGGAAAGTTCGCCGTTTTATAATGGGACCCTATGGGAATCGGAATAACTAGTATATAACCTTTAAGAAAACTAGGGTCCACTTTTCATAAAATCACCCTGTAATTGTGTTATTTTATTGATTTTATTATTTTTCACGGGAAACAATGTTATTAATATCATAATTGATATGTTTTCTACGAAAGCGAAACCTGGTTTTTCGGGTAATTTTTTGGAAGAAAAAAAAATGTACGGAAACTCGCCTTTTGCATTTCACAGCACATCGAATCATGTTATTCGCAAAATAATGTACGTTTTTTACATTAATGATGTCTCCTGCATTAAAATAAGTCTAAATGAACTGGTAATTTGACTGGTTTATATGATTTAGGTACGAATTTTACCTCCCGCTCCCCACACAATCCAAGTACTGAAAACGCAAGCCAGATGGCTTATCATGTGTTATACTCAAATGCGTTTTTGAAGCATTTCTACGAAGCGGATCGACCTGAAATTTTGAATGTGCTGTCAAAGTAGGTTAATAATGATGGAGACGATTTTTTTAAACGATAGCAAAATTTTGAGTTTTCTTTAAGAAAACCAGGGTCCGGCCCTTTAGGGTCCCTTTTACATTAAATCACCTTGTAATTTTGTTATTCTACTGTTTGTGTTACTTTTCGCGGGAAACAATGTGA
This sequence comes from Congeria kusceri, assembly GCA_027627225.1. NCBI lineage: Eukaryota > Metazoa > Mollusca > Bivalvia > Myida > Dreissenidae > Congeria > Congeria kusceri. The sequence goes on along the minus strand of CM051027.1, from coordinate 53,539,683 downwards.
TTAATATCATAACTGACATGTTTTCTACGATTTTAAAAGCGAAACCTGTTTTTTCGGGTAAATAAAATGAAAAAAAGAGTACGGAAACTCGCCTTTTGTACCTCAAAGCACATTGAATCATGTTATTAGCAAAATATTGTACTTTATTTTTACATTATTGATGTCTACTGCATTAAAATAAGTCTAAATGAACTTGTAATTTGACTGGTTTATATGATTTAGGTACGAGTTTTAGCTCCAGCTCCCCACACAATCCAAGTACTGAAAACGCAAGCCAGATGGCTTATCAGGTGTTATACTCAAATGCGTTTTTGAAGCATTTCTAATAAACGGATAGACCTGAAATTTTGAGTGTGTGGTACAAGTAGGTTAATAATGATGTAGACGATTTTTTTCAGGATAGCAAAATTTTGAGTTTTCTTTAAGAAAACCAGGGTCCGGCCCTTTAGGGTCCACTTTTACATTAAATCACCCCGTGATTGTGTTATTTTACTGAATTTATTACTTTTCACGGGAAACAGTGTGATTAATATCATAATTGACATGTTTTCTATTATTTTTAAAGCGAAAGCTGTTTTTTTCGGGTAAAAAAAAAGAAGAAAAAGTACGGAAACTCGTAGGAACTCGTAGATAGGTTAGTTAGCTGTAAATCATTGTGTATCCCTCCGTGGTCCATTCGAAAGTAGTGCCTATTACTAAAGAGTTCCTTTTCTATTCTGATATAAAAGCCATTTAGCAGTCTCAGACATGCCTTTTGTGGTTATTTCTTATACCCCATTTGTGTCTGGAACAGTTTGGTGTATTTCATTGGAGGCTACCTTGAAAGATGAACTTTTATGGTGTGTTTACTGTGGTATGGGGCTTTTGTCGAAATATGACTGCCGAAACCCTGTTTTCTAGCGGTGTCTGCATACAGGCGAGATGCATTTTCTTAGAAAAAACATGACATATCTTTTTATTGCAATTTTTGAAATAGAAAAGATTCATCTTTCCAAATAAATCAGCTCAGAAAAGATCCATTAAATATCTCCATTATATTTGTGCAATCGATACGTTGTTTACGTACGCAATTTTAAAACGAAACATGATAAATGCTACGCAGGTACCCTATTTAAAGTCCAATATTTCCCAAACTTTTTCGGTGACACATGCTGTTTAATAATATTTTGGTGTAAGTATACATTGATGTATGTATGTGCGAGATTTTTTAAAAGATCTGTCGTTTGGAACAAAGTATATAGATGCATTTGATAAAAAAAATGGCGTTTTTATTATCAAAATGCACCTGTATATTGCCAAACAAAACATGTTAAACATATCAGTTGAAAGAACCATAACCTTGTATGAAAAGAAGCTCTCCTATTTACTTAAAACATTGATAAAAATCCAAACTGAAAAAAGGGGATGCGACAGGTACCGTATTAAAAACCCATTATTTCCGGAACAAGGCCGGTGACCCCTGTTTTAGTTTCAGAATACAATAACGCATGCTTATGGGATTTTTTAACAAAATCTGTCGTTTCGTACAAAAGATATTCGTATATTTGATTATTTATCGATGTTTTCACAGGCATATTAAATGCAGTCCGACACTTTCCGCTTTTTAGTATTTTGTGTTTCAAGGAAGTATCTACTAATTATAAATCCACTGTGGGCGGAAAGTGCCGTCATGGATCAGCCTGTGCGGACTACACAGGCTTGATCCGGGACGACACTTTACACACACGCATTCAGCCCGGTTTTCCCACGAAACACCTCATATAAATCCCACTACATACCACATAGTTTAATGCCTTCTCACGATCATGTTTGCCAGTCTGTAAGTCCACCCAGTCCTGAAACTGACACGATAAAGCTGATACATAACCTTGCGTAATTCTTATATGACCTATTACATTCATTTCTAAATGTCTAAAATATATTTACGCGAGTGAGTGAATAAATAAGACAGAAGCGACCCGAGGTTTTATCGTACACGCTACCAAAACATATATTCTCTCTAAAAAAAACAAGGAACTTAATTGTGTAATGCCTATTATATGTTATGTCTCATTTCATGTTGCACACACAACTGTTGCCCTTGATTGTTCTTTTTTTATTTGTTGCTGTGTTTGTGTTGTTGTCAACCCCATGGTCACTCAATTAGCGTTTCTTTAACTGCTGATGCAGTTGACGTTTTATTGTCTTACAGCAGCTCAGGAACTTGACGTATCAATTAAATTTATTACTTTTAAAGTAAGTATTTAGTCCATTTAATTGGGATTGGGAAAGAGAACCGTTGAATGAGGATATACTTAACCTTTTTGTTTATTTTAATTACCATTAACAAAGTCATACATAAAATAACACTCCTATTGCCATGCTTGTTTTAAAAACAATATTAAATTTTATCATCCACTCAAACGGTAATGGCCACGAAGAACACCTTCATCAGACTTTCAAAGACAAAATAAAAATGTAACCGAACATGATATATGACACAAGACCAGGCAGTAACCTGTTTTTCTATTTATCATACCACGTTTTTCTTAAAATTACACCAAACGAGCTGATTTTTTTTACATATTCAAAAACTTAGAGCCGCGCTGATTTTTCTGAGCCGGCCTTTACGTGTCGGCGCGTCGGTGCCTCGTGTCGCCGCTTCGGCGCATCGTGTCGCCGCTTCGGCACATCGTGCCGGCGGGTCGGCGTATCGTCTCGGCGCGTCGGCGTATCGTCTCGGCGCTTCGGCGCCCTTTCATTTCTTAGGTCTCCGACGAGCCGACACGACACGCCGACGCGCCGAGACGATACGCCGACGAGCCGACACGATACGCCGAAGCGCCGAGAAGCGCCGAAGCGATATAAACGTCTTCTCGTCATATATTCGCCCAATTTTATAAGGTGTACCGTGTTAGTCAAAAGTGAAAATAATTATTATGCACCAGTACAGTTGCTATAAATGAATATACCTGCAGCTGTAAAATGTATGCCCACAGGTGAAATGTTGTACCTATAGGTCTAAATTTATACATGTAGACACATTTAAAATAATACATTCAGGTACAATTTATACCTACAGGTACAAATATATAACTGTTGGCACATTATTATTCCTTCAGATATATACAGGTGCATTAAACAATGTTATGAAAACACAATTGTTTACTTCTTAAATTTAATTATTGATATACGTATTTAATATTAACATTGAAGTATTTTACATTACAAATAAAAACAATGCTGCATTAAGACTGTCTGCTTAATTTTGGTTTGGGTCAGAAAATATATCTACAGGTACAATTTTAGTCCGGGTATAAATTTATACCTGTATGTACAAAAGTATGCCTGTAGGTACAACTTTGTACCTGCAGGTCCATCTATTTATTATAGTGGCACAGAGGTGACCAGCACTACTCTTTTTAAATCTCGTTCCCACGAGATGCTAACTCGTGGGAACGAGATACTTAATCGTTTGAACGAGAAACCAACTCGTGGAAACGAGGTACTAACTCATGAGAACGAGATACTGTGTCGAGGGAACGAGATACTAAGTCAAGGGAACGAGATACTTAGTCGAGGGAACGAGTGAGTATCTCGTTCACACGAGTTAGTATTTCGTTCCCACGATTTAGAGAACCCATCAAATGTGTCCGTATATATGTTTTTATAATAACCATTGCCCACAAAAACGAGCATGTTGTAAGATGGTACTTAGTCGTTCGCTCAAGTTAGTATCCCGTTCCCACGAAAGAGTAAGTCGTTCCCTCGACATGAGTCGTTCCCATGAGTGAACATCTTAGTCCCACGAGTAAGTATCTCGTTCCCTCCATTTAATATCTCGTGGAAACGAGAAAAAAGTAGTGCATTTCAACTCTGTGTCACCGTAATTTATAGCTGTTGTGTTTACATTTACTTTTGACTCAAACGGTACTGCATAATTTTATAGCCACAGATGAAAAAATACACGCGTGATTGCGACGTTTATAACGCTTCGGCGCATCGTGTCGGCGCTTCGGCGTATCGTGTCGGCGCTTCAGCGTATCGTCTCGGCGCTTCGGCGCATCGTGTTGGGGCGTCGGCGTATTGTCTCGGCGTATCGGCGTATCGTCTCGGCGCGTCTGCGATCTCAGAAATGAACGAGCGCCGAGACGATGTGCCGACGCGCCGACACGATGCGTTGACGCGCCGACACAATGCGCCGAAGCGATATTAACGTCGCCTCGTCGTATCTTCGCCTAATTTTATAACCACGAGATTGCGACGTTTATATCACAACGGCCTATCGTGTCGGCGCTTCGGCGCATCATCTCGGCGCTTCGGCGTATCGTCTCGGCGCTTCGGCGCATCGTTCATTTCTGAGATCGCCGACGCGCCGAGACGATACGCCGAGACGATACGCCGACGCGCCAACACGATGCGCCGAAGCACCGAGACGATACGCTGAAGCGCCGACACGATACGCCGAAGCGCCGACACGATGCGCCGAAGCGTTATAATGTCGGCGAGTCGGAGTATCGTGTCGGCGCGTTGTCGTATTGTGTCGGCGCGTCGGTGGCCTCAGAAATAAAAGGGCGCCGACGCGCCGAGACGATACGCCGACGCGCCGAGACGATACGCCGACGCGCCGACACTATGCGCCGAAGCGCCGAGACGATGCGCCGAGAGGATGCACCGATACGATGCGCCGAAGCGATATTAACCTCGTCTCGTCGTATCTTCGCCCAATTTTTTTAGCCACAAACGAAAAAAACAACACACGAGATTGCGACGTTTATATCACTTCGGCGTTGTCGTGTCGGCTCTTCGGCGCATCGTCTCTGCGCTTCGGCGTATCGTTTCGGCGCGTCGGCGTATCGTGTCGGCGCTTCGACGCCCTTTCATAAGCAAAGGTCAAAGTCGCGAAACTACGTAACAGAACACCATAGAATGTAATTAGATTGCACTAAATGCTGTCAAAAATCAGCCGTTTAAAAGGGCTTATTTACAGATTTTAGTTTTTTGTTTAATGTCATCAAACGTCGTAATAGCAAATGTTTATGACTAAAAACATAACATATCAGAAACGTATTAAAAGTTTTAAACACGATGCTTAGACTGGGCTCGAACCTATATGACTCCGCAACACACTTATCACTGGGTATATTTACATACATTTTAACGCCATGTTATTTATTAAAAAAAATCATTAGAAAATCAAGAGAATTATTCGCGAACTGTATACCGTTCGAGAACATATATACCCACTGTCTACAATCTACAGTGGTTGTGCCAGCTTACCTTCCCCTGTTTTCCCGCAGGGTCTGGGCGTGCTAATCGATTGAGCCGTCTTTTATTATTCTGGTACCTGATCTTTACTTACTTCGTGGTGAAGGTCTGGCAGCACCCAAATCACCTATGGTATCACCGGTTAAATCAAGTTGGTTGAAGTACGTTGCTTTCTGTAGGCAATTTTAAACGAGCTTGATACTTAAGTACTTCTTTACATGTCGTTGTTATATCGTTCTGCCTTTCATTCAACCTTTGTCTTGTCTTTTTATATGCATGCTTGCCATTGCAGTATAAATTGTAGTTTTGTTAAAAAGCTCACTCAAATTAACTTGATGTCTATTTCGGATATTCGGATAAGTGTTCAGGAACTAATTCAGTGTAAGCAGATAATGCGTATTGGTAGTTAATTTGATTTCTAATAATGCTATAAAGACCAATATAGTTACTGTTTATTAAGTTAGTATTACAGCAAAAGTAAATGTGTATTGCATCACCATTTTAGAATTATTACATTTGGAAATACATTAACAATGTAGATCTAGTTAGTAGTAGTTGATGCTAGTAGAGCTTACTGTATAATTATTGTTTTTGTACTTATTTTCAGGTTGCTGATTCATAGAAAATGCTGGATTCATTTTGTGTGCATGGCTGGCCAACTGTAGTGGCAATCCAAAGGATCTTGAAATTGACTGTTATATATTAAAAAAAGTTCTTCTGCACAGTGTTGTTTTTTTATTTATGTTTAATTATTACCAGTATTAATTAACAAATCATATACACCTTAGGTATTATGATTAAGAAGGTGGAAAAGTAGGCATGCCTTACAGAGAAAGGAAATTACAATGAATTTTTTTCAGTAAATGAAAATTCCTTGAAACTTATAGCTGAAACACTGTACATGTCACTCTTATTACAGTGATATGACTGGAAATATCGACTAAATCATTTTATGTACAAGACTTATGCCAGCTTATAAGTGATATTATTTGGCTATCCATATAATTAGCAAATTTTGATTACACTGTTTAAATCTTTATTTGATTTATAATTTCAAATAAAAACAAATAATAATAAAGTTAATTCACACATATATTCTTATGTCTTTTCTAAACCAAAACATCTACATATATATTTCTGGTTAATAATGACACAATGCTAATGTACATGAGTGCAATAAATGTTCTTCAGTGAAATACAATTGTCAATTTATTGCATACAATATATATTAAGGACTGAACATGTTTACTTTCACAATAAATGTATACATGGCAGGGTTCGAATTTAGGCTCGCAAACTCGCAAAATGCTTACGGAATCTGCGAGTACATTGCGAGTACATTTTCCCCACGCTCGCAAAAATGTGCGAGTTCCGTAAAAAACCGTGTATAACGTGCACCCGATTTTTGAAGCAAACAGAAGAATTTGGAGTAGTTTTGTCAATGTCTGTTGGATATTAGGCAATGCACACAATCAAACAAATCAGTATAACATAATTGAACATTAAATTTAATTGATCAATGTTCTCTAAAGCTACAGATAAAATTAATTAAATTATCATTTTAAACATAGAATAAGTTTACTTTCATTTTTCAAAACGACGACACGTGCTTGGAGTATGTTGCAAAGTTTGTAAGATGTCCTCATTATTGCTTTATTTGCTACACACGGTTAATTGTTACATTTTATAACTTACTCATATAAAAATCTTATTGTAGAAAGTTGTTTTTTTTTAATTTGACAATTTATAATCTCATGATAAATCCACTAGATACAATAGTAATCACACAGACGAACAGCGAAATTTCTTTTCATGAACTTTCTTGTCTTGTGAAGTTGGAAGAGATCAGTATCACACATGTTGTGGCTTTTTGTCTGTTCTTTCTATCTTCTTTCTGTTGTACTGATGCCTTGCAGTGGAAACTGCACGATGAAAAAAACATAACAGTTTAAATAAATTATATCAATAAATTAATTATTTATTTATTTATTTATTTATAGTTTGTTTGACCAATTCATATTATTTTTAATTAGGATAATGGTTTTCATTAACATAAGATTGAAATGTATTATTTGTTGTTAATTATTTAAAATAATAGAACATTGTATTTTAAGATATATAAGTTAGCATTACTAAATTTCTGGTGGATTTTATTCAATGGTAAACAACACGTCCGAATATCCGAAATATATGTACGGATGTTCAGACAGGTTATTCAGTATATTTAATCAATATACGTTCAACGAGATAAAAATCACTAAAAGATCGCGATATACTAAAATGAAATATGATGTTTGGTTACAACGACATGCAAAACGAACGCAAACAATTTAGAAAACTATGTTTTTATGTATGAAATCCCATTTGTCTGCCATATTGTATTGTCCATGAGTAATCAGACTACGTCTTTTATACGATACACACTTCCGGCAAACTACGTCACCGCACCTTTCAAAGGAAAGGAATCACAAAATAAACCATAGGCGCTTGGTTATTTAACAAAATAATAATTTTTAAAAAAAATATTTATATTATAGTGATAGATATTATTTTTAAGCGCCTTTGCATTAAACTACATCATTGTTCTGGCTGGGAATGGGTCCTTTTACAATACCCCGTCAAAGAAGGAAAATACTCACTGAAATATGCCGGTAAGTATGCCTACCTTCTGCAGTGGAAAGGTCTGCGTTTCAAGGTAAACTTCTTCTTGCAGCCTGCACATGAGAGCCTGGACTCTTTGTCTTCATAGTGGAGCATTGTTAGACCGTATACAGCTCACGCCGTATACAGCTTATTCGTGAGCTGTATACGTTGACGATAAAACCGTATACAGCTTACACCGAATACAGCTCACCGTAAGCTGTATACGTCGAGATGATGCATATCGCCGTATATAGATCATGTCTAAAAGATGACGATGACCATAATCATTATCATCTTGGTCGTCGTCGTCATCAACAGCATCAGCAGCAGCAGGAGCAGCAGCAGCAGAAGTCGTCATGAACACAGTGTTGCTAATGCATGTTTGTAGTTGCTGTTGTTGTTGCTGCTGCTGCTGCAGTCTGTTTGTCTACCTGTCCGTCCTTCCGTCCGCCATTCCGCCCGTCCGTCCGTCCGCCCGTTCGTCTGTTCTTTCGCCCTTCAATCGCAGTAACTTTTGTGAGAAAAGATACAAGGGCCATTATTCAACCGTGGATGAGGGTGAAGATGGTGATGACGATCAAGTATACTAGTAATCACAATAATGTATGTTGTATACTAGTGAATCACCATGTGAGCTATGTACGTTAAGACGAAAGACCTATTTCAAAAGTATATGTATATATCCAACGTATACAGCTACCGTTACTCTGTATACGTTGTCAACAAACGAACATGGCTCAACGTAAGTTGTATACGTTGTCAACCAACGTATACAGCTCACACGTAAGCTATATACGGCGTGAGGTATATACGGTCTAACAGAGCATACATAATAGTCCGTTCCCAATCCTGATACAACGGAATGCTCCATAGATTTATAGAATCGCCTCTGTCGCCAAAGCGAGTCCGTTCCGACAACTCCACTGCCATTTTTAAAGGGTTATCTTCAATGCATGGCATTTGAATTACACGGCGATCACAAGCATTGCATTAATAAGTGCTTTTATGTATAAAACTGAGATAAAAGTTAATTATGTTAAAACCACGTATAATTATTTGAAAAAGGATATCAGTGACCAACACATCGCTTGTTTAGCTGTTGCTGCTGCGATAATGGGAATGACAATAATGTTGACAAAAGTATGATGACAATGACGATGCCGATGATAATAATGGTAATGATGATTATGCTAATGATGTTAATGATGTTTTTGATGATGATGATGATGATGATGATGATGATAGTGATGATGATAGTATGTCGTCGCGTAATTCGAACTCCTCGTGTGAAACTTCCTGGTTATCAAACATGACTCGCATTTCTGCTGTCGCCGCACTAATGTCACGTTGAACATCTATCTGCTTGAAAGTTGTATTCGCCATCTTTTTTGCAATCGCTCCGTCACACGTGTCATTTGTAATGTCTGACACGTTGTTAAAACGATTGGCACTTTGGCCTGCATCCTGTTTTCCCGACCCTGTAGCTATACTTGTTATTTCGCCACGAGAATCCCGAGCACCCGAGTATTGCACGATCTCCCAGTGCAGCTGATTGGATATTCTCTCATCAGGGCCGAAATGAGCCTCTCGGTAGGACGAACTATGCGTCAGCAGTTCATCTGGAACCGAACTTGTTCTTTTAGCTGTAACTGATGGTACACAGACCCTTTAAGCTGGCTAGGATGTTTTGCGTTTCGTAAAATTTCCTAGTAAAAGATTTGTTCAGTAGATGTCTTGAAGACTCGTTATATCGAGGGTTAAATACATTGAATTATTTCCGTTACAAAAATGTTTTAACGTACATGTATATTTTATCTTATTATCTATAAATTAATGAGAACGGAAATTAATGAATACGCCGGCACGATAAAGTAAAAAGATATGGTGTTAGTCGGAAACCGAACTGATGCAATCAACTAAGAATACGTGCTAGAACTGTTCATAATTACTTTACATAGTCCCAATGAAGACTAACGCTCTGGGCCCGTATACAGTCCTAAGAAAAAACTTAAGTAAATTTGTATGATTAAAGAAATGCCTTAAGTGTGTGGCAGTTTCATGAATAGGTTATTGTACATAAAGATGTTTCAAATTAGTAAATATTGCTTAGATGTTTCATATTTTACACTTTTGTAAACATAAATCTTTGGATTTCACATAGAAAATGTTTATTTGGAATTTTTCCCTTAGTGCAATTTAATTTAAGATTTCCGTTAGGAGACTCGTGAAAAGCAGCCCTGTTTTTTTTTAACTATATATAAGTATACTTGCTCCTGGTCAGCGAATGAGCCACGTTCAGCAAAGGCGATACAAGAAAGACGGTGGGTATGTTGGATCTTGCATTACAGTATTTCGCTTGGAATTTCAAATATGTACTACTATATAAAGGTTTAAAATATCATTATTAAGATATCATTATACAGAAGTGTAGACGTTTAGAATACATGCAAGTAAATTTCTACGTCAAATCGGGGACCATTTTTGAGTTCAGTCGCTTGGAATTGGCGTCACATTTTTTGCACACCCCATTCACTTTATCACACTATCTCTTTCTTGTAAGCCATAAAATTTTTAATCGTATGTGGCTGATTGGGGGAACATTGAATTTACGAGAAAATGAAATTTTCGAAGCAAATATGTTCGAAGTCGGTAGAAAGTGCTCGACTGAATTAAATGTTTAACATAAACTCGAATGAGTTTGTAAAAAGTACATAATTATGTATAATGTTCTTGGTCTTAACGCAAACAATAATATGAACGGATTACATGAAAATTTTGGTAACGTTGCAAATAAGTCACTGTCACAAATGATTAGATTTGGTGGTGATCCTGGTTACCGTCTGGATCTAGGAGTCTTTTAAATGGATCCTTTATTATTGGAAGATATGGCAATGAGGTATCCTATGACTGAAAAAAGCTCAATAGGGTTATCTATCATGGTTGAGGTAAATGATAACACTATGCCGTCCTTAATAAATTGTTGGTTTGGGGTAACCCTACCCAGAATTGTAGAGACGTGTAGGTAGGTAGGGTATTTTTATTCATTTTTTCTTTCTTTCAATGTTGTAAATTGAATATATAGTTCACGCTTACTATGTGACTGTTTTACCTGCAATACAGATGTTTTATAGATTTATAAATGTATTAACATTAAAAAAAGTCTGACATAGATTGTTCTATTTTGTTATTGAAACAAGTTTTGACACGAACATTTCAGCATATTCAAGGCAAAAAAACTTGCCATTGAAGTTAAGAAAGGAAACAAACGTAACGCAAATATATTTTTTCACTATTTGCTTGTTGTAATTTTATTTGGGGTAGGGGCCATTTTCGTGAGTCGGTAGGGTTACGCCAAACAAACTATTTATTAAGGACATCCCTATGATTAACTGTTGACAATTCACTGTATCGTCCAGCACAGATCGGGAGTGTACTTGTTAAAATGCTAAAACTAAAACAAGATGTGGCATAAAATATATATATTCGTCGTTTCCACGAGCTATTTGAAAGAAATAGTTTATAGTAAAAAATATTACAAATTAAACATATTTTCATTTATTTTTGATGTTTTAAACTAATTACAACTCGTTGTATACAGTGACATTTCGCCTACTTTAAGGTGATAGTAGATTATAATTTAAAACAAAATAAATATACATTGTATATTAATACAACGTATTTATGATAGTTTAAATATCGAAATTCTGGTGCTTAAATAAAATCTACAATTGTTGGTTTCACACGTACGAATTCACTACAAATAAATAAATATTTGTCCTACATTCCTACGGCCAATGTTTATTTGTACGGGTCATGACAAGGAAAACAAATTACCATTTTGTTTACGCATGCAATGCACGTGTGGCCAGTCATAAATTTAAGGACCTTAATTCGTCCGAAATTATTTCCTTATTAACGTGTCAACAGACCAGCTTTTGAAGTGCTTCCTAGTTAATTTCTTAAAGCCAACACATTTGTTAACAAGTTTGTAGTTAGCTGTTCTGCAATTATGAGATACTTGTATCTTACTTTATTTTTTTCTCCATTGTGTTTAAATGGTAAGTTACTTTTTTGTTAATTTGAAAGATTTATTCAGTTTCATTTGCTCTTATGCACGTATTCCATACTGCATTTTTATAGTGATTTCCCTCCTTATGATATGTATATTAACTTGTACACAAGTACAACTATTTCGTGATTTTATTTACGTTTCGGCAATTATTGGTTGACTATTTATATACCATACATTACTTTTGAACACGCGCTTAGATAATACGTATGAAAAATTAACGAAAAGCGTGTATTGCGCAATAGTGGGCGTGTCCCTGGGTTTGCGGTGCTACCACTGCAGCACGATAACGGACGGTCTGTGCTGCGAGGACCCCTTCCTGAGGACTCGCAATGTCTCGATGAGGACAGACTGTAGGACGTGTAGCAAGGTGGACTTCTTCGCCTCTAGCGACACTAAAAGTGAGTGTTTCTTTTCCAGTATTCACTACTCACGTCGTCTCTCATTCAAAACAAAACGAAACGCCATTGTATAACACATTATACAATCTTTTAAATAGTATTTTATATTTAAATATTACTTTTTATTTATTATAAATAGCAAGTTTCGTTTCTTTGACGCCATCTCTAGAACATTGTCTTTTGAACTTCTTTCCCGAACGCTGTTATTTGAACGGCGCCTCTTCAACATGGTCATTTGAACACAATCTCTTATTAGGTACTCACTCCTGTCGGCTTAAATATCTTGAACGCCGCCCTTGAACCCCGTCACTTGAACGTAGTTTCTAGAACGCCGACTGCTGAAATTGTCTTTAACTATTATCTTCAACGGTCATGAGGATATTTACATACAATTATGTAAAATAGCATACCGGTAATACAACAGCGAACTTAAGTATGTTATACTCAGGACTCTCCTCACTTATCTGTTCTCTCCTAACTTCTCTTTCCTCTCTTCACTCCACTGTCCTATTCTCACTTTGCAGTCCTCTCCTCAATCCTCACATCACCCGTGTGTCCTCTCCTCACTCATTTGTCCTCTCTTGACTGCTCTGCCCTGTCCTCATTCCTCTGTTCTCTCATTATTATCTCAGTATTTGAATGACCTTTAACCTTGACCTTTTAGTTCACTCAGGCACCCAAAAATTAGTTCCGTTTCTGGTCTCCTGCCCCCAAAAATAAGGGTCGGTAAGTAGGGATTTTATTTTATTTTTATTTTACGATGGGAGAATGGTGTGTGTGTTCCATATGTTTCTTTTCAGATGCGCAGTCTTTATAAGTCAGGTTGTTTTTGAACATTTTAGTGATATTTTATTTTATATTTAATTCATAATTTTTTATTACTGAAACATTGATTCCTAATTACCTTGCAATCATATTTCTAATTTGAACAAACAATAAAATCAGTTAAAAACACAAACACAGTCATTGATAATAACACCTGTTACAACTGAGAAGAGTGAAAGCGCAACGTCATCAATTAGCCAGGTCTTTAAAATCTGCAAGCCATTAGCCACAACCATAGCAACGGTGTCGGTTTGACTTCAGAAAGTCTTTGATGTGACTGCTGAGCTTAGGCCATTGTCTAGCAGTTTGTAGCAATAAGCGTGTAACACGATTAACACGTGGTCAGTGAAAAAAGCATAAATCAATACTATTCTACCTGAACACTGAAAGCAGTGTCGATAGGGCATTAATGAATTAGCGTTCAAGAGGAAATGTAAAGGGTGTGAAAAAAATTATACGGTTGTTTTGTTCCATCGGATAAATCGTAAAATTAAATGGGAGTGACGAAATATACGTGAACAGAACAGAACAGAACATAAATTTTATTAGAGACTTGTACAAAGTACATCGTCAAAAACAATTCAAATACAAATAAGCAAATGTCATGAGATAGGTTGAAAAGTCATAGAAAGTAGACACGATAATTAACAATATAATCTATTGGAAAAAAACAACAACAAATAGACAAATACCATATGCAATTTGTATTAAGAGGATGAACCAATCAATTAAGAGTAGTTAACATGGAACTTCTAAGAGCCAAAGCATGTTTTATAAACCTAGCAGTGTTAAGTAACACAGTCCTATTAGGCGTATTAAGTAGTTCACAAAATTTAAACATGGATGGTTTTCTATAATAATAATTAGATATATATTTCTTTCTTAAATCTTCAAATATACTGCAAATACATATACAATGAAATTCATTTTGAAGGTCATTTTTGTCACATAACAAACAATAACGTTGATTTCTTTCGATTCTATTTCTACTATAACGACTGTTTGGATTCGTAGAGGATGTTCAGACAGTCTGAGCCTACTGAAGAAAAATCTTAAATTATTTGGCAAAGTGGCAAGATAACCTTCATACTCAAATCTTTGTTTAATGTGTTTGTAGTTTTCAAGCACAGCGTTCCTTTGTATTCCCATTGACCATTACTGAATAAATACATCAATAACTCGTTGCTTAAAAACTGGAAGAAACGAGGCTACATCAACATTCTCACAATTTTCAAAAATATATGAAAAACCGTAATCGTTCAACAATTTTCTGACACTGGACACCCAATTTGTTAGCCCTTTCTTACAATCTAAAAGAGCTTTGTTGTACACTGTTTTCAATATAATATTATCAGTGTTTAATAATTTACACCAATATTTTATTATTTTAACATAACTTGAAATAAACAAATGATAACGATCTAAATCCCATAAACACCAACTTAAGAAGCATTTGTTTTAAGTTTTAAGATTCGTTTACAAAATTTAAGATGAATTCTCTCTATTTCCTTTGACTTTGAGCACCCCCAAAACTCAGAAGGATATCCTTAAATTGGCCAAACAAAAGCATAAAATAACTGGCATAATAGTTTGGGCTTCAATTTATACTTTTTACAATTACTAAGTAAAACATTTAATGCCTTGATAGCTTTTCCAGCTAGATACTCTTGGTTAAGACTAACATTACCCGTGTAATTAAACACAGTACCCAGATAGTTAAAATCATTTACCACCTCGATTTGTTGGTCGTTATATAACCAATGTTCGTTTGTCAATAATTTTTCACGTTTTCTAAATACCATTATTTTCGTTTTATCCGCGTTTACTATCATCAGCAAACAACAACAGTATAACAATAATATTATCGAGAAGCAATCCTGACTCGACATTATTTTGTAAATATAATTCAATATCTTCGACGAATAAAGAAAATAATATCGGTGAAATAATGTATTGGAATTAACATGGAGATTGTGTTACGGCATAAAACTTATTGAATAGTAATATGAATATTTGCATTCAATTTGGATTAATATGTGTTTCGCGCACAAGGTAATTATGTATGCGTATCTGAATATACATTGATTACGTTTTTCATGAAAGTAAATGTAGTTCAATATTCCACAAAATGACAATAAAAAAACATGGACAAAATTTGGTAAAATATGTGCCATGTGCAACAGTGAATCATTATCAGGTTTATGAAACGCGATAGCCAATTAAAATCTTGTTTGGTAAAATGAATTAGAATATTTATCGGCGGAAATAAATAAATCATTTTTGGACCAAACATATGTAGGGTCGGCAGCAAAAGTAAAGGGTCGGTCGGGAGACCAGAAACGGGAGTCTTTTTTTGGGGGGGGGGGGCCTCATATCCCAATTTCCCAAGTTCCCAACTATTGTCGAAGTACCATAATTTAAAAATAATGTATTACCGGTATTCGAATGACAATGAAACTTGACCTTTCAGTTATATCACGTGTCTGCGAGCTGGAGTCCCGTCCCACAGACTGTGACTATACCTGGGCAACGACGGGTGGCTCGTCCAACAAGTGTTTCTGTAACACAGATCTGTGCAACCAGTCTACCAGACCGAGTCGCATGGACGCTTGTTTATATTTAGTTGCCATTGCATATTCTGTTATATGACGTTTATTTAACACAGTTAAACCAGCGGATCCAAGGGGGTGGGCGCACCAGTCCCCCCCCCCCCTCTAAAACTGCCGGACCATACATATATTGACATTTATAAAACGGATAAATATGCTAAACTTTGTTTCGCTTGCTTCGCTCGCTCAGCTTTGTCGTACACATTAACTTCAGTAAAACATACCTGACGTAGCCCGCCCCTAACGCTTTACCGGACGTAGTACCGGCGCAAACAAGTTCAGCAAAACGATTAACTATAGATAATGGTTATATATACCTTTATGTGTTTATGATATTGTTTTCTTTTATCAAATACACCGTTGGCACAGGATATCACTTATAAGCCATTTATAAATACTTGTCGAATAAATATGATTTAAAGTCAAAATTCGAGTCAAATCAATGACTATTTTCGAGTTAAAACAGTTTTGTCTCCATTAATTTCATCTTGTTTGATACATTTATAAGAAATATATAACGTGATTAAATAGAAGGGTGTCAACAACGTTGGCGCCAATTTCTGGCGATTTCATTTTTTTGCGGCACCATATGACAGCGAAATTGACACAAAGTCGGCATCACTTGCCTTATTAGTTCACAACGCAATCATTAGTGTATATCTTTCGTAATATTTCGTGTAAAAACGTCTGTCTGTCCTTTAGTTCGTTTCAATGAAAAAAGCAACAACAGTGCATAGCACATTTTGACGACAATTGTTGAGCATGAATGTGCACGTGTGAGTTATTTAATTACATTCACTTTGAAAAGAGACCATTACACGTCGGTCAATGAATAATACAAAGAATTCTCAATGCGTGTATTTCGAACATAATACGGCGAAGTATTAATTTATTAAGTGAAACAAAGTGCTGTTGCTGATGATGATGATTTAATATATATCTTTGATACGGATCTGTAGCTGATCACTGTAGACCCAAAGACAAAATAAAGGGATTATAACTGCACGATCACAAGTTTACGCCCCTCCCCCCCCCCTAATCCGAAATCGTGAGAAGTGAGGAGAGGACTGATAGATGGCAGAGGATTGAGAAGGGGACAGAGAAGTAAAAAGAGGAGTGAAGTGAAGACAGAAGGGTGAGTAGAGGACAGTTAGTGAAAAGGTGCAAAATAGTTAGGAGTGAACAGTGGAGTGAAGAGTGGTAAGTGGAGTGGAAACTGGAGTGAGGAAAGATCAGAGGAGTGAATGAGGAGAGAACAGAGGAGTGAGGAGAGGACAGAACAGAGGAGTGAGGAGAGGACAGAGGAGTCCGGATAGGACAGAAAAGTGAGGAGCTGACACAAGAGTGCGGTGAGGACAGAGGAGTAGGGAGATGACAGTAGTGAGGAGAGACAGTGGCGTGGGGACAAGACAGAGGATTAAGAAGAGGACACAAGAGTGAGGACAGAGAAGAGGACTGAACTATGAGGAGAGGAGAGTAGAGTGAGGAGAGGAAGGAAGAGTGAAGGCGGACGGGTAAGTTACAATAGGACGGATGTGTGCGGAGAGGATAGAGGAGTGAGAATAGAAGAGTTAGAAGTGGTCAGAGGAGTGAGGTGAAGACAGAGAGTGATAGGGGTGGGCACAAAGGTTAGGCGCGAGAAGATGGGAATGGAGGGGGGCTGGAGATGGCAGTGGAGAGGAGAGAACTAGAAATGATTTAAAGAATGAGGAGCGAAGAAGACAACTAAGGTGAGACCACAGGAGAGTAGCAGAGGACAGATGAGAACAGAGGAGCTGAGTGATGTCAAGTGTGGATAGAAAAATAATCTCAGGAGAAAAGCGCAAACGGACCGTAGAGAAGCGTGCTTGGAGAGGCAACATGTTTAATTTTAGGGGAAAGTGATGAGAGGAAATTGAGGAGAAGAGAGACGGGAGTGATGACGGGCTGCTTACAAAGATACTTAAATTAAAAGGAATGTTCAGAAATATTAAAATATATTTATGGTTGATGTAAAAGAGACAGGTAAGAAAAAATTAGGTATTTTGAAATAGTGGCGTCAGAGAAAAAAATCGAGCCACCACGACCAATACCCGATTGTGATGGGCTCGATAAGCCCGGGCTACCCCGTCCAACGAACAGGTCAGGAAATATCCGCAACCGCGGAATGCGCTGCATATAGCGTATGTGTTACTTCAGCCCTGTTTTCTGTCTCCTTATATAAGGATTTCTTACATCATTGAGCGGGTTTTAGGTAGACAAACGGAAGTGAAACGTATGGAAACGTATTTAGTTTCCGTTAGTATTAATAAATTTTTTTTATTTTTTTTTTATTTTTTTATTTTTTTTTCCTGTTTCAATGATTTTATTCATTTCATAATCTATATACACACAATTTACCAAGACATAAACATACATAGACTTATTTTACCATATGTAATGTGTATTAACTGTGTTATTAATATCAATACACAAACTGAATTACTCACTCAAAGTGGCTATACTTCCTTATACTTTTTTTATTCTTTACTGGACTGGCATACTTATTTATGTATAACACAATTATAATAAGTGAATCTTAACAAAAAAGGTTTCTGATTTACAACACAATACACTTTAACTATGATCACACTGTTCAAACAACATAAAAACCAATTATGTGAAATTTGCTAGTTTCATTAACAATGGACATGAATAACAAAAATTGATTTTACACAAAGAGTTCAATTTTACAACACAATCAACTATGAATCAAATATTCAAACAACACAAAAAACTTAACCAAGTAAACAAATTTTGCAAGTTTAATTTATAATGGGAGTTGCTATGTTCACAACAATTATTTTTGTTATTCATGCATTTACTAATTACATAGAAGTCTTATAACTATCCAATAAATTTCTTTATTTGATTCACTTGTTGTGCTTGCATAAATATTTAAAGCTAATCTTAGGCTAGCCTTAAGACCCTGAAAAGTTGGGATAACTTCTTTCCTTTTGCATGCAAAGATGTACTTTTTAATTTCCATGAAAAGAATAAAGCAGTTGTCATTTACATTTGTATCACCAAGAAGTAACATTTTGCAGTTTATTTCTATTTGTATATTTGCGTTTATTAAGCTATCAGAGATATCTTTAATAAGTAATTGTACTGTGTTACACTCCCAGAATAAATGGGTAATTGATTCTTCTGACATTTTGCAAAAAGTGCATGTATTACTATCCGACAAGCCCATTTTAAAAAGGAGTGAGTTTGTCCCCAATATTCTGTGGACAATCCTAGTTTGTAACCATTGAATATATGTATTATTCGTTTTTTTAAACACTTGTCCATGGACATTTTTCCATTGTATGGTATCGTTTGCAAAGTATTCATTCCATTTTGTTTGGCATGTTGGGATTTCAGAGTTCTGTTTTAACATATTATATAATAACTTATTGCATGAATTCATAATTATAGGTTTTATATGGGTCGACAAAATGGGGTATGAATGTACTTTATACTGTTCTAAGTTTACATTTTTCACTGAGGCAATGTATGTAGAAAGCACCTTTTTTATACCTTCATAATGTAAAAAGTTGACTGGCTTATTCATTTTGATTTGTAGTTCTTGTAATGACAAAATCTGTCCATTGTCTTTAATAATATCTTTAACATATTGAATGCCATTATCATACCAATATTTCCAAAAAATGTATTTATTGTTGATTAATAAACAGTTGTTGAAAAACAGAGGCATATCTAAAAGTTTATCAACAGAATCAATATTAATACTTTTAACAAAGTCAGAATATATTGTTAAAACATCGATCCAAAAAACGTTGGTTATTTCTTTTATAATAGAAATTGCGTATAAATTGCCTGTATTACATAGTTTGTTAAAATCTATTAACTTTCTAGCCAAGGATGTAAATTTGTTCTGTCCTTGAATAACTTTTCTTATCCATGATAATTTTAAACTTTTCATAAATGCATTTATGTCCACCATTTTAAGTCCCCCTTCATCAAAATCTTTTGTAAAGACTTTTGCTTTGATTTTTGAAGGTCCCTGCCACACAAATTTGTATAGTTTATTGTTTAAATCATTACAAATAACATCTCCGCGGTGTGGCAAAGAGACAAACAGGTGAATAAACAATGGAAGTATCAAGGTCTTAACAACAGTTATTCTACCCAAGGGAGTTAAATCTCTTCTGTTCCAGTGTGCAATGCTATTTTCTAATTTAGCTAGTTTGTCATTATAATTTAGCTCAATCATTTTAGGTAGATCAACATCAAAAGTTAAACCTAATAATTTAAATTGGGTACATCCCCACACTAGTTTCCACCTTGTTTTTATGGATCTTGTGCTGTATTTTAACGCCCCTATCCAGACAACATGAGTTTTTTCGAAATTCACCTTCAGGCCTGAATATTGTGAAAAGGAGTGCAACAATTGTAATGCAGTATTCAATGATTCTTCTGACCCGTCCATTAATATATAAGTATCATCAGCAAATTGTGATATCTTGTATTCTTCATTGTCAACTTTTATTCCCTTTATTTGATTACATTTCCTTATTTTAATCGCTAGTATTTCGGCACAAAGTATAAATATATATGCTGAAATAGGATCTCCCTGCCGACAACCACGTCCTATCATAAAGAAGTCTGACAAGAACCCGTTCAATTGGATTGCATTTTCCATATTATTAAAAAAAAGTGTTATCCAGTTCTTAAACATTGGCCCAAAGTTAAAAAAATCAAACACTTGTTTAATAAAACTGAAGGATAAGGTATCGAACTCTTTTTCGAAGTCAATTAGCATCAGCAGGCCAGGGATTTGGTTGCACTCAGTATAGCTCATAATATCATATAATAATCGTGTATTATCCCCCATGTACCTGCCTTTAATGAAACCAGTTTGGTCATTGTTTACTAATTTGTTCAAGACTGACTTAAGTCTGTTAGCTATCGTCCCTGATGCTAGTTTATATACTGTGTTTAACAAGCAAATTGGTCTCCAATTTTTTAAAAATTGTTTAGGCTTTCCCTCCTTTGGAATACATGTTATAATTCCCTGTTTCTGAGTTATTGAGAGTGACCCTACATTATATGAAAAATTAATGCTTCTAACCACAAAGACACCCAATTTTTTCCAAAAAACTTTGAAGAAATTTGCCGAGAATCCATCGGAGCCCGGGCTTTTGTCATTTTTCATTTGTTTAAGAGTGGCTGACACCTCTTGTAAAGAAAGAATACCCTCTAACATGTCCGCTTCTAAATCGGTTAATTTGGGCAATTCATCATTTTTAAATTCATGTTTCAGATCATAATTGGTTGTGGGTTGTTCTGAATATAAAATTTTGTAAAAGCAGTTTGCTTCTTTAAGAATATTTTCAGGTTCATATATTAATGTTCCATCCTCTCTCTGAATGCAAGATATATTTTTGGAGAGAAAATTATTTTTTTCCAAATTACAAAACATCTTAGTTGGTTTTTCTCCATTATCTATCCAGTCTGAACGGGAACGTATAAAGCAAGCCTTCATAGTTTCCTGTCTAATAGTTTCTAATTCATTTAGTATTAATAATGACCTTCATGTCAACGAACAAAGGTTCTATACTTAGGCGTTGGAAGGCGCGAAGTGTCAGTACACGTAATGGTTCGTGTTAATAAGTTTAATCGACAAAAATATTACAGATTCACACAAATACTGACTGTTAGTATAATGGAGTTCGGTCGACATCGCCGACTCGTACGATTTTGTATTAACAAAGAATAATGTTCAACGCCACGGTCCCTATTCCAGAAACATCTTAAGTCAGTTCTTATCCTTAAAATCGTATGTTTTCGTTAGCATTTAATTCAACGTGCTCAGCACATTGTTGTTTATGTTTTAATTATCCAATTGTGTTTACTCAACTGAATAGGCATTCATAAATATATGCTGTTTTAAAAATATTACTTTACAAGAATTGCAACTTAAGTGAATAATTTTAATGAAATCTAAAATGCTTCTGGAATATTGCCTCAGATATGGTGTTTATTTCCAGTCAAGTAAATTAAAGAGTTATTAGATGGACTTTCGGGTAAACTATTCCTCTGTAAAACGTGTTAAAATAGATATACCATACGTTCACCAGTCAGTTATCTGAGCATTTCTCACACGATTCTAAAAATAATAGTATTTCACTGCATAGCGAATTCACAGTTTGACAAATGGACAATTTTCAAAATTCTTGCAACAGAGTCCAAAAGAAAAGTATCTAATTAAGCAAAAAAAGAAAACTCATAAAATAAAAATATATCTTAAATATATCTTAAATGTGTGGTTTATGGATAATCATCGATTGAAATGGATAAAATTATAAAGCGTAACGCTTTTCATCGGAATTGTGTGTAAACAAAATACACGCTATTGAACGCATGCCGATTAGTTAGTCGGTCAGACTTGTGATCCGAAGGTGGTTGGTTCGAGCCCAGGCAGAGGCAAAACGTCGTTTTTTATTCCTAATAAAATATTTGATTTTGGTTAGGCCATATAGTTAAGTTTCAGCAGTTTCGACATTTAATTACATTTTTCAAATATACTAATGCACGTGATTAAGTCCTTTTAAAGCTAACGTATGAATAAAAAATAAAGTATAATTGAATAACAGAAAAATACGTTATTTAAGTATACCAGTAGTTTGTTTGGTATGTGTTTTGTTTTTTCCCAGGGTTCATACTTTGTCTGAAAATCTGAGTGAAATTTATAATGGGTATTTAACGTAGCCTAAGCAAAGTGAAATATGTCAGAACACTCAGATGGATAAAGTTCGTCACAAAATCGCCTCCCACCCAAATGGATATCAAGGTTTTGTTTATGCGTAGCATTGATAAACTAATTTGACGAATAACAGCCAATGCAGACTAATATTTATCAATTGATGGTTTGCATTATAAATGTCAATATCTTTACAGTATTTACTTAACAGGTGTATGTAAGATCTAACAACATATGAGCCGCGTCGTGAAAAAAACGGCGTTAATGACAACATTTGACATTTTTGGTATTTAATCATTTTGAAAAGTACATTATATTTAGAGATGATAAAAAAATATTGCGATTCGGACAAGAAACGCCAAAGTTATGCACGTTTTTGTGACGTCACGTAACTAGCATTTTATATCTGACGTTAAGACCACGGTCTGTAATCACTTGCGCCACTTCTTTTTTGAGGTGCATTGGAAAAAGAGCCAATTATACTTCCGAGGGGGCACTAATGACAGGAAGCAGTAGGAAAAAGTAGAGAAGTATGAAGTCACAAAGCATTTCAAAACGTGAGGACTTTTATAAGTCCTGACATGGTGAAAATTGAACCAGCTAATTGATTAATTTTAACGTGTTAAGACATAATTTACACTTTACACACAATTAGAACAGTACTGGCATAAATTAATTCCTTTCGAAATGTTTTATTTGCTTCGTTATCAAAAATGTCGGTTTGAGGTCAATTAAACACATTATTTTGCATTTTCACGTAAGAGGTGGAGCCAAAGCAATGGAGGCGGCGCTCAGAACAGGAGGTGGAGCCAATGAATATTATACAGTTTGAAGAATTGACATATTTTGATGAACGTTTCATTCTACATTTCGTGATAAGCATTATAATCATATTGACCATTTAAATTGTCACAAATATCACTTAAGCGGTATCTTTTGTAGTACATTTTATACAGTTAATCTTAACAAGTCTGCGAATTCAAGTAAGGTGAACGACTCTTTTCGGATTTGTAATGAATAGAAATCGAAATCATTTGAACCATATAAGCATCATTTCTACAAAGAGTCGCCTCATTTCTCAAACTTTGTGTTGAATATCATGCGAAATCTAATAGTTTATATATAAGTATTGTTTTTATTATTTATAGCAAAAGTAAATTTAAATGACAATTTATAGAAAGGTTTCCACTGTAACAGCTAGGATACTACTTTCTGATTTGTATTCTTTTCCGGGCTCGTCGTTGACGGGTATCATAGCGCATACTTAATATAAAAACGAATGTTTTTAACTGATAAATAATGTACATCTTCCGTGTTAGAAAAAAATAAATGACAAATAAAAACAGGAACAAACAAACTAATAATTAATATGCTCATCTGTTTGATATCGATTTGCTTGACATCGTAGAATACTGTATTCGTACAATACAGTATACCCGCCAATCCGCCTGTCTGTGTATTAGCTTCCGCCCGTCCCGACATTGCTTTCGAGATATTTGTAGCTCAAGAAATTTTGTCACACCTGCTTCACACCGTAGTACCGGCTCCTGATCAGCGAATGCGCCACTTTCCAGCAAAGGCGAAAAAGGAGAGACGGTGGGTTTGTATATATTGAATTTTATACGTTTTTGCTTTGATTTTCAAAAAATTAATATTATATAAAGATGTCAGAAGCAATAAAGAGTCACCACAGAAAATATAAAGTTACAGAACCTTATATTTTCTAAGAAAAAGGGTGTTAAAATCGAACATTATGTATTTTCGAGGTATTTTGTCAAGTTTATATTGTTTTATCGCCGCAAATATCTTATTTTGCAAAATCTAAATCCACAGACTTTTTGCGCATTGTTCCACCAGTAACCACACCAATTTTCAGAATTGCTCATTGGTTTATATTGGAGATATAACGTCCTGAAGTGATGGGGTGTACAAAAAATGGCACCAGTTATAAGCGATTTCATGTTTTTACCGGCACCAGTGATCAGCGAAATTTCATGTAGTTACACATTTAAGCATTTGCCACAAATTTATCATTAAATTTTCATTTAGACATATCACACATCTATTGTTTATAATATTCCGCCCCAGATTGGTTGTTTTAATAAATGTAAAGTGTAGATATTATGTGTCTCTTCATAACACACACATACACGCACGCATCCACACACACAGACCCGCCCCAGCCCCCCCCCCCACACACACACTTTCTTAAACGTATAATCTATGTATATACATGAATAATAAAATTATCTAACTTGCATGTACTCGTATAACCTTACTGCATTTATTGAATTGATTTTAAGCAAATATACGTCTTCGAAGTTGCCTTAAACGAATATTTTTTTCCTGACCATTTAATGTACTCAAACTTGATTAGATTATTGTGCTGATAAATATGTAATCAAATAATAAATAGTACAATAATTTCGAAACAGTTCAAATAAAACACATGACCATAAACATGTACTTGTATGTGTTGAATACTTGATTGAGTTGAGAAGCAGTACGCAATTACTATTCGTCAAATAAAACTTCGGAAAAGGCATTTATTTTACAACCTGTTTTTTTAACAAACTAATAGCTAAAGAGCATTGGTTATCAATATATAATTATTTGTCGTTGGATTAGGTATTTACACATTTGCTCTAAAGCTGCTACGTCACAGATCCGGAAAATGACACAAATTAAAATAATTGTTTAAAATCTAGTTAAACAAGATATTATTTAATTAAATTGACTGAAATAACAATGTTGGCACAGTAACAAAAGTTCCAAACACCCTGGTTTAATCATTACAACGCAGTATTTCAAACCAGCTTCAAACGCGTCTCAAGGCGCCTTTCAACTATTTATGACTCTTATGATGTAGTTGTGAAATCATCACGTGGTCCAAACAGCCAATCAATTTTACTTCCGGAGTCCCCTTGTTTACAAAACATAAGTCAGAAATTGAAAGTATAACTAAGTGCGAATGACTTTAGCGGCGCGGTTAGACCACCCGCTCCTCACGCAGATTGACCCGGGTTCAATTCCCCGCAAGAAATGTTTTCCTAAATAGTTCCGGATATTTTGCTTGGTGTGCTAGTGTGCACGGTTTCCTCCAGCGAAACGTCCAAGAACGATCCATCTAGAACGTCTTCCATTTGTAGTGACTGAAATCACGAATAAGTGCATGTACATAAATTTACAAGAATTATATGTATCCTTATTGTCGTCTTGTCATATGCAAAGCGTAACGTAATAATTGTTGTTAATTGAAATAACAAAACTTACATATCACACCGACACCTTTAAAAAATTAGCAGCAAATTGGAGTTCTAATTATACGACCTTTCCCATATAATTTGTCAATGAAAAGAAAATACAGGACAGCTTATATCCGTCATCTTTTGTAGCACTTGTATACGCAAGTATAATCAGGCCAAAACAAGTTCTGTGTTTCGGGCAACCCGACCTTGCGAACACCCCCACAACCCTAAAGATTTTAGAAACGATTGAAATCCGTGAAATCTGAATATGTCAGATTTGGGTTTTTCGATTGAGTTAATCGTTATTAAATAGATTATCCATGTAAAAAGGACTTCATGTTATTAACTGGGCATTCTGGGTCCCTTTATGGATTGCCGGTTAAGCATTTGTGATTCGTTTCGCTTTATGGATTGCCGGTTAAGCATTTGTGATTCGTTTCGCTTTTATGGCTATCTATTTTTTAAAATATAATAAAAATCTCATTTCTCTGCCCTACCTTAATTTTTTAGACAGTTGTCCGAAACTAACAATTTATTTCTTGGCCTCATGCGCGGTGATTTTGAGTTAGAGAAACACTAATAAATTAATTAATGACATTTTTCGATAATTTCTTGGGGCGTAGGGACTGAGTCTGGATTTTAAAACGCATATCATTGGGCACGGAGGTGTTCACGGAGTTTACTAAATTGAATCCCGGATAACTTTATGGGGAGAGGGGCGGGGGTCATTCGCCTCGACCATTCTTCTTAAACCGCATATTTTAATAATGATCATTATTTGTGAAATGAAATTAAGCATTGAAATGCATTCCATCATAGAACACTTGTAACCCGTGCTTAATGCCTTGTGGATTTGAAACATATATAGCCAGCAACTACGGCTTTCGTTTTCGTCTTTAGTTACCGGTAGCTAGAACTTAACACTACTTATGTTATTTGGCAACTTCACTGCTTAAACAGAGGCGACGTGATGATCGAAACATGTTGATTACATTTTACGTTTTGAAATTACAATATTGTTCACACGGTAGCATGTTTTATGTTATTATGTTATTATACATGTATATTTATTTATACAAAAGCGGCAATACACAAAATTATTTTAAAGGAATAATTCATCCATACCGATACTTGATATGTCTGTTTGAAAGCGGTCCGTAATGGATTTGATAATGCCAATAGATGTGTATGTTATACGTAATATCAAATGCCTACACATGACTGCATGTAGAGGCGCACGTACGGACAAACACAAATGCCTCTGGGGCGGAATATGATAAACAATAGATGTGTGATGTGTCTAAATGAATATTTAATGATACATTTGTGACAAATGCTTCAATTTGTAACTACATGAAATTTCGCTGATCACTGGTGCCTGTAAAAACATGAAATCGCTGATAACTGGTGCCATTTTTTTTACACCCCATCACTTCAGGACGTTATATCTCTAATATATAAAACAATGAACAATTCTGAAAATTGGTGTGGTTACTGATGGAACAATGCGCAGAAAGTCTGTCGATTTAGATTTTTGCAAAATAATCTATTTCAGGCGATAAAACTATGTCAAGTTAACATAATATACCTCGAAAACACATAATGTTCGATGTTAACTCGCCTTTTCTTGGAAAATATAAGGTTCTGTAACTATATATTTTCTGTAATGACTCCTTATTGCTTCTGACATCTTTATATAATATTATTTTCGAAAATCAAAGCAAAAACGTATAAAAACCACGTGCGCTATACCGAAATATTAGTCCATGGATGAAAGACCAGTATTTCGAAAATACTGAAATCAGGTTTTCGAAATACTGAACTTGTAGTTGTTGGTATATTTTGTGTTAAACAAGAACTTTAAAAATACTGAAATCAGTATTAATTCTGAAAACGTTTACTATATAACTTGTTAGTACAAAGTAAATGGTAACAATCCGTTGGATTATCTTGTATATTTTGTCAGTATTGCCTATGGATTAAATATACTGAATAACCGGTCTGAACATCCATACATATATTTTGGATATTCGGACGTGGTGTTTACTATTGAGTAAAATACACCAGAAATGTAGTAATGCTTATTTATAAATCTTTAAATACACTGTTCTATTATTTTAAATAATTAACAACAAATAATTTAATATGAATTGGTCAAACAAACTAAAAATAAATAAATAAATAAAGATTAATTTCTTGATATTAATAATTTTTTTAAATTGCTATATTTTGTCAGCGTGCAGTTTCCACTCCAAGGCATCAGTACAACAGAAAGAAGATAGAAAGAACAGAAAGAAGCCACAACATGTGTGATACTGTTCTATTCAAACTTCACAATACAAGAAAGTTCATAAACAGAAATTTTGCTGTTTATCTGTGTGATTACTATTGTATTTAGTGGATTTATCATGAGATTCTAAAATGTCAAATGGAAAAAACAACTTTCTGCAGTAAGAATTTTATATGAATAAGTTACAAAATGTGAATATTAACAGTGTGTAGCAAACGAAACAATAATGAGGACATCTTATAAACTTTGCAACATACTCCAAGCATGTGTTGTCCTTTTGAAAGGTGAAATAAAACTTATTCTATGTTTAAAATGATAATTTAATAACTTTTTATCTGTAGCTTTAGAGAAACTTACGCATTTAAATTTAAATGTGTTCAATTATGTAGTACTATTTTTGTTTGATGGTGTGCATTGCCTGAGCCTATACTGCGTCAAATGATTTCAGTGAAGATTTTAATGTAGATATTTTACTTTAGGAATGTGCCCATTATTTGCATACAGTTGAAATGGTTGATTTGCAAATGTATATAAATAATACTTCACATATATACATTTATTGTTCAGTTATTAAAATATATGTATGCAATGAATTGACAATTGTATTTCACTGAAGAACATGTACTGTGTTATTATTTGTTTGACTTGAAATTATAAATCAAATAAAGGTTTAAACAGTGTAATTAAAATTTGTTAATTATATGTATTCCCAAATAATACCACTTATAAGCTGGAATAAATCTTATACATACAATGATTTAGTCAATATTTCCAGTCATATCTCTGCAATAAGAGTGACATGTACAGTGTTTCAGCTATTAGTTTCAATGCATTTTTATTAATTGTATAAATTAATTGCAATTTCCTTTCTCTGTAAGGCATGCCTACTTTTCCTAAGGTGTATATGATCTGTTAATTAATACTGGTAATAATGAAACATAAATAATAAAAAAACAACACTTGTGCAGAAGAACATATTATTTGATTTTATTAAATATATAATAGTAAATTTCAAGATCCTTTGAATTGCCTGTACAGTTGGCCAGCCATGCACACAAAATGAATCCAGCAATTTCTAAATGAATCAGCAACCTGAAAATAAATACAAAAACAAGAATTATACAGTAAGTTCTATTAGCATCAACTAATACTAACTAGATCTACATTGTTAATATATTTCCAAATGTAATAATTCTAAAATGGTGACGCAATACGCATTAACTTTTGCTGTAATACTTTTTACTTTAAATCTAACTTAATATAAAGTAACGTGATTGGTCTTTTGGGCATTATTAGAAATCAAATTAACTACCAAGACGCATTAACTGCTTACACTCAATTAGTTCCTGAACACTTATCCGAATATCCGAAATAGACATCAAGTTAATTTGGGTGAGCTTATTAACAAAATTAAAATTTATACTGCAATGGCAAGTATGCATGTAACAGACAAGACAAAGGTTGAATGAAAGGCGGAACAATATAACAATGACAGGTAAAGAAGTACTTAATTTTCAAGCTCGTTTAAAACTGCCTGTAGAAAGTAACGTACCTCAGCCATCTTGATTTAACCGGTGTTACCATAGGAGATTGGGTAATGCCAGACCTTTACCACGAAGTAAGTAAAGATCGGGTACCAGAATACTACGCTTCATCGGCTATTCTGGCCCTTTGAGATTGACTTGTTAACTGGCATGTATGTAATTCCATTTGCATAAGATAATTAGCCTGAACAAAATATTTTTTGTTACTTACAAATTAGTTTTCATTATGATGTCGTATACTATTAAATAAGAACCCAAATTATAAAGTTTAAAGGTGCGAAATTGAACTTCGTTCAGACAAATATTTCCTTTTAGCAAAAATGCACTAATAATTCACATGCTTTTAGTTTCTTTTATCGCCAACAGTCTTTCGCCGCTGTCAGCGTTTTGATATTTTCTGCTAGTTGCTTAGCCCTATTATTAGTTATTGTCTCATATTAGTCCATAATTGCACACCACGTTCATAGTGTTTCGACCTCATTATTTAATTATATTAATAATATTCATTACAGACAAACTTGACATGCACTGTATTAATAAACTTTTGTAAGAAGCACATATATAAAAAACAACAACACAAATATAAAAAATATACCCTTATGTTTAAATGGATAAAATAGTCCAGCATCGAATGGGATTCGAATCGCGTCTGATCTAAACAATACAAGGAATGGAATTTTGCGAACAGCTCAAAGCTGTTTTATCCTGTTTATCAAAATTTATATTGCCAGTGCGAAAATACTTTTTCACATGTAAAAAGATCCGTAACTGGTTGATATACCAGACGTAGAGTTGTATCCCTTAGATGGTATTATCGTAAGACCAAAGAAAAATCGCATTTACACGATCGAATCACTCATCTTGCAAACCCATTATTCGGTAAAAGTCGGACTACATTTGTTCGGCATATGAAAACGTTTTATTTCATGCTATACGGTGAATGAGTGGAGAACACCAGTGAATGATTACCCGATCATTTCACCCTGGGTCGAGTGAAATGATAACATTAGATCATTTCACTCTGAGTTATATAGTACTACTTTTTACTCTTTTTTTGAAAGTATGTAAATAAACTACTCGTCAGTGTCAACATCGGCCTTTTTAAACAACAGAAAATACATAATTAATTCAATAAACATATAATTAAGCGACAACAAGGCAGAAAGTATGGCACTATTTTCCGACCACAACAGTAAGCGACAATTTTGGAATAATTATGACACGGTCTGTAATCACTGGCGCCACCTCTTTTTGGAGATGGATTGGAAAACGAGTCAATTATACTTCCAAGGTGGCGCTAATGACAGGAAGTAGAAGGAAAAAGTAAACAGTAATAGAAGGTGAGTTGGTGTCATATTTTTTATGACAATTTGAGACACTGTTTTAAAAATCGGACAATGTAGTGCGATTCGGAAACAATTTTACCTTCCAACAATGTAGAGAAGTATGAAGTCACAACGCATTTCAAAACGTGAGGACTTTTATAAGTCGTGACATGGTGGAAATTGAACTAGCTAACTGATGAATTTGAACGTGTTCAGACATAATTTAAACACAATTTTGAAATGTATTATTTGCTGCGTTATCAAAAACGTTGGTTTGAGGTCAATTAAACAAAGTGAAAACTATACACAACTTATTGCTTAGGTTTGGGGTTTCGAACAATAGGTGAAAATTCGCCATAAGCTTGAACTTCCTTTCAGAAGATGATTTTGTTAAAAGTAGGCCTAAATGAACATTATGATTTTATTCAGACTGTCAAAAATGCTTTATTTACCGGTATCAGCACTTTATTTCTTTGTTGTTACAGAGTTTCCAATGATTTATTACCAACGAACACACGATAATTTCCAAATGTGTAACTATTGTTTAAATCAAAATTGTAATGGGTTATAATGTGAAAAGCCAAATAATTTTTTTTACGTTCCTACCGACCTACCATTTATAAGCATGGGTCGTGGGAGTGGAAACAAACATTATTATAGTTGAGGCCTAAATAAAATAGGGTTATTATCTGTATGTGTATTAT
The DNA here is from genome assembly GCA_027627225.1 of Congeria kusceri. Classification (NCBI taxonomy): domain Eukaryota; kingdom Metazoa; phylum Mollusca; class Bivalvia; order Myida; family Dreissenidae; genus Congeria; species Congeria kusceri. Next base: position 53,508,051 of record CM051027.1, on the reverse strand, counting down.
GTAATTTGCTTGTATTTTGTAGAAATGGTGCCTGAAAATATGCAACAAGAGATGAAACAAAACTACAATGCCTTATGTGAACTATTACGTCATTTCTGTGCCTGTTTTCCAGTCTCATCAAAACTTTTAGAAGACAAAGTAGGGAGTTTTTAGTTATTTATCATTTTTATAATGTTTTTGTATATGCATGTATTTAGGAACATGCCACATTGTAATGTTCATAACTGACAAATGGTCATGATACAAATTGAATTATTGTCACAAAATCTCTAGTGCACTGGAATATGGTAGCTAAGCATTGTTAGTTTAAACCTATTTATTTAGCTCGATTGTGTCGAAAGCCTAAAGCTTTTTGAGGCACTCTTGAGTCCATTTTCTGGGTAGAACCAGTATTTTGTAGAAAAATCATTTGAACACTCCCTGAGTACGACTCCCGATCGCAAGGTGGACACCATATCCATTACATTACTGCGACTCCGATAAGCTTAGTTGATATGGGCAACAAAATTATACTGTGTGTAAACTAACATAGAATTCTAGTAACTTAAATGTTGCCAAGTTACCTTAATTTGAATATATTTACCCAAGAAATTGTGAGAATATGACTTATTTCCAAATTATTTCTGAAGAAAAAAATGGCTGTATAAATAAATGGTGTTTTGTGTGTACGTTGTGTTTTCTCTACAGCCGATGTGTGTGGAGCTTCAAAGGCATTTATTATTTCCAATTGTCAGGTTGTGAAAATGAAGGCCACTCGCGAACGATTCCACATGGCCAAATTGAACCCGCTGAAAGACAAACTTCGGGAAAGTCACTACAGCATGGATGTAAGAATATTCATTTGTCTCCACAGCATAGTTTTGCAGACATATATGTTTAATATTACAATATCATTAACCAAGATAAAACCCGTTTGGTTAATTATAATAATTATCAACCTGTTTTTCCAATTGCTACTGGTGAGTTATAATTTATGTGATAGTAATATGCCTTTTTACTTAACAATTAAAAAAAAAGGGCCAATTGAATCTACACTTACCTCAATGTGACAAAGATACACATGTATATTAGTGGAATTGGTATTACTGAAATAACAGTTATTGGTATAGTATACCCCAGTATTGTTTTTATAATTGTTAATGTAGTATTTTTTTGTCGAAGGCTAAATATGTCCTTCTATCTTAGTGGTAGTTTAAAGAGGCACTGTACAATTTTGTACGAAAACATAGCATTGAAACATCCAATAAACCTAAGGAAGTCTTTTTTTTAAAAATAAAATTAGAATAAATGTTGAGAGTACTTACGTTAAAAATGCATATTAAGAGAGAAAGGTCAAATATAATTTTACTGAGCAGCACAAAGTTATAGCACATGCATATACAACATCTGGAAGAGTAAGACCGATATGGGTGCTTGCGCAGTTGTTATTTTGTAAATCAAACCCGAATGTAGCCGTGAGTGTATAATAAGAAGGTTTGTATCAACAGAAATAATACATTGATATGTTTCGATAACGAAAGAGGCCCGAAACAAATCTGTAAATATCAAACAGTCCCTCAGTTGTTTTACTTAAATCCAAATGTTCAGATTTTCCTGCTGACAGCACATATGCAAGACCTCCTTCACTCAGCGTACGCTAAGTTTGACGCGTGTCAGTCAAAACGAATGGGCCACAAGACTTGACGGATGCCTCACGCACGATGAATACACAGATTTAGTGCTACACATATATGCAATACTAAGAACAGTATTAGTGCTTGTGACCTTCCTCCTTAGCCACTGTCCGCAAACGGTGCGATGTTGAAGTTTCTTCAAGTATATGAACATGACGGCCTTGTGTTGGGTTCAACACCTAATTTGTGTTAACAATAAGGTCACTTAAGAAGACAGTGTTAAGTATTTATCCTTTTAATGAATGTTGACCAATTAATGGAAGAGCCACATTCTAACAGATTGTTATTGTGTCAAGAAATTTTTTCTTCATCTTTTTCTTAAGAGCTTTACAAACTTCCAGGTTTTGTTATTCTTGAAATAATAATAAAAATGTAGTTTTTTGAGGGCATTAGTCGTTAGATTGTTCATTTGCATGTATGTAGCTGTAAACAAGGGATTTTTATTGACTGCAGCATGTATTGAAGCCTTCTTATATCACAATGCTCAGTGCTGGTAAACGTCATTCATCAGGGACATTTTGTATTTATTTCTTGATTCCTAGGGCCCATATTTACCAACTGATTCTTGATTCCTAGGGCCCATATTTACCAACTGATTCTTGATTCCTAGGGCCCATATTTACCAACTGATTCTTGATTCCTCGGGCCCGTATTTACCAACTGATTCTTGATTCCTAGGGCCCGTATTTACCAACTGATTCTTGATTCCTAGGGCCCGTATTTACCAACTGATTCTTGATTCCTAGGGCCCGTATTTACCAACTGATTCTTGATTCCTAGGGCCCATATTTACCAACTGATTCTTGATTCCTAGGGCCCGTATTTACCAACTGATTCTTAGGCTTAAGACTTCAGAATAAAGAATATTCTGGAGACTGTTCAGCTCTAAAAAGGCTGTTAGTTTGAACTGTACTTGGAATTTACCCAATGCTAGTTTAAGCATTCTTTATTTGGATGAATTATTAAAGACATACATGTAAGCAGCATTAGAACCTGGCATATTTGCAAATGCACAAGTATTATTTCTTGAGTCTAAGTCTATTTCTATTCTTTGTTCTTAAGTCAAGGAATGGGTTGTTGAATAGTTTCATAGTTTGATAGTTTATTTCTAATACTTTAGGCAGTATGCCCATGGGTATACATCTATAAAATAAATACAATGCATCGGTCAATAGCATACAGGTTCACATACATATACATATTTCTAATGTCAATAAAACGTGTATAAATTCACAGGGCAATATTTTCTATGCATATTAAATAAGGTCATACGTAACTTTTCTGTAAATACTTACACATAGTATAAAGATTCGTTTTGGCAATACAATTAATACGTAAATCTTTACTTGATATTCATAATTGTTTTGGAGAGACACTTCACGGGCCCTGGTCTACTTTGAAATTGCTCTACATTGACAGATGTCCTATTTATTTCTATATGGAGGATTAGAGCCACAATATTGTAAATGAAGGTCAGCACAAAATGAGGTAATGCTAAATACATAATAATGAACATGGCATAATTTGACCTTAAGTGAAATGTGTGGGTTTCCCATCCTACAACCAACCCAACCCAGTGGTCACAAAGAAAGAAAATTAACATAATTTTATTGTATAAGATTTTGATGTAAGAAAATTGTTCCGAAAAGCATTTGGTGATATTTATGCATGTTTATATATAATAAGTAGTAGTTGTTTTCTTTAGAGTTCCAAAAGTTTTATTACAAAACAGCAAAAGCACACACATGTATTACAAATCAAAAAAAATTATAATATTATGTATTTTGAACAATATATTATAAGTCCATTTCTGACCAGTTAAAATATTGTTGTTTTGAATCAGATTACAGCATCATTTATTATTATATAGTATTTACCAGTTTACACTCTTCAGTGTGAGCAACCGACATGCATATATTGTAGGTATCAGTGTTGATGAAGTTTATGAAAATATTATAATAAAATGTACATATGGCAAAGAATCCGAATTGTTGTTTACAATACTGTTGAATTTACGATTAAAACAGTGTTAAATTGTGTAAACACATCTTTCTTATGATTTTATCTTAAAACTGAAACATAAAAAGCAAAATCATTGTTATACAAGAATATGGATAAGAAGGGATATAACAAACGTTCACTACTGACTGAAGAACAGATAAAAGTGAGCGAACAAATCTCTGCAGGGTAAAATCTGTGAAATTTAGAATTCTGAAATAAAGAAAGAAAACATGGAAAATCAGGAAAGTTAACTAAAGTAAGAAATTAAATTGGAAAAAAAGTGACTGGAAAATGGCGAAAAGTAATAAACAAAATACTGCAGTGACGATCTAGGGAAATTGAGAATTCTGAAAATGCAGGAAAACGAGGGGAATTTAACCTAAAAATAAATAAAATCCGGAAATATTGAAATACAGTTAACTGTGTTGATATTTGGTGGCTTCTGTTCTAGCATTGTAAAAGTTAAATTATCAAGGGTACTGTATGTATGAAACATTTTCTCAATTTGTATGATGACATCCATACATTTATATAAATATATAATATTTGTATTTATGTATTATTATCCGTTATTTGTAACTCCACAAACGTCCGGCAGGGAAATCTGTGCCAGTCGGGTGGTTTATATCCGGAAGTTTCTTTATGGAATGTCAGCAGCCCTTTATGAAATTGATAATGCCTGTAGATTTGCTGTTGTTGATGGTGATGATGATGATGATGATGATGATGATGAAGATGATGACGATGATGATGATGATGATGATAATATTTCCAAAATAGTTCCTGTTTGCACAGAGTCAAGACGACTTATTCCTCAGTCTTCTGTAAGTGTGTCGACACTCCATCAAAAAATCGTATCTACCCTGAAAGAAAATTAACAAATAATAATAATAACTAGAGCTTTGTCACAGGAGTGGCAGCGGGCCCCGAATGATAGCATGTTTGAAGGTGAGGGTGGAAGAAAAATTTAGGTTATTAGATTGGGTTATGTCGTTGTCCGGGCGGGCGTGGTCAAGTTTTGGTTTTCGCTCTCTAACTCGAGAACGAATTGATATATTTTAATGAAACTTTATACATTGATACCTTTTATCCAGACCTCGAATGGAAATGCATATGTGGTGGGTGTGGTCACGGTCACCGTAACAAAAAATAGAGAAGTTTGTGCTCAATTACTCGAGAACGAATTGAACTATGCAACTTCCTACATAGATACCTTATATCAAGAACTTGCTTGGGTTGAACATATACGTTCTATTTTCACTCCCCAAAGCATACCAATGTAGATCATACTACACTGAACAGCACTTCTAACCCAATCCCACTTACAAAAATCGTAATAAAATGGCCATTTTTCGGTGAAAATAAACCAAAATTAGGCAACCATTAATTTACTGACATATGTATTAGTGTGTTAAATTTCATTTAACATAATAACACAATAACCCTAAAAATATAATTCGCAAAATGCTAATATGGTGCGTAGAACGTTCATTTAGGCAGGAAACCAATGCCCATTTTGCATAAGGAAAGGAAAATGAGTGTAAACTATCGATTTGTTGTTTTAAGGTATCATTTCACACGAAAGTATTCAATAAAAAACTAGTTCATGTCAGCCATTCCATCTATGTCAAAGATTACCTAAAGCTTCGTGGAATATGTATTAGTACATGCATGTTTACGTTGATAACCAATAAGTGTAGAATATCTGAGAAACACAATAACTAATGCAATATATACATAATTTCCGAATGTGGAAGACAAATTTACATCCCCATCTTTACGCACAACCACACATTACCCTCAACAATGACGACAAGTTTCAAGAAAGTCTTTTGGAAACTGTATGAGGAGTTGCATTCACAAGGAATTATCCCTCTATATTCATTACAATAGCTCGATCTGTTATTGAGTAATTGAGAAGAAACCGTTTTTCTATTTTTAGTAACGGTGACCTTGACCTTGATCCCACCCACACCCTATGCAATCCCAAGCGATGTCTTGATGAAAGGTATCTATGTACGAAGTTGAATTACAATAGCTCAATTCGTTCTCGAGTAATTGAGCGGAAACCGTTTTTCTATTTTTTGTAACGGTGACCTTGACAGTGACCCCATCCACCCCCTATGTAATCCCAAGCCTGGTCTCGATATAAGGTATCTATGGATGAAGTTTCATTAGAATATTTCAATTCGTTCTCAAGTTAGAGAGCTGAAACCAAAAGTTGACTCCGCCTGAAAAAGAAAAATTAACAAAGGGCAATAAATCCAGAATTATGAAGTGCAGAGTAACGGTTCGTGTGCACTGCTTTTCTCCTCAATGAGATCTATATACCTATGACATTTCAAGTTAAAACCTCTTATAGTCTAAGAGTTATGCTCCAGGCAAAAACGAAGAATGAAAAATTAACAAAGGGTAATAACTCCAGCACCATGAAGTGCAGAGTAATGGTTATTGTGCACTGCACTTCTCCTTAATGAGATCTATCCACCCATGAAGTTTCAAATTAATAGCTGACACGGTTTTGAAGTTATGAAAGAAAAACATGAAAAATGTGGACGGACGGACAGACGGACAGACAGGGTGATTACTATAGGGCACCCGCAAAAAAAAAATGCGGGGCCCTAACTAGACATGTGGCAAAGAACATGGGTGTCATACATTCCTTTCGTCGTCACAAAACCCTATGCAATTAAAATGCCCATGTTCACAAGTTCATGCTGATGTATGATAAATTATGTTTCATCACTAGCAGTTATACTATTTGATCGACATTTTTTGGCAAAAAAAGGACAATAACTCCGCTGATGTCGGAACAAAAAAATAACCAAAATACCCAGGTACACAAATTTACATACAGATGAATATGTTAATTAAGTTTCATTACTCGAGCAGTTATACATTTTTAATTACGCGCGACACAAACAACCGATGACGGGACGGACGGACAAGGGCAAATCTATACCCCCCCCCACCCCACCCCTGAAAGTGGGGGCATAAAAACACGCCTGACACGACATGTCAAAATGTCATTTTAATAGTTTTTCAATTTTAAATTTCAATTTTGAAAAAGTATACATGTATACACAGCTGAAGTAATGTCAATGTGACATTTTTTACCCTGGTATAATTCTGCAGGAGACACCTTTTCGAGAATGTGTCCGCTTCGACAAGCAGTCGCTTGAGGTCCAGAAAATGCTTCTCATATGCGTCGAACTTGGCTGTGATTTTGTGCTGCAAGGGGCGTGCAGAAATGGGTTATTGTTTAACACAACCATCGTATTAATCTTCGATTTAGCGTTGTTTATCAGGCAATAATGAACGATTTGGAGCTCTGACGCGCAGGAATTGAAAACGAGGGCATTAGCCCAAGTGGTTAAATATACTCGCAGCAGAACAACAAACCGTTGTTTATCTCCGGATAAACAACGCTAAATCGAAGATTATTTCGACTTTAACATGGTCTGACAAATCATTTTTGCAATTACAATGGGAACTACATTTTACTGTGGATCTTCCCGCGCAAACGTTTGAACGCACATCACCGCTGTTACCGGTGACGTCATTCACTTATACAAATTCATAATGACATCACTTTCTTAAAAAAATGAACGAATGGCGTTAGAATCGGAACTACATTTTTGCTTAGATTATGGGTGGTTTTACAACGATAAATGTGTTCTTAGTCTACAGAACAATCAGGACGTGTTGTGTTAGAATAGTAGGCCTAATTAGAACAGTTAATAACTTAAGGTAGTCTACATGTACAATTCGCTGCGTTATACAATGAACAGCAATATCTTTTAAATGTCTGAAAATCGTAAGCTGGAATTACAATTTGGGGGGATTTTATATGTATAGTTGTAACGCTACAAGGGTTAACGTTTGTTGAGAGTGCGGATGTTAAAATATAATAGCAAATGCTGACGTTGGTCAACAGCAACTGCTGACGTTAATTTGAAGGGTAATTGCTACGTCTTTGCAACACAGCATAGTTATTAAAATACACTTGTTACCAAACATCAAGTGCTGCTTTTGATAAATTGCCGATGTTACGTGTAACCAAACATATGCTGAAGTTCATTGTTGCTTGTAACTACACAGCAAATGATGACGTTGATTATAAGCGTCGTTGTAACGTGTAAATGTACAAAAATGCTGACGGTGATTACAAGCGTCGTTATTATTAGAGTATTTGTTATGTGTAACTACACTGCAAATGCTGACGTTGATTACAAGCGTCGCTGTAACGTGTAACTACACAGCTAATGCTGACGTTGATTACAAGCGTCGCTGTAACTTGTAACTACACAACTAATTTTGACGTTGATTACAAGCGTCGCTGTAACGATTAACTACACAACAAATGGTGACGTTGATTAAAAGCGTCGCTGTAAAGCGTAACTACACAACAGCTAGGTGCTGACGATGATTAAAAGTGTCGTTGTTGCGCGTAACTGCACACAAGGGCTTACGGGGATTATAAGTGTCGTTGTTGCGCGTAACTACGCAACAAATGCGGAGCACACATTGGTTATAAGCCCCGTTGTTGCGTGTAAACCACGTAACAAATGGTGACGTTGATTATTCGCGTCGTTGAAAGTGTAAACTAATGCTGACGTTGATTATAAGCGTCGATGTTGCGTGTAACCACACGGCAAATGATGACGTTGATTAAAAGCGTCGTTGTTGCGTGTTACTACACAACTTATGCTGATGTGGATTATAATCGCCGTTGTTGCACGAAACTACACAGCAAAAGATAACGATTAAAAACGTAGTTGTAGCATGTAACTACACAACAAATACTTATGTTTGTTATAACGTTTTTGTTGTGCCTAACTACACACCTAACGCTGACGTTTATTAAAACAACAAATGCTGATATTGCTTATAAGCGTCGTTGTAACGTATAACTGCACACCTAATGCTGATGTTGATTATAAGCGTCGTTGTAACGCGTAACTGCACAACAAATGGTGACGTTAATTATAAGCGTTATTAATTGTTATGTATAACTGCACTTAATGGTAACGTTGATTATAAGCGTCGTTGTAACGTGTAACTGCACATCTAATGATGACAGTGATTATAAGCATCGTTGTAAGTTGTAACTGCACAACTTAATAGTGACGTTGATTATAAGCGTAGTTGTAACTTGTAACTGCACACCTAATGCTGATGTTGATTATAAGCGTCGTTGTAACTTGTAACTGCACATCTTATTGGTGACGTTGATTATAAGCGTCGTTGCAACTTGTAACTGCACAACTAATGATGATGTTGATTATAAGCGTCGTTGTAACGTGCAACTGCACACCTAATGCTGATGTTGATTATAAGCGTCGTTGCAAATTGTAACTGCACAACTTAATGGTGACGTTGATTATAAGCGTCGTTGTAACGTGCAACTGCACACCTAATGATGATGTTGATTATAAGCGTCTTGTTACTTGTAATTGCACACCTAATGCTGATGTTGATTATAAGCGTCGATGTAACGAATAACATAACCTAATGCTGATGTTGATTTATTAGCGTCGTTGTAACGTGTAGCTGCGCAACTTAATGGTGACGTTGATTATAAGCGTCGTTGTAACGTGTAACTGCACAACTTAATGGTGACGTTGATTGGTGACGTTGATTATAAGCGTCGTTGTAACATGTTACTTCAAAACAACTGCTGACGTTGATTATAAACGTCGTTTTAATGTAAGGTAAAACTACACACAATTTGTTGATTTGATTATAAGCGTCGTTGTAACGTGTAACTTCACAACAAATGCTGACATTGCTTATAAACGCCGTTGTAGCGTGTAATTGCGCAACTTAATGCTGACGTTGATTACAAACGTCGTTGTAACGTGTAACTGCACAATAAATGCTGACGCTGGTTATAAGCGCTGTCGTTACGCGTAACTACACTATAAATGCTGACGTTGTTATAAGCGTCATTTTTGCGCGTTACTATACAATTTATGCGGACGTTGGTTAAAAGCGTAGTTGTTGTGCGTAACTACACTACAAATGCTGACTTTGGTTATAAGCGCCGTCGATTTTTGCGTGTAACTAAACAACAAATGCAGACGTTGGTTATAATCGCCATTTTTGCGTGTAACTACACTTCAAATGTTGACGTTGGTTATAAGCGGCATTGTTACGAGTAACTACACAAGAAATGCTCACGTTGGTGATAAGCGTCGTTGTTGAGTGTAACTGCAAAATAATTGCGGACGTTGGGTATACGCGCTTTTGTTGCGTGTAACTACAATACAAATGGTGACCTTGATTAAAAGCGTCGTTGTTGCGCGATACTGTATAACAAATGCTGAATTTGCTTATAAGCGTCGTTATTATACGAGGGTTGTCCGGAAAGTCTGTTCACAACCTAATTTATTGACATAATATGTGCTTTATTTTATTAATTTATGTTTTTTATTAAACAACAATATAGTGTTACTTAACACAATAAAAATAGTTCTTATGCATTGATAAATAGAAAACTTGTATTGGTTTGAGTGTATACACATTCACATCTACGGAGCAGTTTAATAAAATAGTTCACGTCGACAAAACATTGGAAGGTCATTTACATTGGCATGCATACCAAACCCTCTAGCCGTATGAAGTATTCCCCATCAACTGAAACGCATTTCTAACAGCATTCAACACAGTTCATATAAATATTACCGCACCATGTTTTCCATATGCACCAAAAGTGGATCAAACCGCCATTCACTGATAAAATCATCATAAGGTCATCTATAGGATCTGACCTAAGGTGAACCATTCCTATGTTTGTCTAATGTATTGGTCACCTTATCTTTACTTTGTCTGTAGGATTTGTATATTTGTGACTTACCACCACCAATGTCATTTATTATTGTGATTACAAATGTTAATGTTTTGACTGGTGTCATTTTGTGAACACTGAACTGTCGGAATGTCCAACGGCGTTCCCTACGCTAGTCACACGTTATGTTCTTTCTAATATAACACTTCATCGTTTTTTAAAGTAAAAAATGAACGACTTGAGCAATACATATTTAATTTGGATATTTTATCAATGTATTATTGCTGATAGTGTCAAAGCAATTTGGTAAAATGTATCGTTAGCTTACTTATAAAATTCAACTGCATATGGCAATGGCGAATTACAAAATTCAAAGTGCTCCGTACGTGACAACCTACTGTTGCTATGGTGATGAAATTTACAAGACATGGTTTTAGTTGCATAATATTCTGATCAAGTATAGATTAAAATACATGTCTCACAGATTTCATCTAAATTAATTCATGTTTATAATATTATCAGAGGCCGTGAATGAACTTTCCGGAGAGTCCTCTTATGTAACTACACTACAAATCATGACGTTGGTATAAGCGTAGTCGTAACGCGTAACTACACTACAAATGCTGACGTTGGTTATAAGCGCCGTCGTTACGCGTAAATACACTACACATGCTGACGTTGGTTATAAGCACCGTCGTAACTTGTAACTACACAACAAATAATGACGTTGGTTAAAAGCGCCGTCGTTGCTCGTAACTACACAAGAAATGCTCACGTTGGTTAAAAGCGCCGTTGTAACGCGTAACTACACAACTAATGCTGACGTTGATAATAAGCGCCGTCGTTGCGTGTATCTACACAACAAAAGCTGACGTTGATAATAACCGCCGTTGTAACGCGTAACTACACAACTAATGCTGCGTTGATAATAAGCGCCGTTGTAACGTGTAACTACACAACTAATGCTGACGGTATTATAAGCCTCGTTGTTATGTGTTAGTACACAAAAAATGGTGACGTTAACTATTAGCGTCGTTGTTGCGCATTACTACACGACAAATTATTGTTACGTGTAACTTCACATATCATACTGACGTTGATTATAAACGTTGCAGTAACGTGCAACTACACAACAAATGGTGACGTTGGTTATAAGCGCCGCTGTCACGTGTACTTACACAACAAATAATGACGTTGATTTTAATCGTCAATGTAAAGCGTAACTACACAACTAACGATGACGTTCATTATAAGCATCATTGGTAGCGCAACTAACCAATTATTTATTATTATTTTATGCTAAGTAGTGAAATATAGGAAAATATCAGTGAGATATATCACTATATCACTGGACTACTTTTTTTAATGTAAAAAAAAATACTCAACAGCATAAAATAAAAATAAAATGTGTTTGTTTTTGGTGTGATAAACGTTATATCATCACTGGGAAAGGAGACAATTTACATATTTTCACTCGCGCAAGCGCTCGTGAAAATATTAATTGTCTCCCTTTCCAGTGATGATATAACGCGTTTTCACACCGAAAACAAACAAATAACCCCTTTATATTAGGCCTAAATTAAAAAATCTTTTGTTTGCCCTTTACCGACCCGAAATTTTAGAGGTATATATTGTAGGTAGCAACAATATTTTATTTTATTCCGAGAATTTAATCTTTTTCATACATGAATTTCGTCATTTAAATAGCAATACATTATCTTTGTTTGCAAATCACTATTACTTTCTTCATCCTGATTGATACAACCAAGATTATACATGGTAATACTGGCTTTCATAAGGGACATACATACAACCGAATACGCAATGCTTTAAAAAACAAATTTTAATACCAATGTATGTGTATTATTATCAATGGCTGAACTGGCTAGACAGTCCAAATCATATTAATTCAGTACAAATACATATTGTGTGACTAGAAAAATGTCAAATCAATGAATTGAAAAATAAAAATAATTTGATGAAAATGTCACAGATAAGCAAATCAGAAATATGGCTAACTCCTATGTCTCTGTCCTCTACACATACACATAAGACGTGTCCGTAATGCGAAATGTCTCTTTCTTATATATATGACAGAAGAAAAGGCGAACTATTTAATACACGGACAACTTTCAAGGGGACCACCCCACTATTTACTGGTATCTAACCTTGAAACAAAACGTAATTCTATACACAGATGATGACGTCATACGTCGACCGGTGTGTACATGACAAACGTGAAACACACCATGTTTACTAGTATCCGGTCACCAGGCGCTTGTTTTCACACTCAAACGCATTATACTCTTTTGTTCAAGCGCCGTAATGATCAAATTTGCCTATGAAAATTGTGAGCGAAAAAAACGAAATTTAAAGCAAGAAAAAATAACTAAATAAAAAAATAGTTACCACAGATTTTGCAATAAAATATGTTGAGTCGCCGGCTTTTTTGTGGGTCGGTCGGTAAAGAGGACAAACAATCTTAATTTTAATTTAGGCCTTACTTTCACGTAGTTTAAGGGTATATAGATATGAAAATAATGTTTTAAAACGGAAATGGAGTCCCAAATAACTCAGGACAAAATGATCAAATGTTATCTTTAAACGTGTCGCACACTGCAATGATCAAAATTTTATGCAATGGTATTTCATCCATTTATAACACAAATACATATTTGTTTGTTTTCGGTGTGATAACGCGTGATATCATCACAGGAAAGAAGGACAATCAATATTTTAATGAGCGCTTGCGCGAGTGAAATATATAAAAATTGTCTCCCTTTCCGGTGATGATATCACGCGTTATCACACCAAAACAAACCCATTTTCTTTTTCTTTTTTGCTTTATTTACCTTCGTTTTACATTTTATTGGAAAATGTTGCGGGAATCATAACGTCATGACGTAAAAAATAATGACGTCATTTCACAGTTTTGTGCCCGGCATCGATGACGGCCCGTTTTATTTACTGTATTAAATCGGGGCCCAAGAAAGTAGTCCATCATTATGAGTGATATAGGGATATATCTCACTAATATTTTTCTATATTTCACTACTTTACGCACATGCATTCAGCCCGGTTTTCCCACGACACACCTAAATTAAATAAACCCAACAACATACCACGTAGTCCAATACCTTCTCGGGGTCATGTCTGCCAGACTGTGCGTCCATCCAGTCCTGAAACTGACACAATAAAGCTGATACGTAACCTTGCGTAATTCTCATATGACGTAATACATACGAGGCGTGTCGTGGGAAAAGCGGGTTTAATGCATATGCGTAAGGTGTCGTCCCGGATGAGCCTGTGCAGTCCGCACAGGCTGATCCGGGACGGCACTTTCCGCCTGCAGTGGATATATGTTCAGAAGAGACTTCCTTGAAACAGAAAATACCATACGAGCGGAAAGTGCCGCCCAGGATTAGCCTTTGCGACAGCACATGCTAAAACGGGGCGACACTTTACGCACATGCATTAAGCCCGGTTTTCCCACGAAACGACTCATAACTTATTATCTAAATGCGATAGTATATAAAACCGTTTATTTAAATATGTAATTATTAAAGCAGCAGTCCACAAATATATTGATAAAATAAAAATTTGCAGAAATCGTTTCTAATGGACATCTTATCAATCAAAATACAAACAAGAAATGTCTTTAAAAAAGACAATCGGCGTAGAAATTAATATTGGGATGTCATTTTGTTTGCCCTAAATATAATACAAGAGGACAAAGCTGTGACTTCACGGACACCATATTTTTCGTTCCCTACTAAGGAGACTTCTCGGACCCCAGATTTGTCGGACACTATAAGAAAATGTATCGGCCCCAAAAATTAATTTGAGATAAACTCAATAATTATTAATATCTGTACCGTGAATAAACCGATCACATACCCCCATGTTTTCACCAGTGATACATGAATAAGCTAAATACTAGTAATTTACGTAAACATAATTGATACATGACTTTGTCAGGCAAATTTAACAAATTAACATTGTCAGAAAATAATAGCGGGAATGAATGAGCAGTAAGTTTACGAATTCCCCATTTATTTCAATTCTCGGGTTTAGGATTCTCCAGACGCTAATTGATGCGTGTTTTAATAACACAGCTTTACCGCGCGCTATTTTTAGAATGATTCTCCTGCTGGAGTTTTACTCGCTAGAATTAATTCACGGGGACGACAGTCGGTTACAGCGTACAATAATATTTTTACACAATGATAAAATAATAGGAAATATAAGCTAAATCAAATTTGCTAATTTTTGTTTTGCTTATTTATCAGAAAAATACCAGAAAAATACAAGAAATTTACCAGTTCATATTTTGTGCTTGAGAGCTCAACAGGCAACATTGTACGTTGTGACCGACTGTCGTCCCCGTGAATTGTAGTATTGTAATTGCTGTTTATAGAGCGCGCCGATTATGTAGGCTAAGCAATATAGTTATTTCATTATGTGAATGAATATAATATTCTGATCATGACATACGATGAGTAAAATTGTTCATAATTATGTTCATTTCTATAGTGTATGTTTATAGCTTTAATTTAACCGCTTATGTAAACAATTATGTAAAAAATTTTATCCCCAAATGTATGCAACAGTTACTGGTATACGATAAACCATTGTTTGAAGTTTGCATTCCCTGAAATTAGAAAATTTGCCCAATTCTATTGGCATTCAATTTTCCCGCTGCAAAATTATCGCAAGAAATCTAGGTCAAATGTGATCTTGGACAGCTACGCCGAAAAAAACGCATTGAAATCGGTAAAACAATGGCGTTTTGGTAACTATTTATCGTATAGTTAGTTACCTGTATGCGATAGCTGGTGATGCCTCTGGAGTAGATCAGTATGTACATTAGTGGATATTCCGTTCGTACCAAGCGTTTTCGAACATAGACATTTTAAAATTTCATTCGTAAATAAACACCATTAACGTTCATTAGAAATAATGCCAATTTAAGATGTATTTAATTTTCTTATATGCTTTTCAGTGAAATATCGAATTTTATTGGTGGAATACACTTTTTTTATTTAATGCTAAGTTGTGAAATATCGAAAAATATCAGTGATATATATCCCTATATCACTCATAGTGATGTACTACTTTTTTTAATTATATTTGATTTGCACAATATTTAATTGTAGGTGTTGCAACATTTATCATAAAGAATTACCAAAAAAGAAAAGTAGTGAAGATTTATAACACCAAATGTTAAGAATACCTCTCTGATATATTGAAGTGTCTTTCCTCTTATTTTTTGTTGGATTTTTCCTCAGTCGTATTGAGACAAGGAGACTAGAACAGACAATGACTTGCGGGTACAAGTTTTACCCACAAGGCATTGGAGCTCGTCATCTTGGTCCAAATTTAATTTTAGCATCCAAAGTATTTATTTTATCCTTTGCACTTTATTCATCCCAGCATATTACACTTGCACTTGTTGTTTACTGTTGCTATGAACAGCAGTCTCCCATTGTTTACATAATGTGTGTATTGCCCGTTCTCCAATTCCAAAATATAACAAGAATCCAGCGTACCCTTAATTAATAACTTGTGTTAATTAAGCACATAATTATATTGTTTTGTGTGTATTAAGTTTTTATATCCAGTAACCACTCTTAAGTATTGAAGTATCCAATGTGTGTTCTTGTAAGTAGTGTTCAGCGTTTAATTCTCCGCCATCTTGTTTTCTTCAAATTCTTGACCGACTATTAATCCAATTGTGTTGTTAAGTCCGAATACTTAATATAGAAAACACTTTATACGTATAAATAAATTAAACTTAAATAAATTTAGAAACACGGATTCTGCGTTGTCTAGGTACTGAGTAGCATAGTAGTCTGTCGTACTGTAAACACGCTGCCATGATAATGCCTTGAGTCAATTTTTTTTGCGATTTTTAAGTTGCTTAACTAGATCTAATCCACAGCACATTTGATCGTAATCCAAGATGGCGCTGGAATGTTTATTACTAATCCCGATAACTACGCATTATAGAGAAAATAGTGCGGACGTAATGCTGTAAATATCGTGTTGAAAATCCCCTAAATAAAAATCAAACGTAAAGAATATTCAAATAGCAATTAAATAAAAATAAAATGTGTTTGTTTTCGGTGTGATAACGGAAAGGGAGACAATAGACATATTTTCACTCGCGCAAGCGCTCGTGAAAATATTAATTGTCTCCCTTTCCGGTGACGATATCAAGCGTTATCACAGCGAAAACAAACAAATATCCTCTATATATTTTCACTGTTAGAGCAGTGAAAATATAAGATTTTATATTTTCACTGCAGTAAAAATATAACATAAAACGACTATTTTTCCATAAATAGCATTGATCTACAAGTAGTGGTTTAGAATCCTTGGCAAA
The DNA here is from genome assembly GCA_027627225.1 of Congeria kusceri. NCBI lineage: Eukaryota > Metazoa > Mollusca > Bivalvia > Myida > Dreissenidae > Congeria > Congeria kusceri. The sequence goes on along the minus strand of CM051027.1, from coordinate 53,491,202 downwards.
TTTATATACATGTACAGTATGTACATGCATGTGTTTACATAAAACACATTATAAAATTCAACAAACTTATAATTTTGCGACAACGACTCATAATATATGGCGCTTTTTTCCCGCCATACTAACGAGTGACAGTTTTAAAATCATTTATGACGTCACTTTTCTGACGTCAGACTACTCGAACTTGTGACGTTTAAGCTTGTCTCGCGCAATTGTATTTATTTATTGTCCAAAAGCATACAATAAAAAGAAAATTTGTTGATTTCGGTGTAAAATCGTATTTTATTTCACTCGTGATCATAGAAAATAGATTTTTCACTCGTGTCAGCGCCACTCTTGAAAATATCATTTTCTATGAACACTCGTGAAATAAAATACGATCTTACACCGAAATCAACAAATATCCTCTATATTCTCAATGGACTGCGGCTTTAATTTTACGTGAGTCAATACATGACAGGTGAGACACCCGTGATTTAATCGAATACGCTACCTACTCAGATATTCTCTCTTACAAGGAACTTATTATGTAATACCTGTTATAATGTTATGTCTAAAATGTTTTATATATTGCACATACAATTGTTATGTATATACGTGTATATGTTGGTCTTTTTAGGTTTGGCGATGTTTTCTGCGCTGTTTCTGCTATGTTGAGTAGTGTTGTCAATTGATACTCAATGTGCGTTTCTTGCAACTGATGCAGATGGCGTTTAATTATTCGCATTACTACAGTACCTCGACACAGCATTGAATACTTTTAACTTGGCTTTGGAAAATAACGATTTAATAAAAATAAATATTAGTTAATTACGTTATATTGTAACACACTTATTCTATGGCCTCATTCTCTTTTTGATATAAATAAAACCAATGTGTACAACTGTGAAAGTTAATAAACCACTCAAACGGCAACACCGAGCCAGACAGAAGACTTTAAAGAGACATTTTCACAATTTGGTGTCGGAAAAAATGTCCATGAAAATGGAATTTTAAAAGAGGATTTTGTAGAATACATCGAAATGTTTTGTCTCTTATGCTGTTTTTGTTGCAAAACATTATTATTATGATATTGATTATGCCTGTTTGTGCAAAAAATACTACGATATGTCTACCAGGTAGCAAATCTTATCGAAAAATAATAGATATTCGTCAAAAGTTTAAAAGGAATATGTCAACGAAAACTTGATTTCTTATTGCACTATAAATAATATTAGGTGATAGAAATGCGCATGTACTTTAAATAAAGAAGAAATAATATAATACATAATGAGATATTGTATAAAACAAATCAGCAAAAATGTTTGTAATGTTCAGGAAAAAACTCAGTTTAAGACAATTATTTGTCACAGCCATAAGCAGTGAAACTGCACCTCAAACACAAATTGCACCTCAAACACAAACTGCACCTCAAACACATACACACGCAAATGTAACTGAAATAAGTTTACCAACCTTCAAAAGGTCCTTGTTAATATCGTTGCTAAGCAACGTAAACACTGTATCCATGGCATCTAGCTTATCCATGACGCCGACTGCTACCGGTTCCCGGTACCAGGTCGGGCTCTGCCTCTGCTCCTGTGAGATGTATGCCTTGCAGTCGGAACACACGTACCGAAGCAGGGACACAGCGGGCTCCTTTTCCGGACTCTGTTGACAAAGTGAAGTACACAAGAAATCACTCATAGAACGCAGACAAGGCAGCACATCCACCCAATGTGTCGTGCAACTAATTAGTTATAATTTGCTCTTCCAATAATAAAGTATCCTTTAAAGGGACGTGTTCACAGAAATTTCGTATTTTTAAAAAACGTCATTGAATGTCTTTACTGCATATATAAAGAAAACAAGTTAAATTAAAAAATTTGCCTTCGCCGGTACCCGGAACCTTTGAGATACAAAAAATCTCAAGCGCTTACCACTCGGCCATTCATACTTTTCCATTTGGTTGTGTATTTTTAAGCTATATAAGTGATAAACGTATTTTCCAAAATACCGATGTTCAAAAGAAGTTACAAACGCTTTATAATTTTATACCTCTCCACTGATGATTATCCATCAACGAAACGATATTTCCAATATATTTCTTAGTAATGAGTGTTATTTTGCTTGTTTGTATATGATGTATAATTTCTTATTGGAATACATGACAAAACAAAAATGAACATTGTCAATTTGCCAATCTGCGAACAGGTCCCTGGATAGAGACGATCCGGATTCAACCAACGATTAACCATTTGTCCAACCTTCCATGAAAATTTTGTGCAAATCCGTTCATTAGTTTTTGTGTAAAGTTGCTCAATAACAAATAAACGTAAAACCAAAACAAACGCCGGAAAACAGAACCTCCTTGATGTACAGAAGCAAGGACACTGAGGTCTCCATTTCCGAGCGCTCTGATGTATTCTATTTACAGCCATACTGGCGAAGTACGTAAATCCGTACAGTACTTAAATCCGGACACTTGAAAAAAATGCGTTTGTCTGACCGAGACCGATAATTCTATGTTATCGATTGACACACACCCCTGTCTCAGCAACGTATGTCAAGTTTAAAAGGAAGCGATATAATATTTACTTATTTACTTACTATTGTTTTTTCGTCCTGTCAATTATAAACATTTGCGCGCGGAGGATTACAATCAAAACAGTATCTCCGATAAATTAAGCTTTAGAGAGACAATTTTGCAAGTAAACACCAGAACAAAGTAAACAAAAGAAGAAACAAAAGAAATCTCACAAACAATGTGTATTTTAATGTTGAGAGTGTTATTTTTGTATTTTAAATTATACGTTTTTTAAACAGTGTCCGGATTTAGGTACTCTTCGTTCGTATTTCGATACTTGTTATGGGCCTTTTTTAAACACACCATTCAGTTACTTTAAGAAAGCAGTTTCTGCTCAGATTTTGACCACAGCTTTAGATTAAACCCTTCTTATTATGTTTAACATCTTATTTTAATTTGATGCAATTATCCAGAGAAATCGTCCAAAAACCAGCAAAAGTGTGCGGATTTACGTACTTCGCCAGTATAGAACATGTTGTATTTAGTTAAGGAAACTTACTTTAGCGTTATAAAAACGACAAATCGTACATGTTAATATTTTTATTTTAGAAAAGTACACATTATAATAATACAAAGGATTGTAAATGTATAAACTGTTATTTCATAAATTGTGATCGGTTGGCATTTTTTTTTGGCTTTTCTTTGTTACCTTACAAAAAAAAAAAGATATACGTTGTGCATATCTATGCCAAGATTTGATATAGACGTACATGTATTTCATATCATAATCTTGCTTACATATTTACCGGTATTATCAGTTTATATATATATATATATATATATATATATATATATTAATATTGGAAAATACAATTTAACATAACATGACAGTTCATTGTAACTGCACTAAACTGTATAAATCTATATCGTACGCTCACCCCGATTTCGTTGATAATGACAAGAATTGGTTCGCAAGGGACGTTTGCATCGTGAACGCAGTCGTCTGGATAGTAGAGCAGGAGTTCCTTGTTCGAGCACTTCCTGCAAAGCGCGAGACCGCACACTCGGCAATTTCCGGAACTCTTACGGACGCCCATCGTGCCTTTGCATGCTCGGCAACAGCTCGATTTCATTTCTAGCTGTATTATTGAAACTCGTGTACTTAGGGCACTAGTTATACAAAGGACATACGCTCAGAAACATGTGCTTACAACATTGTTCGTAGCTATACTCTAACGTTTATGCGTATTTGCTTGAAACAAGAATTGATTAAAAACTGATTTGCGAACAGAAAATCTGTATCTGAACATTTCGATATTGAAATGAAGATTACACGCTCATGAAAGTGGGTCGAATTTTATCGTGTACGTTCTGTAAAATGCTAAAAAATTTACAATCAAACAGCTTCATTGTATTCCAGATATACAAATTGATGTATAACACTGTGTGTTGGACCCTCCTGAAGTATAACAATATGTGTTGGGCCCTCCTGAAGTATAACACTCTGTGTTGGACCCTCCTAAATAACCACTACTTTGAACTCAATGAACTAGTTTCAATAAAATGTATATACATTAAACCACAACATAATATTTATTGGAAAAGATCACGATTTCTTTCAATATTTAGGGTCTAAATATATTTTATACCGGGGTTAGTATGCCCCGCCAAATGTACACACGAAATAGCTTTCATTATTGCAAAACAACAGTTGAACTTCACCAAATCCCGTACTCCCGCGTACCTCCCATGCGGGCGCCTTCTGCCAATCGGGCGTCTTGAGGGCGCCACGGATCTCTTGGAGGGTTTTGTGGGACTCGGACTGCTTGACGTTGGTCCGAAAACCGTCCAGGAGTCTCAAACACTCACCCTTTATGTCCAGTCTGCAATGCGAAGCGTGTTTCAGTGAAATGTTATTCCATGTTTTGGCAAGAATAGAAATGCTACGCTAATAAAATTAAATCTACAGTATGTATAAAAACTGACACAAAATTAAGCAATTATTTTTTTCCTAAACACGAGTTTTTATCTCAAACAAATTTACATACCTTTTGTGATTGAAATTAACGTATTCTACATTCAGTCTCTTTATTTTAATAATTTACGCTGCAATGGTGAAATTCTCTTCCAAGTCAAAGTGGAAGCTGAAAGTCCGTCGAAGTTAACCGTTGCTTAAACAGACGAAGTTCAAAAGATAAAACGGAAACGATTACGAAAGATTAATAAAGCAAGGAACAGTTAAGAATAACTTAATTTGATTTGCTTAATTTCCTACTCACTGGTCCCTCCAGAAGGTCGTAGTCAGCGAACCGACACGTTGTTTTATGACACGTGCATCGCGTGCCATCTTGCGTTCGTCCTTGAACTCAGAGGTCAAACTTCTCGTGCAGCCGTCGTCCTGCAAGTCGCCCTCAAAACACGGCAAACATACCTTAAACATAGCGTACAGCTTTCATTATATTCTGTTCAATTCCTTGCGGTAAAAAATAGCAAGACCTATAATACAATACGGGTAAAAAAGTGCGCGATCTTTCATCGAAGCGTAATTCTAGTATTTGAATGTAATTAGATTGCACTAAATACTGTCGAAAATCTATAGCATTTTAAAGGGGCTTATTTACATATGTTCGTATTTTTTAAATATCATCAAATGTCGTAATAGCAAATGTGTATGACTAAAAACATAAAATATCAAGAAACGTATTACAAGTTTTAAACACGATGCTTAGACTGGGCTCGAACCTTTATGACTCCGCAACACACTTACCACTGGGTGTATTGACATATATTTTAACGCCATGTTATTGATTTTACAAAAATGATTACAATAAGAGAATTATTCGCGAACTGTATACCGTTCGAGAACACATATACTCACAGTATATAGTCTACAATTGTTGTCCCACCTTACCTTCCTTTGTTTCCCCGCAGGGTCTGGGCGTGCTAATCGATTGAGCCGTCTTTTATACGATACACACTTCCGGCAAAATACGTCACCACACCTTTCAAAAGGAAAAGTGTGTTTGTTTGTTTGTTGTTTGGATTTTTCGCCGTTTTTAATCTCATTTAAATCAAATCCTAACAGTGTTAGGATCTGAGGACATCGTATAACAGGTCACGTTCAAATGACCTTCCGAACAATAAAATATTAGCCCTGCTGCGCCCAATGAAATTGCCTTTTGCACAGCAAAGTTTGGCCACTGGTTTTGAAAAGTGGTGCATTTCCAGCTGATCCTCGGGAATAAATCATTTACAGTTAATTTTTACGTGGAGAACAATGGATATAGTGGTACCTTAGGCGAGTAAACATCCGAAGTTCACGTTAATTTTGTGCACAGTTTTTGTCGTTTATATATAAAGTTATACCACAACATTTTGAAGGCAACAATTTGATGGCTCCTAAAAAGGTCGTCTGAACGTGACCCCTTATGCGAAGTCATCAGATCCAGTCAGCGGATAATATAGTAGCGTCAGACTGGAGATGCTTTTAATGAGATTGCGCCGTTTTTTAACAGTATTTCAGTTATATCACGGCGGTCAGTTAACCTAATCACACTTTTTCTGGGCAAACTTAGCCGATCTAAGCGGTTTACCAGTACTAAGTGCACGTACTTGTGCCAGTAACTGACAACTGCCGTACTTGAATCAGAGGTAGGGGGAGAATGGCCGTAGAAATAATTTCATGACCAATCCCCACACAAGTTATGTGGCCGCCGGGCTGGGGTTCCAACTCACGATCCTCGGATTAACAGTCCAGCGCTCTACTAAGTGAGCTAGCCAGGCCCGGCAAAACGGAAAAGAATCGCACATTAAACCATAGGCGCTTGGTTATTTAACAAACAAATATTCCTAATCTTATATACTTATAATATAGTGATAGATATTATTTTTAAGCGCCAATGCATTTAACTACATCATTATTCTGATCGGGAATGGGTCCTTTTACAATACCCCGCCAAAGAAGGAAAAACTCACTGAAATATACCGGGAAGTATGCCTACCTTCTGCAGTGGAAAGGTCGGCGTTTCAAGGTAAACTTCTTCTTGCAGCCTGCACATGACAGCCTGGACTCTTTGTCTACATAGTGGCTTTTAACCATCCCTGAAACATGGAAGCATACCTAACCAATTAGTCTGTTCCCAATCCTGATACAACGGAATGCTCCATAGATTTATAGAATCGCCTCTGTCGCCAAAGCGAGTCCGTTCCGACAACTCCACTGCCATTTTTAAAGGGTTATCTTCAATGCATGGCATTTGAATTACACGGCGATCACAAGCATTGCATTAATAAGTGCTTTTATGTATAAAACTGAGATAAAAGTTAATTATGTTAAAACCACGTATAATGATTTGAAAAAAGGATATCAGTGACCAACACATCGCTTGTTCAGCTGTTGCTGCTGCGATAATGGGGATGACAATTATGTTGACAAAAGGATGATGCCAATAACGATGCTGATGATAATTATGGTAATGATGATTATGATAATGATGTTAATGATGTTTGTGATGATGATGATGATGATGATGATGATGATGATGATGATGATGATGATGATGATGATGATGATGATGATGATACTGATGATGATAGTGATTAGTAATATAATCATGGTAATGCTGATGTTATTGACGATGATGATGACGATGACAAACGGCATTCGATGACGACGACGACAATGATGATTAATGATGACGATGACAATGATGATGATAATGATGATTATGATGATGATGGTGATGATGATGATGATGAAAACTAAACCATATAAATACCTTTCCATTTCTGTATGTCGTCGCGTAAATCGAACTCCTCGTGTGAAATTTCCTGGTTATCAAACATGACTCGCTCTTCTGCTGTCGCCGCACCAATGTCACGTTGAACATCTATCTGCTTGAAAGTTGTATTCACCATCTTTTTTGCAATCGCTCCGTCACACGTGTCCTGTCTAAGGTCTGACACGTTGTTGAAACGTGCGGCGCTTTGGCCTGCAGGTCCAGTACTCCTATCATCGTACACGGCATCGTGTTGTTTTGACCCTGTTGCAAAACTAGTAACTCTACCACGAGATTCCCGAGCACCCGAGTGTTGCACGATCGCCCCGTGCAGCTGATTGGATGTTCTCTCATCAGGGCCGAAATGGCCCTCTCTGTAGGACGAACTATGCATCAGCAGTTCATCTGGAACCGAACTTTTTCTTTCGGCTGTATCTGATGGTACACCGACCATGTGAGCTGGTAAGGATATTTTGCGTTTCGTAAACATTTCTAGCAAACGAATTGTTTAATAAATCACTTAAAGGCTCATTATGTTTAAGGTTGAATGCTCAACTGAATTACTTCCGGTACAAAAAACATGTTTTCACGTACATGTATAGATATCTTAATATCTATCTGTCAATAAAACAATTAGAAAGGAAATCAATGAATACGACGGCGCGATAAAGTCAAAAGATATGAGTATAGTCGGAAACCGAACTGATGCAATCAACTCAGAATACGTGCTAGAACAGCTCATAATTACTAGTATATAGTACCATGGAAGGCTAACGATCCTAGAACAGCTCATAATTACTAGTATATAGTACCATGGAAGGCTAACGATCCTAGAACAGCTCATAATTACTAGTATATAGTACCATGGAAGGCTAACGATCCTAGAACAGCTCATAATTACTAGTATATAGTACCATGGAAGGCTAACGATCCTAGAACAGCTCATAATTACTAGTATATAGTACCATGGAAGGCTAACGATCCTAGAACAGCTCATAATTACTAGTATATAGTACCATGGAAGGCTAACGATCCTAGAACAGCTCATAATTACTAGTATATAGTACCATGGAAGGCTAACGATCCTAGAACAGCTCATAATTACTAGTATATAGTACCATGGAAGGCTAACGACCCTAGAACAGCTCATAATTACTAGTATATAGTACCATGGAAGGCTAACGACCCTAGAACAGCTCATAATTACTAGTATATAGTACCATGGAAGGCTAACGACCCTAGAACAGCTCATAATTACTAGTATATAGTACCATGGAAGGCTAACGACCCTAGAACAGCTCATAATTACTAGTATATAGTACCATGGAAGACTAACGATCCTAGAACAGCTCATAATTACTAGTATATAGTACCATGGAAGGCTAACGATCCTAGAACAGCTCATAATTACTAGTATATAGTACCATGGAAGGCTAACGATCCTAGAACAGCTCATAATTACTAGTATATAGTACCATGGAAGGCTAACGATCCTAGAACAGCTCATAATTACTAGTATATAGTACCATGGAAGGCTAACGACCCTATAACAGCTCATAATTACTAGTATATAGTACCATGGAAGGCTAACGATCCTAGAACAGCTCATAATTACTAGTATATAGTACCAGGAAGGCTAACGATCCGCATTCACAAAGCTCCTAAGGAAAAACTTAATAAAATTTCTTTAATTCATACAATGCCTTAAGTGTGTGGCAGTTTCATGTAAAGGTCATTTGACATAAAGACGTTTCAAATTAGTAAATATTGCTTAAATGTTACACATTTTACACTTTTGTTAACCAAAAATCATTGGATTTCACTCAGTAAATTCTTATCTGGATTTTTCCCCTAAGTGCAATTTAATTTATGAATTCCCTAAGTAGATTTGTGAAAAGCAGCCCTGGGCCGGTATTCATCAAGCTTCTAAGGGAAATCTTAACTTTAGTTGTACTTAAGTGGAAATTTCAGATCAAATTTCCTCTATGAAATCCAATGATTTCCGTTAACAAAGGGTACAATACGAAATATGGAAGCAATATTTACTAGTTTGAAACATTTTGCAGCAAAAAGACCTCTACATCAAACAGCCACACACTTAAGGAATTGTATGAATTTAAGGAATTTACTTAAGTTTTCCCTAAGGAGTTTTGTGAACGCGATCCCTGTTTTTGAACTAAGTACATGTATAACCTACACCGAAATATACATGCTCCTGGTCAGCGAATGAGCCACTGTTCAGGGAAGTTGATACAATTAAGACGTGGCGCCACTGTTCAGCGAAGGCGATACAATTAAATCGTGGCGCCACAGTTCAGCGAAGGCAATACAAGAAAGACGTGGCGCCACTGTCCAGCGAAGGCGATACAAGAAAAACGTGGCGCCACAGTTCAGCAAAGGCGATACAAGAAAGACGTGGCACCGCAGTTCAGCGAAGGCGATACAAGAAAGACGTGGCGCCACAGTTCAGCGAAGGCGATACAAGAAAGACGTGGCGCCACTGTTCAGCGAAGGCGATACAAGAAAGACGGTGGGTATGTCGGATCTTGGATTACAGTAATTCGCTTTGAATTTCAAACATGTACTATTACATAAAGGGATAGACTAAAGAGTTGGCACATAAAAATATCATTATACAGAACTGTATAGGTTAAGAATACATGAGAGCAAATTTATACGTCAAATCAGCTACCATTTTCGAGTTCAGTCGCTTGGAATTGGTGTCATTTTTTTGCATACCCATTCACTTAATCACACTATCTCTTTCTTGTAAGGTATATGTTAAAAGTCGGTAGAAAGAACTCGATTGAATAAAATGCTCAACAGCAACTCGAATGTATTCTTAAAAAGTATATAATTGAGGCGCGTCGTGGGAAAACCGGACTTAATGCATGTGCGTAAAGTGTCGTCCCGGATTAGCCTGTGCGTAATCAGGGACGGCACTTTCCGCCTACAGTGGATTTATGTTTAGAAGAGACTTCATTGGAACAGAAAATACCATGAAAGCGGAAAGTTCTTAGTCTTAACGCAAAAAATATGAACGTATTACATGAAAATTTTGGTAAAGTTGCAATGGGTCACTGTCACAAATAGATTTTGGTAGTGATCCTGATCACCGTCTGGACTTGGGAATCTTTTAAAAGGATTCTTTGTTGTTGGGAGATATGGCAAGGCAGGTAACCTATCACTGTGGAGATAAATGATGACACTATTAATTGTTAACAATTCATTGTATCGTCGAGCATAGATCGGACGTTTAATATTATCTTGCTCAGCACGTGCTAAAACTAAAACAAGATGTGGCCTAAAATATACCCACGACACGCCTCAAATATTGTTTGTTTTCCCGCCCACGAGCTATTTGAAAGAAATTGGTTCAAGTGAAATATATTTAAAATTAAACATTATTTCATGTTGGTTTTGATGTTTTAAAAGAAATTACAAATCGTTGCATAAACTGACATTTCGCGTACATTTAGGTGGTTGTAAATGCTACGTAGCATCGCACTTTGGTGTCCACCCAACTTTGTGTTCAGCACCAAAGTTCGGTCGATTTAAGTATTGACGATGTCAACACCACAGTGCGTCAACACCACAAGATGATGATAATAATGATGATGATGATGATGATGATGTACCACTGCAACGCACTTTGGTGTCATTATAGTTAACACCAAACATCGAACGCACTATGGTTTTGAACACCAACGTTGGGTTGACACCGAAGTGCGTTGCTACATAGCATCTGCTACTACAATGCTAATTCGAAACAAAATAAATATACATTGTACAAGCATAACGTATTTATAATCTTTTATATGTCGATATTGTCGTGCGTCAACAAAATCTAGAACTGTTGGTTTTACACGTACGAATTCACAACAAATAAATACATATTTATATTTGTCCTACATTCCTACCAACCTTTCATGTGTGCGGGTCATGACAAGGAAAACAAATAGCCATTTTGTTTACGCATGCAATGCACGTATGGCCAGCCATTTTGTTAAAGCATGCAGTGACGTATGGCCAATCATTTATTAAAGGGCCTTCATCCGAAATTATTTCCGTGTTAACGTGTCAAAAGGCGGGACTGTGAAGTGCTTCCATTACTTTCCACTTCATTTTTTAAAGCCAACGCATTTGTAAACAAGTTTGTATTTAGCTGTTCTGTAATTATGAGATATTTTACTTTAATTTTTACTTTATTTTCACTAAATGGTAAGTTTCTTTCTTGTATTTTTTTTTTCATTACATAAATTCATTCACTTTCATATTCTCTAATGTACATTTGTCATACTGCATTTTTTTATAATGATTTCTGTCTTAATTATAATGTACAAATATTTCGCGAATGTTTTTATTTTTCATAACGTCATTTATTCTTTAAAGTTACGACAATTATGGGTTGACATATTTATATACCACATACTACAATTTGACAAACGTGCTTAGCTAATACATATGTACAATTAACTGAAAGCCGTGTATTGCGCAATAGTGGGCGTATCCCTGGGTGTGCGGTGCTACCACTGCAGCACAATAACGGACGGCCTGCAGTGCGAGGACCCCTTCCTGAGGACTCGCAACATTTCGGTGATGACAGACTGTAAGACGTGTAGCAAGGTGGACTTTTTCGTCTCCAGCGATACCAAAGGTGAGTGTTTCTTTTCCAGTATTCACGGCGTTTGAAACAATATATGTAGCACGTGGTCTCTTCGATTCCATCTCTCATTCGACTAAACAAAACTCTATTGCATTACACAATTACAATCTTTTAAATATAATATACTCTTTTAAATAGCAGGCGTCGTCTCTTTGAATACATCTCTACAACATTGTCTTTTGAACTTTTCTCCCGAAACGCTGTTATTTCAACGGCGTCTCTTCAACATGATCACTTGAACACCGTCTCTTATTAATTCCTTCTCTCGGCTAAAATATCTTGAACGCAATCTCTTGAGCACTACCTCTTGTACGGCGTCTCTTCAACGCCGTCTCCTGAGCACTATCTCTTGTACGTTTTATCTAAAGCCGTCTCTTGAGCACTCATCTTTAACGCCGTCTCTTGAGCACTTTCTCTTATACGCCGTCTCTAAAGCCGTATTTTGAGCACTATCTCTTGTATGCCGTCTCTTCAACGCCGTCTCTTGAGCACTATCTCTTGTACGTCGTCTCTTCAAAGCCGTCTCTTCAGCACTATCTCTTGTACGCCGTCTCTAAAACCGTATTTTGAGCACTATCTCGTGTATGCCGTCTCTTCAACGCCGTCTCCTGAGAACTATCGCTTGTACGTCGTCTCTTCAAAGCCGTCTCTTGAGCACTATCTCTTGTATGCCGTCTCTTCAACGCCTTATCTTGAGGACTATCTATTGTACGCCGTCTCTTTAGCACTATCTATTGTACGCCGTATATTGAGAACTATCTATTTAATGCCGTCTCTTCAACGCCGTCTTTTGAGCACTATCTTTTGTACGCCGTCTCTTCAACGCCGTATCGTGAGCACTATCTCTGGTACGCCGTCTCTTGAGCACTATCTCTAGTATGCCGTCTCTTCAACGCCGTCTCTTGAGAACTATCTCTTGTACGCAGTCTCTTCAACGCCGTATCGTGAGCACAATCGCTTGTACGCCGTCTCCTGAGCAGTATCTCTTGTATGCTGTCTCTTGAACGCCGTCTCTTGAGCACCATCTCTTGTACGCCGTCTCTTGAGCACTATCTTGTACGCCGTCTCTAGAGCACTATCAATGTTTTGTCCTCTGTTCAATGCCGTATCTTGAGCACTATCTCTTGAACGCCGTCTCTTGAGCACTATCTCTTGAACGCCGTCTCTTGAGCACTATCTCTTGAACTTCGTCTCTTGAACGCCGTCTCTTGAGCACTATCTCTTGTACGCTTTCCCTTGAGCACTATCTCTTGTACGCCGTCTCTAACGCCGTCTCTTGAGCCCTATCTTTTGAACGCTGTCTCTTCAACGCCGTCTCTTGAGCACTATCTCTTGTATGCCATCCCTAACGCCGTCTCTTGAGCACTATCTCTTGAACGCCGTCTCTTGAACGCCGTCTCTTGAACGCCGTCTCTTGAGCACTATCTCTTGTAGGCCGTATCTTGAGCACTATGTCTTGTACGCCGTCTGTAACGCCGTCTCTTGAAAACTATGTCTTGTACGCCGTCTCTAACGCCGTCTCGTGAACACTATCTCTTGTACGCCGTCTCTAACGCCGACTCTTGAGCACTATCTCTTGTACGCCGTCTCTAACGCCGTCTCTTGAGAACTTTCTCTTGTACGTCGTTTCTAATGCCATCTCTTGAGAACTATCTCTTGTACGCCGTATCTAACGCCGTCTCTTGAGCTCTATCTCTTGAACGCCGTCTCTTGAACGCCGTCTCTTGAGCACTATCTCTTGAACGTCGTCTCTTGAGCGCCGTCTCTTGAGTATTATCTTTGAACGCCGTCTCTTGAACGCCGTCTCTTGAACGCCGTCTCTTGAGCACTATCTCTTGAATGCCGTCTCTTGAGCACTATCTCTTGAACGCCGTCTCTTGAACGCCGTCTCTTGAGCACTATCCATTGAACGTCGTCTCTTGAACGCCGTCTCTTGAGCACTATCTCTTCAACGCCGTCTCTAACGCCATTTCTTGAGCTCTATCTCTTGCACGCCGTCTCTTCAACGCCGTCTCTTGAGCACTGTCTCTTGAACGTCGTCTCTTGAGCACTATCTCTTGAACGCCGTCTCTTCAACGCCGTCTCTTGAGCACTATCTGTTGAACGCCGTCTCTTCAACGCCGTCTCTTGAGCACTATCTCTTGAACGTCGTCGCTTGAGCACTATCTCTTGAACGCCGTCTCTTGAACGCCGATTTTGAGCATTATCTCTTGAACGTCGTCTCTTGAACGCCGTCTCTTGAGCACTATCTCTTGAACGCCGTCTCTTGACCACTATCTCTTGAACGCCGTCTCTGGAGCACTATCTCTTGAACGCCGTCTCTTGAGCACTATCTCTTGAACGCCGTCTCTTGAGCACTATCTCTTGAACGCCGTCTCTTGAGCAATATCTCTTGAACGCCGTCTCTAGAGCACTATATCTTGAACGCCGTCTCTTGAACACTATCTCTTGAACGTCGTCTATTGAGCACTATCTCTTGAACGCCGCCTCTTGAGCACTATCTCTTGAACGCCGTCTCTTGAGCACTATCTCTTGAACGCCGTCTTTTGAGCACTATTTCTTGAACGTCGTCTCTTGAGCGCTATCTCTTGAACGTCGTCTCTTCAACGCCGTTTCTTGAGCACTATGTCTTGTATGCCGTCTCTAACGCCGTCTTTTGAGCACTATCTCTTGAACGCCGTCTCTTCAACGACGTCCTTTTAGGCACTATCTCTTGTACGCCGTTTCTTGCGCACTATCTCTTGTACGCCGTCTCTTGAGCACTATCTAGTGTTTGTCCTCTCTTCAATGCCGTGTCTTGAGCACTATCTCTTGTACGCGGTCTCTAACGCCGTACCTTGAGCACTATCTATTGTACGCCGTCTCTTCAATGCCGTGTCTTGATCAATATCTATTGTACGCCGTCTCGTTAGCACTTTCTCTTGTACGTCGTCTCTAACGCAGTATTTTGAACCCCGTCACTCGAACGTTGTTTCTAGAACGCCGATGTAACATTACTTTTTGACCCCGTTGAAAATTTACCCCATGGGTACTTTTTCAACGGATGACAGATCAATTTCCAACGTTGAAAACTGATCCTGCCCGTTATATAATGACCCATCCACGAGTGAAAATTCGACCCTCGTTGAAGACTGATCAACTATAGCCAGGTCATATTTTCACTGATCCCAATATTCCTTTGCAATTTGCCTATTACCATACAGACCAACGAATAACAATTCTGTATTTTTCAAGACTTTAAGCAATAAGTTAACGTTTAGTTATACATTCGAGCGCGCTACTAGCTAGTAACGCTAATTATTTACCAATTCAATAGCCATACCTCTGCAGATACAGGTCAGATATAAAAAGTAAAATATATAAAAAGCAAAACCCAGCTACACATTTTAAGATGCTTATTAACGTCTATATGTAAAATCAGTGACTATAATGTGTGTGTAATCTATAGACAATATGTCTGAAAACTTATTTACTGCAGTATGCCGCAGAGCAGTGTAGACGCTGATGCTGAATTATGACTTCGCACTGGTGTTGTTATAAAGTCATTTGACTATTATCCATTTGTATAGACTAAACCGAAACAAAACTATAACATACTAATATGATGTCAGCTACTATTACTACCACTACCACTACTAATACTATTACTACTACTACTACTACTACTACTACTACTACTACTGCTTGTGTTACATACGTGACCCATGTTTGTCTGTCAAAAGGTCAAAGTCAAAGTTTCATTTTTACTGTGATTTTTCAGAGTGAGATTATTTTAAGTGAGCATGAGATCGTGATTTAACAGAAAACGTGAGAGACTGGACAGATATTGAACAATCTATTACACTTAACAAGACATTATGATTTATTAAACTCTCTGGTGAGGGACCCATTTTGACTTTCTTGTTTCCAACTTTTGCAGTTTGTCATTATCTGTGTTCTCTTCAGATTAAGCAAAGTATTACAATGGGCATGGTGACGGCTATTTTTAATAGTGTATCTTGTTAATTACATGTTACACAAAATGTATTAAAAATATGAAAAGCTACGTGTTACAATTTACTCCATGATCTACGTGTTTAAAAGAACGTTGCTTCATATGCGACGTCGTCGTCTTTGATCTTTCCTTGCGGCATCTTTTATGTAGTTCAAACTCATTGCCTTGGGAAATTATTTTTAAAGAAGCTATCCAGCAAGCCTGCGATAGTTTCTGGTTCTTTCCAATATGATTCTATTCTACAAAACGACAGTAGCATAAATTTAACTAACCGTTAAAAAATGACCCCACGACTGATGAAAATTTTAACGACTGGTCAGTTTTCAAAGACATTTTGATCCAAATTTATTGTTGAAATGTTGGCTGGGTCATTTCTCAACGTTGAAAAAGGACCCATGGGATCAATTTTTAACGGGGTCAATATTTAATGTTACACCGGCTGCTGAAACTGTCTTTAAAATAGCATACCGGTAATAAAACACAGCGAATTAAAATTGTGCAACACTCAGGACTATCAATACTACACTCATATCCGAACTATTATCTAAGTACCAAATCTAATTAAAATATAATTTGTAACCGTTATTTGAATGACCTTTAACCTTGACCTTTCAGTTATATCACGTGTCTGCGAGTTGGAGTCTCGTCCCACAGGCTGTGACCACACCACGGCAACTGCGCAGAGGGGCTCGTCCAACAGGTGTTTCTGTAACACAGATCTGTGCAACCAGTCTACGAGACAGAGTTCCATGGACGCTTGTTTATATTTTATTGCCATGGCAAATATTGTCCTTGTAACGTTTCTGTAACATAGATGTATTCAACCGGTCTACTAGACCGAATCACCAGGACGCTTGCTTATATTTTGACGCCATAGATGAGGCCTAAATTAAAAAATATTTTGTTTGCCCTTTACCGACCCGAAATTTTAGAGGTGGGTCGGTAGGTAGCAAACATATTTTATTTTATTCCGAGAATTTAATCTTTGTCATACATGAATGTCGTCATTTAAATAGCAATACATTATCTTTGTTTGAAAATCACAATTACTTTCTCAATCCTGATTGATACAGCCAAGATTATACATGGTAAACTGGCTTTAATAAGGGACATAACATACAACAGAATATGCAATGCTTTAACAAAAAAATTAAGTACTTGTATTCTATTTAATACCAATGTCTGAATTAACTAGACACACATATTAATTTATATAGCATAGATACATACTGTCTGACAAGAAAACATGTGTATTATTATCAATGGCTGAACTGGCTAGACAGTCCAAATCATATTAATTCAGTACAAATACATACTTGACTAGAAAAATGTCAGATCAATGAATTGAAAATTACAAATAATTTGATGAAAATGTCACAAATAAGCAAATCAGAAATATGGCTAACTCGGATGTCTCTGTCCTCTCAAATATAAACTGTGTTATTGTAAATGACAGTTTAACAAAGAACAGTTTAATACTACTATCATCTGTAAAATGACATACACTATTGTGTTAATATCAGGGTGAAACTTCTCTGCACAAGTTGATTTGCTAACTGAAAGCGAAACTTTGTCGGTAATTTTCTGGTTCTTGTCTACCACGCACAATAGATCATACAATAGTATTTGTTTATTGATTTCAACAAACACGCTGAATGTTAGAAATATGTAAATCAAATCTCCATATGGTCCCATTGTAAAACAGCAAAAACTCCAGGCATCGTTCGCCACTTTTCTTTGATTCAGATATTGCTTGTCTCTCTTTGGAAAGATGGTTCTCTCTGCTTTCAATATTTAAAAAGTTATGCCAGACTCTACTTCTAAGAAAATTCATCTCACTTGATTGTAGTCACCGTAAGAAACACTCGCGATTTCGACAAAAGCATATGCTGCCTATACATAAACTGCTGAATATTCAAATTTCGAGTAATTCGGTGTCATGATACATCAAAATGCACATAAGACGTGTCCGTTATGCGAAATGTCTCTTTCTTATGACAGAAGAAAAAGCGAACTATTTAATATACGGACAACTTTCAAGGGGACCACCCCACTATTTACTGGTATCTAACCTTGAAACAAAACGTAATTCTATACACAGATGATAACGTCATGTATACGTCGACCGGTGTGTACATGACAAAACGTGAAACACACCATGTTTACTAGTATCCGGTCACCAGGCGCTTGTTTTCACACTCAAACGCATTATACTCTTTTCATCAAGCGCCTTAATGATCAAAATTGCCTATGAAAGTTGTGAGCGAAAAAAAAACGAAATTTAAAGCAAGAAAAAATAACTAAATAAAAAAATAGTTACCGCAGATTTTGCAATAAAATATTTTGAGTCGCTTTTTTTGTGGGTCGGTCGGTAAAGGGCAAACAAACTTAATTTTAATTTAGGCCTGATAGAAAATAGTGTTCTTGTGACGTCTGTGTAACACAGATCGGTGCAACCGGTTTAAGAGGTGGTCACAGGGACGTTTGTTTGTATTTTGCTATTGTCCTGATGGTGTTATCATGGAAATTAATTGTCCATAAGTTATCATACACCCATTCAGAAACCAACAAACCGTATGATACGTGATGTGTTCTTCGTAGCTTTATTCGGAGCACAAGGCTTAACATGCAATTCAATAGAGTAAACACATGTGGCCTAGCTAGTGCGTGCTTTGTTGAGTATCTGAACCGTAAATAGAAAAACCAGTCTCTTTATATTAACTTTATATTATCTTTCATGTTGTGTTAAGTGTCACAAATACATTTTTGTATTAAATGTATTGCTAAATATTAATTGTTATGTGCAAGTGTGTCTTTGTTTTCATGAAGTCCACGGTTATAACTCAACTGTATGTAGAATATAACTCTATTGTAGGCTAAGCTATCTTTGCCATTTTTGTGTACTGGGTATGTGTTATTTGCTACCGGTAAATATAGAATAAAGAAGCGTCGAGGACATATGCGAGGCCCGGGGAGTTATCAGTGGCAGAGGAGTGAGGGGAGGACAGTGGAAAGAGGAAAGAAAGGTGGAGGGAGGACATGACATAAGAGTAAGTAGAGGACTGAGGAGTGAGCACAGTACAGAACAGTGAGGAAAGGACAGAAGAGTGAGGAGAGGAGAGGAGAGGATAGTGGAGTAAGGAGAGGAAAGAGGAGTGAGGAAAGGACACAGGAGAGGGCAGAGGAGTGAGGAAAAGACAGAGGACTGCGGAGAGGACAGAGGAGTAAGGAGAGAACAGACGAGTGAGGAAAGGTTAGAGGAGTAAGGACCGTTTGTTATATCCAAGAGTGTGGGAATAAATGCCGTATGTTTACATGTCACTTATTGTCTGATTTGCAAGTCTAGTTCTGTATGTTTATTCTCAAAAAAGGCATTTATCCGCTAATTAGTGAAATCATATCAGTACAGAGTCTCCGAATCTCAGAGAGTATGGATGCAGTTATATTTAATGAAATATGAAGAATTTGAGCGACACCAATGTTCAATAACCATTCGTTCGTTCATTCGTTTGATGGTGGTTCGTTTTGAGGAAAAGTAACGTTTATAGGATCGCTTATAGGACATTTTGAATTGTTATTATGGCAGTCGTTGATGCATAGGTAGTCTATATCATCGAATAGGGAAATACTCGTCTTTGGATTGTTGTATGACTAGAAATGTATGTATGTGTGAAGAATAAATGGAAGTAAACGCATAATTTACTTGGTGGATCTATATTCCCTGGGTGCCGGCATAATGGACGATATTTAGACAGGCAGACTGACCGGGCACTGACTTTGAAATCCAGCATGAATTCTTTCGGGAGTATCGAGTCAAGCAATAAACGCCGTTCATGCGCCTATTTATAGTGTACGAATATAGAAAGGGCACTCGAAAGTTGTTTTAATTTGCATTGTGGCAAAATGTTGCACCCCTTCTTTTTTGGTCAGTGTAGTGCGAATATTTTCAAATTAGCCGATGCAATGTTTGGATTTATTCATTCGGGACTACAGGCGGTAAAAGTTCCCAACATTGGATTGGATATTGAGAAAGGACAAAAGTAGGGTTAGACAGCTACGCCGAATAAAATATAATATATTTTTCCGCGCCAAGCATAAACATGAAACAGTGTTATAGTGTTTTTTTATGTTTTCATATTTATTTATAATAAAATATAACATATCTTGACATACTTGCAACACAAAAGCATGTAAGCATATTAACAGACAAAAATATAATGACAATTCATGGCAACACAAGTTACATAATTATCAATACATTTATTATATTAATCAATACAGTGTGTACAAAACAACGTAATGTTAACTGTTTCAAAATAAATAATTACATTTATATGAAATGTTAAAAGTGGTAAATGGAGGATACTCCTTTCAAATGTTATTCAAGGTTATTTTTTTAAACAATGATTTATGAGTGCAAATAATCTGTTAATTCTTATGTTTTGTTTTATGCCGTAACACTAATATGTTTGTCAACAGAATGTGTATTGCAGTGTTAATAATATATAGTTTATAGTGTTATTAATACACAGTCATTACTAAGCCATTGTAACGAGAAAAAGAAAAGACGACCAAAACAAATAGGAAGAAGAAAAACACCATACACCATTTAAACATATAAACTACATCGTCAATTTAGCGTACTGTAATGTATAAGGCGTAGGCTAAATATACCCGACGTTTAGATACCATTCCGGCAAATACGAAATGGATTGTTGTCTGTAGGAAAAGGAAAAAATACATACGGTGGCACAACAGTGTTATTGTTACTTCTTCCAAGGAGATTTTTTTTTTGTTACAGTTGGTTGATTGTCTTTGTGTTTGTATGTCTGTAAGGACATTCACGCAAAGATGGATAAAAAATCTAAGTTTTAAAGATTCCTTGTTATTGGGAGAGGGGACAATGAAGGTAAAATATCACTGCCATATTGTTACTTAGTTACATATCTTTTCGGAGGTCTGGGACTCTGCGCTCTCCGTGCGCTTTCTACGATAATTTTGTTTGTTTGTCTTTTATAAAAAGTTTATTATATTTGGATGTTGTTGTGGTCATTACACAAACCACGCGACTGATAATACCTGTTGGAACAATAACCAGCTTTTTTGTATGCATTAATTTGTTTAATGTTCGTGATTAAAATGCCAGAAAAAGAAAGCATATATACGATATACAAACTTTCGATGAGATTTGTCAGTGCAAGAGATTGCTCTATGTACTAATATAACCAGTGTTATACGACTGTCTGGGTACAATATATGTTGTATCAGTAAACTTGGTCGGTATGTTTACGATTGCCAATTTATATAAATCAGTGTCACATCCAGGAAACCAGCAATAGAAGTCTATCAATCATTTTCCTTCGTGTTTCCTATTATCAAATAGTATCGTCATAATCTCATGTTATGGAACACACAAGTGAATTCAGGCGCTAAATAAAAAAGCGAATTTCCTAATACGAACACCGTCCGAGAGAGAATGTCCGAAATTATATACACTTCGGTGTTGATGTATTGTGCGGCGTCACGCGAAATTCGCGGAGATTAGTGAAACTGTGTCTGAAACCCATAAATGTTTAAAGCGATATCACAGTTTTAGCTAAATTTGAGACGTTGTCGAATATGTATGAGATTTTATTGGCAAAGCGCTCACAGATCGAGTAAATACGGATGCTGTAAACTTCGCAACAAGCCATAAAACAAATTCCCTGGAATTTACGGTGTGTGTATTCAGTATGTCGATGAAAGAACAGATTTGTAAAATATTGGTTTGAAAAATCCCTAACCTTTTACAAGTGCGATGTTCCAGTCATTCTAAAACTGGGACAATTGTGGAAAACGATGTTTAATTATATAATATCAAAATAAAAGCTAAATATATGTAGATATATTTCTACAATGAAATCTCATAAATGCTCAAGGCAAATGGCAATACATTTCGCTTAAGGCAAATAAGGAAGGCCTTAAAACATCAATTTTCTTTTCTCCGTGTTTGTTTCTCCATTTTTCCTGTAGTTTGTTTCTCCATTTTTCCCGTATTTGTTTCTCCATTTTACCGTATTTGTTTCTCCATTTTTCCCGTATTTGTTGCTCCTTTTTTCCCGTATTTGTTGCTCCATTTTCCCACTATTTGTTTTGTTTCTACGTTTTCCCGTATTTGTTTCTCCATTTCCGCCCCTATTCGATTCTCCACTTTCCCGTATTTGTTTCTTGATTTTTTGCCGTATGTGTTTGTCCATTTTTCCCGTATTTGTTTCTCCATTTTTTTCCCGTATTAGTTTCTCCATTTTTCCCGTAATTGTTTCTCAGTTTTTCCCGTAATTGTTTCTCCATTTGTTTCGCAATGTTATTTATATGACTAAAAGAAGTTCAGGTTATAATAATATACTTTGTCTAAAGGTGTGTCACAGGGAGAAAATCCCGGTCCATTTATATTCTATCTTGTATCAATGGTATGGTATTAATACCTGAATTTCATTCATAAGATACATGAGTATCCAAACCATCCACATGCCTCTTTAAAACGAACGCACAACAGTGCATGGGCAATGACATTTGATAGTAGTTTCTCCTTTTTTCAAACATTCCTATATAAGATGTACACTATTAACAAGAGTTTGTATGTTTAATCCGCGTTCGAAAGCAGAGTAATTCACACTTTTATATAAAATAAAAATAACTAAATTTCCCGTAAATACGATAATTATTTAATGCGAGTATGCGCGCTCTATATATACTAGTATATACCGAGTGCTCGAAATTTCGTGTTCAATGTTCGGTATATAACGTTCACCTATCATGTTTTTGAATTCACGTTCGGTGTTGTATTTTCCAAGAATGTAGGCCTACTAATATTGTAAACAGAGTTTCCGGCACCTAGATACCGGATTAATATTTCTAGGGTATTTTATAAATATTAATATTACGTTGTTACACCTTCATTCGAACTTCACCTTCACTTTTGTTTATCTGAAATATATCAAATTTACGCGAAAAATGAAACCTATTTCACGAACATTCGCACTATTCTTTGTGTTTTCGTGCCCTATCGCGAAATATGAAACGCGAATTTCACAACGCAATATTTTACATGTCACACAGGAAGTGCTAAGTATAACGCTAATGGTTACGCATACGCAAATAAATTCCTTCATTGCTACATATAAAATATACAATGTTTGATCTCAATTTTCACCATGACCAAGCTACTTTTTAATATATCACCATACATCGTTGGAAAGATAAGGCATAACCTTTTGAAGAAAACAGCATGTCAAGAAATTCTATGTGTTGTAACTCAAAATATTTACCTTAGAATAAACACACCGGTTTTCACGGGCATGGAGGCTGCCATTTTGTGCATGAATACATGGGCCAAAAGTTATGAAGCTGGGGACCACTAAGAACAAATTAGTGCCAAAAAAACTTTAAACTGTATTTTTAAAATCATATGCATTATACACTGAACCATATGTGTTTATTATCTAACTGACCCTGAGGATGTGACTTCCGTTTTGGTGTAATTTGACCTAATCGCGCCTTGACTTTTTTTCTCTGGCGTAAACACAGTCACACATGCGTCGTAGTCTATAGACCATGAGAGATGGAAAGAGTCTTTTGACCAGCTACAAAACTGTTTGGGCAATTCTGTTGTTTCTAATATGCGTTAACCGTAATCTTTTTCAAGATTATAAAAAAACGTTATTAAATCAATTGGCGTATGTTAAAGCGTTAGAATAAGTAAAACTGCGTTATCCAATTGTTTAAATTGTGCAATAACAACGTCTTTTATTATACCTCACTTGATTATTTCTCTTTATAATGCATGTAAAGTGCAGCGGGCAACAAAATGATATGTCGCCCGGCAATGTCGCCCGCTACCGCTATGTCCCCGGTACGCAAATGATACGGGATTGTTCGGTATAATAAAATAAATATTTACTTCCTTGAGGGTGACAGTGCGTCTCGTCAACCCTCGACAAACACTGTCGACCTCGGCTGAGGTTTTAATATAGATACTTATAAAATGAAGCCGTACCATTATGACAATAAGTGTTTCACCACGTTTTATATCTCGGCGCATACATTTTGTCAACCGTCAGCGAAAGTTGTTTATAGTCATAAAGAAAATAAATAAAATTGGCAAAGCATTTGAGAGAGCCGCATGAAATGCTTTGTCGTTCTCGTACCAATTGGAAAATTACGGCTACCCTTAGGCGAGATAATACGTTGATACGTAAGTGTGAAAAACGACGTCGTCTAAACGGTGGAAATTGCAGAGGAACGGGCGAGGTGGGATCGACGGCTCGAATTCCCGCGAATTTAGTGCAGAGCAGACGACAAATTGCCCGGGATCGGTTATAGAATTGGCACGATTGCTTGTTTAAATTCTCGGGATGTGTATGAAAGGTGCTCTACCGGGATCGAAACCGTTTTGTATATAATTGAATCTGACGACTGTAGATTGAGGAAAATTGGAAACAATAAACATGTAATTCTAATAAATATGCGTACATCTTTTAGTAAAGCATAGCATCATAAGTGAGCATATGTGCTATTTTCTTTTATTCAGAATTTACTTTTTTTTCTTTTGACTTTTTTTTTAACAAAAAGTAACATAGTAGATTTAAACCGATATGTGTTATATCGGCTTACTATAAAAAATCAACTAAAGCTTAAAAATCGGTCGCAAATACCGGCGTATGATTTGCCAAAGAGAATATCCGAACATGGTGAAAAGATATAAAATAGCTATTTAACGTACACTGGCGGCAAGTCATTATAACGTCGTGTTGTTGACCGTATAGAATAGCACGACACTGGCGGCAAATTACAATAACGTCGTATACTATGTCAAATAGAATAGCTAGACACTGGCTGCAAGTTATGATAACGTCCTATACTTGGCCACATAAAATAGCTAGACATTGGCGGCAAGTTATAATTCCGTCGTATGCTTGGCCACATATAATAGCTAGACACTGGCGACAAGTTATAATAAGGCCGTATGTTTGGCCACATATAATAGCTAGACACTGGCGGCAAGTTACAATAACGTCGTATGTATAACGCCTGTTGTTTGGCCATATTGAATATCTAGACATTGATGGCAAATTATAATAACGCCGTATGCTTGGCCATATTGAATATCTAGACTTTGGGGAAAGTTATTATAACGCCCTATGCTTGGCCATAAATAATATCTAGACTTTGGCGGCAAGTGATTATAACGCCGTATGTTTGGCCATATAGAATATTTAGACTTTGGCGGCAAGTTTTTATAACGCCGTATGTTTGGCCATAAAGAATATATACACATTGGTGGCACGTTGTTATAACGCCGTATGCTTGGCCATATAGAATATCTAGACATTTTGGTGGCAAATTATACTAACTTCATATGCTTGGTCACGTAGTATAGTTAGACATTTTCGGCAAGTTATACAAACGTCGCATACTTGGTCATGTAAAATAGCTGCAGATATGGGCGACAAGTTATAATAAGGTTATACTTGGCCACATAGAAAACGTGAGCTACATTTGGCCAGGGCGACAAGTGAAGTTGTTAAAACAACGCATACTTCGCTACGTAGAATACTTGCAAATACCCGTAGCTGGACATTGGTTACCACAATTCATTATATCATCCAACACTTCGCCAAGTAGTGCAAATTGCTGACCCTGGCGGCAACTTATTTTAACGACATTGGCGACCACGTATTAAAGTGACATTTAGTCTGTCAATAAACAATTGTAATTATTCAAGCAAAATACTCAGCGGAAAGTATACAGGTATGAGTGAAAACAAAGGCGGCGAAGTGTTCATGCGTGAAATGCACTAAAATGAATGATGTAATACTAACATACGATTTGAAATTACCATTTAAATGTAATCATGTACTGGGTGATATTCACGAAAAAATGCATGTTAAAATAAAACACACGAATTTATGAAATGATAATTAATTACATGTAAATGACATAATCTTCAAATACAAATGTAGAAAAAAAGACCATCAGCACAGTACTATCAATAGATTTTGATTTTGCTTTGAATCGTCTGTCAACTCAAAAATCTTCCAAGAACGGAAATGAACAAACCTCCATATTTGTTGTAATCGGATACCCTCGCATATGGTCGTTTGGACATAAACCGTTACGAACACCGTGCGTTCTGTCATTGGAATTGTGTAATTACGTTACAATCGCGGGGAGCCATGATAGAAAATGAGAAATGTATTCGACAATGCTCAATGTAACTGTCAGCATGCCATGATGTTTGTTTATTAATCGTGCCCACGAGAGAAACGCAGTGCATGACGGGAATTTAGCTACGTCTTTTCTCGCTTAATTATTGTTTGAGTAAATAAATATTAAGGCGTAAACGTCTCTTAACGTTTCTTTCTTGATTCAGACGAAATAAACGTGTTATGGAGAAACGGCGTAGTGGGAAATGTTGTATGGACAGCGATATTTGTCTAGGAATATGAATTTTGAAAGTTTGCGATAAAAGTTAAGATCGTTGGTGCATGGTTTGGTAAGAAAACCAATATTAGTCTGTTTCAGATAATTTGAGTTTAAAAAGCGTATGCATCTATAAAAATAAATTTCTTAAATTAAAAACAAAAAGCAATGCAAAATGTGATTTTGAGCAAAGTACTGTTAATTAAATTATAGGAAACAATCGGACTTACTTTTTTAAAAGAAGTTCGTCAGATGGCATATATTGATGTTTCGCCATTACTTAACACAACTATTATATACAATGCAATTAAAAAGATTAGTGAACACGTGTTGCGTATATTTTTTGTTGTCTGTTTTAGTAATAAATTAAAATTTTATTTCACTCCTCCAATTTTACGCGACAATATAATTATATTAAGTACAATAAGTTTTGCAACAAAAATAACACTTGATATATTTCAAGTAAAATTCTACCTATAATTATATGAACGAATACACATGCCTACTTCACTCATCTTCTTCGCTCTGCATATACTATATGATACTTTATACCTTATAGTATATAATATACAATATACTATATACTAACTAGCATATTATATACTATATACCATACTATAAACTATATTCCATACTATATATTATATATTATATAGTACATATAATAAGGTATATACTATATACTATTATATTATTATAGTATTATACTATATACTATATACTGTACTAGTTTATACCGTATGCCATATACTAGCATTGCGTTTAGATACGGATAGGATAGGATAGGATAGGATATTTATTTCAGACTTGTACATTGTACATCGTCTACAACACATTAAATAATATAATTACAATGTCAACGTGAAATGCATGAGTTAACAATGTTTTGGATATTAAATAATACACATATTTATGATTAGTTATTCAATATATAACATATTAACCTAACATATTTGTATATAATTGTATATGCTTATTTTATTTGCTATCTGAAATATAAGATAATAAACATGTTTGCAATGGAGATGAGCATTTAGGCAAAAGTGTTATGGAATGCAGTACGTACACTCAAAGCTTCTTTTATAAATATACAAAGATTGATAAGTTCTGTTCTATTGTTACTTTTCAACAACTCGACATATTTAAAAACCGAAGGGCATGTACGGTACTTTAATTTAACATATTTATTTCTTAGATAAGAAAAGCCGGGACAAATACAAATAAAATGATATTCGTCTTCGATGTCAAACTTGTTGTTTAGTAAACAATATAAACAATATCTTTCATTTCTAGGTGTATTATTTCTATTATATCTACCAGTCTGAATCCGTAAAGGATGAGCAGACATTCTCAATCTACACAGATAAAACCCTAGGCTTCTCGGAACAACATTTAAATATATTTCATATTCTAGAGAAGTTTTGAATTGTCTATAAACATCAAGCATAGAACTATTCTCAAGTGAACTAAACCATTCCTGTTTAAATGCATCAATTACTCTATTTTTGAAGGTACTTACACATGTTTTAACATCTATGGATTGTACATTATCAAATACAAAAGATAATCCGTAATCGTTTAACAATTTTCTCAACTCAAATACCCAATTACGATTACCATAGTCACAATCAGCTACAGCTTGAGTATATATACGTTTTAAGATAATGTTATCCGTGGATACAATTTTAAGCCAATACTTGACCATGCGAACATATCTGCTTATATACAGGGGGTATCTGCCCAGTTCACCGTAGACAACGGCGGTGCAGGTGTTAGAAGGGACATTTAACAATCGTTTGCAACATTTCAAATGAATTCTTTCAATTTCTTTACTTCTGGTGTGACCCCAAAGTTCAGACCCATAGCTTAAAATTGAGCCTACAAACGAATCAAACAATTGATATAATAATTTTGGTTTTAAGTCATACATTTTACATTTAGCAAGCAAAATATTCATTGCCTTAAGAGCCTTTCCAACCAGATGCTCTTCATTTAGGTTAAAACTACCGGTATATTTAAACACCAGTCCAAGGTAATTAAAATTATCTACTACATCTATTGGTTGGCTATTGTAAGACCAACTTTCGGTGGGCAATAGCCCACCTCGCTTTCGGAAAACCATACGCTTCTTCAATGTATGAAAGAATACACATGCCTACTTCACTACAAAAATCGCTTCGCTCTGCATTTTTGTTGTTTACTATAAATTACATACTACAGGAGGAGTCTTTAAATTTAAATTTGTTATTTGTATTTACTGAAACATATATGAGGCATTGTAAAAATTATTTTTTGAACAAATAAATGTTTTGTTTTAATAACATCTTTAGAATTTAAAGTAATACGGTTACGATAAAATTTTGATAACTCTATAAAAGGTTACTTCTAGGGTATGTTTTACAGAAACATAATTTAATGACGACTTGCTACGGGATCAAATCCTGGTGCAAACTTTATGTTTATGGTATTGATTATTGACGTTCTAGAACTGTTTTTTTCCATTCTATACCCGTCGACATATGTTACCGAACAAATCTAACAGACCTTTAATAGCTAAGATAGTAAACTTGGCGGTATTTTATCAAGAGTATCAGTCAGAACAAGGAACCGTTCTCCGATGTGTGCGGGCACGTAAATGGGGTCCCTCTACAAAGGAGCCGTCACTAGATCTCGCCGCGTCCCCACCCGCATCAACCGGGCACTTTGTGCGCCGTTGGGTGAGGTAGGGATGTCATTTCTCCGCAAGAGTGTAGATTTTACTCGGTGATATCCAATTACATCGTTCTTTATTGGATGGCAAAACAACTACAACATTTGTTATATTTTAGTAGCTTTAAACGGATTAAATATAGCGACAATGCAAAAAAAATCAATGTCTTTCGTTGAATCATCGTAATGGTGTTGCTATTGTATGGCTGGGTAGGTCAAAGAAAAAGAGAGCATTGTATACATTGCAGACAAAATTCAGAAGTTGTTAAATGTTTTAAGCAAAATGAATTAACTAAATCAGTATTATTTTGACTTGTATCATATTTTTATTTTTACGGTTTGGGGCCATCAAAATGTCACAAATAGGGAATCTCAATACTGGAAAGTGAAGAATATGAATCATATATAGACCTCAATACATCAAACATAGCATGTATACTTGTCAGTCTTACATCCACAGTCATTGAAAATTAGTATAATATTATAATAAATAAATAAAAAGTTTCTATGAGAATCGGCACAATCAGGCCAAAATGTACTATCTATTAGTTTTTTTATATTTTAAAGACGGGTTCAAAATACAAAATTAATGTACTTATTATAAACAATAATGGACTTAAATATATGTTTGTATGGACTGAAAATGGAAATAATGGAGGTGAGTACAAGAATGATACATATATTTAACATAACATTCATAATCTTACTTCGGTATAAAATAGCACAATTCATATTTATAGCCTATTACACAAAAATGGGGTGAAAAGTATGTAAACATGAAATAATCTGAGAGATTGACAAAGGAAATGTAAACACATGGTTATGCAATAAACAATTACGTGTTTCGGATAATTTCATAAAAGTGCGAATTTAAGTTCTTTA
Source organism: Congeria kusceri (assembly GCA_027627225.1). Taxonomy (NCBI): domain Eukaryota; kingdom Metazoa; phylum Mollusca; class Bivalvia; order Myida; family Dreissenidae; genus Congeria; species Congeria kusceri. The sequence goes on along the minus strand of CM051027.1, from coordinate 53,461,209 downwards.
ATTATACTACGTATATATATTTTAATGGTAGATTTTAATTACATTGTTCTTATGACAGACTGAGAGACAGACAGATTTATTTTGACGTGTACATCGTCAGCAACACATAATTTATACATATAAGGGAAAGATCAAGGATCTAAAAAGGTAAAGGGTGCTACTAAAAATTAGCAGGGGGGGGGGGGGGGGAACCGGACCAGTTTGTTGACATTTTTTAAACTTTTAAATAGGAATTTGCTAAACCCCGGGTTTTTATGAGTCTAATGCTTCTGATAAAGCTTTTTAAGCATAGTCTATTCATAAGTAGTTGAATATTTGCAAAAATATGTTAAATTTCAAAAGATATTTAACATTCTATATTGACCAGCCCTGAGGGGCAGCAGGGGGGAACCAAACAGGAGCAGGGTGCAGCAGCCTGCTTTTCTGCTCTAGATCTTTCCCTAACATATATACAAAGATTGTTTGTTTGGATTTTTCGCCGTTTTTAACAGTGTTTCAGTCATATCACGGCAGTCAGTTAACCTACTCACACTTTTCCTAGGCGAGCTTAGCCGATCCAAGCGGTTTAAGCCCCAGTCACACTGCAGCAAAGACAGGTATAAAACAGGGACTTATAATCCTGACGGAGTCCTGCGTGTTCCTACGTAGTTTTGGAATGTCGTGCGTTGTCTTAAGTCTAAAAATCAGTCGTAGCTGGTTTTGGAACATGTTCAAAAACCTCCCGGCTGGAAGTAAGAGTCTTACATAGTCTTGCGTGAACCTGTGTACGCCGTAGGACGTCGTATGTTATGTCCTGCGTCGTCTGACATCAGCCAAGTCGTACGTCGACGTGACAGGTCCTACGTAGCCCTGCGTGAACGTCCGTGGTTGTACGACAATGCAATACAGAAGTCCGACGTCGACGTACGGTGCACTTTGTTGTCGTACGCCGACTCTAGAATGTTTCAGGGCATGTCTGACTGACTTACGACTACGCAGGATACCAACGTTAGATACTTAATTGCTGAAAAATATTCTTACTACGTCTGCAAACACGTTGCTTGGAATTTAATATTTGATCAAACCTTTCGCTTCCGCGCTATGAACTGATAATCATACAGTTCAATAAACTATGAAACTCCCTATCAAAGGGACATTATCCTTCAACATCGTTATACAATAATGATATACAATATGAATAGTAATTAGCAAGTATAGTTAAAAGTATTATTATTGTTTACATAAAGTAAAAATAATACATAAACATAACTTTGGAATAGAGAAAACCAATGGCATATATTGCATTCAAAACATTGTTATAAAATTATAGTCTAAAATTAATGTATACAGTACGTAAGCACACTTAAAAAAATTAGGATCGTCTGTTTACATTAAGAATATGATAACAAATAGTTTTCACTATAACTGTTAAATTATAGTGTTGACTACTTTTGTCTCCATATGCTCAATTATAACTTTTAATATTTTACATAATTCATATTTTTATAATGAAGGCCTAACTATATAAATGATTATTATGACACGTTAATTTCGTAATTGTTAATATTACTGAACATTTGATAAGGATCATATGTTTTATATTCCTTCCTTTGGATTGCGTAGTTTTGTTTATGTGTGCTTTATGTCATCATTATGAGTATTATTATTAAAAGTATTGGTGGATCATGTACTCCTACAATTTCTTATCATATATTTCAAAATTCATTCACGAAAATGAAGACAACATTTAGAAAGTTACCGAAAGGCTTAAGAAATTGTGAGTGGCATATTGTGATTTTTGAAGACTAATGTATTTTTAAAGATACAGTATCACTGTTTGGAGTTGGAAAAACGTTTCTCTACAACTGTACTTTTTAAAACAGGAATTTGTAGAATCTATCGAAACCGTTTGTCTGTTATGCTGCTTTAGTTGCAAAACATACTAATTTTTATATTTATTATGCCTTTTTGTTTAAAAATGTACTCGGGTATGTCGACCAGGTAGGAAGTTGTTCTTGAAAAAATAACCGATATATCATATTCGTTTAGAAATTTACACCCGCAATATGATTTTCAAATATTGAAATGTGCACAATAAATGGCTTAAAGAACAAGAAAACTGTCAGTTGAATAACATTATTTCTCGCAGCCAAAAACGCCGAAACTGCACCGTTAAGGTCCTTTATTTCAGACAAGCCACTGAATGCTATACAAAACAGAAAACGAAAATAAACCACACGCAAAAATAAACTTGGAATTGCATAACTTGTCAATAACTGCATTTATGAATGCCCACCATATGTTTCATGGTTAAAGACCCCTTAACTAAAGTATATTGGAATATTCATTAAGATAATAATTGACATCTTAGCTACATAACAAGGTGATAAGCTTTACTTACAATCGTTATTGCAAATTAATAATTGATTTAAGAGCACGTACAACTTGACAATTGTTTTATAGCAATCAGAAATCTTGTGAACGCATGCAATATTTTGGCGCCTCTCGTTTTCTTGCTTTTGGCTATTTAATTCTACTTGCGCCCAATTTTTCAATTAATGCCAATTATTATCGAATACAAATATAATTTCCGTCAACAGTTAGTTTTCACATGCGAAACCAAAATTAATCGATCAGGGAACACGCAAGGAAGAGGGGGGAGATTAAAAATTCGGAATCGGAAGAACGTGTTGTTTTAAAGATATCCCGTTTGAAACAGACTGGCGCCTCGGAGGATTAAATATATGCTTGATCTTGTATACACTTATTGCGAAAATAGTTGATTACAGTAAACAAATTGTTGCGAATTAAAACAATTCAGTATTAATATCCTATGCAATTTCAGTTTGCTTTAAAAATAGTTGATAGACAATATGCACTTTTATATTTATACACATCCTCTATACGCGAATTAATTGGGCAATTGAAAACGAGAAACATCTATTTGTAATTCAAATCTCTAGGAAGTTGAGAATATTGTCAGACATTTAATTCTATTATCATCTTGATGAGTGGGTTACACATAACATAATTACTTTTACCTAGTTTTTGTAGTACAAGTGAAAATATTAAACGATTTCTTGCACTTAATTTTAATTTTCTTAATTAACGATTTGCTTCCGAACTTGATGCTTTATTGATACTTTCGAGTTCGCCTTATGGGTAAAAACCTCTCTGTCCGTCTGTTGGAACATTTTGTCTTGTCAAAAATGAACATCAACAGTATTATATGGTATTGTAAAAGATCCCCGAAAAGATCACTGTACACACAACCTCTGTGTCACATGGTGTACACTAGTCTTAAGAACAATAAAATATAGAGTCGATTTTTCTACACGTGCGTATGAATTTCAACAAACAAACCCAGCCAAATGTTCCAGTCACGCGATTGTCAAAATTGGTTACGGAATGTAATACAGACATGTTTTAAATTGATTGCCAATATTATTAGTTTATACAAACGGGTGTTTCCAATTTCGCAAAATTTGCACATTTCAGAGCGAGGCTGCTCGGACCTTTGGCCGTTTTCAGAAGCGTTGATCCGTTGATAATTGGAGCGCTGTCGGAAGAAAGTTATAGTTACAGCTTTGGTGCTTATTCTGGCACCGCGAATCTTTTTGTATCTTGAATGCGAAATGTATTTGTCATGAAAGTTGCCTTTTATATAAAAATGACGTCATTGCAATGGAAATTAGGGCAAAGAAGGACTTCACTAATTTTTGTACTTTTGGATAAATAAACTCACAATTTATTTGTTATGAAAGTTGCATATTATGTCACTCACTATGACGTCATTGCCATCGGCGTTGCGTTTGTGACAAAAAATGTCTTCATCCTACTTATAAATTAAATTTTCCGACCGGTTACCACTCTGACTCTATGTGCCAATGGTTAAGAGTCCTTCAAATATTATTCCTGGATACCAACGGTAATCCGGGTCACCACCAAAATCTTATCATTTGTCCATTTCCAACATTCCCAGAAAAATTCATGCAAATCCGTAGTGTAGAACGATATTTTTCACAAATAATATTTTTCACATCTGTGAACAATAGGATCTCATTCTTTACAGGTGTGAAAAGTGAGATCCTATTTTTCACACATCACAGTCTTATTCTTCACATTTTCTGTGAAGTTTGTGATCGCATCCATTGTTTGATATGCAATAAAATCATATTCTTATGTGATCCTCACGCATATCCCGTTTTTAGCCAATCCCATTCTTCACTCTTTAAAATGTGACAAATGAGATCATATTCTCCACAGTTGTGTGAAAAATATTATTTGTGAAAAATATGATCCTACATAGCACGTATATAAAGTTGCTAACAGATAAACGAGCCAACATTTACACAAAACATAACCTTTTTGGCTAAGGTAATAAAATATAGTAGAAGCCACTTTACGAAAAACGCTAGTCTCACATTCTAATGTAACACGATGCATCTACAACAGAAACAAACTCTTTAAGTTTTCAAAGTTTACACATATATTATATATAAAAACAATATGGTCAAAACAGGAAATTATACTTGTTTACAAATAAAGTGAAACATGGGAATAAATGATAAAGATTGAGAGTGTAATAGTATAATATAACAACTTTCTTATTAAAACATAATTAATAATTCCATATAAGAATGGACGCAGGCATACTAGTTTGTAAATGTTTGGTGTTTTATAAATGGTATTCTATATGTAGATGATACATAAATAAATAAATTGATACAACTTTAAAACATGATACATAAATAAATAAATTTATACAACATTAAAACATGATACATAAATAAATTGATACAACTTTAAAACATGATACATAAATAAATTTGATACAGCATTAAACATGATACACAAGTGTTCTGTTCCATCGAGACGTGCACAGGTGTGAAGAAGCAGCCAAGACGTTACGAATGCCCCGAAAACTGTGTGATCAAAGCACTATCCGCCCAATTATCTCGAGATAATTACTTCAAATGATAACCACTTTAATTAAAATCCATTATGAAATTCACACCTTCTGTGCGAAGAATTTTAATTTTACTTTTAAATTGAAAGCGTTTAATAATCATTAGTCGGCTACTTGAATATTAAAAGAAAATCTGTATATGCGATTAATTAACAGCATACTAAGTACTTACACATTCAGTGTTCCTTTAGAACAATTATTTTTATTTATTGCAATTGTTTTTTACGTGCAATGTTTTATGTACAATGTTACCAATTCCAATAGTTTATAGCATTAAACATAATACAAATTTTAAAGCAATTATATGACAAGTACGTTGTAGGATAAAATTTAATGAACCAATGACAGAACAAAGTACATCACTGCATTACATAACCAAACACAGAAATATTTCATAAAAAATATAAACTCTATTGTATTTCACCCACAGTAACTTGTTTTACAAATCATCTTATGATCTATGTAATTCGTATTAAATAAACATGCCAAATAATTAGGTTCATGTCCACAAAATGAATATATACAAATTGTATATTTAAATACATAATCATTTCACTGATGCTGTTCTTTAATGACCACACAAATGATGTTGCAAATATCGGTAAGATGAGATAACACAGCTCGTCTTGCGTATCAATAGGCGTTTTCAGTGAATGTCACTCCTAGAGGATCGACGAAAGCAAACCCTATGTTGTATAAAAATATTTACAACCAAAATGCATATAAGTATATTATATTAGTATAATCATTTTTATAGTTTCACTTTTAGGACAAAGTTTGGTCATGAACTTTGTGGTATGAACTATTGTTGGACTTAAATGTACACATTATCATTTGGATCTTGTTACTTATCACACACTTGCATTTCTAGTTTGGACAAATAGGTTTCGGTTCGTTTATTGGGAAAAACAGGCAAAAGCATTGCCGTGGGGCATTTACAATTTATATTAACGTTATGGCCAAGACACCAAAGGACAAAATATAATACAATATTATACAATACAATACATAACATAAAAATAGTTAATACATTACAGACAGAAAGCAAATGATTACGTAAAAGCATAGCATTATAACAATATTTAGCAATTTTGATTTTTATTTTTGATTTAGATGACATGAAATTAATAAACATATTTACAGAAGCCTGAAAGTGTTACCTAGATATATTTTTTCTGATGTTCGTAACAGCATTAGGCCTACAGCACATTAAAAAGTGGTACTCAGATTCAACAATGTCGGTGTCGGTATACCTGCCAGTTTTAATATAGGGAACCTGTATGCATTCTTGTTGTCCTCAATGCTTTAAATGGCACAGTTGCAGGGGCGGCTCCATGATTTCGGGTTGGGGGGGGGGGGCGTAAACTTTTGATTGTATTGTTATAACCCCTTTATTTTGTCTGTGCGTCTGCAGTGATCAGCTACAGATCCGTATCAAATATACCCGGTATATAATAAAGTTGTGCTCATCATCATCATCATCATCATCATAATCATCATCATTTTCATCAAATGCACTTTGTTTCACTTAATAAAGTAATACTTCACCGTATTATGTTCGAAAGACATGTTGGTTCATGTATGTCATTGCACCGGTACTACGGTAAATCGTAGGGGGCGGGCTAGGTCGGGTATGTTTTACTGAACTGAAGTTGATGTGTATCTTTGACAAAACTGAGCTAGAGAAGAGAGCGAAAAAAAATGGCATATTTATCCGGTGTTTACAGTTTTATACATGCACATATATGTATGGTCCGGCAGTTTTAGTGGGGGGGGGGGGGAAGGGGGGCGCCGGGCCGCCCTTCTCTCCACCCTAGATTCGCTAGTGAGTTGCAATTTTTCTATCACTTAGACAAACTGAATGGTTTATACAAACATTTTAAAAAGAAGAGTAACAATATAGCACACAATTTAAAGCTATTATGTTTGATTTATTCGTGGTATATACATGTATGCATATTTCAAATTTTCTTTGGTATATATATCAGTGATCACAATATTACAATGATATATGTAAAATAAGTTACCACTTACAAATAATTTCTATAGCGACCAATACAAATAACCATAATTTATAAGGAATTTATTGGCACTGTGCTTCTTGATTTGCTCTTGCTTTTTTCTTTGCTTTTATTTCATTTAAATTATGATAGTTATTGCAATAAAATAATACAAAATGACTATCTATCAATATTTTGAACTAAAAAGTGACCGATAATTAGAGATCTTGTTTAATATTAAAGTGTTAAAACGGTAACAAATTGCAAACAAAAATGGGCCCGTGATATTACGCTTTTGGTATTTGTTGAATAACAACTCTGTCAATTTCTCCATTTCCCCAATCTGTTATGGTATAGGAATAAAAATTCCTACACCGCTCAATCTCACAAGCGTGCCGTTGTTTTCAATTTCCAATAGCTGTTGTTATTTTCGTCACGCCTCGCGCGAGTAGGCGGAGCTTCGCTGATTGGCCAGTCAATGGTGTCGCCAACGAACAGGTGGGCGGAGTCAACGAAAGCATTGAAATAGAAGATTTGTTTTTGTGATTTAACACAATTTCTGTGAGACAAACACCTAAAAGTTGGAATTATTTGCTATAGTGGAGATCTCGACGATTTAGCTGTTAAAGGTAATGTAAATTTTTGCATCTAATTTTCGGACCATAATAATAGTAATTCACTGTCTGCATCTGGTTGTTCCAGGTTTTGGATGTAATATACACACAATCATTTGGTACTCAAAGAGCGAACGGGACGTTGTGTTTCTGATTCTATTTGGATACAATATTTTTAAATATTCAACACATGCACCTATGGCTAGGCTTTGGCATTTCAAAAGAAGAAAAGGTACCGTACTGTTCCGGCATTTATTTTTATTATTTTGATTCAATTTTATACAGTATAATTTAAAAATATTTTCAAATTCTTTTTTTTTTTTCAAATGGCTACAAACTTTATTACTATAAATTCTCTGTCGTAACGCAAACAAAAAATATATTAGTATATGGGCGTAATAGTCAATGTAGACAACTAGCAACTTGTTTGTAAAAATAGAACTCTGGTGATTGACAGGTGAGACATTATCAGGTAGACTAGAACGCGTCGAAGTGCCAATAAAGCCTCTTGTCTCTTGTGGAATATAAACATCACAGGAAATCTGCCACTCGTGTGTTAGGGATGTACTTATTTTAATTAACCTTTCATACGAACATGTTAAGTATGTAGCACCATTTACTGCAGATATATGCGAAATATAACATTTCGAAACGCTTTTTCCCCACTTATTTTTATAATCGTTTGAAAATATGTTTCTATCAAACAAAACCGAGTTCAAAAAATAAAATCGCGAAAATTACGCGTTTAAAACGGATTTTGTTATCAAACTTATCAATATTATGGAAGTTGTTTCATAGTATGGGAAATACTAAACGAAGAAAATAATCGCGAAACTAGTTGTTTTTTTTGTAAATGAAATTATATAATGAATATTATTTTTGTTATTATATTCGAGGAGAATTCATAGAGGTTTCACTTACAGATGCTGCTCTTGCAGGGAGGTAGTTACGGAGGCAGTACCGGAAGTAATTCGTCGTCATACGGATCGAGTAGTGCGCACACCGGAAGTCACATGTACGAAGAGGATTTCATCTCCCGGGGTTCCCGAGGATTCCCCCTCGGTCACGGGATGATCCCGACCCCTCAGGCGTACTCGTTTGGATTCCCGGTCCATCCGGCTCACGACCCAATGGGGTTGTCGTCATGTAAGTCTTACATTCGTTCATTTCTTTAATTGCCTGATAATACATGTCCTTTACTCCTGTATATTGAAAATATTACAGATTGGCGATTAAAAAAGAAATTGTTTTAAATGAAACAATTTGTTTGTGACAGGTTTATTTTTTTTATGGAATACAAACTACTATTGATCGAGCCAAACAAAATGAACTATCTATATATATTAAAGAGATTGAACATATTCTTAAAACATAAGAATCGAGACTCGAACCAAAATGCTAAAACGAAGCATTTTTGAAACGCAGAATGTGTGTAATATTACTCTATAACCTATATGCGATGAAGATCAGCAATATCCTATATTATTATTTAATTAAGTCGTGTGACCCAGTACATGTAATACGCATGGCTTAGCAATAAGTAGAACGAATGTAATTATAGCCATCTTGCCGCTAGAACATTTTATATAAATATAAAGAGGTCATGTACAGTAAATATAAACGAAACCCGTATTTTCATAGACATTTTGTTTTATTTTATTGTTTTACCCGAAAGAAATGAAGATTTTTATCAACCCGCAAATTTAATATAAAATATAATTATATGCTATATTTTAAGTTCAGTGTAATGACATTATACATATTTCCGAACCTACTAGAAATAAATACATGAAGCAGATAAAAGAATAAATCGGAGCAAAAAATATCCGTTGTTGCTCAATTAGCAATTGTTAAAAACATAAATTATTTACACACAACCAGTATTGCTTTTTCATGTTAATTATTCATGACATATGGGACGAGTAGATCGTTTTACTCAATTTTGTAAATGTTTGAGAAATCTTAAAATATCAGCACTTACCTTTTTTTTTTAAGATAAACTATAGCTACATTTTACCACACGTACGTTTTTTTCTTGTTCAAAAATACAATTTTTGTCAATGTCAGATAATTTTATTTGTTCAAAACACACAATGAAAATTATGAAAACAATAACCAAAAATATATAAAAGGCTACTTTACCCGAGTTTCACGACTGAATACAATTAAAGTTCCGTGCGTGTCTTTAAAACGCGATGAATAGCGCAACAGCAACACATCTTATAATTAGCGTTTACGCATGCAACTTTTTTTTTTCAAACCAAAATACAAACTAAAACGCAATATACAGTACACTGTCACAAATGCCTTAAATTATATACTATTAATTTTGTAAAAAATAAAAACAAAAATCCCTCTTGTTTGCAGTTGGTCAGTCACAACAGTTCGGGGGCTACCCCGCGTTCTCCACCCACGGGGATCACAAGAGGATGCTGGGAGGGCCCGGGCCGGTGGACGGGATCGACAAGAACCTGAAAATCTCACTGGAAAACAGGGACCTCTGGACAAAGTTCAGTTCCCTCGGCACGGAAATGATCATCACAAAAACGGGGAGGTATGTAGCAAAACTAAAATTAGTTTTATGTGTTTTAATAAGTCTATTTGGGGGGGGGGGGGGGGCGGGGGGGGCATGTACTGGTTAAAAGTGGTGTACTTTCATATGTTGTTAGGCTTTCTTTAACAGAGTGGGGTTTTACGATTATTTTTGTTTGTAAAATGTTTCCGATCTATATTATAGTATAATTTGTTGATGTTGTCATTTGTTTTAATAGGTCGCGTTTTTTTTTATTTATTTTAAATAAAAGTGTTTAAGGTACTTGTTAGATATGTAAGTTATATTTAACTAAAGTACAATATAATATTATGAAGGTGCTTGCCTGAACAATTAAATGTTGTTAGCGCTTCGTTTGTGCGAGTGATAATGCATACATTTTGTGTTATTTTTTGTATTATGACAAAGAATAGGATAACAGAAAAAATAATTAGTCAGAAAAGTAACAAGAACAAGTTTGGGTGTGATTTTTCCCACACGTTTCTGCAACATTCTATTCTCGTATTGCACGAAAGTACGTGCGATAATTCTAAATCCTGTCACACGTCGATAAAAGGTGGTCTAATTGGTAGTTAAAAGATGGAAATTAGCAGAAAGTTAGTAGATAAAAGATGTGTTGGAGGATTTTCTCAGTTTTTAGAGTCACTTTCACTTTGGACACGAAAAAGGTGTCTTCTGCTTGTATTGCCTTGATTGGTCGCCCTTTTCTCTGAAATCAGTGTGAGAGACGAAAAGTCAGCTTAAGCGATTAACTTCCGCTTCCCGGAGATGCGTGATTGATTCTTTGTATGTAAATTAATCTTGGCAAGGAAGTGACGTGAGAAAGAAAGACAAAAAATATTTTAAATTATTGCCTTGTCATTAAAAAACAAGGTATTTTTATGGTATTATTTAGAAAAAAAATGGATCAATCAAATAGTCACTTTTTCGTATTTACATATATATTACAAATAATATATATAAACTAATTTTATAATAGATCAAATTAACAACAACACTTATATCATTTTTATCGTTACCATTAATAATAATAATAAGCAATATAAATAATATTCAAACCCGTGGGAAACAAACTTGAAGAAGTAAATCTCGCTAATTCTAAATCCCACTTTTCCGTCCGCAATTATTCGCCAATTCAGGATTAATCAACTAAGTGGATATCCTAAAGAGCGTTTTTAATAATCAAACAGTTTTATTGCACAATTTCATTGACGTTCAATTTTATAAAATCAGCGATCAAGTTGACTTTTGACACTTGTTTATAATTTTGTATTATTTATATATTAAAGTATTTAAGAATTTGCATGGGTGTTATGTAAGAGTATTTGATAGGTACATTTCCGTGGGAAATTTCTCACTTGAGATCATCCTTATATTAATAATAATAATAATAATAATAATAACGCTGATCATGATTTGAAATTTAAAATGATTTTTTAGTAGTACATTAAAAAATATTTAAATGAACTTTCAACTTTATAAAATGTATTAAATATTTTAATGCAATTAATTAAAATTAATATACAACTTCATTGTTGAACTTTTATTTCTGATAAAAATGTTCAGATTATTTTTAGATGTTTGTTTAAAATGTCACTAAATATATCGTCAGACAAGTCGTCTGCATTTTTAAGAGCAAGATAAAAAATCAACATTGTTCGGTAATTTTCGGATGATTTTTCACACTTATTTGTCAATCAATGAAAATTCCCTTCGCAGACCGATTTTAGTCCTGTTTGATATTACCGAAATTAGCCTATTTCGGTATGATAATTACGCGATAAAAGGTACGATTGTCGGATAATCACTGTCCGAAATTAACCAGATTTTCGGTCTAAGCTTTATACGGAATCACGAGACACATTGTCGTCTGCTGTATTTTTTAAGAAAAGTGAAATCTGTTTGTTTGCATGATTTTAAATCTTGGCAATAAGCATTATTTCGAAGTGTCAATAATTAAAATCGGTATTTGTTTTCGCTCAACCACTCATAAAGTGAGTGTGTGTTTTTAAACTATTTTCTGATGTCTGACGATGATGATGATGATGAAAACAACAACCACCGTGAAAGCAACACCAACAATAATGTTGACGATAACAACAACAACAACATCAACAATAATAATAATAATAAAACATAATAATAATAATAATAATTCGTTAGAAAATTAAACAAAGATCGTAATACAATTTATTTCAACAATTATTTAGACAGTGGTTTTGCCTAAATTGTTGCCAATACAGTTGTACATATTTTGTTTACCATATTTGGTCAATAACAGGTGTTCCGTGGCACGTGACAGTTATGATCGAATGTAGCTCTCATGAAATATGCAGCACTGATATTTTAACACCCGTTTTCAATGTCCTATTCACGTCAAATCTCTCATTAATAATCTTATTAGATGTAATTGACAAAGTAACTTCTGTCAGAATTTCGATTTTCCTCAATTGCAAGCACGTGTCGCTCATTGTCCGAAAAATTAAGTTGTGAACTTTACACCAGAAGGCGAAAGAAGCTCTGCTTCCCTACACGACACCCAAAGATACCCCAAAACATAGGTGTCACAGCAGAAGATACCCAAAGATATTGGTGACACGCGCGGGCGACTCATTAACCGCGGACGGTGTCCAAATTAGTCCGAAATTGTGTCATTATCTGGCGTCCTACTATTTTCGGCGCTCCCCGGCACTTTGTGCCTTTAACATTGTCTCGTTTTCAACAATATTTTACATAACGACTTTTTTCAATTGTATTGAATCTATTTAAGAGAAAAAAAAAAACGTATTTAAGCTTTATTTTTGTTGATTTTTTTCGGGAATATTTTTTTTTCAATTAACTAAATTGGACGTTTTTTTCATTTATATTTAATTTTTCTGCACGAGTGTTTGATTACAGAAATTGTAACTTATGTTTTAAAAGCATTTGTTCTCGATTAAAAGGTTAATGAAGAATTCAGTTATCAATCGATAAGAAAATATACCAAAATTTTCGCACAATAGAAATAGAAAGCTAATTGCGACGAATTTTCTTAAGATCGTCATTAAAGCATTCATCTGAAGTCAAAAGATTTCTTTTATTGACGACGCGCGACTCCAGACCGCGGGGCAAATAATAAAATCATTTGAATTACAAATACGCCTTTTTTACAAATGATTTCGCTGTATCAGTTGTAAAGGGCCGAGATTCAATCGCCTTCTATTTAATGCACACAAAGACAGAGGTTTAAAATTTGTAGATATTGACACGATAATGGCGGATTTTCACGGGTATTTTGTCAATTTTAAAGAATTACAGGATTTGTTATGATGAAATGTTATCGCGTTGGACATCACTGTTTAACGCTGGCTAATCGGTCGCAAATCGAATGATTAGAATCGTCTTCAAAAAATAATAGATTGACATCTGTCCATGAAATATATTTACAAAAGAGAATTAGTGACTTACATGTAAATAAGAACAGATACATGATGTAGATCTATGTCATTCAATGAATGTTATGTCCACATAAATGAATAAAGAGAACAGAATAAAAGTAACAAACATATCAAAAAATATGTTTGATGTAAAAAAAATTAAATGCTATGGAAAAATGCCATTTAATTTAAATCGCAGAATATAACTGTTGTATTTTTAATTGAAATTGATTTATGTCAATTACAATTTATATTCGTTGTTGAGACACATATTGTATATAATTGCAACTCTGGCAGACGACAATCAGAAGCGATGTCAAATTTATCAGACGTTTGCACCGAGGTTAATCGATTACACAAAAGCGCTTGATCGGTTTGTTTACATATTATCTATTGTCGTACAATCGAAACACGCGCCGGGCAATCAAACACTCCCCAAAACTGCCTCCAGTGTATTTAAGTTGTTTATCGAACATTAAAAATAATGTTTATCCTGTATTATTTCATTATTATGGATGCTAAGTGATGTTTTTACACGTAATTGTATGTCGGTATCACCGAATTAGAATGAAGTAGATTTTTTTCTTAGTCGATATAATAGTTTCAAAAGAGTGGCACAATGCACCGCACAATGGCGGCAGACGACACTCAAAATTGCTGAGGTCACATGCGCACACGGGTCAATGACCCTTCACGCAAATTGATAGTTGATTTTGTCGAAATATTTGATTGAATTTGTAATATTTTGCACATTAGGCTATATTTGCTAACACTTATGTTTTGCCACCATCTAGAATAGGTAAAGTCAATCATGATGCAAATATGCAAGATCAAAGGCCACATAAAGTCCCTGCAATTATCTATTTTACTGCGGAAAGATGAAATTGTGGCTCAAATAACCTTACTTTCTTCCTCATTAAATTAATACTCAACAAGTTTGTCACATGCACGTGCAAGTCACGTGCGACGGGGCGTTTCGTCTTTCGGGCACATGATTATTTTTCGCCTGCTGTATTTAGATCAACAATTTTTTAACAAGACATTTATTATCATGATTTATACCAGCAATGCTTCGCTATAAAACACTGCCAACATCAGATTTTTTTGAATTGTTAGATATTTTTTAATTCGACAAGAAATTATTAGTATTTTAAACATGTACACATTTGTATTTGTCGTTCTTTCAGACGAATGTTCCCCACCCTGAAGGTCAGTATGGAAGGGCTCGATCCCCACTCCAAGTACATCCTGCTGGTCGATATCGTGCCCCTCGACGACTGCCGCTACAAGTACCACAACTCAGAGTGGGTTGTAACCGGAAAGGCCGAGCCCCACATGCCCGGCCGTCTCTACATCCACCCGGACAGCCCCGCTTCCGGTTCGCACTGGCTCAAGCAGCCGGTGACCTTTCACAAGTTGAAACTGACCAACAACAACCTGGACCAGAACGGACACGTGAGTTGCTTTATTGTAATCTGCATTAATTACTCTCGAAATTATACCCAAAAATAAATTATGAGTACATAATAGCGCGTATGACATTTTCCCCAGGTTTGATATGATAGTTCTTAACGTTTTAGTAAATTTTCATTTTCAACCATTCATAAATCCACAATGCAAGACGCTAAACAAATGGATACTTTTGCCTGCTTACATGCATGCATGCGCGTCATGTTAAACGTCAAAAACGTCAAAAACGCTGCACGTCAAAAGCGCGGGTGAATTCCCATCGCGGCAAATGAACGAGCAAATAAAACCGTTCAACATAATTTCGAGCCTTTGGCACGCGCCAGAAGCCTCAAAGCATTTGCAGACGGCAAATCATTGTCCTCGTAACATATTGTCTGCCCGTGTTCGACTCAGCAACACTCTCGTGCGCTTAAAATCAAGTTCCTCTCCATATTTTTCACCATTTTTCCTGCTGACACAAATTTGCCGCTTACGTGCTTGAAAACATCTTATTCGCAACGACGGAAAACGGTGCCCCGATGGGACCTGTTCTTGAATGTTCACTGTATGAATATACACACGAACATTTGATTCTTTGTATAAGGAATGACAGTTTATTTAGACAGTCGTTTTGTAACCAAAAATACGGGATTTATAATCTTGGTCTGTCATTTGTTACCTTTTTTGCTTTAATCGCATACATTTAGTTCGTGTGTTCTGTCAAGTTATTTTGAAAAATCAATTTTTCACCCACTTAAACAACATTACTATGTTGAAATCGTAACATTAACATTAACATAAATAATACATAAACATAAACATAAATAATAACATAACTGGCATTCATTTATTTCTTGTTAAAAACGCATTTTTTTTTGGTTTTGTTTATGTCGATTTGAGTATAGAGGGATGATGATCATCATATGCGTTGAACGCAAACTTGCGTGTGGAGTTTTCATTAGTCCCTTCCTTCAAAACGAGGCTCAGCATTTGGTTATTCCCCACACATACATATTAATTGGTAGAAAATTCATCCATAACAGTCGGCCCGTTCCGTCTTGTCTGAAGGGCTCAGGGTTAATTGATCGTCTTCCCGGGGGAGGGGCTAGAACTACTTAAAAGTCCCGTTATAAAAGGGTTAATTACAAACGAAATGTCCGTCTGCTTCTGTCGGAGAAATGCTCCCCCCTTAGTGTTGCCATTTCGCAAAATGGCGGTACTCCCTCGTCAAGAAATGCGATACCGTTATGGTGGCGTGTTACGACTTTCACGACGATTTTACGACATGAGAGAATTGTCGTAAAAAAATAAATAAGTTAAGAAATGCCATTGCCCAGGGGGTCATTGCCCAAATACGCTACAAAAGTACGACTTATCCTAAAAGTGTTATATAAATTTGTCCAGTGCATGCACATTAGTTCAGAATATCGGTACTATTTTGTTTCCAAGTCGCATATGTCCCCCCGGACAATACGGTATAGAAAACCGCATTCAAAAACATCATAAAAATGCTTGTATTAATTAGTATGCGATGCTCCTTTGTTTACTGAAACGTCTCTATGAAATACTGAGGATGATCAAAACCATGTTAATTAAGAATAAATTGAATATGAATTCAATACACTATTTCGGCAGACGACAATTTTCTGCCAGTTCTGATATTTCGCCATGTTGCGCTCGGGACGCGGACTGATTTATTTGATATTAGAACAGAATACCCCATTGTCGTCTGCTTCATTCCTGCCCCACCCACTCTTTCTTAAAGGAAACGTAAACCGTTATAATTACAGGGTTTCTTCTCGCTCGGGGCGGGAGGGTACAATCTAAAATCATCAGTCTTCATTTTCCGAGCAGACCAAAAGTGAAATATCCCTAAAATACCAGAAATCCCGTTCCGGTTCCAACCTGAACAGATGCGCGCATTTTTCGGACTCCATCGATCATGTTTCCTTTTCTTTGAAGAACTTAAATAATAAAAGATAATATAAAACGCACGAAGTGGTGGGGTTAATAAACCCACGAAATGATCCGGCGAAATGGATAGTGGTGTTATTATTGTTGGCGTTATAGTCTTTGATATGTCTCCTAACCCCCCTGCTCCGTGTAAATCTTTTCAGATATTCAAACAAAATGTCCAGGATCATTTAAATAATATAATAATTATTATTATTTTATTGCACGCGAAAACAACATCATTTTGTGAATTATCATTACATATATACTGAGTATTATGTAAATGGATCTTGCTTCGCTACTTCTGACAAAAAAAAAACATGCGGCCATTTTGTTTGACATTTCTAATGTAGTTCATTGTGATCGACACTATTTGGTTTTCAGATTATCCTCAACTCCATGCACAAGTATCAGCCTCGAGTTCACATCGTTCAAGCAAACGACATTTTCAGCATGCGGTGGACGTCATTCAACACGTACGCGTTCGAGGAAACCACGTTCATTGCCGTCACGGCCTATCAAAACGAACAGGTAAATATATCTCATTAAAAAACACACATTTTCTTTGTTTTGCAGAAAATTCGAATATTTGTGTATTGTCAACTGGCTCTGTAGTCTAGTGGTCAGGGTGTAGAAATATTCAGAAGTAAAATTCGAATATTTGTGTATCCTAATTTGGCTCTGGATTCTTGTGCCAGAGAAAAGAGTTGAAACATTCAGAATTTAAATTCGAATATTTGTGTATGCTAATATGACTGTATAATCTTGTGGTCAGAGTAAAGAAACATTCAGAAGCCCCGTGAATGGTCAGGTGACAGTAAAACAGTAAAACAATTCTTTACACCGCGACCGGAGGAACGTATTGGTCTTTTGATCCCAATTATCAACGACAGTTCATAATTTATTTACCACCGACGAGCAATTTTGGCCAGTTTGAATATTAGATATGTTTAGACAAAAGACTGACCACTGACCACTGAGCAATTAGCGCCAATCCTGACAAAATAAATTACTTTCCACAATGTAACATAGGTAGCAATAAGCTAAAATTATAACAGCCTACCGTATTTGCGGTCTCGCCTATATGTATTTATTGATTTATTGGCATATATAGAGAGCAAACTGACCCCATTTCCTCCCACCTGAATATTGCTTTTCATTACGCTCCCCCAATAATCTTAGACTGATACACTTCTTTGTTAAAATTATTATAAGTTATTATATACATGTATTCCGTATTTAGACCGATGGAATGCTTTATTTAAACACGAAATTACATCTTTATGATAATCCGTATTTCGCATTTTCAGCACGAAATTACGTCTTTATGATAATCCGTATTTCGCATTTTCAGATCACCCAGTTAAAGATCGACCACAACCCGTTCGCCAAGGGTTTCAGAGACAATGGCATGGGACGAAGGTGCGTGTTGTGAGTATAAACCACCACTTTCTACCGATTTATGTATTTATGGATTATAGAAGTTAGAAGTCAAACAATTTCCACTTGTTTTCAATAACTGAATGCAAAACGTACTTTTGACCGTCGTTGTAACTGAAGGCACTACCATCAATACCACCATCAACAATAATACCATCACATCATTTTTTATTATTATCATCATCATTATTATTAACATAACCAATTATTAACACCATTACTATCATGATCAATATGTTTATAGTTTTTATAATGACCATAACATCGTCGTCTTCATCGTCATTACAGTTATCATTAGCAAGAACCCCAGCAGCAGCAGTACCACAACCAGCCCCACCACCACCAATAACACCAACAACAGCAACAACAACTTATTATTGTTATTTCCATGTGTTTATAGGGATCACAGACTGACGCTCAAACGACCATCAGACGACAGCATGATCGACTTTGATAAAGGTAAACACAACTTTAATATTCAATAAATTTATTACATACTAACGCAATGCTAAACATTAAAGTTGTTAACTTATTCTTAATTGAATTACTTATTTTTCATATGTTTTCAAACAATTAAATTGCAGTGTGTATATTTTTATTTTGTAAAACGAATGAAAGTTACTTTATGTTAATTGCGAAAATAAATACTGGTGTAGGGACATTTTATACCTTACCAGAAAAAACAACAACTCAAAATTAAAAAAAGTTGAATGAATGTGCTTTCTAAACGCATAACCAATTTTACGACTAACCAATCCATCAGAAAGTAAAGTTTTAACGCATCATAAAACAATCAAAATAACAGTAGGCAGCTCCATTTCCGAAACAAATTGTCATTTCCGAATAAATTCTTCCTAAAAACGACAGTTCTTGAACCAAAATATTTTATTTCCCGTCGGAATCGCTTTTCTCCGGACGTGAAAACGAGCTTTAATTATTAAAACTTTTCCAATTTATGATGAGTCCTGTATCGTATACTTCTCAAAGTAAATTACTGTCAGGCTAAAACGCAAGGAAAGCTCCCTAAATGATATTACCATGAATTTTAAACTTTCGAACACGTCAATGTTTGACCCCGCGTGCCTGCGTTATTTTAATTAAGTATTTCCACGGGCAAAACTTGTGATCTGGCGAAGAATATACGGCTATTCGATGCTATAAACACAAATTTAGAGGACAAACATGTTTTCGCGATGTTTTTATCCAATTTTGTCCCAATTGGTTAACACTGTACCTAATCATTTGTATACACAATATTCATTGGTAAAAACATCGTCTCCTTCTTATATTTCATTGGACAGATTTTATATTTTACTATACAGATTATATTTTTGATTGTGATACTATTGATTTAAATAAGTACGTATCATTATGCAGCAGCTGTGTATTATTGTGCTTTCATTTAATTTACTTTGTTATATAAAATAATAATTAAAACAATGAATATTTTTGCTAAGTTTCACAATTAACGGGGCGAAGTTGCTTTAAATTTGTGTTCATGGACTGCATCCATCAGTTGTCAGTACAACTAGGTCTAAATCACAGCCAAACGTCATTAAATTGCAGGAGAAAATCACAACATCGCAGCCGAGAATTCCACACGTTTTCCCGTCGCGTATTTTGACAACTTGATTATAATTTTTAGGTCTGTTCGTTAGTTAACAACATATTTTCGCGACCCTGCGACCGTTTTTTCGCCTTCCGCGCAAGAATTTAGCGTAACCGTCCGTTTTTGCTTTTCAATGAGTCTAGTTGATTCCTCAACACCTATGTTAAGGAAACCCGCCAGTTTTAGATTCACTCGGAACATAATTCTCCAGTCTCTGATATTCAATTGCCACGCGGGCCGCCAAATTCCCCACCACTCGTACTCAAGGTGAATTTTAACATCACACGTCTTACTGCTGTAATCGTAGAGAAAAATGGCAAATTCGATCCGAGCATTCGTAATTCAATTTAGCAGTCATTCTTGAAATATTAATGATCTCGGCAAATTGGATCAGTCCTGTCGCTGGGTTATCATTTCGACGTTTCACACCTTTGCGCGGAGTAATTGCATTAGCTAATACGCGGCACCCGAATCGAAAAGATTGCAGATACATTCCGGAGCGTTTTGGAATCGGGCAATTGACGTCGAAATTAGGATTTATTTTTCGGATGCTTGTCGCAGGACATGTGCATTATGTAAATACGCCAAAACGTTTCGGAGATGATAATGATAAATCATAATTCACAGCAAAATGGGAATTGAATTACGAGCAAATATATCACGAGGGTTACATTATAATTACTTAGTGCGAGTGCACGGTTATTTCAGAGACATTTTTCTGTTTTTTCTTTGCAGACGACAGTTTCACAAAGAAGCAGAAGACCGATGATGACGCAATTGAGCTAAAATCCTCCCCTAAAGACGACTACAAAGACGATTCCCAGATGAAGCTCGACCGCTCTTCGGACGTCAACAGCGACCTTAATGATTCGGACATTGGTCGGTGTCACAGTCTCAACAAATCCGGCTCGTCTGCTGGCACACAGCTGCCCGCTAAAAGTCCGCCACTGCAACAATCCAGTACCAACTGCAACTATAACTCCCGCTCCAACTCGAGTCTCGGAAAGCCGTACGGCTCGTCGTGTATGAGCGGTGGCATGTCGGCGATCTCACCAGACCAGAGTGCCGGCGGATATTTTCCCCATCATTCCCCAGTGGACAGATCAAGCTCGTCATTCCTGCCAGTGACGACGTCGCCGAGCCTCCTTCAGCACCCGGTGGCAGCTTCCTCTAGTCTCAGTCTACATTCCCTCTCGTCCATGAACCCGATGCAGCAGTGCCGCCTGCCGGTAACCAGTCTGTCAAACGCGGATTGCGCCATGCGCCAGCCCGCGCGCCACTCGTCTACCTCGGCGTACGGACTGAGGTCCTCTCCCCCCGCGCAGCACTCCAGCCTCCCCTCCTGCACGTATATGCAGACGACACAGGGGGCTGACTATTCACCACATTTGACCCCAAATCTTCATATGATGAACATGAACTTTTCTGGACCAATGGTGTAACATAGGGAGGGGTTTTTGCTTTTCCGCTATTCATTGAATACTTTTGGAAACCTCCGCATTTCCATTTAAGTTCACAACATGTGCTTGAGATTGACTGCGTCAGTGATTTCTAACAAGATAAACGCGCCTATGTAGTGCATGCGCACTGACCAAAAGGGCTCGTGCTCTCCGCGAGAGGGCACGTGACATCAGCACGTGTTGTCACGCGCCAGATACCACATTCCTTCACTTTGAAGTGGAACATTGGCGGGATTTAAGTACCTGTTCATTTTTTTGAAGTGCTGTTTATAGTAATAGTGACACTCATTTTTTCGGTGAATTGTATTGTTGAATTTTGTAAATATGTATAGTATATTTTATTTTTTTTGTATATTTTGTAAGTGTACAATTTCGTTGCGATCCAAATACTTACACTTTTATGGGACATAACTTATAACTTTTTTTTTAACAAAAAGTTATGTATTAAACCAATATATTATTTCTTCACGCAGTTTGAAAATCTGACACACATGTGAGACTAGAAAATTGTCTTTAAATGTGCATTGAATCAATTGTTTCATTAGAAGAATTGTATATATTGAGAAATTAAAATAGTGAAATAAAATATGTGGAACATATGTTCCTCTAAACTGATTCGAACGATATGTGTTTTGTACAGTTTTATTTATTGTAACAAAAAGTTACCAAAATAAACAATAACAGTGAAATTGTTATTTTTTCATTTGCATTTGTCAGATTTGAATAAGCATTGATATTTCATACATTCCACAAATTTCTTCTCAAAATTGGATTCAATACATCAAAACATGAGAGAATTTTCACAAACGATTATCCAGACAAACTTGATAATACTGTGTACCTACCTCCATCATGGGACAATTTGAAAACAAAGAAACAAAAAACAACACAATCGTTATTAATAAATAACAAGACCTATCGATCGTTACATCGTATAGAATACGTTTTAAACAACAGAAAAAAAAACGTGTTAACAGTAACTTCAATATCACTTTTGTTTAATTACAATGAAAAATATATTCACCAATATTTCGGAGAGCACGTAAGTACATAATAAGCAGTACAATGTACGATCGTTTTAATAAAAATCGCGAATCAATTAATTTTGGTGAATAGACAGATACCGGCATAAGCTATTCATAATTGAAAATCATGATGAAAACAGCGAAAACAGTAACTTATAAGATAAAACTCACGGCTTGATTAAACAGTTGACATAACAATAATTAAACCGGACGTAGGTGATATAACTCGGATTTGATCGGGTAGAGGAAAGACCAGACAAAAGCAATCGTGATACATCGACTATCTCCGGAATGCTCCGTAAGATAGATTTATTTTTAGAATCGCCTGTGTACACAGAGTGCAGACAAAAGAACAAGACTAACGACACAGAAGACGTAGCAAAAAAAACACACTTTACTATTGCATGGGCGAAGTGCTGAAGGCTCGGATTTGAATATACACAAGTCATTGTCAGCCACAGTTCATAGAATATAATTCAATACATGTTAAATTGGCATTAGTTCTAATGAACGTTAATGACGTTTATTCGACTAAACACTGTTTCTCATTTACGAAGGGCATTTTATAATGTCTATGTTCGAAAACGCTTGGTACGAACGGAATATACACTACTGTACATGCTGATTTACTCCAGAGGCATAACCAGCTATCGCATTCAGATAATTTTACGATAAAAAGGTACCAAAACGTTATTATTTTACCGATTTCAATGCGCTGTTTTGTATTTTAATCGGTGAGATGTCCATTAGAATCGATTTCTGCAAAATTTTATTTTTATCAACATATTTCTGGACTGCTGCTTTAAAATGACATGTCCATTGGCAATACGAAGTACTATCAAAATAAACAAATATAGTTAAAACTATTACGAGTGAGTATATGTATGTAACCCAGCTGACAAAATGCCAAGTCACAATGGGAATCGAACCCGGGACCTCTCGGTTCATAGGCAAACGCTCTACCGCGTCGCTATAAAAGCTAGCTCATATAGCAAGGCAGTATAAGTGTCCCTCATACATCACCCTACTACATACTCTCCCTCCGTGTATGAAATTCTTCCACGAATTTCCTTCTGCCTTGACATCTGTGGGATGTCGTACAGACCACAGTGGGTTATTTACGTTGGGCGCCAATGTAACCCAGCTGAAAAAATCCCAAGCCACAATGGGAATCGAACCAGGGACCTCCCGGTTACTAGGCAAACGCTCTACCGCGTCGCTATAAAAGCTAGCTCATATAGCAAGGCAGTATAAGTGTCCCTTATACATCACCCTACTACATGTACAGTCAACATTATAGGCATACCGTTGAAGATATAAGTTAGATATAGTAAAACAATTACGGTTAATTATATGCTAAATTTCTAAACTTTAAAAAGGGTCGCCTTATATCGTGTGTACAATTACGGTAATGTGAGTTGTTTTCAGTGTTCATTATATCAAAGTTATATATACGCAAGGTTGTCACATGATTGTTTTTACTTTTATATAATCAATAATAACACGTTTAGAACATTGATATTGATGTAAATTTACCAGCGCAGCACATTGATAATTGATGTAAATTTACCAGCGCACCACGTTGATAATTGATGTAAATTTACCAGCGCACCACAATGATAATTGATGTAAATTTATCAGCGCAGCACAATGATAATTGATGTAAATTTACAAGCGCAGCACATTGATAATTGATGTAAATTTACAAGCGCGGTTACAGGATTTGGAGTGGGAGGGGGCGGGGAGCCTACTGGTTGATATAAATAAAATATATTGCAAAATAATGACAATTTATTTGCCAGATATCACTGTTAATATTTTCAAGAGATTCTAGACGCGTATGGAGCTTTAGTAATAATAATAATAACTTTATTTTACGAAGGTGACATATAAGACATATAATTGTCATGACAAAAACATACCTTATTTTCATATGGTCTCCATACACATTCAAACATATTTACATTTAACATATAATTACAAAACAAGCACATAGAAAATGTTATAATGATAATAATAATGAAAATGACACTACTACTACTACTACTACTACTAATAATAATAATAATAATAATAATACAAAATAGCACTAAAAAAATAAATAATAATAATAATCATCATCATCATCATCATACAAAATAAAATAATAATGTTCCAAAAAAAATTAAAAACTTATGCTATGTCAGTGGCACTGTGCAACATAGTATTAATGAGGAAAGTCCTAAACATATTTCATTCTTTGCTGAGAGAGGATCTTCCATGTTATTGTGAGCTTTGAAAAGTCGAAGCTTAGACACAAGTTTACAGCGGGCGTACTCCACTTTGGCCCCCCCCCCCCTGCCCCCTTTAAATCCGTCTATGATTTAGTTGGTAATTATATAAATATAAGTTGCCCGTGAGATATACAGTCGATATGCCCATTTAACAAAACGATTAAACGTGTACATGTGTCGACACATGTAAATTAATGAACTATTACTTACATGTACATTAGAATATTTCGCCTCATTGACGCGATATAATATCAGTTACTGAAACTTTCAAATATTGCCACACATTCACTATTTGTTGAAAATGTAACCATTTGTTCCAGTTGCTTAAAATGCAAGTCCTAAAGTTATGCTATGTCATTTTGCTTATCTTCTTGCGAATACTTTATTCTGAACAAATTTTATTACATGTTCTACCTTGTTTTCCATGTAATACAGCCATAACGAATATTCGTGCGTTTTCATTGGCTACATATTCTTTGACTGACCAATCGCATGACGTTATTTTGGTGAAATGACGTCGTCAACATGAAATGACGTCACGTCATTATACAAGTTTTAGGATTTATCAACATCTTTAGGTAAAATTTTAAGTTTTTTTTTCGTTTATAAGCATGTGATATAAAAGATCTGACACGAGTTGTCATTTCATACCATAGGCCAACTAAACGAGTTCAGGAATTTTGTTAGTAAGCGAGCCTTTAGAAGAGTTAATAAAATATGTATACAATGGAGCATTGTAGGGCCATATATTTCACAAATCATAATTTTTTCACATCTGTGACAAATATGATCTAATTCTTCACAGGTGTGAAAATCGAGATCTTATTCTTCACACAACACAGTGTTATTCTTCACATTTTCTGTGAGGTTTGTGATCGCATCCAGTTTTTGATATGCAATGAAATCATATTCTTCTGTGACCCTCACGCATACCCCGTTTTTGGCCAATCCCATTATTCACATTTAAAAGTGTGACAAAATGCGATCCCATTCTTAACAGGTGTGTGAAAAATATGATCCTACAGAGCATTCATGAGCATATTACCAGTATTTTTATTACAATCAATATCATATCAATAATCTTTGATAGCGGTATTCCAAACAAATACTCATATGGAGTAAATTGGAGGAATGACAACAAATGATATTTCACCGCCATGTTCCGAACATATCTAGCTCGAAGAACAGCCTATCTATCAAAATAAATTTTTTTTGAACATAACCTATCCATTATACGGTTCCCAAGCTCGCTTGTGTGTGCTTGTCCATTAAAGAAGGGTATAGGCAGTCCCGACGCTCAAAAATAATCTCGAAATATTGATGGCAATGTTTGTTACAGAACTTGGTGTATACAGGTTTTCTATACGAGCCAAAATGAACAAATAATATCCTATACCCCGGAGAATCCCGCACTGTTTATTGCCTTATAAACGCAATACGCGCCGCTCTTAAAGCTTTGCATTAGCAAATTGTTACTTTTGCCAAATATGGTGAAAATACCGTTGTAGCGGGCGAGAAGAAAATTAAATATATTTTATTTACACCAGGGGCGATTGTTTATTGCCTTGCGTTTGTTTTCTGATGGAAACCACTTCTGGATTAATAGTGTACTGTCGCCGTTAGCCAAGCTTCTCGAACTAGACATGCGATTGGCGAACTACTTTTATTGCGGTTGAACAACAAGGTCAGCAAATTTTATTCCCGTCTGATCCGTTTGATTCCATTTTATGACAAATTGACTGATCTCTGCTCATTGGAAGTCAGAAGAATTTAAATGAAAATTAAACTTGTAAAATTTAATTAATTTTCAAACGTAAATAACTTTGCGTGCATAATTTCACGGCTCGAATTTTTATTGACCGAATAAGACTTTGTCCGAAATAATGTCACGATTGCGAATTGTGTGTTTTATTCTGGGAGCATCCGGATTACACACGGGCTGGCTCTACAGGGTGCGGTGTTTGATGTGTTCGATGCTGGTGGCTGCCTATTTTAACAGGAATTAATAAAGTCGACAGACAGGCACGCCGCTGTGCATGCGTGCCAAATGTCAAGGTCGGGGTGTGACATTGAACACGGTTGTACCACGAAATTGCGTTCCGTATTTGTTGACTATTAATTAAGCGGATTATAACACCACGATTTTCAGAACAAATATATACTTACATAATATTTTCTGAATATTACACTAACGGAATAAAAAATAAATCGGCATATTTGTGTTCTTTCGTCACTCTTAACGCGAAGTTCTCCCCACCAGCGTCAAACAACGGTGCTCCCGTAGATTTGTTTGACACCCTGCCGATGTAATGGACTGCGAATATTTCATTTGTAATTTCTTTAATTAACTTTTGGCATTTGTTTGTTTCCTGTTCATTCATTCATTCATTCATTCATTCATTCATTCATTCATCTCACATGATACTCATTTATTCTATAGATAAAGAACAAAATTATCGTTGTTTAACTACCCATAAACTACGCAAGAAGAAGTCCCGATTCTGAGCGAAGCATAATAAAAAGAAGTTCCAGTTACAATTGCAAAAATATATGTCAAATCATGACAACGATAAATCAAAAATTATTGAAGTCTTAGTTAATTAATTAATTAATTAATTAATTTATTTATCCGACCTTTTTAGACTGTTGGCTGCTCTTTTTGAACCGTATCATTTGCATTCACAAATACGTGTGAAACATGTCACATGGCTATGTGTGGTGAAACATTTTGGAAAGCTGTATTTGTTATTATATTGACGTCTGTTTTCGGTTTAATGATAGGTGACATACGTTTTGCTGTCTGAAACTGATACAAATTGCCCAAGTAGTTTCATAAACTAAAGTTATTTGTTAGCACAATAGACGTTGTAATGTAAACTTTTGATATTGAATATTTGTATGCTTTCACGTTGTATGGACGCAACCTACTAGCCGCGGATACAGGATTGTGAGATAGAGGCGGCGGAAATATTAAGTAACTGAAAAAGGCTGTCAACAAATTGCTTTTGGTCTATTTTGCAAGTTGGAATCGATATCGGAACGGAGCGATATCAAGACAACGAAACATTTAACGAAATACCACATTACGGGTTGAATAATTACAACATATTGTTCGAAGAACACGTCGTTGGCAACGAAATACATAATGTTTTAAACTATTGTGAGGCTTCAAAACGAAATCTTGGACAATTTTAGAGAGGGGCGTACGCCGCTTCCGCCCACCTCTTAATCCGCATATACCTACGGTGTGTTGATTATATTGACAAAACAACAACAACAACATATACTATAATGTATTATGTTTTTAATTATAAAAGTACCATTTAAATTTCATGTATTTTAAGAAAATTTACTTGATTGAAAAAAAAGCTCCGAGTAGTTTTGCTTCAGTACACAACTCCGCCCTTGAATACACAAAAAACAAATCATTTTATATATACTTTGAGGTGTTTATATGTGAACAGTTTGCGTATAATTTCATATTTATATCCGTAGTTCACAGCTGGTAAATGTGATATATATTGCTTGCTCTATTTTTTTTATTCGTTAAAAAACAACAACACAATTAATTTACCCAACGCTTTTGTCATATATACACAGGCCTCAACATTTATTTACACTAAAAGTTTATTTATAAGTATTTTCATTATGTTTTGTGCCAGACATTTGAATACCTTTATTTAATATGCGTACTAACTGCTAATTTTCGGATAGTGTTTCCCCATTTAATGAATGATTAAAGCATATGTGTGTCGTTAGCCGTCCCTTAAAATACAAACAATGAAATAACACTGGGAAAAAAAACATCGACTGTCAATATTTTGAGTAAAAACAAAGTAAAAACACATGTACAAAACATGCTTAAACGAGCAAAACGACCGACCAATCAAGGGTCGAAAATCGCACTATTCACAACGAGTTGTCAAATACAGCACATTTTCCTCTGAGGCGGCGCATGCATAAACACCGAATCGTTGGGCGACTTTATGGGAATTTAATAAAGGTTTCAATTACCCGAACGTGTGTTGATTCGCAATAAAACGGCATAAAATAATGTGTGGTCCACGGTGAAAAAGCGAATTAACGTTGATTAAAGTAAACAGATTTTAGACCCAAGATGCGATTTTATACATTGACGATTATAAAAATTAATCGTATTTAGATTCGAGTTGCTGGGAACGCATAAATTGTCATCATAAAGACAATCTGGCTTCGGTTTACTTGAAGCAGACTACATGGATGTCTTCATGTCTACAAACACGAAGCAGCAAAGTAGTTCAGGATGACAAAGATATTTGGTAAAGTTTTTAATCAAGTACGTATATTAGTAGTAAATGACCTAAGCAATTAATGCTCATTAATAAAAAAAACAATGGCATATTATGGAACCACACGTGTTTTTTTTTTTAATTCACAGCACATGAACTATCTGACGATCGCTACCGATTGTTAATACCATAATATTTCCGAGTATTCTATAAATTGCACGATATTCGCGATTATTATAACTTTGTATTGGTTTTGCACGATATAACGGAGTATTCTATATCTTTGTATTGATTTTGCACGATATTACGGAGTATTCTATAACTTTGTATTGATTTTGCACGATATTCCCGAATATTCTATAACTTTGTATTGGTTTTGAACGATATCACGCAGTATTCTATAACGTTGTATTGATTTTGCACAATATTACGGAGTAGTATGTAACGTTGTATTGGTTATGCACGATATTACGGAGTATTCTATAACATTATATTAATTTTGTACGATATTACGGAGTATAATAGAACTTTGTATTGGTTTTGCACGATATTCCCGAATACTATATAACGTTGTATTGAATTTGCACGATATTAAGGAGTATTCTATAACGTTGTATTAATTTTGCACAATATTACGGAGTAGTCTGTAACGTTGCATTGGTTCAGCACGATATTACGGAGTATTTTATAACTTTGTATTGGTTTTGCACGATATTTCCGAATATTCTATAACTTTGTATTGGTTTTGAACGATATTACGGAGTATTCTATAACGTTGTATTGAATTTGCACGATATTACGGAGTATTCTATAACATTATATTGATTTTGCACGATATTACGGAGTATTCTATAACTTTTTATTGATTTTGCACGATATTACGGAGTATTCTATAACTTTTTATTGATTTTGCACGATATTACGGAGTATTCTATAACGTTGTATTGATTATGCACAATATTACGGAGTATTCTATAACATTATATTGATTTTGCACGATATTACGAAGTATTCTATAACTTTGTATTGAGTTTGCACGATATTACGGAGTATTTTATAACGTTGTATTGATTATGCACAATATTACGGAGCATTCTATAACATTATATTGATTTTGCACGATGTGTCAGAGTATTCTATAGCATTATATTGAATTTGCACGATATTACGGAGTATTCTATAACGTTGTAATAATTGTGCACGATATTACGGAGTAGTCTGTAACTCTGTATTGGTTATGCATGATATTACGGAGTATTTTATAACTTCGTATTGATTTTGCACGATATTCCCGAATATTCTATAACTTTGTATTGGTTTTGAACGTAATTACGGAGTATTCTGTAACGTTGTATTGATTTTGCACGATATTACGGAGTATTCTATAACATTATATTGATTTTGCACGACATTACGGAGTATTCTATAACATTATATTGATTTTGCACGATATTACGAAGTATTCCATAACTTTTTATTGTTTTTGCACGATATTACGCAGTATTCTATAACGTTGTATTGAGTTTGCACGATATTACAGCGTTTTCTATAACGTTGTATTGATTATGCACAATATTACGGAGTATTCTATAACATTTATATTGATTTTGCACGATGTATCAGAGTATTCTATAACATTATATTGAATTTGCACGATATTACGGAGTATTCTATAGCTTTGTATTGAGTTTGCACGATATTACGGAGTATTCTATAACGTTGTATTGATTATGCACACTATTACGGAGTATTCTATAACATTTATTGATTTTGCACGATGTATCAGAGTATTCTATACCATTATATTGAATGTGCACGATATTACGGAGTATTCTATAACGTTGTAAAAATTTTGCACAATATTACGGAGTAGCCTGTAACACTGTATTGGTTATGCACGATATTACGCAGTATTCTATAACGTTGTATTGATTATGCACAATATTACGGAGTATTCTATAACATTATATTGATTTTGCACGATGTATCGGAGTATTCTATAACATTGTATTGATTTTGCACGATATTACGGAGTATTCTATAACTGTCTATTGATTTTGCACAATATTCCCGAATATTCTATAACTTGTATTGGTTTTGAACGAAATTACGAAGTATTCTGTAACGTTGCATTGATTTTGCACGATATTACGGAGTATTTTATAACGTTGTAATGATTTTGCACGATATTACGGAGTATTTTTATAACGTTGTATTTATTTTGCACGATATTACGGAGTATTTTATAACGTTGTATTGATTTTGCACGATATTCCCGTGCATTCTATAACTTTGTAGCAGTCTATAACGTTGTATTGGTTTTGCGCGATATTACGGGGTATACTATAACGTTGTATTGATTTTGCACGATATTACGGAGTATTCTATAACGTTGTATTGATTTTGCACGATATAACTGAGTATTCTATAACGTCGTATTGAATATGCACGATATTACGGAGTATTCTATAACGTTGTATTTAATTTGCACAATATTACGGAGTAGTCTGTAACGTTATATTGGTTATGCACGATATTCCGGAGTATTCTATAAGGTTGTATAGGTTTTGTTAGATATTTCCTAGTATACTATAACGTTGTATTGATTTTGCACGATATTACTGAGTATTCTATAACGTTGTATTGGTTTTGCTCGATATTCCTGAGTATTCTATAACGTTGTATTGGTTTTGCTCGATATTCCCGAGTATTCTATAACGTTGTATTGATTTTGCACGATATTCCCCAGTATTCTATAACGTTGTATTGGTTTTGCTCGATTTTCCCTAGTATTTTATAACGTTGTAGTAGTCTATGACGTTGTATTGATTTAGCGCGATATTACGGAGTTGTCTACAACGTTGTATTGGTTTAGCGCGATATTATGGAGTAGTCTATGACTTTGTATTGATTTAGCGCGATATTACGGAGTAGTCCATAACGTTGTATAGATTTAGCACGATATTCCCGAGTATTCTATAACGTTGTATTGGTTTTGCTCGATGTTCTCTAGTATTTTATAACTTTGTAGTAGTCTATGACGTTGTATTGATTTAGCGCGATATTACGGAGTTGTCTACAACGTTGAATTGGTTTAGCGCGATATTATGGAGTAGTCTATGACTTTGTATTGATTTAGCGCGATATTACGGAGTAGTCCATAACGTTGTATAGATTTAGCACGATATTACGGAGTAGTCTATAACGTTGTATTGATTTTGCACGGTATTCCCGAGTATTTTATAACTTTGTAGAAGTCTATAACGTTGTATTGGTTTAGCGCGATATTCCCGAGTATTTTATAACATTATGTTGGTTTTTTTGCGATATTCCCGAGTATTATACGAGGGCTGTCCCAAAATATCGTAGACAATGTAACATCAATTGATTTTGCGAGTAATTGAAATAGCGCGAAATAGCGACACCCATGTTTTCCATCATTTTATTTGACGTCATTTTACAAAAGCAGATTACGCTAACGCGCGTTTCAAAACGTCTTCAGCAGTATCTACGGAAGCACTCCATTCTCCATTGACATTAAACGCAAAATGGAGATGCTAGACGAATTGGCGGCGCACAGGAACATCATTAAATTACGGTGGCATAGATGTGACATGTGCATGTTTTTATTTATGTCGTTCCCACGACATATTAAGTCGTGGGAACGAGATCGTATCTCGTGGGAACGACATAATTATGTCGTGGGAACGAGATATTTTTGTCAAGGGAACGACTTAATGAACCAATCAAATTCCATCTTGCTCTCGCAGAAGAAAAACAATTTCTTTATGTCTTAATCCAGCATTGAAATACGATATTTATGTAAGCGTCTCTTGTATCAGCCAGTTTGAAACATGCTTTTAAACAACGTGTATTCTGATTGGTTAATTATGTCGTTACCACGAGTTAATTATCTCGTTCCCACGAGTTATTTATGTCGTTCCCACGGGATAAGATCTCGTTCCCACGACTTAATATGTCGTGGGAACGACATAATTATGTCGTTCCCACGAGATACGATTTCGTTCCCAGGAGATAAGATCTCGTTCCCACGACTTAATATGTCGTGGGAACGACATAAATAAAAACACGCACATGTCACATCTATGCCACCGTATTAAATTCTGCGTCGAGTCGAAAATGATGCCTTCACAGACGTTCAGAAAATAAAACATAAAACACAAATTAGTGTCGCAGGCACTTACAAGCGGCATAATTGATTTTCAAACGGATGGACTGACGAACAGATGCTCAACCCCGGAAGACAGAAGACAACTGACGATGTCTAAGTGAAAAAGATAAAAGCCGTGATCGACGACTGCATGTTCAGGAAATCGCTACGGCTGTGTATTGCAGATTAACGGTGGTACATCACATTCTTCACGACGAGGTTCCATTTTGTGTACGATAAATGAGTGTTACGCAATTAAATTATTTTTGAAGTATTTTTTGTCGACATTTCATAGACGTTTAACATTGTCTAATCATTAAACCATCTACATTTTATTTAACCGTCTCCGTGGCTTAGTGGTTAGGGCGTTCGCCTACGGAGCGGGAGGTCGAAGGTTCGAGTCTCGCACAGGGCTTGTTCTGATATGGCCGGTTGCCTACCCAGCAGCTAGTTAAATCGAAGGCTACCTATTGCCTTCCTGCCAAGCGCCGGGCATATAGGATAGGATCGGGAGTAAAGGTGTTCATCAGTATAGGTGTCTCATAAGTAAAAACTGGCTGGCCCTTAATCGCGAGGGGTGACACTATAATAAACAACACTTTTATTTATTGTAACATTATCATTGAATCTTTTTCTGTAGCTATTGTCTACGATATATTTGGACAACCCTCGTATATCATTGTACTGGTTTTGCACGGTATGTTTTGAGTATTATATAACATTGTATTGATTTTGCAAAATATTCCAGAGTACTCTATAACATTGTATTGGTTTTGCACGATATTTCTCTGTACTCTATAACATTGAATTGGTTTAGCACGATATTTCTCAGTACTCTATAACATTGAATTGGTTTAGCACAATATTTCTCTGTACTCTATAACATTGTATTGGTTTAGTATGATATTTCTCTGTACTCTATAACGTTGTATTGGTTTAGCACGATATTTCTCAGTACTCTATAACATTGAATTGGTTTTGCACGATACGACGCAGTATTCTATAACCATTGTATTGGTTTAGCACGATATTTCTTAGTAGTCTATAACATTAAATTGGTTTAGCACGAT
Organism: Congeria kusceri; assembly: GCA_027627225.1. Taxonomy (NCBI): domain Eukaryota; kingdom Metazoa; phylum Mollusca; class Bivalvia; order Myida; family Dreissenidae; genus Congeria; species Congeria kusceri. Next base: position 53,426,962 of record CM051027.1, on the reverse strand, counting down.
TTGTCTCAGTACTCTACAACATTTTATTGGTTTAGCACGATATTTCTCTGAACTCGATAACATTGAATTGGTTTTGCACGATATTTCTCAGTACTCTATAACATTTTATTGGTTTAGCACTATATTTTCCAGTACTTTATAACATTGAATTGTTTTTTTCACGATATTTCCCAGTACTCTATAACATTGTACTGGTTTAAGACGATATTTCCCGGTACTCTATAACACTGAATTGGTTTAGCACGACATTTCTCAGTACTCTATAACATTGAATTAGTTTAGCACGATATTTACAAGTACTCTATAACATTGAATTGGTTTAGCACGATATTTCCCAGTACTCTATGACATATTCTAGAGTATTCTATGACATTGAATTGGTTGTGCGCGATATTTCCGAGTACTTATTATATTATTCTATTACCATTGTATTGGTTTGGCACGATATTTCCAAGTATTCTATTGGTTTGTTTTGAACATTTTTATGGAGTATTCAATAACATTGTATTCAATGGTATTGGCTTAAACGATATTCCGTAGCATACTAACACAATGTATTGGTTTTGTACAATTTTCCCGAATATTGTATAAAATTGTAGTGGCTCTGTACGGTATTCCGAGCTTTCTATAACAGTGGTTTAGAAAGACATTCCAGTAATCTATAACAATTTTGGTTTTGCACGTCATTCTCAAGTATTTTGTTATTCATCCTCAGATATTGACAAGTATATTTTTGCTAATAAGCTTCAGTCATACCATTAATAACTGTGTTGCTATTGCTTCTAGGTGTATTAAATATAAAACTGCGACAAAAAGGTTTTAAGTTAACGCCTTTCTGTCTGAAGATTGCATTTGGTTTACCACATTTTCGAATATTTAATAAATCATTTGTTTTGTTCAACATTCTTGACTTTTCCATAAAAGGGCCCTGACATTATACGGCATCGCGACTCAATGATAAGATTATTTTGTTATACATGTCCGAATATTCAATAAAACTGCATTGGTTTACTGAATATTCCATAAAACTTAAATATGTTTATGAGATTCACGATTCTTTCACAAAACATTACTTTTGTAAAACAATGTCGAGTAATCATATAAGTTTTGTACATTACCGCGAACTGTATGTATTTGCATTGGTATTCGACATTCCCCAGTCTTACACGGGGTAAAACACAAAATGGGCTCGGTCTTCAGCGGCATTTTCGTACATTCGGTATAGGTGCATGGGTCAAGTACTACATTCACGTGTACTTCATTAAACTTGAACCATGCTGAGAAATCTTTAAATAGGATTTGAACATAATGGAGTATTTAGAATGATTACATTGGTTTAACACCGCATTTTTAGGTAAACTATCATTATCCTATCTATGGTCATCACCTCTAGACAGCAATCATAACCAAAATACTGCCAAAAATGGTTATAATTTATCAAATTAAATTTGATGGGACACATTTTTAGTTACAATAAAAGTGCCAACACAGTTCTACAAGTCTCAATGTTTATTATCTAAAACAGTACATCAACAATACCGTAACATGATGTATATTTACATAATAAGAAATTAGCCAATGGAAAAAAACGTTCAATTAAATGAAAAACACACAAGAAACGCACTGCTTACGAGTCAGGGACACCAGTGTAAGTTATAAAACATTCCACCAGGGTATATGAAAAAAACTGTCATATAAAAATAATTTTATTTTAAGCATGCCTTGCCTGCTTACAGGTAGAACCAGTACGTTTCAACACTTAAAACAACTTAAGTGCAATTAAGCCAGGGGCCGTGTTCCAGAAAAATCTTAAGTGTATCTTAAAATATTTTCACTGAAGTTAAAATTTTCTAAATGTCGTATTAAAAAAACCTATGTATAAATTTGTGAATCTTTAATGTTTATAATTAATAAACACAATGCACTGCACAAACGAATTCAAAAGTTAAATGAAATGTTGGTTTTTTTAAGGTAAAGGATAAGATATTATTTAAGATGTTTCTGGAATAGGGAATTGATTCTGAAACGAATTTTTCTATCATAAAAGTGGGCACTGAACCCACTACACCACTGCCAATGTCTAACCCAGTGAAAAGTTAAAATTCAGAGAAAAAGTACTTATTTATTGTGTCAATAAAAAGTAACTGCATACATTTGCATCAACTTCCATTACTTTAAATTTGGACTTTTTTTTCTAAGTGATTGTACAATCTATTTCATAACAGTTGCATATTGGCTACTATGCAAAGTCTGCAATACAATATTATTAATTGCATGACTTTTTTTTACTTATTTATGATTATCAATGTATTATTTTGTAAGTAATTGAAAAGATTGTAAAGATTGGCTTTACTTGTTTTAAATGTTTTGTGAGAATAACATAAGAATGTTTAAGCATCAAATATCTACCTCACTTATCAAATAAAAAGATGGAATGAGGCGTGTCGTGGGAAACCCAGGTTTATTGCTTGTGCGTAAAGTGTCGTCCCGGATTAGCATGTGCACAAGTTAATCCAGGACCGCACATTACGCCTTCAGCAGATTTATGTTTAGGAGACTTCCTTGAAACAAGAAATACCATAAAAGCGGAAAGTGTTGTCCCAGATCAGCCTGTGCGGATCCGGGATGACACTTTAGACACATGCATTAAGCCCTGTTTGCCTATGACACGCCTTATATGATCTTTTTTCTGAACACCCGAATCTAGCAAAAGGTGTCACTATATGAAAGTGATCAAATAAAACATATGAACATCAAAATACAAAGCACACCAAATGCTTTGAAAACAGTTTTTTTGATTGAAAGGCAAATGTTTACGTTGTATCTACATATACATTGTCAGTTTTTAAATTTGTGAAATACAAAACATTAAAATGTAAAAGTGGACATGAATTTTTACAACAATTCTGCATTAAACGCATTTAAATCTTAATAAAATATTCCACACATCTTCATGAAGTATTGATGATAAATGTAGCGTAAGAATTCTGAAAACAGAAAGTTCGCAAAATCATTTTACACTGAACACTGATGCATCATTTAGCACTACAATCTACGAGTGTTTGCAGCATTTTCTCACAACAATATATCATTCAGTGAAAATAAGACATCAAACAAGAACTAAAATGATTGAATCTGTGTTTACTGCTTGTTTGCTGTGTGTCTTGAAAAAAACATTCTTTGAAATTCTTTCTGAGCAATGTCTTGAAATACAGACCATTGGAAAATGGGGGATATTTTTTTCTAGTCAGCTCTTATGTACATCTAATAAATATCTCGTTTATATAAAGAATTATCATTACAAATAAAGCAAATTACCTTAGAAATACCTACTTGTATTTCGTTCTCATATGAGCAAAGATTCGACGAAAAAATATTTTACTTTGTGATAATTATGATAGATGTTCAACTACTGATGTAAATTCAAAGTCAAAACTTAACAAAACAATCGTGCCTTTTCAACTAATTTGGTTTATATTCATGAATGTACCGAAAAGTTACTGTTTTTTGTATTATACTGACATTATTAAAAGCAAAAAATACATAATGTTAGACTGACTCCCATTTTACTAAAAATAACTGAATAAAATTAAGTGCGATTTAAACAACAGAAAGCAAAAACTGCCAACGTAACAAAATTAAATGCTAAACAAAATGTTAAAATTTTATTTCTTATGAACTCAAACATAACAAAGAAATATGAACACAACTTGAGAGTGCTATCACTCACTGGCTAAAACACAAATGAGGCGTTTCATGGAAAAATCAGGCTTAATGCATCTGCGTAAAGTGTCATCCCAGATTAGCCTGTGCAGTCCGCACAGGCTAATCCAGGACGACACTTTTCACTATTTTATGTTATGTTCTGTTTCAAAGAGTCTCTTCTAAACATAAATCCACTGTAGGCGGAAAGTGCCGTCCTGTGCACAGGCTAATCCAAGACGACACTTTACGCACAGGCATAACGCCCGGTTTTCCCGCAACAAGCCTCAAATGAACATAATCATTACACTAGGTTGTTACGAAGGATTAGCATGATCCACACTGTACATAAAATGTACACACACACAAACAGACGACTACTATACATGTAACAGTGAATGCCCATATGAATTACTCCTGTTTTTCGTTTTTTTACAGGGCTCCCCCCTGGCTGCAAAATCTAATGAACCAAACAATAAGGTACTACATTGAAATTTGTATCATTTTTCTTATAGGAATATAATATGACGAAAAAGTTAGTCCAAGTTCTAAATTTATAGCATTGGATAATTTGTGGCGCGTCGTGGGAAAACCCATCTTAATGAATGTGCGTAAAGTGTCGTCCCGGTTTTCCGCTTTTGTGGTATTTTCTGTTTCAAGGAAGTCTCTTCTAAACATAAATTCACTGTAGGCGGAAATTGCCGTCCTGGATAATCCGGGACGACACTACGCACATGCATTAAGACCCGTTTTCTCACGACGCGCCACATTTGAAGTATGGCAGAGTGATACCAAGCTTTGCTCCTGTGATGATAGACAAAATATTTCTGTTTCCGGCAACCTGACCTTACCTAGCGAAAACCACTGACCCAAAAGTATTTAGCGAAGATTGTTTCCGTGAAATCGATATTCGTCAGATTTTAGATAATTGAGATGGTTTTTTTTTTTACAGAAATGTTTCCTCAAGAATAAAGTTAAAAAAGACCCTAAATCCTGACCCTAACTTTTAAGACTGTTGCCCGAAATACACAATTTTTTTGTGTGTGGAAATAATTAATAACTTAGGGAGTATGGTTGTTTTAAATGTTTAACCAAACAATAATGCATATTTCAAATGGCAAAAATTCTGTATTTTTTAATAATCATACACAGAGACATATAACAAACACAACTCTAGGCAAACCTTTCTATTTTCTAAACATGAATTTAAACAAACACATAATGCACATACTGGTAGTTCTAGAAAAATCGACACCGGGACAGGACACCAACTTGTTGTTATAGCACTGAACACGGTATTTTTAACAATGTTTTAACAAATCAATCTTGAACCAGAAACAATAATGGCTACATGTATGAGAATGACCGCAAATAAGCACCAATGCTGTGACAAAGTGTACGTATGAATTACGATAAATCGTCTCTTGAAAGCCAGAAGTGGCTATCAGTCTTCTATGCACATATGTTGACAACACATGGCTTTCAAGGGGCAAAATATATTTTTTTTTTTTTATAATTATTTTGTATATGTTTAATGAACTGTTTTGTTTAAATGAGTAAAACACAACAAACTTAACCACCTGAACTCAGTAAGATTATCCAACTATGGGTGTAGTGAAACAAATGTTCAAAGATTTTTTTGTGATGTCATGTTCAGTTATATTTTCAATAAGTTCTTTTTACCACTAGTGATACAAGTACTTCCGACACCGATATGCTGATTTAATAAAGATATGGGCCCATATCCTCAAAGCTTCTTAGCAAAAACTTTACAAAATTTCTTTAAACATAAAATTCTGGAAGCCTGTGGTTGGTTCATTTGTAATTAAGTTGGTCTAATATGACATTAATCTTGTAAAGAAATAATATGAGGCACGTCGTGGGAAAACCGGACTTAATGCATGTGCGTAAAGTGTCGTCCCGAATTAGCCTGTGCAGTCCGCACAGGCTAATTCAGGACAGCACTTTCCGCCTACAGTGGATTGATATTCAGAAGAGACTTCCTTGAAACAGAAAATACCATAAAAGCGGAAAGTGCTGTCCTGGATTAGCCTGTGCGGACTGCACAGGCTAATCCGGGATGACACTTTACGCACATGCATTAAGTCCGGTTTTCCAATATTTCTTATTTTATTTCTAACTTCAAAAATAAAACATTGAATTTTATTTTTTTTCACAAGTAGACTTGTTTTTGATATTTTTCCTCAAATATGACTCAAGTTAATATTTTTCCAAGGAGCTTGGTGGATATGGGCCATGGTGTCTGAACTTTTACTTACTGATAACGTTGAATTTGCAATACTTAATTTTTATTAGGTACCGGGTATAAACTATTCTTCTTTATAATTTGGGCATATTTATCCTAAATGCTTTTTCATAAAAGACATTTTCACAGTTACTACCTTTTGACGTCCCTTATTATTACTGATTACGTGAATCATTTTTCTATTTTTTAACGGAAATGTTACAGAATAATCTAACATGATACTCGCTTATTTTTCTATAGACAAAGAACAAAATTATCATTGTCAAAACTAACCAATAAACAACACAAAAAGTAGTCGGAGCGACGCATAGTAAAATGTAGTTTTCATTACAATTACAAAACAATTTGTCAAATCATGTTTGAATCAAAATAATTTTTGCATTATCGTTGTTTATCGGCCAATAAATTCTGATGTGTGGCTATTTAACAACTCGGGCTAAAACCTTATTGGTTTAATTCCTATGCATCAGAACTCTAAATTGTTGTTATTGGCTGATAAACAACAATAAATCGAAAATTATTTCTTAAATAAACCACGTGACTATGCAATATATATGACCATACTGTCAAAACACGTTAAACGCTAAATGAAAATAAGAGGCATAATACAGTCCAGGATAAACCCAAACGAACATAAAAGACTTGCCTTTTTTTGGAAATGCGTTTTAAAGTAATATGAAGAGACTGAGACGAACTCATCTGACGAAGACTAGCACTTGTAGCACTTTATACCACTGTTATACAATACTGAGTCTGTTCAATACTTGATATTTCCAATATTTATGAAGATCCCAGAGTAATGGGGGTTACATGTACATGTATTTACACATAGAAGTTCCATTAGCAATCAGGCATGGCAAGACATTGCTCATATTTGGGAATTGGAGCCAAGCTGACGACAGCTGCAGATTAGAAGTTTAAAGTAAATCTGTTCAACAAAATCAATGCACCTGAATGCAGCTGTTGAATATTTTACGAGTATTCCAATGATTGTGGTTTATAAGGCACGTTACATACTACATAAACTACACTCGCTGAATGCATTATCATGGAAATCTCACGTTTTTATATGTACAGGGCCCGTATTCACAAAGCTCCTTATTATGTGAAGTTAGAATAAGACATCAAACATAGAATGGACATGATTTTTGTTATTTTTTTCACATAAAACTGAGTATTTCATGTTGTTTATGTATGTTTGTTATATTATGTCAATACTCTTGGTATAAATAGCATTTTTCCATGACTTTTTCATTAAAACTGACTGTGTCTTTGATAATTTTTACTATATTTATAAACTGTGTTCATGCACGCATGGACACAGTTCAATTTTTGTGTGATTTGTAAAGGCATACAAGTACCGTAAAACGCCGTGTATTACGCGCAGTCATGTATAACGCGCACCTAACTTTTTTGGTGGAAAATGTGGAAAAAAATAGTTGGCATCCAAAATAGGTTGAAATTGTGTGCTGTGGAGCTTTGCAATCAGTTTTTAACAAAAAGAAAGTATAAAAATTGTATCAGATTAAAAACAAAATCAAAATAAATGTTTGACATGCTTACAGCATGTTAAAGTTTTTCCAAGCTCTTATGTGATATAGACGCTTTGCAAGCAAAGGTTACCTTACACCAACATGTTATTGGCAAGTTCATACAATTTTTGTAAAATACTCAAAATGACAAATCTCAATCTACTTAACAACATTAATGACATAAGCCAGCAAAAACACAAACGAGCCAATTTCAAAATATTTATTCGCACCTACTGAGTTGCGAAAAAAAACATTGGTTTCACACATTTCGTAAGACAAAGGAAATTAAAGGAAATTATCACAATATCGACAATGGCACCATATACAGTTGCTGTACTCGGGACAGTTGGGCATGGTATTATTAGAACAACAATAACTTGTAATAAACAAAAATGGCCGAAATTGGCTTCATTTCTTCTTAATTTTAGCCAAATATACTGTTAAAAATGCTGGATACATACCCGAAATGATAATAAAAACAATTATTATCACTTTAATATAACATTGTCCCTTCAGTTCTTAATAGTATAGATCATTTAATTATGCTTATAGTCCATTTACAATACCTGGAAGCCATTCGGGGTAAGGTGCGCAATCTTTGGAAAAATTTCCCTATATCGTTAAAGTATTGTATAACGTGCACCAAGTTTATAAAATTGATTTTGGGGGCAAAAAAGTGCGCGTAATACACGTTTTACAGTATACAGTTTTATGGTAAAATCAATTTTAGTGATGCAGTTATATAAGCAGGTGTCTATTGCACTAATTACTGTGCAAAATACTTAAATTACAAATGGTAAACTGTATATAAAACATTGCTGAAATAAAACAGTTTATTCTAAGTTTGACGTCTTATTTCAACTTCACATAATAGTGCATTTTAAGTACCGGGTATATTCCTTAAATTTATATATTTTCTTAAGTCAGTGGTTACTTCACGTAGAGACTTTTTACATTTAAATGTTTCAAACGAGTAAATATTACTTTGATATTTCAGATTTTACCCTTTTCTCAACGTAAATCAGTGGATTTCACACAGAAATCTTCATCTGAAATTTTCACTTAAGTACATCCTTAGTTAAGATTTTCCTTAGGAGCTTTGTGAATACCAGCCCTAAACTTCTTTTGCAAACCGAAAATATGCTTTTAGTTGTCTTTTAGGCTTATACTGGAGCAATGGTAGCATAGACTTTGTCTATTGCAGGTTTAACGGATAATTTTCATTTTGTAAGTTTATGGCCATGGCTTGGACAAACTTAGTAACGTTCAGTTCTTCCGAGACTTACTACATATGACTATTACGTTTTAGTTGAAATGAACATTGTTGTGCAGACGCTTTAAACAAGTTCAGCCGATAAACGAATCAAAATACAACTGAAACAATTATTCACTATTTCAGGATTTGAAAACTGTTTTCACCAGTCTTTTCATTTACACTGATTACCATACAATGTGACTTTCGTAATTAAAACCATATCATGAACTTAGACATCAAATACTCAATCTACCAATTATGCAAATTTACACCAAAGTACGTAACTTGCATTATGCTTCTCCACAATATAAGCATTATGTTAAAAGACCAACGTAACAGCCTCCCTGTGTTTTTGGTATTTTTTATTAAATAATACGCTGGTTTTCAATGTCTATGTCCAGTTCCAACCTGCACAGCTAACATCGCAAAAGAGTCAGTGGTGTGACCCTGAATCCCTAGATGACCCCTGGATGACCTCTGGCTGACCTCTAGGATGCGGCGTCACCACCTGCAGCCTTGGCGCTACTTGCCTGAAGACACGTCAGTAAAAACTCGTCCACTTGTTCCCCATCGCACTCAGGGTCTATGTTGAACTCCTGAAATAGAAATAAATACATGTAGTACACTGTATAAAATTTGATTTCATCATTGCATACACATTAACACCCTTTTAAAAAAATATGTTTTGTTCAAAAACCATCATTTTGCTGATCTTCATGAAATATTTTTTTTAATGTTCAAATATATAAGTTTTTTTAAGTCTCACTAGACAAACTTTTATATATTTAACATATACTATTTCTTTATTCTATATACCGTATATACTGCCTTGTTCATGATTGTTGTTAATATTTTTGACATAAGTCAATTTTCATCTTTCAACCATAAATACCACACTTGTATATTTGAGGCGCGTCGTGGGAAAACCGGTTTTAATGCATGTGCGTAGTGTCGTCCCAGATTAGCCTGTGCAGTCCGCACAGGCACAGGCTAATCAAGGACGACACTTTACGCACATGCATTAAGACCGGTTTTCCCACGACACGCCTCATTTATGCTACAAACATTACAAAACTTTAATCAGGGCTGTGAAATTCCTATGCCTGACTTGTTCAACATGGGCAATTTTACTGTCATACAAGTAAATCATTTTCTGTGAGAAAAAATAATGTCAAAGTTGAGAGTTTATTATTTTATTATATAATTATATATTTAACAAGAGGGCCCTGAGAGCCCTAGGACGCTCACCTGAGACCTTGTAACCCAATTGGAATTTGCATCCCAGTGGCGTGGCTTATTTTTATCCCAGGGGCATAAGTTGAACAACCTAGAACAAACCTCTGGGCCTTGCGGTTTCAGGTAAAGATTTTTTAAGTCATTTTGCTATTTAAGTCTATATAAACCATGTGACCGCTCGGGGGTGGCTAAAACAACAGGGGCATAATTTGAACAATCTTTGGAGAGGACCAGTATGCAATGTTACGTACCAAATATAGGAAAGCTGTGGGCCTTGCGGCTTCAGGTAAAGATTTATGAGTCATTTTGCTATTTAAGTCTATATAAACCATGTGACCCCTCAGGCGGTGGCCAGATTTGACCCCAGGGGCATAATTTGAACAATCTTTGGAGAGGACCACTATGCAATGTTACATAACAAATGTAGGAAAGCGGTGGGCCTTGCCATTGCAGAGAAGATTTTTAAAGTCATTTTGCTATTTAAGTCTATATAAACAATGAGACCCCTGGGGCGTGGCCAGTTTTGATCCCAGGGGCATAATTTGAACACTCTTTGTAAAGGACCACTATACAATGTTACATATCAAATATGAAACCTCGAGGCATTGCGGTTTCAGGAGAAGAATTTTAAAGTCATTTTGCTATTTAAGTCTATAATAACCATGTGACCAATCGGGTGTGGTCTGTTTTGACCCATGGGGCATAATTTGAACAATCTTTGTAGAGTACCACTATAGGATGTTAAATACCAAATACAAAACCTCTGGGCCTTGCGGTTTCAGAGAAGAAGATTTTAAGACATTTTGCTATATAAGTTTATATAAACCATGTGACCACCTGGGCGTGGTCAGTTTTGACCCCAGGGTCGTAATAATTTGAACAATCTTTGTAGAGGACCACTATAGGATGTTACATACCAAATATGAAATCTCTGGGACTTGTGGTTTCAGAGGAGGAGATTTTAAGTCATTTTGCTATATATTCTATATAAACCATGTGACCCCCGGGGCGTGGCCCGTTTTGACCCCAGGGGCATAATTTGAACACTCTTTGTAAAGGACCACTAAAGGATAAAATACATACCAAATATGAAACCTCTGGGCCTTGTGGTTTCAGAGGAGAAGAGTTTTAGTCATTTTGCTCTATATTCTATATAAACCATGTGACCCCCATGGCGTGGCCCGTTTATATTCCAGGGGCATAATTTGAACAAACTTTGTAAAGGACCACTAAAGGATGTTACATACCAAATATGAAACCTCTAGGCCTTGCAGTTTCAGAGGAGGAGATTTTTAATGTCATTTTGCTATATATTCTATAAAAACCATGAGCCCCCTGGGCGTGGCCAGTTTTGACCCAAGGGGCATAATTTGAACAATATTTGTAGAGGACCACTATAGGTTGTTACATACCAAATATGAAACCTCTGGGCCTTGTGGTTTCAGAAAAGATTTTAAAAGTCATTTTGCTATAAATTCTATATAAACCATGTGACCCCCGGGGCGTGGCCCGTTTTGACCCCAGGGGCATAATATAAACACTCTTTGTAGAGGACCTCTAGAGGATGTCACATATCAAATATGAAAGGTCTGAGCCTTGCGGTTTCATAGAAGAAGTTTTCACTTTTTAAATTTATTTTTAGCTCTGGTGACCTACATATTCAGTGGACCGGAAAGATTTGAACAACTTTGAAAGAGGTTCACCCAAGGATCATTCCTGTGAAGTTTGGTGAAAATCTACCCAGCGGTTTAGGAGGAGATGTTGTTTGAATGAAAAGTTGACGACGCACACACACACACACGCACACGCACAATGGGTGATCACAAAAGCTCACCATGAGCACTTTGTGCTCAGGTGAGCTAAAAAAACAATATAAAATTGAAATTTATTACAATTTGGCGAAACAACTAGATTAGGAACACCTAAAATAAGAACTATAATTTTACTTGGACAAGTTACTTTTGCTTGCGTACAGTAGATTTTTGCAATTAACTAGTCCATGAATAAGTAAATAATTTATATATTTCCACACACATGATTAAAGGTACATACATTTATTTAATGCTAAGTAGTGAAATATAGAAAAATATCAGTGAGATATATCCCTATATCACTCACAGTTTGGGACTACTTTTTTGGGTCCCAATTTAATACGGTAAATGAAACAGACCGTCATCGATGTCGGGCTCAAAACTGTGAAATAACGTTATTATTTTGACGCTATGATTCCTGTGATATTTTTCAATACAATGTAAAACAAAGGTTAATAAAGCATTAAATAAAAAGAAAATGTGTTTGTTTTCGGTGTGTTAACGCGTGATATCATCACCGAAAAGGGAGACAATTTACATATTTTCACTCGCGCAAGCACTCGTGAAAATAGTAATTGTCTCCCTTTTAGGTGATGATATCACGCGTTATCACACCGAAAACAAACAAATATCCTCTATGTCTTAACATTTCAGCTAAATATCTATATAGATCAGATTATTGATATTGATTGCCAATATAATTTGAAATTTAAATAAACATTTTAAAATAAGAAACAAAACTTTTAAATAAAAAAAGTTCTGACCTAGAAACACTTTATTGCAGTATATATGTTTACTTTGTTAAATTTAATTTACACACTTCACAACTGCAATAATTTAAAACAAAATTAAAGTAAAATTCAGCTTCTCATTTTTTAGCATGCAAAGATCACAAATTACACTTTTTTATGGAAAAGCTAAATCAATTTCTATTGCCACAACATTGGAGCCAAGTTTTTTGTTCCTGTTAAATTCTGACAGGAGCCGATTATCTTCTACCAATATCTTGCAGGAAAAACTATTGTTTTCGCCAGCCTGTCTGTGAAGCACTCCTCAGTAACTGATTTTTGGGCCACATTTGAATATAAAATTTTCAAATTCATATATTCGAGCCATAATTGCAGCCACTCGCCTGCCAAATTGAGACGAAATGAAGCAGAATGGAGCTGTAACTAAGTGAATCCTAACTGCCGATTTATCTTATATCTCCCCAGACACAGATTTACGACTGCCTCCGATACAGTGAACATTAGAGCTGCATTTAGACGTGTGAAAGCATTTCAGGTTTCAGTACGGCCATATGTCAATTAATTCCTAGCATGCATCGACAACAAAATATGGCGGCTTTTAAAATCCCCACGAGGGAATTGCAAGATCCTCAGCTATAACTGTATTCTTAATGTTACTTGGCCCTTCTATGGTAATTCAATGAACAGAACTAGCAATTATGATGGTTTTAGAATTACCAAAAAGCACAAACATCGTTTTGTTGTTTCAGCACCAGTAGGGGCATGGGTTAATGTGAGGGAAGGAATACGGTTTGTATTCTGAACAACTACACGTCTATTGATATTTCACATTGTAACGATCAGAAGATATTAGAATTCAATACCAGAATTTGTATGTACGTCAAATAACACTTCGGCAAATAAAACTTCAGCAAATAACACTTCGGCAAATAACACTTCGGCAAACTGAATTGTTTCTGTAAATTAGCAACTGTACTCGAGCTTCAACATAACATTTTGAACACCCATCTGTTATAGTTTCTCTACTTTAATGACGGAAATAATTTTTTTTAAAACTCAGAATTAAATGTGACACAAATGTTTTTGTTGTTTAATGCTTTTGAGAAAAATCAAGTTCTTGTTTGTTTTTTGTTTTTACAGTACACAGATTACCAACTTATTAAAAATCAAAACGCTGACAGCGTAGAAAGACACTTTTCGAGAAAAGAAACTAATAGCAAATGAATTATGAGAGTATTTTTATCATAAGGAACATTTATTGAAGTTAGTCACCTGTCTGTTATATCATTTCAAGAAAAAGATTATTGAAAACTCATAACTATACACTCCACATAAAATAAATTGGTATATGCTGGTATTTGACCTAACTGAGGATGGAGATCCAGGCCACTGTTTTTTTATAATTAAAACTAATATAGCCCACGTCTAATTTAATGCTATTTATCTATGACATTCTCATCATTATTTTTTGTAATTCGAGAGAGGCTAATATTTTTGTGCAAACTATTTAAAAAGCAAACAGAGTCGTATGCATATACGTCAATCTACAACGTCTGAATCAATATTCAGTGCTTTTTATCACAAGCGTTCAGTAAATACCAATTTAAATAAAAATAAGTTGATTTTGTAAAATACATTCAAAACTCTTTTTAGAAGTAATGCGTTTCCATAATTCTTATGCATACGTCAAAAACAATAACAATCGTCAATCGAGTGGTTACGATCGCTCCTCTATATGTACCATATACATATGTTTTAAGTAATGACTCAAAACACTGTTGTTAAACTTACGCAATATGATGTAATACGCATTTAACCAGTCAACAGCACAAACAGACACGCTATCAAACCTATGTGAATAGACATAACATAAATTCACTTGTAGATGTGGACTAAATGGATTATTATTATTATTTATTAGTGTTTTAAGTTGGATCTATTTCTCGTCATCTATTCATAGAAAGTAGCATCGATAACAGGAAGAATCACTACTCAGCGAGCGAAGCGCATTAATTTTTCGATTTTCTTACTCGTAGCCTGCAAAGTAAAATAGTAGTTCCCTCAAGAACGATTTCAGAATACACCTACTAAATCCTGTTGGCTTGTGCCAACATTCTAATTAGGTGTAAATACTGGTATAAGTCTAAAATAACACATCATCAACAATCACTGTCACACATCATAACCATAATCATCATAATCACCGTAATCATCATCACCATCATCAATTATCAATCATCATCATCATAACTATTATCATCATCATCATGAACATAGTCACTAACATATCATATGAGGCGCGTCGTGGGAAAACCGGAGTTAATGCATTGCGTAAAGTGTCGTCCCGGATTAGCCTGTACAATCCGGGACGGCACTTTCCGCTTTTATGGTATTTTCTGTTTCAAAGAATTCTCTTCTAAACATAAATCAACTGTAGAAGGAAAGTTCTGTCCTGGATTAGCCTGTGCGGACTGCACAGGCTAATCCGGGACGACACTTTACGCACATGCATTAAGACCAGTTTTCCCATGATGCCCCTCATATCATATGATAACATATCACACACATCATCATTAATAAGATACTAACTATAAAAGTAGAACCAACCTCATTGCTGTATGTCAGCAGCTTGGCAATCATTTTGCGGACAGATTTCAGCTTGGCTTGTGATGCCTCACACTCCTGTTTTCGTAGACTGGCCTCGGTTTGGAAGTTGTTTACCAACTGTAACAGAACAAACCAATGGTGGTGTTACCTTTTTAACGCTTTCAGAAAAATATTTGAAAATATGTGAGCACTGTATGAAAGAATTGTGTAAAATCTGCTTACACACTACAAATACTACATATTTTTAGTCATGATTTTACTGTAAGCATATAGTCATGGTTTTACTGCAAGCATATAGTCATGGTTTTACTGTAAGCATATAGTCATGATTTTACTGTAAGCATATAGTCATGATTTTACTGTAAGCATATAGTCATGATTTTATCATAAATACATGTAATAAATATTCAACAAATTATTATTAATAAGATTTTTTTGTTATTGGTCCAAAAGGGAAATCAACAATCAAAAATTTAAATGTACAACGTTAAAATTCACTTGTTAAATGTACCCAGTTCTGCTGTCCTTCCTTGTAGTGGTCGAATAAATCATTAATTGTAGATCTCATCGAACAAAGTTTAAACTGAAAACAATGCCCACCTTTCGCAGTCCTTTCTCGTAGTGGTCGAAGAAATCGTCCAGAGGGAACGTGGCAAGCTCCTGGGGTGTCATCCCTGATATAGAGTCCTTGTCCATGACCCATTGTGGTGGCAGGAAGTAGCGCAGGCAGGTCCTGAAAGAAACCAGGGCCCATATTTATAAAGCGTATTTTGTTATTCTTAACGTAAGTAGAAAATGAGTGAGAAATATGTCAAAACTGATATTTGTGTTTGAAACCCTGTGAGATGGAATGGAAGGTGATAGGGTGTACGGAGATAGGATGGCATGTAGCCAAGTGTCGTCTGCAGAACTGTCTTACATGTAGCAACGCCTTTGATACAAATTAAATAAGCAAAACCAGCAAAAAAAATTCTTTTTCCTCTTTGACTGCTTTTCCTTTCATACAAATAATATTCACATTTAAATTCCGAAGTAAAATTCCCTAATTTTTCCCGGACTGGAATGTGATTTTAGCTGACATTTATTGTCAAATTACTGTTACAATCAGTGCAACGTGGTGTACATAACTATTTGACCATCATTCTCCATTTTTAGTAATTGTACTATAATTAACTTCTTATACTTCACAATAATTATAACTTTATTGTTTAATCGTCTAATTATTTGCAAGATGTTAGATTTCACTTTTTTCATTTCAGATTTGTTCTAACAATTTTGGTCAAACTCCCTGAATTTTCCCAGATTTTTGCAGATGGAGTGATATTTGTTTGCACTTTTTCCCTTTTTTCCAGGGTCAGTGGCCAACATGTACAATGAACATCCCATTACCTGTATCCGTTGGCGATGTCCTCGATAAGTTGTGCCTGTTGGCCGCTGCCCGTGGAAGAGGACGGGGCTTCCGTGTCCTGGGGCGTGGCAGACGTGGGCGACTGGGCCCCGCCAGGGGAGGTTATCTTCTTGTCATCCTCCTGTATGGGCATCAGGGAAAACATAGAATCTCATATGAGTGGACATCAGATTTCTAACAAGGCGCTTATAAAGGGGATATTTAGGGTTAAAATGTACAAAATAGATTACAATTGAGGGGCGTCGTGGAAAAACCGGTCATAACGCATGTGCGTCAAGTGTCGTCCTGGATTAGTCTGTGCAGTCCGCACAGGTTAATACGGGACGGCACTTTCCGCCTACAGTGGATTTATGGATTTATGTTTAGAAGAGACTTCCTTGAAACAAAAAATACCATAAAAGCGGAAAGTATCATCCCGGATTAGCCTGTGCGGACTGCACAGGCTAATCCGGGATGACAATTTACGCACATGCATTAAGCCCGGTTTTCCCACGACATGCTACAATTAAATTAATAAAATCAGCTGGTTTAAGCCACTCCTCATTCCACTAACATACCTTGCAGCCAGAATGTTATTGGCCTGTATTTACATATGGAGGCTGTATGACCACCATCAACAATGTTAGCACACCGTGTTGACATTGATTTTACAAAGTTTAGCTTTAAAGTAGAACTGACCGACTTAATGTACCAAATACACTTACACTTCTAATATTGGATGACTTTTACCACGTGTTGATATGTTTATATTATTTGAGAAATATTTTTCTCTTTTTATTAAATACAAATGTTAAAGATTACTGTTTTTTTTAATGTTTTTTTTTTTACAAAAATACTTTCACAAAACATTAATAATGATCGTATCTACCAAAGAACACAGTACTTACATTTATCAGTCGAATATTGGATGCAGTACTGCTGTACCTACAAATATAATAGAACACCAAATGAACAATGTTTGAACTTCAAATAAGATACAGAAATGATTTGGGGTAGAGGTGAAATTTATGGTGGGAAGTAATGCATTTCAGTCAGAAATTCATTGGTCAATGCAAAATAATGCATTGGGGTATACTCAAATAATGTAGTAGACATTTTAAGAAGATAAATAATATGAGGCATGTCGTGGGAAAACCAGACTTAATGCATGTGCGTAAAGTGTCGTCCCGGATTAGCCTGTGTAGTCTGCACTGGCTAATCCGGGACGGCACTTTCCGCCTACAGTGGATTTATGTTTAGAAGAGACCGCATTACAACGTAAAATACCATAAAAGCGGAAAGTGCCGTCCCGGATCAGTCTGTGCTGACTTCACAAGCTGATCCGGGACGACACTTTAAGCACATGCATTAAGCCGGGTTTTCCCACGACACGCCACATATATTAAATAAGGAATTTCTACATATTCACACTTTAAACAGTAGGATATCATGAATGAGATTGTTTTACACTTCCATCACTATGCAGACACTTGAAATTGTGTGCATAAATGTACACCCAGATTTTGTTTTCTGTACATATCTTAAGATTTTCTAGGTGTAATCCGGATGTCTGGTAAAGTGGTAATAGCAAAATATATTATTTGGCACAAAAGAAGACAGAAAATAAAGTGCCCGTGTTTTCAAAAATTATTTGTACACTTAAGCAGAATGAGGAAATATATAATTATTTGCCTTTTTCAAGGAATTTATTTGGCTTACATGCTAGGTCTATTTGAGCAGCAACCGTACCTCTTCTGATCTTAAATGTTTCCCAAAAAGCAACTGATTGTTCAGCATTTTGCATTCAACATTCTTGTTTCTTTTTTATGTTGTACACACACTGTAATTGATTTAATCCAATGATTTTGGAGCTTTGTTACAAAAACAACTTTGCTGTATTAAGAGACGTTCCCGGGTCGAGTTTGAGTATACAATGGCAAAATTACTGGGTTTTGGTGTCGTAATTTAGAACAAAAAATCCAAAATAAGCCACATCTGGAGGATTCATATTTGTTTTTGAATTCAAAAACCATTAAATAAATTTAAAACTCACTGAAAATTCTATTGGATTGCTCATTAATCACTTAAAAAACACACACAAAAAACAACAACTTTTCTTGTTCTAAAAATACTGGTAGCTGCAAAAACATCATAAATATCTAACACAGAAGTGTAATTTTAAACAATATATGGTATGTTCTGTAAGGACAATTACACAAACAAACACCAACTCTGCATGAGCCTACACAATGCTAAATATATTTCACCTTTTATTTACAACTGAATTATTTTAAGAAACTCTTAAAGCCAATAAACTTCCCACAAATTACAAAAAAGAAATATGTCTCAACTTTCATCTGATACCCATATCATTAAACAGCTACCTTTATTTGCACAAAAGCATTATTTAAATCTAATAGCCAACCTCAGGCCGGCTACGGCCACTTCGCGTTTGAATTGTAAATTGTTTTGTATTAGCCGGGGAACATTATACGTCCCCGAGGTCTTCATCAATCCAATGGCAAGCCAAAGCCAATTATAGATTCTGGTGATGTTAATGAAATTTTAATAATCGTTCGCACTATAACTCCGCATCTTGAGCCATCAACGGGAGATGTCTTGTTTTCTTAAGGTTGCAAAGTGATCAATGTTCGGCTATCATATTCCTGTATTAAGACGTTGTGTAGATTTGAGTTAGTGCTCAATGCCTTATGGTCACATATTATTTGCCGGCGAAAAGTGATTGTTTTACGGGTAAAAGTGACAACAGTTATGATTAAACTAATAAAAGCCACGCCACAGGCTAGGAATAGAAAGAGAACCGTTTGGCGAGCAGGGACACAAAAACTGTATTGTTTTCTCATTTAATAATTATAGGGCTGATTTAAAAGGGCTCGCCATGTACTAGTGACTAATTAATAACTTGTTTTTAATCCAAGGAGGCTACGGATATAAAGATTGATTGTAGTTGATGAAATGCTGGAACCAAACTGAACTCTATCTTGGGCTAAAACTGTTAAACACAGACACTTTTTTTCTATTTACATGCAAAAATGAATAAATAAATAAATAAATAAATAACTTTAATAAATGAATAAATAATAATAATTGAATGAATAAATTAATACTTAGGCATAAAAAGAACTACAACAAATGTGAATTTCCATTTAACTCAAAATGAAATTCAATTTACCCAAATAAAAAATAATACATATAAAATGGGCTACACTAAAAACTTCTTTAATATTTCTGACTCATTTAATTTCTTCAATATTTCTTACTGATAAAGCAAGAACTAAAAAATCAGCATGTTAATAGAAATACACAAATATTTTAACATCGCGCAGTACAGAAATTCAACATTCACTTTAAATAGCTAAGATTGGTAAATCCCTGTCAAACACCTTTAAATTAAAAGGTGTCCGTAATTGTTCAAAAACAGGAAATCTCTCCACAAACTCTACTATTACTGTAGAAGTCGCATACACTATGGGGCATGGTACTACAGTCTGTTATTTAACCTTTCACCAGTTCTGTATTGTAGGGCACAGTATTTAGGGTGTCAAACAGTAAATAGCAAGGTAACATTGTGCAATACCAACACCTAAGGTACCCATAATGACAAATTAAATATTTGAGATGAAAATAAACAGCTACATCAAAGTGTTGACACTGTCAATGTTATTGCTGGCCCAATGTAAACAATGTTAAACATTTTTCAGCAGTTTTTTTTTATTTAATTATTTTTTCATTGCAAATTAAGATTTGATGAAAATATTGCCATATTTCTCCAATTTTAAATTAAACATGCTTTAACAGTTATAGTGAATAATAAGAACCAGGAAATTATTGTTCTATTCATTCCATTATTC
The DNA here is from genome assembly GCA_027627225.1 of Congeria kusceri. Lineage (NCBI taxonomy): Eukaryota > Metazoa > Mollusca > Bivalvia > Myida > Dreissenidae > Congeria > Congeria kusceri. The sequence goes on along the minus strand of CM051027.1, from coordinate 53,406,545 downwards.
AAGGAAAAAAAACATGGATGAAAAAATATTGACAATTGAAAAAAAATGGGAATAACTTTTTGTACTGATGCAGAAGCAGTCTATTCATCTGCAAACACAAACTATCCAACTTATACATTTTGTAGGCCTACTCTGCATAACAGAACCTAATAATGCAGAAAACCAATGAATGACCGACCATGAGTAACCACTGCCTATTGTATTCTGTTGCTGAAATACCAGGCTTTCCACTATGCCTCTATGCACTTGTGCCTATTTGTCACACGGCCGGAAACTTTCACAAGCTCCGCCCACTTGGTCCACAATCAAAGCCGCGGTTTCATAACACCCTGGTAACACTTCCTGAACGAACGTAACACTTAAGAGATGCATGCTGGGAAAATCATCACATACGCTGAAAACCTTCCCATCTCATTGTGGCGCCTCTCTAATTGACTTTACTGGGCCAGTGTTGATTGAAATGGACCACATATGATAAAGATTGCTTTAATCCTTCTTAATACCTGCTAACTACCACTTTTCCAACAATTTTTCTTAAATGGTTTTTCACTAACAAGAATGGTCGAAATGAGACCACACCAGACAAGCTTGGGCTATTATCTACTTGTAAAATGTATATGGTGCAGTTTGTTTGTCAGACTGTTATTTGAATTTAATATACACCTGTTTTGTATAATCGCTTGCCTACTAACATATTTCTTGAACATGATTAAATACTGACATTTATTAGTTTTATACACCTGTTTTGTATAATCGCTTGCCTACTAACATATTTCTTGAACATGATTAAATACTGACATTTATTAGTTTTATACACCTGTTTTGTATAATCGCTTGCCTACTAACATATTTCTTGAACATGATTAAATACTGACATTTATTAGTTTTATACTTATTTATACTTTTCAATTTGAGTTCAGATGAAACATCTGCATACAAAATAGCATTCAAAAAGTATGTACAAACTAAAAAAAAATACTTTAAAATTGTATTTTTTCAAAACACACTTAATTTATTCCACAATAAGTCAAGGTAGTAAACAGATGCAGAATTATATATGCAACTTCCAATTACTTCATAGACTAAATTATGAACAAAAAATACATTAATTAAACTGGCGAAAAATTTAACCTCAAGAAAGTCACCAATCATGAAGAACACCTGTACACTTAACATCAATTAGCAACTAAATGATGGAAGCATTTTTAAGCCGCCCACCTTGAAAACAGGTGAGTCTCGAAATCGGACCCTTATATAACATCCCGTGCAAATTGCATCCATAAAGCGGCCTGTAACTGGTGATTTACATACCAACTTTCACAGAAAGTCACATGAGCAGGCCAAAATAGCTAATACCCGCCAATTATCCTTTATAACTGTCACAGTCACTGAAATTCTTGTCCAAAAAGGAACGTGCCATTACTCCGCATGTTTTTTTCCCTGTTGAGTGGGGCCAAGTTTTGTTCATTAAACAAGTAACAAAGTCACCAACTTCTCAGGTGAAAATGGACCATAAAACCACCAACAGAATGCATAAATGTTACTGCTTTTTTTTTCTTTTTACTTGATGCATTTTCAAACTTTGAGTTGAAATGTTGAATCAAAATGGCATTATTTACTTAAGGCATTAACTTTATGCCACCTGCAAACATATTTTTATTTCAAATGCATTTATGGCGTTTTGGCTGACAGAAATTGTAAAATTAATTCTACCTTTGAAATCAGTACACCAAATAAGATGCTCCTTCGTATATTAAAGACATCATGCAACTGAACATCTAATTTATCAAGTAAGTTAATTAATACTGAAAAACTAAATTCTGATTATTTTCAGAAGAATTAATTTTTATACAATTAATAATAGTCAATTAAATAATAAAAGAAAGAAATTTTGAATTGCACATGTTTTAGCAATCTGCAAAAATTCATGATATAAAAATTCCCAATCTGACAAGTTTAAAACCTACTCTCAAAACATAGAAGAAAACAGGTTGGAATTGTAATAATGGACTTCTGTCAATCTTTGAATTTTGACATGAATGAGAACAATGTGAACCGAAACAAAAACGGAATTGAATAATATGAGATGAACTATTTAAATTATTCCAACTAACGCTGGTAAAAGTATATAACTAAAATGAGCACCCATTGTCATACACCAGAGTCCAGGTATAAACACGAACGAGCATTATTTTTACATGCGTGAATTCCCTGACAAGGCGCTATAACTGATTATGCAATCAACAAATGTAACACATTTCTAATTTAAGCCAAAACTGACAGCCTTACGTATTGTTACTTTTCCAAATAAGCTGTCACACAACTAATTATTGGAAATAAGCTGTCACACAACTAATTATTGGAAATAAGCTGTACACAACTAATTATTGGAAAAGATGTTCAAGAATTCTAACAAATAAGTAATAAACAAAGACATAGCAAATATACTAATAAAATACTTTTCACAAAACACTAATAATAGAAGCGAGTGAGAAAGAAATTAATCTAGGAACAAAGTAGTGGTAGCTTTTTTGTCACATAGACACAGAAAGTGAGACATGTCCATAATTGTCTACGTGTAAAGCATTACAAGAAACCCAATACTGTTCTAGTTTGCATAGCAACCGTGACGAAACTGCGAGTAACTACTGCTGCCTGTGGTTGCTGGACCAATGTCTGACAAAAGAGCGCCACTGTCTGTCATGATCCAATTACAAACAACACCATCATGTGTATCATATGTTCCCATATCAACTCTGACACCTCTCGTACACTGGTTGTACTAGAGCAACATGAATTTGATCCAAAATTTGAACTACGTAAGGCGCAGAATGAGGTGTGGCTGAGGGTGGGGTTGGTTATTGTGTTCATTGAAATCAGGGTTCATACAAAGTTCCATTATTTTTCCATGACATCTCTCAGTTTTCCATGACATCTCTCAGTTTTCCATGATACAATAAGAACTGACATCCACATTTTATTTGATCTACATAATACAATTATTTTTCTAGGTTGATTCGTGCTCTGTAGAATAGAACAGACTTGTAGTGCTGCAATACAAAGTCTGTCCATCATTATGCTCTTGATATAACTTTTTGTTTGAATATTTCAATGGATTTGATCATTTTCATGCAATTACAGACATATTCATGATACTTTCAACTTTCCATGACAATTTGAAAATTCCATGATTTTTCCATGATTAAATCCAAATAATGAAGATTTCATGATTTTTACACACAAAGCCCATTTTCCATGACTTCTCCAGATTCGTACAAACTCTTTGAAATGCAACAGGTTCATCACACTTCTTCTTGAATCCAGTAAAATTTTTGTGTTGGAATATAAACAACACGTCAAGAAATAGGTATATTTTTTATTAATATCATACTAGAGTACAATACAACTACTCATTTGTCACTGGAATCAAGAATCTTATATATGTTTTAAGGCCCATACAGATAAAGTCCGTTACTGGAACACGGAAATAATGAAGCAATCTAAGAACAGATCCATGTTACCTAACATAGTTATGATATCAATCAACATTTGCTATAAAACACAAGCGCAAATCCTCTTGATCCATTCGCAGTTACCACAAAATGCAAAAGACAATCAACACAGAGGTGTGAACACCATTCTTGGGCTATCGTGGGTAAATTTTAATGGTATCTATGACAAGGGACTGAAATATATGATTAAGTTATCGACTCAACAATGCTCCAGTTAAAGGGGATAAATTTATATCAAGATAGGATTAATTTTGCTCGGACTTTGAGAGTTGCTGGAGTTATTGTACATGTAGTTAATGAAGTTTTACTGTATAACAAAAAGTCTCACCACAACCAATGAGGCATGTCTTTGGAAATCCGGGCTTAATGCATATGCGTAACATGTCGTCCTGGATCAGCCTGTGCAGTCAACACAGGCTAATCCGGGATGACACTTTCCGCTTTTATGGTATTTTCTGTTTCAAGGAGGTCTCTTCAGCACATAAATGCACTGTAGGCGGAAAGTGTCGTCCCGGATTAGCCTGTGCCGACTGCACAGACTGATCCGCGACGACACTTTACGCACATGCATTAAGCCAGGTTTTCCCATGACAAGCCACCAGTAAAGGTTATAATACACGGAAAAATTTACATATTGTTAAATTTATGTAAATCATTCTGGCCCAAAGTTTAAGGCATCTAACATTAGAAAGGCCATAATAGCTTTGAACACCTTTTTTAAACATTTATTTTATATTTGTGATTAGTCCAGATTTAATTTTTAACAGTTATGACAGCAGTTAATTATTATACAAAACCCATACTAACCTGTATGTAAAGCAGTATGGCTTTTGTTATATGTGTCAGCCCATGAGATTTTTGGCCCAACTGCGGTATCTGGGCGAAAATGACTTATTGGCAGTTTTGAATACACTGATATGTGTAGAAACTGGAAATGGCTTCCTTTTTTCGCAATCATGCGTTTTGAGCAAGAATGAGCAGTTTAAGTAATATCATCATAACGACAAATTTTCACATTTTACACAGATTTTGATGTTTGTCATGCATACAATACAGAGTATATCATGATGAGGACAAGTAATTTATATAATATATATTTACTGGACTGTCTTTCACAAATAACAAACTTTGAATGTACCAGTGTTTCGCACACACAAAAAATAAGGAGATGGTTGCTATGGCAACCAAACAAGAAATCATAGCAAAAATTACATTTTTTATACAAATAGCACAATCAATTATATTTCCAGTTGACAGTTTTTTAAGATTTAAACAATTATTTGAAATCTCTTAATCATAATCTTGACTTTTCTCTAAAAGAAATCATGTGCCTCAACTTTGACGTCAGTTTTCTCGAAACGAGGCAGGCCGCAATTGGAATAACAATCTCATGGGCTGCCACATATGTGCAAAACTACTGCTGATGTAGCATGAGTTTTTACTACATCATATTAAGCATAATGGGCTTTCAATGCAAGTTGTTGCCTGAAGAGTGTACCTGATCGCAATAGCATAGAGCAAGAAAGACAACTCTAAAACACAAATACTTCAAAACCGAAACACTAGTTACACGGCTTTTAAAGCCGCAGTCCATAGAATATCATTCATTACTGGTCTTATGAACATTAATGGCATTTAATTGATTGAAAACTGTTTCTTATTTACGAACGACGTTTTGTAATGTTTATTTTCGAAAACGCTTGGTACGAACGGAATATACACTAATGTACATGCTGATATACTCCAAAGGCATCTCCAGCTATCGCATACAGATAACTATAGGATAAAAAGTAACCAAAATGTTATTATTTTACCGATTTCAATGCAGTTTTTTGTATTTCGGTAATATGTCCATTAGAAACAATTTTGGCAAAGTTTAATTTTATGAACATATTTCTGGACTGCTGCTTTAAGCATGTGCAATTCAGTAAAACATTGTCATGGATAACAATTCATACCATATTCAGGTAAAATTTTCTGTAAAACAAGAGATGTTTGTAAAACATGTATGCTCCCCGACTTGCAGCCTTTATCACAGAAGTGTACTGTTTCTGATAAATCTAAGCTGGCACATGTTAACCATTACCTTGATAGGAGTTGTCTTCTCTGCAAGAGCATTCTTCCTATCAAATTTGAAAACTCGACCCAAGTATTCAGTAATTATCACTATGAAATAGGTCATCTACTCAAACTGACCATTGTACCTATATAGTTTGAGGACCATGTACCAATGGTTCATCTGTTATTAGTGGAAATGTGCTTTTTTACAAGCCCCTGTGACTTTGACCTTTGATCTCTTGATTTTAAAATCGATAGGGGTCTTCCTTCCCTCAAGAATAACCAGCATACTAATTTATATGATCCTAGGTTAAAGTGTTACAAGCCCCAGTAACCTTGACCTCAGACTAATTGACCTCAAAATCGATAGGCTTCTTCCTTTCCTCCCGAGTAACCAGCATATTAACTTGGATTTTCGTAGGTCAAAGCGTTCTGTAGATATCCTGCGGAAACAAAATGGTATACGGAGAAAACAGTTTTCATGTTACAAGCCCCTGTGACCTTGACCTTTAACCTGTTGACCTCAAAATTGATAGGCGTCTTCCTTTCCTCCCGAGTAACCAGCATACCAACTTGGATGATCGTAGGTCAAAGCGTATTCTACATATCATGCGGAAATAAAATGGTCTACAGAGGAAACAGTTTTCATGTTATAAGCCTCTGTCACCTTGACCTTTGACCTGTTGACCTAAAAATTGATAGGCATCTTCCTTTCCTCCCAAGTAACCAGCATACCAACTTAAATGATCGTAGGTCAAAGCGTTCTCTAGATATCATGCGGAAACGAATTTCATGTTACAAGCCCCTGTGACCTTGACCTTTGACCTCAAAATCAATAGGCGTCTTCCTTTCCTCCCAAGTAACCAGCATACCAACTTAAATGATCGTAGGTCAAAGCGTTCTCTAGATATCATGCAGAAACGAAATGGACTATGGACAGACCGACCGACCGACAGACAGGTGCAAAGCAATATATCCCCACTTCTTTGAAGGGGGGCATAATGAAAGTATGAGGCGTGTCGTGGGCTTAATGCATGTGTGATAAGTGTTGTCCCAGATCAGTCTGTGCAGTCAACACAGGCTAATCCAGGATTTATGTTTAGAAGATTCTTCCTTGAAACAGAAAATACTACAAAAGTGGAAAGTGTCATCCCGGATCAGCCTGCGCAACTGCACAGGTGATCCGCGACGACACTACACGCATGTGCATTAAGCCCAGTCTTCCCATGACATGCGTCAAATATATTTTTCGAACAGTATAGAGATTTGAAAAGTTTAGTTCTGTGTATTTTATTGAAATATATGTTACATTTTATCTCGATGTTAGGAATAAAATACGTTTGGTCATGGATTAAATATATATTATCCAATTAAGTTTTCTTAATATTTGATGACAATAAAATAACAATTGAATAACTTACCTATGAATCTGGAATCTTAGGCAAAATTCACGAGACACAAATAATACAAATAAACAAAACAACCACTCACCATTTATCGAACTTGTCTTTGGTGTTGTTATCAAACTTGACCTTCCAGCGATGACCCTTGGAGTCGATACTGACCACGGTTCCCTGAAGCCACTTTCGCCCTTGCTGGACCTCCACCCGCTTGCCTACGTCCTCTGCAGAGACGATATGACATTGGAAAGAAATGGACTAAGTTTTGACCAGATTTGATGTAAAATGATGTAAACAAGATTTCATGTTATTGGACCTGGTGGCATCATTTTTCAAACCTCAAAACCAATATTCTAACTTGACCAAGATTTCGCAAAGTGCTAGGTGAAATAAAACAGGTCAGGAATTGCAAAAGTTTAACTTGGTTACAGAAGAAATCTTATATTGTCTTACTCTTCCATTTTTCCCAAATGACAATTGCTGCTTGTCCGTACAGCAATTATATAATAAACCTTGACAACATTCCAAGATTTCAGTACATGCTCTACATTCACTGCATAGTACAAGCAAACGCCAGTTTTATCCGACAATATTTTCAAACACCTTGTCATACTCACCATGTTTTTCTTCCACCTCTGCTTGCTCTACTTCCATTTCTTCCTCAGGTTCCTCTGCCTCCTCCTCTTCGTCCTTCACCGGGGTCTTACTGCGACGACCCCTCACGACCCCGTTAACCTCTGATTTCTTCGGAGAGGCCGAGACCCGAGCTCGCTGGCCTCGTTTTGGTGCAGGCGTTTCCTCTTCTCCCTCGCTTTCTGGCTCGACTGGTTTTGCAATTCTCCCACCTCTTTTCTTTTTAGCCGGAGACTGTTCCTCTTCTGATTCCTCCTTGTCTTCCTGTTCTTCTTCTTTGGACTGTTCCACCACTGCAGGGGCACGTCTCTTCTGTAACTGGTTTGAAAAAATATAAGAAACTTTACAAAAGCCTTAGTATCACAATTAACATCCTTACCTTACACAGTGTGATTTTAAAAAAACTTCAAGGGATTATACTACACTGCCACTTTTAAACAGTTTACCAAAAACGAAGGAAGAATTACACTCCTAAAATAAGTGTTTTAATGCATATTGGAGTATGAAAATATGATCTTATCATCCACATAGGCATATAGAATTCTAGATTAGTTCTCGTGACGTTTAAAGCTACTGTATTATGCATTTCTTACATTTTTAAATACATGAAAATAATATAACAATCAATCAGTATTTATCACCTTCTTAGTTACTTCCTTTTGTTTGATCTCTGCTTCCTTTGTCTTCTTCTTTTCTTCTATTTCCTTTCTTCGCTGCCTTTCTCTTTCCTCATTTTCTTTTCTCTTCCTCTTTTCTTCTGCTTCCTTTGCCTTCTGCTTCTGCTTTGATTCCTCCTCTTTTTGCCGTCGTTTTTCTTCAGCTTCCTAAAGTGAGAGAAAACAGTTTTCATGTTACAAGCCCCTGTGACTGCACAATGGATACCAAATATCATTTTACATAAAGATCTTGTTTGCTGCATTTCATCATACCATTTCCAAAAAACACTTCAAAAAACATTCCTTCCCTAATAATAAGCAAAACAAGTATTTAAAAATATGATTTTTCTGTGAACATTTTCCTACAAGGAATAAAGTATTGGTGGGTAATATGAGAATGGGAAATATGTATGACACTTACATTTCCAATTTGTGAAAACAATAGTGATTATCTAAGAGACTAAGAAAATTCACCACAAACAACTTCTATTCTCAGTTACTAATATTTGTAAATACTTATCATGCTCTAACCTTCTGTTTTCGTTTTTCTTCTATTTCTTTTCTCTTTTCTTCCCTCTGCCTCCTTTCTTCTTCCTTTTGCTCTGCCTCGTCCTCTTCTCCCTGCTGCTTTCTTTTCTCTTCTGCTTCCTTTTTACGGTCCATCTCTTGAAGTTCTCTTGATGAATTCACAACCCGATTTTTCTAAAACAATTTTAGTTTTTAATTTTCCTTTTATGAACTATGCTTGCAATGCCAGTTATACGTAATATGAAACAAAACCAAACACTAATCAAACATATACTTCATGAAATGTTAAAGGGACTGCTGTAAAAGGTTGTTTTTAAACTATGTTTTCCAATTATGCATTATATGAAACAAAACCAACCACTAGCCAAACATTTACTTCATGAAATGCTGAAGGGATTGTCGTGAAATGTTTCATTTTTAATGTAATATTATGAAGTGTAATTCAACATGTTCTTAAAGTTTCATAATAACATACATTTAGATTTTGATGATCTAAATGATTGGCAAAAATTTGGTCTCAAAATAAAATGGGGAAAAGTGAGGACTAGAGAGATGGCATTAAATTACTGACATATGTTTGTTTCTATGCAATGTCAAAGGAATTTTTCTCCACTGGACATGCTATCATTTTTTTTGGAAAATAATGATCAAATGCAAGATTAATGAAAATGGTCCTTGAATTGTTACTCATGGTTAAATGAGAAATGAAAATGTAAGATTTAAGACATTGTGTCGACATTATTTTTTTTATTTTAGAGCTAAGTACAAGTGTCAGCAATAAAGGACAGTTTTAAACTAGAGCTATTACAGGAGTGAATAACCCCGAATGCGGCCTTGACCCAATTGCAGATAATAGAAGTATTAGCCTTATAGATAGCTCTGGTGGCCATCTTGTGCAGTGAGGCAGAACCATTTAAATAAGTTTGGTAGAGGAACTCAAAACGAACATTTGTGTAAAATTATTTGAAAATCTAGCAATAGGTTTAGAAGAAAATGGCGTTAAAACATAATTATATTTTTAGCTCTGGCGGCCATCTTGTGCAGTGAAGCGGAACCATTTTCACAGGTTTGGTAGAGGACCATCCAAAGAACATTTCTGTAAAGTTTCATGAAGATTGACCAAGAACTTTTGAAAATATTACAGGAATACGAAACTAACACAAATTCTATTTTTAGCTCTAGTTGCCATTTTGTGCAGTGAGGTGGAACCATTTGAATAAGTTTGGTAGAGGATTACTAAACAAACATTTGTGTAAAATTATTAGAAAATCTAGCCATAGGTTTAGAAAAAACTTGAGTATAGAAATAATTCTATTTTTAGCTCTGGTGGCCATCTTGTGCAGTGAAGCAGAACCATTATCACAGGTTTGGTAGAGGACCATCCAAAGAACATTTCTGTAAAGTTTCATGAAGATTGACAAGAACTTTTGAAAATATGACAGGAATACGAAACTTTAACGCAAATTGTTAACGACATCGCAACGCCCGCCCGCCCAGATGACCGGTTTTTGCTAATCTATAAGCCGAGATTTTTCGATGAAAAATCCGGCTAAAAATTTGGCGAATACAAAACAATTCAAAATATTTTAAATGCAGATATTGTGAAAATTAATGACATACATGTATTGGCTTAAAGACCTATGCAAACTGTGTATTTGTTTCAGAAGTTTCAGTTTCTTCTTGATGTCAATTCAAATATAGGAAATTTGACCTAAAATATTAACATCAAGAAACATTATAAATGCAGATATATCTCAAAACTATCAACATTACTAAATCTGTTGAAATAAAGTGTTGATGAATCGAATTCCCAACAATTAATGATTGAAATGCTTAATAGTTTTAATTATAAGAATCCACTTAATGTTATTTAATAGTGACAATTACTGTTAATTAGAAGTATGTCAATATATGACAAATAAAATTGGCTCCAAATTTTCAAAAGTGGCAAATTTTAGTGGCGACAACTTTTTTTGAGCCAGTGAAACTCCTGAAAACTGTGTAAAACATACATGCATTTGTTCCAGCATTTTCAGTTTCTTCTTGATGTCCGCCTCTAGATCCTTCTGTTTCTCGTCTTGTGACTTCGCCTCCTTCTTCAGCGCCCCTTCTGGAATATTCATCTTCTGTTCTGCTGCCGTGCACCTGTAATGTAGAGGTCAGGCATTATGGTCGCTCTTCACTTAATGTAGAGGTCAGGCATTATGGTCGCTCTTCACTTAATGTTGAGGTCAGGCATTATGGTCGCTCTTCACTTAATGTAGAGGTCAGGCATTATGGTCGCTCTTCACTTAATGTAGAGGTCAGGCATTATGGTCGCTCTTCACTTAATGTAGAGGTCAGGCATTATGGTCGCTCTTCACTTAATGTAGAGGTCAGGCATTATGGTCGCTCTGCACTTAATGTAGAGGTCGTTCATTATACACTGCAGATCCGTTATATCGCGATTCATGGGGTCCATGGAGCGCGATCGCTATATAGCAGGATATAAGGTCATTCATGTACATACTAGCCTATTTTCACAATCTCAAAACATACACGTAATTAACTCACCTTTTGAATTGTTGTTAACATCCACAATGTGTTATATCCATATGTAAAATATTCCATTTGTAAATAAAATATAATAATATTCCTTGTAATTAATTTCAAATTGCGTATTATAAATTCCAAATCCGAAACGACAATCCAAATTTTACTGTTCACATGACGTAAACACGAATCTTATTTACAATTAAACTGCATATGTTTTTGGTGTAAATCCTTTGTCCTGCTAGAAATTATGCCGATATTTACGACGTCACGTCATCCTTATGCAAAGCGTGGGTGTATTGATTGCCGTATAAAAAATGTGTAGCGCAGAGAACACTGAGATCTTTACTTTTGAATAAAACACATTTGGTTATCTATATCGCGAACAATGTGCAGTTAGCATTTCCTCTTAAACAAAAAAGAAACAGAAAAATGTTACGCCGTATCAATAACGTTATTGTCGTTCAGATAGGTCAGTATTGATCTATGACATAGGGTTACTGTACACACCCTCCACGTGGACGGCGTGTAATTCGCTGCTAATTTAAGTGACAGCAGTGAAAGGGGGTTGTCATGGGTGGCACGCGCGATATAAGCTGAAGACGTTCAACTGTTACACTTTAATGGTGAGCGGGTCGGGTTATTGTTTGTCGCACTACAGAGTGTCAATGAAAGAGTAGCGATGTAGGCGCGAAAATCCAGACCAAACTGATTTATTTATGACGTCGTGTTATAGTAAAATATTGAAGTTCATGGGAAAAAATTGGGATCCATGGCCGATTCGCAATATATTGGATATCGCGAAATAACGGATCGCATTATAATGGATCTGCAGTGTAGTTACTCTTCGCAAAAGTCCCATACAGATAGTGGTTTTTCTGTTGGTATAAGTCAGACAAACTGACCTCGCACTGACCTTTAATGCATGATTAAAATAATAATATAATTACGAAAATCTGTGAACAACATGCTATTTAAACAAGACGCTGTGTTCTATAAACACACATGACCCCAATTGGTGCTGGACAGCCCATTTGAATTAGGTCAAGGTCAAGGTGAAAGTGAGTTTAGGCGATATGGGTGGATTAGGAATGGTCATGAACTACAACTGTATAAGTATTCAAGTGTTGTAGTAAGCGGTGTTGATGCTAGACGAAAAAGTAAAATCTAGTCAACCTCGTACCGAAGCATGGACACACATACGGAATCAAGGACGGACGGACAGGGCAATCGCTATATGCCTCCCGCATCAAAATGCCCAGGGCATACAAATGTTTTATTGCACTGTATGGAATTACAAAGTGCCGTGTGTGATAATCCCCCACCTATTGTGCTGTGTATCTGTGTTGTCCAAGCACTGCCACTCGTCGCTGAACTGTTTGCCCACGTTCATGGAGGAGAAGGGCAGAGTTCGCCACTTCAGGCAGGCATCTACATTAGGAACAAAACTTAAACTGCAAAATACAGTGCAGACTGCTGCTTAACATATACACCGGGCATTTTATAAGTAACACAGCGATGTTACAAGTTTACATGTACATTTTCTATATCAACATTTCAAGGCATTGTTATTAATAATGTTCTCTATGGTTTCAATAACTGTTGTTTGGCAGAAAAAGGGTCAAAGCAATTTGATGGGCAATTAACGACACGCAAATCTGTAAATGACTAAGTACACTTCAGCTGTTTTGGTTTTTATTGTTTACTTTGTAATATATGGGGCGTGTTGTAGCAAAATCGGGCTTCATGCATGCGCGTAGTGCCATCCCAGATCAGTCCAAGCAGGCTAATCCAGGACGGCACTTTCCACCTACAGTGTATTTATGTTTAGAAGAGGCTTCCTTTAAACAGGAAATACCATAAAAGCGGAAAGTGCCATCCTGGATTAACCTGTGCAGACTTAAGATCGGATGCAAACTGTTAAGACTGTGCAGAAACAAACATGGATAACTGACCAATGGACCAACCGACTGACATTACCAAATCAATATACCCAGCTATCTTCAATGGAGTCATAACTAGAATTGTCACATGAGTGACGAATATACCCCCCCTATAATAACCTTGTCACTAAACTATGGCATCCATTGAATATGTCAAGCCATTCTTGAGTTATCGTCCGGAAACCATGTTTTTAGGGAATTTAAGTAGAAAAGGGCCCATAACTCTGTCAAAATTTAGTGGTTTGTTACCAACAACAAACTTGACCTGTTTTTTATGATGTTACACATGTGTACCAAAAATTATTTGAATATGTCAAGCCATTTTTGAGTTATTGTCCGGAAACCATGTTTTAGTGAATTTAAGTCGAAAAGGGGCCATAACTCTGTCAAAATTAGTGGTTTGTAACCAACGTCGAACTTGACCTGTACTCTATGATGTAAAACATGAGTACCAAAACTTATTTGAATATCTCAAGCCTTTCTTGAGTTATCATCTGGAAACCAAAAACCAACAGACCGACAGACAGACTGACAAGCTCACTCCTATATACCTCCCCCCCTAAACTTCATTTGTGGGGTATAATGAGGACTCATTAATCATTGACACAATCGATCAGTGACTAGGGTACTTTCAACTTACCACATTGCAATGTTATGTTGATCTGCATGGCACGCTTGCGGACAAACTTTGGATCCATGGAGGGCTCATCTTTCCATCGTTGACTGACGTAACCAAAACTCTCCCAGAACTTTAACACACCCTGTTGGGCTGCAGGATAAACAATGACAGAAATTGTTTTGCAAGAACAGTATACAGTATCATAAACTGAGTTTGTTCATCTATATTGAGGTACTTCCATTACAGCAAACTCACCGACCGCAACATGTTGTGTATAACTCGCACCAAAATTAGTTTTAAAAACTTGGTGCGTGTTAATCAATAATTCATGACGTAAAGTTAATTTTCCAAAGATTGTGCAACTTACCCCATATGGCTTCCATGTATTGTAAATACGACTATTAGCATAAATAAATGATCTACACTATTAAGAACAGAAGGGACAAAGTTAATAAATGATAATACTTATTGTTATTATATTTTCAGGTACATGTCCAGTATTTTAAACACTTCATTTGACAGAAAAGATCCTCAACCTCAACAACAAGCAATGTACATAGAGATCCTTCAATACAACAAGCTTAAATATTTGAGGATCCTTTAAACACTCCAAAAAGCTCATTAACCAGAAGTTCACATCCACTGCTTTCATTCAAATATTACCACAGACTATCCAACACTGATACTATGCCGACATCACCACAACCTCACCTCGATTTAATACTATGTTAGTGTTTCTAGTAACCTAAACAGCGAATGGCCGCTGTGTTTTGGAAATTGAATGCAAAAGAGGCATATTTTCAATATTTTCTGGGGGGAAAATATTTGAAAATAGTAAGTTATTAGGCAAAATTGAACACTTTGGCTATTAATAGTTTTTTTTTTATGCCAATCTAGTCGTATTGATTTTCCCTACTCACCTATATAGAGATCCTTCCAATATTGAACCATGTGTTCTGCCATGGCCTTCCTATATCCACTGAGCCTTATCTATATTCAGATCTAACTCACCTATATTCAGATCCAACTCACCTATATTCAGATCCAACTCAACTATATTCATATCTAACTCACATATATTAGAATGTCCAACTCACCTATATTGAGCTCCAACTTACCTATATTGGATCTCCAACTCACCAACTCAACTATATTCAGATCCAACTCACCTTACTAGAATGTCCAACTTGCCTATATTGGGCTCCAACTCACCTATATTGAGTCCAACACACCAACTCAACTATATTGGGCTCCAACTCACCTATATTGAGTCCAACACACCAACTCCACTATATTCAGATCCAACTCACCTATATTGAGATCCTTCCAATACTGAACCATGTGTTCCCCCATGGCCTTCATTAGGTGCCGATACTCCTTGGCATCAGCGAAGTCCTGCTTGTTGTGGGTGGGCTCCAAGACGTAGTAGGGCACGTTCACTATACCAACCACACCACTGCAGAATCTGGATATAGAAGGCACGGAGACAGAGGATAGTCAAGTAATAGGTACTAACTGGGCACACATATAAATTATAATTATCATGTGCATGGACATAAGCATAACAGTGAACTGTGTAAAATAAAGTGTCTGAACTAAGAATATACCCACATTTTGAGCCAATGAAATTGGTGGATTGCATCCATTAAGTGAAATATTTAATCATTAAGAGCATTTTTTTAACCGACGCTATTTCTGATTTTGATTGGCAATTGAACTCCGCCTCCTCAGAATCTGTATTAAGCATTACCATATAATAATGGACATCTACTATTCACAGTCCAATAATGTACATGCGCACGACCACAATTTAGGTTATATTCTAAGTAAGTAAGAACTTACTGAGTAAAATCTTATTGACTAACAAGATTCTGTGTTTGATGCCCCCGCTTGGTGCTGGATAGCCCATTTCTTAGTCCAAATTAGGTCAAGGTCAAAGTGAGGTTGGGTGCTATGGATGGATTGGGAATGGTCATAAGTAACAACTGTGTAAATATCCAAGTAAGCGGTGTTGGTGCTAGACGAAACAGTAAAATCTAGTTAACCTCGAAATGGCACTTTTGAATTATTATAAGTCCAAATTAATCAATGTTAAGGTCAAAGTGAGGTTGGGTGATATGGGTGGATTGGGGATGGTCATAAGCAACAACTGTTTAAGTATCCAAGTGTTGTAGCAAGCGGTCTTAGAGCTAGACAAAACGGTAAAATCTATTCAACCAATAAACAGTCTATTTGAATTATTCTAAGTGCAAATTAGGTCAAGATCAAGGTCAAAGTGAGGTTGGGTGATAGGGGTGGATTGGGAACAGTCATAAGTAGCAACTGTGTAAATATCCAAGTGTTGTAGTAAGCGGTGTTGGTACTAGATGAAACGGTAAAATCTAGTTAACCAAGAAATGGCACTTTGAATTGTTACAAGTCTAAATTAGGTCAAGGTCAAGGTGAGGTTGGGTGATATGGGTGGATTGGGGATGGTCATAAGCAACAACTGTGTTAGTATCCAAGTGTTGCAGCGAGCGGTGTTGGTGCTAGCTGAAACGGTAAAATCTAGTTAACCAAGAAACAGTCCATTTGAATTATTCTAAGTCTAGGTTGGCGCTAAGAAATCTTAACTAGTTGCCGAAAAATTTGATTTTGCAAAGAAAACCTATTATTTAGAAATATTTATAGAAAATTATGCTTCGTGTTTAAATATTTTCCAACAATTTTAGTAGCCAAATAGAATTTTTAGTACCCAATTAGTTAGTTTAGTGGCCAATTGCTATTTTGGCTACTGGTAGCGCTAACACAGCAAGTGCAAATAAGGTCAAGGTCAAAGTGAGGTTGGGTGATATGGGTGGATAGGGAATACCGTAAAACGCTGCGTATTACGCGCACTTCTTTGCCCCCAAAATCTGTTTTATACAATACTTCAACGAGTAAGGGAAATTTTTCCAAACATTGCGCAACTTACCCCCAATGGCATCTAGGTATTTTAAATGGACTATTACCATAATTAAATGAGCTATACTATTAAGAACAGAAGGGGCAATGTTAATAAGTGATAATAATTATTTTTATTATCATTTCAGGTATGTACCCAGCATTTTAAACAGTACATTTGGCTAAAAAAAGAGAAGAAATGAAGCCAATTTCGGCCATTTTTGTTTATTAAAAGTTATTGTTGTTCTAATAATACCATGCCCAACTGTCCCGAGTACACTACTGTATTTGGGGCCATTGTCGATATTGTGATAATTTCCTTTGTCTTACGAAATGTGTGAAAAACGTTTTGCAACTCAATAGGTGTGAATAAATATTTTGAAATTGGTTTGTTTGTGTTTTTCCTGGCTTATGTCATTACTGTTGTTAAGTAGATTGAGATATTAGTGTCATTGTGAATACTTTACAAAAATAGTATGAACTTGCCAATACCATGTTGGTGTAATGTAACCTATGCTTGGAAAGCGTCTATGTCACATAAGAGCTTGGAAAAACTGTATTAATACGCTGTAAACATGTCAAACATTTATTTTGATTTTTATACTTTCTTTTTGTTAAAAACTGATTCCAAAGCTCCACAGCAGGCATTTTCAACCTATTTTTGGCTCCCAACTATTTTTTTCCTCATTTTCCACCAAAACAAATTAGGTGCGTGTTATACATGACTGCGCGTAATACACAACGTTTTACGGTAGTCATAAGCAACAACTGTATAAGTATCAAAGTGTTGTAGTAAGCAGTGTTGGTAGACAAAACGGTAAAATCTACTTAACCTTTTTACGGCCAGGACGGACGGAAGGACGGACAGACAGGACAATCACTATATGCCTCTCGCATCTAGATGCCGGGGGCATAAAAAGGGTCTCACTTAATGCACCTACAATAGCTAGGGAGGAGTTTAAACCATTATAAAATGTAAATGGCAAAAAACATGAAAGGTCTATTTAATAACGTTTTAAACAATGAAAGCACTTACACCCCTCCGTCCACCTGGGGTCCAACTTTTTCGTACATTTTGATGAGTCGACTGCAGTTATAGACGAACACACCGTCATGAGATCGCTGCTCTATGTTGATACCAAATATAAGGTTTAACGTCTTGGGATCCTTCAATGCCCTGTCGGAAACGAGAAAGACAGATGGTGATTTATTGAAAGAAGTAATAAACATTTGCACTTGTTAATGTTATAGATTGAAATATTATGTCGATAATGTTACAATGCTTATGTATTTTACTTCCAATAGATATGGCATATCAGCTGTTATTGTTGTTTGAAATATAAAACATTCACAAATGACCAAACCATGTACATGTATATGCTTTGTACAGCATCTACATTTACAAGACATTAAAAACGAGGATTGTCACAGGAGGTGACGTATGCCCCCGAAGCATATGCTTGTCAGAGGAAGGCAACACAATGTCAGTGTACAATATTATGCCCTGGACAAATATCTTGAGATTTCAGCAACAGAGCTCTTTGTTGTGTGCAAAACACTCCCTCATAATGATCTTCATTCCCATTAAGTTATTACATCTCTTACCTGTTGGCAAAAATGAGGCTTCCAACAAAAAGTTCATCGTAATATTTGACCTTTAAGTGTAACTATGGACCCACAGACCTTGACCGAGGAGCAAGTGGTATGCAACACATCAGTGGTCATGGGAAAAAATAATCTCAAGTAATAATAAAATCCTTCCAGGCTTTTGGAAGTTATAGAGCAGAAAGAAAATTCCTTGACTTTGACCTTGAATTGTGACCTTGACCTTTGAGCATGGGAGATTGTATGCGACGCACTGTCTGGTCATGGAGAATAATAATCTGAAGTAATATTGAAATCTTTCCAGACGTTTAGAAGCTATGGAGTTGAAACAAAAATAATTGACCTTTGACTGACGACCATGGGAGTTGTATGTGACACATTGTCTGGTCATGGGGAATAATAATCTGAAGTTATATTAAAATCCTTTTAGGCGTTAAGAAGTTACAGAGAAGAAACAAAAAAAATCCTTGATCTTTGACCTTGAATTGTGACCTTGAACTTGGACCTACGAGCATGTAAGTTGTATGCAACACATCATCTGTCACAGGAAATAATAATCTTAAGTTGTATTAAAAACCTTCCAGGCATTCAGAGGTTATAAAGCAGAAATGAAAATTCATGACCTTTGACCTTGAATTGTGACCTTGACCTTTGACCAATGAGCATGGGAATTAAACGCCCCACATCGTCAGGTCATGAGGAATAATAATCTTAAGTTGTATTAAAATCCTTCTAGGCGTTCAGAATATATGGAGTGGAAACGAAAATTCATGACCTTTAACCTTGAATTGTGACTTTGACCTTTGACCAACGAGCATGGGAGTTGTACGCGACACATCGTCTAGTCATGGGGAATAATAATCTGAAGTTATATTAAAATCCATCCAGGCATTACAAATTTACAGAGAGGAAACGAAATCCGGACTGACGAAGTACCCACCCATCCAACCATCCAAAAACCACCCACCCATCCAACCACCCACCCACGGACAGATGGTGCGAATATTGTATGTCCTCCTTCAGGGGCATAACAAAAGTTTTAATATGTCAACCTCTTTAGAAAAGTGTATCATAAATCTTATCATTTCACTTAAGGAGGAAATAAAATGGTAATGCGTAAAAAAAATAATCTGTTTGTTTCAGGTTACCCGACCTACCCTAAAAAAATGCCCCGACCCTAGAACAATTTATTGGGTTTGTAAGATATATTTTTGTTTTATGTGCCTTTTTCAATAATTAGATGTGTTTTTGGAAAAATAAGTATTTTGTTTTCATAGTATCCACTTATAAACAATGTTTAAGGATATGTTTTGAATATTTATTCAGTTTTAGAATCTTCAAGTTGACCATTCACCAAATAAAAGAAACAAAAATAAATCCCCACCTATCTACCCTAATATGTTTTTGGGCATGTAACCTGAAACAAACATATTTTTTTTACGCCTAAGAAAAAAACAATGTGAACATTTCCCATCAGAAGACTGTGGGTGGCTTCTCCCAAAACTGCCCACATTTTGGTATGTCTGTAAAGTGGAAAGTCCTACTTTTGTTTCCTATTAGCACTGTCCCTCTTTATCTGGGCTTCTCGTTTCATCTCTGCTGAGTGCTGCTGTGCCTTGCGTAGCTCGGCCTGGGTAGCAAAGTAAAACATATAAAAATAAAATGAGACCATCATGCATAGATAATTCTCAACGTGTAGAGTTTTCTATACACAGAGAGCAAAATTTACCTCTGTTAAACTCTAAAATAAACAACACGCAAAAATAAATCGGAAACTGCATAATTTAGTTTGCGTTGTAATTGCAAAATTTGTTGTCAGATCGAGTAAGAATTGAAATAATTTTCTCATTATCGTTGTTTTTCTGTTATACACACTGATTTGTCGTTCAGATGCACGGTTATTAAACCACTCGGGCTGATGCCCTTATGATCAACTTCCTACACATCATAAGTTCCCACCATAAACATTAATAACAAAAAATTATTTCCCAATAAATTTGCTGAATACAAAATGTAGACACAAAATTAATATTTTAAACAGAGCTAATGTGACGCAGGACAATTACTGAAGTCAAAAACAGAATTTTAAATACATAATTTTATAACAGAGAATGATAGACAATGGCGAACTGGTTGTTCTACTGTACACTTCTGACTAAATAACTGTAAAAAATGGAAGTTCTACTGTACACTTCTGACCTAAATAACTGTAAAAAATGGAAAAGTGTTAGCAGTTTTGCCAAAGACATTTATAACAAGAGCTGTCAGAGCACAGCGCGCTCGACTATTCGAAGTATTTCAGTTGGTACATATTTTGGATAGTGGAAGGGGCACAAATTTGTTAAAATACAAAACTTTGTGAAGCCTTGCATGGTTGATACATTTTTGGAACAAAAACTTTAACAACAAAGTCTATGTAAAAAGTGGGCTTACTCTGTCAAAATACAAAACAGAGTTATGGGTAATGTTGCCCCTGATACTAGAGTTGATGACAAAGGTTAGTTCCAAGTTTCAAGTGAATAACTTATCTAGTTTTGAAGTTACAAAACTTTTGAATATAAACTTTAACCAGAAAATCTATGTGAAAAAGGGGCATAACTCTGTCAAAATACAAAACAGAGTTATGGGTAATGTTGACCCTGATACTAGAGTTGATGACAAAGGTTAGTTCCAAATTTCAAGTGAATAACTTATGTAGTTTTGAAGTAACCAAACTTTTGAATATAAACTTAAACAGAAAATATAAGTGAAAAGGGGGCATAACTCTGTCAAAATACAAAATCGAGTTATGTGTAATGTTGCCCCTGATACTAGAGTTGATGACAAAGGTTAGTTCCAATTTTCAAGTGAATAACTTATGTAGTTTTGAAGTTACAAAACTTTTCAATATAAACTCTAACCAGAAAATCTATGTGAAAAAGTGGCATAACTCGGTCAAAATACAAAATAGAGTTATGGGGAATGTTCACACTGATACTGGAGTTGATGACAAAGGTATATTCCAAGTTTCAAGTGAATAGCTTTTGTAGTATTGAAGTTACAAAACTTTTGAATATAAACTTTAACCAGAAAATCTATGTGAAAAAGGGGCATAACTCTGTCAAAATACAAAACAGTGTTATAGGGAATGTTGCCCTAGATACTGGAGTTGACAACAAAGTTTAGTTCCAAGTTTCAAGTGAATAACTTATGTAGTCTTAAAGTTACAAAACTGTTGAATATAAACATTAACCAGAAAATCTAATTACAAAACTTTTCAATATAAACATTAACCAGAAAATCTTAGTGAAAAGGGGCATAACTCTGTCAAAATACAAAACAGAGTTATGGGGAATGTTGCCCCTGACACTGGAGTTGATGACAAAGGTATATTCCAAGTTTCAAGTGAATAACTTATGTAGTTTTAAAGTTACAAGACTTTTGAATATAAACTTTAACCAAATTCAGACGTGGATGCGGACGCCGGGGTTTGTAGGATAGCTCACCTATTCTTCGAATAGTCGAGCTAAAAATACTTTCCTAAGAACAAGCGGAGCCAGATTTGAATCGTACATAAACTGAAGGCACTACTTTTTTCTACTATTATCCTCAAGTCATTATGCATACCAACTGTGCTTTGGAAAGATTCTTAGTCCGACTTTCTAAATCCTTTGCCTTGCTTTGTGCCTCTTTAGCCTTCAACTCCGATGCTTTGGCGTCCTCTAGCGACTTTTTAGAGTCACTTTCCGCACGGGATTTGAATCTATTGGATGTGTATTTGTACAGTTTAGGTTTGTAAAGTATAGAGGCAAGTTTTCGAGTTCGCACTTTTTTTCCCTGAATATACACTTTCATTCTTGGGTCCATGTATAAAATAGCCACATATGCACGAAAAGATCTTCGTTCGACCATCAATCTGAAAGTAAAAACAAACATGGTAAGTTTCAAATGAAAAGAAACATAACTTTTATACATGTAGTTTAAAATTAATTTTTGAATTTAAATTAAATGCAAATATTACTGCAAGCTTATTTATAGTAAATGTAGCAAACGTAATGAAACACACAATTACGGTATGTCAATATCCATACAAGCAATTATTCTAAAGCCTACGAGAAAATTTAATAATACGAACAATTTGCATAAAAACACCATTTTTTATCATTAATTTGTTATATCTATAAATTCTGAATGGGAGCATATAAAAGCATTAACAGAAGCAAAGTAAGGCTAAAAAAAATTAATGATTTGTTTCTCAGGCAGCGCTGCAACGTTTTTTATGGCCCGCCACGAATTGTATTTCATGCCAAAAATTATTTTTTATGATCGCGCCAGGGTTTTAAAGGAGCAGTCCAGAAATATGTTAATAAAAATAAAACTTGGCAGAAAGTGTTCCTAATGGGCATGTTACCCAACAATATACAAAACCACGCATTGAACTCTGTGAATTATTAACATTTTGGTAACTTGCTATGGTCTATTTTATGTGTGCGATAACTGATGACTCTGCATTTAACAAGCATGCACATTATAGTATATTCCA
Organism: Congeria kusceri; assembly: GCA_027627225.1. Taxonomy (NCBI): domain Eukaryota; kingdom Metazoa; phylum Mollusca; class Bivalvia; order Myida; family Dreissenidae; genus Congeria; species Congeria kusceri. The sequence goes on along the minus strand of CM051027.1, from coordinate 53,383,615 downwards.
TTCGTACCAAGTGCTTTTGAACTATGCCTTTCGTAAATAAGACACAGATTTCGGACGAATAAAGACCATAAACATTCATAAGAACTATTACTTAAATTACGATGTATACATACATGACAGTGGCTTAAAATTTAACGAATCTGCATTTGAACATAGCTAAAGAAGAGTAACCCGGTGGAGATTTCGGTATTTCCAGAAAATTTCTTCCTGTCTGATTTAATTATATAAATCCGATATACACAAATTGTGAAATACTATGTAAATTTTGCACACAAAAAAGTCATATTCGATTGGAAACCTTTATAAATACCGTCTATTTGTTGATTTAAACTTTTGTTTCGTAGATGCTTTTACTTGTGTAATAGCATTCCATCTTTTTTTTTTAAAGAAAATCCGTGTCAATATAAGTCCTATGAAAACAAACGAAAATGCCAGCTGCATTGACAAGTGCTGATTTTCTTTTCCAAAAATTATTGGTGATTTATTGCAAAAATAATTCCTATTTTTGACAGTTATAAAAATATGAATTACGAAAAGTACAATTCTATAAATATAAGTACTTTAATGCTGATCAATTTGAAGGTACTTATGTTAATTATGAACATTCAAATTGATTGTCCTTTTATGTCAGCTTGTATAAATAACCGTTTGTGATTAATACATTTATATTTAGAATTTTATAAAAAGGGATGCTTATGCTGTTATTAAAACTTAAACACTGGGGTAACAATATAAAAGGGCCTGAGGTTTAGAAAATGTCTACTCTTCAGTTAAACACTGGTCTGTCAGAAGCAGAAGGATGAAAACACATTCTCTATTGCTCTGGGTTTAATGATTATTTTTCTTTGAAATTTGGCACACAAGTAAATTAACAGATAAGCTTTTGGCATATTAAAAATAAATGCTGTAAAACACCATTTACCCTTGTTTTCAAAATAAAACATGGTTATTTTAAACATATATAAAATATATGTTTAAAATAAACATATACAACAAAGCTATGTAATCTGGCTTTTTACACTTAACATTACGGCTTTTTCCTGAAATTGCATAACGATGAACTGAAAATTGAACTATATGATGCTATGCCTTGAAAGCTTTTTATAAAAAGAGATGTAGTTGATACTTGTTTTTTGTTTCATTTCATCGTGCATCAGAAGTTGCAAATCTGCTACTCTGGTTAGCATTTAGCCATTGCGTAATTAAATGGTAATTAAATTGAATAGTATTCTCTTTTATTGCTGTTTAATTTGAAAAGCTATGAGGTTAATTTTTATTTACACTTACATGTTTTGTAATTAATTCTGGGCCAAGTGTGAGGTTTGTGCGCACGAAAACCGGTTCAAACCCCCAATGCCTTGCATTGACCGTTCCAAGGTGGTGACCCCAGTTTTATTCATGTGTGTTTTGTGTTTTTATGTGTTTTTGTAATGAACTGTGTAATTTTTTGGCAATTGGTCACTTGCCATAAATAAAGGACCTCAGGCTGCTAATAAGAGTTCTCACGTGCTGCCGTCTGGAGTTTCCCTTTGTTTATATTCAAGTAAAATATTTTGTTGTCTGCTAGAAAATTCAAATTTCCCTGGATAAGATAATCCCACCCACAAAAAGGTCATGAACTTTACACAGCCAGTAGAAAGCTGCTGACTCAGTGCAGTGTTTATCCTACCACTAAATGATTTTATAGAAGGAAACTCTACCTGTCAGATAAACTTTTGCTTTATCCCACAGGCAAGGTTTATCTGACACCCTCATGAATATACTTTTTAAGGACTACTTTTACCAGGAATGTGAGTGACGTCATAAACAAGTAATTTTAAAGGTTACGAAATGGGGCGATATTTAACAGTTCATCTATTGGTGGAAATAAGACACTAAACATTCAGTAATTACATTTTATTATATACCTTACAATAAATACTACATTACAATAAATTAAATAGTAACACATTTGTAGAGGAAAAAGAATCAATAACAGTTAGCTATCAACACAATACAGGTAGTTTCGGTTTAAAATAACTCGCCAAAAAATCGCGTGCGCGCGAAATGACGAAATCAAATGTTTTACGTCATTCAGTTGAGTTTTAAGTTTACACAGTGTTGGAATTTAAAAAGAGCAATCAGATTACAATCTTTAGTTTCTGTGTTTTTTGGATGGATTATGATAATAAGATTTATATCAAAAAGTGTATCCATGGAACATATGGCTCGAATGGAACCGGTGAGATTAATTCCATTTCAATTTTCTACAAGTCGAGTGTATTCCGAGCTGGATTGTTGTGGGTGGAGAACAGAGTTGCCATCATAAGGTGTTAGATCTAGTAATTTGGATGCAGTCTTCGATTAGTTTACTTTTGAAATTAAATTTACATAAAGGGTTATTTCTTTGATGAATAAACCGTTTCTTTGTTGGTTGATCAAAGAAAGTCTATCCACAAAGAATTACTCGCTTACACCAACTGTTTTAAAAGGAATAGAAGGATTATGTTTGCACCTTTATCGATCATGCCATGTGCGGATTAACAACTCACTATGGAAGCTAGAACCTCTGTAAAACTGGACTACACGACGTTTTTATCAATGAAAAAATCGGGTGAGTAAGGTGTATTTCATTTTTAATTTTATGCTGTGTCATTCTGGAATAATTGAGTCACACGAGTTGTGTGTATATTTTGAAAGATAATAGAAATGGTATATAATAAACATCTCGACGAAGATAAATCCTGCATATACACTTTTGCAAAGTTAAAATTGCCAGCCATTTTGGTCTTTTGTTGTTGAACAGTTTGGTCGAAACACGGACTTGCATTTGAATAAAACCTTCTTTTATCTACTGTAGTGTGTAGCATTTGGCATGGTGAACATATTTGAAACGAAGCATATGGCGATATTTTATCTTGTTACACTGCGTTTCGCATTGAATTGTTTCGGACTATTTCGAGTGGCGGAAACATCATGAATATATTCCATATATATTCCTTATTACTACGCAATGTTAGATTCAGTAAATTTAATGCGTTTTTTTAGTATTGTTTCAAATAATTAAACGTTAATAGTGTGTTTGTTAAACATAAATAGAATATTAGGTTAGTGTCTTTGTGAACTTGAATTTATCCGACTCGTCTCCGAAAGGCTTACACGGCTCGGCAAGCCTCGGTAAACCTTTCTTTAACTCGTCGGATAAATTCAAGTACACTTAGACACTAACCAAATATTTCTCTATTTACATCCTGGGTCTCATATGATAGATGGCAGGAGAACAAAGTTGCTTAGTTGTCACTGCTCTCTTGTTCAAACATGTGTCTCTGTTTAAAAACTGACTGCTCTTATCACCAATCACTGTCTGATAAGAAGTGGACCCCCCCCCCCCCCGGCGTTTAAAATTATCTTTAATCTGTACTTATTTACTTGTTTTAATAAGCCATTACACAGTGCCAATAGAAGAGTAGGAGAAAAAAAAAAATAAAAATAAAAATGCGCCCTCCCTCCTGATTTTTTGGAAAAAGTGACTGAGAAACAACTCATTAATTTTGTTTAGCCTAAAGCATAGGATGAGATATCGAGGGTGCTCTATTCATTTATTGTGCTTTTATAAACACAAGTGTTGAAGCTTATTTGATGTGATATACCCATAGGAAACAAGGTCTAAAGATTTGCAAAATGATATCATTTTCATTTTGTCATCACATAAATATGGCTACAAAATATGAAGAAAATGTAACATTTGAAAAAAGCGAGAACATGCTGATTATCTATGCACAAACTTACAAACTACAAGCAAAAAACATCTGCATATTTATTTGATTTGTTTTATTATAATGGCTTTCTTGATTTTGCCCAGCTCGTGAAATGGTCCAAGTCTTTGGATGGGAAGAAAAGCGGATGACACTGATTCCTGGACCCAGCTATACATGTAAGGTAACAAAACCTGCATAAAATAACGACGAAAAGTATCCGTCACTCATCCTTAATAAATCTAGACAGTTGCACGATTTCTGCATATTGCATTATACAGTAATAGACACGGCTGTATACAGAAAATATGGCAAACACATTTTTCATAAGGATTAAAATTAGATTTGACCAGCTTTCTAACAATGGCACTATGTCACATTCAATGCGGCCACTGTGGCACTATGTCACATTCAATGCGGCCACTGTGGCACTATGTCACACTCAATGCGGCCACTGTGGCACTATGTCACATTCAATGCGGCCACTGTGGCACTATGTCACATTCAATGCGGCCACTGTGGCACTATGTCACATTCAATGCGGCCACGGTGGCACTATGTCACATTCAATGCGGCCACTGTGGCACTATGTCACATTCAATGCGGCCACTGTGGCACTATGTCACATTCAATGCGGCCACTGTGGCACTATGTCACATTCAATGCGGCCACTGTGGCACTATGTCACATTCAATGCGGCCACTGTGGCACTATGTCACATTCAATGCGGCCACTGTGGCACTATGTCACATTCAATGCGGCCACTGTAATTCCTAAGTTAAATTCCCTGCCATTGCCCTGATTGGAATGTGACTTTTCCTGACATACTGGTATATAATCAGATAAACTATTGGTAGAATCAGTGTTATGTTGTTACAGTGTCAAAGTAAAGTGTTTGTTTATTATAGTGTCACACCTCGCAATTAAGGGCCAGCCAGTTTTGAGTTTATGAGACGCCTTTACTGATGAACATCTTTACTCCCAATTCCAATCCTATATGCCAGGCGCTTGGCAGGAAGGCAATTAGTACCCTTCAACTTAAACTTGCCGTCCACTAGGCTGCCGAAGGTTTCCCGAAAGCGAATTTGGCAAAATCGGGGTGTTTCGGCACGTCTTCACGATGTTCTTCCTGAACAATTTTGGAACCTTCTTGGCACTTCGGGGCCTGATCGGGATTGAAAAAACTTTGGCATCCAAATTTTAAAACTTTTAAAATTTGGATGCTGAATGGAAGAGTTCTGTCCGCGTGTACACCCGGAAGCAATGCCAATCATGTAATGAAAGACGCAGAATCGTCGCTGAAGAAGCCGATTGTCAGCAGAAGGGACGCCGAGCATTAGTCGTGTTTCCCAAACTATAAAAGAGCGACAGCAGAAGCGATGCCGCCAATTTGCCGATAGTGTTCGAAGTAACACAATCGGTATTGTTCTTGTGAATTGAATACTTATCATGGTGCAAGTCATCGGCAAGCTACTCTAGAAGAAGTTTGGCGTGAGGTTACTAGTCAGTCAGCCTTTGAACATTACAGAAGGTATGATCTTAGTCTTGGTCTTTAAGGCTAAAACCTTTATTTGAAAGCCCAAGCTGAAAAGAAAAAAATATGAATAAGGGATGCCCATAAACATTCCACTCTTTTAGCTTTTAAAAGAGGCAAGAGTATGGGACATGTTCCATCTTCTCTCAACTTGGGCGGCCATTTCACGTCAGGCCTTTGGAGTATTTGGAATGGCCAGCACTTCATTCTTATACTCCTGAAACTGGGGAGTAGACACTTCTGGGACAAAATGTAATACACTTTCCACATCAGCACAGAAGTCGTACATCAAAGAGGCGTACATGTCACAGATGTCATGTAACTCAGTTCCTTCGCAATCTTAAAGAGCGTTACGGAACCTTGTTTTTTTCTGAATGCGAGGCGTTGGGCGCTGGGGTATGTCATCTAAAACTGTTGGCATGATCCTCAAATACTGTTTGATCCATAATCGATGATGTCTTCTTCTCCGTAACAGGCATGACATCAAGGGCAATGTGAATGCATCTAAAGATCCATTGTATGACTAGCAACTGATTATCAGATTGTAATTCAGCGTCGTTCATATACCCCGAACTCCAAATCGGCAACATTTCAGCATTCTGTCGACAACAAATTGGCAACTATTCAGCATGTTCTGCAATGTTACCGCAAACTTTCCGCAAGATTGGGAAACATTCGGGAGCTAATTCCGGAACTGTCAGCATTCTTTCGCGTTGCATTCAGTGACTTCAGATAGGTTTCGGGGTTTATACCGCAACCTGTCGTATGCCACTCCGCGAATACATGCGGACAAGCACGATGGCCAACCTCCGCCCATTTTGTTCCGAATGGTTCCCAAAAACTAGCACATTTTTATTACCCTAAGCATTGGGACTGTAGTGGACGGCAGGCTTTAACTAGCTGCTGGGTAGGCAACCAGCCATATCAAAACGAGCCGTGTGCGAGACTTTGTGTATATAAATATATGGCTGCCTGTCTCCCCTTCTAGCCATTTTTACTAGTTCAATTTTTTTTTCACACAAATATGATATTTTAATTGTTTATATGCCAGAACAGTGAATTATTTACACGGTTCTATAGTTTACTTTTGATTTTTGTTTTGGTCTGAAGTAAATATTTCTGCCTATCATCAATAAATTAATCGAATTGGTTAAACACACTTCTAGGAATGCAAACATTTATCAACTTTATGGTTAGATAAAAAGTTTCCTCTAATATAAAATAGAGAATACACAGTTAAGCTAAATAAATGCTGAACTAACAATGCAAACACAATTACCTTGATAAGCTGTGATGAAAATGGAATAAAAAGAAAGTTAAACATTTGCTCATTTACAACTGGGATTCCTTGAACAATGTAAATGCACAGGGAACAAGATTCTGTGTTTGTGTTTGATAAACACACATGCCCCCAGCCGGGCCGGCTAGCTCAGTTGGTAGAGCGCTGGACTATAAATCAGAGGATCGCGGGTTCGAATCCCAGGCCTGGGACCATAACTTGTACGGGGATTGGCCATTAAATTATATCTACGGCCATTCTCACCCTACCTCTGCAGCGTTTTTCCTCACCACTTTGGGAATGGTACCGGTCAAATTGGGAAGATTAGCGTTGTTTTCATCCAAATTGGGAATTTTATCACCTTCATTAAAAAATGTCATAAAAGATGTAAAAACAGTTACTTTCCCTAGCTGTTAACAGTAACCAAGAATTTTTGTCAGGCGCCCCCGTCACTACGTCAAATTTTTTTTGGCGACATGTGTCATATGACGTTATCTGGTGCATTTAAGCTCTTAAAATTGTGGCTAACACGTTTTCAATTTTGTGTCAACGTTCAAACGAAATGAAATAAACGAAACATCACCGTTTAAACGGTATACCTCTAGCCTTTTAAAAATAAAAAGTCTCATTGTAAGAATCGTGATTAAAATACATGTATATTATACATGCTTTGTTCTTGCAAAAACGGCGGGATAATTTCTCCGTGCACATTGTGCCTACGCGTGTCAAATGTTAAGACCTGTATTTAGAAAGCACATGGTCAGTACACGCACGCTTTCCATGCGTGGAACGTGACGACGTGGTTGTCAGAAGACATTTCGCGCTCTTTTGCAGAAAACACGGGTTTTACATGGCATACATGTACATAAACAAGACTGCTTGTGTTTATGAAACTACAACACTGAGCAGTAACCTTGGATAGGCATTTCCGATTTCATATTAGCGTATTTGAGATTGATTTTTTGCAGTTTATTTTTTAAAGTTATGAAATTTATTAAATTAACAAGTGTGCATATTATAAAATACGAAAGCTTGTTTACTTTTTGGGTCGATAATACGCTTGACACGCATATAAGGTTACTTGTGTGTGGATACATGCCAGCTGCGCTGATTGGTCAGATATAATGTCATTCCAAAGCGAAGATAAACTGAGCGTTTCTATTGGCTCATTTCGATTTGACTGCATGTTGGAACTCCGCCTACATGGCGGTGCTTCAGGGTGATTGACTGCGGCTTACAAATAACTGTTAATTGTTAAAATTTTCGGCGAATTGACACTCACTTTGATCATTCACTGACTTTAAAGAGTGGGTGTACATGTTTCTCGAGTGAAAAGCCATTGTGACGTAAGAGATTAGCTTTCACAGCAGGAATTGTCAGTCTGCTGCAGTCAACACAGCTAATTAATTGATAAAATACAAGTGCCCCGGGCGATGTTTATAAGCGCAACACTAATTTTAGGCGCCCCAGATATGTTCAAGTTAAAATTAAACGCCCGGGCACCCGGGCGCTAAAACAGCCTGGAGAAGGCCCTGCAGCTACGCGAGGAGGTTTACGCTTGGGTAAAACAAAAGTAAAATACAGGAACATCGTCAAACTTTTCAGGGTCTTTTTGGATTTTTTTCTTACATTTGGGAATTTTTTAACTTCAAATTGGGAAAAATAGTCAGAAAATCCGATTGGGAATGGTACCGTTTTCCGGTACCAACTTTATATAGAGGAAAAACGCTGCTCTGATTCAAGTAGGGCAGTTATCAGTTACTGGCAAGAGTATGTGCACTTAGTACTGGTAAACCAGCTTACCCAAGAAAAGTGTCAGTAGGTTAACTGACCGCCGTTATATAACTGAAATACTGTTGAACACGGCGAAAATCCAAATAAACAAACAAACAAACACATGCCCCCGGTTGGTGCTCGATGGCCCATTTCTTAGTCCAAATTAGGTCAAGGTCAAAGTGAGGTTGGGTGATATGGGTGGATTGCGGATGGTCAAAAGCAACAACTGTGTAAGAATCCAAGTGTTGTAGCAAGTGCTGTTGGTGCTAGACGAAACAGTAAAATCTGGTTAACAAAGAAACAGCCCGTTTGAATAATTCTATGTGCAAATTAGGTCAAGGTCAAAGTGAGGTTGGGTGGAATAGGTGGATAGGGAATGGTCATAAGCAACAACTGTGTAAGTATCCAAGTGTTGTAGTAAGCAGTGTTGGTGCTAGACACAACGGTAAAATCTACTGAACCTTGTCATGGACCGAAGGATGGACAGGACAATCACTATATGCCTCACGCATCAAGATGCCGGGGGCATAAAAATAAGCCGGATACCTGGGCTGGCCAACTAACAGTACACTTGTCAGGGAGATTGAGAAATATAGCATTTTAAATGAGGAAATTTTGGAATTATATATATTTTTTCTATGAATTACTTTTATTCACACTGTCACAAAAGTATCAAACAGAACTCCAATGTGCAAAATTAACGTAGTGTAGACGCATGAAAATTTCACTATGTAACTTTAATTTGGGAATTGTTATTTTCACTTGATTGTACTAGTAAATGATAAAGTAAAACAGTGTGGCAACTGCAAACTACTCACTAATTCCCTGATTTAACCATGATCGAAATGTGATTTTCCCTGACATTATGTTTAGATTTCTGGCTTTATTTGTGCATGGTGGTTACAGCGTATATACCAGTAAATACTTTGATACCAACCTCCCATTCACGCCATACTGACTACAGATAATGTACACAAATATATGATTTTTACTGTTTTCTTGTCACAAGAGTATATTCATTTCTAAGAATCTGCAGTTCATTTTCAAACTTACAATGTTTCTTTTGAAAAAAAATTGGTAAATTTTTCTGATTTTTCCTGATCTTTTTTTTCAAATTTCCCTGATTTTTCCTATCAGGGAATCTTGTTCACAATCTTTCCCTGTTTTCCCTGCTAGCCAGAGTCGATGGCCACCCTGTAAAAATCTACTTGAAAGTTTTGCCAGCCCTGACATCAATGCACTGGTTGCAGACAAGTGTGGAAAATGCACAAAATGGACAAATAAATATGGCTAGATATCACTCTTTTTTTTCATGGCATTTATATAAGCAAAAGTAATGGCTAACACATAATGGTTACTTTTTCGTTACTGTAATTATTACTCATAAAATGTACTTTGTTTATAACTTGAACACCTCATGTTAACAATCAATTGAACAAGAGCTGTCAGAGGACAGCGCGGTCGACTATTCAAAGTATTTCAGTTGGTGCATATTTTGGAAAGTGGAAGGGGCATAACTTTGTTGAAATACAAAGCTGAGTTACATGAAGTATTTCATGAATGTAAGTTTTAAGTGAATATCCTATGTAGATTAAAAATTATAAGACTTTGGAACAAAAATTTTAACCCCAAAATCTATGTAAAAAGTGGGCATAACTCTGTCAAAATGCAAAACAGAGGTATGGGGATTGTTGCACCTGATGCTGGAGTTGATTACAAAGATATATTCCAAGTTTCAAGTAAATACCTTACGTAGTTAAGAAATTTTAAGACTTTTGAAGAAAAACTTTACACTGAAAAATGTATGTGAAAAGGGTGCACAAGTCGGTCAAAATACAAAACATGGCTATGTAGATTGTGGCACCTGATGCTTTAGATGATGACAAAGAAATATTCAAAGTTTCAAGTGAAGACCTATCAAGTTTTAAAACTTTTGAATAAAAACTTAAATCTGAAAATCTATTTTAAAAGGGACATAACTATACCAAAATACAAAACAGAGTTATGAGGAATGTTGCACCTGATGCTAGATTTGACGGCAAAGGTATATTCCAAGTTTCAAGTGAATAACTAAGGTAGTTTTGAAGTAACAAGGCTTTTTGAATATTAACTTTAACCAAGATCAGACGCCGACGCCGGGGAGAGTAGGAAAGCTCAACTATGCTTCGAATAGTTGAGCTAAAAATTGTGAACACTTACATAACTGAGGAGGACATGAATTCACAATTGGTCCAGCACATATTTTTGAATACATAACATATAATATTTTTTGAATAAATAGCATATATAAGACTGTAATATAACATTGTTAGATAACAAGAGATGTTTGTAAAACATGTATGCCCCCCGACTTGCAGCCAAGTTGTGAATATGTGCAATTGTTAAGAGTTTTTTTTAATATGCAATCCCAAGCGAGATCTCGATATGCGGTATCTGTGTATGAAGTTTCATTAAAATATCTCGATGCGTTCTCAAGTTATTGTGCGGAAACCGTTTTTCTATTTTTAGTAATGGTGACCTTGACCCCACCATCCCCATATGAAATCCCAAGAGAGGTCTCAATATAAGGTATCTATGCATGAAGTTTTATTAAAACATCTCGCTGCATTACAGTTACTTACTGAGCGGAAACCGTTTTTCTATTTTTAGCAACGGTGACCTTGACCCCACCCAACCCATATGCAATCCCAAGCGAGGTCTCGATATAAGGTATCTGTGTAGGAAAAGTTTCATTAAAATATCTCAATTCTTGTCAAGTTATTGAGGGAAAAGCGTTTTCTTCTATTTTTAGTAACGGTGACCTTGACCCCACCCATCACATATGCAATCCCAAGAGAGGTCTTAATATAAGATATCTATGTATGAAGTTTCATTAAAATATCTTGATGCGTTTTTAAGTTATTAAGCGGAAACCATTTTCTATTTTTAGTAACTGTCACATTGACCTTGACCACACCCACCCCATATGCAATCTCAAAGCTTCGATATAAGGTATATATATGTGAAGTTTCATTAAAATATCTTGATGCGTTCTCAAGTTATTGAGAAGAAACCTTTTTTGTATTGTTAGTTATGGTGACCTTGATCTTGACCCCACCCACCCCGTATGCAATACCAAGCCAGGTCTCGATATATGGTATCTACGTATGAAGGTTCATTAAAATATCTTTATGGATTCTAAAGTTATTGAGCGGAAACCGTTTTTCTATTTTTAGTAACGGTGACCTTGACCCACCCAACCCATATGCAATTCAGTGAGGTCTCGATATAAGGTATATATGTATGGAGTTTCATTAAAATATCTCGACGCGTTCTCAAGTTATTGAGCGAAACCGTTTTTTCTATTTTTAGTAACGGTGACCTTGGCCTTGACCCCACCCACCATATATGCAATCACAAGCGAGGTCTCAATATAAGGTATCTATGTATGAAGTTTAATAAATCTCTCGATGCGTTGTCAAGTTATTGAGCAGAGACCGTTTTTATATTTGTAGTAACATTGACCTTGACCCAACCCACCCCATATGCAATCCCAAGCGAGGTCTCAATACAAGGTATCTTTGTATGAAGTTTCATTAAAATATATCTATGCGTTCTCAAGTTATTGAGCGGAAACTGTTTTTCTATTTTTAGTAATGGTGACCTTGACCTTTACCCCACCCATCCCATATGCTATTCCAAGCGAGGTCTTGGTATAAGGTATCTATGTATGAAGTTTCACTAAAATATCTCGATGAGTTTTTTAGTTATTAAGCGGAAACCGGTTTTCTATTTTTAGCAACAGTGACCTTGACCTTTGACCTGTTGACCTCAAAATGTATAGGCGTCTTCCTTTCCTCCCAAGTAACCAGCATACCAACTTTCATGATCGTAAGTCGAAGCGTTCGCTAGATATCGTGCAGAAACGAAATGGTCTACGGACAGACCGACCATCCGACCGACCTAGCGACCGACCAACATACCGACCGACTGACAGGTGCAAAGCAAGATACCCCCACTTCTTCGAAGGGGGGCATAATTATTGAAAAAACCTTGACACAGTAACAATAATTACCAAAGTACCTAAATCATGCACATGTTAAAAGTTCCTTGCAAGAAAAATACAACTGGCTTTAATCAAGATTTCACTACTAAAGAATGCTGCCCAAAATAAATACACATTTGTTTCTATTCCTTTAGGACGTATTTCAGAGACACTAGTGATGTAGACTACCCTACCCACTTTAAAGGGTTTGCTAAAACATCGTTTCCAAACAGATTCAGCAGAATCAAGCAGTATTTGTATAGCAAATCTGGCTTTTGAAAAAGTAGAAATCAGCTGCAAAGGAGGAAAAATCTCACCCTCGAATCTGTTATCATTACCAGTAGCGAAAATGACCACTGGATATTACAATTTCTGCAATTATTTGATATGAGGCCTAATTTAACAATTTTGAGAAAATATTCTTCAAAATGTTTTTTTAAATATATTCAGAAAAAAAAATGGCTACTAATTTTTGGGCTACTAATTTCCATTTCTTAGTGCTAAATGTACTCAGTTTTCAAAATGTTTCAAAATAACTTCAACAGGGCTTTATTGAAGCCTGGGGATGGGGCCTAGGACTTGGGTTTAGGGGGAAAATATTGCAACAAATTTGGATAAGGGCAACAAAAAGTCCAAGTGTAAAAAATTCAACTTTAGGGGAAATGCACATGATTTTTAATAAATGTTGCTAAGGGTTGACGCTTGTATTCAGCCCCTGCTATATATGGACTTGTAAAATAATTCCTGTACATACCCGTCATCTGAATCGAAGTCGGACTCTGGATTGGATAGCAGGATGTCCTGGGGGTCGGTAAGAATGTCGAGCTCTGGGTCGCCGTTGTCCAGGAGCTTCATGTTGTACACGATGACTAGAGTGCCGGAGTTGCCCTCGATGCGATCGAACTGGGCAAAGAAGTCATCATCCGTCTTGAACGGGGAGTACCGCAAAATCACGTCCATTTCCATAGCAAACTGGAACGTCAAGGGAATAAAAAAGTTGTCATTGTAACTAAACTGAAAAGTTTAACCATGTGGGAATAAATATTTTTTCAACAGCATGATAATAGTAATAATGAATCTGAAAGACACACATTTCCAATGAAAAAAATTTCAACAGTATAATTACAACTGCAAGTGAAAATATTTACCTTTTCAGTTCAAGAATTTTTTGCAGCAATTCAATAATGTAAAATGAACACTTTGAATACCTTAAACAAATAACCTAATATATGAATAATCATGGATCAATTGTGTAATTACAATATATTATATACCTGACTATTCCAAAGCTATTTCTCCATCCATGTTACATGAATACAATCTTTTTCTTAAATGTGTGCTACTCGTATACATGGGCCAACAAATAGAAACTATATCTGACATCCATTCAGCTCATTCTGTGGAACAAGACTGCTGAAAATCCCCTTCTACTCACCCTTTCCTGACCCAGTTCCGAATCATCTACAGTGTCCCTGCTACCAATCTTGAATGAAGGTAGAGGCACAATCACCTAGAGATACAGATGTAAAAATAAGATTGAGAATTGAAACACATTTCCAAACAAAGAATTTAGAAATAAATATCTTTGTGAAACTCTGACCTTCAGAATGTATTACATTGTGCATATCCACAATGCATATTTCATCGGATGTTAAAATATTAAGAGGCTATTTAACTTCTCATAAAAAATGTGTTGTAATGATTAAATCAGTGTGTTTCAAAAATTAGGTTAAGTGTCAACAATGTTATTTCGATCAGTGTTATCTAACAATACCTTATTTTACTACAACTGAAACATATATTTGTATTTTTGTCATTTTACCAATCTGTGACATAGCAGCTTTAATATCAGTATCTTGTTCAATCATCACAATACAGCATAGAGATACAATTTAGAATTGTGTCAAAAATTACTTGAATGAAAATCCGTAGTTAAATGCTCAACAAGCTTGGCAAAACCATTTTTCATAACCATCCCAGCCTGAGGGCAGATTTTAGGAAATGAGCGTAGAAAAAAAACATAGGTCAGGGAAACAAGCAAAACCTTTATTACTGTTTCAAGTAGCCAAAATAGCCAATGGCTATCAAAAATTCTGAAAAAAAAGGCATATTTTTTTTACATATTCCGGGTAAATTGGAAATGACAGGTATTTGTACAAAATACAATAATCGTCATAAAGTTTTATTTCATCCCCCACTAAGGTAATAACCATAAGTTATATTAAAATTCTTTCAGGCATTTGGTGTTAAGGAGCGGAAACAAAAATTGTGGTGGACCAGACTGTGTGATTGCTATAGGGGGTGGGGCATACAAATAAATCTGTGTCAATACCTCATCAATCTTCTCATCCTCATGGAATGTTCGAGAAAGGAATAGACAGGTCTGTGTGTCGCCCTTTTTTGTGAAGATTATCATGTCATTGCCGATTCTCATTGAACCTCTGGAACAACCAATACATACCAATTACGCATGTAAACATAACAATAAGATCAAAAATAGTATAACTGAACAATAATTGTACCATCTAGAGCAGTAGTTGGTACCTTCGCTTGAATTGCTTCTCAGCTGGGTTTGATTCCTGACAAGCACAATATCATTCAGTTTCTAGTCACCATAACAGCAGTCTTCGACGTTAAGCGGTGGACCGAGTCCACCAAATTTTCGCTCGGTCCAGCAAAAGTTGCCAGTAAACTGGACCGGCGGCCCAGCAAAGAATTTTCCCTTTATAATTTTGATACCAGAAATCCCCAAAAATGTTCAGCCAATAATTCTCGGTTAAGTGAAATTCGGCTTATTTGGATGCATACTTTTACAAAATGACGCCATAAAATTCAGTGTCAGATTGGCAACCATTTCCGCTTGCGTACGCATGTTTTTCTAAAACAATGAACGCCTACTCGGCAATAAAAGCACTCTCCTTGTGCATCAGTGTGTCAATTATCGATAAAATCTGTAAGCAGGAGGAGCTAGATTTACTACAGTCACCAGAACGCATTAAATTTCCAATATGTAGAGCGTAGTCGATAGAATGTTTATCACGCCCTCATTGTTGGTAAAGGTGAAGTAATTTGTAACATTTTCGTGAGGTATGCATGTTTTAAGCTGCGTGTTTGTAACACCCTCATAATAAATAAAATACTACATACTAAAAGAAGTCAGTATATTATTGTTTGCAAAATGTTTACTTAAAATACGAAATGGGATGTTGAAAAATTGTGTTTGCAGATCGCATAGAGTTTTAGTGAGTAATGTCAAAGGAACGTCTTCATTTGTATTAAAAGAAAATATTGCTATGACTATGTGTGTTTTCGAATAAACGAGCTATTCTATGGTATAACTACACTGATTACACCCAAAAACGTATGCTGCCACATTTTCACGAAAGTTAGCGAAGTTAAGACAGTGAAAGTAAAAATGTTTTATTACTCAACAATGGAATTTAAAAAAAAAAAATTGGACACAAAGCATTTTTTGTTAAATGAGTGGGTGGGGAGGGATCTGCGCATTCAAGTAAATTTCCCCCCAGATACCAGCTCGTCCATTTGGGCCAGTACTGAACTCAAATAGGCTAAAACGAATATACACCTGGCATCTGATTTAACTGGCGATCTTGTATTAATATTTCGCCATATTTTTATTGAGAGTAATGTAATAAATACATGATTCATGTTACAATAAAAGTGTGAAAACCATAATTGCTTTCAACTTTAAAAAAAAATTAAAATCATTGATATATATACGTTAGAGTGAATGAAAATCTACAAACAAATTGTGGTCCACTAAATTGTTGTATGGTCCAGTTGATTTAGCTGGTTTGGTGGACCGACAGTCCAATGCTTTTATAACTTATTCGTGAAGACTGTAAGGACAGCTATATCCCCCGCCATGATTCTTCAATAGATTTTAAAGGTGACTTTGATGTATCACACTGACATTAATCAGTTTTATGAAAATTCCTTAAAGGGCATAGGAGATATGGAGCTGACACAAAAATGGAGGCTCAAACATTTGACCTTTAAGTGTGACCTTGACCTTGAGGTCGCAAGACTGCTCCATGCCTTCTGCACATCGCCTCAATGTGATAGACATTTGAGCCAAGTTTTATGAAAATCCTTCAAAGGGCCTAGGAGATATGGAGCAGACACAAAAATGGAGGCTCAAACATTTGACCTTCAAGTGTGACCTTGACCTTGAGGTGGCATGACTGCTTCATGCCTTTTGCACATTGCCTCAATTAGGGAAAGATCTATAGCGAAATAGCAGGGTGCAGCACCATGCTCCTTTTTGGTTCCCCCCTGCTGCCCCTTTAGGCTGGGCAACACAGAAATGTTGAATATCTTTAAAAATTCAATATTATTTTGCAAATATTCAATGATGAATAAAAAGACTATGCTAAAAAACCATAATTAGAAGCAATAGACTAATAAAAACTCAGAATTTATCAAACTGGACCAGCTTTCCACCGTGCTCCTTTTTGGCAGCACCCTGTACCTTTTGAGATCCTAGATCTTTCACTACTCAATGTGATAAACATTGAGGTAAGTTTCATGAAAATCCTTTAAAGGGCACAGGAGATATAGAATGGACATGAAAATACTGGCTCAAACATTCAACCTTCAAGTGTGACACTGACCTTGAGTTGGCATGACTGGCTTATGCCTTCTGCACATAGTCTCAGTGAACAAAACATTTGAGCCAAGTTTCATGAAAATTCTTCAAAGGGTATAGGGGATATGGAGCGGACACGAAAAACCGACACGAAGATGGAAGCTCAAAAATTTAACCTTTAAGTGTGATCTTGACCTTGAGCTGGCGTGAAAGGCCCATGCCTTCTGCACATCGTCTCAATGACCTAAACATTTGAGCCAAGTTTCATGAAAATCCTTCAAAAAGCATAGGAGATATGGAGCGGACACAAAATGGAGGCTCGAATATTTGACCTTCAAGTGTGATCTTGACCTTAAGCCGGCGTGACTGACTCATGCCTTCTGCATATCGTCTTAATGACCTAAATATTTGAGCTAAGTTTCATGAAAATCCTTCAAAGGGTATAGGAGATATGGAGCGGACAAGAAAATGGAGGCTCGAATATTTGACCTTCAAGTGTGACCTTGACCTTGAGCCGGCGTGACTGACTCATGCCTTCTGCACATCGTCTTAATGACCTAAACATTTGAGCCAAGTTTCATGAAAATCCTTCAAAGGGCATAGGAGATATGGAGCGGACACAAAAATGAAGGCTTGAATATTTGACCTTCAAGTGTGACCTTGACCTTGAGCCGGCGTGACTGACTCATGCCTTCTGCACATCGTCTCAATGACCTAAACATTTGAGCCAAGTTTCATGAAAATCCTTCAAAGGGTATAGGAGATATGGAGCGGACAAGAAAATGTTACGGACAGACGGACAGACAGACAGACGGACGGACGAAGGACATTCCTATAATCCCCCTTGCGCTTTACGGCGGGGGATTAATTAGGTTTGGGTGAGAAGACACACAACAGTTCAATGAATAATGAAGCTTGGATAGAATTACCATATAAACTACAAGATACATATACAAAGTTTGTAAATAAAAAACAGTTTATGTAAGGAAAAAATTACTTATATTGCAATTTGCAACTGCCAACAAACAAAGGCTTGTGTGACAACTGATACATGATTGATGATCACATTGTAATTATTATTTGTATATGTACACTTTTGTCAAATAAACCAACAGAAGAAGACTAGGATATCAGTAAAACTGATGGATGCTCCCCAATGAGCTTTGTCAAGCAATATAAAACCATTGAGAAGAGCAAAAGTATTAAAATGACTAAAAATCAATAGAAATGTATACCATATTTCAGAAATTTTCAAAGTCCCATAACTTTAAGAAAATTATTGAACTGGAACATCCTGCTAATATGCACACCATGAAGCTTGCCATGAAATTTCATTGAAATTTGGCCAGAAGTTGCTGTGAAATAGCCCGGACAAGAATTGTACACTGTATACTAAATGTCAGAAATTTTCAAAGTCCCACAACTCCAAGACAAATCATTGAAGCGGAACATCCTGCTAATACGCACACCTCCTTTTGGCAATGAAGCTCCCCATAAAAGTTGATTAAAATTAGGCCAGTAGTTGCTGAGAAATAGCCCGGACAAGAATTTATGCAGTATATACTGATTTCAGAAATCTTGAAGTCCCATAACTCTAAGAAAAATCATTGAAGCGGAACGTCCTGGTAGTATGCACACCTCCTCTTGGTAATGAAGCTTCCCAAAAAGTTTTGTTGAATTCCAGCTAGTAGTTGCTGAGAAATAGCGTGGACAAGAAAGTCAAGAATTGTTCACTATATACTGATTTCAGAAATCTTCAAAGTCCCATAACTCTGAGAAAAATCATTAAAGCGAAACGTCCTTATAATATGCACACCTCCTCTTGGTAATGAAGCTTCATTGAATTCGGCTAGTAGTTGCTGAGAAATACTCCGGACAAGAAAGTATGACTGCAGGACGGACGGACAAAGCAGCGACTATATGCTCCCCCTCAATGTTTTGGGGAGCATAAAAACGTATGTTTGCAAAATGGTTCACTGAAAACGTTTATTTAACTTACGATTTGAGACCATTGCCATACATCCCAATCAAATGATCATCCATACTTCTTTTGTTCGACCGTCCGAATGTAATAATGTCTGCCGTATCATCTACAAACAATTTTAACCTGTTAATAATTATCCAAAAAGCAATTCATATGCATTATATCTTTTTGTCAAGTATATTAGAAGATGATCTTCTAAGATCTGTGGTGCAAAATCATAACATAAAGTTTTGTTAGCCTTCAAAATTACACTCGACAAAGCATGAAATTGAATACTGGCACTGAATAAACAGTAAAATTGTCAGAGAACAGCCTAAAACATGATAGCAGAGTACCCTTCTTAAAGCTACCAATGGCAAACATTCCCATCATGGGTGGAAGAAAAATAGGCGAAATTAGGCTAATATATTGATATGTTTATAACAATGCAGAAAATGTAAACAATAAACATGCCTTGGGAAGGAAATGAAAATGTTCCCAGCTTGTACATGCTATGACTTCAGGGGTTCCGCTGGCTCAAAAAAAGTTGTCGCCACTAAAATTCGCCACTTTTAAAAAGTTTGAGCCAATATAATTTGTCATTCATATATTGACATGCTTCAGAATCTTATTAACAGTAACTGTCACTATTAAATAGCATTAAAAACTACATAAGTATGATTAAAACTTAGCTGTATAATCATTACTTGCAGGAAATTACGATTTTACAACACTTGATTTTAATAGATTTAGTAATGTTTATCGTTTTGTATGGTCGCGAAAATATATGACAATATCAAAATAACACTTTACTTGCAGATTGGTAAATCCTCCTTCTAATTCACATCTTCATTTGTTGATATAACAACTGTCTGTCCATAAATCATATTAAAATGCATCATGATTGTGGACAGACAGTTTGTTAATGTTCAGAAATAAATCCAGACACAGGACTGTTTTTCTTAGTTTTAGGCTATATTAAGGTCAGCCTTGTTTTGGAATGAATGTTTACCACTTGTCCTAAGTAGCTTTTTTTTGCTACCTGTGTTTTTTTTAAACTGAAATTTCCCCTAATTGCAGATAAAATCATTACAAAATAATAACTGGTCAGAAGATTAAAAATCAATAGTGCTGATTTGGATCTCAATTGAGTGTGACTGTGCCTAACCAAGCAGAAAACTGATGCTGTGACGTCAGAGATAAGCTTTCACACCATGACACGCTCGTTTGCAACAACACAAACTAATTAATTATCTGATAATAAACAATGCCCTAAGGCCATGTTTGGAGGCTTTGTGGTAACTTAATCTGCCCCCGTTTTGTTGCAATTGAGATTTTACATACCAGATTCAAAAGTGTCTAAAATTATGTTGTCACTAATGAAATTCGCGACTTTGAAAAAACTGTCACCACTTTCGCAAATTTGTCGCAATTGGCTATCGACAGCGAAACCCCTGGGCGTTCTTATTGAGAGACCCAACACAAGGTACACAGGGGTTGCAAAATAATGCTTAAAGAAAGTCCGAGAGCAGGGTACAGACAAGTGAAATTTGATCTCTCTCGCCCTCCCACTCTTATTGTTTAAAACCAATCAGTGTTTTTATGACCATTTTGGGGCCGATATTAGGCCCCTTTCCACTCCTGAACAATTATATATTTTTCCCCTACTTTTGCAAAAACGTTTCCTCTGTAAGTAGGGAAACAAACCCCCAGATTATTGGCAATAACCAAAACTATCCAATCAAGTTGTTTACATCTCATGTTTTGTACATAATTTTGATTTCTTTTAATGTCCTTAATATGGGCAACAATTGTGCTAAGTTAGTAAGGGAAGAGTCAGGTACTGAATTTGACTTAAATAATGAGTTCTAACATTTTCCCCTTTGATCCCCCCCCCCTGAGGGGCACAACCACCATTCCCTTTTAGGGCCAATACAATAACACTACTTGACAATTCTTACTTGGATCCATTCCTTCCCCATCATCCAGGAAACACAGCATGTAGTTTCCGCGCAGATTAGCATCAAATACTGGAACATAATATGCATCTCTTCAGCATTTCAGACAACAATGTGCACATTTAAACAACTATTGTTCAGTGTTTTTCTCCAAACACATTAGTTGTGTATATTTAACTCATTTAACAAATATTGCAGTAAATAGTCAAAAGTCAAACTCGACAATTTTTTTGGTGGAAATTATTCAAACCTCTGGAAATACAAAAATATAACTATGCTTTCTAGTAGCATTTACTAGTCATCAAAATAACAGTTTGGCAAAGCCAATTTCAACCACAAATTCACACATGAATTAGAAGAGGTCAAGTAAAATCTGAAACATATAAAAAATAAAAATCTTACGTGTGAAAATGCTGAGCTTTGTGGCATTTGCATCTCTGAAATGAACATGAACAAAGCTACAAAACATATGGTCTTAATTAGCATGGTAAAGTCACCATCATGTGAAAGAAATACAAGACAATACTTTTAATAAATAAAATTTTCAAATATGACCCACATCTGAATTTATTATTTGAAGAACTGAACTTTTAAACTTGAAATATGAACTAAAATGAATATTATTAGAATATGAACAAAAACCTTTATGATTAGAAATTCAGAATATGAATTTATATGACTATGCTTAGAATATGAATGGAACTGATTATGACCAGAACATTAACTAAATGTAAACAAACATGATCAGAATGTAATATGACTATCACCAGAACATGATTTTAAATGATTATGACCAGATATAACTATGATGATTATGCAATTACCTTGCATTGTCCACTAGTTCAGCCAAAGCCCCAAACAGAAACTCGTGGGTAGTACTGAAATACAGGAGAATTTTAAGAAATTCTGCCCCTTAGATGGAAGAAAAATCTCTCGCTTTGTTTATAAGTAATTAACAGAAAATATATTAATATAATGTAATCTAAATTCAAAAATGGCGAAAAGAGCACATCATTACTTCGATAATTCAATTCAACCAAATCATCAATGTGTCAAATATATTTCATGAATAACAGTATTATTAAGGTGCACTTTGTGGCTTATTTACAGTATGGTTGGAGAACATCATTGCATTGTTAAATCAAGCGCCTAATTGTTAATTTATTCACTTAGTTAACTTTCCAGGGCCCAGTTTCTCAAAACTTTAACGGCCAATTAAGCTAACAACAGTTAACTTTTGGATTAAGTTATTTATGAAAATTAAATGTTTAAGTTTCAACCTGTGAGTTTATTTAAAATAAAATGAAATGTTCAAATAATTTTCAAATGTTTGATAAGCAAGTTGCGGTTAATATTAATTCAGGCCTTTCCCCAGGATTTTGCTAAGGCACAGGGGCAAAGAGGGACGGGTGTGGGAGGGGGTGACCCCCTTCCAAGTTCGATTTTTTTTTACTTTTTAAGTGTACTAAATCAAAATCTACAGTACTTAAGAGCTAACAAAAGCAAAAAAAGAAACAGTTATATTATAGCTTTTTTTCTCTTTTATTACTTAATAACATAACATAATCATAAACTTAACTACACATTTTATAAAATTTATTAAAGACACACAACAACACCCATGGCAAGAGAAATGTATCCGGAAAAAAGTAGCATTTTATCACAAAAATATCAGCAATCACAAATAAACATATAAAATTATGCAATGACACAACAATACCAGTGGCAAGAGAAATGTATTCTGAAAAAAAAGAAGCATGTTATCACAAAAATATCAGCAATAATAAATAAACATATTATAAAATTATTCAACGAAACAACAGCTCCAGTGGCAAGAGAAATGTATCCTGAAAAAAAGTACATGTTATTACAAAAATATCAATGTCCAACAAAACATTCTAAATTCCCATTTTCTGGGTTTCTGTTGATGCCAAGTTTCCACCATCTGACTGAAGTTCACTTCGTCTAGAGGTGGGCCTGTAATATTACATTGTCACTAACAGTAACACTTTCACTTTCACATTCACTAACAGTCCTACCTAAATAGTTAGCTATGGAGGATTTCCCAGACACAGACACTGGTCGTTTCCTGGACTTAATCATTCTAACTTGTCTAAGAAAATGTTCACACACAAAATTAACTAAAGCAGAATGTAATTCAAATAATTTACGTCCGTATTTTAAAAATGCAAGTTTGGTTATGAAGACGAAAATTATGTGTGCTTAAACAGGTATTAGTTGTGAAAATGGGTGTGAAAACATTTATGTTTTGGGGTGTCAATCAAATTTCAGCTATAATTGCAATTAATATAAACTATAACTGCCAATTAGCAATATCCATAAGTTAAAACAAACCATCAGAACAAACCCGTCAATATTACTGTTCTTCGCCTGTACTTTTAAACACAGCTTTATAAAAGTCGTCAATAAATTAAAATCGAAAACAGACAATACCTACCCTTAATTGTACTTACATCACACGTACCGATCATAATCATCCATAATTAGCTAAAAGCCATAATTGTACCCTATACACAACCTGATAATCTCACACGTGTCTTGTGAAGACACCGCTACACAAACAGCTGAAGGCGTAATTTGATTGGTCGTTAGTTAGAAAGCAGACGACAGTCGGGTAAGATTTTGCAAGCGCTTGTAAAATTTTCAAGCGCAGATTAACCAAGATCGAAAAATCAAGCGCTGCGGCGACAAGGATTTGGAAATTAAGGCACAGCGGCACCGCTGCACTTAAAGCGCCTGGGGAAAGGCCTGTAATTTTATTTACATCTAGTGTTAACAGGCTGTCAGCTTAATTGGCCATTAAAGTTTTGAGCAACTGGACCCTGGTGTAACGCCTAATGGCTTCAGTGAAAATGAATGAATTAAAAATTTATGAGAATACATAACACTGTAAAAATCACAAGCTTTTAATGATAAAAAGCAAAGACATGTGCACTTACGAATTTGTGTGTAGGTATTCTTTGCTGAGCTGAGCTCTGTTCAATGATGAATATGAATGATTCGTCATTTTGTTCACCAAAGAAGCCAAATCCAAGGTGAATATTTACATTGACGCCGGTTGCATTAAAAAGTTTAATTTAAACGAAACGCAGTGCATAAATACGCATATGTCAAATAATCATGTCTATGATTTGTAACAATCTTAATGGGAACGCTATTAATGAATTCCGCTTTCAAGATATCTATTTCAAAATATGTACATTCAGTTTGTTATGAATTTTCGCTGTCCCAATGCTGCATCCATAACTTCCGGTCATGTATTCATCCACACTGATTAAATTATACAAATTTAATAGCGGGATTGTCATGAAATAGCACTATCATATTTACATTTTCAATGTACTATTTAATGTATTAAATAAATATATAAATGTTAATTTTAATTTTATTAATATAAAGAATTAGAAAGATCAGACGAAATAGTTCTTAAGTTCTTCAAAATAATAAGGCTCCATGTCAAAACGGTCTTCCAAAAAGGGATGATTCGGCTACATATTTTTTGGTTAGATACCAGTAATTCCGATTCCCATAGGGTCTCATTATAAAACGGCAAAATTTCCAAACATTTTTCTAGCATTTCCTTTATTTCAGATTGTGCAAGCCTGGTATCAATTTAAAGATCAATCTGTCCTCTTCCAAAATTTGCAATAAAAAGATATGTAATGTTACTTCTAAGAAAATGCATCTCACTTGAATGCAGGCACCGGTAGAAAACAGGGTTTCGGCAGACATATTTCGACAAAAGCCCCATACCACAGTAAACACAACCCCAAAGTTCACCTTTCAAGTTACCCTCCAATGAAATGCACCAAAATGTTGCAGACACGCATAGGATATTAGAAATAACCACAAAAGGCATGTCTGAGATACCTAAATGGCTTTTATGCCAGAAGAGAAGAGGAACTCTTTAGTAATAGGCACTACTTTTGACCACGGAGGGATACACAATGAATTACTGGCATCTAACCATTTTAGAGTTCTGCACAGAGATCTTTAAACACATCATAGATATTTATAGATCTTTGTTCGGCATCTCTTCATCAAAATTAACAACAATAATGGCATAGTCATAAATCCGTCACTATCGAATATAGTTTTGATTTATACTGCCTGAAACGGAATTGTATTCAAAATCTCATATTTTCAATGCCATTTATGATGCAATGTTAACTTCGCAGGATAATCTACTTTGAATCATAAGTTACAGACATAAGACGGTTCCTCGCAATAACAGTGCCCACTTGGATTGTGGACTATTTACTGTACACATTATTTTCTGTATTAACACAGAACGTATATCTGTTTATAATCAGACAAGAACAAGGCTTGTCACAGGATGTGACATATGTCCCCGAAGCATATGCTCGTCAGAGGAAAGCAAAACAATTTCAGAGTGCAATATAATGCCCTGGACAAATATCTTGAGATTTCAGCAACACAACTGTTTGTTGTTGTGACACACTGTCTCATAATGATCTTTATTCCCACCAAGTTATTACATTGCTTACATGTTGGCAAAAAATATGCTTCCTACAAAAGGTTCATTATAATATTTGACCTCTTAAGTGTAACCTTGGACCCTAAGACCTTGACTGAAAAGCATGTAAGTGGTATGCGACACATCATCTGGTTATGGGAAAAAATAATCTGAAGTAATATTAAAATCCTTCAAAGCTTTTGGAAGATATAGAGCAGAAAGAAAATTCCTTGAGATTTGACCTTGAATTGTGACCTTGACCACTGACCGAGGACTATGGGAGTTGTACACGACAAATCGCCTGGTCATGGGAAATAATAATCTGAAGTAATATTAAAATCTTCCAGACGTTTAGAAGTAATGGTGGAGAAACAGAAATCCTTGACCTTTGACCAATAATTTGATGTAACATTTAAATCCCTCCAGACATTTAGAAGCTATAAAGTGGAAACAAAAATAATTGACCTTTGACCTTGAATTGTGACCTTGACCTTTGCCATACGATCATGGGAGTTGTACGCGACACATTGTCTAGTAATGGGGAATAATAATTGAAAGTTATATTAAAATCCTTCCAGGCGTTAAGAAGTTACTGAGCGGAAACAAAAATAATGTCCTTTGACCTTAAATCGTGACCTTGACCTTTGACCGACTAGCATGGGAGTTGTACTCGACACATCGTCTGGTCATGGGGAATAATAATCTGAAGTTATATTAGAATCCATCCAGGCATATAGAAGTTATAGAGCAGAAACGGAAATTCATGACCTTTGACCTTGAATTGTGACCTTGACCTTTGACTGACGAGCATGAGAGTTGTACGCGACACATCGTCTGGTCATGTGGAATAATAATCTGAAGTTATATTAAAATCCATCCTGGCGTTTAGTAGTTATGGAGCGGAAACGATAATTTATTAACTTTGACCTTGAATTGTGACCTTGACCTTTGACCGACGAGCATGGGAATTGTACGCGACAAATCGTCTAGTCATGGGGAATAATAATCTGAAGTTATATCAAAATCCATCCAGGCATTAAAAAGTTACAGAGCGGAAACGAAGTCTGGACGGACGGACCCAACCCCACCCACGCCCCCACGCACGGACGGACGGTGCGACTACTATATTCCCTCCTTCGGGGGGCATAAACATATTTGTTGTTAGCTCTCCTGGGCACAAAGTAGGGCGAGCTATTGTGGCAAGTCACCGTCTGGCGTCCGTAGATCGTCGTCACCAATTGCTTTAAATGAGTTCTTCTCTAAGACCGCTAATGGATTTTAACCAACTTGGCAGGAATGTTGATGGGATGATCCTTTATCATATTTTTTCAATTGAATGCAATATATGAAAAACTCTGGTTGACATGGCAACCAAAAGCCTTAACAACTTTAAAATTATTCTTCTCAGAAACCGCTGACCGGATTTCAAAGTTGTTTTCTCTGAAATGTTGCTTGGGTGACCCTCTACCGAAATCATAATTAGATCTACTGAACATAATTCAGATTTGATAATATTTTCAAATGTTCGAAATGGAACTCTTGAAGTGTTGCACGAATTTGCCTGCATGTACACATATACATGATTCAAAGTTAATATTACTCCATCAGGCTGTGTGTTGCTGAAAATTGTCAATTCGTCAATCTATGAACAGGTGCCTTTAAAGTAAGTGTGTGCATTTCGAATTTCATGAGGTCCTTCCGCGCAGGAGCTGCATTATGTGATGACGCGGGGTGTGTCCCATAACCCCTGCGAAATTTGCTTTTTTTAGAAACACATCGAAAGTTGGGATTAAATTTGAATCATAGCTGCAATTTCCAGCTATTTATATTTATTTAATGCAATGCTTTTTATTTTGCGGTATTGTGCTGTAGGGGGAGTCGGAGTACCCGGAGGAAACCCCATGTGTCCGGTACGGTGACCACCAACAAAACTCACAATGTATCGGTCTGTCACCGTTGACTTTGTTGGTGGGTTGGGACGTTTTGACTGGGGGCGGTTTTAAATGCTTAATTACGTTTAAGCCAATTAAGGCGCCTTTACAGTTGTTGCAAAAGAACGCACGAAAATAATAACCATGCTTACTTTTAAACATAACGAAGAACTGATGATAGCATCTTTTTTCAACAGCTTAGAAAAAAAAGTAAAACAAAATGGGGTATTTTTTTCAATCCTTAGTTTAATTTCTAATGACTAAATATAATAATTTCGTCGAACTACTTTCTTGCGTTGGGTAACTGTCATGGCAGCGCCCATGTCGGATAGTGTGACAAGTTCTAGCGATGACGACGAAGATCTTGCAAAGATCAAAGAAGCTGTAGATTCATCAAATGATTTTTGTATTAAAATTATTGTTATTTATTTTCTGTAATTATTTTGCGTAATATAAGTCTGCGAACAAAACAAAGGCTGCACACACTACTAAGTCACCATGCGGGTTTTCTGGTATTTGGTCCGTTCTCCTTAAAGACCCTATGTACATGTTTGCCCTGGGTCCATTTGCCCAAATGCTATCAACCTCAGCGCAGAGATTTGACTGGTTATGAGCTCTAATCAAATCGCTGCTGTCATAACAAACCATGTGATGATGATCTAGATATTTTTTATGGTTTTAATTAGTTATTTTCCTTTTCTGTTTTCATTATTGACTGCAAACGATATATAAAAAGTCCAATGATGTAGAAAATTGCACTGAGTTGCATTTAATAACTTAAAATATGTAAAAGTTACAAACACGTAATCCTTCCAGATCTGGAAGGATTTTACTTCTGATGGCAGTGGTTACCGTTAACTGATAGGGGAGGTAACCACTGCGAGGAGTTTGCAACGCTGTATTGTTCAGCATACAACTAACATTAAAATCATATAATTAGTGGTGTCTTAATATACTTCAATTATGTGCAGTCTGTGTTAAGTCTTTCTTCCGATGAAGCGCTGTAGCCTTTCTGGGACATTGTTGTGTAAATGTCACTATTGATCAGGGTACAGGTCAAAATATACCTTAGAATTTGTTCACAATGACGTGTTTCAAATATAATTAATCTGTGACTTTGACATTTATTCAGGGGTGTCTATATCAATTGCCCAGATTGTGCCAGAGCATGAACGGATAAATGCAAAGTTTACAGAATTTACTAGATATATATGGGCCGCATCGCGACAAAACCTGCCTTAATGACATTGATGACTTTTGTGGAAAACCCAGTTTAAAGTGACGTCATGGTTTTTATTCAGGAAGTATTCAAGTTTGTCTGGTGAAAATTAGTTAAATATACTTTATTTGAATATTGAAGTGGCATTATGGATGAAGAAATGGAGGTAAGCATTCGTTTGTTCAATTTATTAATTATAAGAAATTTTTTGTTTGAATTTGATTAATTTTTGGACCATTAAATGAACATTATGAAACTGAAAGTAAACAGTCACAGAATTATTGATTCATTTCTAGGTTTTACTAATACAGTTCACACTGTCCGAATCGAAATGATTGATCGAAATTTTGGTAATATGTTGAGGTATGAAGTAGACTGTTTGCTACTGTAGATCTCCATTTTAATTCATGCTATTTTCTTTAAAAATATAGATTTCTAGATTGCATTTAAAAATACCATGACAGTGTCAGAAATCATGCAGCTTTTTTGTAGATTCAATAATCATAATCGCATTGATCTAGTTATCTGTAATATTTAATACTTAGAAAATGAAATGTGCCGTTAATTTATGGTTCAGAACGGAGTTGAAAATATTTTTACATGCCAAAGTGTCGAGCATTAGGCTACTGATTGTCTTTTCGATTACTAATTTTAAATACGACGTTTGCAAACAATTAAAGTACATGTGGACTCCGTGGTGTAGTGGATAGTTAGTTAGCCTTCGGATCAGCCGTTCTTAGTTAAAAACTGGCTACCGACATCTTCATATTTTTTTTCTTATTGATATTTGACAATAAGTACATACCTACGCCCTGTTTCACTACTTGAACTACTTGAACATTACTGATTGAATCGAAATTATTATGTGATTTCAATGAAGATCTACATCATGTTAAATAATTAATAACATCAGTATAGCTTCTCTATTTTTATGCTTGCTTTAAATAGCTCTAAAATCCTACGGGTATTAACAATAAACTTATATTTAACTGACATGAAAAGGGTCAGCATATTGTTCAGTTTAAAATGAAACGTAGTAATTTTTGTTTTGATTACCCGATAGATTGGACTATCGAAAGCAATGGTGGGCATCCTGTGTCTTTTTCCATTTGCGCTGATAACTGTCCATGTATTTATACATATATGCTCTTAAATTCATAACCCATTAAACGTGAAAGGCCTGTCAACTTCGCGTGTTGTTTAGATTTATACAATTTATATTTTCATGAAATGTTATTAAAGATAATGACTTGTATATAAAAGCTATGTTATAATATTGTTATTAAGCAAATAGTTAGCAAATAGCGTCAGTATCTTAATAATGACTTGTCTATGAATTAATACTTTCTATTCTCTTATTCCAGGCCAAAACAAAACCGATTCCTGTTGGGTTACTTCATGTGGCGAGTGATGACTGGACATCAACAGACAGTTGAATATCTTATGCAGATACCAGGTTGGTATAACAACACAAAATACTGATACGACTAATTATTTGCACTTCAAATCATGGGGATCGCACTGTTAAAATCATTTGTGTATATTGTTTAAAAAACTTTATTTGATTTAAAATAAAAACAAAAAAAACCCACACTATAAATGGAATTTTACGCCCAGGCATTTACTAAGTAACAGTAATTGTATATTTTATTTATAACACATCATTTCAGTACATGCTAAATGCCACGTGGACGGAGGATTTGGTAACATTAAGACTATAGAGGACGGATTGTGAGAGTATGGAGCAATTAGAGGCTGTCGTAGATTAGTCTGCGGCAACGAACACCACCGTTCGATACCCGGCATGGTCCTGGAGGAACTGGAAGGAGTTTCTTGTGGAGCATTTCAAGGCTCTGATTGGAATAAGGTAGCATCATGCCTATGAGTACTATGAATAATTTAACACTTTTTTACATTCATATTCCAGTATGTATAACATTCAGTTTTGCAAATAAATGAGACCTTGTTTCATAAGGCTGTTGTGGCATGAAGGAAAATGTGTTTTTTTATTTCAGGAAGTATCAGTACTTTAAGTTCTCCTGCGGTGAGCCGGTGAGGCCGTCACAGGACGCCGCGCATTCAACAGTATGCATTTGGAAAGCCCCGCGTTCTGGCTCAATAATACTACTCAACCGGAAATTGCAAAGCGGGCAGCCTGAGAAAAACAAAATCTGTCCGTCCGTACGTTCGTCCTGCATAGCAGGAATACATGCCCAGGACCAAACGCTGAATAGGTGTAGCTGCGCTGATTGAGTGTTTTGAATACCAGCATGAATGACGTTCATCATATCAATTAAGTTTTATGGTGACATAATAAATATACCATGAGTTTTTGATGATGCATATTGTGTTGTTTATTATTTCTGTTTTTCTACTGAAGATTCGCTAGAACCATATTAAACAGTGATCATGAAGTTGTATGGTTGCTAAGCAACATTATCAAATATAAACTAAACCAAGGTGAAACTATTGTGTATCAAAATTACTTGTTTTTGGATGACGTAAATTATAAGACGTATTAACTAAGTAATTCCCAGGTTTCGTTAATAACTTGGTTTGAATGAGATATTGTACAACTTTTTGTAATGGCAAAACTCGTGCACCCATGCATTTCCGTAATATATAGTACATCTGTGTAAACCATTAATATATACTTGTTTATAAGCCAAACATTTCTTAATTATAAAATCATTATACAATTTTAGACTTAATTTTCTTATTTTTCATCACGGCAATAGTTGTTATTCCATCATGCCACACGTGAACCGGTCTGCTACGCACACGTTAACGCTCTAATGTTGCTAGGCAACAAAACCTATTCTTTACACGTGCAGAACGGGTCTACAAGAAAACATCGATGACTGTTCTTACAGAAGGGATACATATCTGAATTGTATGCGTTAAAAATATACAGCTCGCAATCATTTTTCAACGCATCACAACGCTCCATATGAGAAGAAAAATATTATCATTTATGATTAGTTGATGTCATGGATATGTGTATAACCTTTTCGTTTTTAGTCTGATCCGTTATATTTTTTCTAGATTAATTTGGAATTCGATGTTTTATTGAGAATGTTCAACAGGCATGGTGTTTAAACATTATTTGGAATAAAAAACATTTTAATAGCTGTTATGCTGACCATTTTTTACCTTCAGTAAACCGAAGCATTCTATCATTGCTAGGCAAAAATATAGTCTTATTTAAAGACTGCGTAATGGATTTAACTACTTTGCTAACAATTATTATGGACGAGATGATAAAATGCACATTACATTTTTTTCGTGTTATAAAACAGATTTGCACTTTAGCGCGCAATTGTTTCTAACGCTAACGTCTTACCGTCAAATGCTAATAACTTGACGTCACAAAAACGTGCACAACTTTGGCATTTCTTGTCCGAATCAAAATATGTTTGTATCAATCATCTCTAAATATGATGTTCTTTTCAAAATGATTAAATACCAAAAATGTGAAATTTTGTCATTAAGACCGGTTTTCTCACGACGTGGCTCATATATAATCACATTAAGAACAAGTTGCAAATTTGCTAATTATAGCATTTTCAAAAACAGAAACGTAAGGCAATATCAGATTACGCCCATCCTGCATTTATTGTCATTTATGAATTTGATATTTCGTAATTAATCTGGTTGATACTTTCCACACTTTTATTCAGATATATATGTATATTTTAAATAAAATAAATTAATAACATCAAAAAAACTGCCCCAAATACTTATAAATATTTCTGCAACTAGTTACTACTGTGACGACTTTAACTTAGAACAGTATTAACCATGATAGTAATATCATTTTGTTTTATTATTATGCATAATTGTGACAGAACTAAATATTTTCCATTAAAGTGAATATCAAGCCTTCAAAGACTAACCCCTCAGGAGCAAGTGTACCTGTAACTGACAGCAAAGGTGTTGGAACTGTGCAGAAGAATTCCAGATCTAAAGGTTTAGCGAGCCATGAGCTACCACCATCGAAAAGGTAGGAATTTGTCTTGGCATTTAGCTTTCTTGTTTTGTGGTCATAATATCTCAGTCAAGATCGTTAATCAACCAAATCAGTTTTTATTTGATCTTCACAAACTTGATGAAAATGTTTTAGTGGCATAATATCTTAGCCAAGTTTGATGATCAACCAAATCACCCCAGGAACTGAAGAGTTATGGCTTTTGATTCATTTAAAACTGGCGGTTTTAGCTGTTTCCGCTCTATATGTTCAACAGTTTTAATCCGATCATCACCAAACTTGATATTTTAAAAATGGCTTTTATCCTTAATGGGGCATATCTGTTATACTAACAGCTCTTGTTTAGGTATTTTCATTTATCATGTTATGTCAGTTTCCTTATACTAGTATATATGTGGTGCATTGTGGGAAAACCGGGCCTAATGCATGTGCGTTAAGTGTTGTCCCGGATTAGCCTGTGCAATCCGCACAGGCTAATCCGGGACGGCACTTTCCGCTTTTATGGTATTTTCTGTTTCAAGGAAGTCTCTTCTAAACATAAATTCACTGTAGGCGGAAAGTGCCGTCCTTGATTAGCCTGTGCGGACTGCACAGGCTAATCCGGGACGACACTTTACGCACACGCATTAAGACCGGTTTTCTTACGACGCGCCACATATAAAGACTTTACATTCTGTTTCAGAAAAATATTCAGTATTCATGCTATATTAACTAGTACGCTCTTTTACAGCTTTTAAATAGAAAGGCATCAAGTAGGTAAAGGAATTATTGGTTTTAGTAATACAGGTATAGTAATATTTTTAGTTTTTGGGCATCTTATAGAAGACAGGAAATTTAAATGTTGTCATGGTAGAGAATTTCTTTTCAGGCCAGACAAAGAGGTAGTTGAACATGAAGTTAAAGCATATTTTCCACACACTACACCAGGATTTCGTAAACATGTAGCAAGAAAACTGTCCGAGTCACTAGACAGGTACAATGATGTATCAGTTTTTAAATCTTGTTGAAGGGTATTGTTATTTATTTAAGGCATTAAATTAATTATCAAAGACTGAATGTAGAAGAATGTATTTTACATTGGGCCAATAGAAAAAAAGGTTTTCAGGCAACCTGACCATACCTAACGAAAATCCCCCGACCCTAAAGTTTTTAGCGACGATTGTTTTCTATGAAATCTGTATTTTTTTCAATGTTTTTTGACCGAAATGTGTCTTTAAAAAAAAAAAAAAAATCAATCCTGACCCTACCTTTTTTTTTCAGACTGTTGCTCGAAACACACAATTTATTGTTTTGGGCCTTGACTGTCGGCAGAATCCATGAAGGGTTTTAGAATTTAAATTCCATGGAATGATGATTTTGTGAAATTCTCTACTGAATTTATCATTACTTTATTACTGGCACGTTTGCGATTCTGTTGCGACAGCTTCATTGATGGTTTTATTTATCTGTTTCAGATGATGTTATTTTTGTATGTCATCTTCATTTATGCTATTCAGCTGCAGGAAGCTATAAATCTACCTCGGAATTTTTTTTATCAATTTCAATGATTTATTTCAGCTTCATAGACCCAGTTCCAGATGGCTTCAAGACCAAGCGAACGAAAGAAAGGACCCCAGAAGGCATCAGATTGTTCTGCAGTTCCCGAGCTTACCTATCAACTGAGGCTTCCCAGGAAGTACCACAGCCAGTGAGGAAGAGAAAAGTAT
This sequence comes from Congeria kusceri, assembly GCA_027627225.1. Classification (NCBI taxonomy): domain Eukaryota; kingdom Metazoa; phylum Mollusca; class Bivalvia; order Myida; family Dreissenidae; genus Congeria; species Congeria kusceri. The sequence continues at coordinate 53,349,396 of CM051027.1, read as the reverse complement.
CCTCGTCGACTGACAGTAGGCAAGTGTTCCCATTCTCTGAATGTATTTTGGTGTTGGGGTACCATTTCTCTTCGCACTTATGTATAATACAAATAAATGAAGGTAAATTTAGTTACCATGTTAACAGTGCCTTCCATGTGTGAATATTAAAAAAAAAATGTATTTGAGGCGTGTCGTGGGAAAACCGGGATTAATGCATGTGCGTAAAGTATCGTCCCGGATTAGCCTGTGCAGTCCGCACAGGCTAATCCAGGAGGACACTTTCCGCTTTTATGGTATTTTCTGTTTCAAGGAAGTCTCTCCTAAACATAAATCCACTGTAGGCGGGAAGTGGCGTCCCGGCACATGCATTAAGCCAGGTTTTCCCACGACACGCCTCATTTATAATTAAATGTCTAGAAAATGTATTAAATGTCTTCAATATAATTATTAAAATGTTTCCTTTCTATATAAGATAAATTGGTTAAGATATTCTTTAAATCATAATATACTTCATCCATAGTGAAGGTCACGATCAAATGTCATTCTTTTGTAGGTAGTCACTCGTTATGGCTGATCTGATCACAGAACTTTTAACTGTATTTTAACAGCATATTTTTTTTATCTTATTACAAATAATGGTAAAAAGCACCAGCTATTTTATTTAGATCATGAGTAGTATGGGTATACAGTACTTTGTGACGTTAAATGTTAGCACATTTTCAGTGAATGTTACATAGTAAATTAATAAAATTATTAATATAAATATTCTTTAAAAAAAAGTTTTTGTTCAGTTAACGCTTATGATTGTAACAAACACATTTGATAATAATAAATATTGCACAAGGTTTATCCACTAAATATTTATCATTCTGGCTCAGGATGTTGGTCTAACTAATAATCTTTTCTAGCACTTGTTTTCCATTTCCGGCTTTTCCTGTACTTTTGTATTGTTTAATATGAATATCATTGTCATCGTTTCAGCTCTGAAAATGAGCGACTGAAAGAAGCTACAATCTCTCACGAGCGTATCCTGGAGCAGAGGGACGTTCCATATTTCAGTAACCAGAAACCAGCCGACATCGTTGTGTCTAAACCTACAGTTGCCATAGCAACTCGCCATGGTGTGAAAAGTACTGGCGGTCTGGACTTGACAACAAGCCATGATACTGTTAGTGATGGCACAGCTCATCTCTGTGCATCTCTGAGTGGAAAGAATAGTGGAGAAAATGTTGAGAACACTGTTGAAAGTGGATCAGTTGATTTAAGTAAGACTATAAGTGATAAACAGAAGAAAAAGAAACATAAACATAAAAGAGCAGAAATTAAAGTAAAGGTTTAAACAAGTGGTGCATGTGTGTTTTGTGTATACTTCTGGGATCATATTCCAGAAACATCTTAAGTTATATTTTATCCTTAACAATAAATTCATCACGTCATTTAGCTTGTTATTTTGTGTGCCTTGTAAATGATGCTAATTATTATGAATAATCTGATATATTGTTAACAATTGGTTGGGTTACTGTAAATGTCTTCACAAATGTATTGGAAGCTTCAAAAGTATAACATTTTTAATTGTTTAACTTAAGAGAAAATATTATGTTTCTTAAATATGACCCGTGAACAATCTCTTCGTTTGGGATTATTGTTTAAAGCTACAAATATAATAGTCTCTTTACACTTGTACCATTAAAATGAATATTGCATAAACCTTTAGGCAATTATCAGGCACATGGATGTCCTTGATGCTATTAGTACCAAAATGGTAAATCATAATGTCTCTTATTGATACATTTAGTCACACCAAAAGCCTTTCACCTGTATAAAATTATTCTAACAAAATGAATTTACCCCGATTGATACCATGACTAAGTTAGGCATACAAGTTGAGTACGTGATAACGTTGCAGAATGGCACAACATGTCCATTTCGTGTATAAATAAACAAGAGATTTTTGTAAAACGTACGTGTATGCCCCCCCCCCCCCCCGACTTGCAGCCATTTGTGAATATGTGCAATTGTTAAGAATTTTTTTTAATATGCAATCCCAAGTGAGGTCTCGATATATGGTATCTCTGTATGAAGTTTCATTAAAATATCTCGATGCGTTCTCAAGTTATTGAGCGGAAACCGTTTTTCTATTTTTAGTAATGGTGACCATGACCTTTACTCCACCCACCCCATATATATTCCCAAGAGAGGTCTCAATACAAGGTATCTATGTATGAAGTTTCATTAAAATATCTCAATGTGTTCTCAAGTTATTGAGCAGAAACTGTTTTTCTATTTTTAGCAATGGTGACCTTGACCCCACCCAACCCATATGCAATTCCAAGCAAGGTCTCGATATAAGGTATCTATGTGTAAAGTTTCATTAAAATATCTCGATGCATTCTCAAGTTATTGGGCGGAAACCGTTTTTCTATTTTTAGCAACGGTGACTTAACCTTTGACCTGTTGACCTCAAAATGTATAGGCGTCTTCCTTTCCTCCCAAGTAACCAGCATACCAACTTTCATGATCATAGGTCAAAGCGTTCTCTAGATATTGTGTGGAAACGAAATGGTCTACGGACGGACCGACCGACTGACCGATGGACAGGTGCAAAGCAAGATACCCCCACTTCTTCGAAGGGGGGCATAATGAATGTTTTATTTACTGTTATTAAATATATTTAAAACATGAATAATGACTGGTCAGATGTTCTTTATTTATGAACTGAAATAAATAGGTAACTCGGACATAAAAACAAAATCTTTTATACAAAATTACTATTGAAAGAAAATGAATATGTTTAGTTAGTACAATAACCTTCACAACAATAAAACTATGATTTCTGTAAAGGCATGATCATGGTAATAAAAACAAATGTGACTATAACATGTTAAAAAAACAACAACTACCCAATGTCCACAATTTCATTCTGTGGCTTTCTTTGAAAACGACGGCTTCAATTTACGAATCTTGTTCATTATTAATTTTCGCATTTTTTCGTAATTTCCCGTCGCATTTGGCAGATTTTCGTATGGTATATGATCTTCGATTCCAACTGCAAACTTAGAATCCGCCGGTAGCTGCTCAACGCTGCCGGAGCGTTTCATAATGGGGGTACTAAAGTCTCTAGATTTCGACACACAGCCCTTAAAATCTGGCTTCATATCGTGAAAGGGGCTGTGAGTAGGGGTGCTGGACTTTGAACTAACGGGGCTCCCGGTACCCAGCTCCCCAAAGGTCTGTATTGAAGTTGTGGAACCAGATTTGTGAAGCCTTGGTTTCGCGAACTCGAAAACTTCAGCAGTACTGTCAATGGAATCGTTGGCAATTTCGATCGGACATTTCAATGTACCAGTATCATCGTTGACAGCGCTTTCTTGTGTGGAATCTAAATCAATAGGATTCTTCGAACTTTCTCCAGGATTCATATCATCATCGCAGCTATCGACAACCATTAAATCCTCTGCATTAAAATTATCATCCTCTCCCAACAGAGACTTCTGTAACAGTTTATATTTCTCTTCCAATTCTTCCAACGATGGAGACTCTGACCTTGTTTCTGACGGTGTGTGACTGGATTCACGCGAGAACTGTGGCAGCAGAGATTTCTGGATGGTCTCGTCCGGTGTTGGAGGCGGAGTCGAGTCAGGGACTGGGGGGCGTGAGGGCGGGGTTTCTGGGGGCAGCGGGGGGTCTAAGGTGTTGTTAAGAGAGTCATTGTCTTCTGCAATACAAAAACGCATTAAGACATCTGTTTTTCAATCTCTGTATTAATAACCTGTAAGAGTATTGTCAGTAAAAATATACACAAATAATCTTTGAAAAACGTCAATACATACAAAAAAAAACTTATCATTTTTGGATTTAATCTAAATTTGTATTATTTTAAGTACCGGTATTCAGTTTGACAATAAATGTATCACATATATATTTAGCAATCCCAGTGCTGTAACGGAAATGTGGGTTATTTCAAAGACTGAAATCACCAAACACAATAGAAGAACACAAGCATCTCTTACCATCAAGGTCCACATCGGACACATTCAGTTTTTGCTTCTTGGTAGATGTCTGTCCTTCCTCTTCTTCAACCTGTCTCTTTACAGCTGCCTGCAACAGCAAAAATAACATATATTCAGGGTATGTACGGATCTGGAAAAGTCATGGAAAATGGGCTTTGGCTGCGAAAAATCATAGAATCTTGATTATTTGGATTTTGGATTTTTCTTGGAAATATCATTGAATTCTCAAAAAAAAATGTAATAGAAAGTTAAAAAGTATCCTTGAACATGTCCGTAAGTGCATACAAATTATCAAATCCAATGAAATGTAATCAAACTAAATAAAATCAAGAGTGTAAATAAAAGAAGACACGTATTGCAGTGCTACAAGTAACGCTATTCTATTATATAGGGCCTGGATCAGCCTATAAAAATAATTGCATTATGTAGATCAAATAACAGTGTGGATATTGGTGTACTATTTTGACTTTCGTATGTTCAGACTGTATCATGGAAAACTGAGCTATATCATGGAAAAATCATGGAACTTAAGTTTCAACAGTTTGTATGAACCCTGTATATAGCAGTAGGACAACAAACGGGACATGGCCACAGCGCTCACTCGAATACCGGCAATGACAGAGATCATACTGTTGTAACTGGTGTGTGCCAGTTTGAACAAATGTAAGTCAATAAAGTCAATACAATTTGCCAGTTAGTAACCACTGATGAGTGATGTGAGACCACTGTGGCACTCACGTTTATTCCCATTTGTTCGTACTGGCACATACCTGTTACAAGAGACAGAATTAAAATGCCAACTAGCGCTACTTTTGGTACCATTCTGATTGGAAATTTGTGAGTTGAGAAAACTTGAAAATTGCAAAATCTAAGCAGGGATTCATTCTGATAGAAAGGTATCGGTAGACATTTTTTCTATTTATTTTGTTTAAATCTCGATCATGGCGAATCTCTAGGTTTTCATGAATCAAACCGTGCAGCCTGAGTTTTCCATAGTCAAGTACTAAAATCTGCAGCAACGGATTAATTTGGCAAATGACACTCTTAAGGTGTGTTCCTAATTGTTTTTTAATGAAATTCAGAGGCAAATTTATAATACAGTACTAAATTAGCGGCCACTTATTAGTTTGGCTAATGGCAGTGTGAGCTCTGTAGAATTTATCAATTTCACCCAATACTTACCGAAGGAAGATAAACATTGTCTACACTCAATTGTTGACTGATTTTGATATACTTTTATTCCCCCAATCGAAGATGGCAGGGTATATTGGTTTGCTATGTCGGTCGGTTGGTAGAATAAAATAAAAACTGTCTGTCATGTTAGGGCTTTCACTGATTTGTATCATATTGGTATAGTATTGGGTAAAATTAGGAAACTATATGGAAATCAAGTAGACAAGAGCTGTTTGTAAAACATTTATGCCCCGTCTAGGTTAAAAGTTATCTTTAAAATATAAAGTTTGGTGATGATCGGATGAGAACTGTAGGACATAAGGAGCGGAAACTGCTAAAAAGGCCAATTCTAGATAAATCAAGGGCTGAAACTCTGCAGTTCCTGGGGTGTTTTGGTTGATCATCAAACTTGGTGAAGATATTATAACGTTAAACATTTATTTATCAAGTTTGGTGTAGATTAGATGAAAACTGTTGTACTCAGAGAGCGGAAACCACGAACATGGTGAATTTTAGACAAGGACCATAACTCCACAATTCCTGGGGCGATTTGGCTGATCATCAAACTTGGCCCAGATATTATGCCCACAAACATTTTCAGCAAATTTGGTAGATCGGATGAAAACTGTTGGTCTTAAAGAGCCAAAACCACTACAAAGGCTAATTTAAGCTAATTCAAGGGCCATAACTCCAAAATTCCTGAAGCGATTTGACTGATTATCAAACATGTCTGAGATATTATGCCCACAAACATTGTCAGCAAGTTTGGTCAAGATCAGATAAAAATTGTTGGACTACGAGAGCCAAAATGGCTAAAAAGGTCACTTTTAGACAATTCAAGGGCCCCAACTCCGCAATTCCTGGGGCAATTTGGTTGATTATCAAACTTGTCTGAGATTTTATGCCCACAAACATTTTCAGCAAGTTTGGTCAAGATCGGATGAAAAATGTTGGACTTAAAGAGCCTAAACGGCTAAAAAGGCTAACTTTAGCTAATTCAAGGGCCATAACTGCACAATTTTTGGAGTGATTTGGCTTATTATCGAACTTTGCCAATATATTATGCTGATAAGCATTTTCATGAAGTTTGGTTACGTTCAGATGAAAACTGTTGCACTTAGAGAGGGGAAAAGAATTGGTCTACTTTCTGATTCAGATGAAAACTGTTGGACTTAAGAGGGAAAACGAAATTGGTCTACTTACTGACAGACTGACCGAAATTAGCGAACAAATATACCCTGCCATCTTCGATGTAGGGAATAAATATGATGGTCTTGTATATATTAATAATTAAACAAACATAGTTTAATAATATAAACATTTGTCATAGATGACATTTTTATGGATAAAGGAGTTAGTATTAGTAAAATGTATATAATTCAGGCTGTCATCTCGCCCTCAGTGAAAAAGAAGGAAAAAAATAGGAGCTTTCTTTTTTTTAAAGTAGGAAAAAGTATATATATTGCTCATCAGAAAAGTAGGAAATTTTTAAGACTTACCATAGCATAGTAATGTTTAAATTGACTCCCAAATGTAAATTACCCTTCAATGTTAACAATAGGCATCTGTTCAGCTTGAAGAATGTGATCCTGGGACATTTACCCAAAATCCTGATTTTTTTTTTTTTTATTAACTAATAATACGAACATACGAATAACTAGCTCAATATGAACATAAGGTTATGACTACAATAAACATGTACACTGCAGAATATGTTACATCAATAGCAAACCAGCCTGCAACGTTTCACAGAGTTACTACTACCAATGGTATCAAGCACTTTGAAATCAATTGTCTTTTTTAAGAAGTTGTACTCCCAGTTCTATCTGACCCTCTTCGCCTACTGTTTATTGGATTTAACGTCACACTCATCAGCCAGTTATAATATGGTACTTTCCAGCTTTTCATGGTGGAGAAAGACAAACAAACATGCAGGCACCTGGGTAGAACCAGTGATCTTCTATAAGCTTTCTCACTTGAAAGAATATTACCCAATTAAGGCTTGAGTCTACTGTGGCTTGGGCCTACAGTGGTAAGGGGCAAGTGATCAACAGTCAGAGACTTTGACCCACAGTAAGATGTCTGTGAATTCAAATGTCCCTTAAATTTGTTTTCCACCAGTGGGTAGGTAGGCTATCAGGCTAATGAATAGGTGAATTCAGCAGGACTTATCACAATTTACAAACACACAGGATTTCTAACATATTGCTTTGACATTTACAAAATCAATGATGGGGTTATATTCCAACTTCGAGATTATCTTTCACAATATAAAAGGAATAACACTTTGTACATATTAAGAAAATCTTGATAAATAGTTGTATTTTCAGAAATCGCTAACATTTTCTTTAACAATAAGAAGACTGTGGTTAATGCATTGCTCAGGTTGTATGTCAATACAACTTTATTAAACTATTGTTTTGATTTCCATTGTAGGTGATAAAGAATTAGACTACAACTTGCTAGATTTCTGAGGCAGTCGGGCATTAATCCCAGATTTTTAATATCTGATGTCCTATTTAAATTAGCAAAAAAACATTACATGATAAAAGATCTGCATTAACTCTACACTAGTGTTTTATCCAGACCTAATCAGCGCGACGCTGCGCCACGCCCCTTTATTGATCCGCCACGCTGCCCTTTTAAAAGGCAATTAGCGCCTCTTGCCCTCTTATCTTTCGACTATATTGACTGTTAACGAGGGCCCTTTGTGATGGCATTTTAATATATACTATCTGTGACCAACTGATAAGATCAGCAGTAGGGGCAGTCAGATTACGAGTTTGTGTCAAGATACAATAAAAACATGCTGATTTTGTTTTAAAAATCAGCGTACATTTTCTGCTTTTAACAGCCTCGTTTTCATATGCAATTTCTAACATGTTTTTGTTTCGTGAATGTTTATGAATAACATGATAACAAAGGGCAAAATGCATATAAATGTAGACTCAATGTCGTCTTTATTCATAAACTATGAAAAAATACATGTGTATACAATATTTCTCCAATCATAACCGAAAATCACTGAAAAAAACGAATTGCAGAATGAGCTCTAATTTCGGACAAACATATTCGGATAAATAATTTCAAATCGAATTTCAATGTTTGTTTTCTTAATGTTCAGTTTTGACAATTGCTTTTCATCATTAATCAAAATAGTATTAGCAAGGTCATCATCAACAGCATAATTCATATAAACCATAATGATGAAAATAAAAATATGTCCTACAATAAAAAAGATGAAAAATAAAAATTAAACCAGAGTAATAGGATTTTACCATTAATAAACATGATTTTAACTTGCCCATAAACCGTTTGAATTAAAAAGTTGTCTTGCTTCATTGCCCATTGGAAATACTTATGAATAATAAATAAATAATTGTTCTGATCTTTGCAAAAAATATAACTTCATAATAAGAAGTTCTTTTAATATTAGAAAATTAAAATGTGTTAATGAATCGACTTAACAATCATCAAATTTATAAAAGGAATCAGTCAGTAATACTTAAAGAAAAAACTATTTAAATCTAATGTGCCCTTTTTAACAGTGTCACCGCGCACAAAATGCCCCTTTTATAAATCAAGCGCCATGCCCATCTGCCCATCTAGATTAAACACTCTACACTAGACATTTTCAACTGGGAACTACTTGTGCTCCATCAGTAAGCCAACCATTGGGAACAAAACCACAATAAAATCTAAACTTGTATACAATAACAGATTCATTCTTCAGTGTACATGACTTTTAACTCGATTTTAAATACCTTTTAAATATCTAAGAACCTATAAAAGGCCTGTGAATACAAATATATGCACGTCAAAGTCGATACATACAATATAAATTATTGAGCGAATACACCACATTGTCCCATGTATACAACACATCTACAAATAGACTTTGTTCTTTTTCATATAAAACATTACTTAATTCATCTTCATTTCTAAAGTAGCAATAATTGCTAAAAAAGTAGCAATAATAGGAGTTTTTAACCAAAAAGTAGGAAAAAGTCGGAGTGAATCAAAACAGTAGGAAAAGTGGGTCATCACAGTATTCGAAAAATATATTTGAGATAATCAGAAAGTATCTAGCTTTTAATATTTGTCTGCGAAATACTGTTGATATGCCGCTTTAAACCAATACAGTTAACATTGGAACAATTTAAAGATGTTCAGTTTCATGAAAACACAAGAGCTGTTTGTAAAACAGTTATGCCCCCTCTAGGTTAAAATAGCTAACAAGGCTAATTTTAGATAACCACGGGCCTTTACTCCACATTTACAGGGACGATTATAAGCCCACAAGCGATTTTCATCAAGTTTGGTGAAGATCAGCTATGAACTGTTGGACTTAGAGAACGGATACGGCTAAAAGGCCAATATTAGATAATTCCTGGAGCGATTTGGCTGATCATTAAACTTAGCCGAGATATTAAGCCCACAAACATGTTCATGAAGTTTGATGAAGATTGGATGAACATTGTTGGACTTACAGAGTGGAAACCGCTAAAAAGGTCAATTTCAGATAATTCAAGGCCAACAACTCCAAAATTCCTGGGCTGATTTGATTGTTCATGAAACTTTGCCGAGATATTACCGGGGTATTATAACAAACATTTTCATGAAGTTTGGTGAAAATCGGATGAAAACTGTAGGATATAGAAAGCCAAAACCGCATAAAAGTCCAATTTCAGATAATTCAAGGACAATTACTCCACAATTCCTGGGGTGATTTGGCTGATTATCGATCTTGACCTAGATATTATTATAACAAACATTTTCATGAAGTTTGGTGAAGATTGGATGAAAACTGTTGGACTTGAGAGTGCGGAAACAGCTAAAAAAGCCAATTTTGTATAATTCAAGGGCCATAACTCCACAATTCCAGGGGCGATTTGGCTGATTATTAAACTTGACCTAGTTATTATGTCCACAAACACAGGGCATAACCGTGAAGGCAACGTGGGCGATAACTTCGCCCTGGAGCTATTGACATCGCCCATAAATTTCATCAAGGAGAAGTCCACTTCGCCGTCTGATTTAAACTTCGCATAGTAATTATTATCAATCAAACACCAGTCATAAAAACTTTGAGTCAACTTCCATAAAAAAGAGAATGTAATCAAAGTCAATTTCAAAAACGCACATAATTACCTGATAAGCAAAACACATATCAATGTAAATGTTCATGTTAATATCCAATAATTTCCCTGGTAACAGTTTCCAATTTAATTCCAAGACGTGTATTTCATCGCCCAATTTAAATATCAATTTTATTCAATGCAATAAAACAACTGTCTGAATTTTTACACCCTTGTCATTTTCTCTAGAACGCTAATTCCTTAATGCTCTATGGACTGTGCTTGCATTGTTCAGGTACAGTGGTATTGATTGATGCTTTTTTCACTTACCACGTGCTAATCGTGTTACATGCTTAGTGCTACAAACTGCTAGACAATGGCCCCAGCTCGGCAGTCACATCAAAGACTTTTCAAAGTCAAACCGACACCTTTGCTATTAGCTGTTGCTCACCTTTGCTATTAGCTGTTGCTAACGGCTTGCAGATTTGAAAGCTCAATCTAATTGAAGACGTCACGCTGTCACTCTTCTTAGATTTAACATGTGTTATTATTAATGACTGGTGTTTTTAACGTATTTTATTGTTTGTTCAAATTGGATAAATAATGGCAAGGTAATTTTTGTGTTTTATTGATAAAAAAAATGAATTAATAACGAACAAAATATAATTAATGTATAATTATATTTTTTTATAAATTAAACTCCAAAAAAAACAGGTTTAATGATGTATTGTGAATGTTTAGATAAAAAAAAAATATTTAAAAAATATTTAAATTTAAACCTTAATTGATGTGTTATTAATGGAAACTCGGAAAAAAAAAACTTGGAAACTAGAATAATGTAATACAACTTGAAAATATCTTGTTATTAATTTATGGAGAATATGATGATGATGATGACCTGAGATGATGATGGACTTGGTCCTATGACAATGATTGACATGGTCTGATGATGGTAATAACAAGCAAAATTGTGGTTAAGCGCTTGGAAAACACTTCTCCTTGAAGTGGCCTCACTTCTCCCTAAACTGAACTGAGGGAGAAGTGACTTCTCCCTAAAATCTGTCCCTATGCTGTGCCCTGAAACATGTTCATGGAGTTTGGTGAAGATCAGATGAACTGTTAGACACCGGAAACGAATGTGGTCTACAGACCGACCGACATAGCAAACCAATATACCCTGCCATCTTCGATTGGGGAAATAAAAATATTTTTATAGTTTAATTTATTATTTTATTGCTCGACTTATCTTAAAATATCAGGTAAGTCTATTAATTACGTCAAATTTATAGAAGAAAAAGTGACGACTTATTGTATTTCTCCTAGATTTCCACCTTAAAACCCAGGCCTGATGACGTGGTCAGTATTTAAAAAAAAAATCGTGCCACAGACACAAATTGCTTTCTTTCAAATCTTTGTCAAGTCAAAGCAGGTGACGAAAAAATTGTACTGATTTTAGAATTTGTTTTAAGATGATACAAGACTATCATCTTTAACAAAATTCTAAACTGAGTACAATTTTTATCCAGACAGAAACAGGAATGTTTAAAATTTCCAAATTATTCTCATTTAAGACTGCAGTGATGTAATGTATATGGTGTGGGTATAAGAGATTTTGCGTTCAATCCCTACCAAGGAATGTTCGATCTCCACAAGCGATACCAAGTACTGGTTCTACCCAGAAAACAGCCTTAAAAGAGGTCAGGACCTGTCAGACCGAAGTTTTGGGATTTTTCATGGGCCAAAGTAGGCTACAACTACAGCTTAGATCAGTTACTGAAAATGTGTTAACTTGCCACAGAGAGAGTAAAGGCTTACCAAAGTACTGGTCTGTGCTAGAAGCGTTGCCTTGAGCTGATGAGGTTGCAGGGGAGGCAAACCATATACTTCCCAGTCCTAAAAATACGCATACACGCAACAGAAAAAATTACTTTGGTTTACATCTTGGGGATCAAATGTAAAAATTTCATGATACAAAAAACAGAAATGCCATGGTGCACAAATATAATCTGGGATCACAGTAAGAAAACAAATCAAATCAAACGTTCTAATATCTTAAATTCTTTGAAAAGAAAGGTTGCAGTAGTGTAATGGATATGGTGTCTGCCTTGTGTTCGTTCGGGAGGTTGTGAGTTTGACCCCTACTGGGAAATGGTGTGCATAAGCTTTCTCAAAAGTACTGGTTGTACCCTGGAAATGTACTCAAAAGTGTCTCAATAAGCCTCTGGGTCCATTTCTGGAAATTTCTTTAGAATAACTGGCTTAAGTCTCTTATTTCATCAATCAAAGTTATGGTTTAAAAAATGACAAAAAATATTATTTATCATGATTATCTGACATATAAATTATTATTCAAAATGTAATTTGTCGTGTCAATAGTACTTATGCACACTTTTTTGAAATAAGAAAATAATTAGCTTAGGCTAATCTTGTTAAAACGTACTGAAGAATTTTTTAGAAATTGGGGCCAGGTTCTCCACACAATCGAGTTTAAATAGATTTTAACTAAAAGTCAATGAAAGAAAGGACAATTTTATTTCAATGTTTACAAGTTATACCTGTTTGATGAAAATGCAGTAATCGTGATGAACACAGTTTACAAAGTTTTGTTAGTTCCAAAATCAAGCTAATAAGAAACACTATATCCAATATAATTCCTATTTCAGTTTGAATTTCATTTCAAAAAATCCAGTTTAACTTTTAAAGCCAGATCTAAGTTTAAAGGTCTAGTTATTAGGACCAAAGTCCCTAGCCTGGCAGATTTCAGGACCAAAGTCCCTAGCCTGGCAGATTTCAGCTGTAGTGATAACATGACTACAGATTTATACCTGGGAATATATTACAGAACTATCTTAAGTTCATCGTACAGAAATGATCATAAACTATTTTCACAAAATCTTTCTGTAACTATATAAATATCCCAAACAATTAAGTAAACTATAGTAAATAGTATAACTGATAATTAATAAACACTAACCACAATGTCATATACATATGGAATAATTTGCTTAAGAACAATGATTTTGTTTTATGTTTAGTATAAGATTTACTTAAGGTGTTTGTGGAACATGTCCCCTGGCACTTACATCCACAAAACCATCCGGAACTTTGACTGTGAATCCCGGGTATTCAAGAATCTTGTCCACGTCGAGGACTGCTTGGGCCTCAGTTTCACTGTCATCTACATAAGAACATGTAATTACAAGGAAACTGTATACTATGAAATAAATATACGTCAAGTCTGCTCTGAAAACAATTCTAATATGGCTGTGATAAAAATGTGTTGCTACTTTTTTAAACACTGTTAAATAATAGATTAAATTCTGTGTTGACTAAAGAAGAAACAGTACCAGCAGTTTCTTTTATGCAAATTCAGAGTTATAAAGATGGCCATGCGAGGTAATAACCAATTTTAGCGCACATATCATTTTGTGCTTATGAAAGCTACAAGACAACTTTGGGTTAACTTCAATGCGATTTTACAGCCTCTTACAGTACCTTTGTCTCCATTATTGTAAACAAAATTTAACAAACTAATAACTAGAGCTTTGTCACAGGAGTTACAACGGGCCCCGATGATAGCATGTTAGAATGTGAAGGCCAGCCAGTTTTTGAAAGTTATAAGTTTTAGAAACATCTGTTGGATTCTGTAGGAGGAGTCATGTTCACAAGGAATTTTCTCTAAGTATTGCATAGAGAAAAAATAATCAAAGGGACATAATCCTAATCGAGGAGTAAAATTTCAAAACCCCATCTTTACACACAACAACACATTACCCTTAACAATGAAGACAAGTTTCAAGAAAATACGTTAGAAACTGTACATGGAGTTGCATTTACAAGGAATGTTCCCTTGATATATTCCATAATGGAGAAATAACCAAAGGGCGAATGGAGGAGAACAATTTAAATCCCCAGCTTCATGCACAACTACACATTATCCTCAACAATGAAGACAAGTTTAAAGAAAATCCATTGGAAAGAAAATCCATTGGAAACTGTAAGAGGAGTTGCATTCACAAGGAATTTCTCAATATATTCCATTCCAAAAATGAAGTGAGAAAAACTTAACAAAGGGCAATAAATCCAGAATTACGAAGAGCAGAGTAACGGTTCTTGTGGACAGCACTTCTCCTTAATGAGATCTATCCATGCCAGAAAACACTAGTTCATGTCAGCCATTCCATTTATGTCAAAGATTATCTAAAGCTTCGTGGAAAATACATTAGTTGATAACCAATAAGTGTAGAATATATGAGAAACACAATGACTAATGCAATATATACATAACTTCCGAATGTGGGAGACAAATTTACATCCCCATCTTTACGCACAACCACACATTAAACTAAACAATGAAGACAAGTTTTAAGAAAGTCTGTTGGAAACTGTAGGTGGAGTTGCATTCACAAGGAAGTTTCCCTCTATATTCATTACAATAGCTCGATCTGTTATTGAGTAATTGAGAAGACACCGTTTTTCTATTTTTAGTAACGGTGACCTTGACCTTGATCCCACCCACCCCCTATGCAATCCTAAGCGATGTCTTGATAAACGGTATCTATGTATGAAGTTGAATTCCAATAGCTCAATCGATCTCGAGTAATTGGGGAGCGGAAACCGTTTTTATATTTTTTGTAACGGTGACCTTGACAGTGACCCCATCCACCCCTATGTACTCCCAAGCCAGGTCTCGATGTAAGGTATCTATGGATGAAGTTTCATTAAAATATTTCAATTTGTTCTCAAGTTAGAGAGCTGAAACCAAAAGTTGACTCCGCCTGAAAATGAAAAATTAACAAAGGGCAATAACTCCAGAATTATGAAGTGAAGAGTAACGGTTCTTGTGCACTGCACTTCTCCTCAATGAGATCTATCTGACTATGAAGTTTCAAGTTAATATCTCTTATAGTCTAAGAGTTATGCTTCAGGCAAAAACGAAGTATGAAAAATTAACAAAGGGCAATAATTCCAGAACCATGAAGTGCAGAGTAATGGTTTTTGTGCACTGCACTTCTCCTTAATGTGATCTATCCTACCACGAAGTTTCAAATTAATAGCTGAAACGGTTTTGAAAGAAAAACATGAAAAATGTGGACGGACGGAGTACGGATGGATGGACATACAGGGTGATTACTATAGGGCACCCGCCAAAAATTTGCGGGGCCCTAACTAATCAACTAAATCTGGAACAAAAGCTCTAAATATTTAAAGAACAAAGTGTCGAATCCACGACAATAATCATACCGTTGCCATGTTCGTCAAACATGGAGAGCCCAGGCGCAGACTTTGCCTCCTCCATCCAGCCCGGTGGGTAGCCCATGGCCCGCATCTTGTAGATGTACAGCGGCAACTGGTCGGGCTCCAACCCCAAGGCACTCCGCAAGTCATCACTGCAGTCAAGAATATAGCGGATGTTTGGACTTCAGTACACTACATAGTACACTAAAATCCGCTTTACACAAACCTGATTGTTATCCTTTATATTTAAGTAGTTGGAAACCCCATTATATGGGCACTCCACTATTCCGTATCATGACCAGGGTTGGTATTCCAGAAACATCTTAAAGTTTATCATAAACTATTTTCACGTAAGTACCAATTTTTTTTAAGTAACATTTTCAAAACTGCATACGAATTTGTGATTCCCATTACTTTAAAGTAAACACAAGTTTATAAAAAGTTGATAATTAATACACACTGAGCACAATTTCATTTAAATACGAAATAAAATGTTGATAAATAATGATGATTTTATGTTTAAGGTTAAGATTTTGTTTAAGATGTTTCTGGAATATGGCCCCAGTAAACTCAGATTGAAAATATGAAATAACGATCAAAGTGACCCCGTTGTTCCCACCAGTGTCATTTGGTCACTTATACTTGCAATGAAGCAACTACACACATCTGACATACATGATCAGGTTCATGAATTCACACATTTCGCTTATTGTAGCCAAAAAAATACAAACAGTCTCCGCTCATATCTGTCAGACTTTGGATAGAGCCAGTAGAACTGTACGAGCTCCAGGAAAAATATACTCGTAAGATGAATGTTTTTTTTAAAGGTTGCAATGGTGTAGTGGAGGTCCCAGGTTCGATCTCCACTCAAGGAGCGTTCTCAAGATCTTTCCAGAGACACCAAGTACTGGTTCTTCCCAGGAAACGGACTGGAGAGTGTCTCAATAAGCCTTAGGCTTTCGATGCAATCGAGCTAAAATAAATAGGTTTAGACTAAACTTATGTTTTTGAGGAGCCAGTTATATTGACTTCGGGCCATTAATAAATGAAAGATTAGTTAATTACCTGGACCCATATTCACAAACTCCTTAGGGAAAACTTATGTAAATTCCTTAAATTTATAAAATTCCTTAAGTCTCTGATTGTTTCATATATAGGACTTTTAACATTAACATGTTGTAAACATGTAAATATTGCTTATATGTTTAGTACTGCAGCCTTCTTTGTACAGAAACCATTGGATTTCACATATGATCTGAAATTGTCACTTAAATAAAACTTAAGATTTTCCTTAGGAGCTTTGTGAATACCAGCCTAGATCTTGTGGCCAGTAATGGATTGGGGACTTTTTCGGAGAGACTGTTCAAAGTAGCACCAGCATTTGATGAAACATAATCAAATATATGAGACGTGTCATGGAAAAACCGGGCTTAATGCACAAGCTGATCAGGGACGACACTTTCCACTTCTATGGTATTTTCTGTTTCAAGGAAGTCTCTTCTAAACATAAATCCACTGTAGGCGGACCCTTTACGCACATGTATTAAGCCCAGGTTTCCCACGACACGCCTCATATGATTTATTCAATATTGAATTTCATGTTACTAACAAAATAGGGTAGAGATTGATGTGCAAGTATATAAAAAATAAATAATACATTCCAATATATATTCTTTTGGTAGTACCATTTAGTGTAGTCTATGCACAAACCTTATGACACCTGGCTTATATTTTGAGAATCTTGGATCTTCCTTTGCATCTACATGGTAGCGACCACCTCTAAAACATTCAAGACACATTGAACGATATAAAGCATTTCTATGTGAATTTGTGTAAAGATCAACAATCTCTAAAATTTTAAATGATCAAAGATAAACTACAGTAAACTAACCAATTGCTGGCATACAAGAATTCAGGTAAATACTGACTACCTCTAAAACAAGTTCCCTACCAATGTAATTGGGAATATTTTCACATAAATGTATTTAAATAAAGAGATATATGAAATTTAAAAATTTATTAAATATTTTTAGAAACCAATTATATATTTCTTGCACCTAATAGTTTAATTCATTTTTTTATCACACCCTCAACAGACATTTCAGTTGTGCAATATATTAATAAGAAATGGGTACAGCAGAAAAATATTGTAAAACAAGTTATTGTTAAACACCAATTGACCAGTTGCTACTTGTCAATCAAGAACTGAGTTGACCAGTAGTAAATAATAGCACACGGTTGCATAATCCAATCAATTTACTTAAAATCCTTGGGCAAACAACCTTAGACAAACCGAAAGGCAGAGCGATCTATGTTTTTGCAACTGGTCAATTATAATGTTGGTATTTTTTAAGGTGTGGACCATTCTTATTGCGCTGACGAAAGAAGCCCAAACAGAAGTAGTTGTGATACAGCATTGAAGTAAAACTTAACTGATACATCGGCAAGAGGCTGTTACATTGGTTTTCATTTCAGACAGAGGGAATGACCCAGCTTCCATCGAAGGGTTTGACAAAATTCCCATGGTCAGCAAATATAAGCAAGCACTACTGGTATACCTAATTTGCCCTTCAAACAAAGGAGTTTATCATCTAAACGGAGGGGAAAATCATGTTAGAATATGAAAATTCCCCCATCTGAGGGCTTTCAGTGTAATATCCCCAAAACAGAAAGAGGGCCAAGGTCCCTTACGTCGGTTTTGACTGCTGCTGGTGACTGGAAGCCATGAATAATTTCTTGTTTTCACTGATCTTCCCCCGGTCCTTTGGCTGCTTGCACTCCATCAGCATGTGCTCCCCATCACAGTTCCAGCACTTAGGTTTGGGTCTAAACAGATCGGTAATTAACTAAGTTATAACAGTTCTTGCACTTAGGTTTGACTTTAAACAGATTGGCTATTAATTATATAACAGTTCTTGCACATAGGTTTGGCTCTAAACAGATTGGCTATTAACTAGGTATCAGTTCCAGCACTTAGGTTTGGCTCTAAACAGATCGGTAATTAACTATATAACAGTTCCAGCACTTAGGTTTAGCTATAATTTGGTTAATCAACCAATTAAAAATGCCAACAAGTGGCTATTAAGTTTTACCTCTAGATCGGTAATTAACTATATAACAGTCCCAGCACTTAGGTTTTGGTCTAAACAGATCGGCTATGAACTATATAACAGTTTCAGCACTTAGGTTTGGCTCTAAACAGATCGGTAATTAACTATATCGCAGTTTCAGCACTTAGGTTCGCTCTAAACAGATCGGTAATTAACTATATGGCAGTTTCAGCACTTAGTGTTGGCTCTAAACAGATCGGTAATTAACTATATGGCAGTTTCAGCACTTAGTGTTGGCTCTAAACAGATCGGTAATTAACTATATGGCAGTTTCAGCACTTAGTGTTGGCTCTAAACAGATCGGTAATTAACTATATGGCAGTTTCAGCACTTAGTGTTGGCTCTAAACAGATCGGTAATTAACTATATGGCAGTTTCAGCACTTAGTGTTGGCTCTAAACAGATCGGTAATTAACTATATGGCAGTTTCAGCACTTAGTGTTGGCTCTAAACAGATCGTTAATTAACTATATGGCAGTTTCAGCACTTAGTGTTGGCTCTAAACAGATCGGTAATTAACTATATGGCAGTTTCAGCACTTAGTGTTGGCTCTAAACAGATCGGTAATTAACTATATGGCAGTTTCAGCACTTAGTGTTGGCTCTAAACAGATCGGTAATTAACTATATGGCAGTTTCAGCACTTAGTGTTGGCTCTAAACAGATCGGTAATTAACTATATGGCAGTTTCAGCACTTAGTGTTGGCTCTAAACAGATTGGCTATTAACTATATAATAGTTCTAAAAATGCCAATAATGGCTACTATGTTTTACTTCTAGACATCAGCCTAGATTGTATTAACTTTTCATTTATTAGGAAGATTACTTTTTCTTCCAGTTTAATGAATACTTTAGCAGTTTTTCCTTCAAGCGGTTTTCACAAACCTACCTTTCTCGTTCTTTTTTCCGTGCATTGGCCCGTACAAGTTCCATGTCAAGAGGCAGGATATCTGTGAAAACTTGTTCATATCTTGCTAGATTAAGGAATAACAAGTGCATGTTGTACCCTTAAGTGGGCAGTTATACAATTAATTAAATTTAATTTTTAGCTGAAGACACCTTTCATACACTAACATAACAGATTTAGATTCTTAAATACAGGTTGATATGAACAAAAATGTTGGATAATGTCCACTTTCTTTTCAGAAGCTAACTTAATTAAGTACATAAACCTGAAATGGTCTAGATATATAACACAATACATTTGACGCGTGTCGTGGGAAACCCGGGCTTAATGCATCTGCGTGAAGTGTATTTATGTTTATAAGAGACTTCCTTGAAACAGAAAATACCATAAAAGCGGGAAGTGTCGTCCTGGATTAGCCTGTGCGGACTGCACAGGCTGATCGAGGACGACACTTTACGCAGATGCATTGACCCCGGGTTTCCCACGTCACATCTCAGTTCAATTAATTAATCTAGCTTTTTCCACAGTGCTCCTTTTAAGCTGTCTTACAATGAACCACGTTGCAAGTGAAGATACATAGGAATGTCCCAGGACTCTGTCAGTGAGGGGTTGAACTCCACCAGGGGCCACCCAAGGGTGTCTAGTAGACAACAGCGATAAAACTGGGAGCAACCGATTATCTGAAAATCAACAGCAAACTGCAAATGTAAAACTATCATTAATCTGAAAATAACAGCAAACTGTATGCGCAAAATTTATCTATTACCGGTATCTGAATATTAATAGCCAACATTGAAAAGGTTTATATACTATTTAAAATTCTCCTGTTTGTTTTTGTAAAAGAATTAAAGATTAGGAAAAACAACAACAATAAAATATATATACATTGCTATTAAACAGTGAAATAAAACTTCAAAGTTTGTTCTTTTTAAAGAGTCACAGTTTAGAAAAAGCAAAATATATAATAGAAACATGAAATGATTTATTTTAGTATAAGCACTGGCAAAATAGAAATACTTTCTCACACAGAATTTTCAGTCTATTTGAATGTGATGGATGACCTAGATTCTGAATAAAACCAAAATAAAACTTACTTGTCCTAAAGCCAACTCTATGAAACAAATTAAGCAATTACCGCATGAGCTTGAAACATTTTGTCTGTGCGTTTCTCCACAGGTATCTTGTCATTTACATCCGAACAGCTAGGCACTGTGCTCTGAAGAAGAACACAACTTGCAGGACTTTCATTCACTTTTGAAAACTGGAAGTTTTGCTCATAATATTTGGAAGTTTTGACAGTATTGTGCTACGTTAATTCTGAGTATTACAGAAATGAAATTAAGTAATGTATACAATTCAAGGTGTTTTTAAGGCCAGTTCTTTTTCATCAAGTGTTTATATGCCAATTTAATCAGTGAAAGAGGCTAACATTTAGATAAATTACTTAATTGTTCTTC
The DNA here is from genome assembly GCA_027627225.1 of Congeria kusceri. NCBI lineage: Eukaryota > Metazoa > Mollusca > Bivalvia > Myida > Dreissenidae > Congeria > Congeria kusceri. The sequence goes on along the minus strand of CM051027.1, from coordinate 53,328,442 downwards.
TAACTTGTTCATCCTTACATGATGGAACTTCCATGGCTGAAATTTTGGAGTTCTGCACCTTCCCTTAATGGAAGCCCTGAACTTGCTTTATACACTTCCCTTAATGCAAGCCTGAACTTGCTTTATACACTTCCCTTAATGGAAGCCCTGAACTTGCTTTATACACTTCCCTTAATGGAAGCCCTGAACTTGCTTTATACACTTCCCTTAATGGAAGCCCTGAACTTGCTTTATACACTTTTTACACAGCAAATTACTACTAAAATATTTTCAATTACAGTCGAAACGTGATACTACAAATAGTATCGGGAGACAAAAATTTTTGGTAGTATCGCGTTTTTTTTTAGTATTGCATCTTTAGGAAATTCCGGTAGTAACGTAATCTTGTTACGTTTAGTGTTTATTTGCAGCATTTCAAGGCGTTTATGTAAATTGACACACTTATTAATCTAATTGCATTTGAGAATATAATTGTGTATGTATTTGCATTATGAAGCAAAATAAAGTATTAAATCCGCAAAAAATGAATGAAATTCGCAAAGACATATCGGTAATCACGAAAATTCGGAAAAGCCTTTAGTCAATCCCAAATAATCTCACACTGCACACAATTTTAAGTGAAATGAAATGGTAATTATACCAGTTCACAACTATGTTTGTCCTTGGTGCAAACAAACTGGCTTGGTGTCTGACTTGGCAGAGGTGTGAAATCTTCGAGAAGGTGTGAAAGGTCTCCATGACAATCCCATTTGTAATATCGTGTTAACATTTCATTAGATTAGTGAAAGGTCTCCGTGACAATCCGATTTGTATTATCGTGTTAACATTTCATTACTAACTCTTGATGGGACCGAAATATTTGTTCGTCGAAACGCAATTTTCGTTCAATCGCGAATTCATAGTATCGCATCTTTTTCTAGTTAAATATATAGGGAAAATGGATGGGACTGACCGCATTATTCGTAGCATTATTAAATATTATTATTCCACAAATATTATCCTAGTGGACCAAACAAATATCCAATACAGGAGCACAGTCTTCACGAAACTTTGTCGGACCTACGGACCTGACCGACTAAATTTGTTAAGGTCCGAAAGAAATTTTAAGTTCGTCGACCCAAAATGTCCGACTAAAATATTTTCTATTAAATCTAAAGTTAAACAGCACACGATCATAATAACATCTATTTTTAAATTCAACGGAATTACTGGCGCAGTGCCTAAATCCGCCACTTACCTAAATCCGCCACCCCATCCGAATAGGCGTTTTTTTAAGCGGCGATTTCTTTTTGTTGATCTCGATCAATTAGATACTTTTCCTTAACAATGCTTACAAGGTTTTATCTTGATTTGTGCATAAATGAATATTTTATCCAATTATTTTGTACATAACCCCTAAATGCAAACAAGCTGCATGCGGGGAATCTATTTCATACTGCGCATGCGCAATTTTGAGGCCCCGAATGGTGTCCATGATAAAATTAAATTATCGTGTTTTAATATTATGTCTATTAGAGCATGTGCAGCATAAAAATAACCATTATTTATTAGCATTACATACAATAAAATGCGGAAAGAACTGCATATTAAGAGCGCAATGTCTCGCTACTCAAAACCCTAATTATTTGACCCACGTGCACGCAGGGCCTCAGTTTCAGAGCTATTTTTAGAAATACAAAGCAGTATGTGAAGAAATTGAAACTTTGTATTAACAACAGACAATGAGCTGCTTAATATGGAAAATTAAATAAGAACAATAATCAAATGTGAAATAAGCAGGTCACGGTTCCTGATCTACGATTTTCACCAAGCAACTTCGGATCACCGTGTTTATTTTAAACACTAGAAAATGAACCTTAAAGAAACCAAAGTGGGAGTTTTGTCAATGGAAGTCAATAGAAGTTGCTTTGAAAACAGAATTCATAAAAGAATATTATTTTCGAGCAATTTGAACATTTTAAAGAGGGGTGGCGGATTTAGGCACCCCGACGCTCAATTTTTTACACTGTTTAGGCCTTCAATTTCAATAAATATTTTTCGTTTGTCAAGTATTTGAAATGTAACCAAAACACGCAAGTAAATGCACATTAGACCTAACTTTATTTATGTGAATTTTTATGTCAATCGGTAAACAACTATTGAAAATAACGTAAAAATACACACCAAATGTGGCAGATTTAGGCACTGCGCCAGTATACGATGCGTATTTCGATTGCAATTTAAAAACACCGATGACCTCGTATCGATACAGTGAGGAAGCCAAAAGATTCAGTGTTAGATTCTAGGATGCAACCATTTCCGTTTGCGTATGCATGTTTATCAAAGACAAAGAACGCCTACTCGGCATTTAACATGCTCCCCTTCTGCACCAGTGTATCAATTATATTCTAGACGCAGGAGTCAGTTTTAGTACAGCCAAACCAGTCAGCCAATGAGAACGCTTCAATTTTCCAATATGCAAAAATTAGCGTCATCGATATAAAGTTTATCACGCCTTCAGTAAAGGGGCAAGTGATTTGTTACACCATCCCGATACGTAAGCGTTTTGTGATGTGCGTGTTTTTAACACCCACGTATTTAATAAATTAATTACTATAGATTAAAAGAAGGCAATGTAATTACTACTTTTGCGAAATGAACATTATTCTAATTATGACAATTAATATGAAGTTGTGTAACTTGACGAATTGCGTACGCTGATCTCGTCAAAAGTATGTTGTCATTTGTTTAAAAAAATTACATCTAGATAGTGTTCACGAATACAAGTATTATTCCAAATCATCCATGTACACAAATTATATGCAACAACTTTGGCTGAGGCAACATTCATGACATTTGAAAGTTTGCGAGAGTATTGGCAGTACATTGAAGATTATCACAGAATGAATATGAGTGGTAAATATTGCATACATATAACTGTACATTATTTTGATTTAAAATGTAAAAAATTAATTGCAAATAAAATGCAATATGAATAAATGATGTAAACCAGTAAAAACATTTAAATAATTCCGAAGTGTGTTTGATTCTGTTTGGTCTGACAAATGTGCAGCAGGTCTGACAGATTTTTCTTGTCAGTCAGACCAAATGTCTGACTGAGGACCTCCAAGTTTCGTGAAGACTGGGAGCATTTACTTTTTAAACATTCACATAATCTGATGTAATGGCATAAGGCTCACAACGTGTTTTTTAATACCAAACACAACAAAAATAAACAGAAACTTCGCAATAACATTACAGCTGAAGCAGACAGATTACTGGTATAGCCATGGAGACTGCAGAGTAATGCATTGTATAAACGAAACTCTGACAGAGGCTACAACAGGCTACTTAATGGTCTGATAACAAACAATGCCCTTAGGTCATGTTTGGAGACTCGGTGGTAACTTAATCTGCCCCAGTTTTGTTGCAATTGAGATTTCACATACCAGTTAAGCACTGTCTAAAATTATGTGGTCACCAATAAAATTTGCCACATTTAAAAAACTGTCGCCACTTTTGCAATTTTGTTGCATTTTAGCGACAGTGGCGATCGACAGCGAAACCCCTGTCTGTACAAACCCTGAGCTCAAGTTTTTGAAGAGTTTCCTGTGGCTGGCGAAGGTCCTGTTGCAGCAGGTTGTGCATAAAGTCTTCAATTTGTGTTCTGTACTTCCTGGAGAAGAAACAGCATTTTAATTTTTATTACCAACATAATATTCTGTCTAAGAAATTAATGTTTTGTTTTTGCTGGCCGCACATGTTGGTGCAGGATATTATCTTCTATTCAATAACTGGGGTTATGCTGGCCAAAAAAGTTGCCATATTTGGCAAGAGTGGCCATTAAAAGAGAACCACTTTTTTGTATAAACTTTTATTTGTTATATGCAAGTCATTTGACTCAAATTAAACGATATCTACTTTTTCAAACACAAAATAATGGGGGAAACTGACATCTTTGTAAAGTTAACTTATTAAAATTAAATTTGACCAAACCTTGAGAAGGCATTGTTTTGAAAGATGACCTGCACAGCAGCGGACTCTTCATCTGGTTTGTTTCTGAAACAAGAGGTTCAGCGCGAAAATATTGTATCTGATATAGAAACGTTAAGCAGATACAATAGTTTCCCCTTGAAATTTCGAGCATATTTTTTATATTAATACAATGTAATTTTTATTGAAAGATACTTAACACAAAGTCGAAATTATTTTAGACATGAGCTTTGTTTCTGGCATGCTCTCTTATGGATGCTTTTAGTTTAAAAACTTTAAATGACGTGCAAAGTTTGAAGCTTTTAGCAAATATACATTATTTATTGTATTGTTCATAATCTATTATACATCTAAGGGTTTGTATCGTCTTTAACCAAAATCAGCCATTGGCTATATATTTAAAACAGTTAACCAATAAAACATCTCAAAACAGTGCGTACCTAAACATTTAAAAGTAAATATTAACTGAAATGTGGCTTGATATTTTGTACATTACAAAAAGAAGATATAAATCTGATAAATTAATTTTGTATTATCAAGACAATCATGTGAACTATAAATACCCAATATGCAGTGCAACTATTTGACTTTTATTTGTGACAAAACCACTTAATGTGTTTTGTCTTCTAATGAATTAATTATTATAACTTACCTAGTTGAATCAATGATGTTGCAGTATCTCTTGAATTTGTTTCCTTTATACTAAGTTAAGGAAAACCAACAGTGTTGTGCTGCTTATGCAATGATGCAATTATTAGGGTGCAGCACTGTTTAGTTCTATCAATGATGCAATTATTAGGGTGCAGCACTGTTAAGTGTCTAAAACTGTAGCTTCTTATGAAAGTATCACTTATGCATTATCAATATTTTCCCCCAGGGGGGAAGCGGCGGGCATATACCGGACTTTAAACTGAAAGCATACAGGCGGGAAATTGGCACGCCTAATGATTCCGGGTCCCGGGAAATAGACTTTGTTAGGATTTTAGATCCTGGTAATATTGGTCCCCGTGCCATTTGATACACCAATTAAGCATCCCCCTTTGAGGGGATTTAGACAAAAATGCTTGACCCTAGGGTGGGGAATTAGATCCCCCAAAATAAAATTAGTCAAATTCCCCTGTGATTGCCTGCCGCTCCCTCCCGGGCAACTATTGAAAGGTGCATTATTGTGAAAAACCGTGCAATATGTGTGCACCATGCATGCAATAACAACATTATCAAAATGCCAAGTGTAGCAAATGACATGATCTGAACACTAGCCTAGTCCAACAGCATGTGACACCAATGGCAATGACATGATCTGAACACTAGCCTAGTCCAACAGCATGTGACACCAATGGCAATGACATGATCTGAACACTAGCCTAGTCCAACAGCATGTGGCACCAATGGCAATGACATGATCTGAACACTAGCCTAGTCCAACAGCATGTGACACCAATGGCAATGACATGATCTGAACACTAGCCTAGTCCAACAGCATGTGACACCAATGGCAATGACATGATCTGAACACTAGCCTAGTCCAACAGCATGTGACACCAATGGCAATGACATGATCTGAACACTAGCCTACTCCAACAGCATGTGACACCAATGGCAATGACATGATCTGAACACTAGCCTAGTCCAACAGCATGTGGCACCAATGGCAATGACATGATCTGAACACTAGCCTACTCCAACAGCATGTGACACCAATGGCAATGACATGATCTGAACACTAGCCTACTCCAACAGCATGTGACACCAATGGCAATGACATGATCTGAACACTAGCCTAGTCCAACAGCATGTGACATCAATGGCAATGACATGATCTGAACACTAGCCTAGTCCAATAGCATGTGGCACCAATGGCAATGACATGATCTGAACACTAGCCAAGTCCAATAGCATGTGACACCAATGGCAATGACATGATCTGAACACTAGCCTACTCCAATAGCATGTGACACCAATGGCAATGACATGATCTGAACACTAGCCTAGTCCAACAGCATGTGGCACCAATGGCAATGACATGATCTGAACACTAGCCTAGTCCAACAGCATGTGACACCAATGGCAATGACATGATCTGAACACTAGCATAGTCCAACAGCATGTGGCACCAATGGCAATGACATGATCTGAACACTAGCCTAGTCCAACAGCATGTGGCACCAATGGCAATGACATGATCTGAACACTAGCCTACTCCAACAGCATGTGGCACCAATGGCAATGACATGATCTGAACACTAGCCTAGTCCAACAGCATGTGACACCAATGGCAATGACATGATCTGAACACTAGCCTAGTCCAACAGCATGTGACACCAATGGCAATGACATGATCTGAACACTAGCCTACTCCAACAGCATGTGACACCAATGGCAATGACATGATCTGAACACTAGCCTACTCCAACAGCATGTGACACCAATGGCAATGACATGATCTGAACACTAGCCTAGTCCAACAGCATGTGACACCAATGGCAATGTCTATGTGCAGTTGGTTTTTTGCCGACTTGCAGCTTGAGATCTTGTTTCATGTTTGCTACATGGCAAGTGTTAACAACAAATATTGGTCAGCCTACCTGAACAATGTGTCCAGTAATAATGGTTCATAATGTATTGATACAGAATAATAACAAAATCCTTATTGGCGAACTGTGCTGGGTGTCAACAAATGTACGCTTTCAAAAGTACATGGTCTGTTATGCCAAATTCGGACCCAAGTGTAACAGTATTCCAAAACACTACATGAATTCATGTCGAGGATAATTGGCAGTAAACAACATTCGGTGGATAAGATGACTTAACTGATAAAATATGGAAAATAATTAAACAATATAGTAAATGATTGAAAAAAGAGAGCAGAACTAATATTTGTAGAAGTATAATCCACACACAGCAGGGTTCAAATTTAACGAAAAAAGTCACTTGCAAACAATTGCGAGTGGTTTTTGAGCTTACATGCAAAATGAGAAATTAACACACAAAATATATTTATGAGTTGTTGGTTCAGTTTGTGAGTTTTATAAGTGTTTTCACGATATACTCGTGCAGTATTGAAATATGTGTTGACGACCAAAAATAATTACATAGTAAACATTTATACAATTAACAACTGTCACACTTTGTCCAGTTAGTTAACTCAAAATTTGAATTTTAACATGATACACAAAATCAAATTATTTAAGAAAAAAATACTTCAGTTCGACACTGTTGTGACTGGTTTAACCAAAATGTGTGTCCTGTTGGACTTCTTGGTGACAATTTATCATCTGACCAGTTCGACTCGGGGCTGTTTTTGCCTGCTCCCTTCATAGTTATCTCCCTTCGCAACAGGTGCAAGAATTGTGTAAATGTCGGGTTACGATGTATTATGAAGGTTCTTATTGTTACGTTCATATATTTTTCACCCCCATTTTTTGGAGAGCAGCAGAAAAAATTACTTGCAAAACTGATTTTTACTTGCATTTTGTGAGTGCCAAATTCGAGCCCTGACTCATTTATTTTAGGTATATATTTGTAATATTTTGTTCTGTTTGTAATTAATTCATTACTATTTTTTTCATTAACAAACCACTGCATCCTAATTACCTTGCAGAAATGTTTTGTTTTACAATAAAATCTATTGAACACACACTTCTAATCACTTTAAAACTGATGAGACTGACAGCGTGGCGTCAACAATCAGACAGGCTTCCTATTCTGCAAGCTGTTAGCAACAGCCATTGCAACTGTGTCAGTCTGACTTCAAAGGTCTTTGATGTGACTGCCGAACTGGGGCCATTGTCTAGCATTCTGTATCATTTACAGATTACAGATGTATGGTTATTCCCTGAATTTGTTAATATTTATCACTTTATTCCTTTGTTAAAGAATAGACTGAGAGATCATTATATATCACAATGGAGAGTTAATGTTGATTCTTCACCATCTTTACACGTATACAAAGAACTTAAACCTGTATTTGAAAGGTCGTTATATTTAGTAATAACAAAAACATAGGAATGTCATTGCAAAAGTACGCCTGTCATCTCATAAATAGACATTATAACATAAACAGAAATGAACGTAATTGTATTTTATGTAATCTTTACGATATAGAAGATGAGTACCACTTTATATTAGTATGTCCGCATTATTTAGAAGAAAGAAGCAAATATATTCCAAAATACTATACAACGCGACCAAGTATGTACAATTTTTTTAAACTTTTGAATAGCAGTAATAAACCAATGCTCAGACAGTTAGCTATTTATTGTATAACATGCTTTAAAAAAAGAGATAACAATATGTTCCTTTTCAGTTAATTTTTGTTAATGTCATACATTACCAGTTATAATTAAGTATACAATGATTGTAAATTGTAAACATTGCCTGTTACCGCTGAACTTTCCAATACATATAACTACATTCAATATCAGTACAACAGATATGCATGAAGCACTCTCACACACACACACACACACACACGCACACACAGGAATACATTTACTTTTACCTACTAGTATATCATATTAAACCACTAATTCATTGTAATTGATGATGTATTTTGATAAAATATGTTGATATTTTTGTGTTTTTTCTTCACGCATGAATGTTTTATTTGATTGTGTAAAATAACGATGAGCTGTAATATGCTTAAGTTAATAAAACATTTGTTCTGTTCAAAAAACAACAAAAAATGTCAAAAAGCATCAATCACCACTACTGTACCTAAACAATGCAAGCACTATCGATAAAGCATTAATGAATTAGCGATCTAGGGGAAAAGTCAAGGGTGTACAAAAATTGGACTGTTCTTTTGATGCATTGGATAAATTTGGATAAATTAGAGATTAAAATACCATTTAAATGGTGGTGACAAAATATACATACGTTGGAACTAAAATAGAGAATGAGTGTGTTAGGACACCAAACTTATTGTATATTAACATGACTATTTACATTCAATGTGGATTGTTATGTCTTTCTTATTAAAGGTTATTATATGTGTGCATATTTGAAATGTACCGGGTATTTTGTTTATTTTAAGAACGTTAATTTAGTGCTATATTGCAGAACAACAAGACAGTTGAAAGAAAAAGGGATAAATAAAATCAACAGACATTGTGACAAAACATAACTGCAAATTGTTCATAGTGTTTTCCCTCAAATTGTGCTTCAAAACTTGGGTTCGCGTTGCGTTATACACAATCTTTTAAAGAAAACGCACAATTTTGCGAGTTTGGGAAAAATATACTTGCAGTTTCCAAAACAAACTCTCATTTTGCGAGTATGCAAGCCTAAATTCGAACACTGCATGCCCCCCAAGTCACACAATATCAGGGTTTCCCGCACGATTTCTTGAAGGCATGTCGGCATCTCGAGACACCGAAATCGGCAGCTCCCTTTTAACCTCACCTCTTCGAAATCGGCCGCATCGCCCAACCCAAGCTCCCCGAAATAGGCTTCAACTATCGACCCCACCTCGCAGAAATTGGGTGCACAGCTCGAATCCAACTCCCAAAATCGGCCCCATTGCAAGACCCCACCTTTCCCAAATCGGCTACAACGATCGAAATCCCGGCGGCGATCAAATCGGCAGTATCGCTTTAACTACCGCCCTTTATCGCTTAAACTACATGTACCTAGCCTATTGCTCAACCAGCAACTCTTTAAATTATCTTCAATTTGGGAAATCTAACTTTTATACAACTGAAACTATTAAAATTTTCTCCTACTAAATCGCAACTACCGCAGTTTTCTTAACTGAATAAAAACGTGTTGACCTAATTCCTTTGGAGGCAGTGTACATCAAAATACTAGGCTGCATTTTTTTATGGAAATAATTTTAAATCATACATGATGTTCAGACTCGAAAAGCCAAGTTTTTTATTTCATTAAATGTTTTCGGATGCAAAAGAAATCAATAATTAGTATCAGTTATACTACATGCGGACATTACAAGCCGAAAAAATCAACATGGTTTTTAAATACATGAATTTGCGGTTCCTAATCGATTAAAAATACGGGCCTGTAGCGTGTTTTGCTACAAAAGCACGCAAAAATTGCCATGCACAAGGTCACGGATGCCTCATGAAAAACGTATGTGTACTGGTCACGAGCTTAATTGCAGTGTTTATGAGAACAAAATTACATTTGACAACATTAAATTTTGTTTTAAAATGAGGCCCTATTTTACATTATTCATTTCCATAATTTTGATTGTCAATTTGTGAAATGGATAAGGAAATTACCCCGGATAAAATAAAACGTTAAAAATAATATTAAAATGCTTTAAAATGCCTGTTCACTTTTCCTGTCAATGCTTCTATTTGTTGTCAAACACGTTTTAAGTTGTTAGTAAGGTATAAACTCCGCCCTAAAAATCTAAGTATCAGATTTGCTAGTGAGATCGTTGTGGGCGGGCCTACAAGGTTCAGTCACTTGTCAATAACACTGCTGGAAGTTAGACCTTATTGATCAATGTGGCGATCGTGATTAAAGATTGGTGTAGTAGATAAAGGGATTAAGGGTTGTCGCTTTGTAAATTAAAGCATGTAGGCGTTATTTAAGCATGTTGGCAAATGACTAACAGCTTTGAAGGCATGTCGGGCCCGACAAGTGAAACAGGTCTGCAGAAAACCCTGAATATGTACTATGACGATAGCAAAAAGATTCTCTATTTAAAGAATATATGAAGTTGGGTAGGTGGGTATGGTGCGGAAGTTGGGTAGGTGGGTATGGTGCAACGTACCTGTGAAATTTGCAATTTGAAAACAACAAATATAAAATTATTAACAAGGATACGTTCATAGTTAAGCTTGAAGGAATTTGCCAGGCTTTGTCTCTCCTTGCTTATTAATGGTACTGGTCCGTCTTCCCCTTCTGAGGACTCGCCATCTGACGATGCCTTATTTCCATTATGAAGACTGGCTGAGTTTTGTTTTCTAATTTGACCGACTACAAAAGCTACAGCATTTTCATTCTGATGTACTTTCAGTTTCTCTTCATCATCTGAGGAATCATCGGACGAAGAATCCTCGCTCTCTTGAAATACAAACTTGCTCTTATCTACACTACCTTGAGCGTCATTTTCGTATATGATAAAGGAACCAGACGGTTCTCTTTCTTTCTCAAATTCCTCGAAAAGTTCAGAATCACCGAACAGCACATCATCCGCCATTTCAGCTAAGAGCAACAATTACAGCAAAATATTTTTTTGTGAATAAGACGAAACGATCGAAGTCGAAACGGTTCAATAAAGATCGACAAAATCTTTACAATTTACTTAGCAAATATAAAAGAAAAGAATGGAAAAATATTAATGTTTTCGCCGGAGTTTTTTCAGTGTTTATTTAATTATCACAGTAAATCAATGTCAAGAACCGCTTTGACCTATCGATAATATAGTGATTTTTAACCGTCAACAACAACAACAAAATTCACATGCAGTAATGATTTTGATAATACATTCATCATTAAAAAGTACGTTTCAAAATGTTCTGGCCGTTGCATTTGCAAAACTATAAAGTAACACAAATATCTCTGAATGATAATGTTGTATTTGTTGTTACAGAATATACTGATTATTTTATGTGTTTTCGCGATGTATTTGGAAGTTTGGTCTCACAAAGAATGATAATTCCAAGGTCGTATAGTCATAAACCACTATTTTTTTTTATCAAGTTTGTTTTATTTCTTTGTGCCATAGTTGTAAACTTCCAAATAACTACAAAAGTCTCGTTTCTAGCAATGAGATGGTGCCAGTTGAGGAACTATCAAACACTGTGTAGATGGTACGGAAGCACAGCTAGCAATCCTGCTAACCAATGTTCGGATGCCAAGAGCATGGAAAAGGGTGATTTTACAGCTAAGATGAATATGCCTCGTAATCAAGCTGTTGAAAGAAATCCAGGTTAGTTTACTATTGTGATTTCCATCCCCTTTGAATGTTAGCAGATCCAGGTTTAGTGTAATGTATCTTTTTAGTCATTTATCATTCACACAAACATTTATAGAATTTGGTTTTCATGCTGTGTTTTAATAACTAGCTTAAGGTTTGGACAACAACAATCACTTTATTAAAGAGTTTTCTTTTCCAGGAAGGGCATTCAAACAATACTTGATGCAACCTGACACACCACCAGATGGAAAACTTCTTAGAGTTGCTGTTCTTGGTGCACCAAATGCTGGGAAATCAACTTTCATTAATAAAATCATGGGATGGAAGGTATGGTATTTTTTATTTCATATTTTAGTTCTTTTAAGTAATGGAGCAAAACTTTTATTTCCAGACACTCCAATGCCAAACATTATTTTTTCTCATAACATTAACCATGGTTATATATATTGTTGAAATTCTTGCATTATAATTTCAATTGCTATTGATATTTTGTCTTGGTTTTACAGGTGAATTCTGTTTCAAAGAAGGTGCACACAACAAAGAAGAACACTAACTCTGTGTTCACAGTTGATAATACTCAAATTGTAAGTGGATCACATTTCATTTTATAGCGAGTTTCTAATTTGAAGGAAGTGCTAATATCTGGTGGCTTAAATGAATTTTGATCAAACGTGCCCTGGTCCACAAAGCTTGTAGTCATTATAATATTAAGGATTGGAGCCGGAACAGTTTGTAGTCTATGACTTTATATATTCTTTATGAAGCAAATAATAAGCATGGCTTTTAAATTTATTTCACAATGTTTAGTAGACAGGATATGTCATAGTGATGGTGATTGTTTATTTGCTGCTGATGCTGTATACGTGTATTGCAGTTGCAATGATTATGATGTGGAGGATCTTCTTCATCTATTTCTTCTATAATTAATTATTAATTTATTATTATCATTATTATTTAAAACAAACCATTTCAGGTATTTGTTGATACACCAGGGGTCATATCTGTTCGAGAGAAAAGAAAGTAAGTAGTGATGTCCACATAAAGAAATCATGCCTTCCATGATATTGGGAGGCTTAAGATATTTAAAATAAATCATTTTATGTTTTTATTTTTTAATTCTTAAATGTCTGAGTTTACAGTTTTAAATTTATGTATTATCATGTTTCATTTACCACTCCAATTATATTATCTTTTACTGTTGGTACTAAATGTTTTGTAGACATTATTTTAAACTGTTCATGTTCTTTTTTCTTTGAAGATCACATTTATAATTTGAACAATTGGACTCTTCACATTGGAGCAAAACGAAAAGAAGTTTATTGTTTATATCTTTATTGCAGGCATCAAGTGGACTCTTCTGTCTTGAAAGAACCAGAGAGTAGTTTAGAAGAAGCTGATTTGGGTAAGTAATTCTAAATACAATGAACCAGCTTCTACTTCACATTAAAATGGAAATTAATGTTTTCCACTCAATAAAAACAAATTGGTGGGTTGTTATGATATACATAGTGGTATTCTCTTGTTTATTGTTGTTTGATTATTTTTCCTTGCCCAGCTTTGTTGCAATGACAAATATGATTAGCCAAAAGCTGAATATGCTATGTTGAGATCAGTCAGTGTTTGCAATTGGTAAGCAACTTTGCGATGGTCAAGAAATTTTCAGTACTTTTTCTGAAAATATATATGAAGATTCAAGATTTATTTAATATAGCCATTCAGTTGTATGTACATTAATAATAAAAAAAAATGAATTATTTCCTATCTACTGGGCTAATTCACCAACAAAAAATGTTTTCAGGATTTTTTTTCATTATTTTGCTCATACAATGTGAAAAACTAAAAACTATAAAAACTACAATCTATGTAATCTGCTATCCTAACTTAAATTTGGTGTAAAAATGGCTCAGCTACAGAAAATGTGTGATGTTTTCCACTAAGTGGGTCAACTTTTCCAGTGGGTGTGATTGTTGATGGTGCTAATGCCTGGACTAGGAACTCACTTCATCCCGAGATAATCAAAGCACTTCTGCTATACAAGAATGTGCCATCTTTCCTCGTCATCAACAAGGTTTGTATGCTCTTCTTGTGTTTGCATTTTAGTTATCTCAGTGTTTTGTAGATTTTTGTATAGTAAATATATGACATTAATTTATACATGTGTGACTGGCTACTTATGGACTTAATTGTTCAAACTAAATTCTTTGAGATTTAAGAAGTAATTTTGCATTTTGAATTAGCGCTGTGCATTGTTTAAGGCTCATTTATAATTGGTATTAGAGAGTGTGTGAAAGTTTGTGGAAAAATAGCGATCCTTTTGGACTTAAAAACACAAGGAATTTATAACATCTGAATTCTTTTAATGATTTTAAATAAATTCTATTCTGGAAATATCCTTAACCACCTAGAAAATGCAATGTTTTTTTTGCAGCATTTACATTTATCTTAAATTATACTTATCTTTTTGCTTTTGTATTCTGTATTTGAGCTTTTGTATTACTGTTGATGTAATAATATATTCAAATACGCTGGAAATAAAACAAAAAAAATGATTTTAGGTTGATGAAGTTGCCAAGAAGTATGTACTTCTTGAGACTACCCGTCTGCTGACAGCGGGCTTGATTGGAGAAAAGAAGTTTTCAACAAGTGCCTACACCAAGAAAAAAGAGCCTGTTGTGTTGAAAAAAGATTCACAAAAACTGTTTTCCTACCTTGAGTCAAAATATGGTAAATTGGATGTAAAACAATCAAATTCTGAAGAAAAATCGGAAGCAAAGAGTGATGAGGTTAATCAAGAGATAGCAGAAGAAGATAAGTTTTTTAATATAAGAAATGTGATAACAAATGAAAAGAAATACAATAAAGAGGTTGAGAATATGAAGGCAAAGTTGTCGGAAGTTGCCGAGAATTCATTGACTCGTTTAACAAACAAGCGTCCAGCTACTTTGAAAGACTTGCGTAAAAACGATCCTATGTTGCAAAATGATGTAAATGTTATGAAAACTGTGAATGCAAACTATGAAACTTGTGCAAAGCAAACCATCAGTAATGAAGATAGTTGGAATTCATGTTCTGAAATTCAAACAAATGCTCATGCAAGACTGAACAATGAAAAAGAATTACAGAGAAGTAAGGAACTTGTGTTTGAATACACATCTTATGGTGCCGGAGATGAAATTACACATATTGATATAGACAGTAAATCTGATCTTGAGCATAATAAAAGTGATACAGAATACGATCTGGAAACATTGGATCCAACTGATAATTTGGTACATGAAAACACATTTCTAACTGCAGAACAAAGTGTTGATGGATCAGCTATGGTAACATCAGAAAATGGTTTGGTTGTCCAGGAGAAGTCTTACCAGTCGGAGTTTCTAGCAAACATTTTATCCATTAGACATAAAGAATATTCAATTCCTAAGAGTATAGATGTTGATAAACAGGATGAAGAATGGAAAAAACGTGTGGCGGAGGCAACCAAGACTGCAAGGGACTTATCTAAATGGCCGCATTTTGAACGAGTGTTTATTACGTCTTCGGTAACTGGAGTAGGCATTGATGATGTTAAGGTAGGGGTCCTAAATAGGATTACTTGTCTTGTACTTTTATAAAAGTTGGTATTACCAGGTTATTGAAATATGACTTGTTCATAATTCATATTAGTAGGAAGCCACTCTAAGTGAATAAATATAGTTATATCAAAGTTCTATATTCATCATCATTATCATCATTATTATAAAAACTAGTTACCTACGCAAAATATTTTAAACAAAAGCATGATTTCAATAATGTACAGTCACTTACTACATGTACGAGTGTGTATTAATATTAACAGTGTTGCCATGATGTGATTATGTTTGTTTTGTTTCCATCTAAGAAACAAAAATAACCTTAAATGTATACTAATTTAAACCTGAAAAAAACCAACTTTTTAAAAATTTAATATAATATGACATCCGGTCGACAGTGTTTGATAAATTAATGGTATATCACTAATTTAGCTGGATTGTGTTCATTGGAACAACATTTTTTGGTGATTTTTTTTTTTAATTTGTCTTTAAAAAAAATCAAAATATCGTCCCTTGAAAACCAGAAGGGACTACCAGCTACGAGCCTTCTTTTCATACATGCTTATGACACCTTGCTTTCAAGGGACGATCTGTCGGACATTTTTCAGAAAACCTCAGTTTTTTGTTAGACATTTTTTTGTCTCTAGATGCTTGATAGGTTTTAATCGTATTATTTCGAACATGCAACATCTTGCAGGACTACCTGCTCCAGCAAGCCAAGCCAGCCGATTGGTTGTACCACAGCAGCGTTGTTACCGAGCAACATCCGTACGAGATTGCACTCATGGTGGTACGACAGGCGCTTCTAGATCACGTGTCGGGGTGGATCCCGTATAAACTGGAACCAGTGAGTTGGTTTGAAATCAGTTGTTTTTCAGCTCACCTGAACACAACGTGCTCATGGAGAGCTTTTGTGATCGCCTTTTGTCCGTCGTGAATCGTTCGTCATCAACATTTACCTTGTGAACACTCTAGAGGCCACATTTATTGGCCAATCTTCATGAAACTTGGTCAGAACATTTGTCCCAATGATATCTCGGAGAAGTTTGAAACTGGGTCATGTGGGGTCAAAAACTATGTCACAAGGTCAAATTGAAGAAAAAGCTTGTGAACTCTCTAGAAATCACAATTTTTGCCCAATCTTCATGAAACTTGGTCAAAACATTTGTCTTAATGACATCTCGGCTGAGTTTTAATCTGGGTAATGTGGGGTGAAAAATAGGTCACTTGGTAAAATTGAATAAATACTTGTTAACACTCTAGAAGTCACATTTTTTGCCTAATCTTCATTAAACATAGTCAGAACATTTATCTCATTGATATCTCAGTTGAGTTCGAATCTGGGTCATGTGGGGTCAAAAACTTGGTCACTAGGTGAAATTGAAGAAAAAGCTTGTTAACACTCTAGAAGTCACATTTTTTGCCCAATCTTCATGAAATTTGGCCAGAATATTTGTCGCAATGATTTCTCGCATGAGTTCGAATCTGGATCATGTTGGGTCAAAAACTAGGTCACTAGGTCAAATTGAAGAAAAAGCTTGTTAACACTCTCAAAGTCACATTTTTTGCCCAATCTTCACAAAACATGGTCATAACATTTGTCCCAATGATACCTCGACCTTGTTCGAATCTGGGTCATGTGGGGTAAAATACTAGGTCACTAGGTCTAATTGAAGAAAAAGCTTTTTAACACTTTTTCTGCTCAATATTCATGAAACTTGGTCAGAACATTTATCTCAATGATATCTCGTCCGAGTTTGAATCTCGGTCATATATGGTCAAAAACTAGGTCACTAGGTCAAATTCAAGAAAAAGCTTGTTTACACTCTAGAAGTCAAATTTTTTGCCCAATCTTCATGAAACTTGGTCAGAACATTTGTTCCAATGCGATCTCTATCGAGTTCGAATCTGGGTCATGTGGGGTCAAAAACTAGGTCGCTAGGTCAAATTGAAGAAAAAGCTTGTTAACACTCTAGGAGTCACATTTTTTGCCCAATCTTCATAAAACTTGGTCAGAACATTTGTCCCAATGATATCTCCGCCAAGTTCGAATCTGGGTCATGTGTGGTCAAAAACAAGGTCACTTGGTCAAATTCAAGAAAAAGCTTGTTTACACTCTAGAAGTCAAATTTTTTGCCCAATCTTCATGAAACTTGGTCAGAACATTTGTCCCAAATGAGATCTCGATGGAGTTCGAATCTGGGTCATGTGGGGTCAAAAACTAGGTCACTTGATCAAATTGAAGAAAAAGCTTGTTAACACTCTAGTCACATTTTTTGCCCAACCTTCATGAAACATGGTCAGAACATTTATCTCGATGATAGCTTGGTTGAGTTTGAATCTGGGTCATGTGGGGTCAAAATCTAGGTCACTAGGTCAAATTGAAGAAAAAGCTTGTTAACACTCTTGAAGTCACATTTTTTGCCCAATCTTCATGAAATTTTGCCAGAATATTTTTCGCAATGATTTCTTGCCCGAGTTCGAATCGGGGTCATGTTGGGTCAAAAACTAGGTCACTAGGTCAAATTGAAGAAAAAGCGTGTGAACACTCTAGAAGTCACATTTTTTGCCCAATCTTCATGAAACTTGTTCAGAACATTTGTCTTAATAGTATCTCAGGCGAGTTTTAATCGGGGTCACATGGGGTAAAAAACTAGGTCACTAGGTCTAATTGAAGAAAAAGCTTGTTAACACTCTAGAAGTCAAATTTTTGCCCAATCTTCATAAAACTTGGTCAGAACATTTGTCTCAATGATTTTTCGGCCGAGTTCGAATGTGGGTCATGTGTGGTCAAAAACTAGGTCACTAGGTCAAATTCAAGAAAAAGCTTGTTTACACTCTAGAAGTCACAGTTTTTGCCCAATCTTCATGAAACTTGGTCAGAACATTTGTCCCAATGATTTCTCGCCCGAGTTCGAATCTGGGTCATGTTGGTTCAAAAACTAGGTCACTAGGTCAAATTGAAGAAAAAGCTTTTTAACACTCTAGAAGTTACATTATTTGTCCAATCATCATGAAACTTGGTCAGAACATTTGCCCCAATGGTATCTCAGCCGAGTTTGTATCTGGGTCATGTGGGGTCAAAAACTAGGTCACTAGGTCAAATTGAAGAAAAAGCTTTTTAACACTCTAGAAGTCACATTTTTTGCCCAATCTTCAGAAAACTTGGTCAGAACATTTGTCTTAATGATATCTCAGCCAAGTTTGAATCTGGGTCATGTGTGATAAAAAAACTAGGTCACTAGGTCAAATTCAAGAAAAAGCTTGTTTACACTCTAGAAGTCAAATTTTTTGCCCAATCTTCATGAAACTTGGTCAGAACATTTGTCTTAATAGTTTCTCACCCGATTTTTAATCTGGGTCATGCGGGATCAAAAGCTAGGTCACTAGGTCAAATTGCAGAAAAAGATTGTTAACACTCTAGAAGTTACATTATTTGCCCTATCGTCATGAACTTGGTCAGAACATTTGTCCCATTCGCAACTCGGCCGAGTTTGAATCTGGGTCATGTTGGGTCAAAAACTAGGTCACTAGGTCAAATTGAAGAAAAAGCTTCAATTTCAATATGTACTTCAAAATTTTGAATGTCTGCTGTCACTTAAGTTTTTCAAACCATGATTATGGCCGCATTTCCATCAGTCCATATCAGTATATCCTTATCCGTATAAAAATCTAACACATGGAAAATGTTCGACTAATGAAACTCAGGTGAGCGACCCAGGGCCATATGGCCCACTTGTTTTACAAATTGTGTCGCTTTGTGTCCAAAACTAACATTTCTGCATTATTCTTAAGTTTTGCATAACTTTTCTGTGTTTTTTTTATACAACATTTCTTTCAATTGTATTGCTCAGACAAATTGACCTGACACTCTTAACTCTATAAGCATGATTATGCGCTTTAATTGTTTCCTGTATTTATATTTGAGACGTGTCATGGGAAAACTGGGCTTCATGCATGTGCGTAAAGTGTAGCCCCGGATTAGCCTGTGCAGTCCGCTCTTATGGTATTTTCTGTTTCAAGGAAGTCTCTTCTAAACATAAATCCACTGTAGGCAGAAACTGACGACACTATGCGTGTGCATTAAGCCCGGTTCTCCCACGACATGCCTAATTTGTTTTGTTTGTGCATGTGTTTCACAAGATTATTGAAGCCATACATTTGTAACCATAGTTTTCAGTGGATTAGTCTTACATTGAATTGACCCGATTCCAGTATGGAAACGTAAAATATTCAGTGTAACTGATTTGTTATATTTCCATGCGTAAAGGTCAGTGTTGGGTTAATGTTTCCGAGTTATTATAATTAGCAAAACTTTTTTTTTTAATGCATATTAAATAATGACATGAACCAAGTGGTCATTCTCTGACTATCAGTTCTAGAAATACTTGTTGTAATACATAATTGCCTTAAGATAATTTTGTAAATCTTCGTTCTCAGTTCAAATTACATACTGCAGACTTCTGATATATAAAAACCAGTAAATATAAAGGGGAATTGTGTAGGTCTTGTGTCTTCGGATTGTATTGTGCTGACTCTCCTAGTAGTATTACATGTACCGGGTAATATTTGAATTACCCTGGTACTAAAATTGTACTTTTTGCATGAAAATTTACAAAGAAGATACTGTTTCTCAAACGAGTTAAATAACTTAAAATGCATATTGTTAAATCCATATTTTCAGGTGATATCATATTGGGATGTTTATGATGACGACAGCTTGCACGTCTCCATTGACCTTCATGTGAAATGTAAAGAACACATGGTCAGTATTAATTTTGGGCCCGTATCCACGAAGTCTCTAAGGACAATTTTAACTTGCGTCATATTTAAGTGCGAATTTCTATTAAAATTGTTCTTATGAAAATCAATTTTTAGCTCGATTTTCAGAGAAAAAAAGTCGAGCTATTGTTGTCCCCTCTGTTGCCTGCGTCAGCGTTAGCTAAGTTTTTTGGTTAAGAAGTTTAACCCATTCTGTAGACAAGATGAGATAACTATATCAAGGATTTTGGTGGAGTTATTGTCCTTTTTTCAACTTAGAATTTTTGCTTTAGGTCAAATTTCTCAATATCTATAAGACGTATTGACTTGAAATTCAACATACTTAATTACATAGATGTTCCCATTATATAAACAAAATGCAACCAGTGACTTCTTTAGCAACCCGTGACTTTCCCTAGCAGCAGTTTATTTCCTCTTAGCAACCAGTGACTTCCATAGCAACAGGTGACTTCTTTGATAACCAATGACTTCATTAGCAACAACAAGTTACTTCCACTAGCAACCAGTCACATCCATAGACACCAGTGATTTCCCCTAGCAACACTTGATTTAATTAGAAACCCATGACTTCCTAAGCAACTGGCGCCTTACTTGGGACCTAACTCCTCTTAGTAACCAGTGACTTCCTTAGCCACCACTGGCTTCCTCTATAAACAGTTAATGTCCTTAGCAACTCTCTACTTCCTTATCAACTTACTACTTCCTTGGCAACTAATGACTTCCTTAGCAACTTCTTACTCACCTTAGCATGCATACAGTGACTCCCCAAGCAACAGTTGATTTCCTTAGGAACTTACTTATTTTAACTTGAATATTTTAAGTATCCAGGGTATTGTAGAACTATTATTTACAACCCCAATTACTATCAAGTACAAGCCAGAGTACTATCAAATACAGCACCCATAGGCGGTGCATTTGTTTATATTTAAAAGATTTAACTATTTCAGACAAAATACATTTTGAATGAACCAGTCACAGACGTAAGGAGTAATTTGTTACAAACTTGTGTTTTTAGTGTACAAAGTACATAAACTTATGCATGTATGTCAGCAGAAACAATAATGATCATGAAATGTTTATTATTACTATTGTATTATTAGTATTATTATTATTATTATTACTATTATAATGATTATTATGATTACAACCTCTGCCATGGATGATTATTTCTATTTTCAGAGGAAAATCATTGGCGTGGATTCTGAGACAATTAAGGCGGTATCTTATGATGCAAAGCAGGCACTCATGGACGCTTTTCACTGCGAAGTTAAATTCCGACTGTGCATATATGTGAAGAAATCGCGAGGACATCAAAGATAGTGCTTATTGTTTAAATTTGTGAATAACTTGGGACTAACTTTAAAAACGATTGGATTTATATTTAGTTTTTTGTGCAAACTGATTTTGGGCAAAAAACTCACCTTATTTTAGAGGTTATTAGAATTGACAAAGACCATCTAATTCTGATTATATTTTTCTTAATATGTTAAGCATGTTATGAACATATGCAGCTACAAGTCAGATAGAACCTGTGAATAGGTTAGATACCAGTAATTCCAATTCCCATAGGGTCCCATTATAAAACGGCGAACTCTCCAGGCATTTTTCTAGCCTTTCCTATATTTCAGATTGTGCAAGCATGGTATCAACTTAAAGATAAAATCTTTCCTCTTCCAAAAATTGCAATAAAAAAGATATGTCATGTTACTTCTAAGAAAATGCATCTCGCCTGAATGCAGACACCGGTAGAAAACAGGGTATTGGCAGTCATATTTCGACAAAAGCCCCATACCACAGTAAATGCACCATAAAAGTTCACATTTCAAGTTAGCCTCCAATGAAAATACACCAAAATCTTCCATACACACATGGGATATAAGAAATAACCACAAAAGGCATGTCTGAGATTGTTAAATGGCTTTAATACCACAAGAAACAGAAACTCTTTAGTAATAGGCACTGCTTTCGAATGGACCACAGAGGGATACACACTGATTTACTGGTATCTAACCAATATAACATTTTGTATTCATAAATTGATTATGGATTCTAGCATATACATTGAATAGCTAAGTTTATTAAAAAGTCCAGTACAAGTTAAATATTTTAGCATTTTTAGCAGCACTTTACAGTTAAAGATACATGTATGCTGCATTTTATAAGTTACAAAGTAGTTCACAGTTTGTGCATCCATGTTGTTAAAGGTTTTTTTTTTTTAAAGTCCAGTTGTACAGGAGTGATATGGCAAAAACTGAAAATCTTTTAAACTTTTTCTGTTTTGTTTGTTTGGATTTTTCACCCGTTTTACAGTATTTCAGTCATATCACGGCGGTCAGTTAACCTACTTACAATTTTCCTGGGCAAGCTTAGCCGATCTAAGCGGATAACCAGTACTAAGTGCACATATCTATGCCTCTATGCCAGTAACTGACAACTGCCCTACTTGAATGGCCGTAGAAATAATTTCATGACCAATCCCACACAAGTTATGTGGCCGGGCTGGGGTTTGAACCCGATCCCTGGATTGACAGTCTAGTGCTCTGCCAACTGAGCTAGCAGGGATTGACAACAAACTTTTTCTGTGATATGATATGGAACAATGTGTAAAACATTCCTGCGAAGTAAATCAAGCTTAAATAAGTGCCCATGTTATCATAAATGATAATGTTGACGTTCATTTCATATAGGAACAGCATGGAAAGTAACAGCACTGAAATATTTAAGTGTTTTAGAAGGTAAAACATAGGACATTGTTTATTTTTGGGAATATTTTTTTGGAAGCGTAAATTTTAATTAATTTATACCAGTTGAACAGTAAAATGGAAAAATTGACACATATCTGTGGTACATATAAGAGTAAAACTTTGGAAAATGAAAGCATGCAGATACATGCCAGTCTCAAATTTTGAGTTGGTAGACTATCATTGTAAATTTTTCAAAGCTTTTTACTGATGATATCTTCATATGACTTCTTGTTTTTAAAAAGCTATACCTGAATGAATGGAAGTGTTATTTACCACAATTATTGTCTGACAAACATCTTTGTTAACAGCACTGAAAAATATCTTGAACAAGAAAATTGAAACATAGTCATTTCGATTTTTGTGTAATGAAGCTTTGTAAAAGTAATATCTTGCATACTGTTTGTTTTCAAACACCTTTTGATAATGATGAAAACATTGGAAAATAGACTACTTTCTGATTTACTGTAACAAATATTTTTCACTAACTGCATGAACACAAATGTTTGGATACACATCTATGATATGATGCCATACCTTTCCAGAATAAGTTTAATTTTGCATATGTACCCTAACTCTTTGATTAATGACATTAATCAAAGTGGAGAACACTTTCCTTACTATAATATTGACAAAGCACAAATATTTAGGTAATAAAAATACATAAAGTCAAAAGGTAAAATATATAAAATATTAAAACAACATGGTTACAGAAGAGCAAACCTTAAGATACATAGTATACATCATATACGAGTACACTCAACAAAAGTTATGACGTACCAAACGGAAACAATGGACATTGTTATATTTCTTTATTTATAAAAATTTCAGCTTGAAATGGCAGCTATGTTTATTCGAGTTATACGTGCATGTGTTCATGCCGAAGTATTGGAAAAAATACAAAGAAATTCATGTTTATCCTGGCGCAGCTGAAATTCTTATAAATAAAGAGAACAGATTGAACTATTAATAATAATGAAATAATAATAAATTATAGATACCATATAGTTAGACGTCGCATGATATTGCATATTGGGTGGGTGAGGTCAAGGTCAGTGTTTTGAAAATTAGTAAAAATGCTTTTCATTCAGTAACTCAAAAATGAAATTAACTTTGTTTTTATTGGCCCATTACTATCCATACAGTTTGTTTAGAAAGAAAGCTAGTAACTCTGAAAGCTCGAGAAAAATCGAGCGCGCTGTCCTCCGACATCTCTTAGTTTGTAGTAACGGTGATAATGACCTTGACCCCACTATAACCGCACACAATAGTGGTTTCTGTCATGTTTTACACAGCTGAATGGTTTTGGAAACTTTCGCAGCTAAAGAACCTTAATGTATAAGTGATCGTCAAGGCAAGAATTCTGACTGTGACCAATTTTACCCGAATTATGACCCTTTGTCATTTTTTCCACTATTGAATGTATATGAACATAAATTTGTGAAGGCAACAATTAGTGTTGGCGACATGCCCTTTGTCCCAACATGTGTCGTAGGGGCATCCGTGTTTGTAACACATCTAAATTTAAAAGCCCTTTTCCATTTTCAAAGGGTACATTAAGATTCTGTGTTTGATTCATACTGGTTAACTAATCTGTAGTTAAAATGACAGTTTCCAACCTCTTTTTAAGACGTTTGTGCCTGCTACAGTTAGTGTTCACTCTGTTGTACATTACTTATTTGTTTTTTAAGGGCCTGTATTGACAAAGCTCCTTAGTGAGTACTTAAGTAAATCCCCAATGTCATTAAAATCAAATCCTAACATTGGTTGGATCTGAAGACATCGTATAACAGGTCACGTTCAAATGACCTTCCGAACAATGAAACATCAGCCCTGCTGCGCCTAATGCAATTGCCTTTTGCACAGGAATGTTTTGCCTCGGTTTTTGAAAAGTGAGAAATGTCCAGCTGATCCTCGGGAATAAATCATTTACAGTTAATTTTCACGGGGATAACTATAGATATAGTACAGATTCACGTTAATTTCGTGCATAGCATTTGTGGTTTATATGTCAAGTTATATCACAACATTTTGAAGGCAACAATTAGATTGGCTCCTGAAAAGGTCATTTGAACGTGACCCCGAATGCAAAGTCATCAGATCCGGTCAGTGGAAAGTATAGTAGCGTCAGACTGGAGATGATTTTAATAAGATTGGTTAATCCCTAAAGCTAAATAAGTCAAATAAGTCAAATGGCCGCTCAAGTTACAATACATAGACTGTACAGCTATTGCATTAAATATGATTTGCCAGACTATGTTAAATAAGTTTATATTAAGGTAGCAAATTATAAAAAGAAGCATATTTTTCTCCATTTTTATATCAAATATACATGTACCACATGCAAAACATTTAACAAACTCACAGTTTTATTTAATAAAATTCAAGTATATGCAGAAAAATGCACATTTTATGTCAAGAAAATAATATGTTGTCATGAATTGCAGATCAAAATTGTTCAGTCATTTCAAATCATATTCCGAAATATTTTTTCACACATGAAATGTATGTTAATATATTTGAATATAATTATAATTATTTAACAATTGTTTAGCTACCTGTTTTTATTTACATAGCGTACTTACACAGCATACTTACACATTTTCACGCTTACATATCAACATAATAACATACACACTGATGAGTATAGTATAAAAATATAAAAAAATACATCATCCAGTCCTTTGTATTGATAAAAATACAAGGCGAAAGAAACACACAAAAAGTTGCCAATGTAACTGTTACATGTTTAAATAATTATAACCATTGAAAGTTATAGGTCGAATTAGTAGAAAAGAAAAGGTACTATCTGTCGGGAGGAAGAGGATGCACATCGTATGTACGACATAAATGTGCTTTGAACAAGTTTACACAGAGATGAAGATTTTGTGATCTACATTTCATTGTCAGTCTAGTGTGGCACAATTGTTGTCATGATTTGCAACATTAATCTATACAATGATATGGTTTTATATTGTATTTGTTAATGAGCATGCAGAAAAGCTAGAGATGTGCTGTATGACTTTTATATAATTATTTTGATTCTTTTAAGTTATTTATTTATTTTATTAATTGAAAAATACAAATACAGCTTTTCTGTCGATACATACCTGTTTATCCTACATAAACCGCTTCATTTGGTTTTGAATTAGAAAATAATAAATGCACACTTGTAACAATCGGTTTGACTCGTCGAGACACTGTGTATACAGGTGCTAAACTTGTTTTGCTGTGCAGTAAAACTTATTTTAGTTGTCAATTTCTCGCTTAAAACACATTTCTGAACATAAGTGATTTTCAACATTTATTATGATTTTATCTAAAAAGTGTACTGACTTCCTTAGAATAAATGAATTGATTTTACGTCATGATTTCTGTACAAAATTGTACAGTCCTTCTTTAAAGGTTGATGTCTCTCTTTAAAGGTTGATGCTTGAAAGAAGCAGAGTGTGTGTGAATAAGGCTAATAATTTCAGGAATGCTAAATTGTTCCTTAAAATTAATGATTTTTAAAAGCACTAAATTTGTCATTGAAAATGTGCTATTATTAAATGTATATTCTATTAAAAATATGATGCATGCCAATACTGACTGACCAACAAGCAGAAAAGGGTCATGGTGCATTACACTGATTATTTTCCAGCATTGAACAATACACATACAAATGAACCATGATCGAGCAATAAACCATTATACTATACATTATATAATATTAATTATTATACCATTTCATTAGCTCGACTATTCGGTCTCCACTATTCCCCGAACAGTTCGAGCTATACTACTTGGCCGTTCGTCGGCGTCGTCTTAATGCTGTGGTTAAGGTTTGCGTGCATATCTCTGTAGCTAATACAGATATTCAACTGAAACTTCACATTTGTCTTCGGGGTTTTATATAAGGTCACTAACCAGGGCCCATAACTCTGACCTGCAATTTAGCAGAATTATGCCCCTTTTAGTACTTAGAAATTTCAGGTTAAAGTTTGCGTGCAACAACTTCATATCTCTATATCTGCTACACTTATACAATTAAAACTTCACACATGTCTTCAAGGTCATTATGTAAGGTCACTGGCTAAGGCACATAACTGTGACCAGCATTTTAGCAGAATTATTTCCCCTTTTTGTAGTAATAAAGGCCAATAACTCTGACAAAGCGGTTGAATAGTCAAGCGCGCTGTTCTGAGACAGCTCATTGTTAATTATGACAATAAAAATACCATCGAATTTGATTGTGTTCATTATGAAAGAAAAGAATAAAATGTGAATCATCTATAAATCATGCGAGAAAGGAACAATATTAAAGAATTGATATTAATAATGACCGAGTTGAAAAAAACGAACGAAAACAAACGTAGCACAATATTGAAAAAATAAACATTACAAATATATAATTTTGCATGCATTATGTTTACAATAATATTTTACAATACAAATCAAATTATATATATTCATACATATTACAACAATGAATACATACTATATTACTACAATAAATACATACTGACATTATATTAAAGTAAACTAGTATAATCTCAAAAGATTTATCTTATTTTTTTTGTTCACAACTGTTTCTTATTAACGACAAAATGTCTTATAAATACATGAACATGTATGACCATTTCATTGTATCTTCTTGTAAAACTTAATGCTTATATTGATAATTGTAGAGCTAGATAAAAGGCGAATATGTAATTTTTGTTCTAAATCAGTAAAATCATTAAAACATATTGTACGTAAAACATCTTGTACGTAATTATTATGGAGATCACTTGTTTCTTAAACTAATTTAATACAATTAGCTTACAGTGCCTTAACGATATGGTTGTCAAAATTAAAATATTTGTAAAATTAAATGGCTGTTTATACAAAACGTCATCGGTGCAATTAAAATACCTGTAAAAGTTTAAATACGTTAAAACATTTGTTATCAAAGTCGTATTTCCCTAAATATGATGCTATAGTTTTGTGTTTTGTTTAAAATGTACACATTTACATTTATCAAACATACTCGTGCAAAATGAACATTTGCTACTGCCAACTACATTCCAAAATGTTAATAGTTCTGTATAGGTATGAGCTAGAGAAAGTGCTGGTAGAATTTCACAAGTCGAAAAAATGGCTCTATAAATTAATGAAACAGTTTCCTAAAGTATAAATGACCCTACTAAGTTATGAAACACAGACAAGTGTGGGCATTATTCCTCAGAGTAAAAATGGTCGTATTTATTTATGAAACAGAAACGAATGCGAGTTTAAAAGCACAATAAAGTTATGAGAAAGAGACAGTTTTATTCCCTAAGTCTAATTAGCTTTATCAAGTTATGAAACACACAAAAGAATAATTATTTATTTTTCGGCGTAGCTGTCTAAGATCACTTTTGACCTAGATTTCTTGCGATAATTATGCAGCGGAAAAATTGAATGCCAATAGCATTGGTAAAATTTTCTTATTTTAGGGAATACAAACTTCAAACAATGGTTTAACGAATACCAATAACTATTGCATACTTTTGGGGATTAAACATTTACATAATTGTTTACATAAGCAATTAAATTAAAGTTATAAACATATCTACGACATACACTCTCGAAATGAACATAATTATGAACAATTTTACTCATTGTATGTTATGATCAGAATGTTATATTCATTCACATAATGAAATAACTATATTGTTAGCCTACATAATCGGCGCGCTCTATAAATAGCAATTACAATGCTACAATGCACGGGGACGACAGTCGGTCACAACGTACAATATTGCCTGTTGAGCTCGCAAGCTCAAAATATAAAGTGGTAAATTTCTGGTATTTTTCTAATAAATAAGTAAAACAAATATATGCAAATTTGATTGCGCTTAGATTTCCTATTATTTTATCATTGTGTAGTACGCTGTAACCGACTGTCTACCCCGTGAATTAATTCCAGCGAGTACAACTCCAGCAGGAGAATCATTCTAAGAATAGCGCGCGGTAAAGCTGTGTTAATACACACGCATCAATTAGCGTCTGGAGAATCCTTAACCCGAGAATTGCAATACATGGGGAATTCATAAACTTACTGCTCATTGATCCCCGCTATTATTTTCTGACAATGTTAATTTGTTAAATTTGCCTGACAAATTCATGTAAGAATTATGTTTACGTGTCATTATGTAAATTACTAGTATTTAGCTTATTCGTGTATCACTGGTGAAAACATGGGGCGGTATATGATCGGTTTATTCACGGTACAGATATTAATAATTATTGAGTTTATCTCAAGTTACTTTTGGGGGCCGATACGGTTTCTTTCGCTATTTCGGCCCGTTCCGGATTAGTAGACAGGTAGCATATTAATGCGTCTGCATTAAGTAGTTTGCATACACATTAATATATCTACCAAGATACTGAAAGTATAACACTGAGTAGTTCGATTTGTCCTGTGTAAAATGGCATTGCAGAAATTCAATTTCATTCAAGCAAATGTGTCCTTTCTGTTAGAAATGTTTTTCACTAAATTTCCCTTGATTTTGGTTTATTTCCTTTTCTCGCCAAAAGTCTTTCTAAGATAAAAGTGTTTTGATTGTGAAATCTTGGAAATAGTCCAGGAAAATTATTTACTTTTTCACAGGTAAATCATCAAAATAAGATAGCTACCATCATGGGTCAGTTTATGAATGCCCCAGCACAAAGTAAATAACAAATGTCTCCGACGACATGTTGACATAAAACTACGTCTAACTGCTAACAAGTGAACTAACATTGAACTCACCACCACTGTTTGTACTCCCTGTCGTCATACTATTTCACTAATATCTACAAGATTGGGGACGATGGAATTGGTGGACTGGACCATAATATTAACACTGAACAACTTTAGGGGACATTGCAGAAAATCAACATACAATGGTTATGTTCAGATATTAAATAATACAAAAATAATCAGGCATGGTGAACTTTGTTTTAAATAACACATTGAACAATGATAATATTCAGCTTGTCCGTTTCTGCTTGATAACAATACATATACCAAAAAATCTATGAATTGTTATTAACCGAATATTAATTCTGTAAACGGTTAACCGCCCTGACGTGCGAAATAACCGGTTAGCCGTGGCTATTCCTAATTATTACCAAATCACATCCAAACTTCTTTTTTTTATCATTTTCATTGGTTGCATAGCACAATCCCATAAACGCATAGTTAAACTTGATATCAGATGATATCTATTTCCGCCTGACGAGCCAGACGACCGACTTGACGATTCTTCATCCAGCATTAAAGAGTTTGTTCTCTTGTACGTCCTGGCTGTGGCCGGTTTAAAGCGAACCGGTGAACTCGGCGGAGTTATGTCTTCGTACTGTGATGATAGGGGACTACTAACGTTAGTCGTGGGTGCCTGGGAACTTGATGTTGTCAGCGTTTCGTCTGGTAGTGCACATGGCGGCGAGTGTGTTATTATTGGTGATGGATCGATGCTCTCTTCTGCTGCCGAACTTTGTAACACTTCTGTAGTCTGCTGATCTTCTTGAAACACGAATAATTGATATGCAGATTGTATTATTTCAAAATGTCAAAACAATTTTAAATTTTCTAGATTACCGGTACTGTTGTATTTTAATATTCTAGCGATGCTTGTATAAACTTAAGTTATTTTATTAATAAACACTTATTTAATATAAAACTAAAAAGCAACTGAATCAAATTTTTTTTCGTTTTTCCAGCGTAAAAACCTTTCTAACTAACAAGTGACGTACTCTACACAGTACATTATAACAGACAGCATACAAAAATACACACAGTCATTAATTAGTATTCAAACAAACGATATCGGGAGCTAATAATAGTATTTGTTTATACCTTCCATTTCCATACACATAAATCCTTGATGTTGCAGTACCCATGCTGATATCCTTGCATCTTTTAGAGGGTCTATAATCGTTTTGTCATTGTTTTCAACTACACATTTTTTATTATCCTCGCTATGGTCTGACATCATGTTCTGTAGGTTTAAGTCAACATCCAGCTGCGTTTCGGAATTAGCATCTGTTCAATAAAATACTGTTTACTGGATGGGTTGCCTTTATACATCAGATAAAAGTAAATATATTGGGATGTATGTAATTAAAAAAAAAAAATGCTATTTTTAGTTCCAGTTCATTTAAAATGCATGTTTTTTTGATTAAATAACTTAAATCAAAGTCCCAAATTGTCCGAGCTCCTAAACTTGTTCCTCAATCGCAATCATGTAAGTATACTTCTTAATGGTCAATTCTACTAATTGTAATATATTTACAAACTATGTTTGTGCGTACTTTATTCATTGTTAATGTTTGGAAAATCAGTCCTCAAACTGTCATGCCTCCCATTACCTTGCAGTCAATATAGAAATTAGATTAATTTAACTATACTTTTTCCATAGGTTTGGATTCAACAATGGCTGCCGTTGTAATGGAACATTATTATAAATTGAAACAGTCTAAGAGTATAGAGCTCCATCAAGGCAACTCACTCCCCGCATGCGTTGTGCAACTAATGAGTTATATATCACATACTGTGGCGGTAATTCGCTCTCTCGAATAATAAAGACTCCTTTAAACATTCTTGGATCCAGCAGGTTACCCGGTTCACCATTAAATTCTAATCATGTGTTCATTGGCACACTTCAGGCAAATCCTTTCATAACATTTTGCCTTCAGTTGCTACTAAACTTTCAAACACACAACGCCGGCAAAACCATAAACTTCTTGGCGAAGGTAATAATTAATAAGTTAAGTGATGCCGCATTTTGTGACACAATAGAAAAGATTTAGTACTATTTAACAATTTCGCTGTATTTACCACATGTTGTGTAGTTGATCCGGTAACTGCCTTCAAATACTACTGTTTTTCCTTTAAGTGTTGCTTCATGTAATCTCGGACACTCCTTGTACTGTTCTGAAATATAATCGAAATAGAATAAGGCTTATTCATGGAAACAAGTGATAGTCTGGTATGTTAATGAAATGATTTCGTGTTATTTAGTGTGTTGTAGCAGAATCTGAGTGGTATTGAACTTTTCTTTATAATAAAAGTTATCTGATTGATGTTAATTGTCGAATTACCGCCGCTTTACGATAACAAATACGGTAAATTATGTAAGGAAAGTCTACGGCACTTACCTGCGCGTTCTTTAATCAGTTTTGAAAGTCCATGGTAATGAAGCTGGTCAAGACCGTTTATAAATCTTTCGATCAAAATGTCTGGGCCATGGATAATCTTTTCCATTAATGCAAACACTCTTCTTTTCCGTGTTGTGTGCTTGCATATGGTTTGAAAGTCTTCCCCGGTCATTTCAGGTTTTTTTACGAGATACGTTTTGAACCGAAAGGGTTCGATATTTTCACTGATGTCACCGATTTTAGCAATCAATGCCTCTTTCATTTGTTTATAATCTAGTGAATCTGTACAAAAAATGTGCAAAACTGTGAAGATAGGGAATGTAAGAAAAATAAATGAACAAACAAATAAAACATAAAATAAAAACCAAAATGCCACCTTGTACAAAATGTAAAATGGTGTAAAATAAACTCATCTGTGTTTAATTTAATCAAATAAAAATAACACAGTGTTTCACCGCTATTTAAATACAGTTTTTCACACGGTCTATTAACACACTTACTAGCACTTCCTCTCTTAGATTTTAGTAAATTGATCAAGTAGAACATCTTTTGTCGCTCTAGTTCTTGTTGGAAATGCTTCACTGACTTCGTTTTCAGTACAAAAGTTACCAAGGCCTCGCATCGTTTTAGTCTGGATAATTCCTTGGCCATTACGTTTTCGATAACTACGTCTGACTCTGGTATTCCACGCAGCATATCAACGAACTTTCTAGGCTCTATTTCATCAAAAATGATGTTTTTTTGCTGTCTGATATCCTCAAGTGATATCTCTAGTGTCGCATCTAAATAAACAAGAGGCACACGAGTGTCTGTAACAATCCACTGGATTATTAAGTAAGGAGTGTCAGAAGCGAAAGGAACTTGATATGCTTTATAAGATGAAAAGGCCCCGCTCTGTGTCGGTCATGGTTTTTTTTAACAAATAAAAAATATTTAGTATTTTGGTAGAGAACCACATAAAGAACATTTCTGTAAAATTATTTTGAATTCCAGGCAGTGGTTTCTGAAATGAAGATTTTCAAAGTTTTGAATATACCTATATTAGAAACAAATGGACATCCCCCTGGTGGCCATGTTTTTCAACAGAGCGGAACCATGTGAGCAACTTTGGTAGAGAAACACCAAAGGAACACTTATGTAAATTTATTTTGAAATCAATCCAGTAGTTTCTGACGTCAAGATTTTCAAAGTTTTCAATACAGTCATATATGGAAAAATGGCCGCGCCTTCTGGCAACCATGTTCAACGGAGCCATTACATACAATTTGGTAGAGGACTTCTCAAGGATCATGTCAGTGAAAGTATTTGAAAATCTACCCAGGGGTTAAGGAGGAGATGTCGTTTAAATTTTAAGCACTGGCAGATATGTTTTTTCAACTGAGCGGAACTTTTTGAGCAACTTGGGTAGAGAACCACGCAAGAAACATTTCTGTTAAATTATTTTGAAATCCAACCAGTGGTTTCTAACAAGTAGAGTTTGAAAGTTTTCAATAAAGCCATATAAGGAAAAATGGCCCCGCCTCCTGGCGGCCATGTTTTTCAATGGAGCGGAACCATTTGAGCAACTTTGGTAGAGAACCACCCAAGAAACATTTCTGTGAAATTATTTTTGAATCCAATTAGTGGTTTCTGACAAGAAGATTTTCAAAGTTTTCTATAAAGCCACATAAATGAAAATGGGCCGGCCGCCCTGGCGGCCATGTTATTCAACGTAGCTGAACCATTTGAGCAATTTTGGTAGAGAACCAACCAAGGAAGCTTTCTATGAAATTATTTTGAAATTCAACCAGTGGTTTCTGACAAGAAGATGGTCAAAGTTTTCAATATAGCCATATAAGGAAAATGACCCCACCCCAGGCGGCCATGTTTTTCAACGGACCAGAACCATTTGAGCAACTTTGAGAGGACATTTCTGTGAAGTTTCAACAAAATCGGCCAACCAGTTCCAGAGGAGTTGTCGTTTAAAGGAAAATTGTTACGCAAGGACGCACGCATGCACGACGGACGAACCGCCATGGCATAAGCTCGCTGGCTTTCTGCCAGTGGAGCTAAAATAGAAAATACATGTTCTTAATACTTTTGTTCTTTATTTCGTATATATATTATGTAAACCAGGTCATCAGAATACACATATTTATTGCTTTAGTCAAATTCAACATTCAGTATAATTAAAGCTAACATTTAATTTATATATAAAAACGTATGTCTTACTTGTTTCATCTCGATCAGTGATCGTTGTTAGTAGTTTATTTTGACCAGTTGTTCGCAAGAGCATTTCTAACATGCATACAAGATTGTCTTGGCCGTTAAGAATTAATCTTAGAAATGCATCTACGTTATTCTTGTTTTCCAACCATTTATTCTTATCCTTTTTCGCTACCAATGGTGATTCGGATATTGCGACAACCATTTCTCCTACGCACTTCAGCCTTTCTTCGATCAGCGTGAAATGCTTTACAACATCTTCTTTTCTTAGTTTGCATAAGCATTTCGCTAAAATAATAGCATAACTAGTTATGTACATTGTCTTAAATTTATCCATTTTGATTTAATTTCTGCATTTGAGAAAATAGTGCAAAAATTTAATATGGTGTTTGTGTTGAACTAGACAGACAATACCTTTTCCAGTTTGTGGCGGATATATGCGCAGTGTGACATCCACATGTTTTACTTGCTCTTCTTTCATTTTTTGCAAATGTTCTCGCGTAATTAGTGTCTTAAATATTTGTTCTATGCACATGAGCGAATGTTCCGATCTTCTCATCAAATTCAGATGTGACTGTTCTGTCAAACATCTTAGTTTGATTTTAATTGAAGAGAACGATACACTGTCCAAGTCATAGCCGATTTCCATTGCCTGTAAGACAAAGACACTCATTTATCTACAGTATTATGGAAGTGTAAAGGTTTGTTTGTCCCTTTTACACTTAAAGATAATGATAGGGCAATTAAACAAGTTGCTAGGGGATTGCAAGAACATTGGACAGTATGTTTAATCATACATATTATGTATTTTATTGATAAAAATACATCATTTATACGCGTCTTTCAATTTCTCCGTATTTTTCGGGGACAAAAACGACCTTTATAAATCCTACAGCTCGTTATTGAATGTTATTTCTTTCAACCCCATTTATTTACAAAATTTTAATATCAATAAAGATAGTAAAAAACTAAAAATACATGTAATTATAATATGTATT
The DNA here is from genome assembly GCA_027627225.1 of Congeria kusceri. NCBI lineage: Eukaryota > Metazoa > Mollusca > Bivalvia > Myida > Dreissenidae > Congeria > Congeria kusceri. The sequence continues at coordinate 53,293,137 of CM051027.1, read as the reverse complement.
GCATATTTTGCAACGAAATAAACTGTCACTGAGTTATCGAGAGGGTTCTGCACTACCATATTCTGCGTCTCCTAAAAAAATATGTTAAAGAAACTAATGAGTTGATGTTTAAATTATCTTGCTTATTCTGTTTATTTGTACACCAACCTATGGATATTGTGTTCACGTTTAGGTTACATTATTTTTTACACTGTCTTTTCATTCCTTTCTTATTGTATAAATTATACTATGTTAGTAAATCATACTACATCTTATATATATAACAAAAAGCTTGAAATAAAACTTGAAAGCAACGAGAAACAACAAGTACTAGTGCCGACTTCTAAATCGTTGATATAATGACATAAATACAATTAACAAAATAAAGTTAATTAACATGTATTTCTATTTAAAATGAAGTAAAACTTAAGAACAAAACATTGCGTTTGCATTCAAGTCTACATTTTATAATAAATCCTGTTCAAAATGCAGTGTTTTTAATCTTCTTTCGCTAGTTTTAATGTGTTCAATTACTGTTCTTCCCTTGGCATGTGTTGTTATTTCGTAAACAGCTCTTGAACGGCTTATTATTTTGAATAAACAATAAGAATATACTATCAGTACATTTCTAATTCTGGCCCAAATTCTTCGTCATCATAAACATAAATTGGAAATTGAAATTATTGATTGATTGAATGACTTATTGATTGATTTATTGATTGCGTTATTGATTGATTGATTGATTAGCGATAGAATTGAGAAGTAACATTAAAATATATACCTTTGGACTAAGATCATTGTTTGGTCCGGATGCTTCATAATCTTCGACAACCATTTTCTCAAACTTCTTAGAACAAAGGTTAATGTGTATTTCCGCACAGGAATCGTCTGAAATCGAAAGCTAGGAATAAATTGATTGACATGTCATCGGTTACCAAAATGAGAATACTAACAACCGTTTATCGTTTGGTACAATAACAATGTCATTGGCTCTGTATGGTTGGTGTTTGTGTATAAGAAATGTTCTAATCTCGTTCCTACCTGTGTTAGGCATGTCAGTGGTACTGATGGTAAATGGGTCTGTCAATTGTAAATCCATTTCTTCTGTTGAAGGTTGGTCTGAAATTGTTAAATAAAGGTGTGTAATATATAAATGTTATCAATGTTTCATGTTATGTATAAAACAGAAAAAGCCCCCGTTCTATTATTTTGTTTGGCTCTATTATCAAAGTATTCATACTAATTATTTATAGTTACCTGATATTGCACCAACCTCATCCTTAAGAAGTCTTCTGCCTATATCTGCATAGCTGGGTTCTTCTTTAAGCACTCGACAAAACTCCCAAAAAGCGAATGGGGGTTTATCCAAAATATATTTACACAGACATACCATTTTTTTCTTTTTGAAGTCTATGGTCATAATATTCTGGTGTTCGTCAAATCCTATCACTTTTCGTTCAAGAAGACTGTCAATAACTGAAAGAGGATCGATTTCCTCCTTCAGCAAAGACAAATGCTTGCGGATGATGGAGTTCACATGTTTCTCGTGAAATTTGCGTTGTATCGATGCCGGTAGCTTTACATCGTCAGCTGAAATAGATACTATTGATATAATAGTCCGTTGAAAGACAGAAGGCGCTTTTAGCCTTTTTTGCGCATATGCTGATGACACCTTCTTTCAACAGGTCGTAATAAATGTACACAATATTTTGCACCGGCCAGTATCCTATTTCATATTATTTTTACAAATCGTTTTAATATATCGTTTAAAATTGTACTTCCTTTCATGCTCATTGTATGTGTTTTATGTATACGATGTTTCATACACTAATATGTTTGACACAATTCAATCAAATATATGTTATAAGGACATTAATGTTTTAAGAACTTTTGCTTGTTAATGGTGATGTGTAAGCAAAGAATAATTGTAATTGCAATTTCTAATAAACTTTTAACTATAGCACCTGGTGCCCTTTGGTTTTTATTTACAAATGCGTGTTTTCTTAAAGAAATTATTTTGTCTAGTCCGGTTATTCATCCCATTGTTTTATATCCACAAAACTTAAAACACTATACATCTAGCTATATGAACATAGTACTGAGTTAAGCTTACGAATGTCATCTTCAAATTTGTTGAAAAGATCTTCCCGACCAGTCTTTGCAAATGCATCCAAAACTTTCCTTGTTGTTTGAACATCGTTTATAACTTTGGATTTAACTATTGATTTTATTAAAATATCAACTTTTTGCCGTCGCCCATTTGCTTCACTGATATCTTCTAAGTCTCTGATAGAAATAACTCCATCCACTAGCAGATAATTAGCTATTTCTTTCGGATCGACCTCATCTTTAAACCTGATAAAATGCCGTTGAAGGTATTTCTTAAGATGACCGGGTCCAAACACGAACAAACTTCTCTGAAACACCGAGATAAGTTTGGAAAATACATGTATAAGGTTATATGTTCGCTTAACGTGTGTTAAATAGTAATACTTTGAAATAACACGTACACTGACAGTTGAACTGACAATACAAACTGCTTTTAGTTCGCTTATGAAACTGATACAATTATTAAACAGCATTATGTTATGACACAAGGACAATGCAATACTACATTGACTGTTTGAAGAGTTATAAATTTGTTTCCAAATGCTCATGTTTAAAATAAGTTTACGGTTTATAAAAATACCTTCTTTACTTCTGCATTCGGGACACGGTTTACCACCAATGGTGTTCCCCATTCATCTGTAGCTACAAGTAATCACATCATAAATGGTATATACATATACATGTCTCTGTTTTTTTTATCCATAAACAAAACTCGTTATCACATCGGATTGCCACATATAGCATGTCAACGAGCAAGGGAAAAAAAGTTAACATGTTTATAACGTGTTCAATTATAAATTCAAATGTTTTGTAAACGACAATAAATAATATTCACTATTAAGTCTTGGTCTTCCATAAATCTGACCAAAACATTCCGTTTATTAAAACTATAATATTTATAAAATTGTAGTACATGCACCAATCTTCAAATAGTCCTGAAAACTGTATTACAAAGATAAGAAACCTGCTGTGCTCGACGCATTGGACACTGGATGTTTTGTAGGTGATGTCTTCACACTTCCATATCCGGAATCGGTATTTGCTGGAGTTGGTATTTTTAAATCGGGGGTCTCTGGCTTTTCATTGTTTGTAGAAGCTTCAAAGTGAAATAGAGATATCTGAGTAGTTTTTTGGGGGTCGTCGTATTTTTATCGACGCTTTAAAGTGAAATGGAGATATATCTGAGTAAGTTTATTTCAACGGAAATGTTGTTTTATCGTATATTTAAAGACTGCCGACTGTGTTGTATAGGCAATGCTTAGGTTACATGTCGTAAATAAATGACCTTCCATTGATACTATGAGTCAGTCTATAGCTTTTGCAGTGGAGTTTCATTATTGTTTTGTTATGTATCCGATGTCGGTCAATACCAGTATTTACTTTCTATTATACATGTTATATTTATATCCGTGCTTATTATTAGGTCTGTCGACATAAATTGTGTTACACAGTATTTGTTGTTGGTTTCTTTGTATAACTTTTAGCAACTATCATTTACAGTTTAACGCTGCTACTTTTTGAAGCTCTAATCATAATTGATTCAGATGTTAAGGCAGCGTATAATCATTTGTTTAGATGAATGGTTCAGTTAATGACTTACGAGTATTGTGTAATTCATGTTACATATAATTTATGTAATTATTATATCGATCGACAGAAATACACCTGGGTCCTATGGTACTATAGCCACCTAGTAAAATTATATAATTTTCATTAAATGACGTTATGTTTTAAAATGAATTTGTTGGTCGGGAACAACAACTTTTATACGCATATAGGACAGGACATGACTTAACTGTACAATTCAAGTGTTTTTCGTGTCAAAACAGTTTGCTAACCGAGTTATATTTGGAATAATGTTCATGGATATACAGTTAATAAGGAAAGATCCAGAACGAAATAGCAGGGTGCTGCGCCTTGCTCCGTTTTGGTTCCCCCTGCCGCCCCGCTGGGGCGGACCACACAGAAATGTTAAATATCTTTTACAATTAAATATATTTTTCCAAATAGTAAATGACAAATGAATATATTATGTTTAAAAACCGCCACTAGAAGCATTTATTTACTAAAAACCACTTTATTATAAAATGTCAAAGAACTTGGACTGCTTTCCACCCTGCCCCAATTGAGCAGCACCCTGTACCTTTTTTGATCCTCGATCTTGACCGAATATAATATTGCTAAGTGATCACTCCTTTGGAAATATAAACATACTTAGAATTACATTACCTACCTTCAGTTAAACTAGTTTTCAAAACTTTCCTAGAACGACCGTCTTGTTCATCATCTTCTCTGCAAAACCAATACATTATACAGTATGCATACAAGTTAATAAAAGTTACATTTCTTGTGAATATCGTGTTTAAACAATGAGCGTGTATTATTTGCATTTTGATGATAAAAAAAGGTTAGTTAATTCAAGAATAAAAAATAAAATATTTTTTTACCTTACTACAAACGGAAATTTGTTCGGAATCACATATAACAGTTTACAACCATTATTATTTCCTTCACCTACCAATGAACGACAAATATAAAATATTTTATGTTTCGAATACATCTGGCACTTACACGTGACACTAGTATACATATAGTACTATCTTACAAATATTATATATAGAGAATATATGGTTGGTGACTTTTGATATCATGTGATATAAGTCGAGTCCGATATGGCGTAGGAAAAAGTCACAAACCATATATTATATTTATTATGCCACGTTTTGCAAATATTGTTTTTATAATTAATTATTTCATCTGTTTGCAGTATGTGTGTAATGTGAATATTAAAAAACGAAACAAATTAAGAAGTAAAACAACCAGTGGATTTATTATCAAGTGCGACGTCAATCAACTTTTCCATCAGTGCATAATGCGTTGAAAGTTGAAATGTTGACGATTGCTGTAAAAAAAAACTATCGCCCACGTGTGAAGTCAAACTGGGTGTGGAAAGCAACTGCAGTCTGCAGGATTCAGAGATGCAGCCTGTCGTGTTTGCGATGTGGGCTCGTATTAAAGCTGCAAAATATTGGTGGGGCAGCAACGGGTATCACAAAGCTTCTGTATCATGTGCTTCCTTGAGAGTCAGCAATTGGTGAGTGTCCCGGTAATACCATCTTGAGTGCACAAATAAAAGTCAAATGTGCCTTATTATTTGCCTTATGTATCATTTTAGAGCCATAGGGGCCTACTGAGTATATGTAAATATTTATAGAATTAAATAAGTAATGTATTCACATATGCTGTTTTGTTCGTGTTATTGTCAGTTATTTTCAAAAAGTGACAGCATTTTTGTTTCATATTTTAAGTTTACAGCCAGTGAAAACAAAAAGTTGACACACATGTGTGAAAGTTGTTGCAACAGACTGAGAGTAACAATTTTCGATGTGACATTTTCAATACACTATTTAGCTAGTGGATATGGGTTACTGTATCAATAGGCAGATTATCTCGTCTATAAGTTCCAAACTGCATTTAACTAGATGTGATTACTGTATATTGAAGAATTCCTAGTTGACCATCATAATTTACATTTTTCTTTTCAATTTCATGTTCTTCCAATGGTTGTGCATCATTTCCGCTTATTTTCTTTTCCTCGTTTATCACCCTATTTCATGTTGGACTGAAGTATTAAGTTAAAACACATTGACTTTTCTGTATTTTATTATAACTTAACCAAGTGTCTATTGAAAATACCTGTTCTTAATAATATTTTCCTAAAGCATTGCATTTGTATTAAAGTTACACAAAATACATGATTTTTAGTATCTTATTTCTTTGTAAGACTGACTTACTGCAATGGTTTCCCTGAACCTATGTAATGGTGTATGGATACTGATTAAATAATAATTAGCTAGTTTGCAGTTTCTTTTCAATTGTTGATACAAAATTAATTACCAGATTGATTTGATTTCATATTCTTCACTATTTTTTCTGTATACATAAAATAAACAGGCACAACATGTCATCTAATTCTTTCATTTCAAATTGTGTTGATATCTGTATTTGTTCAGCTTTTAAAAATATATGCTTTTTAAGATTTTATTGAAAGGGGTTTTATGCGGTGCATTGCATTTTTTGCATAATTCTTACTTGTCGTAATAAATTAATTGTTTTTAATTTAATAATGTTTACATGTTTTGTAAATTATATTTTGTGAATAAATATGTTACATTTGTATTGATCTATTCTTTGCTTACATTTAAGCGACATTCAACGCCTACAAAAAGTATACCCAAAAAGTGGGCGGGACTAAAGAATCCTTGAACGTGACAGAGTAGCATGATATTCTTGAATGTGGGCGGGGCTAAATTGTGTTATCAGTCAGTGACATATTACACAAAAGTGGGCGGAGTTAATTGCGTTATCGGTCAGGGGTATGATAACGCTTAAACATATTAGATCACCGTCTTCAACGTAAACGTGCACTAGTGGCATAATAAATATTATACATATGCCAAAATAAATATATATAGGCTATACAAAAAAGAAATAAATAATACTGTTTTACCATCTCTATATCAACCACCATTTGGATTTAATATAAAAAGCATAATGATGGAAGCGAAACAAACTATATTTAAGAAATAATTGTATTTATTTAAATTTCAAATATGTAAGTTGTGTGTACGAGAAGTTAGACAACTAGAACTCGTTTGACAGTTTGTATTTATTTAACTTTCAAATACCTCGGTAAGTTAGTTGTGTGTACGAGAAGTTATACAACTAGAAATTGTTTAACAGTGTATGTATTTATTTAACTTCAAATACCCCGGTTTGTTAGTTGTGTGTACGAGAAGTTATACAACTAGAACTCATTTAACCGTGTATGTATTTATTTAACTTTCAAATACCCCGGTTTGTTAGTTGTGTTACGACAAGTTAGACTACTAGAACTCGTTTAACGGTGTATGTATTTATTTGACTTTCAAATACCCCGGTTTGTTAGTGTGTGTGCGAAAAATTAGACTACTAGAACTCGTTTAACAGTATATGTATTTATTTAACTTTCAAATATCCCGGTTTGTTAGTTGAGTGAACGAGAAGTTAGACAACTCGAACTCGTTTAACAGTGTATGTATTTATTTAACTTTCAAATACCCCGGTTTGTTAGTTGTGTACGAGAAGTTATACAACTAGAACTCGTTTAACAGTGTATGTATTTAATTAACTTTCAAATATCCCGGTTGATTAGTTGTGTGTATGAGAAGTAATACAAATAGAACTCGTTTAACAGTGTATGTATTTATTTAACTTTCAAATACCCCGGTTTGTTAGTTGTGTACGAGAAGTTATGCAACTAGAACTCGTTTAACAGTGTATGTATTTATTTAACTTTCAAATACCCCGGTTTGTTCGTTGTGTGTACGAAAAGTTAGACTACTAGAACTCGTTTAACAGTGTATGTATTTATTTAACTTTCAAATACCCCGGTTTATTAGTTGTGTGTACGAAAAGTTAGACTACTAGAACTCGTTTAACACTATATGTATTTATTTAACTTTTCAAATATCCCGGTTTGTTAGTTGAGTGTACGAGCAGTTAGACAACTCGAACTCGTTTAACAGTGTATGTATTTATTTAACTTTCAAATACCCTGGTTTGTTAGTTGTGTACGAGAAGTTATGCAACTAGAACTCGTTGAACAGTGTATGTATTTATTTAACTTTCAAATACCCCGGTTTGTTAGTTGTGTGTACGAAAAGTTAGACTACTAGAACTCGTTTAACAGTGTATGTATTTATTTAACTTTCAAATACCCCGGTTTGTTAGTTGTGTGTACGAAAAGTTAGACTACTAGAACTCGTTTAACACTATATGTATTTATTTAACTTTTCAAATACCCCGGTTTGTTAGTTGAGTGTACGAGAAGTTAGACAACTCGAACTCGTTTAACAGTGTATGTATTTATTTAACTTTCAAATACCCCGGTTTGTTAGTTGTGTGTACGAGAAGTTATACAACTAGAACTCGTTTAACAGTGTATGTATTTAATTGACTTTCAAATACCCCGGTTTGTTAGTTGTGTGTATGAGAAGTAATACAAATAGACCTCGTTTAACAGTGTATGTATTTATTTAACTTTCAAATACCCCGGTTTGTTAGTTGTGTGTACGGGAAGCTAGACAACTTGAACTTGTTTATTAATGTACGTATTTATTTATTTTTCAAATACCCCGCTTTGTTAGTTGTGTGTACGAGAAGTTAGACACCTAGAACTTGTTTATTAGTGTATGTATTTATTTAACGTTCAAATATGTTAGCTCTGCGTACAAGAAGTTAGTCAACTAGAACTAAATAATAAAATATTTTTCAGAGGTTTTATACAGTGCAATACAATTAAGGATTGTCCCTTTAGCAAATCAAAAGGTGTTAGTTGTTGGTGGGATATGGTGGTAAGTTGTCGATTACATGTATTATTAAATATGTGTTTTAATAATACCTCCATCCGTTATTGTACAACCATATTTTTTAAATCTCATAATGAAATAGAAAAAGCTACCTTAACAAATCATAATTGTTCTGGCACAATTAAAAGTGTTATACTACTATCTTTTTAACTCCAACATTGATCATGATACTAATTTCTAATTTGAAACAAATTAAGAAAAAGGCGTTTATGATATAAAACATAAAGAGAATTGTGTCAAAAATATATAAGCGAAAAAAAAGTTAGAGCAATCTTTGCTTCCTATAGGAAAACTTATATTGTTTAACACACCTGTTTAGTTTTTGACCCTAAAAAATTAAGCTCATCCCAGCTATTGTTAAGGATTAATTTCCATTCATTGCTAACACAACTGCATCAACATTTTAAATTTTGGTAAATATAGGTTATTTAATCATTTAAATGCGTCTGATTCAGATTCAGATTTTTAACATTGGTCTCTTCATTTGTGTTGTACTAATCCCCAAAATAGTTTAAATTTCTCAAGATATTCATCATTCCTCTGCTGGGGCTGCATCTGTTGGTGCAAACACAACAAATAGCAGCAGGGTGTCCATATACAGAGAATATCAACTGATCTGGGCACCCTAATATTAAGTTTTTACGATGAAGAACTTTGCTTATAGATCTGTTACAAGAAAATAGCTTTTTCGTGCAATGTACATATCCCACAAACAGATAAACAATCTGACGATATAAACGTCACGGTATTTACAGTTTATACACCATGGACGCGTTGCTCTTGAATCTCTCAGCTTAAAATAGCGACCGTTAAGTTAACAAACAAATATAATTGATCATTCCGTAAAAATCTTTTATGCAGGTAAAAACAAACATATGAAATATTTAAAAGTGATGTGAGCCTCTCAGCCCTATACCTTAAATGTGTAATATTTTGCCATCACGCCCTTTCACAATCACATATAAATACTATACCTACTTATCAGAATGCAAAATTGTAGTTTTCCAAAAACAGAAATCGTACCTTAATTTTCTTTTGTGTGTCATCGGGACTTCCACCTGAAAACACGATGAAATTTAAATCAGATTGCTGGATCACTACTCATGTTTAATAATTCATGTTTATATAGGCTGTATGGTCCGTGTTTAATGTCAAAACAATTGAAACATTCAATTATATTACCGCCATCTTTTCGCCGTTACCCGCTAACATAAATTAGCGTTGGGAAACCCCCTATGGAATTCCCGTTAAACAGTTGTTATTCACCAAATAACGATAAAGCCATCACTTAAATCTTCAGTTTTTAGTATAACAGGATAGAGACAAAAGCGTTTTGTTTTTCGCTAAACAATTTCTCTTCATATTGAATTTACTTACATAAACAAAAATACATTAAAACAGGGAATCCCCATGGGAAATCCAATATGTTATAGTAATATCAATTAAAGGGAGGTAACTCATTATTTGTTTTACCAGTTTGATACAAATTAATTGAATTTTAAAAAAAGAACTTAATAACGAACAGAACAGAACAGAAGAGAACCTTTATAACACCCATGTATATACAGATATACCATGAAGAAATAATATGATAAACGCATATACAATATATTGAAAATGGCGAGGGCAGTCTTCCGGATTAGACAGAGGCATTCAGAAGTAAGGCGGGGTAGTTAAATATACGTTAGAATTTCAATTCAATATGTTTGCGAACAGGAAAGAATGTAAAGCAAGCTTGCATTTAAATTTACGAATATGGTTGATGTCGTTTTAAAAATAACCGATGTTGGCGATCGGCAGGTAAGAAAATAATACAAAGGGCAATGAAATTTAAAACGAAAAAAGATAATATAGAAAACAAAAACTCATACCAATCAGTCACAGAGCAGTAGGTAAAAAAAAACGTAAATATCATAAATTATGTAATACTACTTATGAAATCACATGAAATCAAAACAACTTTTCCTTAATTATGTATGTTTCACGCAATATTTAAAAGGTAGAATTAAAATTGAAAAAGAAATAGCCCTTTGTAATGACCAAATATCCGAGTTTGAACAAAAATGGCGACGTCTACTAGAGTTATAATAATATGATAAAATAATCAGTCCACCTGTAAACACCTTGTGAATGTCTTTCTGTATCTTTTTCTTCCCCACTGTTTATATATCATAACCACTCATAAGGATCCCAAGCATCTGATATACACATCACCAATTATAATATTGTTATGATTAAAGCGCATAATATGTTGTAACATGTATGTTTTGCTGTAACAATATAACACCTATATATATTATATCGAATAAAAAACACTGTTTGGTTGTCAAAGATTTCATGAGTGTATATATGGACGCAAGGTCATAGTTTATACTGACTACAGGCCAATTGCAGCCATCATGAGAAGATCTCTGTATTCAGCACTATCTCGTCTGCAGAGAATGTTACTCATGATTCAGAAATATTACATTGAGGTCAAATATGTGCCGTGGAAAGAAGTTCCCATTAGGGATGAGTCATATGCTTGACGAATTTGACGGGCTTGTCTTGCATGTTCACACAGTTTTAAAATGTTTGACATTTACAGACAATAGACTGGAGCAGTTGAGTGTCGACACAAGTCGTGACTCACAAATGCAAACGTTGAAACAGACTATAGACACTGGATGACCGGAAACAAGGCAGGGCAGTCACAGCTTCATAATTGAATTTTCAATCACAGAGACGAGCCGTCAACTGGTGATTGTGCGGTATTTCGGGGACAAACAATTTTTATTCCCAAATAGTCATGTGGAGACTTTATTGAAAAAGTTCATGTTGGTTACATGCGTGTGGACAAAACAATCAGCAGGGCGAAAGACGCATTTTTCTGGCCTGGAATGGTTAATGAAATTACAGATTATGTACCGAATTGTCCTATCTGTATAATATAGCCTAAAAGAACCCACGGTGTCACATGAAACACCCTCCAGACCTTGGCTATTTGTCCACAGCTACATATGTAATTTTGATGGGTAAGAGTATCTGTTGATAGTTGATTCCTACAGTAGACATTTTGAGATAGACTGGCTACCGACCGCCAATTCTCAAATAGTGATAACGAAACTGCGTGCACATTTCAGTAGATTTGGCGTGCCAGATGATCGTGCAGTGATAACGGAAATCAATACACATCACAAGCATTTCTTGACTTTGGAAATAAGTGGAATTTCACATGCAAAACTAGTTCTTCTACCAGAGCACAGTCTTATGGTTTGTCTGAGGTCATTGTCAAAACAGCCAAAATCATCCCTGTCAAGGCAAAAGAAGCCAAGACTAACCCATATATTGCAATTTTTGAGTACAAACATACTCCATAGCAAGACATAGGATTTTCACCAGCACAGATGTTGCAAGGTAGACGCACTAGATTAATGATTCCAGTTAAAACTGAGAAATCAATCCCTCAGACATTAGTTGTCAAATACAAAATCAACATTGCAAAATCGAAGTACTATGATAGATCTTCTAAACAGTTGACATCACTCATGATTATTTCTAAAATATTGATACAATATTGAAACACCTCATGAAAACAAATGAGGAATTTGCAGACATTTTGGAATTCGCCCCTAATGTCACTTTACAACACATGAATACACCGCAGCATAGCAAAACACCAGAACAAACGCAATTTAAATCACCCAAGAAAAACAATGCTGCAACTCCTATCCATGGGAACCAAACTTGCCTAAATTCAGGTATAACAACAAAATCTGGAAGGCATGTCAAGCCAAATAAATTGTTTTCAGGAGATGAATGGGTGAAGTCATTAAATGTAAACAACAATGTTGTGTGTGCTATCTGACATTTAATAGTGTTAAATGATAACAGTCGTGCGTAGAATGAGTTTCACTTGAAACATGATCTACATGAAGCGTGCCATTGCTGATAAACTTGATTGTTTTTAGTATGGAATGTTGTAACTGATGTTAATTAGTTTTTATGAGAATGTGTGGTTATTATTTCATGAATGTTTTTTTTATGCTAATTTATTTTAATTATTCTATGTAGTAATGTGTTATCATTAATGAAATCATTATTTGTTTATTTTATGTCATATATTTGACATTGATATTTTATGACATAATGTGTTCAAATAGTTGTTTGCATCTTGAAAACTTATTTCTTATAAAAAGAGGGAGATGTTCCAATATTTAGATTCCTATTTCATGAAACGGACTATATCTAATTTACGTGCCCAAATGCCAAGTACACACAAAAGATATAAGAGATGCAGACAACCCGCACATTGAGTCTCCGTAAGTCATTCATAGTAGTTGCAGAGTAATGCTTAGCTTTCATTAGAATGCTATAATAAAATATATAACTTCAAACTTCTGTTGTTATTAAGTCGTTTGACTATATACATTTGTATACAAGAAACCTACAACACTAAAACATCGGTAATATAACACAATCTACTAAACAAAATTCAAGTAATTGTGATTCGGGGGAGGGGGCAGCTATACTTATATGGCTAAATTGACAGTTTTCAAAATCTTATTGTCTGAAACTAGAAGCGTGATTTCAAAATAATTTAACAGAATTGTTCCTTGGGCGACTAAATTTTCTTGAAGTTATTTTGATTCGTTAAAAACATCACCACCAGGAAGCGGGGCAGTTTTCCTTAAATGGGTATATTGAAATCGTTGAAAATCGTCTTGTTAGAAACCGTTGACATGATTTTAAAGTAATTTAACCTAAATGTTCCTTTTGTAACCCTCTACAAAATTCCTTCAAACTATTGTGATTCTTTAAAAAAAACATGGCCGCCAGAGGGCAGGGCAGTTTCCTTCTATGGCTATATTGTAAACTTTGAAAATCTTTTGTCTGAAACCACTTGCTGAGATTTCAAAATAATTACACAAACATATTCCTGGCAAGACCCTTTACAAAATTCCTTCCGATTGTTTTGATTTGATTTCACAAAAATGTTCTTTGTCTGACTTTTTACCAAATTCTCCTCAAACTATTTTTATCGCTAAAATGGCTGTCAGTGGTCTATCGTTGATATTTGTTGTTACCGTTTTACTTCAAACATCTCTGAACACGCAATTAAATGTTTACAAGCCATTATGATTTAGTAAACTAAGATAAGCGATACAGGACCATTTTGGCTCTCTTGTTTTTAAATACGACATATTTGAATTTATTTTTATGGTGAATAAATACTGTAGAAGAGTAATGCCTCAAGAAACGTTTATTCAGTGGTATTAAATTTCAATAAGATTAAATATATCAGATCGATGCAGTTATTTTGTTCGGATTTTTTTAGACATTGTTTTTGATTCTGGCGCTGTTATTACCGTTTTAGACCAGGCACACAAAATAATGTTTGTTAATACGTGATTGCTGTGGATTTAAAACACACAATGACTGTGTATTTCTACGGAATCCGGTTAGTGCCACATTGAATGTCGACTGTCGCACTTTCAGGGCGACACACGACAATCGACGCGACACACGACAAGACACACGACATTACAACGCGACACACGACAATGTACAACGACACACGACATTTGAACATTTGAATGTTTCATGGTCGCTCTAGGTTTTGGCAAGAAATGTTGCAGTAAAAATTGATTGTCGTTGGTGATTGTCGAATGTCGAGTATCGTGTCGTGTGTCGCGTTGAATGTCGTGTGTCGTGTGTCGTGTCGTGTGTCGCGTTGAATGTCGTGTGTCGTGTCGTGTGTCGCGTTGAATGTCGTGTGTCGTGATCAAGAAATTTACATCGACACTCGACAATCACCAACGACAATCAATTTTTACTGCAACATTTCTTGCGAAAACCTAGAGCGACAATGAGACCTTCAGCCGTTCAAATGTCGTGCGTCTTATCGTGTGTCGCGATGATTGTCGTGTGGCACTAATTCCGTAGTATCTAGATCATAACTTTAGCAACATTTCAAACATATTTAAAGGGACCTATTACACTATAAATAATATTAAATGATAGAAATGCGCTTAACAAAGACATGAGCATTACGTTTTTAAAATTAATATAATACACAATGAGATATTTTTTAAAGCAAAGTAGCAAAACTTGTTATACGAAGAGATGACAGTAGACAGTGCTTTAACCAACTAAGCTTTCATGCTTGGTAAGGAGTCGTTTGTAAACTATGGTTATACAAAATGTTCACAATTCTGACGTCAAAATGTAAACAGGAAAAGGGCCAAACAAACACAACCCATATAATAAATTGATTTTTATTTCAGAATGCGTACACCCTTTTCCCATTATATATACCCCGTTTTAATCGTTATTGTATTCCAGTATCAATATATAACAACAAGTATCAGTGCATTTCCCATATTCAACCCCAAAATGAGGGGCCATTTCCCAGTACCCTCAACCACAAGTATCAGTACGTATCCTAGATTCAGCCTCAAAATCAGGGGCCATTTTCCAATACCCTCAACCACAAGTATCAGTGCGTATCCTAGATTCAACCTCAACATCAGGGGCCATTTCCCAATACCCTCAACCACAAGTATCAGTGCGTATCCCATATTCAACCTCAAAATCAGCGGCCATTTCCCAGTACCCACAACCACAAGTATCAGTGCGTATCCCATATTCAACCTCAAAATCAGCGGCCATTTCCCTGTACTATAAGTATCAGTGCGTATCTTATATTCAAGCTCAAAATCAGGGGCCATTTCCCAGTGCCCTCCACCATAAGTATCAGTGCGTATCCCATATTCAACCTCAAAATCAGGGGACATTTCCCAATACCCTCAACCACAAGTATCAGTGCGTATTTCTAGATTCAATCTCAAAATCAGGGGCCATTCCCCAGAGCCCCACACCACATATATCAGTGCGTATCCTATATCCAACCTCACAATGAGGGGCCATTTCCCAGTACCCTCAACCACAAGTATTAGAACGTAATGCAATGCAACTGTTTACAGTTTAAGAATGTAAACCTGTTTACTATTATCACTTCAATGGACAAGAATTTTTAAAGTTTACTTTGTACAGTATGTCTTTTCTGGCCGATAATATTGAAATGCCCGACAGGCCGACACTATGTGTTTATTCGTGAATGCAGGAACCAGACTAAGATAGTGTTAATACCCCGGTCGACAATGATTGTTCTAGCCAGAAAAAAATACTGTGTGCAGTTTGTACTTAAAGATTATTGGTGGCATGTCTAGTTATTTGTCGTATACACCCGATATGTTCTCTTCAGCGTCAGTATGGTTTGTTTCCATGTATAGATAAAATAGTAGAATTTTGCAAATCATGGCCTGCATGCCGCAGAACCCGACCTAAATAAACAATCACCACAATATATATTCTCTGTAATGAGTTGTGATTTTTGTAGTCTTCCAAATGAGGAGAATTTTCTTGTTGTCTTGCGTGATTATTCACGTACCAGATCGTCGAAATAATAGACTCCAAATTAAGCAGAATATTTAATTCACCGTCTGTAATTAATTATTTTGTTAATTTTCAATATTTGACTACAAAGTTGGTGATCCGAACAGACTCAGGCCCACCATTTCAAAGCCACGCTGTATAAAAGTATTCTGAGAAAGTAGATTTCAAGCACACGCCTATCACTCAGTTGCATCCCCAAGGAAGCGCAACTGTAGAACGGTTCATGTCATCACTGTAAAAAACTGCCAAACATGCATGGTATCCGGAAAGTTCTACAATGATTTGCAGAAAACATGACATTCGTAGGTCCTTTATTTCAGGCAAGTGACCGATTTCCTATACAACAAAGTACAATATACGCATAACGCAACACCAAACTTAATCAAAACTCTGACAGCATATACAGACGGTTGGCGACAAAAGAAACTAAAAGCATGTGAATCATGAGTGCATTTTTGCTAAAAAGGAAACATTTATTTGATTGAAGTTCAATTTCACATTCTTACTAGTTGATCAAATGGCTTCTTATTCAATATTATACGCCATATTAATGAAAATTATTTTGTAAGTAACGAACACATATTTTTCAAGCTAATTATCTAATGAAAACGATATTATTTAATGTCAAACAAGTCAATCTGCAACGAGCCATACAGAATGATTAATGTTCGAAGCGTGGTAGTTAGGAGCACCTATTGTTAGTGATTCTTAGCCTACTGAGTCAAAAGTAGGTCATACGATGCGTTTTCTCGATCTTCCATACCACAGTTTACAATTAATACATTGCAGATATTTGTTGTAAAAATATTCAGAATAAGAATCGGTAACAAGAAATAACACATTCGCAACGAGTAAAAAATAACCGATGTAGTGCATGAATTTAGTGGTCTTATTCCAGGACACCCAGGTGAATATTTCGGTTACATACCAGTATATAGAGAAACAAAGGGTGTCATTAGTTTGACGTACAATTTTTTATAAATTTACTTTTTTAGAAACTTTAATTGTAATAAATCGCATGATATACATATTATAATACAAATAACGTTTATTATCTTAAATTATTAAACGGCAAGAAAACAGGCGTGAATTTTGCTGTTTTGAAAAAGGACCATTTCAGGTCTTTTGAGAGGGGAATTTCCAAAACAGGTATCGCGGAAAACTACTTCTTTTCTTTGCAGGCAACGAGTTAGTAAATCGAAACCTGAAATGGTCCTTTTTCAAAACAGCAAAATTCAAGCCTGTGTCCTTGCCTTTTAATTAAGGCTTTGCCTTTGAAACATATCAGTTTAATATTAAATGAAAATAAGCATTACTACCCATGCAGACAGAAAACGAAAAACTGCTTAATTCTACAAAACGTGAATAAAATATAATCTAAATTTACTGTTGTTCTGTTACATGTGTCGTGAACAATAAAACTAAACACATTTTTTGTGAACCTTTGTAGTCGTGCGGCCAGAATGTAACTCTTGTGTAAGTAAGGTTATAACAATGATATATTTGATAATAGCAGCTCAGCAATGTGGACACATATTGAACAATCATTGTAAACGATTTTGACTTTCATTTTATAACTATATGCATTATTTATTTAGGGTAAATGTAAATTGTATCATACATCTGATTTTAATATACTTGTACATACACGTACTGACTTCTGCCATGTAAATGTAAAAACCGTGTTCTTTCTTTAATATTTGGTTTGTATTTACCCGAGGGAAACTTTTATATCAGTGGATAATTTCACTGAAAGATCCGTAGTGCATCTTAGTCTGTGAAGGGGAGTTCGTAGAAACGAGGACATTCTACGATAACAGGAAAATATGTATTAGAGTTAACCAACTCACCTGGATTTCGTTTGGTTGTGTGTATGGAAAGTTTAACACGCATAACAGCGCTTCGGCTAACAGTAAATGTATATATACTCAATAAAAAAGAAAGTATCCACTTATACATTGTATTGTGTTTCGATACGTGTATTTAATATTTTGACAAAACTACAGTCAGTGTAACTTAAATCATCTTTCAACAAAATGATAAAAATAAAAATCTGTATTAATTCCATTATATGATTTAACCAAAAACAAAATCTTGACAACTGTAAAAATAAAAATCACAGATAACATAGTCAAAAAAAAAAAAAGTATCCACTTAACATATGTATCTTAAAAAAACAAAACATAACATTTTATCGAATTTTTTAATTTACAATTATCAATTAAAAGAAAATATTCTTTAAAATGCAATATCATGTGCATGCTTACTATTAAACCGTATCATTCAATACATAATAGCCCACCAAAACTCCATTTCCACTTGTGCAATGAACTTGTGCACACATTTTTCGTTGCAATCGATTCTGTGTGGATTGTCGGTTCGTTTAAATCACCCAAATCCTGTAAACTTTACATAACACGTTTAAATATGGACCAGCGAAACCAGGCCATTGGTATCCTGCGAGAAGGATGGATTGAAACTGACTTAGGTCGAACGTTTAACTGCAAAAGGGAGACAATTAATAGTCTTCTCATACGTTACTGATCTGCGATTTTCATTTTTACACCTGTTTAGTTTTTGCGTTTTACCATAAATATGGAAGAGATTGAGAAAAAAGTTAGCGTTTTATTAAAAGATGATTACAGTTACACTGACTTTAATTTTGTAAAATATTAAAGGGACTATGTCAACGAAAAATTGGTTTCCTATTGCACTATAAATTATATTATATAATAGAAATGCGCAATACTAAGACATGTGCATTACATAACTAATAAAAATATAATACATATTGAGATATTTGATAAAAACAAATTAGGAATAGTTAAAAAAATAAACCAAGCGGGTATCGAACTCACGACTTAAGAGCCATGTGAAGAAATGACAGTAGACAGCGTTTTAACCAACTGCGCTATTCAGCTTTGTATGTATACGTGTGTAAACTAAGATTATCTATGGTTATACAAAATACGCTTAGTTCTGACGTCATAATGTAAACATGAAAAGGGCCAAACACACACAACCATTATTATAAATTGATTTTTATCTCAGAATGTGTACACACTTTTCCCATTGTATATTCTCTTTTTTAACCGTTATTATATTTCTGTATTAATGTATTAATTTCAGATTTTTTTTAAAGAAACGGCCCCCCCCCCCCCCACCCCGAGGTCCTTTTCGATGACATAGTGCCTTTAATTATAGGTATCGAAAAAACAATAAAATATATAAGTGGATACTTTCTTTTTTTGTTGAGTATACATACAGTTCTTACAAGTATGCGGTTGATAAAGGAGTTACGATATGCAGAGGAAGGTTTGGTATGTTCACGTTCACTTCTAATCTGGTTAGTGCATTTTACTAGGTGAGAAGCGACCGCTATCTACATGGTGCAAAACGTGTGGTGTAATGTAAACTTCCTTATAATATAAGATAAAGAAGACCACTAGGTGGTTAAATTACAGATGAACCGGGATGGATAAATAATTATATAACCTGTGTAGCATGTCGCTGATATGTATTGTGCGTGGGACAGCGTAGGCAAATCTTGTTTATACATACAGGTATAGTCTTAAACAATAACGCATGAGAAATATGAACGCTTGTCAACATGTTATAAAAGCTTATGTGCAGCAGTTGAGATAAGATGTGCATGTTGCGGAGCGATAACAACATTTGGAGTCGTCTCGGACACACGTGAAGTCGAAACGGATTATGCCTATAGGAAAACATATAACAAGATATCGGCAGCAGTACGCGCATAAACAATCATGACCCTGGACGACAGAGTCAGATATTTTCTTAGGTGGGGTTTGTGGTTGCTCGTTTTAATGTTACATATTGTACAGTGTGTGAAGGTGAACGTCGCCGTGTATGAACATGCAGTCATTTCCCATCCGGCCGCAAATAAAAGCTTTACAAGAGAGGAGGCCTTTGAGTTCATGAAGAATAATAACTTGGACACAATCGAACAAATAGCTGCCAAAGCTTCAGAGCAGGTTGTCTGTTTTTAAATATTGATTGAATTACACTCTATGTAGACTACGAGTGTGGGGGCTAGTGCATATTACGCAACATATCGAATTATTCAAATGTATTTTATTTATTGCATCTTTTGCAAGTAAACTGCAATCGCCTCGTGTTTCTTTTGTTGAAAAAGTTTGCAGACGATCAACATGAACTACATATTAAGTACATGTTTTCAATTAATTGCGGCTACATTTGTCGGCCATTCAGGGACTGTTCTTAAATTTTATAAAATATTTTGCTAATCAATTTGATTTGAAAAAACAACAACACACCCTTAAATGACTGCAATAAATTTATTTATCTTTGTAACATATTATCATATGTTATAGGCGAAATAGACATACTGAAACGTACCACCGATCGAGATTGACTGTCTGTCCTGGGCTTAGAATACAAAAACGTCCCATAATCAAATCTGTTTCATAACCTTTAACACAAAAGCATAAAGTACTCCAGAGTTCCTTAAACCAAATTGACTCACAACAGACTGGAGTTAGACGTAAATCATGATAATTCAGAATCTGAAATAACTAATAGCCAGAACATAATTAATTCCAACTGGCTACATATGCAACCATACAATTTACATAGAAGCTAGTCAGTGTGTCAATAACAATAATTAATAATACACAAATGTATTTTATTTTGCTTTTTATTGAATTTAATGCAACTCATTATTAACATTTGCTGCAGGGCGCGAGAATAGTTATTTTCCCTGAATATGGAATCACGGGATTCGACCATACACGAGCTTCAATGGTGCCGTTCTTGGAAAATATCCCCGCTGGATGCCTTGCCTGGAACCCATGTGCTGACCCTGACCGATTCCCCGACACAAAGGTATTAAAGGTCTTAAGCTGCAGTGCCAAAACGTCAAGCATATATATTGTGGCGAACATGGGTGATATAAAACCGTGCAGCAAAGCTACAGATTCGTCTTGTCCTGCAGATGGGAGGTACCAGTTCAACACCAACGTTGTGTTTGACGACAAAGGACGTCTGATTGCTCGTTATCACAAACGGAACATGTACGAGGAGACGCCTTTGTTCGATCCCTCGCCCACCAACGAATTTGTTTACTTCGATACGGACTTCGGAAGGTTCGGAACTGTTGTATGCTTCGACCTGCTTCATCGAAACCCTACACAAAAGCTCATTGAAGAATATGGTATTCGGAACTTGATTGTAACATCGGCTTGGAACGTGTTTTATCCGTTTATTACACCAGTTCAAATGTATGCTGGAATTTCGAAACGTAATAATATCACCATTGCAGTTTCAAACGCTCGAAGCGCTAATTACGAGATGGCTGGTTCAGGAATATTTGGAAACGGCGTAGACGCGAGTACTGACATGGATTTCGTAAATCCTGAAGGCCAGTTGCTTGTAAGTGAGATTGACACTCTTGCTGCAACTACAGACAAACCAAAAGAACCACTCATTCAGGGGGTGAGTGGAATAGCTTCAAAAGACATTGTGAAGTTTGTTAACTCATCACACATTGGGGTCTACACTTATGGCATGAACATGACGTTTGTACCATTAACAGGTGATAAAGGAAAAGCTTATACTTGCTATGAGAAAGTCTGTTGCACAGTTCAGTACGACTTTAATGCTAAGGACGAAAACGAACTGTTTATTTTAGGGGCCACGGATTTTGCCATGGACAATCCTGGAATTATCCATATGCAGTTCTGCGCTGTACATAGATGTGCCACAAATGACCCTAATTCCTGTGGTAATTGGGTTGACAAAGCATCGTCTACATTTTCCTACGTTAAAATCCAGGGATTCTTTGATCTTGGTGTTGTGTACCCCTTTGTTTCCACGTCGGCTGTTGATAAACACCATACCATGGAACTGACAAAATATAGGTTCAGCAGAAGTAATGCCATCATAGAAAGCGATGCATTTGATGAACCGATGTTGGCCATTGTTGTTTTTAACAGTGTATCAACAGAAATTGAAGAACCAATCAATGTTGCATCTACTAAAGCCGAACATTGGCTGTCGTTATTATGTCTCCAAAGCTTGTGCATTTATGTTGTGTTTATGCATCACCTCACACTTTTGTTATATATTTGAGAAGAACGACTATAACTTACTTTCTGAAGAAATATTGATATCTACACTGTTCAGTATAAATGATTGTACAAAATTAGTTTGTCATTTTTCCTTTTTAAATATACACTTAAAACTAATGTTCTACATTTGCACAATTCACATCTTTGTCTTATATTACACTATTAAATTAGAGGTAATAACACTAAAACACAAAATATAAACAGGGAATCTACCGAGACTTTTTGAATATTTTGTTGTAATTATAGTACTTAGAATTTGTTTGGCAAATTGGATTACCTATTATGATTAATAAAAATTGTGTAAATTGATTTTTAGAGAATCCTACTAGGAGAATAGGTCAACATTATATCTAAACACAAACATGTATGTTAAATATTTAGTTCCGCCAAGAAGACTATGTGTTTATGTGGATTTGTCTGTTTGATTTAAGAATATTGCAATACCGTTAGTAAATAATAGCCACGTAAAGTTAGTTAAGTTTGTACAGTTTTATTAACCTGTTCATACAGCATAAACTGAGTAAACCTCATGAAATATATATCTCACTTCTAACATATTTTACGGAGCAGCAGTATGTGCTAGTATATAAAAATATGGGCGTCAGACAATCACGCTAAGGAAAATAGCACTAAATGAAATCGAGCATGTGACTTCTTCACTTATGGCTATGTTCAAGGCGTTTGATTGTCTAGTGTCCATGACATGAACTTTATTTTGGAGAGCGAATGCGGGTGGTCGTAAAATGGATGAGCAATGGTTTTAATTTATGTTTCTGACAATTTTTAACCTAAGACCAAAAATAATTAACTAATATTTAAGTGTCGTATGTGTCGACTTGTGACTATCATTGGTGTAACCGAAGGTTCGATATTTATTTTTAAAATATCATTGAAAGTATGAAAGAGTGCACCAGCGAACTGTTTATTGAATACTCACGAATGACTCAAGTCTTAATATAAAAATATGTCCTGTATTAAATTAAACGTGAAAAATTATAATCTTGTTTATCACTTCGGCAGCAAATCATTAGCACTGGAGGATTAACATGTTACTTAAAAACGTTTATTGAGTCGAGATCTCTTAAAGTTGAAGAAAGTCTATAGAAACTGTAAAATACCTGACAACTTATCCCACATTATTTAGGGATTTCAATTTAAAGATATAAATATAAAAAAACTATATATTTTAATCTGAGCAGATTGGTCCCGATGATAAGACGTTCTTACATTTTAATAATATTTCAAAATTTAAAAATCAATATAAAATATTATAGGTGTTTGTAATATGAGCTCTCTGAAATTATTTTGGAAAATGAAGATTTTTATCACCCAGTATGTATCTGTGATAGAAATGGAACTGGTGGTTACTGTGTTATATAACATTTTATAGTGTTAGATCTTGTTACATATTACCAAAGATATTATTGTATTTTGCATAATATTCTACTATAGCAGAGATTTACAATCAGCCAATATGCTAAAATAGATTCACTGATAACAACTGACTATATCAACTGTAGCTGGTCGGACAAACTTTGTTCGACCTGCCTTCTATTCACTAAAGATTTTGTATAGGTATGGATTTTTTCAGTCTAATCAATGTAAAGTTAACGTTTAACAGTGACTAAGAATTTAACATAATCTGTCAATTAGTTCTGGGGTGGTACTCTGCAACTTTCTTAGACTTATTTTAAGTAGATTTTATAAGCTTTAGTTTTATTAGACTTAGTCAATAGTGTCTTAAAATGTAAGAAATTTCTTTGTTTATCTTAGTATTGTTAAAATGTCAAAGAAAAATCTAAGAATAAGATTGTTTTCAAAATGTTAGACAGCGTTGCATCAGTGTAAAAAATAGAATTTTCTAAGACAATATAAGTGTAAAAAATGTGTTATTTGTAGAAGATCCGTATTCTGAAACTTTCTTAGAAAGTAGTATATCTTACTATATTTAAACTAGGAAAATTATCTTTTAATTAATTTAAAGAATACATCTGATTAACGAAATGTTTTGAAGAATAATTGTTGTTATTAGATTGGCGTATGTCATTGGGCGGGCGGTCGGGCGGGCGGTTGGGCGGGCGGGCTTTCGTAGCCTTTTTCCTATCCGCTCTCTAACTCGAGAACGGATCATGCTAGTGTAATGAAACTTCATACATAGATACTTTATGGCGAGAACCCGCTTGGGATTGCATATGGGGTGGGAGGGGTCAAGGTCAATGTTACTAAACATAGAAAAACGGGTTCCGCGCAATAACATGAGAACACATTGAGATATTTCAATGAAACTTAATGCATAGATACTTTATACTGAGACCTCGCTTGGGATTGCATATTTGTCAAGGTCAAGGTCGCTGTTACTAAAAATAGAAAAACAGTTTCCGCTCAATAACTGGAGAATGCATTAAGATATTTCAATGAAACTAAATACATAGATACCTTATATCGAGACTTTGCTTGGGATTGAATATGGAGTGGGTCGGGTTAAAGTAAAGGTCACTGTTACTAAAAATAGAAAAACGGTTTCCGCTCAATAACGTGAGAACGCACTGAGATATTTTAATGAAACTTAATACATAAATACCTTATATTGAGACCTCGCTTCTGATTGCATATGGGATAGGTGGCGTCAAGGTCAAGGTCACTGTTACTAAAAATATAAAAGCGGTTTCCACTTACTTACTTGAAAACGTATTGAGATATTTTAATGAAACTTCATAGAAAGATACCTTATATCAAGACCTCACTTGCAATTGCGTATGGGCTGGTTAGGTACAAGGTCAGGTCATCTTAATTAAAAATAGAAAAACGGTTTCCGCTCATTAACTTGAGAACACATTGAGATATTTTGGTGGAACTTCATACAAAGATACCTTATATTGAGACTTTGCTTGGGATTGCGTATAGGGTGGGTGGGGTCAATGTCGAGGTCACCGTTACTATAAATAAAAAAACAGTTTCTGCTCTATAGCTTGAGAACACATTGAGGTATTTTATTGAATCTTCACGCATAGATATCTTTATCTAGACCTCGCTTGGGATTGCATATGGGGTGGGTGGGGGCAAGGTCAATGTCACCATTACTAAAAATTGACAAACAGTTTCCGCTTAATAGCTTGAGAAGACATTGATATATTTAATGAAACTTCATATGTAGAAAGGTTATATTTAGTCTTCACTTGGGATTGCGTATGGGGTTAGTGGAGTCATGGTCAAGGTCGCCATTACTTTTATTTTTGTGCTGACCGTAATGCATTTCGTTTGAAAAAATCGGTTTTCGTGGAATTTTCACTTTTCTTGTACGTCGTTGAATTGGATAACAAATAACACATAAACATTGGATATAATATATGAACATAAACTATGTCAGTTACAATAAACAATAATTAAAGGAATCGCTTCCGACAATTTTTTTTTTCTCAGTTTCGAAAAATTATGTTATATAAGGTCATACCGTATGTATATAAAGAAGCAAGATAATACTGCTGACACAAACATATATTGAAATTGGAAGGCATATTTAGTCTGATAAGAAAATTTTGGACATTTCCCCAAAAATAAGAACATTTGTCAGTCAAATCTTTTTTCAAGTTCT
Source organism: Congeria kusceri (assembly GCA_027627225.1). Taxonomy (NCBI): domain Eukaryota; kingdom Metazoa; phylum Mollusca; class Bivalvia; order Myida; family Dreissenidae; genus Congeria; species Congeria kusceri. The sequence continues at coordinate 53,267,497 of CM051027.1, read as the reverse complement.
GTATTGGATGTTGCTTTTGACGCCACTTAATATTAATTCGACAGCAGAATATTCCCTTAAATTTAAAAATATTTGAATCCCATGCAAGTGTATGTTCACCAATCTATCATGTTTGTAAGTTTTCCATTAAAAAGACAAATACAATCTTTAATTATTAATGTCTTAGAAAAGTTTAAACTTTAAAACTGGTTCAAAGTTTCCTAAAATTTTAAGAGTACAAAAAACACACATTATTCTTAGATTAATCATAAGATATTTTAATGATATTAAGAGAAATACTATGAGAAAAACTTCAAAATTTCTAACATTGTCAGAGAAACATGAATAGATCATAGACAATTTATTAAATTTAATGATTTAAATGTCCTTTCAATGTTTAAAGTAACAACTTTCATATCCATTTATTAGACCCAATGTGTATGTTTTAATTATCAACTTCTAAATTCCTTGATATATATTTTGTTTTCTTATATTATTTTGTTTAAATACAAATTTCTCTAAGAACTTGGTTTGATAAAACTAAAAAAATGCGTATAGATATAAATACATTTCTTAAGAGTAATTTAAACTTTGGCACTGTAACTATTTATGTAGTTTAACAATAAAATGCTCAGATATTTCAGAGGAGTCAAATTCGCTCCAGGTATATCTTTTCATGTTTATTTTACAGCAAATATCTTATCAGAAGTAGCTCTTGTTAACAGTTGTTTATCCGACCTTCGAGGAAAGTGTGCACCTGCAGTAGACATAACAGGACCTTCGAGGAAAGAGTGCACCTGCAGTAGACATAACAGATGTCAGTGACGTAGTTGTAAATCCCTCCTATTCATTTAAGTTGTATTTGATTCATTTATAAATATTTAGGACTGTTCTCATCGAGCATTGTTATTATTAATATTGTTCTAATAATTATTGTTTTAATTACTTTAAGGCATTTTAAGGAATACCTTTGTCTATTTAATAATATGTTTTATAATTTGCTTGTTTTGTTATAGATTAAGCCTCTGTCATTACAGCAACCTGCTTCTCTGTTATATACTCGTTAGTTTAGTGTTGCAGGTTTCTTGTATACAAATGTATATAGTCAATGACTTAGTAACAACACAGATGTGAAGTTATATATTTTATACTAGTATTCTAATGAAAGGTAAACATTGCTCTACAACTACTAACAAATACAAACAGAGACTGAATGTGCGGGCTGTGTGCATTTCTTATATGTATTAGCATTTGGGCATGCAAATTAGATAAAGTCTGTTTCATGAAATAGGAGTCTGTATACTGGAACATTTTCCTCTTTTTATTAGAAATAAGTTTTCAAGATGCAAACAACTGTTTGAACACATTATATCATAAAATATCCATGACAAAATATGACACATGAAATAAACATATAAATATTTCATTAATGATAAAACATGTCTACATAGGCTTAATAAAATCAAGTATTATCATTAATAAATAACAACATTCATGAACAAATAATCACACATTCTCATAATAAACTCATTCATATCAGTAACAACATTTCATACTGAAAACAATCAAGTTTATGAGCAATGGCACGCTTCATGTGATCATGTTTGAAGTGAAACTAATTCTACGCACGACTGTTATCATTAAATACCAATAAATGTCGAAATAAAACACACACCATTGTTGTTTACAGTTAATTACTTCACCCACTCATCTCCTGAAAACAGTTTGTTTGGCTTGAAAAGCCTTCCAGATCTTGTTATACCTGAATTAAGGCAAGTTTGGTTCCATGGATAGGATTTGCAGCATTGTTTTTCTTTGGTGAATTAAATTGCTGTTGCTCTGGTGTTATACTAGGCTGAGGTGTGTTCATTCTTTCTAAAGTGACATTAGAGGCAAATTATTGAATGTATGGACTTTTCTCATTTGTTTTCATGAGTAATAGGCGAATTCTGCTGTATGTAGCTCCATCAGGTGTTTGAATGTGCTACGATCGGTCATTGTGTTTAGAAATAATCTTGGCTGGCAACCATGTTTTACCAACCAGATGTCTGACACTCTAGAGTCGGTGAGAGTGATGTTAACTGTTTAGAAGATCTACCATAGTACTGTTTCTGTTTAGATTTCGCCATGTTGATTTTGATGTATTTACTATCTGAGGGATCAATTTCTCAGTTTTAACTGGAATTATTGACCTTATGCGTCTACCTTTCAACATCTGTGCCTGGTGAAAATCCTATGTTTTGCAATGGAGTATTTATGTACTCAAGAATTGCAATACATGGGTCAGTCTTGGTTTCTTTTGCCTTGACAAGGATGCCTTTGGCTGTTTTGACCATGACTTCAGCCAAACCATTTGATTGTGCTCTTTTGGGAGAACAAGTTTTGCATGTGATCCGCTTATTTGCATAATCAAGAAATGCTTGTGATGTGTATTGACTTCCGTTATCACTGAAGAATACATCTGGCACACCATATCTACTGAACTGTCAACGCAGTTTCTTTACGACCGTATGAGTGTTAGCAGTCGGTAGCCAGTATATCTTAAAATGTCTGCAGTAGGAATCAACTATCAACAGATAATCTTTCCCATCAAAATGAAATATGTTGCTGTGGACAAATTGCCAAGGTCTTGTTGGTGTTTCATGAGACACCATGGGTTCTTTGTCATCGGATGATCTGTGTTTCATACAGATAGGACAATTCAGTACATTTTCTGTAATTTCCTTTACCATCCCAGGCCAGGAAAATGCATCTTTTGCCCTGCTAATTTTTTTGTCTACACCCATGTGACCAACATAAACTTTTTCAATCAAGTCTGCACGTGACTGTTTGGGAATCAGAATTGTTTGTCCCGAAATATAAAACCATCACCGTTGACAGCTCGTCTCTGTGATTGAACAATTCAATTATGGTGCTGTGACAGCCCCGCCTTGTTTCCGGCCAACCAAAGTCTATAGTCTGTTTAAATGTTTGCATTTCTGAGTCACGACTTGTGTCAACTCTCAACTGCTCCAGTCTATTTTCTGTAAATGTCGAACATTTTAAAACTGTGTGAACATGCAAGTCAAGCCCTTCAAATTCGTCAAGCATATGACTCAGATGCTGTCTAGACAGCAGGTCGCTAATGGGAACTTGTTTCCCAGGCACTTATTTGACCTCAATGTCATATTTCTGAATCATGAGTTACATTCTCTGCAAACGAGGTGGTGCTGCACAGGTTTTTTTCATGATGGCTGCAATTGGCCTGCGGTCAGAATGAACTATGACCTTTCGTCCATATAACAACAGATGAAATCTTTGACAGCCAAACACTATTGCTAACATCTCACGTTCAATGTTTGCATATTGGCTTTGTGTAGCAGTCAATGTTTTGCTTGCATAAGCAATTGGTTTGGCCTCTTGCAATATGGTTACGCCAACACCATGTTTGCTTGCATCGCATTCAAGAGCTACATGCTTCTTATTGTCAAAATATGCAAGTACTGGCTTTGCGTCACTACGTCTTTGATTCTATTGAATGCGTCAATTTGTGGCTGGTCAACTATGAATTCCACGTCTTTCTTCAGTAAAGAACGTAAACTGCTTGTTATTTCAGCCAAATTTGGTGAAAACTTTTGCAGGTTATTCACCATGCCAAGCACTGTTTTTGGTTCTGTCTTTGATTTTGGGTACTGTAAAGAAGTAATGGCTTTGACCTTTTCAGTGTCAACTTTTGGACTATTGCCTGTAATATTATTACCAAAAGTAGCACTTCTTTACGTCTACCATGAGTTTCTTAGGATTGAAACGTACGCCTTTCTCGCGTGCCCTGTTGAGCAAAGCGAGAAGATTACTGTCATGCTCAGGCTTTTTACTTCCCCAAATCAATAGGTCGTCAGCTACACATGCTACCCCGTTGAGACCCTCAAATGTCTCGTCACCTTCCAAACGGTGTACTAAACGTTGTGAGGTAAGAAGACTTCGTATCCAGCTTAATGGACCAATATGCATGTGTAACATCTAAGACACTAAAGTGCTTTGCGCCACTTAGCCTTCTAGTGACGTCATCAATTGCGCGCATCGGATAATGTGGTCGTCTAATGGCCTCATTAAGATGCGTGGGGTCTACACATACCCTCAAATGAACTGTTTCAGGTTTTTCATCTACTACTAAGGAATTAACCCAGTCAGAAGGTTCATTGATCTTTGTAATGATCTGTTCCTTTTCCATACAGTCTAATTTGGATTTAAGTCTTGTCCTGAGGGCTTCAGAGACTCGCCTAGGCGGATTAACTACAGGAACAGCATCTGGTTTCAAGTACAGTTTGCATGTACTAGGCATAACCCTTATGCCTTTAAACAAGTCGCCGTATTCATTCAAATCTGTGTCACGGTCAATGTCTTTATTATCAACTGAGAATGTCAACTTTAATACGCCAAGATCTAGGCAAGATTTCTTACCTACCAATGGACGTGATTTGCTATCGGCAAAATAGAAATCAGTTTGAATAATCTTTGATTTGTGTCTTCATTTGAGATTGATTTTACCTAATATGGGAAGTGTGTTGCCTGTGAAGCTTGTAAGTATATGAACTGATGGCTGTAATGGAAGAGACATTTTCATATCTTTGAACTGTGTAACTGGCAGTATGTTCACAACAGATTACCGGTATGTATCAATATGAAATGTATTGCTGTTTCGGAAGGTCCCACCAAAAGTTTAACAAAGGCTCGATCTGGAATACTTGTACACACCATACCAATGTCATTATCGGAGTATGTTTTTTCACAATTGGAAGAATTACACTCACTGTCACCGACACAGTTCACTGACCTTCACTGATATGCAAAACGATTCAGTTTGTTACATGCATGGCATGTTTTTCCATAAGCGGGACAGTTTCGTTTCGCGTGTGAACGTCCGCACTTCTTGCACGAGTTGGTGCTACAATGTGGAATGCCACGGTCACTCATTGGTCACACTCAAATGGCCATCCCGGAATTCTTGACCATCGATCCAGCGTTAGCCCCCTTGTTGGAGTATTTCCTCCGCCTTGGTTTTGTGACTGATGCGACGTCAGTTGATGCTGTTCTTTGCAACGACTTAAATTGCTCGCGACTGTACTCAAACGAATTAGCAATTTGCACTGCTTTGTCCAACGTAAGATGTGCGCCTTCATTGATTAGTTTTTCTCTGATTCTTGATGAATTTGTGCCAAAGACAATTCGGTCCCGAATCATTTCATCACTGTCTTTGAAGTCACATTCTTTGGCTATCAGCCTAAGTCTGGTTACAAACTGATCTATGGTGTTCGATTCTTGTTTCTGATTGTCGAATTTAAATCTGTTAAATATTGGGTTGATTTTGGGCTGTAGATGTGATGCAAACTTTTTTAAATATATGTCCAATTTCTTGCCTTCTGCTTCAGACAATTGCCAAGTGCTAGGTATGTCTTTGCCCTTTTCACCAATCCACAATAATAAATAACTGTTTTTTTTTCTTCTGTGTTACTTTTCGTTAGGCTAGAAAACACTAAATTGACACGTCGTTGAAATTACTTTAATGCTTCTACAGGACTTGAATCGTCAGGTGGTACAATTCCAGCAAGCTCTATGTTTAATCACTAATGTCCAGGTTTACATTTCACAGGACATCTGTTTGTCCATGAATCCAGTTTAATTCACGTGTATTCTGACACCATGTTTTGATATCGTATGCTGTAGTGTTGTATGTTTCTTGTATACAAATGTATATAGTCAAATGACTTAGTAACAACACAGGTGTGAAGTGATATATTTTATTCTAGCATTCGAATGAAAGCTAAGCATTGATCTACAACTACTAACAAATACTAACAGAGACTAAATGTGCGGGCTGTCTGCATCTCTTATATGTATTAGCATTTGGGCATGTAAATTAGATATAGACTTAGTCTGCTTCATGAAATAGGAGTCTGAATACTGGAACATTATCAGTGGAATCAATACATTTCTCCAAGTCAGCATTATACTTCTATTTTTAGATCAAACATTACCTTTAGTGACTCTTCAATAGACTGCTTCTATACTTAGGCAATTTCTGCAGCTGCGAAATTTTCCTCTGTATGTCTTAGCATCCAATCAGAAATAAGATAACAACCAATCAATATCCTTGAAGAATATATGTTGTAAACAGCCAATCAGAAGATAGGATTTAGATCATGTGATCTAGTCCCTGACAATGTATAAAAAGCCAGATTTGCTCAAGGCTTGGGAGTATGCGGATGACTATAAACCCCGAAACAACAACAGGCTTGGGAGTTGGACTTCAGATTTTGCAGAATTAACATCTAAAAAATTTACATAATTATTTTTTGTATTTTTTGGTAATTATTTTTAGTATTTTTTGGACTTTTTTGGTTGTACCTACTCAGTAATCATGTAACTTTTGGACAGACTTTTACATCTGAATTAGGATTTTGGAAACTTAAGTAACTATGTAAGATTAATTTTATGCTAATTAATAATTTCTCCTAGAAAATTGAGAAATTCTTCTACACTGTTTTATAATTTCACATTATTGGGAAATACATGTACTTTCACATTATTTAAATAAGAGCTTGTAGTTTATAGTTCAGCCAAAAAATAGTGATTTCCCTTGCAACACCTTAATTACATTTTTGAATATTATATTTTGGATTATTAACTAGATAAATAACTTTAAAAAAGAGCCAGTATTTGCATATATGGTATATATATGTAAGGCTTTGCGTTTTGGTTGTTGCTTTACAATGCTTTAGTAAATTTTTGATAAGTAAACCTTGACAAAAGGCCAGTAATTGCATGTATGTAATATAAAAGGCTACAATGTAGTCTCTTACAAATGTTCAGTAACTGTTTGGCAAGTTAGCCAGTACAAAAAGAGCCAGTATTGTGCATGGTATATGTATGTGAGGGCTTTGAGTTTTGGTTGTCAATTACTTAATTGACCACATTTACAAGTAGTATGCACTTATGTCATGAGCCAGTATTTGCATGTATGGTATATATATTTCAGGGCTCTTAGTTTTGGTTTTCCCTTTCAGCATTTTATAGATTTGTTCAGTTACATGTAAAGCCCCAAGTCTACTAAGCTTTATTTTATTAAGTCAATTATTCAAATTATTTTAAACCTATATTTAAGCAATGATCTAAGTCCATAAGTCCAAATCCATTGTACATAGTGTAAATAGCTTTTGCTCTTTTCTTTTGCTTTTTGTTTCACATGTTTTGCTTATCATTTGTGCATGCAGTTTTGATTTCATTCATTAAAATAAGGACCGGTAGCTACTTGTATTATTGTTAAATCTGGCTGGCATGTAAGCATGTGTGTAGTAACATTGTTTGCATGCTTTAAGTCATTCTGTATGTTGTAGATTTTTAGTGGGAATAAACGTTTTAGTTTAGTTAAATATAATATTTTTTTCTGGCTAAACGCACGTAATTCAGCCAGTGGTGTCATCCTGACGAAAACATAAGTATTCGATATTACATAAGAAGTTCTGACACCCCTAAGCTGGTCAAAGTAACTCTCGTTAAAGTTCACCCATGATAGTAGTTTTATATCGTTTGCGCAGGTCATATTATTACAAAAAGTGTATGTTTGTTTATATGTGTACATGTATTAACATAAACATATATCTGTACAAAATTATTAATTAATTAATCTTCTTAATGATAACTAGTGCTCGAACTCTACGACTTGTCCAGGTAAATGATACTATAACCTTTTGGCCTCTATATTTGTTTATAGTTAAGTTAGGCGTAACAATTGTTTGTTTCAGGTTACCCGACCTACCCTAAAAAATGCCCCGACCCTAGAACATTTTATTGAGTGTGTCAGATATTTTTCTTGTTTTATTGACTTTTTCTATAATTAAATGTTTTTGGATAAGTAAGTGTTTTGTTCTGATAGCATCTACCTTAAAACAATGTTTAATGATATTTCCGACATGTTCTGAATATTCATTCAGTTTTAGAATATTCAAGTCGACCATTTACCAAATAAAAATAAAGAAAAAAATGATTCCTTACCTACCTACCCTAATCTTTTTGGGCATGTAACCTGAAACAAACATAATTTTGTTTACGCCTTTACTACAAGCTGTGCCAGATATATTATATACACTGGATTTGGGGGAATGGAGTGTCTGTAAACATGCTGACTGACACCACATGTTTACGTGACTGTTTACTCATGTATCCTGGCATCGGAGCCAAACATCAATCAAACATTCTCGTGGCTATGTTCTCATATACAAAGATTCGGAGTATGTATACATCCTGACAGACATCAACCAAACATTCCCATGGCTATGTTCTCATATACAAAGATCCAGAGTATGTTAACATCCTGACAGACATCAACCAAACATTCATGTGGCTGTTTTTAGGAATTGCTATGGGCACTTGGTCAGTAACATTTTGTTTAGATCAACGGGCATTACAAAAACTGAACAACATTATTGCTAATATTATAAATATTATTGACAATTACTTGTAAGTAATTGTCATCTGTATTTGCAATACTCACGTATTTTAGCTCAAGACTTGTATTGCACGGTTTGACCGACACAATACGAGAAGTATATGTTATTCTCACTTGATTAACATTATATGTATAATAATAATAATAATAATAATAATAATCATAATAACTTTATTTCATGAAGAATTTACATTAAGAAACAATATTTCTTTTTTACAATGTGGTCTTCAATAAACAAACACAAGTGAAACCATGCATACTAAAAACATACGCGCCAATTAACGCCAATAACTCAACTATAGTAGTAAAAAAATAATAGTTATAATTATGTTGATAATAACGATGATAATTGTGATGATGATAATGATGATCATAATGTATGCCGTGTCTTTCATTACAATATATTTTTAATTAAGGTATCTACTCAAATAACCACAGCCTATGAGAAGCCATGGCTGTCTTATACCGTTCTTTTCAGTAATGCAACCTTTTGGGTTATATATGAATTCATTTCGACAATGTGTAAAATGAAACATGTTTTTATTAAACCGAAAAATCATTTTATTCATTCACTCTCACGATATATTGAACAAAATGTATGGAACTAATGTACCTTGATATAAATTCAATCTTACTATGTGTGTATAGGTAACATCGTTGAATTAAACCAGTTTTGTCATATATGGATTAACATTTTAATATATTAAACCAGCTGCCTTTGTATAAAACCATCTTATTTATAAATGAATTAGTTTTTGAAATATATGAATGAAAACAACATTTATATTAATTCAACTATCAATATACTGAGTATGGTTTCATTTTATATTAATATATGAAATGAAAATAACAATATATGAAATTAACCGTCCTTGCATGAAACCGAAGTAGCAGTATATAGATGCATTTTGTCATTATATGAAGCCATGCAGTCCTTATATTGATTCAACATATTTATTCATGGAACCAACCTTCCTCGTATGGAACCGAAGTTGCAATATATCAATTCATATTGGCAGTATATTTAACGAATGCGTCAAATATATCAAACCAAAAAATACATTATGTGAATTCGTTTATCCTTATATGGAACCGAAGTAGCACTATATGACTTCATTTTGACAATATATGAAACGAAGACTTTGATATATGGAGCAACATTAGCTATATATGGAACCAACTTACTTTAAACAGAACCGTATCAACATTATGTCAGTTTACATTGACAATTTATAAAACCAAATCATTTTTTTTTATCAAAGAAAAATAGCTATGTATGTAAGCAGCTATCCTTATATGTAACCGAAGTGAACTGATTTCATACATTGCTCTAATTAGTTTTTTCTTCTTCTCTGTTTACATACATAGCAAGACGGATAGATACACTGCAAGTTGGTTTAATATGTTGATGGATTGGTAGCATATCTTGTCACAATCCTCTTATAGTTTGTTAAATCGGTTTCATGTAAGGGCAGTTGGCTCCTTTGTCTCCATACAGTAGTCTGTCTGTCGGTCGCTTTCCGTTCTTACGAGAACATAAACCTCTTCTATTACTTTGTTTTTGTTTATGTCATCGGAAGAAATTAATAAATCAACTTTGTCTACATCGTCGACCGCCATGGAAGTTTCTTTCTCAACTACCGGTAAATGCTCGCGCCGATTTTTTAATAGCGGATTCACCATGAGCAACGCCGACATCATCAAGCTGGTGCCTCCCATGTAGAACGAGGCAGAATAGCCACCAGTGACTGTAAACAAGGCAGCTGAAATAATGTAAATGTTGAGCGTAAATTGCCATTAAATATCATAATAATAATATTTTTTTTAAAACGATTTAAAAAAATTATTACAGTCGGTGATAATAGCCCGCATTTCCAAGGTTTGCACTAAGGTGAAAAGTCCCGAGCATTTCAGACATGATAAAATTATAAAATGGAAGCTTTGTTAAGGTCAGTTTTTATGTCAATAGGTCTTAATATATTGCAATTTTGGAAGGTCTGTAACGAAAGCTGGGAGTACATGACTCCCAGACTTCTCTTAATGCAAGCCCTGCCCATTTTACATGTATACATACTGATTGGGCGAACTGTTTCATTAAACGTGGTTAAGGTTAGGGTTAGGGTTGGGTTCGGGATGGGGATGTGAAATAGTAACAAGTATGACTTTTAAGCTACCTACTAAATTTGACAACCTAGATTCAGTCATTGCCCAGTTATTTCACGGACAAGGTTTTATTTACAGCTATTTGTCAGTTTTACTTCGCTTCTCCGAAAAGGCCATGGTAATTAGCAAATGTAGTTCAAAGCATTATGATTGTACACAATAGTGGCAAAATATTGCAAAATATTGCACAGACAGTGAAATTATGACTTGATATAGTGAAAACCATCTGAACTACTTATAAACAAAATATATACTACAGTTTAAACACGCGATCAAACTTGTAAAGGTTTGTATGTTTGCATATCATACGTACAAATTGAATTAACTACATAAAGGTTTATCTTTGTATAGCTTTGACTGGTGTATACTCTATCGTATGATTATTTAGCTCATCTGAGCACAAAGTGCTCATGGTGAGCTTTTGTGATCGCCCGTTGTCCGTCGTCCGTGCGTCCATGTGTCCGTGCGTCCGTCTTCAACTTTTAATTCAAACAACATCTCCTCCTTAACCACTTGGCAGATTTTTACTAAACTTCACAGGAATGATCATTGGGTGACCCTCTTTCAAAGTTGTTCAAATCGTTACGGTGCGCTGCATATGTAGGTAACCAGAGCTAAAAATAGATTTTAAAAGTGTAAACTTGAAAAATCTTCTTCTCTCAAACCGCAGGGCCCAGAGGTTTAATAATTCGGAATGTAACATCCTATAGCGGTACTCTGCAAAGATTGTTCTAATTATGCCCCTGGGGTCAGAACTGGTCTAGCCCCGGGGGTCACATGGTTTATATAGAATATATAGCAAAATGACTTCAAAAATCTTTTCCTCTGAAACCACACGACCCAGAGGTTTCATATTTGGTATGTAACATCCTTTAGTGGTTCTTTACAAAGTTTGTTCAAATTATTCCCCTGGGGTCAAAACGGGCCACGCCCCGGGGGCCACATGGTGTATATAGAATATATAGCAAAATGACTTTAAAAATCGTCTCCTCTGAAACCACAAAGCGCAGAGATTTCATATTTGGTATGTAACATCCTATAGTGTTCCCCTGCAAAGATTGTTCAAATCATGCCCCTGGGGTCAAAATGGGCCACGCCCCGGAGGTCACATGGTTTATATAAATTGAAATAGCAAAATGTCTTTAAAAATCTTCTATGAAACCGCAAGGCCCAGAGGTTTAATATTTGGTATGTAACATCCTATAGTGGTCCCCTACAAATATTGTTCAATTTATGCCCCTGGGGTTAAAATGGCCACGCCCCGGAGGTCAAATGATTTATATAGACTTTTAAATAGAAAATGACTTGCAAATCGCCTCAGAAACCGCATGGTCCAGACGTTTTTATTGTTTATATCAACTTAATCAACTTAAATAGCAAAATGTCTTTAAACATTTTCTCCTCTGAAACCGCAAGGCCCAGAGGTTTCGTATTTGGTATGTTACATCCTATAGTGGTCCTTTACAAAGGTTGTTCAAATTATGCCCCATGGATCAAAACTGACCACATCCCAGGGGTCACATGATTTATATAGACTTAAATAGCAAAATGACTTTAAAATTCGTATCCTCTAAAACCGTAAGTTCTAGAGGTTTCATATTTGGTATGTAACATTGTAGAGTGGGTCTATACAAATGTTGTTCAAAGTATGCCCCTGGGGTCAAAACTGGTCACGCCCCGGGGTCACATGGTTTATATAGACTTAAATAACATAATGACTTTAAAAATCTTCTCCTCTGAAGCGGCTAAGCCCTTTTATATATTGGTACGTAACATTGCATAGTTGTCCTCTCCAAAGATTGTTCAAATTATGCCCCTGGGGTCAAATCTGGCCACACCCCGAGGGGTTACATGGTTTATATAGACTTAAATAGCAAAATGAATTTTAAAATCTTTACCCGAAACCGCAAGGCCCAATGTTTGTTGAAGATTGTTCAAATTATGCACCTTGGGTAAAAATAAGCAAATTCCAATAGGGCTACAAGGTCTCAGGTGAGCGTCCTAGGGCCATCAGGGCCCTCTTGTTTAACTGTTTTTGCAAATATTAACATGTCGTAATTATAATTACGAGTTTGCTGGAACCTTAAGCTGCATCATTAAGAGAGACACACCCATTATAATTTATTAAAACAGATATCCTCAGCTTTTTAAGAAAGTGAACAATTAGCTATACAGCATAGGACATCATAACAGGCAGAACACAGAAGAAGTCGACATATGTATTTTACCGGTAAAACGTATTTACATGATTAAAACAGGGGCCACTGCCTTTGAATGGTGGACAATGCATATGCTTTGATATATTAATGCATTGCAGCTGAGCAAGTTCTTTAGGTGGTTTTGCTGCTGAGATTCATAAACAGTTTAAAGTCATACACGTGTAAACTCTAACAGTTTTATCACGCCGAAATCTCATGCGAAAGCATTTATGTTTAAGTAAAATACAGTTTGTTTAAAATGGTGCATGATAGCAAAGCAAATTAATAGTTTGCTGTTCGACATTTGAAGAAATCCAGACAGAGTAGTGCAGAAAATGCCTTGATAGCAGCTTAAAATTGAATTAGGTACATGTCAGAGATTTGCGTTCAAACTATTCATGTCTAAGATGAAATATAATACATGATTCAACAGTCGTGGCGAGTCTCAGAATTTCAATATTTTGAATCTCATATTAAAGGGAATATGTCTACAAAAGGGGCCTCATCAAAACAATCTGAAATTATGTTATTCATGTTGGCATATTATAGCAATAATAAGGTTTATATAATTGTAAAACTGTTTACACATATTGAGAAACAAATCATTATATTATATAGGTTATGTTTGTTTGGCCCTTTTCTTGTTTACATTTTGGTGCCACTAATGCCAGTATTTCAGTATCTTGTATCTAGTATAACTTAGTTCGTAAACGTATTCTTACAAATCACATTTGTGCCGTACTCATGAGTTCGATTACCACATTGGGTTTCCAATGTCCATGCATTAGGCCGGAAATGCATATGTATTGCACATCTGTCTATTGCTAGGAGTAGAAGTAGGCCGGGCACGCATCTGTATTGCATATGTTAATTGTCATTTCAACTACAAAGGTAAGCGGGTCAGGCATCTGTATTTCACCTGCCAATTGCTAGGAGTAGATGTAGGCCGGACATACATCTGTACTATACACCTGTCGATTGCTAGGAGTAGAAGTTGGCCGGACATTCATCTGTATTGCATATATCGATTGCCATTTCAATAACAAAGATAAGCGGAACAGGCATCTTTAGAGCGCCTATCGTTTGCCTGGTCAACTACAGAAATAGGCCGAAATAAATTTATAATAATAATAATCATAATAATTTCGTATTTCACTTTAATTAAGTCATAATATCATACATAGTTGAGATCTATCAGTAATTTTGTATGGCAACCCAGTTTTTCTCTGACTGTCAGGTGTGGTTTCGTTTTGTCTGTAAATGCGTGCTTCATAAATTTTTAACTTATTATTCCATGTGATGTTTTGCAGTTAAATCGTGTCATTCTATATGATGTATTGCAGTTAAATTGTACTATTCCATGTGACGTCTTGCAATTAAATCGTTTCATTCTATGTGACGTCTTGCAGTTAAATCGTATTATTCCATGTGACGTCTTGCATTAAATCGTTTCATTCCATGTAACGTCTTGCAGCTAAATCGTATTATTCCATTTGCCGTCTTGCAGTTAAATCGTGTCATTCTATGTGACGTTTTGCAGTCAAATCGTTATATTCCATGCGACGTCTTGCAGTTAAATCGTATTATTCTATGTGATGTCTTGCAGTTAAATCGTATCATTCCATATGACGTCTTGCAGTTACACCGAATAATTCCATGTGACGTCTTGCAGTTAAATCGTATAATTTCAAGTGACGTCTTGAAGTTAAATCGTATGATTCCATGTGACGACTTACAGGAGTACTTTTTTCAGCAAGCCAGGCCAGCCTATTGTCTGTATCATAGCAGCGAGGTTACTTGTATTCATTATCAATCCATTACTTCTAAATGCTTATGAGGATTTTAGTATAACTTCAAATTATTATTCACCATCACCAGATGATGTATCAGCTACATAACCCATGCTTGCCTGTCAAAGATCGAGGTCACAATTTATGGTCAAAGGTCAAATTTATGTATTTCATTTCTGTTTCAAAACTGCTAAAACTCCTAAATTCCTAAAAGGAGTTTAAGATGACTAATAATCCCTATAAACAGGCGATGTGTCGCGTACATGACCCATGCTTGTATATCAAGGTCACAGTTAAAGGCTAAAGGTAAATATTTGTCTGGAGCAAAATATTTTTTGACATGGAGGATCTTCATATGACATGGTAAAAATGATGGCCATCGTAAGATTTTATGCTGCAAGCTGGAACCAGGCATATGT
Organism: Congeria kusceri; assembly: GCA_027627225.1. NCBI lineage: Eukaryota > Metazoa > Mollusca > Bivalvia > Myida > Dreissenidae > Congeria > Congeria kusceri. The sequence continues at coordinate 53,252,463 of CM051027.1, read as the reverse complement.
AGCTTAAACCTCAAGGTCACATTTCGATGTCAAAGCTCACATTTAAAAAATAATATTTGTGTTCAATGTTGCATTGTACGTACAAAGAGGAATTATGTTATTACTAGAAAAAAAGTGCTTACCATCATGAGAGGATTCAAAGGTCACACTTCAATGTCAAATGTAAGAATGAATTTTTTAGGAAGCAAAAATTTGTCAAACATGGAATGGTTTTGAAAAAAACTTGACTGAAGAGATGATATCATATTGAGACACTCATTAGGGCCATGTCTGTAGCTGAGTGCTCAAGGTCATTCTCCAGGTCAAAGGTCAAAGTAGTTATCTAGGGCATATAAAGAACTTTTGTTTGTATTGCAATTCCATTTTTAGCTCATCGTGCTCGTGGTGAGCTTTTGTGATCACATTGTGTCCGTCGTGCGTCGTTCGTCGTCCGTCGTGCGTTGTGCGTCAACATTTTCATTCAAACAACATCTCCTCCTAAATCGCTGGGCAGATTTTCACCAAACATCACAGGAAATTTCTTGGGCTGACCCTCTTTTAAAATTGTTCAAATTGTTTCGGCCCGCTGCTCATGTAGGTCACCAGAGCTAAAAGTATATTTAAAAAGTTAAAATTTTAAAAATCTTTTTCTCTAAAACTGCATGGCTGAGAGCTTTCATATTTGGTATTTGGCATCCTCTAGTGGTCCTCTACGAAGATTGTTCAATTGATGCCCCTGGGGTCAAAACTTGCCACGCTCCGGGGTCACATGGTTTATATAGACTTGAATAGCAACATGACTTTAAAAATATTCTCCTCTAAAACCGCAGGGCCCAGAGGTTTCATATTTGGTATGTAACATTGCATAGTGGTCCTCTTTAAAGATTGTTCAATAGATGCCCCTGGGGTCAAAACCGCAAATCCTAGTGGTTTCATATTTGGTTTGTGGCATCCACTAGTGATCCTCTGCAAAGATTGTTCAAATGATGCCCCTGGGGTCAAAACTGGCCATGCCCCAGATGTCCCATTGTTTATATAGACTTAAATAGCAAAATGACTTTAAAAATCATCTTCTTCAAAACTGGCCACGCCTCGGGGGACACATTTTTTGTATAGACTTAAATAGCAAAATTACTTCAAGAATCATCTCCTCTGAAACCGCAAGTCCCATTGGTTTTATATTTGGTATTTAACATTGCATTCTGGTCTTCTACAAAATTGTTCAAATGATGGCCCTGGGGTCAAAACTGGGATGCCTTAAAGTCAGTTGAGCGACCTATGGCCATCGTGGCCCACTTGTTCCTCTTGTGTAAGTCTTCTTGTCAGACAAAACATTGTTCTGTGTCAAAGCAATACAACTGCAAACCTCTTCAAATGTTTCAAAGCGGCATATGGGAGTATTAATCACCTTTAGTGATAGCTCTAGCAAAATCCATATTTTAGGTGATATCATACTGGGATTTTTAAGATGAGAACAGCATGCACGTCTCTATTGATCTTCATGTGAAGTATAATGAAAACATAGTAAGTGGGCTCATATCCAAAACTCCTAAGGAATATCTTAACATAGAAAAATTCTGTTTTTTTTTCTTGTGAAAATGAATAACTTATATTAAACATAATAGTAGAATGAAAAGCATATGTTGACTGTGTACCATATTAAAAGCATTGGAGACAAACCAATGTTAAATGAACCAATCACAAACTTTAGGAGTTTTATAACTTAAGCAAATTTCCTGAAGTATTTTCTAAGTAGCTTAAAGGGTACGGGTCCCGAATTAGTGTCTATGGTATCTGAGTTTACTATCGTTATGTAGTCTTGATTTGCATCTTTTTTAATATGGGAAATAGAGTCTAAAATATTCAAAATTACATCAAACTTGTGTGGTGTAAAGTGTACAATATATACAAACTTCTGCATGCATGTCTGCAGAAACAACCATGATCATGAAAATCAGAGAATTAATGCGATTTCCTACGATGCGAAGCAAGCTCTCAAAATTTCCAAACCAAGTTATAGTTAATAGATCATTTAAACATACAATGGTTTTGTTACAACAATATGTGTTTTACATGTCATAAGGAAAGACAAAGACGGACTAATTACTACGATTATTATTTTATTGAATATAATATGCTAAGCATGTTACACACATTTGAAGTAGCAAGAAAAAAGATAGAACTTTAGAATGTAGCAAGTTGTATTCAAAAACATATACGTCGAATATCTTACTTGTTTACAAATCTGTTACAATTGTAACAATTCGAAATAAATTTTCGAATTTTATAAGAGTATGTCATGGTTTAAGTAGCTCTGTAAATATTCAAGATGTTATATTATATAACAAGTTTTATTCACATTTCGAGAATAAACAGGTATTTGCAATATTTATATTCCTGAAATGCCTGTATGTAATCTAAAGCTGCAGATTATCATATGTTTAATAACATTTTGTGTCATGTTGATCTATAAATGATTTTAAAAACAAATGCTTACAAACGCAGTATAATTGACTTGATGACTTTTCTAATATTTCTAAGTATATTTTTTTTACATGTAAATATTAAATATGTAAACAAGAATTATGCTTAGGATTTTTGTTTGTAAGTTAAATTATCTTGGTAGTAAAAACACTCATTATATACAACAATGTAAATTAGATAAATAGCGGTAACACATAAAAATATACACTCTATAAAATACATTAATACATAAGAAACATGTATTAAACAAAGCAAGAACTCATGGTTGGACCTGAATTGCTAGCCTGAGTTTTCTCATTAAATCAAATGAAAGTTTACATTGTACTAGTCGAATGGACAGACTTCTGTGGTGCTAAATAATGGGAAACATTATAAAACAATATAAATATAGAGATCTACTATCAAAAGAAATTCAATGTCCTGTATGAAAACAATATATTATTCCAATAATATACAATATATTAATGTAAGTGATGAATGTAAGTAATATCCTTTTTAAAACAGTTCCTGTTTCAACCTGTAAAAACATATGGTTCTAATTAAATTTAAGAGGTTCACAGTTTGTGTATCCTTGTTATTAGTTGCCAAGTTACAAAAAATCATTAGTATTTTTATAAGAATTTGTTGATAATATTACTATGGTACTGGGATGCATACAGTGGCCTTCAAAATATGTAAGGGAAACGTTTGTTCTTTTAACACAGTTTCCAGTAAAATGGTTGCATTCGAATCAACATATTAATAAGGAATCTTTCAGTTAATTAATTAACATGACACAAACGGCCTTGATAGTACTAAGTTTCGATCGGAGTCCATGTAATTACTAATGATAACTTATTATGGCAGTTGGCAGAAGGTCAGAAAAATAGCTTTCCTAACTTATTTTAGAATTGAGTCATCTTATACTTCACTAATACACTTGCTAGCGTCTCAAATAGTTCCAAATAAAACATCATGGTGAATAATAAACTGGACTGAAAATAATGTTTTTTATGATTGAGATCATCTTATATAATTTGCACAAAGAAAAGATATTATTAATATCTTGACAATGGTTTGTAAGTGTATTTTACATTACATTTATTGCACTCTACCTGTAGATCTGCGCATTACATGAACAATATACATGGTTGCCGAATGGTTGCGTATGATCCATTTTGACAGTGCAGTCATTGTACAAAAATAGTGATTCTCTAAACAATCAAAGTAAACAGATTAAACTGGGGGCAAATACAAATATTTAAACACATTATAATATGTTAGATAATAACAATGCATGTATACATACATAAATTGCTATGCAAAAATGCGTCTGCACACTAACATTCGGACGGGGAATGCATTGGACAACGAATAAATTTAAAAGAATGACATGTACATTTACAATACACACACCATATAAACGCATACAAATCAGAGGATTTACACTTTTTAAAACTTCTTTACTTCCTAGAACGAATAATACTTAAGCTTAATATCAACATAATTGTCATATGCTTGGACCAAGTGCCCTTGCATTTTTTTTACCAGAATGATCGGTTATCAAATTTGATTGTACCTTGAGCGCATCATTCTGAGAAAATCTCAAAGGTCTCGAACATATAAGAACTAGTTACGGTTATTACGGTGTTCTCTCTCACTGAACACTTTAAATGTATTGTATTGTATACGTCCAAAATACATTTACATCTGAAATGTAAAGAAAGGGAAATACACGTGTCATTAATATTTAAAACAAAACATGGTAATTTCTCTGTGCACATAAGCTTAGCTCTCTTTATTATTTTTATTAACAGTATTCAATACTTGTACTTATTCAGTTAGTCATAATCTGCACAAAAATGTTGTATGTAGTTGAGTTGTTTAGTATGTATTATTACATAGTTCCATGTATTTTTTTTTTCTATATGTATTTCAAGAAGATATGCACGTTAGATATCTGATTTCATGTATTCATGGTAACCAAACAATAATATTTCAAATGTGTTCCTTTTCGCCTTATACACCGTTAGTACCTGAATGACACATCATTTTATGACCAAACATTACATTAAATCATTTGGTACCGGTACTAAAAGTTAATCGTGAAATGCTAAATTAACAATAAAGCATAATATATCATAACAATAATTTCACTTATACAATGTACATTGGAGAAACAAAACTAAAATATAAAAATGTATGCAATCTACAACGAATAAACATAACTTAACCATTCGATTTCAATAATATCATGATACAGTATAAACGTACAAACACATGATATACACAACTCGTATGAACAAAATGCAATAATACAGGGTCAAGGCATTCTATAAATAGCATACGGGTGATAGATACAGACATCTATGCTGAGACTTTTCACTAGCAAATTTGGAGACAAAGTTTCAAGGTATTTAACATTAAATACAGTTTGTTGACTGTTATTTCAGGGATATTCGCGTTTATCGCTTTAACCGTTATCCATTACGTATGCAGGAAACCAATTTGAACGCCTTACGTTCGTAGGAAACAAATATGAAAGTACATGTAGTTTAATTCCCAAGAATATCTTCCGCGGACTTACACATGTACCGGCGTGTACATTAGGAGGTAAGGTAGCAAAACACAAAACATATTGTCCATAACATATACATGATAAAGAATTAAAAACTTAATCATATTTATGTAATATATACAAAAACCATTAAACATACATTATACACGCGTATGCAGCATATAAATTCCATAAAATACATACGGATAATCTGTACAAATTTACAATTAAATGCACGCACGATAGACATGTTTATATAAAGTTGAAACAAATACACTTAAGATTTTCATCCACCCAACTTGCGTCTACAATTTTACACTTTCATTTAGCTCACAAGACTAAAGTAAGTTGATCATTTGTTTCTCAGGAAGCGCCGCTACGTATTTTTATGGCCCGCCACAAATTTGATTTAATGCAAACAAAAATAATTTACTATTTTTTTTACTATCGCGCCTGGGTTTTAAAAGAGCAGTCCAGAATTATGTTAATAACAATAAAACTATGCATAAAGAGTTTCTAATGGGCATGTTACCGAACAAAATACAAAAGCTACGCCTTGAAATATGTGAATTTATATTAACATTTTGGTAATTTGTTATCGTCTATTTTCTGTATGCGATAAATGGTGATGACTCTGGAGTAAACCAGCATGTACATTATAGTATACGCCGTTCGTACCAAGCTCGTTTGAACAATGTCTTTCGTAAATAAGAAACCTATTTCGGACGAATAAACAGCATAAACACTTTCTTTCTGTCTGATTTAATTATATAAATCGGATATACACAAATTGTGAAATACTGTGTAAATGTTGAAAAAAAAGTCATATTCGATTGGAAACCTTAATAAATATCGTCTATTTGTTGATTTAAACTTTTGTTTCGTAGATGCTTTTGCTTGTCTAATAGCATTCCATATGCTTTTAAGAAAATCTGTGTCAAAATAAGTCCTATGGAAACAAACGAAAATGCCAGCTGCATTGAAAAGTGTTCTATAAACAGAAGTACTGTAATGCTGATGGTATATCACTTTGAAGGCACTTGTTTCAATTATGAACATTCAAACTGATTGCCTTTTACGTCAGCTTGCATAAATGACCGTTTGTGTTTAATAAATCTATACTTAGAATTTTATAAAAAGGGATGCTTATGTTGTTATTAAAACATAAAATTGTCTTTAATCTGTACTTATTTACTTCTTTTAATAAGCCATTACATAGTACCAATAGAAAAAAGTAGGAGAAATACTTCGCCCTCCGTCCTGATTTTTTTGAAAAAGTGCCTGAGAAACAATTTAATTAATTTTTTTAGCCTAACACCTATTATAAATGGACTCGGACATAGAGATCAATATTTTGTATTTCAGTGAAAGGAGTCAACAAAGCGATATACTAATTATGGTATAAACGTATTAAAAGCGATACTATATTGTTGTTTGAATTTTTAAAGGGAATCGCTAATTGTCGTATTTTTGATAAATGTCAAAATATGTTTACTGCAAAAATATAGCATCTTAACAAAATCAACTCAAAAACCGTAATAACCATTGATGTTGTGACACTCGAAATGTTGGGACACCCCTTAAATCTGGTGAAATAATTGTATTTCGTTACTCTAAATGATTGGACACTTTGGAAATGCTATTTTTGCGTGTTTCTAAATTTTGCGACATTGTTAATAGCCGTAAACACCGATCGCACCGTTCATATTAATGGTGGTTTCGAATTATTGGGACACATTCAGAGGAATTAATTTGTTATACTTCTATTGGGACAGCAAAAAGTTAATTATTTTAAGTGGCCGTACATATAGAGTAATTACGGCATTAAAAACAAACAAAACATAATAAAAAGATGTACCTACACCGGCTTCGGAGACTATTACATATACTAAAGTATGTCGCAATTACCACTATGCTAGACAGACTTATACAATAAGCATTAATTAACGTGATTGGCTACGATTTTATAAGTCATTCCTATTTTTGTAAAAACTTTCAAAAACAAACAAACAAACAGAAGTAGGTACAGTCATCGCTCAGCATTAAAACCTCATTTCAACTAATGATTTTTCATTAGCAATGCGATCTTTCAAATATTTTTTTCTGTATCAGAAGTGTCCTTTCGCTGCTTTGTTTTAATGTACTTTCTATTTTTTTGAATTTATTTGGAAAATCTCAGGTTGCCATCTGGTGAATATGCTAGTCCTTTAAGTAAAAACACCTCTAAAATTACAATTTTATGCAAATTATAACAATTGTAGTCAGACTGTTCCTACTCAAATTATTATAACTTTCAAACTATGAAGGCAGGGGTGGCGAAATTCTTATATTGCCTTACTTGTCCATTCTTGACAAACATTATTTGCCTGCTAAGGCGTACAATAATTATAAACTTATTGTTGGGTATATTTTACTTTCCGCACACTCTCACAGGACAACTGATTTTGTTTATCCCTGGAATCTCAATTATATTTGATTACCTTCAAGTTCTTTGGATTCTGTGGTTCATAAATTGTTGTGTCACTCGGACCAACCTCTACAAAATTCTCTACCGATGCAGAGGATAAACTGCTGCAGGGCGACCGAGAAGACATGTTTGATGCATCTTCGTCTGACAAAGAGCCGGCCCTCTTCCTTTTGCAACTGCTTTGGTGAATGTCTCGTAGGCCTGGCGATACAGGTTCCCCGCATGGCCATGGAACGTTACTACTCAACATTGATGTAGGGTTATGCGACGTGCTTGTCAACAAAATCAATATCTCTTCTAAGGCATTGGAATAAGGCGTTTCTGTCTCGCAAATTACCTCAAGGTAAGTAAGGTTACTCTCATCAGCAGTCATGTCATCTCCAATATTGATTTCCGGTCGTTCGTTGTCTTAAACAGAAAAGGTTGAACTAGCCCTTTTTTCTTACAGCATAATTCCGGTAATGTAAATAAATGACTGGCTGAGTGTTTTATGATAAATTAGAATGACTTATAGAAGGATGAATGAATAAATGAAGAATGAATGAATGAATGTATGTATGAATTTATGAATGAATGAATGAATGAATGAATGAATGAATGAATGAATGAATGAATGAATGAATGAATGAATGAATGAATGAATGAATGAATGAACAAATAAATAAATAAATAAATAAATTAATTAATTAATCTATTTAGCCCAATAATATAGGTCCATATTTGTTCACGCCCTTGTTTATTTGATTCTTTTACTTAAACACGAATTGAAGAAAACAATTTTTATAAAAAACAAAGAATGAATAATGCAATTATTTCATTTGTAAAAATATTAATCTGTTTACAACCAGAGTGTGAAAATGTATAAAAGAGGTAAACATACTCTTTAAATTTGAAGCAAAAATTGGTTAGGCAAATACGTCAAAACAAATTTACTTACCCTCTGGAAGTTGCAGCACCCAGTCTGCAACTCCGCCTGGGTATTGGTTGTTTCGTTCTAGCTTACTGCGAGAACCAACGGCTGGGACCGACACGTTTTTATGCCTCTTTATATACACGTCCAACAATGTATCTTTTTCATTGCCTGAAAGAGAATAAAATAAAAATTGTAAGCATGAACAATCGTTCCGACATTACCTTGTTCTGTTACTTTTACTGTTCCCCCAAAATTTAAAGAAAAAACTTTTCGGGATACACATCTCGTTTGGGACTCGAGGTCAAGCCTACAAATTTTAATTCCATCAAGAGATTGCGGTCTTGCTGAGAAATAGCGCGGATAATAGCGGTTCACCATATAATGAAAACTAGTCTGGACAAGAACTGTGCAGTATAATACACAGTATATTTCATCAATTGCTCATAACCATAAGTAAAATCACTGAGGCGCAACGTTGTGATAGCATGCACACCTTGATACTAAAGCTTCGTATAATGTTATATTGAAATTATGCTAGTGGTTGCTGATAAATAGCCCATACAAAATTGTGCACTATTTTAAGTAGTCTTCTAGGTCCGTAACTCCAAAAAAAAATAACAGAAGATTCATTGAAATAATGCCAGCGGTAGCTGAGCAATAGCCTGGACAATAAGTGTGTACTAATAAACATATCCGGCAATTTTTTTAATGACCTTAAGTCCTAAAAAAACATTAAGTAAAACGCCCATATTCCATTCACATCTACTTTTGGTACTGAACTTTAAAGTTAACTGAATTCATGCAAGTCGTTGCTAAAAAGCCCTGACAAAAAATGCCAAAAATAGACATTTATATTTGCAACAATAAAACATCATTACTGGCGCGAGCATAAGCACGGCCTCTCTATCATCATTACGTGATTACTTTGAACGAAATTAGCGTTTAGCATATTTTATTTTTCTTAAACATTATTCTTAATGTCAACAGTTTCTCTATTTATGGCCATCGTCCTGTTTCATTTCTGATTAAATTATTGGACATGCCCTAAGCCTATTAAAATGAATTAATTCTTTCACCTGCCATGGTAATTTAATTTATTATTTTGTTCAGTTTGATTTTGACAAACAAAAACGTTGCACTTCAGTGCATAACATACGCACTTATCTTTCCATGTCTAATTGTTCCTATAAGATAAAAGACACAGAGCATACTTTACGTGTAATTTGTGTGAATGTACACTTTTGACCAATTTTTGCATTGTCTAACTACAAAGATTGAAACAATTATATTGTGTACCATTTATATATGTAAACAGTGTTTACTCCTTACAGTATGGCAAATAGGTCAGCACATGAAATAAATATGAAAGGTTGTATGGTATCCCCCTGCATATGGCCTACTGAGAAACTATGGGATTAAGCATGTCAGACTCCACGGTTGTTTGTATGTTTCACAAGAAATCCAATGTTTAAAACTCGGTGCATTACACACGGAGTTTCAAGTCCTTTAAATGCTTTAAAACTGGAAGGAAAGCATGAAAAATTATTTTCCATTACCGATTGGCCTAATGGTTTTCCGCAATGTAGTGCTCAGGAACAAGCCAGTTTGAGCTTTTGAAAATTTTGAATACATTTTTTTTTTGGTTTGGATAATTAATCTTGCTTTTCTAGGAATCCAAAATAATGTATAGTTTTTCTCTCAATGTTTAATCCACTGACTGTATTTGATAAATATGTCCATTTCCTTCTCAATTCTGTCAATTTTCAATCACTGAACAATTGTTAGTTTTTTCTTAATCATCTATTATTTGTGATTATGTACTATTGTCATACTAATTCTGTATGAATGTTTCGGTAATTGCTTGTGTTGTATTTTTGTTGGACTAAATAAATACTGTTTAAACAAATATGTCCATTTAATTTTGTTTGCCTAATATTATATAATTAAACTTATACAGTTTATTTTCGGTATATTTTGACAAAATATTTCATGTTTTATGACAGCGTTTTGTTCATGTGAATAAACTAATTTAATTGTATTACTTTTAATAACAAAAAAAACAATATAGCTGTCCTTGTTTTCCATTAACAGTGTTTCCAAATGAGATTTATAGAAAATAGTGCATTACAATGTATTATGAAATTTGTTTAGGTGACTAAATTATATACATTCAATAAAATATTGTTTTTAATTTCTTTAATGTCATACTTAAATAATTCATTTTTTTCTTTCGTGAGTTTAAAGTTGTTAAATATCCGCATACCTTAATTCTTTCAAAGTTTATAGAATTCTTTCTATGTAAAAAAGTCCGCAACATTTACTGGTATTATGACAGTTTCTGTTTTATAATGGTTACAGCCCCTACATTATGAAGCACATTCAACTTACTGCAAGTCTTGTAGTTAATATGAAAATTTCCAACCAACGCCATCGTCCCTGAATTGCCTTCTTTTGAAAGTAGTCTTGGGCAGCCATAATACATGTCTGAAAGGCAGATATATCACCATAAAATGAATTATATTATTAATTACGTGGCTTCTTACTGACCCCGTACGATGTGATACAGGCTCAGTAAATTAATATTGTGCGAGAACGTAGCTCGAGCACAATATAAATTTACTACCCTGTATCACACCGACTACCATTCTTTTTCCCATGACCACGCCAACATTAAAATAACACCCCTTAACATAGCTATATTTCAACACTGTGGAATATAGAAAACACGAGCAGCATAATGACGTCAACATGTTGATTTTCGTGTTATCATTTTATGTTTATTTTGAAATAATGATTTCACTGATAGGATAGTAACTGCTACTGACATAGTATGGAATGCTACACGGTCAGCACGTTACCCGGTTAAACCAATGAAAAGCGAGTATTCTGTACCAGGTAAAATAAATGCAACAACCGGCATTGATATATACAATATTATATGTGATAATGAATGCACCAACCTATGTTTTTCTTTATGTGTTTCAATAGTCCATTGTAATCAAGCTCTTCAAGGGCATTTAAGAATCTTGCAATTAGGACTTCAGGACCCCGAAGTATCTTCTGCATCATTGAAAACACCCTTCGCTTCCGATCCGTATGCTTACATATGGTTTGATACTCCTCTTCACTTAATTCTGGTCCTTTTACTAAGTATTTCTTGAACCGGCATGGCTCGATATTTTTAAAGATGTCATTCATCGAATCGATTATTGCCTCTTTGACGTGTTCTATATGCCTTGAACCTGTAAATTTACACACATACATATAGGGCAATAATACATTGAATTGCCGAGTTTTATTTAAAGCCACTGTGGTTAAAAAAAAAAACGTTTCTAAAATTAAATCAAAACTGAACTCACAGAATATTTTGTTCTTCGATGCAAGCAGGTTCATTAAGTCGTACATCTTTTGTTTTGCCAGTTCTAGCTGAAATTGTTTTGCAGCTTTTTTTTCCTCAAGAAATGTTAACATTGCGTCGCAGCGTGCTCGTCTGGACAAGTCTTTGGCCATTAATGTATCAACAATGGCGTCAGACTCAGGTATTTCTCGAAGCATGTCAATGAACTTTCTCGGTTCGAGTTCGTCAATAATAATGTCTTTTTGCCTCCAGATATCGTCTTGTAATATCTCAGATGTTGTTACTGCAATGTACACATTTTTGTTTAAATCTAATGATTATAAATGTAAAAACTATTATCATAATTGTCTTAGACTTAAACAATTTAGGTTATTATAAATATATTCCAAATATTCATATTTCAAAATATTCGTAATGTTATTTTTGTTATTTGATGAATATGTTGAATATTGGTATTACCATTTTCATTTTCGGTGGTTATTTCTGCGAGCAACTCATTTTGGCCCGTTTCTCTCAAGAGCTTTTCCAGCATGCATACTAATCTATCGTCACCGTCAAGTATCAATCGAAGAAATTTATCCACATCCGTTGTGGCTCCTAACCATTCCCCTTTCTGTGCGTCTTTTACCAGATGTGATTCGGTAATGGCGTCCACAAATATTCTTACACCCTTTAGACGGTGTTCGATATGCGAAAAGTGTTTTACAACAGCTTCTTTTTTGAGCTTGCAGAAGCATTTAACTAAAATATTTGCAATGTTTAAAAAGTTACTGGTGTTTAAAAAGATCTTATCACAGATAAGCAAATTAAACAAGTTCAAAATAGTGTGTACACATTCCATAAAGAAATGCATATAAGAAGCAAACTCACAATCCTTATAAAGGCAAATATTATACAGTGTCGTTAATGAATACCCATACTCTGAAATTAATGCAACTACTAGGCGTTTGTAATGCGAAACTATTGAATAGTTTTTGAAACCCACGCGATTTTATATTTACAGCGCTAAAAATTACATGTGTAATTTACAAACACGTCTGCTTTTAAATAAATGATAAGAAAATGGATATAGTACCTTCTTTTTTGCACGGTGAGTTTGCATGTGTGTATATCGTGAAGGTAAGCGTTTTCACTTCCTTTTCTTGCATCCGCTTCAAATGTTCTTCAGTTATAACTGCCTTAAGTATTTTATCAATAGGCAGTAGCGACCTCTTCAACCTTTGCATCAAATTGAATTGTGACAGTTCTGTTAAACCATGGAGTCTTATTTTTATCGATGAGAATGTCACATTTTCCACTTCGAATCCAAGTTCCATTGCCTGTAAAGATATATTAAAACAAACTGAACCAAATTGTTGCCAAGCTTGTCAGTAAACAAACTAAGATATCTACTAAATTTTATTATGTGGCAACTTATGATGTAAAAACTGGTGAAATATTTAAGAGTTTAATTTTATCGGTTACTTCAAAACGAGTTGACTTTGAAAGTTTCGAAAAGTTTCGTTTTGAATCATAGTTTTTGGTTTATTTATATTTTTACTACATTTGTTTGAGATTTTATTATTTATCCGATTGTGTTGGTGATTTATTATTTAAACATCCTGTCTTCCAACACACTTCTTGTTAGATATAGTAGAAAATATAACATTCAAATATCTAAATTGAAACATTACATAAAAGCTATTGCAATACATCAAAGTAGATGTTTATGTATGTTTTATAAAACTCCGTCTTAGACCAGTATATATACCCCAAGACCGGTATTGATTAAACGCTTCACTAGAGGGCTGACCGGGCAGCGGAAGAATACAATTATAATAAGTATAAATGAAGTGTATGGTGTTGTGACAAATGTAAGAACCTTCTTTTTTAATTAAGAAAATTTTTGAGCATCAAAACACCCACTTCCAGTGTATATTACATATTTGACAATATTATATATCTAGGTTCAATTACATTAATAAAATAATCTTTGATATTTTCACTTTAGACAAGTTTGCATTTTTTTAATATGTTGTAAGTGGCAAATTCGATACATTTTGATTTGCACCCAGCTTGTGTACGTGTAATATTTAGTATATTCATGCATTTATATAACAGTTAAGTAAATTAAGTTTGAAGATAACGTTTAGATCCAGGAAATATCATCACGTGTTAGTATTCGTACGCAAGAAAGGCAATAACTGTGAACCTCATGTTGTAGCTCGTTTGGTTCGTCGTAGTTTTCTACTATCATTTCCTCGATCTCCTTAGAACCAAGGTCTATTTTAATTTCAGTAGCGGAGTGGTCTGAAATATATTCGATAGTGTGATAAAACGAAGCACGTTATAAGACTGATGAAATACCAATGGTCTTGGACTAATCGGCCGTATCAAATGTAAAACATAATGTATAAAAGGTTTACCACAACAGACAGTTATGCAGAGTAATCGAAAGGAACTAACATGCTTATCATATCAAGATCCTTATCCATTCAGGAACTGACTTACCGACGATATTATTATTTGACGTTTTTACTAGTTCCTATGGCTATGCAATGCAAGTGTTTACTCGTAAATTACTTCAGGCGAGTTTTACCGATGTAATATTCCCATTAAAGACGTTCGCAACAAAAATAAAATAATTGGGTTAATTTCTCTGTTTACTTCATTTTTTCTTTATTGTATATAGGTAACAACATACTAATTTCAATCAATAAATGTATATCTTTGTAAGTCTTCATGTTGCAGTCAATGGTTAGTGTCTATGTAGTGTGTCATTAATCACAATATCCTTACATAATGTCAAAACATCTGAAACCAATTTAAAATCTACAGATAATCGTAAACCATCGTTGAAAAGTTTCACTTTGAAAACGTAGCATGACTGATAAAAAGGTTCAGCAGCTAACATTCAGACTCCACTATTTCCCAAACAGGCACGGTGGCCCATACCTTTTATGACTGTTTTAGTTTTGGTATACATAGACACATGTCTAAGCCATCTTTGATGAAAATCTGAGATTTGGAACTTAATATATTCATACATTTGGTCCTATGTGAATTTTGATGATTCAAAAGATATATTCGGTACATTCTCGTATTTGACCACATATAATATCCATTTAAATAAATTGTTTTAATAGTAAAAGTTCATAGAGCATATGTAATGATCAAAGCAAACTTATACAATGTATTTCCAAACAATTCAGTTCAGAAAAGATCCATTAAATACCTTCATTCTGTTTTGGCAATTGACACGTTGTTTACGTAAGCATGTCATAACGAAACATGAAAAAGGCTATACACATGTACCCTATTTAAAGTCCAATATTTACCAAACATGTTCGGTGACCCATTATTTTTATTAATGTTTGGTGTAAGTGTAAATTGATGCTTATATGTGCGAAATACTAAGAAAATCTGTGGTTTGGAAAAAATATATATTGATGCATTTGAAAACAAAAGACGTTTCAGAAGCATTATTAGTACCATACTTACATGTCCAGTCAAATTCATTATTTTAAAGGTAAATATAGGTAGAGCGTGTTTTTATTTTCAAAATACACTTGTATATTGCCAAACAAAACAAGTGAAAACAGAACAGTTCAAAGAACCATAACCTTGTTGGAAAAAAATCTCTCCTATATACTTAACGTATTGATAAAAAACCAATCTAAAAACAGGGCTTCGACAGGTACCGTTTTTAAACCGGAACAAGGCCGGTGACCCCTATTTGTTAAGACTGTTTTAGTTTCATGACGCATGGATATGTTTTTTTTTTTAAAGAACATCTGTCTTTGGAACAAAAGATATTCGTGTATTTGATTATATGTTGATGTTTCACAGGCATGTTAAATGCACAATTTACCTCCTTAAGTGTCCATTTTTAGCGCATCTGAGCACGACGTGCTCGGAGAGCTATTGGTATAGGGGACCTTTCCTGCGTCGTCCGTCGTATGTCCTCCGGGTGCCGTCAACAATATTTGTTCTCACGCTGGAACTTCACTTTTATCCAATTTTAAACAAACTTTCAAAGTTTGTGTATGACCGTAAAATCTCGAGCGAGATTGTTATTGGGCCAGATCACACCAGTAACACTAGTGTTATTGCCCATTTTTCATCCAAAAAAGTGCAAAAATTACTTTCCACCATATAGACTTTATCTTCCATCCATTCCTAACCAATCTTTCACATTTGTGTATGACTATCATATCTCAACAGACGCCTAAAGTGGGCCTGATCGTGTTTTAAACACGGAGTTATTGCCCTTGTTTATGAAAAAAAAATACAAATAGACATTATTCACGATAGAGACTTCAATTGTCATCCAATCTTCACCAATCTTGCAAAGTCTTTCTATGACCATGAGATTACAGTTGAAGTCTAATATAAGCAAGATCGGACTAGAAACACCGGAGTTATTGCCCTTCGTTTGTGAAAAAAATATTCTAAAATGAACATTATTTAGAATAGAGACTTCAGTTTTCATCCAATCTTCATCAATCTTGCACAGTTTGTCTATGACCATAAGATTAAATGTCAAGTGGTATATAAACAAAATCAAGCCAAAAACATAGGAGTTAGTGCCCTTTGTTTGTGAAAAAATATACAAAAATGGACATTATTCTGGATAGAGACTTCATATTTCATCCAATCTTCACCAATCTTGCACCGTTTGTCTATTACTATACAATTAAAAGTGAAGTCGAATATAAGCAAAATCGGGCCAGAAACGCCTGATTGATATCCCTTTGTTTTTTAAAAAACATACAAAAATGGATATTATTTAGGATAGAGACTTCATTTTGCATCCAATTCTCACCAACTGTGCATAGTTTGTCTATGAACGTATGATTACAGGTGAAGTCGAATATAAGCATGTTCGGGCCAGAAACACTAGAGTTATACACAGTTTGCGTAAAAATTGATTGATAAAATTTGATTTCCAACAGTTGCAAACCTTGTATGCACTTTGTACATGCAACATTGATGGCTTCAGAACCTGCATTAGCATCATTTATCATCATTGGACAGAAAATTATCAAAGTAAAAGCAAAACTCGACATTATAGCACAGTCATCGCAATTATCACATTGCAACTAGTTCTCCAAAACTGTCTGCGAAAAAGACAGCAACATCTACTGTTTCTGGATTTTCCAGAATTGTCACTGACTTAATGAAAAAGTGTCAGGTAAGAATGTCTTGAAAAATGATTTGAGAACCATTAGCAAAAGACCGCACATCAACAACCCAACTCGTACTTTAGTTAGCACATTGCACTAATCGATGTTTTAAATCAAATCGATTATATCCCCCTTTGCGTATTGTTCAGATACCTTAATTTTCAGACCTGTCACCACAGTATGGTCTTTATCTGTACCAGTTCCCAGGTTAGCGCTTCGGGACATTATGGCCCTCTTGTTTAAGACTGTTTTAGGTTTAGGAATCATTGACGTATGTTTGTGCAAATTTTAAAGAAAATCTGTCGTTGGAAACTTGTTGCGAATGTCTTTAAGAACCACCTTCGTTTCAATATGTTAGTTAATCACAGGTACCTAATATAAATTATTGGATTATAATGTTATAAAAAATTATTACCATTATTCTGAAAGATTCGTGCAGCTGAACACTCTAATTGCAAATCAAGATCCAGTGGTATGTTAGTCGGAAGTTGTAGCTCTGAAATTGTAAATACAATAGGGAAATTATATACATGAAAAGTCAACACAAATGTTGCTTTGCTTTACTGAAATAGACGTATGCAAGATATACATTTTAATGTTTTACCTATTATACATATTTTCCCTTCTAACACCAAATATCGTAAGAAATATATACACCATAAGTATTAAATTTTTTGATTACTCGGCAAGTGTACAATAGAAACGTTTTTGACGTACGCTATCTTTATAAAGTTGAGTTCAGTTACCTCAGCTAGCAAACAGCTTTTTCGGAAAAATTTCCAGTCTTTTGACAATGTGTTTTATGTGCCATTTCGAAAGTATCAGAATTTTGGAATCGTTGCAGAACGGTAAAATGCATTGCACAAAATTACTCGTAAAGAAATTTGATTTTATTAAAAAGACATTATTATCACATAAGTGCATTTATTTGATTTGATTCATTACGCATAAATTCATTTCTCATTAATATTCCAAATCGATCGTTTTTTTATTAACAGTATAGCGGATTTTAACTTAGAAATCACTTGATTTTTTCAATTACTTCTCTACTTTTCTCACCAAATCGGATTTGGTCATTTACAATGTCAAAAGTTAACACTTGCACTTAACAATAAATATTATATACATTTGAATCAGTTGTGTTGACATTCACTATTTTGTTTATTTAAAGTATGCTTAACCGCTGTGAAACTATCTAGTAAATAATATATTTACCTGTCCTATCTGCTTCATAATCCAGAAGGGCGGTACCAATATGTGTGTAGATCTCTGTTTCCTTAAGAACATGGCAAAAACGAAGAAATGCAATCGGAGGCTTACCCAAAACATATGCACACAAGCATGCCATTTTTTTCGGCGTATAGTCAATTTCAACGATATTTTGGTGTTCATGAAAAGTCAAAACCATTTTTTCAAGAAGATTATCAATAACTTCAAGTGGGTCAATTTCATTCCTCAGTTTACTCCAATGTTTCTTTATTATTGTGTATGCTTGAGTTAGTGTGAATTTGTCTTCAACTGGTAGCACTTCTTCAGCGGCTGCAATAAATAATATCGACTTTTTAAAAGGCACGAACAATAATTTAAGACGTTTATTCATATTATATTTACCTTCATATATTTATCGATTTATTACATGTAGATAATCCTTACATAAATATTTTAAGCATTGTTATCAATTAATATGTTTATGCTTACTGAAGTCGTCATGGAATATCTCAAAAAGATCTTCTCGTCCGATCCTAGCAAAGGCATCAAGAACCTTCTTTGTAGTATCTGCATCGTATATCGCCTTAGAGTTCACAATAGCTTTAATCATGACGTCTACCTTCTTTCTTCGTCCATGCGTTTCTGTGATCTTTTCAAAATCTTTTTTAGATATTACCTCGTTTTGCAGTAAATGATCCGCTATTTCTTTGGGATCAACCTCGTCCTTGAAACGCCCAAAGTGCCGTTGAAGGTATGTCTTTAACTGTTCAAATCGAGATTGGAAAAAACGTTTTATTAGTGATCAGTAATAACAATAAAATGATGACAATATACATTAATTATATGTATAGCTGTGTTTCAATTCGATCTTCGTAAACACTGTCTTTTTTGGAATGTTTTAACATTGTAATTATTTAAGTGCACACCCATGACCAACTTTGTGCTTATTTCATAAAAATGTTCAGTGCTTATTTTTCAGATTTGAGCATTTTTTTCAGTGTGAGATTAATATTGAGTGGGTGTTGAATATGTGGTTCTTTTAACCTAGTTATAAACTGTTACAGGTTTTCTGTTTTCTGTTTTCATTGAAGGTCATTGTTTTGTAGGTTTTGTAATTCATATTCATTAATATTAATCGTTATATCTAGCTTCCTAATGATATAATACCATATCATCAAACAGACTATGACCTATTCTTTATCTACTTAAAGACCTAGAATTGGTATCGACATGTACACGTCAATTTAAAACCCATTTACTGACATTTCAACTTTGAAAGAATTACCTTTCGGGCGTGGGTTGTCTGTGCAAATGCTGACGGATGCTTTTTATTGTCATCTATGGATTAAAGTAATGACATTTTGTGTAACTTCCTTCCAGTTAATGATACTCGTTTTTCAAGATTATCAACAAAATTGGGGTAAGTTTTATTTTTATGTATGCATGTACGTATGGAATAAGTTGTAAAGAAATACCAGTGAAAACTTTAAAAGTTTTATACTTAAGTTTGTTAGAAATGTATGTAAAATATATCTCAAATGATAAGTTATGTTATGTCCAAACACTGCTTTGTTAAAGTAATTCCGAAACAAATAGAAACAAATTGCATTTAGTTTGAAGGTATCAAACCTATTGGACTTGTTGCAGTTGACGTCGGCTTCGTGCATGGTTCTACACTTCCATATCCAGAATCAGGCGTTTTCAACCCAGCGGGGGTAACTGGCGTCAATGGGGTTTCATCTTTTAACGTTGCTTTAAAGACAGATAAAACAATGAAGTCAGTAAAACAGTGTTGTGTATTGTACGATTTTATTGACCTGGTACCCATTAATCCCCGGTAGCGCTCCACTGTTCTATTTATATCGGTTTAACATTTATTTAGCGTCTAAAAGCACGGATTTCATAGTCATATAACAAAAGCACCCACAAACAAGTGTCGGGAAGAATAGCGCGATGAATAGTGTTTTAGACTTTGAATCACAATGACTGTGGTTCAAATCCTGCCAAAACATTCTTTTTTATCATTTTCTTTTACTTCAGCATCACTTATGCTCGTGACATGACTTTTTCTTTATTTCGTTTTTTTCCCCCGTTTTTTCCTTTTTCGTGTGTTTTATTTTTATTAGTTTATTCATGTTATCTACATAAAAATTCATCCACAAAGACTCTTTTTGTCCCGCAGTATCGATGCAGTTCTCTTCTGTGTCAGAATCGAGGTTGATGTTGAGATTCTGTGTCATGACGTCAGCAAGATGATCAATTAAATAAAATGCCTGTTCTGAGATTCGAACCAAAAACATCACGCTTACAAATTTTGTTTAATTACCACTGCACTACAGTATGTAGTACCACCTGTTACGTAATAAGAATTTAATCAATACATATTTATATCTGAGTCTCCTATCTTTGTTAGTAGTTCAAAATATCTTTACGAAAATACACGGAATCTTCATGAATGCCAGGTAAATCAAAGAAATAAAGGCACTGCAGTTGTTCGCTATTGCGTAACATTGGGCACAACTTACTCTATCCAAATGCTAATAGCAACGCAAGTTTAAATTAAACAAAACAGTTTCGAAAGGTTTATTGGGATTGCGTCCAAACGACAATCTGTTTACAGTTTTGAATATTAGAATATTAGAAATCAATAATAAAATTCAATGACTTATAACATTCGTTTGTACTAGTAGTTATTGAAATGTTAGTGCACTGTTCAATATCATAGCGTCTGATGGATTTATCGACTCGTTCAAAACACTGAGTACAATAGGCACTTAAGACCCGTTATGGTATGTTTTGCAGAATGTTTTGCAAATATATTGAAAATACAATAATATATAAAGTCACCTAAATGTCCATAAAATAACTTGAAAAATGAAAACCCTGACGAATTATCACGGACAATTTGGGCAATTAGAGACGTATGCCATATCACATGTCACCTTAAATACAGTGGTTATACACTTTTCAGCTAGGTTAAGCAAGGACTCTACAAGTGTTTTTAAACCTTTACTTAACATTTAACGACGTCATATTAATGGACGTTATCAGAACGCAAATGACGTCGTTACTAAGTAATTACACTTATTATTATTTGACCTGATAATTATAGTGAAACCGGTCGGCAAATAAATTATTATATTCCCATGTTATATTAAATTTACTTTTTAACTTAACAACTTTCAAATGAAAATAAAAAATATTGTCGGGCAATAAAACTGATGAGCCGAATTCTTTGTTCGGTGTACAATATCACGGTCTTTCTTTGAGTTACAAACATAATTATCTTATTTTTAATGACATTAAGTCATTATATTTTCATAATCAACATATTCTCC
Organism: Congeria kusceri; assembly: GCA_027627225.1. Classification (NCBI taxonomy): domain Eukaryota; kingdom Metazoa; phylum Mollusca; class Bivalvia; order Myida; family Dreissenidae; genus Congeria; species Congeria kusceri. The sequence goes on along the minus strand of CM051027.1, from coordinate 53,231,014 downwards.
GAATGTACCTACCGGGAATATAGTGAAAACCTATGGTTATAAGTTGTATTACAGTCAATCTTTGTGGAAGACAGTCAATAAATTTGTCGAAGATAAATAACTATGGCGTTAAACAAAACTCTATTTAAACCTTAAAAACAAACACTATGCAAAATATTAAAACTATTTAACATTATTATGAATGCAACGACAGTGTTACAAGCTTTTCAACCGTATTAGCAAAGGTGTTGTGCGATGTTCGGTAATGTTTTAAAATGCTTAAAGTAAGTAACTCGCAGAATATTATATTTTATAAATGTCTTCTTTTTCAATTAATAAAGCATTATATTCTGTCAAACAAAAATAAGATCAATGAAAATGAGAAAATTGACCTGCCTCTCAGAGGGATCGAACCCAGACCGCCGGCGTATTAAGAGTCTAAAGCGATCATAGACTCTGTTCCAAATCCTGTGTAATTTTCTGATAACGGTACTGGAGTGTAACCGACCGCTTTTGCTAGTACCTGTACTGCGTGATTTCCATTTTGTTCTTTATTATTATTGTTTCGACAAAGTGTATAATACAATAAGTAATACAATAATTGTAATAAAATAATTATATCATGCCCCACTCAACAAATAACATTAACATGAGTCGGTGATAACGAGACGTAAAGGTTACGATTAGAATGTCTATGTTTCTTATCGACTCGCTTCGTGCCCCGTTTTGTTAGTATTAATTCATGGTATAATAAACAGTTATACCATTTTAAACACCACACATAAATACCTTAACTTGCATTGACAAACAGCGCGATGAATATATTAGGATTATAATATGCCAATAATTCTACATGGCTGGTGATCCAATTAAACCATTTATCAATGACTTCGACCGCCAAATAGTGGACTACTTTCTTCCGCGATTTTTATTCTCAAAATTTGATCCTACACTAAAAGGTATGAATTAGCGACTTGTTTTTAGTGTGTTTTAAACATGTTATGTTCTAATCACATTCTTCGTCAAAACGATGGATGCATTTGGGAAACGTTCATGATATTCAAAACGGCACATCTTACTGTCGCGTAATAATAAATGCGTTAAAATCATATTGATCCCTACCATCGGATTTCAGAAGCGGTACATTATTACAGTATTCAGATTCCTATTTCATGAAAAAGACTATATCCTATTTACATGCCCAAATGCTAATACATATAAGAGATGCAGACAGCCCGCACATTCAGTCTCTGTTAGTATTTGTTAGTAGTTGTAGAGCAATTCTTAGCTTTCATTAGAATGCTAGAATAAAATATATAACTTCACATCTGTGTTGTTACTAAGTCATTAGACTATATACATTTGTATACAATAAACCCACAATACTACAACATACGATATTATAACATACAGTTGTTCTGCTATCAACTAATAAAATCGCACAATATAATATCCACCACAGTTGTTCTGCGAAGAACGTATAAAATCGCACAATATAATATGCACAACAGTCATGAAATTTGTATATATTGGACATGTATAGGCACTGGTAAAACTACGCACAGCTTGCAAGTGAAGAACACTAAAATATCTAATTATAAATAAACGAACACGTTTGCCGACTGTGCCGTCGTACTTAAACACGGATTATATGAAGTTTATCAAACGGCGACTGTGCATAAACTGTTATGTAATTTATACAAGTTTTGAAATTCTGACCCGTACATAATGCTCAGCCATCAGAAGCACACGGTGTAAATACATTCATTGCAATAAAACATTTATAGTCATATGATCGATCAATGCTATTGTTTTATCTTTGTGAGAAAATGTTAAGACCACTAAATTTAAAGAAATATTTTAGAAAAGTAAACATACATACGTAATTATATATTTTTACGTTTTACCTGGTTTATAACATATATACTGATGTTTCCCTGTATGATTTCCTAAATTTAACTTTCAAATATTCACTGCATAATAAATGATAAATTTCGTTCAATACGAATGCATTGGATCATTAGTGCAAGTTATCTACCTTCACTCATAGTGTTGCCTGTCTTCTGTTCTTCGATCAAACACCCTTCTTCTTTGCTACAGGAAGAAAACGAATAGGCTTATTGTATTTAAATTAAAACAAAATAATGCAGTTCAAATTATCGAAGCAGAAGCTATTTTATTTTGTAAGCAGTAAAGCTTTAAATTAATAAGCTATTTAGGAATTATTACAGTATGTTTTATGTGCCACTGAAATGTTTTTTTGTACATTGTATATCAGTATGTATCGTTTGCGTTTTCGTTTGATTGCACATGCGGGTATATGTATAATTCAACAGTTGGATCCTGTAATTTTATAGCATATCATGTAACTTAAGTTATGTGCACCTCGTATATTATTTATTGTGCATTAATAAGTAGGGATAGCAACGAATATTCGAATAGAGAAAGTGAAAACTATTCGAATATTATTAAGTTATTCAAATACTTACTTGTTTGTTAATTTATTTTTAAGTATAATAAATACATTATTTTCAGTGTAAGCCCTTTAATATAAAGTTTCCGTGTCACCCAAGCTTCTCTAGTATACAGGATAGGTGTCAAAATCGACCCAGCATCTCTTTTTAGCTCACCTGAGCACAACGTGCTCATGGTGAGCTTTTGTGATTGTCTTTTGTCCATCGTGCGTCGTGAATCGTTCGTCGTCAACATTTACCTTGTACACACACTAGAGGCCACATTTGTTGCCCAATCTGCATTAAACTTGCTTAGAACATTTGTCCCAATGATATCTCGGACGAGTTCGAAACTTGGTCATGTGGGATCAAAAACTAGGTCACTAGGTCAAATTGAAGAAAAAGCTTGTGAACACTCTAGAAGTCACATTTTTGTCCAATCAACATGAAACTTGCTCAGATTATTTGTTCTTATGATATCTCGGATGAGTTTGAAAATGGTTCTGTTCCGTTGAAAAACATGGCCACCAAGGGGCGGGGCAGTTTTCCTTGTGTGGCCAAAGAAAAAGCTTGTGAACACTATAGAAATCAAATTTTTGCCCTATCAACATGAAACTTGCTCTGAACATTTTTTTTGATATCTTGGCCGAGGCTGAAAATGGTTTCGCTCCGTTGAAAAACATGGCCGCCAGGGGCGGGGCAATTTTCCTTATATGGCTATAGAAAAAGCTTTTGAACACTCCAGGAGTGACATTTTTTTGCCCAATTAACATGAAACTTGCTCAGAATATTTGTTCTTATGATATCTCAGCCGAGTTTGAAAATGGTTCCGCTCCATTGAAAAACCTGGCCGCCAGAGGGGCGGGGCGGTTTTCCTTCTATGGCTATATTGAACACTTTTAAAAACTTGTAAACACTCTAGAGGCCACATTTATTATCCACTCTTCATGAAACTTGCACAGAACATTTGTTCTAATGATATCTCGGACTAGTTCAAAACTGGGTCATGTGGGGTTAAAAACTATGTCACTAGGCCAAATTGAAGAAAAAGCTTCTGAACACTCTTGAAGTCATGTGTTTTACCCAATCTTCTTGAAACTCGCTCAGAACATTTGTTTTAATAATATCTCAGACGAGTTCGAAACTGGGTCACGTGGGGTCAAGAACTTGGTCAACATGCCAAATTGAAGAAACAGCTTGTGAACACTCGCGAGGCCAGATTTATAGCCGAATCATCAAAACACTTTCTCAGAACATTTGTCCCAATGATATCAGACGATTCCAACACTGGATCATGTGGGGTCGAAAACTAGGTCACTAGGGCAAATTGAAGAAAAAGCTTGTGAACACACTAGAATTCACATTTTTTCACAATATTCTTGAAACTTGCTCAGAACATTTCTTTCAATGATTAATGGGACGAATTCAAAACTAGCTCATGTCGGGTGAAAAACTAGGTCACTAGGACAAATTGAAAAAAAGCTCGTGAATACTCTAGATGCCACAATTATAGTCCAATCGTCATGGAACTTGCTCAGAACATTTGTCCAAATGATATCTGGGACACGTTCGAAACCAGGTCACATGGTGTCAAAAACCAGGTCACCAGGCCAAATTGAAAAACAAGAGGGCCACGACGGCCCTAGGTCGCTCACCTGAGTTTAAGGCATCCCAGTTTTGACCCCAGGGGCATCATTTGAACAGTCTTTGTAAAAGACCGATATGCAATGTTACATACCAAATATGAAACCACTGGGCCTTGCGGTTTCAGACGAGAACATTCTTGAAGTAATTCTACTATTTAAGTCTATACAAACAATGTGATCCCCGGGGCGTGGCCAGTTTTCACCCCAAGGCATCATTTGAACATTCTTTGTAGAAGACCCTTATACAATGTTACCAACCAAATAATAAAACTCTGGGCCTTGCGGTTTCAGAGAAGAAAATTTTCTAAGTCATTTAGCTATTTAAGTCTATAAAGACCATGTTTTACTGGGGCGTGGACCATTTTTATCTCAGGGGCATCATTTGAACAATCTTTGTAGAGGACCACTATACAATGTTACATACCAAATATGAAACCTCCGGGCCTTGCGGTCTCAGAGGAGACGATTTTTGCACTAATTTTGCTATTTAAGTTAATATAATCCATATGACCCCGGGCCGTGGACAGTTTTAACCCCAGGGGTATCATTTGAACAATCTTTTTAGAGGACCCCTATACAATGTTACCAACTACATACCAAACCTCTGGGCCTTGCGGTTTCGGAGAAGAAGATTTTCAAAGTCATTTAGCTATTTAAGTCTATATCAACCATGTGACCACCGGGGCGTGGCCAATTTTAACACCAGGGGCATCATTTGAACAATCTTTGTAGAGGACCACTATGCAATGTTACATAACAAAAATGAAACCTCTGGGCCTTGCGGTTTTAGAGAATAAATATTTTTAAAGTCATTTTGCTATTTAAGTCGATGTAAACCATGTGACCCCCTGATCCCCGGGGCGTGGCCAGTTTTGACCCCAAGGGCATCATTTAAACAATCTTTGTAGAGAACCACCAGAGGATGCCACATACCAAATATGAAACCACTAGGCTTTGCGGGTTTCAGGAGAAGATTTTTGCAGTAAGTTTGCTATTTAAGTCTATATAAACAATGTGACCCCTGGGGCGTGGCCAGGTTTGACCCCAGGGGTATCATTTGAACAATCTTTGTAGAGGACCCCTATACAATGTTACCAACCAAATATGAAACCTCCGGGCCTTGCGGTTTCAGAGAAGACGATTTTTGCACTAATTTTGCTATTTCAGTTAATATAATCCATATGACCCCGGGCCGTGGACAGTTTTAACCCCATGGGCATCATTTGAACAATCTTTTTAGAGGACCCCGATACAATGTTACCATCTAAATACCAAACTTCTGGGCCTTGCGGTTTCGGAGAAGAAGATTTTCAAAGTCATTTAGCTATTTAAGTCTATATCAAACATGTGACCACCGGGGCGTGGCCAATTTTAACACCAGGGGCATCATTTGAACAATCTTTGTAGAGGACCACTATGCAATGTTACATAACAAAAACGAAACCTCTGGGCCTTGCGGTTTTAGAGGAAAATATTTTTTAAGTTATTTTGCTATTTAAGTCTATATAAACCATGTGAACCCTGATCCCCGGGGCGTAGCCAGTTTTGACCCCAGGGGCATAATTTGAACAATCTTTGTAGAGGATCCCCAGAGGATGCCACATACCAAATATGAAACCACTAGGCTTTGCGGGTTTCAGGAGAAGATTTTTGCAGTAATTGTGCTATTTAAGTCTATATAAACAATGTGACCCCTGGGGCGTGGCCAGTTTTGACCCCAGGGGTATCATTTGAACAATCTTTGTAGAGGACCCCTATACAATGTTACCAACCAAACATGAAACCTCCGGGCCTTGCGGTTTCAGAGGAGACGACGTTTGCAGTAATTTTGCTATTTAAGTTAATATAATCCATATGACCCCGGGCCGTGGACAGTTTTAACCCCAGGGGTATCATTTGAACAATGTTTTCAGAGGACCCCTGTACAATGTTACCAACTAAATACCAAACCTCTGGGCCTTGCGGTTTCGGAGAAAAAGATTTTCAAAGTCATTTAGCTATTTAAGTCTTTATCAACCAGGTGACCACCGGGGCGTGGCCAATTTTAACACCAGGGGCATCGTTTGAACAATCTTTGTAGAGGACCACTATGCAATGTTACATACACAAATGAAACCTCTGGGCCTAGCGGTTTTAGATGAAAAGATTTTTAAAATCATTTTGCGATTTAAGTCGATGTAAACCATGTGACCCCCTGATCCCCGGGGCGTGGCCAGTTTTAACCCCAGGGACATCATTTATACAATCTTTGTAGAGGACCACCAGGCATGCCACATACCAAATATGAAACCACTAGGCTTTGCGGGTTTCAGAGGAGAAGAGTGTTGCAGTAATTTTGCTATTTAAGTCTATATAAACAATGTGACCCCTGGGGCGTGGCCAGTTTTGACCCCAGGGGTATCATTTGAACAATCTTTGTAGAGGACCCCTATACAATGTTACCAACCAAATATGAAACCTCCGGGCCTTGCGGTTTCAGAGGAGACGATTTTTGCACTAATTTTGCTATTTAAGTTAATATAATCCATATGACCCCGGGCCGTGGACAGTTTTAACCCCATGGGTATCATTTGAACAATCTTTTTAGAGGACCCCTATACAATGTTACCATCTTAATACCAAACCTCTGGGCCTTGTGGTTTCGGAGAAAAAGATTTTCAAAGTCATTTACCTTTTTAAGTCTATATCAAACATGTGACCACCGAGGCGTGGCCAATTTTAATACCAGGGGCATCATTTGAACAATCTTTGTAGAGAACAACTATTCAATGTAACATAACAAAAATGAAACCTCTGGGCCTTGCGGTTTTAGAGGAAAAGATTTTGCTATTTAAGTCTATATAAACCATGTGAAACCCCTGATCCCCGGGCGTGGCCAGTTTTGACCCCAGGGACATCATTTGAACACACTTTGTAGAGGACCACCAAAGGATGCCACATACCAAATATGAAACCACTAGGCTTTGCGGGTTTCAGAGGAGACGATTTTTGCAGTTATTGTGCTATTTAAGTCTATATAAACAATGTGACCCCTGGGGCGTGGCCAGTTTTGACCCCAGGGGTATCATTTGAACAATCTTTGTAGAGGACCGCTATACAATGTTACCAACCAAATACCAAACCTGGGGGCCTTGCGGTTTCGGAGAAGATTTTCAAAGTCATTTGGCTATTTAAGTCTATAGAAACCATCTGACCACCGGGGCGTTGCCAGGTTTAACCCCAGGGGCATCATTTGAACAATCTTTGTAGAGGACCGCTATGCAAGGTTACATACCAAATATGAAACCTCTGGGCCTTGCGGTTTCAGAGGAGAAGATTTTAAAAATCATTTTGCTATTTAAGTCTATACAAACCATGTGATCACCGGGGCGTGGCCAGTTTTGACCATAGGGCATCATTTGAACAATCTTTGTAGAGGACTACTATGCAATGTTACATAACAAATATGAAACCTCTGGGCCTTGCGGTTTCCGAGGAGACGATTTGTAAAGTCATTTTGCTATTGAAGTCTATATAAACCATGTGACAACCGGGGCGAGGCCAGTGTTGACCCCAGAGACATGATTTGAACAATCTTGTAGAGGACCACTAGAGGATGCCACATACCAAATATAAAACCATTGGGCCTTTCGGTTTCAGGGGAGAATATTTTTGTCATTTTGCTATGTAAGTCTATATAAAACATATGACCCCCGGGGGAAGTTTTGAACCCAAGGGAATCATTTGAACAATCTTTGTAGAGGACCGCTAGAGGATGCCAAATACCAAATATGAATGCTCTCAGCCATGCAGTTTCAGATAAGCAGATTTTTTAAGTTTTAACTTCTTAAATTTATTTTAGCTCTGGTAACCTACATATGCAGCGGACCGAAACGATTGGAACAATTTTGAAAGAGGGTCACCCATGGATCATTCCTGTGAAGTTTGGTGAAAATCTGCCCAGCGGTTTAGTGGGAGATGTTTTGTTTGAATGAAAATGTTGACGCACGACGGACGACTCACGGCGGACAAAGGGCGATCACAAAAGCTCACCATGAGCACGTTGTGCTCAGGTCAGCTTAAAAAGGTTGTGAACACTCTAGAAGCCACATTTTAGCCGATTCTTCATGAAACTTGCTCACAACAGTAGTTTCTTAGCCACTCAGGTAAGCGACCTAAGGCCTTATGGCCCTCCTGTTTATGTAAATGACAGTTTGTTGTGAATGTTTATCCCATTATGTCGACCACGGTCTCATATAGCAAGATTATGAAATTAAGGCATCTTGAGGGTTCTAATTGTTGTGTACGTGCTTTCTTAAACAACATACTGCGTTCCTAAGTTTGTGGTAGGCTTGCATTGTCAGCGAATTGTCAAACGCATTTGCAAAATTGTAACGTAGTTTTTATGTCATTGTATTTGCCGCAGTATTCCCAATGTGCGTTTGTTCTGGCTATATGCCACACAATTAAGTCATTTTAGTTAAACATTTCCATCAGTTTTGGTATTCGTTGTCATCAGTAACTTAAGTAATGATAAGCGTGTTATTGGACTGGAGATAATTCAAATTTTTCGATGTCTTTATTTTTGCCTTATAACTACGTAAAACAAGGTATCCATATTCAGACATCCAAATCAAAGGGTGAAACTTCAACAATTTTGCATAGATTTTCTCAAACAGTTTGCTTGAGATGATGTCTATGCGATTTACAAAACTTTGCAACTTAATGACCTCGATCAGAATTATGACGAATCAGTTTTACGACTTCTTAAATATATCTAACCGAAAAATAAAATAAAAATCGATTTATTTGAATTTAAAAATATGAAGCAATAACAAGGCAACACAGTTGATTCGTTTGTCACAAGACTCGTGTAAATAGCAAAACTTGTGAATTTGTAGAACCCGAACCTGAAAATAAATGTAGGTCCATTCAAGGAATAACATCCAAAAATATGTACACAATATGCCTCTAAATATCCTAAACGTCTTTCAAGGACATCCTGAAAACGTTTACAACCATGTCCATATGCAGATATCAAACGAAATGCATTTCAAATGCGCAAAGTGGTTAGGTTAACACAGAATGGAAGTGTAAGGCCCTAAATTGAGTACTTTACCAAAATGTGAATCTGAATCTTAAACCACATATAGAGGGTTGGAAACCAGAACTGCCCTTGAAATCAATAGCAGTTAGTATCTTCTGGTTTTTAACCCTCGATATGATCAGATCAAATGTGGATTTAAGGTTCCCAGTAGATCTATGGGACGCAGCAGAATATCACAATCACTAACTGTGGATATTTCACATATAAATTTCACGACTGCACATAGTTTTTAAAATTATACTTGAAGAACGGTTACATGTATCCTACGCTTGATCCAGAATCAAGGGCTACGTTTAGCAAACCATGCGGGCACAGATGGAAAAAGTTGCGGTGTTGACGGAATAGGAAGTGAGTTTTATAAACATACATAATATTGTGTAGTACCATTTGTGTGTAATATTTATATATATGTTGTACTGCAAACGGGTCACGTCCCGGAAAGCTGGTGCGAAAGTATAATTTGCCCTGTTCCCAAATCAGGCTCAAAATATGAAACTAATACTTATAGAGGCAAATCTATAAATACAGTTATTTGTATAAAAATTTTGCACGGGTTTTAAATAATCGCATTTATAAATGGGCAGAAATGAATAATAAAATTGATGAAGCTCAGGCAGGATTTAGACGTGGCTACTCAACGGTTGATAATTTATTTTCAATACAAGCTATTATACAAAAGTACCTTTCAAAACGAGGCGGACGTTTCTAATGTTTATATGTCGATTTAAAAAAGGCCTTTGATAAGGTAGATCATTGTAAGCCGATTTTATGTCTTGAGCGAATTGGTATACATGGTTATATATTACGTATTTTAATCAAAATGTATGCAAACCTAATATCTTGTGTTGAGACTGAAAATGGTTTAACGGGCTTTTCCCTATGTATCGGTAAGACCAGGCAGGGGGACATAACAAGTTCTACCCTTTTTTCTCTGTTTATTACTGAACTGGTTATTCTTTTACGAGAACATTGTGGATCAGAGATATTTGATTCTATTCCTGACATATTATGTTTGTTGTCCGCAGATGATGTTGCTAATTGCGCCGAAACTGTATCTAAACTTCAGCAACAATTAAATGTTATTGCTACATTTTGTAACGAAACAGGAATGGAAGTAAACATTAACAAAACAGAAATAATAATGTTTAGAAAAGGCGCATAACGTAGAAAAATGAGATATGGACATTTATAGGGAAGCGAATAAATATAACAAATGTATATAAATATATGGGTTTGTTATTTACTTCTCAATTAGCATGGTCATGTGCACATCAGAAATTAGCAGCGCAAGCCAAGAAAGCGATTTTATCTATTCTTAATTATCAAAGAGCTTTTGGACATTTTCTAGCCAGTGAATTATTTCATCTTTTTGACTCCATTGTAAAACCTATTTTATGTTATAGAGCTGAAATCTGGGGACACACGTACAACGATTGAGCGTGTGCAAACGTTGTTTTGTCCTAAACATATAGTGGTTAATAATTATATAAATAATTGCATAGTTTAAGGTGAATGCGGACGTTTACCGTTATGTGTTACGTATTATACACAAATGTATAAAATACTGATGTAAGTTATTGTCAATGCCAAATAGTCGATATCCGAAAAAATTGTTATAAATTGTTCAATCTTTAGATGATGCTGGTAGAGTATGTTGGGCAACAAAAGTAAAAAAACATATTGTTATGGTTTTGGCTTTGTTTGGATTATACAAGAAATCGGAAACATTGATATTTGTTTTTCATGTTTTAAACCAAGGTTGCAACTGCGAACACATTATCTTGATAGCTGGTATCATGGAAAACCAACTCTGACCAAGTTTTATAGATTAATGGCAGATGAAAATGAAACAACTATCCGAAAATTAACTTGTATATTTGTAAACTGTTATAAGCATACAATGAAAGTAGTACACCTGTATGCATACATTATTCATATTGAAATTATATTACTAAATTTATATAATTTTGATGTGCATAAGTAGAAATACTGTATTTATATTGAAATTGTGACAAATCACTAAATCAATATTTTGATTTTTATACATATGTACTTACTTATTATATACTAGTATCTATGTTGCGCATTACTCAAATAATAATTTGATGTGTTATAACATGTTATGTATTATGGGTCGGAGGCCTTTATTTACAAAATAAAATTAATGTCCTATTCTGTTCTGTTCACATGAGACGAAAGAAACTGATAGTGGGAGCAAAATCATCAAAAGACATATCTGATGAAGCTAAGATTATTTTGGAATATTCCAAAATGCCTAAATCAGTGGGTGGGTGTTCTGATTGGCGGGCAGACCGTACAGGAACACAACACACATTTAAGACCGCTTCGCAGAGAGATGGCAAACATGGCGTGACTTTTAACAGGGACAAATGTCAATTTGGAGTCGATGAACTTGAGTTTTATGGATAAAAATTATCAAAAGATGGACTAAAACCCAAAGCAACATTGCTTCTACACATTAATAAATTACTTGACATGTCTTTGGGGAGACTACATAATTTTCTCACACAACAATTAACAACATTCTACCTCGAATATACATCCGCCAGTGGAAATATTGTTCTAGTTACAGTTAGCATGAGTATTTGCAGATATAAAGTTTGTTATTATATGAAATATATATAAGCACAATTTCATTGGTCTAGGCAGTGGACGGCGAACCGAAATATATAAGATATTCATAAAATTCCGGTTTTTCCCGAATAATATTTTTGGTCTATTTATAGCACGTACTGGTTCAGCGCTTTATACGATCGGCATTCATTACATTCCGTGTGTGCTGGGAAACCACCATTACAGTGCGGTATAACTTGTTAATGTGTTGTTTTATAGTTATAAATGTGCTACTTACTGTGGTGAAAAAAGACCTGTGATTTTGTAATATGTATTATTATTTTAAAGTTAAGTGTGTAGTAAATGCTTATTTCAAAAATGCCACTTTATATTTGTTCATCTTTTACAATGCAGGTATTTTCAATTCTTAACAACTGGCTCGAACCAAAAAAACTACATGTATGAGTCAGCTATTTGTATGTTGTACATACAATGATCATATAATTAAACAGTTATTGACTCGTGGGCCATAGAATATGATGTGATATTCACTTGTAGAAAGTGATATTACATGCTACCGGTGAATATCACATCATATTCAATGGCCCTCTATTAACTGTATATAATATTTAATTTTCATCAACATAGGTAACTAAGATGCAATAGTTTTGCCTAAGAACCAAACATAAGCAATGGTGCGATTAACAGTATCTAAACAAAGTTCAACATTATTTGTTGAAATATAATTAAAACAAATAATTTGATGAATGGCAAAACTGTACTTTTTCATGGTTGTATACACTGTGGAATTGTGATCATTGAAGACACATAATAAAAATATTTTAAGATGAACATTGATACTATCCATCATGTTAATTTAAGTATCTATAGTATAGTTAAACATAGCATTTGTGCCTGTTACTTTTGTTCATGAAGTATCATGGTATTTTCAGCAATTCATTTTGTATAGATAAATATATAACCTTTGTTTAGCAGTGACCAGTTAGCATTTGGTTGCCTTTGAAATTAAAATTAAGAAAATAATCTAACAGTTTTGTTTGTGAATCGCTATTAATGGGTGTTGCCAAGACCTGTCACATATAATTAAAGAATCCATATAATAATAATATTGCAATTTTGTGCACATGAGGCTTTCAAATATGCTGCTTTAGATGAACAAGATACGTCTTTATACAAAAACTTGGCGTGATTAATCTTACTTGTTTGTCAATATTTCTGATCGTATTTGGAATATGTTATAAAATGTAATGAATAATGCAATTTTACTGTGAATAAAAGAAATTGCTTTCTGTGAAAACTTGTTACAACGTCTAATCAATACAAAATGGTTACTGGGTATGGTGTATTTTACATTGTGTGGCATTGACGCAACATCTATTAATAGAATGCAACTTCTGGTGTAATTTTAATATATAACCTGAATAACATTATAATGCAGGATATGTATGATGAGTGGAAAACCGTAGGTGAACAAGGTATGTATATACTTCATATAGAAGCAATAACACAGGTTAGCTACACGCGTGTTTCATGGTTAACAGGTTTTAAAGAGGGACTGTCTGATTCGCATACCTTATTTCGAGTCTCTTTCGTAATACACTAATAAAATACAGTTTAATATAACATGAAAACGTCAACATCCACAAAAACTATTTAATGTGTGGAAAACAAACACACTATTTTCTGTCGATGCTGACCCGTTTTTCGTACGCCAATGGCTACATTCGGTTTGAAACAAGACAATAAGAACTACGCATGCGCCAACAATCGATCAGACTTCTCATCTTTTAACAATTCATATCAAAATATCAAAATCCTAGTGTACATAAATGTATAAGATGACACGAATATATGTCCAGTAATTCAATCAAACCATTTATTCTAATTAACGTCCTGATGGATGTAGGTACAATGTGTTTGAAACAATAATCCACTTCTGATTCAGATTCCACAAGTTTTGGAATTGCTTAAATAAAGCTGTCCACTTTTTTAATGGGTATGATACTTTTCTTCAAAATTTCTAAACGTACACGGTACATTGTTTTATTACACGTTATTTCAGTCAAATATATGATATGAAGAAAAAATAAGTCCAAAGATTTAAGTGAAAAAAAACAAATCAATCCAGGAAAACCAACATATTATTTTCTCTGTTCTGTCAGTTTCAAGTTTATGAGCTACCATAGAACTTGATAAATATCAATAATCATATCTTTTTAATTTCCTTTTATTGTCTTATTCATAATCTTCAATAATTACTTGAATAAAAGACACCAAACTTGTGGATATATTTGCAACTATAATTGAGTGTTTTTTTCATCCGTGGTGGTAAATGAATTTTGATGAGAAATACAAAAAGGGGTTGTCATGAAGGGGAAAATCCCTTTTTTTGCATTGAAAGCCACCCTCAAATTTGTAATTTGATCAGTGGTGTAATACAGATAATGGAAATTATATTTAAAATTAGGTTTGAAATATTGCCCATGACATTTCACTACCTATAATTATGATGATATGAACTGTAATTGTATGCGTAAAATAAGCAAAACAGCCAGATGTACTTTACATTGCTTTGCACTATTGCGGTTTTGGGACCACAATAGACCTTTCCAGTTAATTCCACTAATAATTTAATATCCTTTCAAATTATTGTTAAGAGATAAATTTAAATTTAATGGTTTTTCAAGGCACCATAAGCGTTTCATAAACATAAACGTAAACCATACCTTAATTTTCTTTGGTGTTCGTCCATCCACGTTTCTTCTTCAACACACGATAAATCATAAATCTTATTTCTACAAGTTTTCTTATGTTTTGTTGAACATTTTATTAGATCAATCAGATCTACATGAATATGGATCCATAGTTAACTTTTAAAACCTCTAAGAAATCAGATTACCGCCATATTTTTTATCGTGCCCTACTAACATAATTTATCGTAACTGACGTAATTTACGTGAAAATTTATGCGGGGAATCCCGTGTATCTATTGTTTGTCTCGAAATAAAGATAAAGCATTTAATAAAATCTTCTATAGCATGCTAGATGTTTAAATTATGTGTTATATGTTTATAAAAAACAAAGATATAGATATGACGTCTTATTATATGTATCCCTTTTCTCTGCATATTAACATAAGCTATAAATAAATCAAAAATGGAAAACCCCATGGAAATCCAGTTTCACTTTAGCAACACAACCGATTCTAAAACGCCTAACATGTATGACATTTGAATATTCACGGATTCGCTCGTTTTTTTGTTTGCTTGTTTTTGTTGTGTTTTTTTATACAAAATTGAACATAAATCAAATCGTACATGTTAGATGATATAGCTGCACGTAATACAGTTTTAGCTAGAACACTATTTGCGGCCTCTTGTTAGTTGAACGCGATTTCACTAACACTCGTCGATATCATATAACGGATCATTATCAAATACCGGGTTTATATACACGCGTGGGGGTATAGCCCAGCAAGCAAGCCCATATAGGCCCAATATGGGCTACAGGTGGTCAAATATAACATATGGGCCCCATGTGGGACCCATATATTATTTTTTCTGCCTATATCGGGCCCATATCGATCCAAGCAGGGTTTATTGCAAGTATGCCCATATGGGTCCCGGTAAGTCATAACATGTAGGCCGGATAAGGGCTATACCTGGGCTGATCTTCCACATGGGCCCCATATGGGACCAATATACATCACCTTGCCCATGTTAGACCTACTTGGGTCCCAGACAAGCAAGCCCATAAAGGTACCAACAAAAAAGCCCATATGGGTTCCCAACAACCAAGCCCAAATGGGTCCCGGCAAGAATGCCTATATGGGTCCCAAACAAGCAAGTCCATATGGGCCTCCGATATCAAGCCCAAATGGGTCCCAGAAAGAGAGCTCATAAGGGTTCTCAACAAGAAATCCCATATGGGTCCCAGCGAGAAGGCCTCTATGGGACCCAAATAAACAGACTCACAAAGGGCAAGCCCATATGGGTCCCATCGAGAAAGCACATGTGTGTTTTCAACAAGCAGCCCCAGCAAGTAGGCCTATATGGGCCCAATATGGAAAATACCTGAGCAAATATACCATATGGCCCCATGTGGGACCCATATATGTTTTTCTGCCTATATCGGACCCATATTGGACCAAGCAGACTAGCCAACATGGGTTCCTTGTAAGTATGCCAATATGGGATCCGGTAAGCTATCAGATGTGGGCCTGATAAGGGCTATATCTGGGCTGATCGTCCACATGTGGGACCAATATACATCGTCTTGCCCATATTAAACCCACTTGGGTCGAGGGCAAGCAAGTCCATATAGGTCCCAGCAAGACAGCCCATATGGGTTCCCAACTAGTAAGCCCATATTTGTCCTATCACGAACCCAGCAAGCAAGCCCATATGGGCACAATATGGGCTTTACCTGGGCAAATATACCATATGGGTCCCATGTGGGAACCATAAAATATTTTTCTGCCCATACCGGGCCCATATTGGACCAAGCAAGTCAACCCACATGGGTTCCCAGAACGTATGCCCATATGGGTCCCAGTAAGCCATCCCATATGGACCGATATGGGCTATACCTGGGCTGAAACACCACATGTGCCCCATGCGGGACCCATATGCGTTGTATTGCCCATATCAGACCCAGTTGGGTCCCAGGCAAGCAAGCTCCATATGGGTCCCCAACAAAAAAACCCATATAGGTCCCCAACAAGTAAGTCCATATGGGTCCCAGCAAGACAGCCCATATTGGTCCCCAACAAGCAAGCCCATATAGGTCAACAACAGCAAGACCATATGGATCCCAGCAAGAGAGCCCACATGGGTATCAAACAGGCAAGCCCATATGGGTCCCAGCAAGAAGGTCCATATGGGTTCCCGACAAACTAGCCCATATGGGTCACAAAGAGCATCCCCGTATGGGTTCCCAGCAAAAAGCTTATATAGATCCCAACAACAGCAATATCATATGGGTCCCAGCAGGAAAGCCCATATGGGTACCAAACAAGCAAGCCCATATAGGTCCCCGCAAAAAGGCCCGTATGGGTCTCCAACAAACTAGCCCATATGGGTCACAAAGAGCATCCCCATATGGGTTCCCAACAGACAAGCCCATATGGGACACCAACATTCAACTCAATACGGGTCCCATTAATAGAGCCCATATGGGTCCCCAGCAAGTAAGCTCGTATGGGTTCCGGCAAGCCAGCCTATGGGGGCCCAATATGGGCTATAACTGGGCATATTAACCACATGTGTTCCGTAACGGTCCCACATACATTGTCATGCCCATATCAGTCACAGGTAGGACCCAGGCAAACAAGCCAATATGGGTCCCAGCATGAAAGCCTACATATGCGTCACCCACAAGCAAACCCATATGGGTCCCAGCAAGAAACCCCATATGGGACCCCAAAAACAGGCCTAAATGGGTCACCAATAGCAAGCCCATATGGGTCCCAGCAAGAGAGACCAAATGGGTTGGTAACTAGCAAGTCCATATGGGACCCAGCAAACATGCCCATATCGGTCAGTCTGATGTGTGCTTCTATGACCAGTTGAAGGCAGAAATTCACGGCCGCCGTCTTGTTTTGTCAACTGCAGGTTTTCTTTTGAGGAACACAATGCAGCTTGCATTCCTTAAATATCAAGTAAGTAAATATGTGTTTTGCACTTGGGAAAATGTTTGTCGTAACTTAATAATTATAATTGCACGTTAAATCCGAATTAAAGTAAATATATCTCTATTGTCATGTATTTTCGCGACTATTTAAAAAATGTAACTTCACTAACACAACTGTTTCAAAATGTGTGTGTTGTTTGGTACGTGTAATCGTTGTGCAAATAAAGCATGGGTTATCAGTAGGAAAACATTATAGTTGCTTTTGTTGAAGTTGCATTATTTATTAAAACGTACACCATGGCATATGGCAATTAATTGAATGTTGGATTTTTAATTTCACTAATTGGAACAATAAATTTCATGCATTTGAGCTCTGAAGTATAAATGTATGAATTAGCTTAAGCAATCTCACACACAAAATATATATATTTCATTTTTATATGCCCTGCATTAATAATCATGTTCTTATTTATCGCTATAATCAATATTAAAATATTTAATTACACAAGAAATAAACAGCAAATTCATTTGTGTTATTAATCGCGTTATATTTTATTCTAACACAGCACGGCCACGCAGCTAATTTTCCATAGATAAAGAATAAAATCAGACATGGGTTATTCTGCAACAAATTATTGGCGGAGCCTTGTGTTTTGAAAATAGTTCCGGTAATTAAAAAGCGTTCCGTAAAATGCAGGTGCTTAATATTTTCACATTATTTATCAACAAGTATAACGCCATTCGCTCAATGTTTATCAATGAAGCTGACGTCATTTTGAATTTTTATGGTTTGTTGGCATCACTGAAACGCATGCGAATATACTTCTGTGGAAAATGGGCAGAGTATAGATTTCTATAGCTTTCATTCATAACCTTTACAATTACAGAAGAATTTTACAGAAGATCGTGTTGGAATCCAAATAATTGACAGGTTAGCGTTGGTTAATGCGGTGATAACTAACAGTTTGTCGTGTCGATGCTTGTTATCAAACCACTCGGGCTACTGCCCTCGTGGTTTAATTGCTTCACATCAGAACTCCAAACTTTTGGTTATTACCGCAATAGCCAACGCTAACCGGTCATTTATTTCGATTCTAACATGATCTTCTGTAAAATTCAATTAGATCTTAATTTTAATGACATTATACATAATTGATCATACTGCTATACATTATTAATTATAAAATTTAAAATATTTACGTGTAGATCTATGATCACTAGGTTGGCGATAAAAAATCTGAAATAGTAGCCAAAAAATTTGATTTTGCAAATAAAACCCATTATTTAGAAATATTTTCAGAAAATATGCTTCATGTTAAAATGTTTTCCAAAAAATTTAGTAGCCAATTGTAGTTGCCAATTATAAAGTTTTGTAGCCAAAAGCTATTTTGGCTACTGGTAGCGCGAACATATGATGTTAATCTTACCTGCAGTAGACTGGCCAAATACCAGTAGTTGCAATATCATGAAAAATAATGTATTTCTTTTAAAGGGACTTGTTCACACATTTTCATTTTTTTTTTTAAATGTCACTTAACGTCTTAACGGCAATTTAAACTAAAGATGTTGGATTGACCAAAAACAAATATTATATCAAGAAAATAAATAAATAAAAATTGCCCCGGACGGGACTCAAACCACGTCCGCCATGATCAAAAACCTCTCACTGTAACCACTCGGCTATTCTGACTGCCGATCATTGAGGTGAATGTTTAACGCTAATCGCTATCTAAGTAATGTACACATGTTTTCGAAAATACCGACAAAAAGCGTTACAAACGCTTTATACTTTTAGCCATTTCAGTTGATTTGTGATAAAACTATAATTTTAGTCATTTCAATTGAAGATTTGTCATAAAAGACACTGTATTTCCAATATATTTCTTTGTCTGTAGTGTCATGTTGCTTGTATTTTTATAATGTATTTTTCTTTTTGGTATCTATGAAAAACATTTTGAAGTTTGCCAATTTTCCAACTGTGAACAGGTCCCTTAAAGGGACTATGTCATCAAAAAGGGTGGGAAAAGAGTGTACGCATTCTGAGATTTCAAAAAATCAATTAATATTATGGGTGTTGTTTGTTTTGCCCTTTTCCTGTTTATGTTTTGACATTAGAGTTGTGAGCATTATGTATAACCATAGTTTACAAATGACTCCTTACCAAGCGTGATAGCGCAGTTGGTTAGTGCGCTGGCTACTGTCATTTCTTTGTATAGTTCCTAAGTCTTGAATTCGATACCCACATTGGGTTTTCATTTTTTCAGGCTTTTTTTGCTAATTTGTTTTTATCAAATATGTTATTGTGTTTTATATTATATTTATTTATTTAATACGCATGCCTTAGAAGAGCGTATTTCTATCAAATAATATAATTTATAATGCAATATTATAGGAAGCCAATTTTTCGTTAACATAGTCCCTTTAAATGCTCATTTGTAAATAGCGGATAACAGATTTTACATATATAATATATACATGTATCCCCTTTCTTCACATAGGTATGGAGATTATGGCGATTATGAAAGAGCATTTGATTCCACAGTAAAAAAAAAATTTTTTGTCAAACTTCAACTTGTACAAGCTTGATAAAGTAAGTTTGATATTTTGAGAAAATGAAATAATATTGCTGTTTATTTCATGAAAATAAAATTGTTGTTTGTTTGTAAGAATACATAATGTACCTATCAATATCAATATCAATACCTATCAATATTTTCGGCAAGCATATACGGGACTTTAGACTTTATACTTTAGACTGAAAGCAATTCCCGACAGGCGGGAATTTGACGCGCCGAATGATTCCGGGTCCCGGGAAATATACTTTGTTCGGATCATATTGGCCCCGGGCCATTTGATTCATCAATTAAGCATCCCCCATTGAGGGGATTTAGACAAAATGCTTGGCTCTAGGGTTGGTTATTAGATCCCCCAAAATACAATTAGTCAAATTCTCCTGGGATTGCCCGCCGCTCCCCCCCCCCCCCCCCCGGAGGGAAATATTGATAGGTGCATAACATGTAAATCAAATTTAATCAGATATTTTTTTTGAATCCCATACTCCGTGGACCTCAAAGTCATCTGTCAGACAATGATTTGTAAAGCATACACCACATGATGAAAACATATACACTGTTAACTAATTGATTATTATTTATTTATTTGGCATAACATAATGCATACACTGATTGTTGCAGTAACAATTCCTTTATATATCAAACAAAGGTCTAACTAACATTAAATAATAATATGTATAAGGTTTGTGATAAATTTTGTCAGACACCCTCATTTTTTGTCTGACACGTCTGATTGTCTGACAGGTTTCGCACTGTCTGGAATTCTATGTATTTCTTAATGTTTATTTCATTTCAACACATATTTTTTTATTTGTACTTTCAGAACATGTGTTAAGGTCGGAGAACCAAGAATGCAAGGCAAGCGTACATTGAGAAGACTGAAAAAAGCTACTTGTTGGTGTGTGTGATCCAAAAATGCTGCGGATGTAAACAAATGAACGTGAAACACTCCATACTTCTGTTAACCAAACAGTGATCAGTTCAATTAACTATTAACAAGGCAGTAATTGCAGAACTTGTATGGAGTCCAGTATTTTCGTGCTCTTTACAAGAGACAGTCAGTTAGCAATGAAGTTCATTAGCCCTTACCACACTAAATAAGAGAAACAATGCAAGTCATAATTACCAGTGTTATGGACACTTGATATTTATATACAGTAGTTTTTAATTAGAAAACATGCAATTGTAATTGCTGTGAGTGAAATGATTGCAATCATAGTCTAAAATGTTGTATTACATCGACTTAAATTTTAAATAATTATATGTGTTTTAGCTCGACTATTCACCGAATAGTTTGAGCTCTACTACTCACCGGTTCGTCGGCGTCGGCACAATGCTCTGGTTAAGGTTTGTGGGCAACAAGTTCATATCTCTGTAACTACTATAGATATTCAATTTAAACTTAACACATGCCTTCAGGGTCATTATATAAGGCCACTGGCCAAGACCCATAACTATGACCTGCAATTTAACAGAATTATGCCCCTTTTTGTACTTCAGGTTAAAGTTTGCGTGCAACAAGTATATATATCAATAACTACAGTACTACTACATATATTCTATTGAAACTTCACACATGCCTTCTTGGTCATTATGTAAGGTCACTGACCAAGGCCCATATCTCTGTCCTGCAATTTAGCAGAATTAGCCCCTTTTTGTACTTAAAAAATTCAGGCTAAGGTTTGCGTGCAACAAGTATATATATATATATATATGTAACTATTACAGATATTTAATTGAAACTTCACACATGTCTTTGGGGTCATTATGTGAGGTCACTGACCAAAGCCTATAACTCTTATCTGCAATTTAGCTGAATTGAGATATTCAGCTAAAACTTCTCACATGTCTTCAGGGTCATATTATAAGGTCACTAGCCAATGCCCATTACTGTGACCAGCATTTTAGCAGAATTATGACCCTTTTTGTACTTACAAATATTCAGGTTAAAGTTTGTGTGCAAGTACATATCCAGGGCTTTCATTAACTTTTGAAAACTGGAAGTTGGAACTTCCTGGCCTCTAATTTCGAAAGTTTTGCTCATAATATTTGGAAGTTTTGAAGTATTGCGCTACAGAAGTCCTGAGCATTCCAGAAATGGGTATATTAAGTATAAAATTAAAGGCTTTTTAAGGCCAGGTCTTTTTCATTAAGTGCTTATATGCCAATTTATTTAGTGAAAGAGGTATACATTTAGAAAAATTTCTTAATTTTTTTTCTAACTTGTTCATCCTTACATGTTGGAACTTCCTTGGCTGCAATTTTGGAAGTTCTGCAACTTCCATGGCTGCAATTTTGGAAGTTCTGTGACAAAAACTGGGAGTAAATTACTCCCAAACTTCCCTTAAAGCAAGCCTTGCCTATTTCTATAACTACTACATATATTCAATTGAAATTTCGCATACGTTTTATGGTCATTATGGGCCGGACAAATACATTGTATTGATTCTATGATAACACAGTTGTCTATTGAAATTTACAAGGATTGAAACTGTTATATATGCTGTATTATGTGCCTGATACATACAATATTATCAATATAATGAATGCAAGGTGGTATATTTCAGTATGTATAAATGTTATATATGTTGTTTTCTGGGCCGGAGGCCTATATTTACATATTTACATTTTTTTTAAATTCTGATAATATAGTCATACTAAAACGTATTTGTTAGCTTAATTGGTCTATACTATGCAATACTGTAAGATTGGTATATCTACTGGTGGAGTTGTCTCGCATTTGATTCCATTTTCATACCTTACTAACATTAAAGGCTGTGTGCCATAGAGTCACATCAAGTGTTAGATTTGTCTACACTGTGTTTGGCTTTTAAATGTGTCTGAATTTGCTCATAATGTGTTATTCTTTGATTGCTGTTTTATTGTGCCACATGTGTGCAGTTCACAATCATGCTTTATTTACAGAATTGTATCTTTCTAGACTAGTTAATATGATCTAAATGGTATGGTCCATTTTTGTAACACTTGCCAAAATGTCATCATGAATAGTGTGTGATTGTTTATTTTTCCTGTTTACATGTAGAAAACAAGTGATTGATTGTACATATGTAGTACATAAATGCATTGTCTGGTTAACATTATGCATAAAGGAACTAACACATCTATTGAATACCCTTTAACGACAACAGACATATGTTAATTACTAGTAAGTGTTATATTCTGCAAATGGCAATCCAATTAAAGTAAGAAATGATTAAATGTGTTGTTGTATTAAAGATATATGCTCAGCAGCTTGTGAGAAACATGTATAGAATAGTTATTGTTTATTGAATTTTGCAATGCATCATGTATGTATTACAAACAGGACCTTTACATAAACGAAACCTACATGGGACCCATGCAAACAGTGTAAGCAAAACCCAACTGGGTCCCATATAGGATGCCCATAGAGGACCCATATCGAAACCTGGATGGGTCCTAATTGGGCAGCTCATATGGGGCCAAGTGGGATTTTACAAACACCTTTTGCATGGGTCCCATATGGGTAGCCTATAATGGGGCCCATCTTAGATCCATATAGGACTCACATGTATCCCATAATGCAACCCATTTGGGACCCATGCAAAAACAGTTTGCAAAATCTCACATGGCCCCATATGGGTTGCCTATAAAGGACCCATATCGAAGCCAATATTGGACCCATATGGGTAGCCGATATAGGACCCACCTTGGGTCCAAATGGGAACCACACAGGTCCCATATCGCAACCTATCTGGGACCCATGCAAAAACAGTTAGCAAAATCCCACTTGGCCCCATATGGGTTGCCCATGCAGGACCCATATTGAAGCAGATATTGGACCTATATGGGGTACCCATATAGGACCCACCTTGGGTCCACATGGAACCCACATAGGTCCCATATCGCAACCCATCTGGGACCCATACAAATACAGTTTGCAAAATCCCATTTGGCCCCATATGGATTTCCCATACAGGACCCATATCGAAGCCCATATTGGACCTATATGGGTATCCCATATAGGACCCATCTTGGGTCCACATGGAACCCACATAGGTCTTATATCGCAACCCATCTGGAACCCATACAAATACAGTTTGCAAAATCCCATTTGGCCCCATGTGGGAGCCCATATGGGTCCCATATATTCATGCTGGCTGGGAGGTTCTTAATACAATCCACTAATAGTAAATAAACATACTTAAAACAACGTTTATCATTAAGAGAACTTGTCAGTCGGAAGGAAACATTTTAAAATAAGTTTAATTTTTTGCACAGTGTCTTTTCGGGCTGATAGAAATGACATGCATGTTTTGTTCCCGACACTGTAGGCGCGAGCTAGACTAGGATGGTGTTAATACCTCGGTTGTAAATTATTGCTTTAGTCAGGAATACTGTTTGCAGTTTGTTTTTGTTTGTAACCTTAATAATAATAATTGGGACATGTCTAGATATCCACCGCATACACCAGATATTGACTATAGAGAACGCACCTCCAGTTTTTATTACGAATGTGTTTGTACTGTCCAGGACGTAGCCTGGTGTATTCCTTCTTTCTGTTTCTAGTTTGTGAGTATTCGACCATGAGAAGTTGACAAACGAATATGAGAGGCACGTTGTTTGGAGCTTCGAGTCTAGGCAAGGGTCCTGAGAAAGTACGTTGTTTTACCCTTGCATAGTTTATTCATGAATTAATCAAGGTACAATGTACTAAAGAGACAGTTGTTTGTGACGTTGAATGCTGCGGTATGCACGATAATAAAAAAGTAAACCATCCTTCGGGTCTGTGATGTTTATATGTCCTCTGTTAACATTATTTGAATATAATCACAGCCACACAGCCACAATAAAATCACGTTCAACTGCGTGAACAAATTGAGAAGGGAAGAAAATGGACGTGAATGACTTTATATTGACATTAAGTTGTATTCTCACGTCTAGATCTGCTCAAGAATTCCACAAAGCGTGACAACGTTTCAAGCACGCACATTTGACTATGACACTATTAATTTTGGCGTGTCAGCAGTCCCAGTTTGTTTTCAAAATCAACGCTTAACATTTCGACGACATAATTTCTTAATAAAAAACGCAAGAGGAGCATGGTTCCAATCTCTGATCGTTGCTTCAACAGCTTCAAGACTTGAAGTTTAACAAGAAGGAAAGGTCATCTGGTCAGTCAATTATTAAGTTCTACGGCTGCGTCTTTACAGAAAATGGTATCTCACCTTCCAGCTAAAATAGAAGCTGTCAAAAACATGGGAAACCGAATTGGTTTCTAAAGTGAGATCATTATTAGGACTAACAAATTATTTGTTCGTAGACAGTAACTCTACGTTAACAGAGCCGTTACCTTGACTGATGCACCGAACTGTAAAAGTTCTGTAGACACAGAAACAAGACGATGCTTTCACGGAAATGAAATAAACAATGTAGTAAGCGATACAGTACTGACAGACTTTGATCCCAAGAAAGACATAGACATTCAAATAAGGGATGACGAAACCCTGTTGGGAGTATCTCGAATACTTATATAGAATGGAAAATCGTGTCGTATGGTTAGCCTTTACTCTAACTCAGGTGACAAAAGCCAAACCCGTGCAGTGGTATGATAGATCATTTTAATTTGTTGTGTTTCTTTTTCGGGAAAGAATTCCGATGTACTGGTAATACTTTTCATGCTGCACTCCATTCTTTAATAATGGTGGTTGAAGTTAGCCTCAAATGATTTCAAGTTAATTTACAATGCAGGTAAGCATATTATATTGGATTAACTTTCACTTTCTAGACATCCATACGAATGACCCACGAATCACAATAGCAAAAAATTAACAACCGTGCTTAGGAAATAAATTTGTTTAAAATGTGTTAAAGGATTTTGTTGTAACACCGCTTGTTGTTGTTTTTTACATTCTTATCAGGGAGCAAAATATTAGCAAGAAGGATATGTCGGCAGAAGACGTGAGGCAAGAATTCAAGATATTTATTGCCAAACCATTTGCTATGATCCGCAATATGTCACTCCATCATCAATCGACAAATGTTTGAAATTGCTTTTTTATCATTTACCACTAGAGATTACTTTTTTTACAAAGGAAGACGATGAGTGCGTTCTTCAAAGAAGGCAAAGCATAGACTGATTATTAATACGTTGTGTGAATAGTGTTAATAGTAGTATTTGCAAGCTAGTACATTACATTGTGAAAAACAAGTGCTACAAATCAAATTAAAAAAAGTTGAGTTGGATAGTTCTATTGCAAATGTAATGTACATTTCACATGTTGTATTTTTCAACACTTTCTGATATAGATAGTCCCAATTGTTTATACTCAATTAATTGAAAACATATTTGTATTTATTTATTATAGTAACGGTATTTTGCTGCTTATTCATTATCGTTGTAGTCATTTTCATTTGTTAATATAACTTTGTTAAAAAGATATTGGATAAGACATTTTAATACAGATGTTGACAAAAGAATGTCAACATTTATTGAACCATAAATATAGTTTTTATTTCAATATTGTTTAAGGGTTGGAACATATGATTCAGTGCAAAGAAAGAATTTGAATGTATATGTACAATTATACACGTGTTATATAAATAATAAATAGGTAATAATCATAAAAATTAAGCATGGCATTGCTAGGATTATGAAACTCACATGCAATATCAGTCAACAGAGATCTGTGGACAATATCACCTTTGTAAAATAAGACAATGGTGTAACAGTTCATGTATACCTTTATATGAATATATTTGCGTAAATAAATAAATAAATAAATAAGTGTTAAATAAACAATTATATGAACCTGATGTCTATATGAAATATAAATTAACAGTTCAAATCAGTCAGCATTGTCACCCAAGAATGCATTAATACCAGTCAGCATAAAATATATCTTTAAACTAACATGACATAAAGCTTGTCCTTATTTAAAGCTCTTATTTCACTTCACATGTTTTGGCATTATATTGCTCGTGCACCAAATATTTCCTTAATGCCATTAGCATTT
This sequence comes from Congeria kusceri, assembly GCA_027627225.1. Taxonomy (NCBI): domain Eukaryota; kingdom Metazoa; phylum Mollusca; class Bivalvia; order Myida; family Dreissenidae; genus Congeria; species Congeria kusceri. The sequence goes on along the minus strand of CM051027.1, from coordinate 53,204,056 downwards.
GTCTGATACTCTTCCAACCCAGTATGTGCACCATATGAAATTATTCCATCTCAAATGTTCATAGTGTTGTGATGTTTATAGTTGGTCCGCGTCTGTGCACGTGTATCTAGATTATAAGGTCTCTGTATGAACACGTTGCTACAGTCAATTATCACTCGGCACTTGTTGTAATTTCTTGCTCTGTCTTGGTTTCTAAAACATAAAACGAAAGTCAAAGTGTATAATATGATAACTGTCGAATGGTTGCAGTCACTGGTTTCGAACAGCAGATACAGATTTGAGCTTAGCATTGATAATAAGACTCTTTGCAAACTTCACCACCAGTAAGACAGTAATGAAACAATACTGATCACACAATTACTTAGTCTAGTAAGCTCTGAGAAGTTTCAATGCAAAAATGTTATTTAAAAAAAAAAAGATATACGATAGACTGTAGGCAAAGTCATTATACCTGTTTCATGGTAAGTTGTATAATCACCGCCCATACCCAGCAAGGCACATACGAAAATGTCATCGATGACCAGTTTATATTGATGACATAATCTACGTTTGTCAACTGTTTTTAGAAACAAGACCATTGCATCCATGCTTCAATATTAATTCTCTTGAAATGAACTTAAGTTTTGCAAATGTTATTGCTGACCTGCCATCGATACGCCCCTATAACCATATTATTACTAATGCTATTGAATTGAAACTTTAGAAGTACTGAGTTACTAACTCAACGAATAAAATTAAACACGAATATAAATGGAATTATGGTAAATGAAATAGAGAATAAAATATCCCTCTTTGCAGATGATACATCAACCCTTTTAGATGGAAATGAAAAATCCCTCAGAGCCACCCTAATGTTCTAGAAACATTTTCTAATCAATCAGGTCTAAAGATAAATTTTGACAAAACAAATGTTGCCTGTTTAGGAAGCAAGAAATACAGCAGCCATTTTATAAAAACTCAATATAAATTAAATTGGGAAACATCCAGTTTTAAAATACTTGGTATTACTGTCCATGTTGACTTAGAAAAAATCATAGGTACAAACTATAAAGATAAAATAACAAAACTTGAAAAAAAATTGCAATAAAATTTTGGAAGAAAAGAATTTTGACCCCAATTGGTAGAGTTACAGTAATAAAAAGTTTATTATTGCCAATATTTACTCATTTATTCATCTCCTTGCCTAATCCAAATTTAATATACTTGAAACAAATAAATACACTCCTTTTTGATTTCATGTGGAATGGAATTGCTTAAGTGAAAGAAACCGTAATTATAAAAGCGTATGCCGAAGGTGGTTTAAATATGATAAACTAAAATATTTATATAAAAAAATTTAAAACTATCATGGATAAAAAAGTTGTGGAAAAATGAAGGAGCTTGGGTCTCAATAGTGAAACATTTAATACAGGTGGACACTGACAAATTATTTTACTTTGGTGAAGACTATGTTGAACTCAAACTAAAAAATTGTAAAAATGCTTTTTGGACAGATGTGCTTAAATCTTATTCAGATTTTATATCATGTTTGGACAACTGCACATATATCAATATATTAGAAATGCCACTGTTGTATAATCACAACATAAGAATCAGCAATAAGCCATGCTTTAATAGGGCCTTTTTAAAAAAATATAATATTTCTAAATGACATTATTTCTAATACTGATCAACTTCTGTCAAGAGAAGAAATAGCTGCCAATCATGGTATTTATATTGATTTCATAACATACTATGTTTTTGCTTCAATCCTTAAAAAGGCTATTTAAGGATAATTCTCAAATTTCTAAAGAAAATGGTCCATTACTGCCAATGCAAATTAGATGTATAGTGCATAAATCCACACATGAAACTTAAAATACTTTATTGTAATGATGCTATTCCCACAAGTAGAGCTAACTGGAATGCATTCTACAATTTTGATGAAAATCAATGGAAACATATATATTCATTACCCTTTACAACAATTAAAGATACTAACATACAATGGCTACAGTTTAGAATATTACACAGATTTCTGCCAGTTAACGATTGTCTTAACAAAATAGGGTTGAACAACTCACATTTATGTTCATTTTGTGAAAGAGGTGAAGAACAATTGAACATTTATTCTATGAATGCTATCACACCAAAAGTATTATAGATTACATTAACTCTTCTTTAGAAAATGAACCTAGAAACATAACTCTGACAAAAGAAACAATTATCTTTGATAGCAACAGCACAACAGCTGAAAATGTTTTAATACTGTTGCTTAAATATTATGTTTTTCTCTGTAAAACATCCGGCAGGACACCAAACACAAATCTATTTAGACATAGCCTTTATTTTTATTTAGAAATGAAAAATGTAACATTCAAAGATTCAGATCAGACGGAAATAGACAAATTCAATAACATGTGGTTTCTTGTTAAAAGATTTGCAATAAGCAACTAATGTAAATGCTAACAAGAGTAATTAAATACCCTAATCAATCTAGATATTGATTGTTGGCTGTACGTTTGTTATAAATTTTATATTTCGTAATGCAGGGTTTTCTTCTTTGCCTTCAATTTCCACACAATACATGTTTTAAACATAATAACATACATGTTACTTACATATTTTTGTCTGTATGTTTGTTATAAATTTTATTTTTTGTAATGCAGGGTTTTCTTCTCTGTCTCCCATTTCCAGACAATACATGTTTTAAACATAATAACATACATATCACTTACATATAGTTGGCTGTATGTTTGTTATAAACTTTATTTTTTGTAATGCATGATTTTCTTCTCTGTCTCCCATTTCCACACAATACATGTCTTAAACATAATAACATACATATTACTTACATATTGTTGGTTGTATGTTTGTTATAAATGTTATATTTTGTAATGCATGATTTTCTCCTTTGTCTTCCATTTCCAGACAATACATGTTTTAAACATAATAACATACATATCACTTACATATAGTTGGCTGTATGTTTGTTATATATTTTTTTCTTTTTTTTGTAATGCATGTCTTTCTTCTTTGCCTTCCAGTTCTAGACAATACAAGTTTTAAACATAATGACATACATGTTACTAACATACTGTATTTTCATTACCTAGTTGTGAGACATATAATATGTACTAATTTGCCCATTTCTGTGGATTCAATATTACATGTGCCTTTCATTTGTCTTTGTAAAGTGTGATAAAGAGGGTTTCCCCGACCCCCCCCCACACTCATTCGGGAGGGGATAATAAAGGAATTTATAAGGAAAAACAAATATCGGAGCACAAAGAGAGGTAAAATCATACACAAGCTACACGACTCTCGTACCTGCAGTATGAGTATATGTAGTTAAACTTTTTAAGTTTTACTTGTTACTATTAAGAAGCTTACTTGAATTTCTATTGAACTGATATAGAGGATATTTATAGAAAGAGTAAGAATGTTATATATTGTATAACTGGTTATATAAAATATCATTTTCAATTGCTGGCTGTAATGATGCAGCTGTAACGTGGCCGCCAGGGGGTGGGGAAGTTTGACCGTATATGGTTGTTAAGAAACAGGGCCGCCAGGGGAGGTGAGGTTTGGACCGTATATGTCTGTATAGGCAACTCTGACAATCTTCTAGTCACAAAACCACTGGCTGGATTTCAAAATAATTTCACAAAAATGTTCCTTGGGTAACCCTCTCTACCAACTTCCTTCAAATAATTTTGGTTCGTTAAAACTATAGTCTCCAGGGGTGGGGATGTTTGAAGTATATGGCTGCATAGGCAGGCAACTTTAACAATCTTCTCTTCTTGCATGATTAGAGTATAAATTAATTACATCAAAATATACTAATGTTGTGTCCTCTGGAACTTGTCGATTAAGTAATTTATTTGATATTCTCCTGAACCATTTGTACAATATGTCGACAGTAACGTAAAAAAATAACATAGAATTTCTAAAACATATACCTACCCAAGTTCCAGGGGACACAACATTAGTATCTTTTGACGTTATTAATATTTACTCTAATATACCACATGTTTTGGGGCTAGAAGCTATTGATTATTGGCTTCAAACATACATTGAATCACTTAATGAACGCTTTTCACAACAGTTTATTAAAGTATACAAATAATTCTTGAAAATAATAACTTGTATTATGATGACAAGTACTACAACCAAAGTAAATGAACAGCAATTAGTACAAAATACGCCCCAACGTACGCTACTTAAGTGATGGGATTCTTAGAACAAAAACTTTATACACAAATAGAATCAATTTATAATAATGAATTTCTCTCTTTTATAAAAACATACTGGAAAAGATGTCTGGATGAATGCTTTATTTTCTGGGTGAAATTTACTAATGAACTTCAAAGATTTTACACTATTTTAAATAACTTACATACAGATATCAAGTTCACTAAACAAACAAGCACGCTTGATATTCCATTTCTTGATATATTAATTGTAAAAAAACAACAGGGACATTTATACTGATATATATGACAAGGAAACAAATTCTAAACAATACCTAAATTTCACACCATGTCATAGTAAACATACAAACATTCATATTCCATTCAATTTAGCGAAACGCATCTGCACTAGTTTCAAATCAAGAACTTAAATTAAAACGTTTATGTGATCTGGAACTTTCCCTTTTTCAAAGGTGTTATCCAAAATCAGTTATAAATAAAGGATTTCAAAAAGCACTTTCAATCCCTAGAAATGAATTACTGTCAAACTCAACAAAAGAATATACATTTTATACCATTTATTTCAACACTTAACCCTTAGAATAAAGAAATATTTGGCGTGCTAAAAAACAACACAGACATTTTAAAAACGGACTATGTTATAAACAAAATAATTTCAAATGCAAAAAACAGCCACCAAATTTAAAATGTCTCCTGACTAAATCTAGCTTTTCCTCTTAAGAACCTAAAGTAACCAAATGTAATGACCCTAGATCACGGCCTGTAAACACTGGCTCCACCTCTTTTTGGAGGTCAATGAAAATTGAGCCAATGCGTCTTCCGAGGTGGATCTCAGGACAGGAAATTAGTCAAAAACGTAAATGAAATGTTAAGAGGTAGGTCTGAATTTATCTATAATGCAATAATTTAAAGCTCTATTTTAAAAACCAGGCAAGTTTGTTCCACGTAGAAATGATTATACTACATCTATATGTAGACCAATTTGCAATTAAAAAAAAATTCTCAACGTGAGGACTTTTATGAATGGTAACATCGAGTCGATTCAAACACAATTTTGACATTTACCAATGTATTTAATCATTTTTCGCATAAAATACTGGTATCGACGCAAACAATACACGTATTATTTTTGTTTATATTACTTGAACATATTGACGTTGCATTTGGACAAGTATTATACAATAATATGTATTTTTAGCAAAGAGATTGAGCGAATGCCATGGAGGTGGAGCTCAGGACAGAAGAAGGAGCCAATATTTAACCCTGTTATATACATGCTTAAAGTCATCTCATGTCGATGAGAAATGCAGTTTGGAGTTTTTGTCAGGAGGGTAATCCTCAACGTTCTCATATAGTTATTTTAAATTTATAACGCTAATAGATCGTATTGCGGAGAATGCAGCGTATTTGTTACAGCAAAGATCAAATTGCATTGAAACATGTGTTCACTTTATGTCTTAGATTTTGCCCACAACATAATATCATATGATTGCGATTGGAAGATTATTCACGTTTATCATATTAAGTGTTAAAGGCAGATTACTTTATTTTGAGAATGTTTCTATATTGTGATCACTTTAGAGATGGGTTTTCACCAGTTTCAATAGTACCACAGCATAGTTTCTTACATATACATGTATTAGAACATGCCATTAAACAAACTTCATAAACCAAATGCATACTTACGGGTTCATTCGTCGTTTTGACCACACTGAATGTGCGGGCTGTCTGCATCTCTTATATGTATTTGCATTTGGGCATGTAAATTAGATATAGTCTGTTTCATTAAATAGGAATCTGAATACTGGAACATCTTCCTCTTTTTATAAGAAATAAGTTTTCAAGATGCAAACAATTGTTTGAACACATTATATCATAAAATATTAATGACAAAAATATGACAGATGAAATAAACAAATAATCATTTTATTAATGATAAAAAATGTCTACATAGGCTTAATAAAATAAAGTATTATCATTAATAAAGAAAAACATTCCTGAAATAATGATCACACATTCTCATTATAAACTCACTCATATCAGTAACAACATTTCATACTGAAAACAATCAAGTTTATCAGCAATGGCACGTTTCATGTAGATCATGTTTCAAGTGACACTCATTCTACGCACGACTGTTATCATTTAACACCATTGTTGTTTACAGTTAATTACTTCACCCACTCATCTCCTGAAAACAATTTATTTGGCTTGACATGCCTTCCAGATCTTGTTGTTATACCTGAATTTAGGCAAGTTTGGTTCCCAGGGACAGGATTTGCAGATTTGTTTTTCTTTGGTGAATTAAATTGCGGTTGTTCTGGTGTTATACTAGGCTGAGGTGTGTCCATTCGTTCTAAAGTGACATTAGGGGCAAATTCATGAATGTATGGACATTTCTCATTTGTTTTCATGAGTAATTTGTGATTTTTGCGGTATGTAGCTCCATCAGGTGTTTGAATGTTATACGATCGGTCATTGTGTTTTGAAATAATCTTGGCTGACAACCATGTTTTACCAACTTGATGTCTGACACTCTGATTCGGTGAGAGTGGTGTCAACTGTTTCGAAGACCTACCATTGACCTTGTGCGTCTACCTTTCAACAACTGTGCAGGTGAAAATCCTATGTCTTGCAATGGAGTATTTATGTACTCAAGAATTGCAATATATGTGTCAGTCTTGGCTTCTTGTACCTTGACAAGGATGCGATTGGCTGTTTTGACCATGACTTCAGCCAAACCATTTGACTGTGCTCTTGTGGGAGAACTAGTTTTGCATGTGAAATTCCACTTATTTGCAAAATCAAGAAATGCTTGTGATGTGTATTGACTTCCGTTATCACTGAAGAATATATCTGGCACAACATATATACTGAAATGTGAACGCAGTCGGTAGCCAGTCTATCTCAAAATGTCTGCTGTAGGAATCAACTATCAACAGATAATCTTTCCCATGAAAATGAAATATGTCGCTGTGGACAAATTGTCAAGGACTTGTTGGTGTTTCATGTGACACCATGAGTTCTTTGACATTGGATGATCTGTGTTTCATACAGATGGGACAATTCAGTACATATTCTGTAATTTCCTTTACCATCCCAGGCCAGACAAATGCATCTTTGGCCCTGCTAATTTTTTTTGTCTACACACATGTGACCAACATGAACTTTTTCAATCAAGTCTGCACGTGACTGTTTGGGAATCAGAATTGTTTGTCCCCGAAATATCAAACCATCACCTGTTGACAGCTCGTCTCTGTGATTGAACAATTCAATTATGGTGCTCTGACAGCCCCGCCTTGTTTCCGGCCAACCAATGTCTATAGTCTGTTTCAATGTTTACATTTGTGAGTCACGACTTGTGTTAATTCTCAACTGCTCCAATCTATTGTCTGTAAATGTCGAACATTTTAAAACCGTGTGAACATGCAAGTAAAGCCCCTCAAATTCGGCAAGCATATGGCTCATTGGTTGTTTAGACAGCAGGTCGCTAATGGGAACTTGTTTCCCAGGCACATATTTGACCTCGATGTCATATTTCTGAATCATGAGTAACATTCTCTGCAAACGAGGTGGTGCTGCAGACAGAGTTTTTTTCATGATGGCTGCAATTGGCCTATGGTCAGAATGAACTATGACCTTGCGTCCATATACGTACTGATGAAATCATTGACAGCCAAACACTATTGCTAACATCTCACGTCCTTTGTTTGCATATTAACTTTGTGTAGGGGGTCGATGTTTGGCTTCGACCAGCTACAACAAACACTATTGCTAACATCTCACGTCCTTTGTTTGCATATTAACTTTGTGTAGGGGGTCGATGTTTGGCTTCGACCAGCTACAACATACAGAATGTCTTACAGCATGCAAAAAATGTGACTACAAACATGCTTACATGCCAGCCAGATTTAACAATAATACAAGTAGCTACCGGTCCTTATTTTAATGAATGAAATCAAAACTGCATGCACAAATGATAAGCAAAACATATGAAACAAAAAGCAAAAGAAAAGAGCAAAAACTATTTACACTATGTACAATGGATTTGGACTTATGGACTTAGATCATTACTTAAATATAGGTTTAAAATAATTTGAATAATTGACTGATTTTTAGTAGAAATAAACGTTTAAGTTTAGTTAAATATAACATTTTTTTCTGGCTAAATGCACGTAATTAACCAGTGGTGTCATCCTGACGAACAAGTAGGTATTCGATATTACATAAGAAGTTCTGACACCCCTCAGCTGGTCAAAGTAACTCTCGTTAGAGTTCGCCCATGTTAGTAGTTTTATATTGTTTGCACAGGTCATATTATCACAAAAAGTGTATGTTTGTTTATATTAGTACATGTATTTACATAAACATACTGATTTATATTCTGTTGGTTGTTTCTTTTGTTATGAGTACAACATTATTAATTAATATGCGGTTTTTCTAAATGACAACTTATGCTGGAACTCTGCGAGTTGTCCAGGTATATGATACTACAACCTTTTGGCCGCTATATTTGTTTATAGTTAACTACAAGCAGTGCCAGATATATCATGTACACTGGATTAGGGGGAATGGAGCGTCTGTTAACATGCTGACTGACACCAACCACACGTTTATGTGTTTACTCATGTATACTGGATTCGGAACGAGACGTAAACCACACATTCCCGTGGCTATGTTCTCATGTACAAAGATGCGGAGTATGTTAACATAATGATACATCAACCAAACATGCATGTGGCTGTTTTTAGGAAGTGCTATGGACACTTGGTCAGTAACATTTTGCTTAGATCAACGGATATTACGAAAACTGCACACCATTATTGATATGCTACTTACAGTAATTATTATTGACGATTACTAATAAGTAATTGTCATCTGTACTTGCAATAATAATTATTATTGACAATTACTAATAAGTAATTGTCATCTGTACTTGCAATACTCACGTACGACTCAGTAACATAAAAAACAGTGTATTCTAACACGGCACGTTTGCTAGTTTTCCTTAGATAAAGAAGGTTATCAGCAGTGGGTTTTTCTGTAACAAATCATGGGCGGAGCCTAATAATAAAAAAAAAGTTCCGGAAGTTTGAAGAAATTAGTCCGTAAAATGCACGTGCTTATTGATTCTTTGCTCTATGTTTATCAATGAAGCTGACGTCATTTTGAATTGTTATGATTTATTGACGTCACTTAAACGCACGTGTGAATGTACTTTGCGGAAATCCGATGGAGTATAGATAAAAATAGTTCTCGTTCATATTCTGAAAAATTCAGACGAATTATATATAGGATCGTGTTAGAATCGAAATAATTGACGGCTCTGCGTTAATTATGTCGTTCCGATGCTCGTTATCAAACCACTCGGGCTATCGCCCTCGTTTAATTCCTACGCATCGGAACTCTAAACCGTTCGTTATTACCGCAATAACCAACACTTACCCGTCAATTATTTCTTAAATATCTATGAATGCTACCGCACACGGACAGATAGTTCAGAAAACAGCAACTAGTTTTGTCTAAGATAATTAGCACAAAACTTTTATTGCACGGTTTGACCAACAAAATACGAGTCGTATATGTTATTCTCACTTGATTAACATTATATACATGTATGCCGTGTCTTTCATTACAATATATAATTAAATTAAAGTATCTACTCAACTAAACACAGCCTATGAGAAGCCATGGCTGTCTTATGTCGTTAATTTTTTAATACATGCAACCGTTTGGGTTATATGTGAATTCATTTCGTCAATATATAACATGAAAAATGTTTATATTAAACCAGAAAAGCATTATATTAATTCACTGTCACGATATATTGAACAGAATCGTCAATGTATGGAACTAGTGTACCTTGATATAGATTCAATCTTACTATGTGTCTATTGGAAACATCATTGAATGGAACCAGTTTTGTCATATATGGATATATATCGTTTGTCAAAATGAGAGCAGTATAGAATTGAATCAGTTACAACCAGTTAATGTCTATACATTCATCACGTTTAAAAACCGCGAGTCTTAAATATAATGTTGTGAGTATTTCGTACGTGAGTTATTGGAAAACTAATTGACTTATCACTTACACAGATTGCTGTTGTGTGCATTACATCAAAACAAATTACCAATTGATTGCTGAACAGAACACGTGTTTATTCGCAATAAAAGCATTTGCCTACATGATCCTAATATTATTGTCATTATATCAACCATCACGTTAACGCTTATTGAATGAGTGCCTTGGTGATTTAAGTTCCGTGTTTGATGGCAGCACTTGTTTGGTCAGTCACAAACCAAGACACAAATTTATACTTATGCGAATGTTTATATATAAAATATCTTTATGAATATTTCACATTCCATGAGGGAAATTCTATGTTAGTGTTTAATAAAGATTAAGATTAAGGCTTACAAAACTTTATTAAACAACATTGGTTCATGATTCTGAGTCGAGCAAGTAAACGTGCCTTTATTCAACACTTATATAGTATTCTACTAAATACGCGTTTTCTGAGTTGTTTTTGGAAATAAATACAAGGCAGCATCTTTAATAACACGAACAACATATACAAGTGAGTCCTGAACATGAACCAAATGTGTGAGATTTAATTAAAACTAAAATTGTACTTAATATTGTAATATAAGTTTAAAATGCATACGGGCTTATTAATGCCAGGCTTGTTTAAAGAATGAAGGCACGAGTGACTAAGATGTTTATACAAAAACGCTTAAGGTATACTTATACTGAATCATGTAACCAAGTAAATAAAATGAAAGATTAATACGGCAACACGTTAATATTAAATACCTAATGTATTCGGCTAAACTATGTATTTTATAGATTGTATATGAAAATGATTATTTTAAATATTTATTGATTTATCTATTCATTTATAAAATTTCTGCAATGATAAATGAATGTGAGGGTGTGGAAAACTATTCATTGATTTAAAACATAGCAGATAGCCATGTGTTTATGTCAGGTGTATGTGATATATTGTATTTGTATTAGTTACAATTTCAACTCGTTATTTCTGAACTCGGTTAGTTCAGGAAAAAAATGTAAGCAATGGTAGGACAACTTAAAACAACTTTCACTTCACTTTTCCGGCAGGTTTATCATGTATTTCTGCATCTGGATTACATTACATTAATTCAAGACAGTTACTGGTAAATACCTGGCTTATTATATCGAATTGCTTGTTTCCTTTCTTCAGGTATGTCTGGTTTCCTGTGAGTGCATTTCTATATCTTAAATATCTGTACGAAGGTGAAATGCGTTGTCATTGCAGCCGTGTTGTTGATCTATTATTTCGTTGGAGTTTGAGATTGCTGAACCTTTTGTAGCAGTGTGGATAAACTCTAATCCATTAAAACAATGCCATGAACGTTTTTTTGTGTGAAGTTTACAAATAAGCCTTTGTATTTACAAATAAACGATTCAGGATCATTCATACTTGCATCTATTTAAAGCTCTGCAAAATATAGTACAATTTTCGGACGCGCTTAAGTGTGCACAGTCCTGAAAGTGCAACCGCCGTTTGAGTTACATTCCTTTTTAATTGCCAACACAATGCAAAGAGAATAACTAGAAGCTGTTGACAGTTTATAAATCTTTTGAAAGCACTATAGTCAACGGAAAGCTAACCGGTGTGATTCGATTTCCTATGATAAAAAAAATATATTAATATGTGCTCATGTCACATACTTTGAGCTTGAGAGTCGCAGATTGGTGGCCAGAACAAAGACAAAAACTAAGGCTATAAAAATGCGCCTGAAACATTCAAACTATTCACAAAGCTCCGTAATGTAAACATCTTAAATTCATTAAACAGTCTGGGGCTGTTGAAGTCTGTTTACATTAAACTGTTTTAAACTATTGAATAGTACTAAGGTATGCATTCTGCTAGAGCAGTTTTAAACAGGTCTAAGATACATAAAACATTGTAAAGCAGACATGTTTGCGCATTCGTGGTACTTAAAATATTTCGTTGTAAACATATTCGAGTAAACGCGGCCAGTATAGAATGTTGCTTCAAGCACATTTGCTTTTGCCAAATTGCAACATTTAATTGATAGCTTCAGCCGTTGTTGCATTACCTTTCGTTGAGAAACCCATGTTTGAGGTTTCTTAATCAATCTAATGATGTTGCTCACCTTATTATTAGCTTTTTCTCTAAGACAGGTTATGTTTTTTGTGCAGTACAGTCAATGTTACAAATTCAGTTGATAATAGTTAAACGATAATACCAAAATAGTAGTCCGTCATGTAGGTGTTAGATAAAGGCTAGGTGTCGGATAAAGCTTAAGTTTATCTGACACCCTAGATTTTCTTCTATAAAATCATTTAGTGGTAGGATAAAGATTTTTCTACTCATTGTATTCAGACATTTCAAATGCTCTGATTGGTTATGAATTAACAAGTTATGCAGCAACACACGCACGCCTCGTGCGTTAGACCCAGTAAAAGGTTTGTAGGACATACGTTTTTCACAAATCATATTTTTCACATCTGTCAAAAATAGGATCTCATTCTTCACAGGTGTAAAAATTAGGAACGAAGTTTGAATTAAAACTGGGATTTCCATTATCGGTTTGGTGAGGTTGGTAGGGGGACCTAGGGTATATTTAATCAAATCCAGATGTTCGTACGCCCAACCGAACTCATTTGCTCCAGACAGGAAACGAACCCGGGTCGTCTTGGTGAGAAGTAAGTGTGCCAACCACTGCGCTAGCAAGACAAGCTTCGCTATGGAGAATGTGGTATTCGCATGCGCGTTTTTACAAAAACAAAACACAAAAGCAGTTCATATTTATGTAAAAATGCAACTGTAGATTATCAATTATTTAAAATATAAATTGATTTATTTATCAAAGGCAATTTTGAAATATTTGTTTATAAATGCAAAATAACATGATTACCGTAGAAAAAGGATACCTGTCATTTTTTCTGAACACTGAGAAGTTCTATAATGTGCAGAATAGTGTCGGTACAGATTAACGCACGTACACACGAACTTCATTCGTTTTAACTGCATTATATCTGAGATAACAAATATAATGACAAAACAAGTGCTTTCATCAAGATTTGCTCAAATAATGTCTCACTACGCAACGATAATCATTATAAATATTTGTTTTGCGTCAATAACTATTCATTGTATAAATATTGCCCATTGTTAAAGTAGGACTAGCACCAATGCGGGTACAGTAATTCCTTCTGTAGTGATGATGCCATTGTGTTTTCTCTTCATTTTAATTCAAAAGCAGTTTACATATTATTAATTGATCATAATAAATGCGCATACGTACATTTTGCAAAGACTACTATACGATCTAATCAGTTATAAGCGTTAGATGTATTTATTATGTGTATATTATAAGACAAGTTATTGGTTTAAACACCACAGACGTCATATGTCGATTGAAATGTTTCACACAATACATACATTGATTCGATGGCGATTCAACGTGTGCAGGAACTACGTTTAACGCATTTCTTTGATGTTGTTGGCCTATAAAAACAAATTAATTATGAAAATATTTTTATCGTAAGAAAAATTTATTGAAGTAAGTCACTTGTCTGTTATATCATTTTTACAAAACCAATATCGAAAATCGTGTAGAATGGGAGGACTATCAACATTGGCTTGATCTACCCTGGCCAAAAAAGTAAAGGATTGTTTTTCTTTGACTTTAGAATAGACAACTATTTTCTATGCTATACATATTTTTAGTTATTTTGTTTTTATTTTTTTTATTTTTTCATTGTTCATGCTACTTTTTCTTTTTTTGTGTACACTATACAATGTACTTTAATTGGCCTTGTTATTTAAGAACTTAGCTCGCGCTTTGTAGAATCAGTGCATGACTCGCACGAGGATTCCGTTTTTATTGAAAATAAATCGGATTATCTATTGTATCGAGCAAAATGTGACGTTGTAAATCTTGACAATGTATATAGCACACTGGTAATCTTTTTTTGCCGAGGCTGAGCTCTATGAAATTAAACTTTATCGACGCAAATGTTTTTCTTAGATGAGTTAGCTTTTTAACCTACGAATCTGTCAGGCATTGAGATACCGTTATACGTGCTAGAAGATACGGTATAATATATTTTATTTACCCCACACTCTAAATCACTGGAAATGATTACACGTGATTATTGTTTGATGTAAAAAAACATTGTCATATACAGTTAAAAACTTAATTCTTACTACCATTTGCTACTGTTGTTAATGTTCTTGCACTTAAAATTGTATGTTAGTACTCTTGCGTCTTTGGAATATATCTATTACGCATAATCGAAATTACTAATGAAGGTTGCTTAAATATTCTTAACTCAGTCTACGCGCAGTGTGTTTCAGTTGCAAAAGATGATAAGTTAGTGCTGCTTCTCTACCTATGGACAAAAACAATCTGACCTTATGGTAAATAAATAGCGCCTCTCTTTAACTATCGCTAATATAGGTCATACTTTAAAAACAGGTATCAATTCTAATCTCTAATTTTCAGTATACGTCAGGAAAGAGGACCCTTTTTCTTTCGCTTTCGCCTTAAAAAGGCCTCTCCTGGTTGGAAATGTAAACGATCAACAGTGGCCTTGATGCATCTTTTGTCTTAAAAAGATGTATGGTATGGGTTGCACTGAAACAACTAAATTAAACTTAATAACTCTTCTCGTCTTCGTAACATATACGTCGCTTTTCTTTAGTTGGTTCTGCTTTATTCCGAACAATAATGCGTAATGAAAATAAGTTCATACCCCATTCAATTTATTTGGTTGTAACTTAAATCATTGTATCTGGACGGGTTATATGGAAGAGTCTAGTTTATGTTAACTTCATGAAAATGTGTATCATCTTTTGACATTGTTTGCGATCTGGTATACGGTCGTGTCTGTGTATGGTTTTGCCTGTTGAAGTGTTTGTTTCTATTCGCATATTGTCTCTATATTAAATCATTTCTTTAATTGTACGTACGCATGTATGTATGAACTTGCAATTTCTGGTGTAGAATTATCTATTCGCTTAATTATTTGTGTTGTCTAAATTCTAGCAAACGCAAATATAAGTTGTCATATCGGTACTTTTACAATAAACCGTATGATTGTTCATCGTTCATACATTCAAACCATTTGAATAGTGGCCTGTTAAACATCATTAGTACTGTCTATTGTAGATTGTATTTTTTGCATATTTTATTTGCTTTGCATATTGTATGAAATAATGATAGATCCCCAGGCCGCTATATGTTGAATAAGGTAATGCTGTGTTGTATGATTTCTTTCATCCTATCTTATGCGACACCTATTAAAACGCTTTAAATAGCTTCTAAATTAAAAAAAAAAAAAAAAAAAAACATCAACAATTTTTAACGCTATTGTACACCTAAACATCTACTTACATTTTTCATCTTAAATAAATGTAAACTTATAATGAGTGGATAAAACTAGTATTAAAAAATACGTGAATTGCATGGAAATTGCACTAGTGTATATTATTTTATTGCTGATAACTGTAAATAAAACAATCATGCTCATATCGACTGTAATTTTTAACATATTTAATTTTTAACATATTAAATTTTTTAAACAAATGATATGTACAATAACTTATGTATGTATAATATATCATTGAAAACTTTTCCTGTAACAATCTGAGTTATGTATAGCGTTGCTCCTGTCAATATCTAACATTGCAAGATATCAACATATGATGAAATCCTTGTTAACTGCCTTCAAAGATGTTCACTTATTTTTTCATGTTTGTTTTTTCTCTTATTAGTTTGTATTTTTTCCGTTCTGTATTACAAGGTAATGTTATGTTGACACTATGCATACAAGTGCTACTTTTTATTATGTTCTTTAGTTTGCTTATCTATGTGTGAGCTTAAAATTTTATCAGTCAACTGCAGAGGCATTCAGGGGAAAAAGAAGCGATTACAAGTTTTTCAATATTTGAAAGAAACAAAATGTGATATTTACTGCCTTCAAGATACACATTTTATTAACGAACAAATTAAAACTATTTACTCCGAATGGGGATCAGAGTGTTTCTTAAGTTATGGCTCTTCTAATTCGCGCGGTGTAGCAATACTCTTGTCGAAAGAACTTGAGTACAAAATACATAATGTACAATACGACCATTTTGGGTAACTATATTATTTTAGATGTAAATATTGGTGAAACAAGACTTACTCTTGCCTCTTTATACGGACCGAACTCTGATAGTCCCGAATTTTTCACAAATGTTTTTGATATTATTGGACACTATTGGGAATAGACTCCTACTTAATTTGTGCCGACTTTAATTTGGTTCTTGACCCGAATCTGGATTATAATAACTACAAATCAATAAATAATAAAAATGCAAGAGATTGTATATTGAAAAATATTGAAGATCGTGATCTTACTGATCCTTTTATGGATATTATATCCTAATTCTAAACGATATACATGGAGAAGAACCAATCCAATACAACAAGCCCGGCTTGATTTTTATCTATTATCGTCATTTTTGTCACCATTTGTTCACGACAATAATATATTGCCCAGTTACCAATCTGATCATTCGATTGTAACTTTGACATTAAATTTACTGATTTTAAACACGGAAAGGGTCTGTGGAAACATAATAACATGCTTCTAAGTGACATCAATTACATTAACACAATAAATGATACAATTACCGAAATTAAAAAACAATATATGTTACCTGTGTACAATAAAGATAATATTGATACAATACCGGACCAAGACATACAGTTTTTAATAAACGACCAACATTTTTTAGATACAGTTTTAATGGAAATAAGAGGTAAAGCTATTTCATATAGTTCGTATAAAACAAAATCGCGTAACAAGCGCGAAAACCAATTAAAAGTTGAAATTGAACAACACGAGAAATTGTTGACCGAGAGTAACCTGCAAATTATGCTTGAATTAAAAGATGAACTTATGAAAATACAAGAAGAGAAATTAAAAGGAGCTATAATAAGATCGCGAGCCGAATGGATACAATTTGGAGAAAAACCATCAAATTTTTTTTGCAACCTCGAAAAATATAACTATACAACAAAAACGATCACAAGCCTAACAACTGATGACGGACTTGTTTTAGATAAGGCAGGTTGATATCTTAAAAGAAACCGCTTTGGTTTTATAAAACATTGTATCAAAACAATGATAATACCAACATTGATGATGATTTTAATAGTTTTATAGCAGATATTGACATACCTAAACTATCACATGAAGAGTCAAAACAATTAGAAGGGCCAATAACACTAAGTGAGACCTCTTTTGTCTTAAAAAACATGGCAAACAACAAAAGCCCTGGGTCGTCAGGTTTTACTGCTGATTTTTTCAAAGTTTTTGGGCCTAAATTAGGTACTTTTGTTTGTAGAGCGTTAAATCGCGCATTTAAAAGCGGCAATTTGTCTATAACCCAACGACAAGGGATAATTACTTGCATACCTAAGGGTGATAAACCCAGACAATCTTTAAAAAACTGGCGTCCAAATTACACTGTTAAACACTGTATATAAAATTGTGTTCGGGAAGTATTGCTAATAGATTGAAACAATATATGAATAAACTTATAAACAATGATCAAACTGGTTTTATCAAAGGCAGGTTCATAGGAGAAAACACTAGGCTAATCTACGACATTTTGAAATACACTGAGGAAAATAATATTCCCGGACTTCTCCTGCTTATAGATTTTGAAAAGGCTTTTGATTCCTTGTCATGGAGGTTTGTAAACAAAACACTCTCCTTTTTTAATTTCGGTACTGACATTAAAAATTGGTTTAATGTTTTATATAAGGATGGTATATCAGCCGTAATGCAGTGTGGGTTCTTATCCGAGTTTTTTCAAATACAACGTGGTTGTCGTCAGGGTGATCCCCTCAGTTGTTATATTTTTATTTTGTGCTTGAAATTTTGTCACTTAAACTCAGGGCTAATCCAAAAATCAAAGGAATCAAAATCAATAATACTGAATACAAGTTATCGCAATTTGCTGATGATACGTCTGTACTCCTGGATGGCTCTGCAGAATCCCGTAATGAAACCTTAGATGAATTGTCGTATTTCACATTGTGTTCTGGCTTAAAGGTAAATTTTGACAAAACCAAAATAGTTTGGATAGGGAAGCATAAATTCAGTTCCGAAAGCATAAAAACTAGATGGAAGTTAAAATGGAACCAACATACTTTTGATATGCTTGGTTTAACATTTCACGTCGATCTTGACAAGATGATCGATCTTAATTATAAGGATAAATTGTCCAGAATTAGAACGCTGCTTAAAAATTGGTCCAGAAGGATATTAACGCCGATTGGAAGGATACAAGTAATAAAAACGATTGCTTTGCCAGTGCTTAATCATTTGTTTGTTTCACTTCCCAATCCACCACATAAAATATTGGTAGAGCTAAATGATCTTTTTTTTAACTTTGTGTGGAATGGAAGTTCAAAAATTAACAAAAATGTACTTATTAAAGAATATACTGAAGGAGGTCTTACTATGGTCGACATTTTTTCATTTATAATTGCACTGAAATGTTCTTGGATCCGAAGGATCATCACAGGAAATGGTAAATGGATCAATATTGTAAAAATGACTATAGACACCCAAAAACTTTACAACTGTGGTGTTCATTATCCTGAAAACCTTATAAATAGAACGGACAATGCTTTTTGGAAGGACACTTTAAAATCGTTTGTTGATTTCCGCAAAGCAGAATCATTAAATATAAAATACATATTACAAACCCCAATATTCTATAATTCTGATATAACAATTGGTAATAAAAGTGTTTTCCTCAAAACATGGTTTGAAAATGGCGTGCATTTTATTGGCGATTTGATCAAGAAATACGATAGGTTAGAATTTTATGGTTATGAAGAACTGTGTAACAGATATAATTTCTATCCAAACTACTTGCATTATATAGGTATTACTAATGTCATAACTAAATACTTGAAGAAAAATGGTTTGTTTGATGAAACATCTGCTATGAACACGATTGCAGATTTTAACTATCTTGACTTTGTTAAGCCTTTTGTTCCCCTTCAAGTGATATCCATTTTAAAATATCCAAAAGGTACTCAACCCATGTACAATATTGTTAAAACAAATGAAACTTTACCAGTCTGTATGTCAAAATGGACGAGCATTTTTGAAAATATTGAATTAAAAGACTGGAACCATATTTTTAGAATGCCATTTTGTATAACCAAAGATTCTACTCTACAGTGGTTTCAGTATAGAATCACACACCGAATTATTGGTACCAATTATTTTTTGTATAAAATCAATTATAAATCGTCAGCTGAATGCTCTTTCTGTCATAATATGCCGGAAACAATTGAGCACATTTTTTGGGAATGTAAACATGTTAAAAAATTTATTGCTGATTTGTTTGAAGGTTTTGAGGTATTCGCTGACTTCATAAATGCGCCTTCGTTTATGTTAGGACATAAAAACTCAAGTGGTCCTCTTAATCTTACATTCCTTCTTACTAAAAGGTTTATTTATAATTGTAAAATGAATCAAACATTACCTACCATTATCGCGGCAAAATCATATTTTTCTATCCAGTATCATATTTTGAAGGAAATGAACTTCTGCAATTTAGATTCTAACTCAATAACTACAAATAAAGAATGGGACATTTTGTTAAGTCTGTTTCGGTAAAACAATGTGATTTACATAGTTTATCCATTCTGTATATTGATAAGTTCAATATGTATCATTTTGGATATTGCTATTTACGCAATTATGATTTTTTCTTATTATGTACTTGTGAGCATTTGTCTACAATGTAATATTCTATGTTATGCATGCTGAATTCTAATAAATACGCATGATGTACGGTGTGGAGGGGGATGCCCTCGACCCTCACACACCTATTGACGAGGAAAATAAAACATATAAAACGGAAAAAAAAAAAATATCGAAAATCATAACTATACACTCTACTTAAATAAATTGGTATAAACTGGTATTTGACATAATTCAATATGGAGATCCAGGCCACTTACTTCTGCAAATTAAAACTTATATAGCGCGCGTCTAATTCAGTGCTATTTATCTTCGACATTCATTTTTTGTAATTTGTGATAGGTAAATATTGTTTGTGCAAAATATTTCAAAAGCAAACACAGTTATATGAATATAAGTCAATCTACAACGGGTAAAAATAGTCGATGAACCGTATGAGTTCGAATCAGTGTTCAGTGCTTATTTTATCACAAGCGCTATGCTCGGTAAATACCGATTTAATTAAAAATATTTTAAATTAGTGAAATACATTCAAAACTTTCTTTTAAAGTACAATGCTTTTCCACAATTCTTATGCATACTTAAAAAACAATAACAGTCGTCAATAGAGTGGTTACGATAGCTCCGCTAAATGTACTGATTCAATACATTGTTGTTTAACTTACGCAATACGCACGCAGTTAACCAGCAAACAGCACAAACAGATACGCTATCATACTTATGTGAATATACATAAAATGAACTTACTTGTACATGTGGAATAACTGGAGTATTTTCATTGTTTATTAGTGTTTCAGTCGGGTTTATTTATTGTCATCTATTAATACAATTTAGCATCGATAACAGGAAGCCTCACTGCTCAGCGAGCGAAGCGCAGTAATTTATCGATTTACTGACTCGTAGCCTGCAGAGTAAAGAAGTAGTTCGCTCAAGACCGATTTCTGAATACCACTACTAAATCATGTTGGCTTGCGCCAACCTTTAAACAAAACGCGGACAGTGTAGAAAGATTAATGGCGAGAAAAGAAACTGAAAGCAGATAAATTATGAGAGTATTTTATCATAAGGAACATTTATTGAAGTATGTCTCCTGCCTGTAATAGCATTTCTACAAAACAAATCTCGAAACTCTTAACTATACACTCGACTTAAAATTAATTGGTTTAAGCTGGCACTTTGTATTTGACCTAATTAAAGATGGGGATCCAGGCCACTGTCTTTTGCCAATTAAAACGTACATAGCGCGCGTCTAATTCAATGTCATTTATCTACGACATTTTCATAATATTTTTTTTGTATTTCGTTGGAGGCAAATACTTTTGGTGTAAACCATTTAAAAACCAAAAAGAGTTATATGCACACACGTCAATCTACAACGGGAAAAACGTATAAATTTGAATCAATGTTCAGTGCTTCTATCACAAGCGCATACCAATTTAAAAATAAGTTAAATTAGTAAAATATATTAAAAACTCTCCTAAGAAGTACAATGCTTTTCCACAGTTTTTTTTATACATGCGTCAAAAACAAAAGCAATCGTCAATCGAGTAGTGTGTGTGGGTGTGTGTGCGTGCGTGCGTGCGTGCGTGGTGCGTGCGCGCGCGCGCGCGTGTGTGTGTATAGTACATTTTTTATCGAGTGCATCGGGATTCTCTCCCATATGACCATGGCCCCCAGAAGATTTGTTAGTTGGGTTACGGGGGATAGTGCAAGATACAGAGGCGACCCTGTGTCTTTTAGTAGTTACGATTGCTCCGCTATATGTACTGAGTCAATACACTATTGTTAAACTTACGCAATATAATGTAATACGCAGTTAATCAGTAAACAGCAGAAACAGATAAGCTATCATACCTATGTGAATAGACACAATATGAATTCACTTGTAGATGTGGACTGAATGGATTATTATTATAGTTTATTAGTGTTTTAAGTCGGATCTATTTCTTGTTATCTATTTTATCATATGAGGTAACATCGATAACAGGGAGCCGCACTGCTCAGCGAGCGAAGCGCAGTAATTTATCGATATACTGACTCGTAGCCTGCAAAGAAAAGAAGAAGTTCCCTCAAGACCAATTTCTGAATACAACTACTAAATCCGGTTGGCTTGCGCCAACAGTCTAAGAACGTCCTTAACAGACAATGAGCATTACCTCGGGATATGTAGCAAGATGACGATCGCAAGTATATTGTCCACACTTTTTCATGTTGTAATGGTGGTTTGGTATTTCCCACCACATGTCCGGAACGTTAAAAAAAACTCCAATTTTCTATGCATATGAGGTCACTAACAAGAGAGTCAATTAAAAGACCGCCATTTAAACACTGCAGATTTAAATTTAAAAGGCCCTATTATGCACGCCTTGAATGAGGAATGTCGCCTGGTACCAGTCAACTCGGTAAATGTTTTAGTTTTATGGTCGTTACCGTTGAGATTGAAACTATTTATTAGTAGAATTAGTGATTTGTGTCTTTAAGGAATATTGTATCAATCCCAGTATACAAATACTTTGTATCTGTTCAAAACGTATCTGTGGATTTAATTCGTTGTTGAATGAAAAAAACTTTTTTTTTCCTTTTTATGTCATACTCAGTGTTTTAATGTCAGTATCATCGTTTTGAAAATATGTTTTAAAATATACTTGATCCAAAGATAGATCTACTGTAAGGGAAAAATTTCGACGTTTGAATGAGTTGTTGGTTGTTTGCTCAGAATACGTCAAACGACATTTCCATGCAATAATTTCGATGCATAGTATTCAATGAGTCACTTGCAATTCAGTTCTGTTATTCTGAAGTCATAGGACTTTTAAGTAAGTTGTGGTGAACCGTTTTACTGTAACCATAGTGTAGTGTAACCGAGTTTGTAACTCTTACGAGTTAATATTTTATGATAATTTTAAACGACCAATCAAATTGCAGCGTGGGATCTTCAACTTCAAAACACGTAGAATTTACTGACGATTGATAAAATTATGGTTAAGTGGTAACATGATTTAATTTGTAAGTTTAAAATGTGTTTACCAGTTTTAACGCCTCTCTTTTTAAATGTTATTCACTTGAATCGTATGCACTTATATGTATGAAACGTCATCGGAATCGTCGAATTGTTTGGTCCGAAAATCGTATCCGAATTTTTCGTCTATTTAGCAACCACAACTTATTTTTAAAATGCATAAATTCCACTTAAGCCTAAGTTAGCGCTACCAGTAGCCAAAACAGTCATTGGCTACTTAAATTTCTAACTGGCTACTAACATTCCTGATAATATTTTAAATGAAGCTTATTTTCTTGTTGTTGATCGATTTCGCCTCGATGTGACTTTGTACTGACTCAATCGTCATTGTCTACCAGGTAGACTCACATTGAAGTTGATTTGTGTCGAAAAGTTGCATTTTAGGATAAGCTCCATCCCTTTTCTGTCTCTGTTCCGTGTATAACTCAGGGCTCACACTGGCTCCAATTTTTCTTCAGCCAATTTTTCAATCGACTCACATCATCGTTTTGTATTTTATTGTCATGGAACATTCATCTACTAATATCTTAGTGTTTTAAATGTTATATGTTTTACTGTGCCCTTTAGGTATTTACAAAAGCACTTGCAATTGTTAAGTTACTCTTAGTAATAAAACAATGTTGTTCTTGTTTCTTGCAGTTAGTTGAAAATTATTTTTCTGTCAACTTTTATAATATCTACAAGCACTTAACAAAATATATCCATAAATTAAAATTAATAAATTACAATTAACGTAATCAACTGTTGCCCTCTGGTAAATACAAGTATCTAAATAAATAACAGCTGAAGTTCAGAGCAAATATACACTAAAAAGAGGTGTCAGATTTACCAAAAAGCCATGCTAAAAACAACTTAATAATGTTGATAATATATTTTGAAGTCAGAACTCACGAACATACAGCTGGTCAATCTGTCCGAAAGTCCAGACATCCATTTTCACACTCTTTTTATCAACAAGATAATCCTTTCATTAACTGCTGTGTCTGCTATCTTACAACAGCTTGCTAGCAATCGTCCTTAATTAGATAATGAATGCTGACAAACAGTTCGTTGTGTTTTCACAGGTTTGATAAAACTTGATAAGATATTGTCCAGCCGTAACACATGGCAGATGTGCTAATCTGGTTATTGGAATTTAACGGTTTGCGTCATAAATCATGTGCTCTATACATAAACCCGTCTGTAGAAAGTACCTAGTTAACGTCCAATCAGTACCATTTGCTTGTTGTCATTTTGGGAAAAGGTTTTTGGGCATTTGAGCCAATATGACATTTTCTTGAGCCAATATTTTCGCAAATGGCTCAATTGGCGAATGGCAGCGTGAGCCCTGTAACTATAAGTTGCACTCAAATAGGTAGTGATTGACTGTTTCTGGATATCGACAGATAAGGCTTGTACCATTATCTCGGTTAGTGATTTGGACCAAAGGTCCCTGAGTCTTGTATGTCCACTTGACAGCTGATTGACAGTTTCAAAAACTTTTGTTTTCTTCACCAACTTATATTTCTTGACCCAATCGTTGTCAATAATTCTTGTAGTCTGTTGCTTGTTGTAGAATTTTGGTACTGGAAATTCCATTTTTCTGTTGTCTAAACTTGCCTTTGCTTTCATAACTTCTCTGGCATCTTTTTTCTCAGTGAAATTATTGCTGTTTATTATCTCTGTTACACCTTTTTTTGCCTCCTGATCTGCCAATTCAAGCCCGTTTATGTTTTTGTGTCCCGGAGTCCAGTGTACTTCAATATGATTTGGTTTATTTTCAAGTGATACTATAATGTTTCTGACAGGGATCTCACTAGGATTTTAAAATAGGAAGTCCTGGGACTTCTTCCCCCTAAAAAGTAGGAGTCCCAAATAGAAAAAAAAGTTAAAGTTAACTATGTGACGCGCGAGAGTGAATGTAATTTTTACAATTTATACAATATATGACATTTATAAATAAAATAATAATAATATTAGTTTTATTATTATTATTATTTGGTTATGTAATTAAAACAATATTTAATTTTAAAACAGGTAAATTCTGGACAATAAGCAATTGATGGTCTAAACTTGTGGACTGATTCGTTATGTGTAGGCCTAGTAAAATGTTATGATGCGGTGATACAACAGGCAGGTACCAAAGCATAAGTTACTCTCAAGTAAAGTAATTGTGAAACAGGTTAACAAGACAAAAATGTAAAAAAAAGGAGCAATTATTGGTGATATTAAACACCAAAATATGTGTTTGCATGTGTTTTACAAATGTTTGTGATCAAAAAGTTGGTGATGAAAATTTTCGCGAGGTCACGAAAATATGTGACATTGCAAAATTTTGTACTTAAATTACAACCAGTATTGTTAATTTATGTCTTGTCATATGTGTTATTTACTAGAAAGTTCCTTTGTGTATGATTATTGATCGATGCTTTTATATTCCTGTCAAAATTCAGCCCTAGATTTTCGTATAAAATTTCTTTCATAAAAAAAGATCCGATCATAGTGTTACTGAGATTTAGTTGTTATTCATGAAATTTGGCAATATAAATTAATGAAATCAGCTGAAGCTGTTTCTCACTCATTTTAACAATGCTGTTTGTTTCAATTTGTCAACTATGTTCTAATTGTTCTTAATTGAGGACACTTTTTGTCACATTTCGGCGATTTAGCACATTCTGATTGACTTGTTGATTAAAGCACATCAATGAGTGAAAACTGTAATTTACCAATGAACATTAATGGTAACTGTCTAGAAAGCTGTGGGCGGAGCTAAAGCACAAAGACTTTGACAGCTGCAGTGTGTACTGGGGCCAATATTGATTGTTATCGCGACTACTGCCGAGTTTACTGCAGGCACTCATGTATGTGTTAAATAACAGGGTATACGCAGTAAGCGAAAAATCGTGCGTCTCAAGGACTCTTGGCATGGGTTTGACATGCGTCCTTTTGACAAAATATGCGTCCAAATACGCTTGATTTTGCGTTTCCGAGATCCCTGTTTCTGATATTTATAACCGGCTGCGTTTTCATGTTTGGAAGTTTATATTAAGAAGAAATAGTGTGAATTGCCACCTGGCAATCTGAATTTTTCTTAATTATATTTCTTTCACTTGATCAAGGAATTCTAGCGCTAACTCTATACCAACTATTTCATATGCAAAACTATTGCTATAACCTGAAACTCCCTTGTGAAGTAGTACAGGTGTTGTGTGGTAGCCATTGGTGATGAAAATATTTCTTTGCAAAATCAAAATTTTTGGCTACCAATTTAGATTTCTTAGTGCCAAGCCTAGCATAAGTGTACATTTTCTGATAGCTTGGGACATAAAAAAAAGAAAATGTCAAGTAAATTAGTGTATATCTTGTCAGAAATGCTTTTGAGTCTAGAACATGTTGTTCAACCAGTTTTCATCTCAATGCGGCTATGCCAATGGTTACTTTGTGCAGTCATTGTCTAGGTGCTATTCCACTCTGTGATTTTTCACTTGATACTTTTATATATAAGTGACTGAGCTTGGAAAGTTGTATGCTAATCTTCAGTTAGACGTTTTTGGTCTTTCTAATCTAAGAATTGTCCAAATGTATCCACGAATTCTGTTCTTGTGCTCTTTGATATGCCCTCAATTTTTCCAATTTTTAAAATACTTTTGAATAACCACCTTTAGATCTTTGATGTAACATTGTAGTTCATTTATGTTTAATAGTCACCTTGTAACTCCATCCCTCACAGGGCCTTCCCCAGGATTTAGATCAGGCGCCCCAGTCCCGAGAGGGGTGGGTTAGGGAGGGGTAACCCCTCCGTACGTGGACATTTTTTTTGCGGCATGTGTCAAATGACGTTATCTGGTGCGTTTTAGCTCTTAAAATTTAGGCAAACAGCTTCGAAATGAAATAAACGAAACATCACCGTTAAGACGGTATATCTCTAGCCTTTTAGAAGCATCAGGCATCAGTTTTGTTGCGAAACTGAAAGTAGCTAATAATTTTTCTGGATGTTTATGTCCAGTGCGCATCGCATTCGCGCAGTGACGTCATGTTCAAACCAACTATTGTCGTCGTTCTCGGGCATGCATGTACAACAAGACAGCTTATGTGACGAAACTACAACAGTAACACTGGATAGGCTTTTCCGATTACGATTTCATATTAGCGTATTTTAGACTGATTTCACAGTTTATTTTTTTTTTGTAGTTATTAAATTTAGCAAATAAATAAGTGTGGATATTATAAAATACGAAAGGCTGAGGGTTTGCTTTTTAGATCGATAATACGCATTGACGTGAATATAAGGTTACTTGTGTGTGAATACATGCCGATTGCGCCGATTGGTCAATAATAACGTCATTCATAGCGAAGATAACATGAGCGTTTCTATTGGCTTATGTCGATTTTACTGCGTGATGAAACTCCGCCTACAGGGGGCTGGGCTTCACGGTGATTGATTGCGGCTTAGGAATAACTGCAAATTGTTACATTTTCGGCGAAGTGACACTCGCTTTTATCATTCACCGCCTTGGTTGAGTGGGTGTACAAGTACACTAACAGTAAAGTGTTTGTTTATTATAGTGTCACCCCTCGCGATTAAGGGCCAGCCCGTTTTTGACTTATGAGACACCTTTACTGATGAACATTTACTCCCGATTCTTATCCTATATGCCGGGCGCTTGGCAGAAAGGCAATCGGTACCCCATGATTTAACTAGCTGCTGGGTATGCAACCGGCCATATCACAACTCACCCTGTGTAGGACTCGAACCTTCGACCTCCCTGTCCGTAGGCGAACGCCCTTACCACTAGGCCACAGAGATGGTACAAGTTTCTAGAGTGAACACTGTTTCTATGATGCAAGAGATAAGCTTTCACAGCAGGTACTGTCGGTATACTGCAGTCAACACAGCTGATTAATTGATAAAATACAGGCGCATCGGGCGATGTTTATAAGCGCAACACTAATTTTAGGCGCCCCGTGAATGTTCAAGTTAACATTCAAGTGCCCCGGGACCGGGGCGCTAAAACGGCCTGGGGAAGTCCATGCCTCACTTGACTCTTTGTAGTATAATTGTTGCATTCTGAATTTCACAAAGGTAATGAATAAATGAGGGACTGTTTCTAGAACTCCACAGATTAAGAACATGCCATTTTCTTGGTTACTGATTTCGGACCAATGGTCATTGAGTTGTGAGCGTATGCTTAAGAGTTGATTGATTATTCCAAAAATATTTATGTCTTCATTCTTTCTCTTTATAAACAGTTGTAAACATTTAATATTTTGCTACCAAATATGTTGTGTAGTGACCTCATTCCATGGAAGACCTGATTCATGTGATTTTTTTTAAAACTAATATTTTGATGACATCACAGGCATGTGCTTATAATATATTTTGCATTATCATAAGTTAACACATGTTTTTATGTTATTTTGCAGGTGAAGAAATTTTGGGATGGATAAGAAACAGTGTAAAGTAAAAGTGGTGATCCGTGTGAGGCCACCCCTAGTTGCTGATGAGAAAATCTGCGTAAACACTAAGGACAACCATGTTCAGATCTTCAATCACCGAAATATCAATGAGAATTTACAGTATGAGTAAGTAATCACCGGAATATCAATGAGCATATACAGTACAAGTAAAGTAATCAGCGGAATATCAATGAGAATATACAGTACGATTAAGTAATCACCGGAATATGAATGAGAATATACAGCAGGGATCTCGGAAACGCAAAATCAAGTGTATTTGGACGCATAATTTTTCAAAAGGACATATGTCAAACCCATGCCAAGAGTCCTTGGGACGCATGCTTTTTCGCTTTCTGCGTATACCCTGTTACTTAACACATACATGAGTGCTTGCATTAAACTTGGCAGTAGTCGCGACAAAATCAATATCGGCCCCAGTACACACTGCAGCTGTCAAAGTCTAGTCCTTTAGCTCCACCCACAGCAGTCCCTTAGCTCCACCCACACCATTCCAGACAGTTAATGTAATTTTCATTGGTAAATTACATTGTCACTTAATGCTGTGCTTTAATCCAGTAAGTCAATTAGAATGTGCGAAATCGCCGAAATGTGACAAAAGGCGTCCCCAATTAAGAACAATTGGAACATAGTTGACAACTTTAAACAAACAACATTGTTAAAATGAGTGAAAAACAGCTTCAGCTGATGTCATTTATTTATACTGCCAATCAAATTTCATGAAGAACAACTAAATCTCAGTAAATTGAGTAATGCGGTGATAGGAGTATTTGTTTTGACAGAAATTGTATACGAAAATCTAGGGCTGAATTTTGACATGAATATAAAAGTATTGTTCAATAATCATATATTAAGGATATAACACCTATGACAAGACATAAATTAACATTACTGGTGGCAATTTAAGTACAACATTTTGCAATGTCACATATTTTCGCGACCCCGCATTTACAGATCACAAAACATTTGTAAAACACATGCAAACACATAATTTTGTGTTTAATATCACCGATAATTGCTCCTTTCATACGTTTTTGTGTTGTAAAACCTGTTTCACAATTACACTACTTGACAGTAACTGACGCTTTGGTACCTGCCTGCTGAAGTGTAATCGACGCATCATGACTTTACTAGGCCTACACATCAGTTAACAAGTTTAGACCATCAATTGCTAATTGTCCTGAATTTACCTGTTTTAAAATTAATTATTGGTACAAAAATATTGTTTTATAAGACATGATTAAGTATTATGTATTATTATCATTTATAATTACATAATGTCTTACACACACATGGCAGTCAACAAATAAACAATTAGTTCATTTCAGAATCCTGCAAAACACCAAACGACACAACACTGTCTGTAAATTAAATTTGACAACTTGCACGACGGAGTCGCTGTAATCGGTAACAAGGGAAGCACAATCCTTTCCAATTTGGAAAAAATAAATAGTGTACAGTATTACCGGAAAGAAAATAACTTGTGTACAAAACCCACGGGGAACTACTTCTAATAGTTTGGCACAGACGACAGAGTAAAAACAATATCTTATTACTTCGATGAAATCGATGAGACTCTTAGCAGAAATGCATTATACAAGCAAGTTTTAGGAAAACAAATTATACTTAGCAATTATTCTCTGCATTTTTATATAGTTTTCATGATAAGAAGCCGAGTCTAGAAAAAGTGAGGGGTTTTGTTTACAAAGAAATGTCCGCTAGATGACGTTTATCGTTTACCGCAACTCCGTCTGTACCGCGACTCCATCCGAATAGAGTAATAGTAGTAGTATTATCATGGTTATTATTCTATTTATAACTGTCACATATTGTATAAATGTATAAATTGTAAAAGTCCATTCCCTCTCGCGTGTCACATACTTAACTTTTATTTCTTTTCTATTTGTGACTCCTACTTTTTAGGGGGAAATTTTAAAATCCTAGTGAGATCCCTGATACAGTACAAGTAAGTAATCACCGGTATATCAATGAGAATATACAGAACGAGTAAGTAATCACCGGAATATCGATGAGAATATACAGTATGAGTAAGTAATCACCAGAATATCAATGAAAATATACAGTACGAGTAAGTAATCACCGGAATGTCGATGAGAATATACAGTACGAGTAAGTAATCACCGGAATATCAATGAAAATATACAGTACGAGTAAGTAATCACCGGAATATCAATGAGAATATACAGTACGAGTAAGTAATCACCGAAATATCAATGAGAATATACAGTACGAGTAAGTAATTACCGGAATATCAATGACAATATACAGTAGGAGTAAGTACGGGTAATAACTGGAATATCAATGCAAATAAACCAGGGAGTTAAGTAGTCTTTAAATTTCAAGGGTCATTGACCCTTTGACCAAAATTTTCAAGGGTCAAAATTCAATTTTGAAGAGTCAAATTCAAATATTCAAAAGTCACCGAAACAAAAACAAACAAACTCAAGGTTCTTATTTATATTATACTAAATAAATATAGTATATTAAAAAATATTACTAAAATAACAAATCAACCTGGTGCTGATCATAATATTAAAAATTAGTTTGTGTTTTTTTTTTTTCATTCAATGTACAATTGTTTAGAAAGACTTGACAAGATAAGAGTTTGCAATAATTGATCAATATAAAAGAAAGACAAAACTTGATGCTGCCATTTTTTTGTTTTATCAACAAATATCCGAAAGTGCTGTCCGAAATTATTGACAGTTGTCAATTTTCGGCCGATTTTTTTGTAAGTGTTTCTGGTGTTTTTAATCAGTATTGTTTTTAGATTATTATATTTTATGTGAAATATTGTTAGTATTTAGCATTTTAAACATTATTTCATCAACATTTGAACATGTTAACGTCAAAATGAATTATACAGGTTGACAGTACACAAATGCCGCAACAAAAGATGTAACAAACAGAAGTTCACAACCAGGCTAAAGGTGCATAATGGAAAATGTCTGTGTTATTATTGGTGGAAGGGTCAAATACATACACTGATAACTTCCTGGAATGGAGGATCTTATCAGTAAATGCAAAATGAATTAAGATAAGGTAGGCCTAATGTGTTAATAACAGACAGTGTCTTGACTGGCTCAGTTGTAAAGGAAGTGATGACGCAATCCTGACATTTATGAAGGGTCACTATGAATCTTTGGGGGATTTTACCATGCTTCAAATTAATGATTTCCATGAAAATCACCAGTCCAAACCCTGGGAGCTCCAGTCAAATGAACACCCTGTAAATGATACCAATAAGTTGGCAGCCTGAATACATTGTAGATTTTTTCCCAATCCCCAATTATTGTAATTGTGATCTGCAGGTTATGCATAAATGTCCCAAATGCTTAGATCATAATAATGAATCAAATTTCAGGAATCTTGTTTTCCCAAATAGGCTGAAATAGCAAGGTCAGGGCACTGGTCCCATTTCCAAGTGTGAAAAGTTGCTGGAAATTGATCTGGGAAGGATTGTTGTCACTAAAACACAGGACTCACACTGCCATTAGCCATGGGCTACAAATCTGAACATTTGGCTAAAGAAAATTTGGTTTGGCAACATTTTATGTATAAAACCTATAAATTAGTAATAATGGGCATGTTTTTAAAAATGTAAGGTAAATTACGGTATTTGGCTAAAGAAAATGTTCAACCAAAGGTAGCCCTATAAAACCAGATTAGTGATGTTATTCAGACAACCAGTTGAGGCGTGTACACACATACATATAATTACTCATAGAAAGTCACATGATATGCACAGAAAATACAATTGGTGTGTCAGTTACAGAGTTTTAACTTTCAACTTCTTGCATACGCATAGAAAATGAAAAACAGACTTACAAATGATATCCAAATGTTAAATGGGTGAATATGTAGAAATGTAAACATTTTTAATCATGAAAAGTCACCAACATAATTTCATTATTCGTGGTCGCTCTATCGCATTATTTTCTCCTTTAAGCAAACCAATCAATTTCTGACTGAAAGAACATTTACCCACGATGCATATTTGGACTGAGTGGTTATTTACCTCCATAAATGGTGGTTTGATGTTACCCTAGGGAAAGATCAAGAGCGAAATAACGGGGCTTCGCCCTGCTGCTTTTCAGTTCCCCACCTGCTGCCCATCTGGGATGGTCAACACAAAAATGTTGAATATCTTTTAAAATTCAATATATTTCTGCAAATATTCAATGACAGATGAATAGACTATGCGTAAAGTATGTTATTAGAAGCATGAGACTCATAAAAATCCTTAATTATTAAAAATATTAGATTAAGTCAACAAACTGGTCCATCTTTCACCCCTGCTCCATTTTAGTAGCTCCCTGTACCTTTTTTGATCCTAGATCTTTCCCTAGTTACCCTGTACTACAAAAACTTATCTGGAGCACAGGTTATTGACCATGGTCACAGGTGAATATTATAGAGCAACATTTACCTTGTTGATGCTAGGGAAAGATCTAGGATGAAAAAAGGTACAGGGTGCTGCTAAAAAGGAGCTTGGGGGAAAGCCAGACCAGTTTGTTGACATTTTCTAATACCTTGCTAAATGCAGTGTTTTTACAAGTCTAATGCTTCTGATTCAGATTTTTAAGGATAGTCTATTCATTTGTCATTGAATATTTGCAAAAATATAACAATTAAAAGATGTCCAACATTTCTGTGTTGACCACCACAGAGGGGCAGCAGGGGTTGGGGGGACCAAAAAGGAGCAGGGTGCTGCACCTATTTCGCTCTAGATTTTAAAATACTTGCATTAAGGGAAGTCTGGGAGTAATTAACTCCCAGGTTTGGTCACAGGACTTCCAAAATTGCAATCATGGAAGTTTTGTGCAAGGATTAAACTCAGAAAAAATGCCAAAATTACCTATTTACTTAAATGTTTACCTCTTTCAATGAATGCTTGGCATATTATCACCTAATTGTAAGAAATGACCTAAATCAAAGCTTGAGTTTTCAGCTCACCTGAATACGAAGTGCTCGGTGTTCGTGCTCGGTGAGCTATTGGTATAGGGGACCTCTCTGTATGCCGTCAACAATTTGGACCGTTATCGCAATAAAGACTACATTTTTTATTCAGTCTTGACCTAACTTGCACAGTTTGTGTATGACTCAAAATTCTCGGTTGGTATTGATAATGGGCCGAATTGGACCAGAAACCTTAGAGTTATGGGCCTTTGTTTGTGGGAAAAAAATGCAAAAATTGCCTTTTCGTTTATAGAGACTTCATTTTTCTACCAATCTTGACCAAACTTCCACAATTTGTGTATTATCAAAAGTTCACAGTAGAAGTGAACATTGGGCCAGATTCGGCCACAAACACCAGAGTTATGCCCCCTTTTTTGTTGTAAATTAGGCAAAAATTGCCATTTTACCTTGATAAAGACATCATTTTTCTTCCAATATTGACCAAACTTTCACAGTTTGTGTGTGATAAAAAGATTTCAGCTTGAGCCAAAAATGGGTAAGGTTAGGCCACAGACACCAGAGTTATGTCCGCTTGTATGTGGAAAAAAATGCAAAAATTGCCTTTTTTGTTCATAGAGACTTTATTTTTCTTCCAATCTTGACCAAACTTCCACAGTTTGTATGTGATTATACGACTGCAGCAGAAGCTAACAATGGGTCAGATTGGGCAACAAGCTTCAGAGTTATGGCCCCTTTGTTAGTGAAAAAAATGCAAAAATTGCCTTATTTGTGCATCGAGATTTCATTTTTCATTCAATCTTAATAAAACTTGTTTTAAAACACGTTTTGTATGGCCATAAGATCTCAACACAAGCAGCAAATGAGACAGGCCACGAACACAGCAGTTATATCCCCTTAATTGTGAAAATTAATGCAAAAATGAATTTGTTGCAAGACAGGGATTTCATTTTCAACCAGTCTAGTCCAAACTTGCACAATTTGTCTATGACCATAAAATCTAAAGCAAATTTCAATATAGGACAGGTAAATGGCAATACACTCTACTCTTTGAAACAAGCCGGCAAGCATGACATGACCTTTGCGCAGTGGTCGCCATTATCTTTGAGAACTGCAGCACTAATACTATTCCTCCGAAATTGCCTGCGAAAAGTTGGATACCATGGTTGGGAAAATATATCCAGGTTCTTACTTGTTCTATGTATAAGAGTAAATCAGCTAGACAAATTATTTAAGGACATTATGAGGTACATTCCCACAAGCCTGTCACAGCAGTAAGACTTTCATCTTGCCAGTACTCGGGCGAGCCCTTGGGCCATTATGGCCCTCATGTATTCTTCATTTTATTTTCTAAATGCTCAGGACTTCCAATATGCAACATTTGGAAGTCGAGACATCCAAAAATTTCACCTAAGTGCAAGCCTAATATGTTCTTTCAGTATCATTTTAATTTTTCAGCTTTTCCGCTGTGTACGGCAGCGAGTCGACACAGCAGCAGATTTTCACGGACTGCGTGAAGCCGCTCCTACCCAAGGCTCTCTCTGGACAGAATGTATCCATATTTGCCTATGGACCCACTGGGGCAGGTCTGTAGCCATCTGATACTTGAGTGTTGTCAGTACAATCAAATGTGATTTTCATTTTGCGAACAGGTTAGAATTGTTTGGTTCTGATCAGCATCATTGCATTCTCATATTTAGGAGTGACTTAAAAAAATTTATATAGAGCAAGTCCTGTTTAAATTGTCACAAAAATCAAATAAAACAATGGCATGAGCAAACATGCCCATGTGTAAAATATGTTGTTGTTATTTTTAAGTACCGGTATTTTTTCTCTGTCCCATGGATATAAAGAAATCCAAACTTTGTAACAACTATGGTTGCCATAGTTGTTACAAAGTTTGGATTTCTTTATAAATGTCTGTGTCTGCTGTGTAGTTTGCCCCACTAGCAGATTAGCAGTCATCTGACAAAATTAAAATTTTTACCAGTCTTGCCCGAATTCTTGTTTCATTCGTGAGAGTAATAAAATCTTTCAAATCTGCCAATATACAACTGAGAATCTTAGCAAGCCCAGTTTAAAATTTACGAATGCTGGGCTTTATACGGTCTTGTGCTAATTTCGACCACTGCTGTTGGCAAATGTGTAATTGCTGCTGCATTATGAAATCTGTTGGTTCTTTTATCCAGGAAAGACCCACACAATGCTTGGAACATCTTCCAATCCAGGCGTGATTGCCAGGGTTATCAACGAGATATTCGCAGAGATTGACTCACTGAAGAACGCTGAAGGAAATGAATGGCAATACTCCATATCGTTCTCTTATTTGGAAATATACAATGAAAAGGTTGAATAACAGCCTTAGGCTTAAGTAGAACTTAAGAATGTTTATTATTGTTATGATTGCTTTCCTCTTTGAATGGGTCCAAACTCCAATGAAAGCACAAACTCTGAATTATTAAAAGTTCCAAAAAAGTCTTTTTCTTTAAGACACTTTCTCAAATAAGAAAATGTAAAACAAGCATGTAAATCATTGCACCACTGGCTCTGATAATCAACCTTCCCCTGCCTGAAAGTTAACTTACTTTGTAGAAAACAATCTAAATTTTTACTGCTTTGTTTTTTTTTTATATAAAGGGTATGTTGTAGCCAAACAGATTATTAATTTAGCCAAATATTCATATTTGTAATAATCCGTTAATTTAGCAAACATCAGTGTGAACCCTGCAAAATGTTCAAATATGTTTTTCAGCAATTTGCAACTACTGGCAGTTTATTAATCCAGATTTGAAGACGTAAAAAATACAGAATTTTTTGGACGCATACACATTCTCAAGAGTTTTAAACTGTGTAACAGTTGGAATATTAAATAATTTTAGGTGCAAGACTTGTTAGAGCCATCAGGGTCAGATCTGCCAATCCGTGAAGATGCAGAAAAGAATATCTTGGTACCTGGGCTGGCAAAAAAGCAGATACATAACTTTGATGAGTTCAAGAACATCTTTGGTCCGGCATCAAACAATAGGTATGGCAGAATACATGGTTGTGCATGTTTTTATGGAAAACAACATTGTTATGGTTTTTTGTATACATGTCAGAGTTCTCGCTAGGATTTTAAAACATGGAGTCCAGGACTCCTTCCTATGAAAAGTTAGCGTCCCAGTATCTAATCGTCAAAACAGACCCCTACCCCACCCACTTAAAAAACACAACTACAACAGCAATACTTTGTGTCAAAAATCTTATTTAAAGAAACTGTTTATTAACTACCCACAATTAAACAATTAAATAGGACTTTATTCATTAAAAGGGAACAACTCAACATTTTTTATTAATTGGAACAAAAAGAAAAGGACGCCGACATTTATTTACTTTCACTTTCGACAAGTACTGCAAACTGTCGCTTACTTTCATTCAAATATTGTCTCAGCCATAGTGAATGCATATAATCCGTGTACAGTGATGATTTTTTAACAAATGAAGACGCACGCTTGATGCGATCGGTGTACAAAAATGGTCAAGTTACACAGATTCATCTTAATTCTTATAAACTGTTTATTTCGCATAAATTAAAATGATATACCCTTCTTTAAATTTGCAGCAATTTATTAAAAACGCCGGTATTAATTACACGCACATAACATAATGCATACCTAATGGGAAAGTGTTACAAATCACTTACACCTTTACTAATTCAAATTAGATTGAGGGCGTGATAAGCTTTCTATCGACGACATTCATTTGCATACGCGTTTTTATTGGCTGACTGGTTAGCTGTTGTTAAGCTGACTCCGCCTGCATCTTGATTTTATCGATAATTGTCACACGGTGCAGAAGGGGAATGTGTTTATTGTCGAGCAGGCATTCTTTGTCTTGGGAAAATATGCGTAGGCCAGAGAAAAGGGTTGCATCCTAGAATCTAACACCGAGATTTATGGCGTCCTTTTCATAAAAGTATGCGTCCAAATACGCCGAATTACGCGTTACCGAAAACTCTGCATGTAAAAACACAACATTATTATAGTTCTTTGTATGTAAAAAAAAGAAGATTTTTCAGGTTCTTTGTATGTACAAAAAAACACATTGTTATGGTTCTTTGTATGTAAAAAACATTCTAATTGTTCTTTGTTTGTAAAGACAAAATTTTTTTAAGGTTCTTTGTATGTAAGCAAAACACATCCTTATGGTTCTTTGTATGTAAGCAAAACACATCCTTATGGTTCTTTCTATGTAAAAAAATATGTTGTTAATGTTCTTTGTATGTACAAAAAACATTGGTATGGTTCTTTGATTTTGTTCTTTGTTTAGAAGAAAACATAATTCTTTGGATGACAATAAGCATTGTTATGGTTCTTTGAGGTCGGGCCCACTAGCTCAGTTGGTAGAGCGCTGGACTGCCAATCCGGAGATCTTGAGTTCGAACCCCAGCCCGACCACATAACTTGTGTGGGGATTGGTCTTGAAATTATTTCTACCGCCATTCTCCCCCTACCATGATTCACGTAGGGCAGTTGTCAGTTACTGGCAAAGGTATGTGCACTTAGTACTGGTGAACCGCATAGATCGGCTAAGCTTGCCCAGGAAAAGTGTGAGTAGGTTAACTGACCGCGGTGATATGACTGAAGTACTGTTTAAAACGGCAAAAAACCCCAACAAAACAAACAAACAAACAAACAAAACAAGGAATGACATGATTGTTTTGTTCTTTGTTTGGAAGATAACATAAATCTGTAGATGACAATGTATATGAATATCCTTAGTTGTATGGACAACAAAATGTAGTTGTGATTCTTTGCCATAACTGTTATTATGACTTGTTGTATGTAGTTGTGATTCTTTGCCATAACTGTTATTATGACTTGTTGTATGTAGGAAATCATTGTTAAAATTAAATAAAATGGTATAAAAAATGTATAAAGGACAACTAACTTCTTGGCCCGTATTAACAAAGCTCCTTTGGGAAAACTTTAAGTTAATTTCTTTAAGTTTTAAAATTCTGTATATCTGTAGCTGTTTCATGTATAGGTATTTTTACATTAAAATGTTGTAAAATAGTACATACTGCTTAGATGTTTCTTTTTTCCCTATTATGAATAGAATCATTACATTTTTATATACAAATTTGATCTTAAATTTCACTTAAGTCCCACGTAAGTTAAGATTTGCCTTAGGGGCTTTGTGAATACCTGCGCTGTTTTTATTTATAGAACAGTGGCAGCCACCAAGCTCAATGAACACTCGAGTCGCAGCCACAGCATCGTTCAGCTGACGATACAGAAGAAGAAACCTTGCCGTATCTTGCATGGGAAGATCTACCTGATTGACCTGGCTGGGTCGGAGGACAACAGGCGTACCGGAAACCAGGGCATCAGGTTAGATTAATAGTGATTTATTTCTTAAAAATTAAGTGTTCTCATGCAAACCTTTTCTGTATTCAATTTAGACTTTTCTCAAAAAAAGTGAAATGTTTATTCATCATTTAATAAACTATGTTTATATTTTGTAGCTCACTTGAGTACGAAATGCTCAAGGATGAGCTATTGTGGTCAA
Source organism: Congeria kusceri (assembly GCA_027627225.1). Lineage (NCBI taxonomy): Eukaryota > Metazoa > Mollusca > Bivalvia > Myida > Dreissenidae > Congeria > Congeria kusceri. The sequence continues at coordinate 53,165,103 of CM051027.1, read as the reverse complement.
TCTGTGTCCGGCATCCATCGTCCGTCAACCGTCTGCAGCGGGGCAGTTACCCTTATATGGCTTAATTGAAAACTTTAAAAATCTTCTAGTCTGAAACCACTGGCTGGATTCTAAAATAATTTCATAGAAATGTTCCTTTGGTGACCCTCTACAAAATTTCTTTAAATCATTTTGATTTGTTAAAAAACAAGGCCGCCAGAGGGCGGAGCAGTTATATGCCTATCTGAAAACAGTTTTCCCTATACGGCTAAATTGAAGTCTTTAACAATCTTGTTGTTAAAAGCGGTTATGATGCTTTACACTCAGGTGAGCGACCTAGAGCCATCTTAGCCCTCTTGTTTGATTTCAGCAAAATTGAAAAAAATAAATATGTTTGCTATAAAATGGAAATAAAACATACCATTGTATACAAATTTAAACTTTTCTCTTAATAACCCCATTTCTCTACTGAACGACCATTTCCAACACTGCTTTAAAATATAAATCGCTTTTTGAATTTGTTACATTTCAAAAACGGGTGCGTAAATTATTTCATAAGGGCTACATTTTTTTTTGTTTTAGGTTAAAAGAAAGTGGTGCTATCAACAAGTCATTATTTTCCCTTGGGGAAGTGGTGGATGCAATCAACAATGGTTTGGTATGAAATGTTCATTGATCAAACCCATGAAAACACTGGACTCGTGCTAAATTCTAGTATTCTTGATGGATCTTTCGGCTGTCCCATGAATTTATCTCAACTTGGTGCAAATGTCAGACTTTTACTTGTTTCAGACTTATTGTTTACATTGAATAACATTAAATGCAATAACAAATTAGTTAAAACTGTGTTACATATTAATTATATGACATAAGGCTTACAAGGAACCGGCCAGAAAAATCTTAATTAGTAAATAAATTGATAATTAAAGCAGCATTTACAATGCATTTTCGAAGATTGATTTTAAAACATTGTCACATGTAATTACTACGCAATGGTAGTCAATTGCCATAATATTACATCTTTTTTCAATGGTGACTATTAGTTTAGACTAAGTTTAAAACTGAAAACTTTCATAATCATGATCTCTGTATATACAGATTTGTTGTATTTATTGCAGCCTAGAATCCCATACAGAAACAGCAAACTCACAAGACTGTTGCAGGTTGGTATACATTATTAGCATTTCTTCAGATGTGTGCTTCACTGTAAAGCAGTTTTAAGACATACATGTACATGTCAACTAGTAAGATATTTACATAAACGGTACTATGTTACATTCTGCTGAACACACACACAATGTGACACATATGCACATGTACAAATGTAGTAGTCATTTTAGTGTGTTGCCAGTATGTATTTGATACATAATTTGATATAAGCAATAATTTTGTGCCTGAAAAGGCAACATATAGGGATAACTTTGTCAGCGTTGGCCTCCCCTTTCAAAAGATACTCAGTATTTCTGTGTTGACCACCCATAAGGGTGCAGCAGGGGGGAATCAAAAAGGTGCAGGCTGCAGCAGGGGGAACCAACAAGGAGCAGGGTGCAGCTGGGGGGAACCAAAAAGGAGCAGGGTGCAGCAGGGGGGAACCAAAAAGGAGCAGGGTGCAGCAGGGGGGAACCAAAAAGGAGCAGGGTGCAGCAGCCTGCTTTGCTCTGGATCTTTCCAGTTTATAAAATTCAGGGTTCACTATGCTACAAATGTTCTTTAGCCAAGTTTACCATACTGCTGTACATTGATTTGGGTGTTTGATAGGGTTTTATAGCCAACTGAGTTATAGCCAAATGGACATTTCTTTAGCCAGTTTGTAGCCATTGCAGCGATTTTTATGCCCCCGTCTTCGGGAGGCATATAGTGATTGTCCTGGTCCGTCCGTCCTTCCGTCCGTGTCAAGGTTAAGTAGATTTTACCGTTTCGCCTAGCACCAACACCGCTTACTACAACACTTTTACACAGTTGTTGCTTATGACCATTCCTTATCCACCCATATCACCCAACCTCACTTTGACCTTGACCTAATTTGCACTTAGAATAATTCAAATGGGCTGTTTCTTGGTTAACTAGATTTTACCGTTTCGTCTAGCACCAACACCGCTTGCAACAACACTTGGATATTTACACAGTTGTTACTTATGACCGTTCCCAATACCCATATCACTTAACCTCACTTTGACCTTGACCTAATTTGCACTTAGAATATAATTCAAATGGGCTGTTTCTTGGTTAACTAGATTTCACCGTTTCGTCAAGCACCAACACCGCTTTCTACAACACTTGGATACTTACACAGTTGTTGGTTATGACTATCCCCAATCCACCTATATCACCCAACCTCACTTTGACCTTGACCTGATTTGGACTAAGAAATGGGCTATCCAGCACCAACCGGGGGCATGTGTGTTTATCAAACACAGAATCTTGTTTGCACTGCTTTGGGAATGGGTCCGGTACCCATCAAATTGGGAAATTCGCGACATGATAACTTTTATACACATACAAGTTAGTTCATGATTTACAGCTTAGAACCACATTTCCTCATTTTAGCATTTTGTTACTTCTGATTTGGGAATTTTGTTCTTCCAATTGGCAAAAAAAAAATGGCATTGGGAAGGAGTCCGTTTACAGGACCCTGTTATATAAAGAACAAATCACTGGAATTAGTTAATTTTGTGAATTACAGAGTGAGCCTTGTAATTGGACAGATATCAGAATTTGTGAATGTTTACTGCTCATTTCCAGGACTCCATTGGCGGGACATGCCACTCAGTGATGATCACTAATCTGGCCCCAGAGGAGAGGCACTACTATGACACCTACTGCACCCTGAACTTCGCCACCAAGAGCAAGAAGATCGTCAATAGTACCGTCGTCAGGGAGACTGTTGGAATTGGTAGACTATTAATGAATTTAAAAAATAACGAAATACTGAAAGGCATGTCTGTTTCTGTTGGTTTTGATGTACTTTATGAGCTTGAAGTTAGAGTCAGTTAACAACATACAGTCTAACCTGCTGTAGCGACCACCTGCATTAAGCGACTCCCTCCGTTTAACGACCATTACTAATTAATCCCACCGCAAATTCTATTAAAATGGCCTTAATTAGCGACCACCTCTATTCTGCGACCAGCGACCATTAAACGTCGGCCTAATTAACCTTGATTAGTGTATTAAGCGACCGAGTGTCAGTTCGGCAGTTATGTTGCTAAGCAACTGTGACATTTGCTGTGAAAGGTGTTAATCCACAAATTAGCAAGTATCATTGTCATCCGATAATAGATGAGTTTTTCATGGGTAATCTACTCGATTGCGTGTATGACTGTTTAATCCATTTTCTTTAAGTGGTATTCGGACCGACTTTTAACCCACTAAGCTGTTAGCGTCTGCGTATTCCTTTGCCTACTTGACCCGACATTGTCTGCGTATTCCGTCTGCGGTTTAGTCAGGGACAGTAGGGCAGCGTATTTTAATAGCACACGCTGTGACGTCAATAACTACTGCGTAAACATGGTTAGACATATGGCGGGTTCAATATTTACAGAATTGTGCAATGTTTACACTTTGTTGGATTATATGACTAATGTGTAAAATATACAGTTCCTTTATTAAATTTGAAATCAGTTATTTACAATAAACACAGGTTAAAGATGATAACAAATACATGTAAAATCATTTGGTTCCCAAACTGAATGACAATTGAAGATTATAGAATCGCAGCACAGTTATGCTATTTTATCGTTTAATACAACATACGTGTGTAATATAATAATGTAAAATAAAATTATTTAAATAATAAACCAAATATTATTACCACTTAGTTATTCTTTATTCCTTATAAACATACAAACTTTATTTGAATAAACTATATGTTTATTCAGGTAAAAAATCATAAGATGTATAACCGAAGACCAACTGCCTTTGCAAGTTACACTGCATTAAGAGACCACCTGTGTTAAGAGACCACTTTTAAGAATCACCACAGGCGGTCTCTTAAGACAGGTTAGACTGTAGTTTTTTGTTTGTTTAGAAGTGCTGTAGGTGCTTTCTTTTTTTTCTTTTTTTTTTCCTTCTTTTTTTTTGTTTAATAGAAGAAATTCATATTTGTATATTATTACTATGTATACCTGTATCACCTATTCATAGTTATATAAACAGAGAACATAACATACTTTATATGTTATTTTAAAATTAAAATAAAAAAATACAATTATGATTTGTCTCAAGTGCTTATGAAAACATTTAGAACATAAAACATGATAAAATTGTTAGGATGACAGTTTTTTCCACTTTTTTGTTTGTGTGTCAAGATGTTTAAAACCATGCATTTTTAGTATGCTGAATACGTTATATAAAAAAATTGCCTTATGTTGACAACAGTTAAGCCAGTTCAGCAAGTCAGGAAGCCTTCACCTGTACGCAAAGACGAGGGTCCTCCCCGAGCAAAAATGGCCCGACTGGATAGTAGCACAGACTCCATAGCCAGCGACATTGGTGGCTCCATCAGGTGAATTACTGTTACCTTAAATGCCTAGTTCATAGATTAATGAGATTATATAGAGAGAGAATACTAGGTTAATATTGAATACAGGTAAGTTTATTTAGCGAGGCCTAGAAAACCTAAACCAATAGCCTTGGCTAGTGGTTAATTTTGTTACGTGCCGAGCAAATAAACGTATCTGTATTCAATGCTTACCTAGTATTCTATTTACCCCATCATTTTCTGTCTTTATTTTGAAAATTAACGATAGAAAATCACTAAATAACACGAAAAACATCAAATGACTTCACGAAAATGAACAACATGACATCATTGTAATTCACGTGTTTGCTTTATTCAACACGGTGGAATACAGCTTAGTTTATCCCACGGGGTGTTATTTCGTCAACAGGGTTGCCAGCAGACTTGAAAAGTCAGTGAAATTCGATATTTATTCAAGGTCAGTGAATTGTCAAGGAATTTTGAAAACAAGTCAGTGAAAAATCAAATTCCCAAAAAAAGGTGAAAAATCAGGGAAAAATATGCCTGAAGGTAAAAAATAATTTATACATATTTGCAAGTTATGGCTATGGCAGTCTTCAGGTGTTTTGAATGACTAAAATGTATGTATAAATACATTATATGCTTATTTTTATTCAGAAATACATATCTTAACAGTTTTTGTAAAATGTCCTAGTGTGACTTAAATATGATTTGTTCAAGAACTTTTCTTCCTGAATTTGGACGTCTACAAGAGGAGGAGGAGGCTGTTGAAAATGGGCGGTTTTCATCAGTGAAAAACTGGATTTAGTCAGGGAAAAGTCAGGGATTTTTTTTTGCTCTAGATGCTGGCAACCCTGGTCAATGCAGGCGTGATGATGGGATAAAAGTGTTTCATCCTTTCCGGTGTGGTTCTTTTAATGAGATTCTTGTTCCCATTAAATCATTAACAAATACTTGCCATTAACAATAATGTCGACAAAGTTTTCACTTACAGTGTTTTGTAACCTATGATCCAGGATGACTAATTCTAAACATCTCCCTGTGTCTGATATTTGCTTCTCCATATAACTTGGAGATTGGCTTCTACCCTTACTTTGGATGGTATGCTGTTTACATGGTTCACAAACATGGGCTTTACAATGTGGGACATATTCAGATAAACAGTATCTGCTTATATTGTTAAATCTGCAGTCTGCTGTTCACATGATTTATTTATATGGACTAAAAGTTGCCTTGCGGTGGCATATCTTAAAAAAACAACAAACATTGTCTAGTTAAAGCATTTTTCCCATGGTGTATTGCAGCCGTTTGATACACAGTTAAAATGATGTATACGAGGGATGATCAAAAATAATGTAGATTTTTTTCATATTTTTAGACACATTATTATTTCATAGAAAACAAGTACGTTAAAATAAACTGGAATATATATTGTATAAATTTACAAAATTTCAGCGACTTTACTCTTCTCTGTTAATAATGGCAGGCATTTAAGTTGAGTCACTATAGGCAACCCGGAGCATGTCAAATGGAATTCAGTGACGTCGTTAACGTCATTGACTTCAGAGAAGATTTGGCACGAATGAAATGTTCTTGTTTCAATACTATTATTTCACTATTATTCAATATTTTCTGATATTTCAATTACACTATCTTATCAATGATTCTTGTGTTGGAATCTCCGTAAAGAGGCCTTTCTCATCATGGTCTTAAGGCAATATGATAGCCAGTCTTGCATACACTTGTACAGAGCGCTTTATGGCGTTTTGAATACCAATATATAAAATACATTTTGAAACATTCTGCATTTTAAGTATGTCTGATTACAGTACACATTTAGCATATAAACGTGTATAATGTTAACATATGTATACATCATTTTACTGAATCAAGAAAGGAAATACCTGTTAGAAATATTTAATATAAAATAATATTTACGTCTTATTTTAAATCTGCATGTACAATGAAAATTAAAATAATGACGTTATTTGTAACTGACATTTTCTACTTATTTCTTACTTATCAACATGCATTAATCATGGAGAAATAAACCAAGTGAGACATTGCGCATAGCTACCTCAACACTGACAGTCCGTGCTGGACATTTCGCATAGCTACCTGAACATTGACTGTACTTGCTGATCAAGCTAATTTAAGATGATTGACGTCATTGTCGCGTCTTTTTTTACTTTCTCAATTATGGCTCAATGCTTACAATGCCATCTGAAAATTCTATTGCACTATGTGAAAACACGTGCCCTACTCAAAAACTGTATTCTATGCCGTTTGTTGATAAAATCAAATGTCTGCATAGATGATTTACAAATATCTTTACTCGATTTCATTACCACCAGAATTTAGAGTTGATCTCACAATTACATTTTTTCTCAATTGACGTTGCGCATCACGGTCATATCAATATTGTTTTTATTAATAGGCAATCTTAAAATGAAGCCAACTTTTGGTATGATGGCAATGTATGTTTGTCTTACATTATACTAAAAGTTTTTTAAGTAAGTATACCTATTTCGTACAGAATTTACGATCTATTTAGTAGTTGTAATGCAAATAGATGGCGTGCTCTGCTACATGGTTACCATGGTTATATTATTAAATAGATTAGGCACATAACAAATTATTTTCACAATATTACTTATTAAACATGTTCCATTTGAATCCCGATTTATTTTGATATAGGTTTTATTCAATTAAGTTTATATAATTGTAAACAATATAAAAAGTCTACGTTATTTTTGAACATCCCTCATAGTAGCCCCTGTTACTCTATTTGTCATATAGTGTATTGTAGCCCCCTTTTCAGGTGGATTAAAACCCCTATCACATTTATTTCTATTTGGTGTATTGTAGACCCATGTTCTTGTGTATTGTAACCCCTGTTACACTCAATCTCATGGCGTTTTGAAGCCTCTTTTCATGGTGTGTTGTAACCCCTGTGTTACACTATTTCTCTCGGTGTATTGTAGCCCCCTCATCAAGCGCCAGGAGGCCTGGGAGGAAACTGTGAATCGTCGTCTGCAGCAGATGGAGAGTAACCTGATCTCCCAGATGCAGGCCTTCAAACCCTCCACTGCTACAGGTATCACTGCCTGGTGGAATATTACTTGTGCTGTTAGTGTTACTAGTAGTCTAAAAAGCAAAGGGCTAATAGTATTGTAGAGACCATTTGAAAAGAGGCTTTTTTTTTTCACATTTTCGGGTGGAAATATATTAAAAAGAACAGATGTTTTTGCCAAATCAACACATTTGGTCACAAATTATTATTTTTAAGCAACAATCGAGCCAACGGTACCAAATTTGCCTAGTTCATAGTTATCCGTGTTTTTTTCACCTTTCAGGAAAAGGTGACGGGGCCCTTTAGATGGGAAATTTACTGAAAACAGGGATTTTTTTTATATAAAAGCATTATAAGATGTTTATGTTCTACTTTGTTTAAAAACATTAATCAATTGCTTTGCTACAAATAATAACTTAGATTATGTATTTACTTGGTTTGATGAAAATTTCAGGGATTGTTTACAAAAATGCCTCTATCTTAGTCAATTTTTGTCAGATTTTGGTCTAAGGGGAAAAATATATACTTTTTTAGCAGGGGAAAGGGTCAGAATTTCGGCCCCAAATTGGCCCTAAAAAACACTGGTTATTGATCATTCCTCAAATCAATGGACTTCTGGATACATATTTGTGCTGTTATTGCAGTGAGGCAGAAGGCATTAAGCTTAATAACATAGAGAAATGAATAATCCTATCAACTTTTCATCGAAACCTGTTAGAGTTACCTGTAGCTAAAATAGCTTCTAAAATTTCATATTGGCTACTAAAATCGTTTTAAAATATTTGAAAATGAAGCATATTATCATACTTTCCGATCAAAATATTTCTATATAACAGGTTTTATTTTATGCTTTCCAGTGATTTATAGGGAAATATCAGTAAAGTAAAATTGGTAATTCACTGTTTGGAATAGTGAAAATTACCACTTTGATAATTTTCACTGTTTCACAATGGTTCCCGATTTAATACAGTAAATTAAACGGACCATCAACGGTGCCAGACTCAAAATTTCAAAAATGACGCCATTATTTTGAGGTCATGACCTTATGATTCCCACAGTATTTTCAAATAAACATTTTTAGATAGCACTTAAAATGTAATAAAACGACATAAACAGGCACAAAAATAAAAAGAAAATTTGTTTGCTTCAGTAGAATAGTAATTTTTGATTCACTCATGATCATAGAAAAAAAAAATTTTCACTCGTGTCTGTGCTACTCGTTTAAATATAAATGTATACGACCACTCATGAATTAAAATCGATATTCTACCGAAACCAGCAAATATCCTCTCTATCTTTGCAAAATCAAAATATTTGGCTACTAATTCATATTTCTTAGTACCAACTTAGTGAATCCCAAGGACGTTTGTTTGCATCATTTTCCAGTCTATACTTTTTATTTGTATTATTTGTACAATTTTAACTCAAGGTTCATGCGCCCAGACACCAAAAACCAAAGCGATCAACGAGTTGCGGCGTCAGTTGGAGGAAAACCAGGCTCAGTTCCGAGAGCTGGCCAGTCGACACCTGATTTCCCCTCCACCTGTCGCCAGCACGCAACCATTAGCAGGTATACTGTAGAAGCAGGGAGGTGATTCCTCTCCTTTCAGCTGATTTCCGCTGGTTGAATGCTAGAGTTTAATCGCCACCTAAGTATTACAATGGCCTATCTGCTTCTTTAACACAGTTAGATTTTAGGCCCTTGTAATCCTCAGGTGGTGTTATATACAAATACTTTATAGAGTTATATACTGAACCCAAAAAGTAACAATTTGGCATGTACTTTACGTAAGTTTCTTTTTTGGTTCAGTATATATATATATAAGTTTGCTACATGCATTACATTCTTGGCTGTTGGGGTAATTATGGTGAAAACTTGTATTTGGAAAAATCATGAGAGAGCTTGTATGGTGGAAGTTTACCAGTATACATGTAGCAAGATTTGTTCAAGAGATCATAGTTACCCTTCTGAAATTTCACATAGCCAAAGATGTTTCAATCAGAAGCTTTAGATTTATTGAAAGCAATAATTATCAATAAAGCTATTATCAATAATATGTATACTAAAGTTATTCCATAACCCAAAGTATTTATCTAATAGAAAATAAAAATGTAAATTTGTATGTCTCCTTATAATAATGTTCATGTAAACAAACATTTTATATAAGTACTTCTGATTTGTTCTTAATGCAATTAATGGTCAGGATTTTTTTTTAATTACTTCAATACCATTATCACTATGGTGGCTTGTATGTAATGATAATTGTATAAAACTTAAAATGTTTGAGGCTGTCAGATGTATTCATTATTGAAAATGTAATCCTTCTTTGATAGTCCTTTTCTGCTTAAAAAATTACTATTGAAGAATGGTATTTTATATTATATTTGCAGATAAAACAAATTCCGAACCATCATCGGCACCACAAGCTGCTGAAGAAGCAAAGGCGACCAAGCCAGCAGCTGGCACGAAAAGACAGCGAAAGGAGGAGTTCTCGTGCAGTCCCTTGTTTGCCCCACCCCCTCGACTGAAGAAGAAGGGCTTTGTTTCGTCAGCAAGTTCTTCCAGTTTGAATGGTGGATTTCTTTTTTAGCTCGACTATTTGAAGAATAGGTGAGCTTTCCTACTACCCCCGGCGTCGGCATCTGCGTCTGAATTTTGTTAAAGTTTTTATTCATAAGTCTTGTAACTTCAAAACTACATAAGTTATTCGCTTGAAACTTGGAATATGCCTGTGTCATCAGCTCCAGTGTCAGGGGAAACATTCCCCATAATTCTTTTTTGTATTTTGACAGAGTTATGTCCCTTTTTCACCTCGATTTTCTGGTTAAAGTTTATATTCAAAAGTTTTGTAACTTAAATCTACATAAGTTATTCACCTGAAACTTGGACCTTACCTTTGTCATCAACTCCAGTATCAATGGCAACATTCCCTTTAACTCTGTTTTGTATTTTGACAGAGTTATGCCCCTTTTTCACAGAGATTTTCTGGTAAAAGTTTATATTCAAAAGTTTTGTAACTTCAAAACTACATAAGTTATTCACTTGAAACTTGGAACTAACCTTTGTCATCAACTCTAGTATCTAGGGATGTCAACCAATATCCGGATAACCGGTTATCCGGTTACTATGTATATATCCGGTTACCAAGTTAGTAACCGAATATTCGTATAAAAATTTAAAATCCGATTTTTCTCGTTTTTTTAGGCATACAAACGCCCTTCTTGCATGTATATTATTAACACAACACAACTATATAGACCTCTACAGGAGGTCTCCACCTCGTACTGCGGACGTGTCATAAACACACCCCTCGGTCGGAATACGATTATCATAACACAACACTAGCTTTGACAGGACTGTTAAACAAACAAGATGTCACAATCGATTATGCCAATTAGGTGCGTCCATCTTGATGAGAGATGGTTCTCTACCAGTTAACAATGCAAATTAAAATAAAATGTACAGTAACATTGATCCATCCTTGTTTTTGTGTTTATGTGCATTTAATTAGCACATTGTGTGTTTTACTCAAACATCGTAATTTACGGGTTTACCATACACCTGTCAGCCTTCTTAACACCTACTTACCTTTATGCAAATTAAATGTTTAATTGGGGTACTTGAATTGAAGGGCATAACAACATTGCACGCTACACAAAACAAACAAAACGCACATTTTACGAACAGAAATCGATGTAGTTAGTTACATGTACTTTTTTCAATCATGAAATAGTATTGTGTTTTCAAAATAGTAGTATCGTCTAGATGTGAACTTAATTTTGCAACTTTAACGTGCCAGATTCCGGTTGCCAATGCCGATCTTTACGGTTATCTGGGTGATATCCGGATATTACATACGAATAACCGGATACCAATTTTGGTAGCCGTTGACATCCCTGCTAGTAGTAGAGGCAACATTACCCATAATTCTGTTTTGTACTTTGACAGAGTTATGCCCCTTTTTCACAAAGATTTTCTGGTTAAAGTTTATATTCAAAAGTTTTGTAACCTCAAAACTACATAAGTTATTCACTTTTAACTTGGAACTAACTTTTGTCATCAACTCTAGAATCACGGGCAACATTACCCATAACCATACATGCCATAATTTTTTCAGGCCAAAACGGGACATTGACAAAAAATCGCCGGGACATTTGACATGTGAGCGGGACACCTATGTATACACTAGCGTGTTTTCACGACATAAAAAAAAGTTACCGATATTTACTCACGACAACGTTTTTCATTGTTGTCCATAATGTGTAATATAATATATTTTCAACTATTTAGTAATTATAACATCACATATGAAAATGCGTATAATAAAATCGAAATTTGAAATGCCTATGCAAATTTTACTGTTCACGCGACGTAACACAAGTTCTATTTACAGTTAAGATGCACATGCTTTGCATGTAAACTCTGTGTACTGCTAGAAAAGCGCGGGAAAATTATGCCGATATCTACAACATCATGTCATCCGCATGGAAAGCGTGGGTGTATTGACCGCGCTATAAAAATTGTGTAGTGCAAAGAACTGTGAAATCTTTACTTTTGTATAAAACTTTCATAGCGCAAAACAACAAAATTGGGTATCAGTAGATCTATCTCGAATGATGGGCAGTACATATTGTTTCTCGGTCTTTTGTCACCATAAAGATTTCCTTTACATTGACAAGCAGTTATGCCGTATCAATAATTTTATTGTAATTCAGATAGGTTAGTATTGATTTATGAAATACAGTTACTGTAACCGCCCTCCACGTGTAGCACGTTTTTCACGACCCATAGCTGTAATTGGGCTGGTAATCAGAGCGACAGCCAAGAAAAGAAGTTGCCATGGGGTATACGCGCGATATTAGCTGATGATGTCAAACTGTTACACTCTGATGTTGAGCGGGTCACACAATACAGGTGTCAATGACTAGCATTGCAGGGGCAAAAATCCGGACCAAACCAAACAATCATTACTGCTCCTTTTTGACATGCGGCTTACGGGTATTGTTGTCATAGGTACCAATTAAGAGATTAACGATGTGAAGTTAATTGTTGGCCCAATAAAGCACATCTATTTTTGTGGTTGACCAGGACAAAATTCATCTGAGCGGGACGTATGGCATGTATGCCCATAACTTTGTTTTGTATTTTGACAGAGTTAGCCGACTTTTTACATAGACTTTGTGGTTAAAGTTTTTGTTCCAAAAATTTATAAACTATACAAGGCTTCACTTAAAAGTTTTGTATTTTAACAAATTTATACCCCTTCCACTATCCAAAATATGTACCAACTGAAATACTTTGAATAGTCGAGCGCGCTGTCTTCAGACAGCTCTTGTTGTCTTTCATATTGGCTCTCTGACCATGGTACACATAACATTGAACATGTTTTTATGTCCCATGCATCTTGATGCGTGAGGCATACAGTGATTGTCTGTCCGTCCGTACGAGGTTAACTAGATTTTACTGTTACATCTAGCACCAACACCGCTTACTACAACACTAGGATGCGTCCACAGTTGTTGCTTATGACCATTCCTAATCCACCCATATCACCCAACGTCACTTTGACCTTGACTGTCACCTTATTTGTTCTTACCGTTTCATCTAGCACCAACACCACTTGCTACAACACTTGGATACTTACACAGTTGTTGCTTATGACCATTCCTAATCCACTCATATCACCCAACCTCACTTTGACCTTGACTGTCACCTTATTTGTTCTTACCGTTTCAACTAGCACCAACACCACTTGCTACAACACTTGGATACTTACACAGTTGTTGCTTATGACCATCCCTACCCACCCATATCACCCAACCTGACTTTGACCTTGACTGTCACCTTATTTGTTCTTACCGTTTCATCTAGCACCAACACCACTTGCTACAACACTTGGATACTTACACAGTTGTTGCTTATGACCATTCCTAATCCACTCATATCACCCAACCTCACTTTGACCTTGACTGTCACCTTATTTGTTCTTACCGTTTCAACTAGCACCACACCACTTGCTACAACACTTGGATACTTACACAGTTGTTGCTTATGACCGTTCCCAATCCACCCATATCACCCAACCTCACTTTGACCTTGACCTTTATCTAATTTGGACTTCAAAAGTGCAATTTCTTGGTTAACTAGATTTCACCAACACCGTTTACTACAACACTTAGATACTTACACACTGTTGCTTATGACCATTCCTAATCCAACCATATCAACTAACCTCACTTTGACCTTGACCAAATTTGGACTTAGAATAAATCAAATGGGTTGTCCAACACCAAGATTAGGGGTAAAAATTTATTTCAAAATAATAAAATTTGATGTTGTTTGACTGTAACAATGTCATATTTTCATTTTGCCAGTTGCTGGAAAGTGATTGTTTCTTTGCACTGCTAAAGAAAAAGCCAAAGTTATCATCACTGATTCAGTATGTATGTCATTTTGTAATGCTTAAAAACAAGTTTATTTTTTTGCTCAGCAGATGTAAAAGAAAACGCGACAGTCAAGAAAGGCAGCCATTCCTCGCTGGAAGAAGATCTCATGCATTCGGTCTCCCAGGCCAAGAGAAGTAAGGCGTTGTACATTCACTGGGCGGTTGGCACAGAAAACCTGCCCTTTAAAACCAACCTTTCAACCAGCTAATGTCATAAAGCAGTAATATAGCCATATGGTGATTGAGGGATATTAGTTTGACAATTGCTTTTGAAATTTTTTAAAAGGTGTTGAGGCTTGACACCTCTAACAGGTAAATATGTTAAGCTAAATGCAAATATGATTAAAATAATGTTTTATCTGCATTAATGTGGATGTAAGTGGGTGATTTTAATGAAAATTCATAAAACCCACGTAAAACCCTTTAAAACCCTAAAACTCACCCTATAAAACGCGAGTTTTATGGGTGTGTTGGGCAATAAGATAAAACTCTGGTTTTATTGGTGGATTGGGCAATAAGAATAAACCCGGGCTTTGTGCCAACCCTGATTCTTTGTAATTTCCAGTTTGTGTCAAAAACAATTTTTGTGCTCTTGTCAGGGTTGGTATGGATCTGTAAGTGCATACAAATGATCTAATCCATTGAAATATGTGGCCCGTCGTGAGAAAACCGGTCTTAATGCATGTACGTAAAGTGTCGTTCCTGATTAGCCTGTGCGGACTGCAGGACGGCACTTTCCACTTGTATGGTATTTTCTGTTTCAAGGAAGTCTCTTCTAAACATAAATCCACTGTAGGCGGAAAGTGCCGTCCTGGATTAGCCTGTGCGGACTGCACAGGCTAATCTGGGACGACACTTTACGCACATGCATTAAGTCCGGTTTTCCCACAACGCGGCTCATATGTTCAAACAAAAAAATCAAAATCAATAGGGTGATGACGTGCAACAACTCCATATCTCTGTTAACTACTACAGATATTCAATTGAAACTTCACACATGTCTTTGGGGTCATTATGTGAGGTCACTGACCAAGGCCCATAACTCTGACCTGCAATTAAGCAGAATTAAGCACCTATATGTTCTTGGAAAATATAGGTTAAAGTCGCCAAGCATGCTGTCCTGAGACAGCTCTTGTTATTGTTTTGCCAAATTCTTTGTATTCTGCATGACTGCCATAGATGAAGAATTCCTGGCTGTGCTGAACAACTCATCTATAAAGGATCTCCAGTCACTGCAAACTGTTGGAGCCAAGAGGGCCAAACTGATCTTCGAGTGGCGGGAGACATACGGAGCATTTACTCAGGTATGGACTAATGGGCAAATCCATGTCCTGTGCTACTCTGTATAATCATAAAATAATAGAATGTGCTGAGAAATTAAAGCCACCAAAACAGCATTGAGCATTTACTTGGGTATAGACTAAAGGTAAAGTCCACTTTGAGTGCTACACCGTATAATCTAATAATAAACATATAGAATTTGCTGAGAAATTTAAGCCACCAAAGCTGCATTGTCATGAGAATTTACTTGATTATGGAATGATAAAAACCTACATTGAGCCTTAAATTGTATGCAGTCAGCCCTTGTTTCAATGACACAATCCTTTCCTGTTAAAAAATGTCATTCTATCAAATTTCCGTTATAGCGAATTCCGGCAATGTAATTATAGCCAACCGGTAACAGAAGATCAACAGATCTTTTAGGCATTCCGATTTTGTGTACATGTATTAATATTTTTGGGACCATAAACAAGCATTTCTTATTATTTTTACGGTAGGGAAGATTGATAAAAACTGATTTTTCTTAAAATTTAATTCCATTTTATTAAAAATATGAGACCAAAATTTTTAGAACAACTTTTAAAACAACGTTTTATGGTAATCGTATGGCATTTGCTATTATGTGAGTGAAGTTTATGCCGTGAAACAGATTATCACACCTTTATTGTATATCTGGCTAATCGTGTGACACCTGCTGATAACAATTGATTAAGCAAATCAATAGGACCTGTGACAAAGTAACACGTTTTTGAAAGCCGTTGGTATTGAATGTCGTTATAACAATTTGGGTGAGTGCACATTCTATTGATTAGATCCCGCATATTTTGCGTCGGAGTGGGAAACTGAATATTCCGTTGTAACAGGTACCAGTTTAATGGAAAATAATCCATTCCCAATAAAATTGTGTCGGAAGTTGAATATTCTTTTATAATGAATGTTGTTGCAAAGAGGGTCGACTGTATATAGTAATCTGATAATAAACTTAATAAAAATAAATATAATTTTAAGTCATCGAATCTGCATTGAGCATTTATTCTTGTCAACTGTTTTTAGAAGCAAGGCCATCATATTTAACATGCTTAAATATTGTTATTGTCCACTTACTGTCGATACGCCCCTTTAAGTATCGACCAATATCGGTTGTCAAGCTTTATAAAATAAACACTTAAAATAAATGTTCTTGATGATACTATTTCCTTGGTTGTTTAAAATGTATATGGGGCGTGTAGTGGGAAAATCGGGCTTAATGCATCTGCGTAAAGTGTAGTCACAGATTAGCCTGTGCAGTCCGCACAGGCTAATCAGGGATGGCACTTTTCGCTTTTATGGTATTTTCTGCTTCAAGGAAGTCTCTTCTAAACATAAATCCACTTCAGGCGGAAAGTGACGTCTTGGATTAGCCTGTGTAACTGCACAAGCTTATCCGGGATGGCACTTTAGGCACATGCATTAAGCCTGGTTTTCTCATGAGAAGCCTCATATTTATTAACAGTTATCAGGTCAAGATTTTTTTCTTTACATTTCAGGCTTCACACCTAATGCAAATTCCCGGCTTTACAGAGAAATACTTTCAAAAACTGCTGCATGTGAGTGTATTGTATTCTTATTCATTGTAGTATCATATCAATACATGTACATTGATCTGAAAATCACCACTTTGATAGTTTTTGGCGTAATAGGAAGATGTTTATTCAATGATGTGTCAAAAGTGCAAAAATATTTTTTTTAAACCAATTGTTTGGTGTTGTAACGATTTTGTGTAAAATACATGTATAAAGACTGGCATCTGGGTCCCTAGATTGAATGAAAAACTTAAGTTGTTACATGTAACTCATGGTTAAGTGTTAATAAATGTCACTAAATCAAAAGCTTCTGCGCAGTATCATAATGTTCTTGTGTTTTGTTTCAGAGCAATCTGGTCACAGTTTCATAGTGAGGTCTGCAGAATTCTCTTATCATCATCACCTCAACAATCACAGATTTAAGGGACAAGTGTGAACAAACCTGGTGCTAGAGATCTGTGTGGAACATTTATACTGTATTACTGTAAAATCATTTTATTTTGCGGTGGTCTAACTTTCACGCACAGAATAGAGTGCGAATTTAAAACCTTACGTTAATTTTATGTTTGCACGATTATTAATATACAGATGAAAATGAAAAAGGTGCAAACCAAGACTGCCTGAATGAGCCATTTTTCAAGAATGCACAAAATTTATGCACTGCGAACTAAAATGGTTTTATGGTACTTCATTGTGTTCTACTTGCCAGACAGACATGTTCATGTGCGATAGTGACTGTAGAGTGAGCTATAACGAGAAAAATATACGAAAGAGAAATGCCCTGAATGGCCCCTCATTCTCTTATCCACTTGGAAAAAAATCATAAGAATCACTGGGATGCATGTGTTCTTACTACCCTAAAAGTTCAATAGGGATACTTTTTGATTTCTTAGAAGAAACATTTCTTTTATAAATTCCCATTATTACTTGTGTTTATTTTTAGGTATTGGATTTTGTGTTCAATAGTGGATAGGTTATACTTTATGTATGTAAATTTGTGAATATCGTACATAAAACATTTAGCGAGTCTTTCTTTGTCTGCTAAAACCTTTTGTCGTTATTTATTGTTCGGAAATTTGGCAGCTTTAAGGTTGATACCTAGTTTGAACATTATCTAGACAAAACCTTCGGATTTTGAGTTATTTGTGTTTGTTTTAAAATCCACACTAAATGTAAGTGGAAAGAATACAGAAGTGATGAAAAACGTATCAAACTCATATTTATAAGACTACACTCCACTCAGCTTATATGGTACCATGATTTTCATGTAAAAGGTATTTTATTTATTTTTAAAAACATGGTAATGTGCATGTTAGATTTGGAGTTTTAATATAGACATTACTGATTAAGACTTCTTTGAGTTAATTGATTTTAAATTATATAATTTGTAGTCATTTTCTTGTATGTAAATAATAATGTAAATGTTTGTTTTAAATGCGGGCGTGTACATGTTGTAAAATTATGTAATTATATTGGTAGCAAGGATTTTTGTTTTGTTGTGATGCCAGATGAAAGAGACTGGGTGAACTAGTTTCAACGCAAAATGTACCATTTTGCGTTGCCAAGCCTTTGATGAACATGGCACAGGCCATAAAATCTCGACATTTTATTCAGATTTTACCATGCATTTATCCTATATATATCTGCCAGAAAAGGGTTCTCCTAAAGCTGGTACAGTATGATCCATAAACACTGTACATCATATCTAGATCATAGATACATGTATAATTATGAAGATTGCTAAGTGACTATGAAAAAAAATGCATTAGCATATGGTTTTTTGAATAATTTGTATTATGCAAACTATTGTGCACATGATGTGCTCTCGAGTTACACACACTAACAATCAATTTGTACTGGTTTTATGATTGTATTTCAATTAGCCATTGCTTTTGTTGAAATGAAATGTTACTTCATCTTATTAAACCTTAGATTTTGTTTTTGATACAGACATTTCAAACGTGTTTTTGGTATGACTCAGATGTCAATATTGTAAAATGTTTGCAATTGTATCTAATGAATTTTGATTATTAAGCATGAATTATATCTTAAAATTATATTTAAAACTAACTATTAAGTCTGTCATGTAATAATTATGTATATTGTGTCTAAAGCTTTAAACCATTCTAAACAACTGATCTAGGTGCTTTAAAGAGCAAATGAAGCCATTTGATATCAAAACAAGAAGCTTTGCTGACTGCTCAGTCAGAATGAACCAGTTTTTAATAAATGTACAAGACATATGAGGCGTGTCGTGAGAAAACCGGTCTTAATGCATGTGCTTAAAGTGTCGTCTCGGATTAGCCTGTGCAGTCCGCACAGGCTAATCCAGGACGACACTCTCCGCCTACAGTGAATTTATGTTTAGAAGAGACTTCCTTGAAACAGAAAATACCATAAAAGCGGAAAGTGCCATCCCGGAATAGCCTGTGCATACTGCACAGGCTAATCCGGTACAACACTACGCGCATGCATTATGACCGATTTTCTCATGACGCGCCACATATTGTCTTTTAGCGTTCTGCTGTACACCTATTTATCCCTGCATCACCTCACAGGTCAGTTGTTAACAGCAACACACCTATACAGTTCTGATGGTTGATTCTGGTAGAATGCGTCAAATGTCACTAAGTTCAGCCTTAAAGTTTTCATTCAGATTTCATGGACGCTTCTAGCTGAACAAAATGTGGGCCATGGTTACCATGGTGGAATGATTACGAAGAAATTAAGATGTCAGATTTGCAAGCACCAAGCCGTGATAACCGAGTTCCAAACTGGGTCGTGGTTTTTGCAAAAATAGGTCACTAGGTCAAATTGAAGAAAAAGCTTGTGAACACATGGAGGTCACATTTTTTGCCCAATAAACATGAAACTTGCTCAGAACATTTGTTCTTATGATATCTCAGTTGAGTTCGAAAATGGTTCCGCTCCGTTGAAAAACATGGCCACCAGGGGGTGTGCCGTTTTCCTTATTGGTTATACTTTAAAACTCTTTTTGTCTGTAACCACTGAATGACCATCAACCAAATTCCTACAAATCATTTAGATTCATTGAAAAAACATGTCTTGCATATTTTGTCGTCAACATGTACCTTGTGAACACAATTTGCCCAGAACATTTGTTCCAATATCTTGGATGAGTTCAGAACTGGGTCATGTGTGTCAAAAACTAGGGCATATCGAAGAAAAAGCTCGCGAACACTAGAGGCCGCATTTTTTGCCCAAACAACATGAAACTTCCTCAGAACATTTGTGATTACCTTGGACCTGTTCGAAACTGGGTCATGTGGTGTCAAAAGCTAGGTCACTAGGGCAAATTGAATGAGCATTCTGGAGGCCACATTTGTTGCACAATCAACATGAAACCTGCTTAGCCCCTCAGGTGAGCAACCTTGGGCCTTACAGCCCTCTTGTTTTCAAAAACACATCGATATGAAAACAACTAGCTTCCAATTTCGTCAAGACTGTCAGCCTCTAAAATTGTACGTGATTTATTAATAGGGTAAAATTCTTTCAAGGTTCATTATGTTGTTATTTTAAGGGACCTGTTCACAGAATTTTAAATTTCAAATTTTTTGTCAAAGATCCCAAAAAGAAAAATACATTTTATATAAAGAAGCAACTTAAAACTAAGTACTGACAAAGAAATATATTGTCTTCAATGAAAAAACATCAATGGAATTGAATAAAATAAGCGTTTGTTACCCTTTTTCATCGGTATTTTGGATAGCGTTAACAATTCACTGTCAGGATTGTTAATGAAAATGGCCAAGTGGTTAGCAAGAACAGATTTTTTTCTTTAAATATTAGTTTTTTGCTTAGTAGAACTGCTTTACATTTACATTAGCACATTAAATGACATTTTTCACAAATATGAAAATCTGTGAAAGTCCCTTTAAACATTACATCCTGTAGTTTTCTACTTGCATGCCAAGCGTTTTCTTGAGCGGCCAGTAATACCGAGTTCAGAGCAGTAATACTGGTAATTAGCAGATTACTAGACCTCAGTCAATACCAGTGATTTGAAGGGAGCTTCGCAGATACTGCATCTCTTTTCTAAGAAGTGTGTACTGCAACTCTTGGATACCAATGAAATATTGACGATAGAAACATGTAACACTTTAATTAACAACACATACAAATCTTTATTACCAAAGGGACTGATTAACATTGCTAACATTCCATGAATACATTAAATACTTGAAAATCTGTAATAAACATTGACAAATAATTGGCTGGATTTGTAGCAGGTGTTGGATGTGTCCCTATGAAAGTCTACATTATCTTAAAATGCCATGAATAAATTCCACCACATGTCAGTTGCACAACCATTTTCATTATCACTTGTGCAGGTGTTCAAAGTAATATCACATGATGTTGGAAGTCCACTTTTCTTGAAAATTTCAGGGCATACCTGCAATTCAAACAAAGCTCATTTATAAAGATTTAACGATGTGGTTGAATTGACTCAAAATGTATTACGTGTAGACTTATTAATTTTCTTCTAACGATTTAATATGTTACTTTAAAAGTTATACGCTTCATAAAACAAATTTCACACAGATTTTATTTGCTAAGATGCTGATGTGTAAAACTTGATGTGATCAATCTAACTGAAGAAATTGCACAGCCAATCCCTGGCCTTTAACCTAAACACAAGCCCCTGAATTATGACCTGACAGTTTGATGAAAACCATCAAACTGATGCATGGTACAAGAAATTCATGAAGTCAGTCATATTGACTGCTAAATACATACTTTCAAGATCAGGACCCAGTGGCTCAAAACTTTAACAGCCAGTTAAGCTAATAGCCGTTAACTTTTGGATAAAGTTATTTATGTAAATTAAACGTTAAATTTGAAAATGATAGTTTATTCTAAACACATTGCTATTCTAAAATAATTTTGAAATGTTTGATAAGCCAGTCGGTTTTAATATAAATTTAAGTTACATTTAAAGTTAACTTTAACTGTTAAAGTTAACTGGGCCAAGTTGCTCAAAACTTTACCGGCTGATTAAGCTAACAATTGTTAACTTTTGGATTATTTATGAAATTTAAATGTTTATGTTTTAACCTTTGAGTTTATTCAAAATAACGTGAAATGCTTAAATAATTTTCAAATGTTTGATAGTCAAGTTGCTGGTAATATTAATTTCATTTACATCTAAAGTTAACAGGCTGTTAGCTTAATTGGCCGTTAAAGTTTTGAGCAACTGGGCCCTGGGGAACAACTGACCTTAAACCTATCAGAAGAATTAACCTACCATATCTCATCTTGCACTCCTTAAGGGCCTCGTTGAATCCATAGCACAGCTGGAGATCAGACTGTTGCTTGGAGCAGTTCAGGAACTGGTCGAGTTCATTCTGGCAAGGGGACAGTTGTTGTTGCTGTTGCTGTGCCGGAGCCTGGTACTGTTCCACGGGAGCCGGGGCCTGTTGCTGGCTGCTACCACCGCCCCATATGGCATGTGAAATACCGTGTCCCTAAGAGGCAGGGAAATAAAGTATCATGCTTTTAAATAGGGTGTGTTTTCATGTAAAGGTGCATGTCCCTAATAGTGAGAGAAATTTTTTCAAGTACAAGGGCTTTCACATGAACTTATCTTGGGCCTTCGCTAAATTTTACCACATTTTTTGTTCAATAAAAACACAATATAATAAACTGACCTTGGTCTTTCGCTAAATTTTACCACATTGATGTTTTGTTAAGACAATGTATTTGTGTACACTCTCAGTTTTATGTCATAAATTTAAAAATTATTGTTGGTAAAATTCTTTTCAAGTTTCTAACGTGGGGTAAACAGGAGATCAAATAATATAACAAGAGTAACCCACACTTAAATTGTTTGTTTGTTTGGATTTTTCGCCGTATTCAACAGTATTTCAGTCATATAACGGCGGTCAGTTAACTTACTCACGCTTTTACTGGGTAAGCTGGTTTACCAGTACTAAGTGCACATACTTAGGCAAGTAACCGACAACTACCCTACTTGAATCAGAGGTAGGGGGAGAATGGCCGTAGAAATAATTTCATGACCAATCCCCACACAAGATATGTGGTCGGGCTGGGAATCGAACCGACGATCCTCAGATTTGTAGTCCAGCGCTCTACCAACTGAGCTAGCCGGCCCGTCTACCTACACTTAAAGACCATAAAGCGTGCTGTTAGGATACTTACAACCACTGAGCCAACCGCCACCCCTCCTGCTGTGGCGGCCATGTTGGCTAAGAGCCCAGGCTGTTTGGGCTGCACCTGGGCCGGAGGGTGGTGCACGGGAGCAGGGGCCGGAGCAGTCTGTCTGGGAGCAGGCGCTGGGGCACGGCTGAAACAGGAACATATAGAAAATTTAGTATGCTGAATAAAAGGTCTACTACGTGTAAATCTATTTGTAAAATTTATAAACATTACAAAATATATAACTTTCAATGTAAATCTTTTCCATATACTGACCCATACTGGTGAATTACCTAAATCCGGACACCTCAGAAAAAACGTGTTTGTACGATCAAGACCCATAATTCTATGGTATCAATTGATGCATACGCCTGTCTCCTCAACATATGTCAAGTTTCAATAGAAGTAATTGAGTATTAAATCATTAACTTATTGTTGTTGTTTCCTTCCTTTCAAATGAAAAAAAACATGTATATATATTTGTAATATTTATAAACATTACAAAATATATAACTTTCAATATAAATCTTTTCCATATACTGACCAACATGTATAAATCAAGTTGTGGTCTTTACAAACATTTTAACATGTAAAAAAAAATTCAATGTAAAGCTTTTTTCATACATAATTTAAACAAAAACAACATTTTCGGGGCTTAAACAATGGCAGTAACTAGCTTCAAATTTCAACTTAGAAGTTCTTAGACCCAAAAATAGTTTTAAGAATATTTTTTTTCATTGCTAAACATCTTAAAAACAACAGAGAACATATCATACTTTATATGTTATTTAAAAATTAAAATAAAAAAATACAATTATGATTTGTCTCAAGAGCTTATGAAAACATTTAGAAAATAAAACATTATAAAATTGTTAGTATGACAGCTTTTTCCACTTTTTTGTTTGTGTGTCAAGATTTTTAAAACCATGCATTTTCTTGATTGGTAAAGTTAGCATCTGTGTTCTCTTATTCTGTTGGTATTTGTGGTTCTGCTGTATTCGTTTATCTATTGATTTTCATGCTAAATTGTCAACATAAAACATGTTTTTGGTATTCTTAAAAAAAATTATATTTCACAAACGATTTCATTTAGAAACAATCAAGTAATATAATATGATTTTAAATCAAAAATTGTATCCAACTTTGGTATCTGCTTGTGTCAATCAGTTGACATTAGATGGTAAATGTTTACAATTTCATCTGCTTAAGTTAATATTAAGGAAGACTCCCATTTGTCCGCTTAAGTAAATATTAAGGAAGACTCAATTTTTTTGTTTTGAAATATTTATCGAATGTAACAATCCACAGGTTTTAGTTTATTTGTGTTTGAAATATTTAATAACATCCATTTTAATGACTATTTATTATCTTTAACTTAATGATAATAAATACAGGCAGTCAACACGCCCTCAGTGAAAAAGTAGGAGAAAAATAGGAGCTTTCTTTTCTAAAAAGTAGGAACAAGTATATATTTCTCGTCAAAAAAGTAGGAATTTTTAAAGACTTACCATAGCATAGTTTTGTTTAAATTAGCTCACAAATGTAAATTACCTTTCAATGTTAACAATCCAAGGCAACTGTTCACCTTGAGGACTGTGATCATGGGACACCTACCCGAAATCCCGAACTTTTTTTTTTGTAATTGTTTAATTAATAATGCAAACATACCAATAACTTGCTTAATATAAACATAAGGTTATGATTACAACAAACATGTACACTGCAAAATATGTAACATCAATAGCAAAATGTTTCACAGAGTTACTACCACCAATAGTATCAAGCACTTTGAAATCAATTGTTTTTTTAGAAGTTGTACTCCCAGTTGTATCTGACCATCTTCGCCTACTGTTTATTGGATTTTAATGTCACACTCTTCAGCCAGTTATAATGTGGCGATTTCCAGCTTTTCATGGTGGAGAAAGACAAACAAACATGCAGGCACATGGGTAGAACCACTGATCTTCTATAAGCTAGATGGGTAACTTCTCACTTGAAAAATATGACTCCATTAAGGCTTGAGCTTACTGTGGTTTGGGCCTACAGTGGTAAGGGGCAAGTGATCAACAGTCAGAGACATTAACCAGGCTGTCAACCAAGTTGCATAGAAAATATAGGAACAATATAGGAATATTTTCACCAGAAATAATACGACTTTTTGCAGATTTTTTGGACAAAATACAGGAATTGTATAGTAAAAATACTTCATTTAAATGAAATTATGGGATCATATTGTAGCATAAGCATTTTAATGAACAAATTATTTGCTAAACATGTTCATGCTAATAAACTGGCAACGGAGACATGTATGCTATGACCTAACAATAATCCGAGTATTTAAGTTTGATGCGAGCGAAGCTAGCGGGAAAAAAAAATCAACATATGGGTTCTTGATATACTGTACTCTTCATGGACCAATTTCAGATGCGTGAACGACCACATTTTGCAAAAACAAGGAAAACAATCTTACATAGGAATCAGTTGACAGCCTGCTTTAACCCACAGTAAGATGTCTGTATCTGTGAATTCAAACGTCCCTTGAATTTGTTTTACACCAATGGGAAGGTGGGGTATCGGGCTAATGAATAGGTAAATTCAGCAGGACTTCTCAAAATTTATGAAACACACAGGATTTCAAAGATATTGGTTTGACATTTACAAAATCGAGGATGGGGTTATACTCAATCTTTGAGATTATCTTTCATAATATAAAAAGAATTAGCACTCGGTACATATTAGGAAAAATCTTGATAAATAGTTTTATTTTCAGAAATCGCTAAAATTTTCTTTAACAATAAGAAGACAATTATTGGTCAATGCATTGCTCAGGTTTTATGTCAATACAACTTTATTAAAACTATTGTTTTGACTTCCAATTTAAGTGATAGACTACAACCTGCTAGATTTCTGAGGCAGTCAGGCATATAGCCCAGATTCTAAATATCTGATGTCCTGTACATGTATTTGAATTAGCAAAAAAACATTATATGATAAAAGATCTGCATAAACTTTACACTAGACATTTTCAACTGGGAAGTACACTGTGCTCGATCAGTAAGCCCACCATTGGAGACTAAACCACAATTATATCTACACTTGTATATGATAACAGATTCATTATTCAGTGTACATGACTTTTAACTTGATTTTAAATACAATTTAAATATCTAAGAACCTTTAAAAGGCCTGTGAATGCAAATCTATGCAGGTCAAAGTCAATACATACAATATAGTCCAGGGCCCTCAATCTACGATTTTTGCCGCCGAATATCGGCCCCATTCCCCCACCTGAAAAGTATGGTTTTTTCCCTAAAAAATAGAAAAATTCCCCCATAGGAGGTCTGTAAAAAAAAATAAAAAATAAAAAGCCAACAGAAAACCTAGTCAAGATGCCAATAATCGTCCGCATCATAAGTACAGCCGTTTTGGTCCAGATCTCTACATCTCTAATATTTCATTGATGTGCGATAAACAATAAACCGATCCGTTCAACCTCAAAGTGAAACAGTTTGACGTCATCAGATTATATTGCGCGTGCCACCCATGACAACGTCTTTTCACTGCTGTTGCTTTAATTAGCAGCCGAATTACATGCTGTCCACGTGGAGGGTGTAGAGGGTGTACACAGTACCTGTATGTCATAAATCAATACTGACCTATCTGAATGACAATAGCGTTATCGATACGGCAAAATTATTTTTTTGTTTAAGAGGAAATGTTAACTGCACATCGATGGTGATACAAACATTACAAACATGCTACAAAGTTTTTTAATAGCCATCAATACACCCACGCTTTCCATGCAGATGACTGCACGTTGTACATGTCAGCATAATTTTCGCGCTTTTCTAGCCGAACAAACGCTTTTCATGAAGTACATGTGTATTTTAACTGTAAATAAAATGTGTGTTATGATGTGTGAACAGTAAAATTCGAATAGGCGTTTCGCATTTCGAAATAGTATATGTGTTGTGATAACTGATTTAAAATTAAATACAAGGAACTATATAATATTTTTATATACAAATAGAATATTTTACATTATGGATATAACACATTATAGTTAACAACAATGAAATTTAAAGGTGATTTAAATACATTTACTTTTTGAGATAGCGAAAATAGGCTTGTGTTTACATGTATATGCACATGAATGACCTGACAAGTTATATCGTGATTGCGATCCATAGACCCCGGGAATCGCAATATAATGGAGTTGTAGTGTATTTCCATTTTCGGTCTTTTAAATGAATACATTAAACTAATTAATAATAATTTAAAAAGTGGGACTGCAAATTACTTTTACACAAAAATATGTGTTGCATATTGATATTAAGTATATTAGTTTCATATCTCCGTTATAAAATCGTGCTGGCTAGAAAAACATGCTAACTATTTATTAACGCCCGCGAAATCACGAAAACTTGTGGAAATGATACGTGTATAGCGGCAATGTTACATGTATACCGCAGCCTAGTCCAAATTGTAAGCGTTAGCGGTAGATTCTGAGCTATGTTTTTTTTTGTGCTAACAAATAATCAAAGTCACATTTATAGGAGTTTCATTTGCTGTAAAGATTACATGACGTGTTTACCAAACGACAAATAGACGCGAGTTTGTTCGGGTTTATTTAGTTTTCAAATCAGTTAATCTGTAAAAACTTCCATATTAAAATATTCCCCCGGTCAGTCTAAATTCCCCCTCCAGAGGGCGGTGGGCCCCTTCCCCAAAAACTGATTGAAGACCCTGTAGTCTTAATTAGCAGGGGAAGATACCACATTGTCCCATCTATACAACACATTAGTGACATCTACAAATAGACTTCTTTTTCATAGAAATCATTATTTAATTCATCTTCATTTCTGGCAAACTAAAAAAGTAGGAACAATAGGAGTTTTTTCAACAAAACGTAGGAAAAATTAGGAGTGATTAAACAAAGGAAAAAGTAGGACCAGTTGACACCTGTAAATACTCTGTAAAACAAGTTAAATTTGAATCTTGACATATTAACTGTTAAAAAGTATCTGTTTCATAAGTCTGATATATTTGGAAAATATGAACAATGAATAATGATGACAGTTGGGCTGTAAACTAGTTGAAATTTCATCATTTCTGACTTGAATGTCTTGATTTTTGTTTTCAATGAAATAAACGAACAATTTAGCTGTGCAATGAATAAGGCACACATAAACAAACCTCATTGATGGGGAAGGTGATGATCTTCCACGTCTTGGCATTTTTTCTGGTACTTTTGACGCTAATAATTACTTTTACGTAATATTCTAGAAATGTGTTGACCTTGTTTACCGGAAATAGTGCGTTCTATAACGGATGTTTTAATCTTGAGTTTTGATTGGCTGCGGTCAATCTGTGTTCGGAAACGCATGCTGGCACCTACTAAAAACGCGGACCAATCTGCGGACGATATAGATTATGCAGGAAAGTACATAACAAAGAAAGATTATCGCAAACTGCGGACGATATACACAAAGAAGGAAATAGGCTGTACTGAATGTGTGACTGACCCGTGTATACAAACACACTTGATTTTATGTTTAATTAAAGATGTTCCCATATTTTATATTTTGTTTAATATTTTATAGAATAAATATAATAAAAGTTGTTACACTTTTATTTGTCTCATAATAACTATATTATTTTTTTTAAGTAATTAAACCGATATTTAATAAAATGCACTAAACAGTAGAAGTATTTGGGGTTTTCTTCCCATTATCACCACAAAATATATATTATAAATTTGTAGAGGTGCTATTTTGTATTTTATTTTGCTCGAAGTATTTAGATAAAGTATAAATATTTAAAGAATAATTATATATCTCTTAGAAGTAACGTGTGACCAATCTATATAATCGGTATATAAAAGGACTTAATTTGGTTTACACTGGTAATTATTTTAGATAATTATTGACAGTGTTGTCTTTAATTACCTGTAATGGGTATCTAATCATTAGCAACACGCATCACCTTTTGCAAGCTGTTATGTTAGAGTATATATTGAATGTATATATATTAAAGAAAATCATACATCGTTCTTAATAGCTGTTATACCCAAACAAATATAGATACATCATATTTCTTGTTAAATTTTGTTGGTTTTCTTTGGATATAATATTTGTAAAAAACAGTTTGTAATAGTAAACCATTGTTGTTCTATGTGAATATAATACTTGATATTAGCTGAATAAATTATCGTATAGTTTTCTTTTGTCTTAGTGGCGCCGAGTCATGCCCATTATTAATCCGCGACCCTACCCGTTTCAAAGCCAATTAGCGCCTCGTGACCTCTTATCTAATGATTGTACTGCCCTAAACGGGGACCCTTTATGATGCCATTTTATGATATACTAATTAGTGACAAACTGATAAAAAATATGTTGTACGGACTGTCAGCTTACGAGTTTGTGTCCAGATACAATAAATTATGCTGATTAAGCGTGAATTGTATGCTTTTAACAGCCTCCCTTTCATGTGCAAGTTGTAACATGTTTTCGTTTCTTTTTGTAACGATAAACGTGATTTCATAGGGCAGAATACTTACCTCACTGAGGTTTTTAAGTTGTGTTGTATACGCAGAAATACTAGTGGTAAATCAAAAATACGTAATTATTTAAAATCAGTATATTATATAAAAGTTAATAAATGATTTATAATAGTACTCCAGGTAAAAAATATTAAAGGCATAGCAAAATTAAACTAAACGTACAACAAAATCAAGAAATCAGTGATAGTTTTCTTATTAATTCATATCGTCCGCAGTTTCCTTCTTTGTTCATATGGTCCGCAGTTTTCTTCTTTGTTCATATGGTCCGCAGTTTCCTTCTTTATTCATATGGTCCGCAGTTTCCCTCTTTGTTCATATGGTCGACAGTTTCTCGATCATAGCGGACCAGTTAAACGTATATAGCAAAATAATAGTGTAATTCATATGGTGCGCAGTTTTCTTTTATGCTCATATGGTCCGCAGTTTCCTTCTTTTTTTTATATGGTCCACAGTTTCCCTATATTAGGGGACCAGTTAAACGCATACAGCGAAATAGTAGTGTAATTCATATGGTGCGCAGTTATCTTCTTGTTCATATGGTCCGCAGTGTTCTTCTTTGTTAATATGGTCCGCAGTTTCTCGATATTAGCGGTCCAGTCAAACGTATGTAGCGAAATAATAGTGTTATTCATATGGTCCACAGTTTCCTTCTTGTGTCTATCATGTTGTATGTGATAACTTGTTCATGTTTATATTTATATATACTATAATTGTTTATCTTACTATGCATCGTATACATACATCGATTACTATCATTAATAGGTTGTTTCACATGAATATATTGTTAATTAATAAAACAAATTTAAATGGTTTCTCATAGGTTTCCGTAATTATCGAAAACTAGTGCAATAGCTAGGTTGCCACTTACTTTAAAATCAAATAAAATCAAATATACTTTATATATTCAAGAAATAAAAGCCACACATTAATTGAACATTAATACTTTAAGTTCAAACGCTATCAAAACCACGCTGTGTTCAGTAACATCCCATATGGTCCGCATTTTCCTTCTTTGCTCATATCGTCCGCAGTTTGCGATAATCCTTCTTTTTCTATGTCGTCCGCAGTTTCCTATATAGACTATATCGTCCGCAGATTGGTCCGCGTTTTAGTGGGACCACGCATGCTTCTCTAACTGTAAAGCTGTTCTGTGACTGAGACCGAATCGATGGTGCGTGAACTTTAATCTATTGGTATTTAATCTATGATTAATGTAACAGCCACTTGATTAAATGTCATCGGTAATCTAGAGTGTCAAAAGTCATAGAAAACCATCTCCAAATAAATCGATACCCCAATACATTGATAGCAAAATCGGAAAACATTCATTTCACTCTTGTTCCCACTTAGCAACATGACGCTTTTAATTCGCTTTTCTTAATTGGTCATTAATTGTTTAAATTTTTACTATAAAACTCCACATGGAACTATATTTTGTCATTATAGTTGCGATGCCTAAGATATGGCTTGTGCCGGTTTAGCATTAGTTTAACACTTGGTCGATATGTTCATCCATAGATTCCCAATACCTACATTGTACAATGACAATATATTTATTTAAACAGTATTGGCTGTGGATCTCTTGTTTGTACAATTTAAGCACTTCCTTTTTTAAAATTAGAATTAAAGTGAAATGGCAGTGCTGAAAGCATAGTTCATTATTCTGTTTACCAGCTTAATGGTTATTGATGATTTACAATTATGGTATAGCTGAATAGACATATATTGATGCTTGTAGATGAGAACTGGATGACAGTCAATGACTTAAATGTATTGAACAGCAGAACAGTTTATGGACATTGTAAACAGTATTTCATCTGTTCTGAATTATTAATAATGGATAAAAAACAGAAGGAGAATGTCAATAAAAGACAATGCAGACATAATCATGGAAAACAGCAGAAGAATGTGGTAGAGAATGAGATACCGAAAAAACCCTCGCCTAGTCCAACAATCGAGGTGAATGAAAGCCAGACAGTGGACATTCAAGTTCTAGACCTTCCAACTACCAGCTCCAGTGTCAGGGTCCAGAAGAGTGCTTCATCGCACAGTAGAAGGCTTGACAATCGACCCTCGAGTACAAGGTCCACGTTTGAGCATTTGCCTGGTACCAGACCAGCAAGCCGAAGGGTAAGAGAAACTGTTGTCTACTTTCTTATTCTTATTCATCTTTAAATTTTAATGAATTTTGCTACGTTTTTTGGTAGATTCAGATTGACATCCAAGAATTTCATTCTAAAAACATTACTGAAAAATCATTACTACTGTACAATTTATGTGCACTTAGGCAGAGTGATTGCCATTTTAGGTGTTAAATTATTCATTGGTATAATTTATAGACACAGTCTAAATAAATATAATTCAAAATCATTAAAATTGCTATTACTGGAACGCATTGGGATTCTTTGGACAGTATTTGAGATCAGATTTTAAAACTGCCTATTTTACTAAAAATGTCTCGACTGAAAAAAAAGTACTTGATAACTACATGTTACAGTAGTTTGTTAAGCATAACAAATAATTGAGTTTTCTTATGCATAATTATTATTAGATCATATATTCAACTTTGTCGATACATAAACTTCAAAAAAATGCATCTTGTTGTTTATACCTTAAGAAAGCTGAATAACACAAAACTATGTACATAATAATAGCTAAATATGTATATTCTGTACATTTTGGGTCACAATTTGGATTGATTTCTGTCACAGAAAACTTCAACAAGATGTGGAAAATATAGTTCAGTAAGTCAAGTTGCTAATTAATTGCTGTTTAGTAGCTGTTTAAGTTGATGGATACAGCTTTTAATGGGTGCTAATATAAAGGGGATGGTCCTAATTTTAATGTATCAACACATTTTTAGCATTAGCAAACATGCAATTAATAATATTTAATATTTATTTTTAGTTGAATTTCTTGTTCAATATTTTATGTTAAAAGTCAATCCTTCACGGTGACTCATATTTGTATGCCATCAACTTAAGTGATTTCACAACAAAATTCACGTAAACACTTGTTTGCATTGTTAACACGGCATGTTTTGCATTGAGTGGAAGGGTAAGGCCAACAACAAAGCACATTATGTTTATGGTGGCAGAGCCTATAAAAACAGGGTAATTTGCTAGGTTTTATTAATTTTTATTTATGGATGATGTAAGTCTTCAGGTGTTTCAGTAATGTTTGTAAATGGACCAACACACTTTTGGAACTAGAACTTCAATGTTAATATTATATAAAAACATACATATTTATCAATTATTTTTCCAAGTTGAGAAAAAAAAGGTTATAGGTGTAAAAATGTAGGGTCAGTCTGGCCACCAGAAATATAACTATTTTTTATGCCTAATAAAAAGTAATACATGTTGGGGAAGGTACACTTTGCAGTAATTCATGACATAAAAATGACTTCAGTACTGTTGTAGACCACCAACAATACAATTTAGTGACAAAATATATAAAATTATATTAGGCCTAAATAAAAAAATCTTTTGTTTGCCTTTTAACCGACCCGAAAGTTTAGAGGTGGGTCGGTAGGTAGGAAAAATATTTTATTTTATTCCGAGAATTTAATCTTTGTCATACCTAAAAATCGTCATTTAGCAATACATTATAATTGTATCTTTGTTTGAAAATCACAATTACTTTCTTCATCTTGATTGATACAACCAAGATTATACATGGTAAAACTAGCTTTAATAATAGACATAACATAAAATAGAATACGCAATGCTTTAAAAACAGTTTGTGAAGTACATGTATTCTATTTAATACCAATGTCTGAATTGACTAGACACACATATCAGGGGCGTATTTAGGGCAAAATCGAATGTACGCCTGTGCTTGTACATGAAATATATCGGAAAATAATATTAAAGGAACTATTATATTTAGGGTACAAAAATGACATCTCAATATTAATATCTACGCCGATTGTCTTTTTTTTTTTTTTTTATTTAACCGCTTATGTAAACAATTATGTAAATTTTAAATCCCCAAAAGTATGCAACAGTTATTGGTATACGTTAAACCATTGTTTGAAGTTTGCATTCCCTAAAATTAGAAAATTTGCCCAATTCTATTGGCATTCAATTTTCCCGCTGCATAATTATCGCAAGAAATCTAGGTAAAAAGTGGTCTTAGACAGCTATGCCGCAAAATAACAACATAAGATATAAAGAGGCGAAAATGACACTGCTGACAAAAATATATTCGATATAGTATGTCGCTATATGAATAAACATAAGACAAAATAGCGAAAAGTGTAAAACGTGTTTTAGACTGGTGGCCGAAGCCAACGGTCTTTTGAGAGGGTAATTTCCAGAACAGGTATCACGGGGAACTACTTTTTTTGCAGGCTACGAGTCAGTAAACCGAAACCTGAATTGGTCCTTTTTCCAAACAGTCGCACCTTCCTACCTGTTTTATTATCTTTTAATTATTTGAGGTAATGTATGTCATATGTGTTATAATGTGTATATCATGTTATTTATAACATTTACATTTTTTTATGTCCATTTATTTAAAATGTTACTTCAAACTAATGACACCCCTACTTTCGCTATTGGCATGTTGTGTGTAACCGAAATATTCACCTTAGTGCTCTGGAATCAGACCACTAAATAATGAGCTACATCTGTTATTTTTTACACTAACTACTACGCTTTATCAGTTATTCTGCATGGCCCGTTGCAGATTGACTTGTCGATTGGCATGTATATAATTCCGTCTGGATTGTATAACTAGCTTGAAAAAAAATAATTGTTTCTTAAAAATCTTTTTACTATGATGTCATGTACTATTGAATAGGATGCAAAATTATCAAGTTTAAAAGTGGGAAATTGAACTAATATTCAAACAAATGATTCCATTTTAGCACAAATGCAATCATAAATCACATGTTTTTAGTTTCTTTTGTCGCCAACAGTCTTTCTACATTGTCAGCATTTTGATTAAGCAATTGAAGTTCCTTATATGCACTTTGCAAGGAACAACTTAAAATTAAAGCATTTTAAGGATTTATATGAAACCTTATCATCAAGAAATATATTTAAAATACATTCGACGTCTGTGATCATTTTTATCGTTCGTATATTTGATTCGTTCAGTAGGTCACACGATACTAAATTCATGCTTTATTCCTCCCAACATATCACCATATAAATTTACGTTACCTGTGTGTTGATTTTTCAAAAGAAAATCAAAACTAGCTCTTTCCTGTTTCCTAAAGGTACACAAATGGTGCTGCATGATCAGTAAAGTTATTTAAATTAAATTTCGATTTGAAAGAACCTTAAAATTATTCATTAGGAACGAAAACATACCAAATCAGCATCATAAACAAAAACATACATGTACATAAAATTTACATCAGATAATTTGTACATTAAGAATTTGAGTTTCATTTTGTGATTATATGAGTAAAGTAATTTAAAATCTAATTTACATTAGCAATACCTTTGCCGTTTTGCAACGATGAATACATTTAATTTGTTTCGAGCTAAATAGGCGGATTTAGAGGGAGGCTGAAGCGGCGTACAACCCCTCTAAAATTTTCCAGAACTAGGTTTTTAAACCGAACAATAACTGAAACATCTGCATTTCGTTACAATTACATGTTCTTTTCCATCAAATTGTTTCAAATATAGTTTCTGTTTTGTGGTGTTTTGGTTAAATTGTTCCATTTGGCGATATGCGTCTTTCTGATACATGTATCTTAACATGTAAGAGACAACAGCAGTTAATTTGTTGTCAGTTCTTTAATATTTCCGCCCCTCTAACTCAAAATCCTGGTACTGCGCCTGATATTAAATTTGAAAGATGGAAATATAACAGGAGGTGTTTGTTCTGTACCAAATTAAAAACATTTAAGACAAGGGGAATTTTCAGTCATCAAGCCACAAACTGTAGTTTTCACCAAGGAGCTCTGTGAATGAGGCGTGTCGTGGGAAACCCGGGCGTAAAGTGTCGTCTAGGATCAGCCTGTGCAGTCTTTTCTAAACATAAATCCATTGTAGGCGGAAAGTGCCGCCTTGGATTAACCTGTGCGGACTGCATAGGCTGATACGGGACGACACTTAACGCACATGCATTAAGCCCGGGTTTCCCGCGACACGCTTTGAATATGGATCAAGCGGGTTTTTTATATGAAAAATATGTGTTGGTAAAATAAAGACAAAAAAGAAAGAACAAATCATTCAAGCGCTATGCTAATTTAGGATTTTATTATAAAGTTACTAGATACGCGGTTTTATTCGTAGTTGTTTATATTGATGAATAGGTCCGTTTATATGTAGTGAGTTGATAAAACGCATATACAAGATAATTAACTAGACATTGAACCTATACAGGTATGTGACATGTCGCTTTGTCTGAAAATTGAAATACGATCACAAGATTGCCGTACCTGTTTAAATTTTAACCACTAAACGAAATGGCAAAGCGTTGTGTACGCCCGGTCGTACAGGAGTACGCATGAATACGCCACTGCATATTAATTAATACAGCATAGATACATACTGTTTGACAAGAAAACATGTGTATAATTATCAATGGCTGAACTGACTATACAGTCCCAATCATATTAATACGGTACAAATACATTCTGGTTGACTAAAAAAATGTCAAATCATTGAATTGAAAATTAAAAATAATTTGATTAAAGGGGCATACATTTGTTAAAATACACAACTTTTAAGTGCAGCCTTTATACATTTTTTGAACGAGAACTTTAACCATAAAATGTATAACTCTGTCAAAATACAAAACATAGTTTTGGGTAATGTTGCCCCTGATACTAGAATTGATGACAAAGGTTAGTTCCAAGTTTCAAGTGAATAACTTATGTTGTTTTGAAGTTACAAGACTTTTGAATAAAAACTTCAACCAATTCAGACGCCGACGCCCAGGGTAGTAGGATAGCTCACCTAGTCGCCCGTAAGAAACACTCGCGATTTCGACAAAAGCACATGCTGCCTATACATAAACTGCTGAATATTAAAGTTTCAAGTAATTCGGTGTCATGATACATCAAACTGCACAAAAGACATGTCGTTTTCAGGAAATAACTATTGAAACCATTGTCCGTTATGCGAAATGTATCTTTCTTTTGACTGAAGAAAAAACAAACTATTTCATATACGGATAACTTTCAATGGATCACCCTACTATTTACTGGTATCTAACCTTAGAACAAAACATTATTATATACACAGATGATGACGTCATACGTCGACCGGTGGGTTCACGACAAAACGTGCAATACACCATGTTTACTAGTATCCGGTCAATAGGTTGCTTGTTTTCACACTTTTGATCAAGCACCTTAATGATCAAAATTGTAGCTTATGAAAGTTTTGAGCGAAACAAAAATAGGAAATATAAAGAAAGAAAAAAGAAACTAAATAAAAAAATAATTACTGCAGATTTTGCACTAAATTTGTTTGAGTCGGCGGCTTTTTTGTGGGTCGGTCGGTAAAGGGCAAACAAACTTAATTTTAATTTAGGCCTTATGATAGACTTTGCAAGGTGGTGAATTAAAAAACAAGAGTATTGGAAAAATCTTTATCCAAGTGCATTAAAGACTTAGAAAAAGCTTACTAGACTTTAGCTACTGTAATGATTGCTAGTTCTGGATCATTATGTGGTAACCTGTGTATAATAAATGCAGTGTGTGAGTGCGTATTGTAAATTAACATGTCTTTTGTTACAATCATGGTCTGTTTAAATTTTACCCATCTCCATGAAAATATGTCAGACCTCAGTCACCTCATCATTGTCAGGAAAAACAGTAAGAATATTGGCCCCCATGGCTGATTTTGGTAACACAATATTTTATGCTATACTTCTTAAGGCTTATTTGTTATGGTATTTTGTTCACATGTTTAATGATATGTGCTCTAATTGTTGTATTCTGAATGGTTTTTGAGTGGCCAGTAATACTGAGTTTGGACCAGTAATACTTGATTGATTTGAGATTATGCAGATACTGTTTAACAATGTCAATTTTTCTTAGGAAATTAAAAAAACTGTGGCTGTTACAAAATATTATCTGCAGGAGTACAGTTAGGTAACTTTCACTTCACTATTAGGGCAAGAATTTTTATATAATGGTTGAAAGCTAATGTGTTCATAAGTATGTACATATTTGTATAATAGATTAATATTCCATATATTGATAATGGCTTGCTTTGGATATGCTAAATTTTATCCTTTATCCCTTTGGGCTAAATGAAGTGCACCCAATATTTATGTATGGTATTTATTTCATGTATTTTTTCTATTTAACTTTTCAATGGATACCAAGCGAGAATTAATTGGCCGACTTATATCAGTGCTGTTAAATTTTCGTGATCTATTATAAGAAATGTTTGTTTTTTGTCACACGGTTAGGAGGCTCACCAGACCACCTCATTTCGCGGGGGTGTTTAAAAAATGTCTAGTGGTGACTTATGAAATGGTCCGGTGATGTGACTGTCCAATTTTGTATTATTTTCGTATGATGAAGGTGATTTTAAAGAAATCGGCCAATGTCATTACCAATAGGAATGATAAAAAAACACTCGTTTAAAGTTTCGTTAAATAATGTACAAAAATAAACGCTGAAGGATTTTTTATAAGTTATAAGAAGTAATTGAACGAATATGTCTATGATACTCTGTGTACCGACATGCTTACCTGTCTGAGTTCTTACTATAACCCATTATGAAGTGTGTGACGACTGACGATGATCACAAATATAAAAGTCTTCACATACGCATTAGGTGTTTTGCAATAATTTGTAATTTTGGTTAGTTAACTGCAAACTTCTTGAAATGAGGTGGTCAGGTGGTGCTGAGGTGGTCTGGTGGTGCTGAGTTGGCTGATGTTAATAAAACTGAAAGTTGAATTGGTAGTCACAACTGAAGCTTGTCAAGGTTTTTTTATTTGGCCCCATTCCCCTGCTTAAAAAGTATTTATTTTCCCCCTAACTTTACCTTAAAATTTCCCTCAGGATGTAAGCTTTATTTTGAGAAAAAAAAAAGAAAATCGGACAAAAATTTGCTAAGATAGAGAAGTTTTTTTAAACAATCCTAGCAATTTTTCACCAAACCAAGTAAATCTAAGTTATTATTGTAGCAAAAAATACATTAATGTTTTACAACAAAGTAGAATATAAACATTCTAAAAAGAATCCCCTTTTGCAATAAAATTCCCCATCTAAAGGGCCCTGCCATATTTCCTCCAAAAGTAAAAAACAACACTGTTTTAAAGTCTCCAGTGATATTGCATTTCATTGCTACTTTTTACATTAATATTATTTATTGGATATCATTTTTACAGTAACATGTAATTATGATTTATTAGGCTATTCTGTTCGCAAGTTAAACAAACATTTTCTCTTTAAGTGTTTGATATCAGGTTACAACTGGTTAACAATTATATAAATAGGCTGTAACTTGAAATGTATAGATTTAGTGCCTAGTTACAGTAACTGTATAGCTGGTTAAGCACAAACGGCACATTACATTTGCTAAGCCTTTCATATTTTGTAACAAAACCAATGATAAACGATCATTATTGGAAATTGTTAAATGGTAAATAAATTGCAAAAGGTTACTGGAACTTCTTTGTGCATTGCTTCAACAAGTTAAAAAAAAAAAAACATATTCAGAAAATAAATATAATTTGTCTAATCTGTGTGACTTACGTATGCAACAATTGTATGTCAACCATTTTTTGAAACTTGTATAAGGTATTGTTAATGGAGTAACAAATCTATGTCTTACCAGGAATGGCAAAGCAACTTATCCCAGTGCATGTTCGAACAATAAATTACTGGACAGACAAATAGCAAACAACATTTGGTAAAAATGGACAAGTAATGCAATGTAAGAATTTTGCTACCCCTGTGTAGTGTATGTAGACCAAAGGCGGATTTAGAAGAGGCGGAAGCGGCATACGCGCCTTCTAAAATTGTCCAACATTTGATTTTTTAAACAGTAACAGTCATGGTATTTGATGGTCGACCATGGTTAATACTATTGTTGACGATGTTCATGATAAAGCAGACCATGGTCAAGACCATGGTATTTGATGGTCGACCATGGTCAACCATGGTTGTCGGTCAAATACCATGCTGAGCATGGCCGACCATGGGCATGATAAAGCAGACCATGGTCAAGACCATGGTATTTGATGGTCGACCATGGTCAACATTGGTCATCGGTGAAATACCATGCTGAGCATGGCCGACCATGGGCATGATAAAGCAGACCATGGTCAAGACCATGGTATTTGATGGTTGAACATGATAGTCCATGGTCTGCAGTCAAATGCTATGTTCGACCATGGTGTAATTTTCGTCTGATGCCGGGCCGGCTAGTTCAGTTGGTAGAGCGCTGGACTACAAATCCGAGGATCGCGGGTTCGATTCCCAGCCCGGCCACATAACTTTTGTGGGGATTGGTCATGAAATTATTTCTACGGCCATTCTCCCCCTACCTCTGATTCAAGTAGGGCAGTTGTCAGTTACTGGCATAAGTATGTACACTTGGTACTGGTAAACCAGCTTACCTAGGAAAAGTGTGAGTAGGTTAACTGACCGCCGTTATATGACTGAAATACTGTTCAATACAGCAACAAATCCAAACAAACAAACAAAAAAACCTATAGGCCGGGGACCCAGGTGTAACATTCCTACATTGATGGTTTACTGTATTATAGATTTATGGGCTGTAATATTATAATACTCCATTTTAGTTTTAAATTGAAATATCTTCCGTAACTCTGTGTATGAGTCAATATTTCTAAATCTTCAGCTGCAGATGTAGAATTTGTGCTGAAATTGCACTCTTCTTTACTTTTAAAACATTGGGTAAAGGTCAATGACCGTAAATCATTATTAGAAAGAAACCCAGTGCATGCTTTCAAAGAGTAGCACATTTGGCATGAAATTGCACACTTCTTTACTTTTAAAACATTGGGTACAGGTCAATGACCGTAAATCATTTTTAGAAAGAAACCCAGTGCATGCTTTCAAAGAGTAGCACATTTGGCAAAGACTTACTGTTTGCCTTGCCAGGCATGTTTGATCTCCTTAATAATGTATAAGATGATTGTTTCCACTTTTGAAGTGCTCTTCACTGATTCCCGGTGGCTTTCAGTCCTTTTTATCACATTTATCTTATGATTAGACTGATAAACCATCATGTCTTTGTTTGTATGTTTTATGGCCAAAACTTGTATAGGCTTTTAGTACCGTATTTTTCACAGAGGAACTTCAAAAATCAATGGACCAATGCAAAATGCCATTTTAGTTTCAGTAGTGCCAGACTGTCTTCTTACTGTCATTACTGTGCAAATCTAACGTCAGGCAATGTGTATCTTATATGTTTTTTGTCCTAACACTTTAACAATTCTTCTGAATTGTTTATATTTAATTAATGTATTTTGTCAGTTTTAATAAAAGACCATCATTTGTTGTATAAAGTGTCGTTGTTTTGAGAAATCTTGTCTGAAAACAGCAAAGCAAGAAAATATTTATTTTAAAAAGAGAAAATTGTACATGCAGTTGTGGATCCTAAGAGACCACACCATTTTTTTCTTGACAAATAAAATTGCCTGTTTGCATATCTGTAGACAAGTCCCTTTAAACTGTAAAGAAATCATGTACACAGTTTTTCTACCTTTAAACTGTGAACGTGTCCCTTTAAGCTGTGAACTAGTCCCTTTAAACTGTCAAGAATGCATGCACACAGTCGTCACAGTTTTTCTGCCATTGTTTATGACAACTACGGTAGAGGTCCCATTATGACAGATCTCTGTTTATAGGGCCACCGCAGTAAACAGCCATACTTGTTCATAATTTATAACACCAGCTACCCTTGGGTTGCTACCCAGAAATTACACTACATACCTCCCCTGCTTGAGATTTTCTGATATATTGCATTTGAGATTTGATCATATGTGTGAGCTGAAGACAGCAAAAAATGATTAATTGATGCAATAAATAATATGTTTTGTTGGTTTTGCTAGTTAAAGTGCAGAAACTCTGGTTAACTTTAACAATGTTCATAAATTGTGTGTGACAATTTTTGTGTGTGGAAGTTTTTTTTAAGCATTATTGTTCGTTAGTCATTGAAGCTACTTAAATTTGAAGCCTTTTTGTTATTTTACATCGTAATGGATAATAGTTATTATTTTTAATTAATTTAAAGCATTTATTCTGGATTATATTCCAAGGAAGTCAGTAATTTTAAGTTTAGTTGGAGATCCCTGTAGTGTGCGCATTAGTTTTTTTTTTTTTTCATATTTAAGGTTGAACAAAATATAATGGAACTGAAAATCAGATTCCTGCAATAACAACATAAGTGAAATGGAATTATATGTACTATATAAGACTTTTGGATTAATATTTTGTGGTGATAATTTATGACTAATTTTTCAAATTCATAAGAATCCAGAAACATTGAATTAAGCATAATTTTGAAAACAAATATTCACAATGTTTAATTTGTTGCGGTGGTAACTAAGATTGACAAATGAATATTAGAATATAGACAACATAGTAATTAGCAAATTTTGGAAACAAATCCACGTTCAAAATGAGTAAACCGGAAAGTGCATCCGTCATGCTGGAACGCAGAAAGAGTTACATCCTTAACAACAGAATCGTCATGGCAACCCAAAGAGCGGCAACTGGTCAGCCTAGAAATGTCAAGGTATTGTTTAGATAAACGTTTGTGGTTGGGTGTTCAGAGCAACAGATAAGGTACATATTTGTGTATATACCCAATTCTGAAACACCATTTACTCAATTTAAATTTAATGAGTGATACAACTCAATTCATATACTAAATACTCAAAAAATGCCAAACAGATGGCGTATAGATTGGTCAATGTTTAAATTGTAGTCGTATAGTGAAAATATGAGTGATCAATGCAAGTTTAATGTCACCTGTAGTATTTTGATCAGCACCATTTCATGCATGGTTGTAAACTGGTAGGCATATCACTGGTGTTTGCATGTTACAGTTTTACTCAGTTTGGGTATTTCCAACAATCAGTTAATGTTAATGGCATAACATTATTTCAAGTACTTAATTGAACGACTCAGTTCTCAATTAAAATGATGAGGTAATAGTTAATCATACATGCCATATGTCCCGGATTGTCCGGGATTGTCCAGGAAATGCAGGGCCCATCCCACAGTCCCGGAATTCGTCCAGATGTCCCGGAAATCATTTTGTGTACAACATTCTTATTTTACAGACATATTATAATTGTACTTATCTAAACCAGTGTATTTGTTATAATATTGGTATTTATGCATTTAGGCGTCAAAAAAAAGTTGTTTCCACTTTTCTCTAATATGCATAGTTTTTTTTAATTAGCAAACATTTTGAATTGGTCAACATGAGACAGACGCTATTGGTAATGACATACTGTAAGGTACAGTTTCTTTGATTGAAGGCATTTAAACATTTTACATGCAGTCAGGGTTGTCATTTTCAAATGAGAAAAGCAATTTTTATCTAAATCTAAGCGATTTGGCCAGTGGTCTAGGGGGCTCCCTTTTGTGATATTACCATAATTTTTTTTTTGAAAAAACAACAACCGATTTTATCTCGATTTTAAACAATGAATTTTATCGGCACAATCGGTTAATAATGACAGCCCTGCATTTAGTCCAATATACCTAAACTGTATGAATCCACAAAGAAAAAAGAAGTTAAAGAAAATAGTTATTTTTTACTTACCCTATTAGATTTTTTTGGAGATGTAAGCGGAAACCAACATTTTGTTTGGCCTTATTGGGAGGATGCAATGAGGACTCAAAAAGATGTAAACTGGAAAGTTAATTATCTGCATGTTTGCTTTGCATGTTCTGTACTGTTGGTAGTATTAAATGTACCGGTAAATTGTGAGGGTATACTATATGAGGTGATTTGTGTCCTTTCTTTAACGTTTTGGCATGGTGTACAAATTGCTTTGTAATTCAATGTTGTTATGATGCCTTTCTTCGCTGCACCTGGTAATAGAGGCAAAAGTCATTAAAATGTTAATTTCTTTTTAAGATATCCTTGTTCAATACTAACGGCTAATTTGCTTCTGGTCTAAATTGAAAATTGAGTGTACACTGACTTTAGAGTAAATAAGTATGTTTAGCATTACTTACAATGAAACAATTTTTATGACAAACTTGTTTAGCCTTGAATATGAGGTCGCGGTGAAATAAATAATGAAGATAGGTAGGCAATTAAGGGGTATACTATATCCGGGTAGTGTGATTACTTTGCCAGAGCCTTGAATTCAATTAATTATTCCAACTGTTTACTAGTTTATTTTAGAGATTGCAAATAACTTGATCTTCATTAAAATCAAAGACCTCTAAATGGCTATGTGATAAAAACCGTATTTATAATGTTGCTAAATTTGAAAAATGATACTCGGCTGTTTGGAGCTAATTTGCAAACAGAGATAATAGTATAGATCACTTTTAAGTTTAGTGCTCAAAATAGTTTTAAATTTAGTGCTCATAAAATAGGAGGTCAGAATGATTTCATTTACAGAATTGTGGAATGTGTACATGGAATAAGTCATTGAAAGATTTGAACACATTTTCTGGATAGTTTTTATGACTCGTTTAGCTTAAGTTTGCTATTTAAGCAAGAAAGTTTAAAATCATTTAAGAAGGTTATAGATAAAAATTAAATCTATGGTACTTGATTTTCAAATATACTAAGTAGCAAGACAACATTGGCTGATAATTTGGACTCTTGACGCAAATCTTTGCTTTTAAGTGTTATTTTATCTTTGACAATAATTATTATCGAGATCATATTTGAAAGGGCTTGACTTTAGCTCTTGTTATTTGACTATAGTAAAAAAAGGGTACATTTTATGGTGTTGTTTGGATTCAAAATCATTTTACATTAAAATGTTGTTATGAATTCTAAGCAGATTGTAAACATATTAGTGTAATTTTTTGAAGTTAATAGGGTAAAATATGAAAAGAGAGTGGAAAGTGTGAAATTAATTACTGGATTATTTGAAAAAAAA
This sequence comes from Congeria kusceri, assembly GCA_027627225.1. NCBI lineage: Eukaryota > Metazoa > Mollusca > Bivalvia > Myida > Dreissenidae > Congeria > Congeria kusceri. Next base: position 53,120,504 of record CM051027.1, on the reverse strand, counting down.
AACAAGTATGAGTGTAAAATATTAATTAATGATTTCTAAGAGTCATTAGTATTCAATTGGATTAGTGTAAAGTTGAAAATTGTTAACATAGAACTAGAACATTAAAAACGATGTTTAAAAAGTCACTTTCTGGATCTAAGAGTGCTGGGCCCTTGGTGTCGAAAGAAAGAATTGTTGAATTTCACGAAGTTGGAAATAAGAAATATGTCCAGGTAATACTATGTTGTGAAGCGTTTTTATGCCCCCAGCAACTTGATGTGGGAGGCATATTGTGATTGTACTGTCCTTCGGTGATTACCTCCGTGATTCCGTCTGTATGAGGTTTACTAGATTTTACTGTTCATCTGACACCAACACCACTTACTACAACTCTTGGATACTTAACACAGTTGTTCCTTACATCCATTCCCAATCCACCCATATCACATAACCTCACTTTGACATTGACACTGACCTAATTTGGACTTAACAAGAAATGTCTTTAAAAAAGACAATCGGCGTTGACATTAATATGCTGAGATATCATTTTTACGCTAAACATATGATACAAGAGGGCCAGGATGATCGGTTACGTGGCTTCTCGGACCCCAGATTTTTCGGTCCCAAACTATATAAGAAGACTTCTCAGACCCCAGATTTTTCAGACACCATAAGAAAACTTCTCGGATCCCAAAATTTATTAGTGATTAATTTAATAATTATTAATATTTGTACCGTAAATAAACCGATCATACCGCCCCATGTTTTCACCAGTGATACATGAATAACCTAAAGAATGTATGTAAACACCATTATTGTATAAATTTGTCAGCGAAATTAAAAAAATTAACAATGTACAAAAATAATTGCGGGAATGAATGAAAAATATTTTTACTATTATTTGACGATCGCGCCCGGGTTATAAAGGAGCAGTCCAGAAATATGTTAATAAAAATAAAACTTTGTAGAAAGTGTTTCTAATGGGCATGTTGCCAAACAAAATACAAAAACTACGCATTTGAAATCCGTGAATTATTAACATTTTGGTAACTTGCTGTCGTCTATTTTCGGTATGCGATAACTGGTGATGACTCAGGAGTAAACCAGTATGTACATTATAGTATTTCGTTCGTACCAAGCGCTTTTGAACAATGCCTTTCGTAAATAAGAAACATATTTCGGACGAATAAACACCATAAACGTTCATAAGAACTATTACTAAAATTACGATGTATTGAATAAGATCCCATGGACAGCGGCTTAAAATTAAACGAATCCGCATTTTAACATAGCGGAAGAAGATTAACCCTGCAGATATTTCGGTATTTCCAGTAACTTTCTTCCTGTCTGAAATACTGTGTAAATTTTGAAAAAATGTCATATTCGATTGAGAACCTTTATAAATATCGTCTAGTTGTTGATTAAAATTTTTGTTCGTAGATGCTTTTGCTTGTATACTATTTAATATTTAATTCCATATCTTTTGAAGAAAATCTGTGTCAATATAAGTCCTATGGAAACAATCAAAAATGCCAGCTGTGTTGATTTTCCTTTCCAAAAATTATTGGTGATTTAAGTTAAATTCTATAAATAGAAGTCTTTTAATGCTGATGGTGTATCAATTTGAAGGAACTTATGTTAATTATGAACATTCGAATTGATTGCCTTTTTACATCAGCTTGCATAAATGACGGTTTGTGATTAATAAATCTATATTTAGAATTTTATAAAAAAGGAATGATTATGTTGTTATTAAAACTTAAAATTGTCTTTAATCTGTACTTAATAACTTGTTTTGCTAAGCCATTACATAGTGCCAATAGAAAAGAGTAGGAGAAAAAAATACTTCAATAAAAAAAAAAACTCACCCTCCATCCTGATTTTTTGGAAAAAGTGCCTGAGAAACAATTCATTATTTTTTTTTAAGTCTTATACCATATATCCTAATGAAAAGCGATCTTCAGAGAACATTCAGCGCATTTGAAATAATGATGACTTCCAGTTTGATAGCACAAACTTAAAATTTCATAAGACTATGGCGATTTAAAATTATATTCGGTAGGAATATGATGTATCAAGGGTTTCTGTGTATAATTGGTATTGCAAATCATGTATCAATGCTACGCAAATGAAGAAAAAGTAACATGAATAACATTTCGATGTATTCAGAGACTTATTTCACGAAATATTTTTTTATAAGTTGACAGTGCTCCAGCAAGGCCTAAATGTTCCAGATATATTTTATCTGTTTTTCATTTGGGCGTACAGCAAAACAGAAAATTCTGCATAATCAGTAAATCTTAAGTTACATCTGCGTTTAATGTAGTGTACACATATAAAAGCGGAAACTTAAAAGGAATGAAATCTATTCATCGTTTGAAACCGGCAGATTTTTTGCTCAATCAAATGTATATTACATATAAAACTACTACTAAGTGCTAATAACAATTTATCTGATGCAAATTTAAAAAGAAATTGTATATATGTTGTCGTTCCAGATGCGTTTTATGTGTTTTTCATTCGGGCGTACATTTGATTTTGCCTTAGATACACCCTTGAAAATAATATTAATATTTAGATCTACTCTTAAAATTTAATTCAGGTAATTTTAGTAATTCTACACTGCTACTTACATAAATATATCATCATTAATATATGGATATTGACATTGAAATTGTAATTGAACAGCTTCCCAGCAAGCAAGCCCATATGGGCCCAAAATGGGCTATACCTGGGCAAATATACCATAGGAGCCCCATGTAATATTTTTCTGCCAATATCGAGCCCATATCGGACCAAGCAACAAGCCCACATGGGTTCCCAGCAAGTATGCCCATATGGGTCCTAGTAAGTCATCCCATTTGGGCCGGGAAAGGGCTTTATCTGGTCTAATGTGCCACATGGCTGCATGTGAGACCCATTTGTGTGGTCTTGCCCATATCAGAACCAGTTGGGTCCTAGGAAAGCAAGCCCATGTGGGTCCCAGAAAGAAAGCCTGAAATGGGCGCACTGCAAGAAAGCCCATATGGGTCCTAGCAAGAAAGCCCATATAGGTCCCCAGGCAAGCAAGCCCATATGGGTCCCAGCAAGAAAGCCTATATGGGTCCCGAACAATATGTCCATATGGCTCAACAACAGAAAGCCCATATAGGTCGAAGCAAGAGAGCCCTCATGCGGTTCCAAAGATTGAAGCCCATATGGGCCCCAGCAAGAAGGCTCATATGGGTCCCCAACAAACAAGCCTATATGGGTCACAAAGAACAAGCTCACATGGGTCCCCAGCAATCAAGCCCGTATGGTTCCCATTTAAGCAACCCTATATGGGTCTCATCAAAAAAGCAACTAAGAACATATCGGTTCTGGCAAGCCAGCCCATGTGGGCCCGATATGGGATATGCCTGGGCTTATCAACTACATAGGCCCCATGTAGGTCCCACATACATGTCATGCCCATATCAGTCTCAGATGGGTCCCAGGCTAACAAGCTCAAATGGGTCCCAGCAAGAAAGCCGACATGGGGGTTCACACAAGCAAATCCATATGAGTCCCATCAAAAAAGCTCATGTCGGTCCCCAAAAAGCAAGCCCATATTGGTCTCAGCAAGAAAGGTAATATGGGCCCCCAACAAGCTGGCCTAGATGGGTCACCAACAGCAAGCCCATATGGGCCCCAGCAAGAAAGTCCATATTGGCCCCCAACAAGCAGGTCTAGATGGGTCACAAATAGCAAGCCCATATGGGTCCCATCAAGATGAGACCATGTGGGTTTCTAACTAGCAAGCCCATATGGGCCTCATATCGGTCTGTGTGCATCTATGACCAGTCCTAATTGCCAAACTGGTACTTGCAAAAAATACGAACACGCGCAAAAGTGCCCTTTTTAGGAATTAGCAACCTGCCCTTTTTAAATTCTGGATGGATAACTGGTTGATTAACATCCACATGAGAAGTTGATAGAAATGTGCAATTCTTATTAATTATTAACAGAACGCAACCACAATTCAATTTCAAATTAACATGCACAGTCAGTTTATAAACATGAATTCCACCTTTATTGAAATATTCGCTCTGATGATTCTCTGGACGCTAATTGGTGCATGTATATTATAACAGCTATACACCGGCAGCGAAACGCGGGCTATTTTTAGAATGATCGTGAGTGTGTTGAACTCGCTAAAATCAAATAGAGCGGGCCGCTAGGCTAAACAAAATAGCGTATTAATTCTGGGAATGAACATAATATTCTGTTCATGACATACAATGAGAAAATATGTTCATACTTACGCTCATTTCTAGAGTGTATATCAATAATATGTTTATAACTTTATTTTAACCGCTTATGTAACATTTTAATCCCCTAAAGTATGCAACAGTTGTTGGTATACATTAAACCATTGTTGTAAGTTTGCATTCCCTAAAATTAAAGAAAATTTGCCCAATTCTATTGGCATTAAATTTTCCCGCTGCATAATTATCGCAAGAAATCTAGGTCAAAAGTGATCTTAGACAGCAATGCCGAAATAATAATAAAATGTAATTTTTATAGTGATTCTCGAAATTTTTACATGTATATAATAGTCTTAAAGTGTCTGTATGTTGTGTTATTATTATTCTGAAAAGATTGTTTTTGTTTACTTCTTGTAAATATCTTTTAGTGTAATTTTTGGGTGAAGGTTTAATTCTGTACCATATGTTGAGTTGCACAGAATGATCCTGATGCAATTTTTAATTAGCATATGGGTTAGGAAACGAAATTCCTAATTAATCAATTAATTAATCGACAGTTTGCAGTATGCCAACTTTGGAATATGTGCAGGGCCCGTATTCACAAAGCCCCTTAGGGAAAACTTGACAAAATTTCTTAAAATCATAAAACTCCTTTATTCTGTGTGTGTTTCATGTATAGGTTATTTTACATTAAAATAGTCGAAACTAGTAAATATAGTTTATGTATTTCATATTTTAACAATTGGTAACCATATATCAATGAATTTCACATAGAAATTTGATATGAAAGTTTCACTTAAGTTGATCATAAGTTAAGATTTTCCTTAGGCGCTTTGTAAATACCGGCCTAGATCAATTACAACCATTGAAATCAGTTTTCCAAAAATTTAAGAACAGAACAGAACAGAAAGTTTATTCATATAACTGGAACATATACAGTTCTTCGTTTTGTATACAAATCAAAATAGATAAATATATGTATACGCAAAATATTAAATAGTAGAAATGTGATCAAATCTTTAAATGGCTGAAATATAGTATATGTTAATGCTAAGTCATGCCTTTAATTAATGAAAGCCTTTGGAGTGTAATATTATTATATCGTTAACCAATTGTGTAAACAGCTGTTAATGGCTAATGATAATTCATTCAACATGTTCATTTAGTGTGTGGGCCTATTTTCATATATCATCAGTTATTAAGAAAGACTGCAAAGATTTAATGAATTATTGTCACAAAAAGCTTTTTATCACAAGTATGATTTTAATATCGAAATGACTTAAATGATAGGTTAAATTAAGTCAGCAAATGAAGCTTTCAGGTGATTTGTGTATTTCAATAATACAATTGACATGGATGAGGAGTTGTATGATGACGTAGTGAGCGAGTCAGGGTGTAGTTAGTGAGTAGTTATAACATAGTGACAGAGTCATGGTGTAGTTAGTGAGGAGTTATGACATAGTAAGTGGGTCATGGTGTAGTAAGTGAGGAGTTATGACATAGTGACAGAGTCATGGTGTAGTTAATGAGTAGTAATAACATAGTGACAGAGTCATGGTGTAGTTAGTGAGTAGTTATGACATAGAGACAGAGTCATGGCATAGTTAGTGAGGAGTTATGACATAGTTAGAGAGAGTCATGGTGTAGTAAGTGAGTAGTTATGAAATAGTGGGTGAGTCATGGTGTAGTTAGTGAGTAGTTATGACATAGTGACAGTTATAACATAGTGACAGAGTCATGGTGTAGTTAGTGAGGAGTTATGACATAGTAAGTGGGTCATGGTGTATTAAGTGAGGAGTTATGACATAGTGACAGAGTCATGGTGTAGTTAGTGAGTAGTTATGACATAGTGACAGAGTCATGGTGTAGTTAGTGAGTAGTTATGACATAGTGACAGTGTCATGGTGTAGTTAGTGAGTAGTAATAACATAGTGACAGTCATGGTGTAGTTAGTGAGTAGTTATGACATAGTGAGAGTCATGGTGTAGTTAATGATTAGTTATGACATAGAGACAGATTCATGGTGTAGTTAGTGAGGAGTTATGACATAGTAAGTGGGTCATGGTGTAGTTAGTGAGGAGTTATGACATAGTAAGTGGGTCATGGTGTAGTTAGTGAGGATTTATAACATAGTGACAGAGTCATGGTGTAGTTAGTGATTATTTATGACATAGTGAGAGTCATGGTGTAGTTAATGATTAGTTATGACATAGAGACAGAGTCATGGTGTAGTTAGTGAGGAGTTATGAGATAGTAAGTGGGTCATGGTGTAGTTAGTGAGGAGTTATGACATAGTAAGTGGGTCATGGTGTAGTTAGTGAGGAGTTATGAGATAGTAAGTGGGTCATGGTGTAGTTAGTGAGGAGTTATGAGATAGTAAGTGGGTCATGGTGTAGTTAGTGAGGAGTTATGAGATAGTAAGTGGGTCATGGTGTAGTTAGTGAGGAGTTATGAGATAGTAAGTGGGTCATGGTGTAGTTAGTGAGGAGTTATGACATAGTAAGTGGGTCATGGTGTAGTTAGTGAGGATTTATCACATAGTGACAGAGTCATGGTGTAGTTAGTGAGGAGTTATGACATAGAGACAGAGTCATGGTGTAGTTAGTGAGGAGTTATGAGATAGTAAGTGGGTCATGGTGTAGTTAGTGAGGAGTTATGAGATAGTAAGTGGGTCATGGTGTAGTTAGTGAGGAGTTATGACATAGTAAGTGGGTCATGGTGTAGTTAGTGAGGAGTTATGAGATAGTAAGTGGGTCATGGTGTAGTTAGTGAGGAGTTATGACATAGTAAGTGGGTCTTGGTGTAGTTAGTGAGGAGTTATGACATAGTGACAGAGTCATGGTGTAGTTAGTGAGTAGTTATGACATAGTGACAGAGTCATGGTGTAGTTAGTGAGTAGTTATGACATAGTGACAGTGTCATGGTGTAGTTAGTGAGTAGTAATAACATAGTGACAGTCATGGTGTAGTTAGTGAGTAGTTATGACATAGTGAGAGTCATGGTGTAGTTAATGATTAGTTATGACATAGAGACAGATTCATGGTGTAGTTAGTGAGGAGTTATGACATAGTAAGTGGGTCATGGTGTAGTTAGTGAGGAGTTATGACATAGTAAGTGGGTCATGGTGTAGTTAGTGAGGATTTATAACATAGTGACAGAGTCATGGTGTAGTTAGTGATTATTTATGACATAGTGAGAGTCATGGTGTAGTTAATGATTAGTTATGACATAGAGACAGAGTCATGGTGTAGTTAGTGAGGAGTTATGAGATAGTAAGTGGGTCATGGTGTAGTTAGTGAGGAGTTATGACATAGTAAGTGGGTCATGGTGTAGTTAGTGAGGAGTTATGAGATAGTAAGTGGGTCATGGTGTAGTTAGTGAGGAGTTATGAGATAGTAAGTGGGTCATGGTGTAGTTAGTGAGGAGTTATGACATAGTAAGTGGGTCATGGTGTAGTTAGTGAGGATTTATCACATAGTGACAGAGTCATGGTGTAGTTAGTGAGGATTTATAACATAGTGAGAGTCATGGTGTAGTTAATGATTAGTTATGACATAGAGACAGAGTCATGGTGTAGTTAGTGAGGAGTTATGAGATAGTAAGTGGGTCATGGTGTAGTTAGTGAGGAGTTATGACATAGTAAGTGGGTCTTGGTGTAGTTAGTGAGGATTTATCACATAGTGACCGAGTCATGGTGTAGTTAGTGAGTAGTTATGATATAGTGACAGAGTCATGGTGTAGTAAATGAGTAGTTATGACATAGTGACAGAGTCATGGTGTAGTTAGTGAGTAGTTATAACATAGTGACAGAGTCATGGTGTAGTTAGTGAGTAGTTATTACATAGTTACAGAGTCATGGTGTAGTTAGTGAGTAATTATAACAGAGACAGAGTCATGGTGTAGTTAGTGAGTAGTTATGACATGGTGACAGAGTCATGGTGTAGTTAGTGAGTAGTTATAACATAGTGACAGAGTCATGGTGTAGTTAGTGAGTATTTATGACATAGTGACTGGGTCTTGGTCTAGTTAGTGAGTAGTTATGCATTTGTGAGAGAGTCATGGTGTAGTTAGTGAGGAGTTATGACATAGTGACTGGGTCATGGTCTAGTTAGTGAGTTGCTATGCATTAGTGAGAGAGTCATGGTGTAGTTAGTGAGGATTTATGATATAGTGAGTGAGTCATGGTGTAGTTAGTGAGTAGTTATGACATAGTGAGTGGGTCATGGTGTAGTAAGTGACAAGTTATGACATAGTGAGAGAGATAGTTATGGTTTAGTTAGTGAGTAGTTATGACATAGTGAGTGGGTCATGGTGTAATAAGTGAGGAGGTATGACATAGTGAGTCAGGGTGTAGTTAGGGAGTAGTTATGACATAGTGAGTGGGTCATGGTGTAGTAAGTGAGGAGTTATGACATAGTGAGAGAGTGTCATGGTTTAGTTAGTGAGTAGTTATGACATAGTGAGTGGGTCATGGTGTAGCTAGTGAGGAGTTATGACATGGTGAGTGGGTCATGGTGTAGTTAGTGTGGAGTTATGACATAGTGAGATAATCATGGTGTAGTTAGTGAGGAGTTATGACATAGTGAGAGAGTCATGGTGTAGTTATTGAGGAGTTATAACATAGTGAGCGAGTAATGGTGTAGTTAGTGATGAGTAATGACATAATGAGAGAGTCATGGTGTATTTAGTGAGGAGTTATAACATAGTGAGAGAGTCATAGTGTAGTAAGTGAGGAATTATGGCATAGTGAGTGGGTCATGGTGTAGTTAGTTTTAAGTTATGATATAGTGAGTCATGGTGTTGTTAGTTGGAAGTTATGACATAGTGAGTCATGGTGTAGTTAGTGAGGAGTTATGACAGAGTGAGAGTCATGGTGTGGTTAGTGAGGAGTTATGACATAGTGAGATAGTTATGGTGTAGTAAGTGAGGAGTTATGACATAGTCAGAGAGTTATCGTGTAGTTAGTGAGTGGTTATTACATAGTGAGAGAGTCATGGTGCAGTTAGTGAGGAGGAAGTGAGTTATTACCTAGTGAAACCCAAATGGTCATTGTGAAGAGTTTTAAAAAAACATAAAGTAGGTGAAGTGCTTGCTGTTTGTTTAAAATTTGTGGATTATACCATGTTTCTTAATTTGTAAAAAAAAAGGTGCTAAACCAGTCATGGTCTAAAATGTTCTTTAAAGCACACATTTTACGTCAGAGTGCCATTGAATAATTTTACGTCAGTGTGCAATTCAGTAATTAAAAAAAATCAACAAATTTTTAATTATAAAAAAAAAAATTCTTAAAATCGGTTAAATAACGCGTAAAACAGCTGTTATTGTTTTTATGACCACCTGGACAATGTGACCTTAGACATTCAATTAACTTATCCAATGTTAATATTCTAAGCCATTTAATAAGCATTATAAAATAATCCTTTGAAAAGTACAATCACGGATATTGCAGAGGCCAGGCTAATATGTCTAGCACTGTTGGCTTTTTTACTTCTTCAAGTAAACACTTACTTTTAGCACCTGCCTTAAAACATGTCTTAAATTTATTAACCAGTCAGCTAAGAGTACATGTCTTAAATTTATTAACCAGTCACCTTAGAGTACATGTCTTAAATTTATTAACTGGTCACCTAGGAGTACATGTCTTAAATGTATTAACCAATCAGCTAAGAGTACATGTCTTAAATGTATAAGCCAGTCAACTAAGTCAGCCAAGAGCAGTCATGTCATATGGACATGATCAAAACATTGTCGCAAGAGATTAATTCCATATGCCATTGTTTTGATCATGAAGTGACCATGTTCCAGACAGTCAAGTTTGAACTGACTATTATATTCACTGATATGGACATGATCGAAACATTGTTACACGAGGGTCATTTTTCTATGTCATTGTTTTGACTTTGAAATGATAATGTTCTAGATAATTCACAGGCCTGGCTATGATAATCGCTGATTTGGACATCATCAAAACATTTGGTTACAAGAATGTCATTTCATTGCTATTAATTTCTATGATGATCAAACATCTCCATTTCATTGCTGACCATGGTCCAGACATGGTCATCAATGAAATGGCAATGTTAATTTCCGCAGGGTTGCCCCGTTGAGACCCTTTTCGATGACATAGTCGCTTTAAATTCCACCTCAAGTGCATTATAGCTATACAATGTTGGGCCTTGTTTGAGCTATTGCTAATCTGTTAATCTGTAACTAATCATAATTAAGTTTTCCTTTAAATGGAGTTAAGAGCGCGTGGTATGGTAATGCCGTAAAGAAGTGGCAAATTTAAATGGATAAATGTGTGGAAGGATAAAATTCTACAAATAAAAGTTTGAATTGTTGCAGTGTTCAGGACTAAGAAGTGTGACATCATAAATACAGCTGAATTAAAAAATAATATAACAACATGCTATGCTAGCGGTCGGTTATCATAAGAAAAGGTGTATTATTGAGTAATAATACATATTGTTACTAAAAATAGTAACAAATTGACGTCGATTACGGGCCGTTACGCGGCTCCGCTGAGCTGATATAATATAATTGGCCGCGGCTGATTTTTCGATAATCGAAGAGAATCCTATTGCGTGACGACACCGACAATGAATGGCGTATTTAGTCAAAATCAAACGGTTAAATCCGAAAATGCAAATACTGAATTTTAACGGAAGTTTGTAGTTAAATTGATTAAATTTATACTGTAGGATCTATATGCATCTTTGAGTTTGAGAAAAATAATCACTGAACAAAATTCGACAAATCTCAAACTTTTACTGTCCCTTAACTTCAATCCATTGCTTCGAACAATAAAAATCCAACAATAAGCACTTTGATTCCCGTTTCTTGTATCCATAGACCTTAATGTTTAACAATCATAATATTAATTGCACGTGAACCATTCTGACCAAAAACACGATTTACGAAATCGCAATGACTGGTCAGAACGTTTGAGTTTATTCGTATTCAAAGTCTCAAAATAGATCTATATTTTTATCCAACTGACACATTCACATTCCGAATAATATCTGAATTTGTCCATGCACGATTTATTAAACTAATTGTAATGTATTTTACTAAAAATAAAAGCAAACACGACACAATCGTTGTCACAACAAAACTGAAAGTCCAGCGAAAACTGGTTTGTTTCGTCACTGTTTTTCTGTTTATAAATGACGTCATTCGCTAGAATTGTGTCACATAAATGCAAAATAAGTTGATTGTAAATCAAAGTACGGAAGGTTGGTTTGGTGTTTTTGTTAACATTTTGTGTAATAAAGAAAGTAACATGATTCTTTTCATGTGACAGGATAATATGTATTATAAACGATAATATACGGCAGCGCTTGGCCGGGCGTCTGTAATCGGCCCTAGCTGTATAACGGTCCTCGGGCCAAAGGCCCTCGGGCCGTTATATCGGCAGCGCCCGGCCCAGCTCTGCCGTATATTATTGTCTAAAAATCATAAGCCAATAACAACCGGCTAGTGTTTTAGGTATACTTGAACCGGGCTCCTTGTTACTATCGTCCATTATTAAACGCTTACAAGCTTAAATAACAGTTTTACGATATCATGATATGTACGTTATTTACTATATACGTGATGCATGCTGAAATCCAAGTATAATCTAATTTTTGAATTTGAATCTAAGAAAACATGAATGGGGACATACTAGCGCGATTCAAGCTCGGCTGAACTTGGCCCTGGTTATAAAATATTCAAAACTATAAACAAAAATGTGCATGATTTTGGGTTACTCTATACTATAAAAAAAAATGATTTTATTGTAATTTACCCATTTAATTTGTTTTTTTACTCTAGGTGTATGTTTTTAGCTCACCTAAGCACAAAGTGCTCATGGTGAGCTTTTGTGATTGCCCGTTGTCCGTCGTGCGTGCGTCCGTCGGTCGTCAACTTTTCATTCAAAGACATCTCCTCCTAAAAACCACTTGGCAGATTTTTACCAATCTTCACAGGAATGATCATTGGGTGACCCTCTTTCAAAGTTGTTAAAATCGTTACGGTCCGCTGCATATGTAGGTCACCAGAGCTAAAAATAGATTTTAATGGTGTAAACTTAAAAAAATTTATTCTCTGAAACCGCAATGCCCAGAGGTTTCATATTTGGTATGTAACATCCTATAGTGGTCCTCTACAAAGATTGTTCAAATTATGCCCCTGGGGTCAAAACTGGCCACGCCCCGGGGGTCACATGGTTTATATAGAATATATAGCAAAATGACTTTAAAAATCTTCTCCTCTGAAACCACAAGGCCCAGAGGTTTCATATTTAGTATGTAACATCCTATAGTGGTCCTCTACAAAGATTGTTCAAATTATGCCCCATGGGTCAAAACTGGCCACGCCCCGGGGGCCACATGGTTTATATAGAATATGTTGCAAAATGACTTTAAAAATCTTTTCCTCTGAAACCACAAGGCCCAGAGGTTTCATATTTGGTTTGTAACAGCCTTTAGTGGTCATTTACAAAGTTTGTTCAAATTATGCCCATGGGGTCAAAACGGGCCACGTCCGGGGGTCACATGGTTTATATAGAATATATAGCAATATGACCTTAAAAATCTCCTCTGAAACCACAAGGCCCAGAGGTTTCATATTTGGTATGTAACATCCTACAGTGGTCCTCTACAAAGAATGTTCAAATTATGCCCCTGGGGTCAAAACTGGCCACGCCCCAGGGGTCACATGATTTATATATACTTAAATAGCAAAATGACTAAAAATCTTCTCCTCAGAAACCGCAAGGCCCAGAGGTTTCTTATTTGGTATGTAACATCGTATAGTGGTCCTCTACAAAGATTGTTCAAATTATGCCCCTGAGGTCAAAACTGGCCACATCCTGGGGGTCACACTGTTTATATAAACATAAATAGCAAAACGTCTTTAAAAATCTCCTGAAACTGCAAGGCCCAGAGGTTTCATAGTTGGTATGTAACATCCTATCGTGGTCCTCTGCAAAGATTGTTCAAATTATGCCCCATGGATCAAAACTGACCACACCCCAGGGGTCACATGGTTTATATAAATTCATATAGCAAAATGACTTTAAAATTCTAATCCTCTGAAACCGCAAAGCCTAGAGGGTTCATAGTTGGTATGTATATGTGGTCCTCTACAAATATTGTTCAAATTATGCCCCTGGGGTCAAAACTGGTTATAGACTTATATAGACTTAAATAGCAAAATGACTTTAAAAATCCTCCCCTCTGAAACGGCAAGGCCCACAGCTTTCCTATATGTAGTACGTAACATTGCATAGTGGTTCTCTCCAAAGATTGTTCAAATTATGCCCCTGGGGTCAAATCTGGCCACACCCCAAGGGGTCACATGGTTTATATAGACTTAAATAGCAGAATGACTTTAAAAAGCTTTACCTGAAACCGCAAGGCCCAGAGGTTTGTTAAGATTGTTCAAATTATGCCCCTGGGATAAAAATAAGCCACACCTCGGAGATGCAAATTCTAATTGGGTAACAGGTTCTCAGGTGAGCGTCCTAGGGCCCTCAGGGCCCTCTTGTTTATGCTATAAGAGCCACAATAACTTTTTTTCGGTCGTTGACATCCCTATAATAATTTACAATTTCTTGAAATTGCATTTTTATTGATATTTTGCACTAGTAAAATTAAATGGAGACAATAATCAAAATCAAAGTTATCAGGCTAAAATTAAAGCAAGACTCAGTGTAGAATAGAACAAAATCATTAAACGTTTGCTTGATATTTGAATGTTATATTATTTTAAACAAATCCGGCATGTTATACTACAAATGTCAGTGACAGCCTCGTTTTCTTGTGTTCAAACTTGACCACCGAAGGTCTGTTTGACTAATATGTTTTTTCTATATTGTCTGGAAAGCGTACATTTGCGCTAACATACAGTTAAATCAAAGAACTTGGAAACACTGTTTGAAATAAGTCATTTGGAGTTAAACTTAAGGAACATGTGTTATCATTTAACGAATATGTCACTGCTTAATAACATTAGTTAAATTATAATTATAAAAATAATAATTATATTATTCTTCTTCTACTTCTTCTTCTTTCTCGTCCTGCTCTTCTTCTTCTTCTTATTATTATTATTATCATTTTATTACTGTTTTATTATGCATGAGTACGTTAAAACATCTACCTGTAATTATTATTAGTATTACATATTTAGACTTTTATTATTATTATTATTATTATTGTTATTATCATTATTATGATCATAGTCACCATCCTTTCGAATACTTACGAATACCAAGAATCATCTGTTGTCAAACTCAGGTATAATAAATGACAAAAATGGGAATTTAATTATCAGTTTGCATATCGGTAGATATTAAGGCCTAGGATTGTATGAATTTTAATTTTCCAATGAAGGCATTTATTTGAATATTATTGATTGAAAAAATGATTGAAATTGAGGTTGATCCTGTTTGTTCACATTTCATTTATCCTTGAATTAAAACATAATTTTATTCATAGCTGTTGAATTGTCTAGGGCCAAGCAAACTTAATTACTTAATTGTCCAATTTTTTTTTATATCTTCAGTTCATAAATACTGTGATTCTATTAGAGAAAAGTAGTTCGAAATTGGAAAAGGAATCATTTGAACAAAAAATTATATTGTGTGACAGAAAATTTCAATCGGTCAATACTAAGCGTGGTGGACTTGGCATTATGGACATAAGAATAAAAACATTGACAATTGAATAATTTTAATACAAGGAAACATAACCTCGGTTGTTGTCACCTTGCTTGAAATTGCATTAACTTAAGTACAGTAAATACAAAAAATATATTAATTACTTGCTAGATGTAAACAAACTTGAGCATGTAGTGTAGCCAATTTTATGTTTACTTTTTCTACACATTTCATGAGATTTGTTTTTACTATATCAAAGTTATATTCATTTATTATATTTTGACTTTATAATTATACACAATCATTCAGGATTTAGCTTTATTTGCTAATAATGATACATTTTTAATCCAAATTTTTTTTTTCGCTGATTTTCATATATTTTTTTAGGATTTTGAATGGAAATGTCTCTTTAAGAGTAGTCTGTGTACACAAGAGAATATTATGGATTTATTTTCTTAAAACTACCACTTGATAGGCTCCATAGTGATAACATTAAATATGTTTAAATTACTGTAACACTCATAGCTACCGTAGGTTCCTTGTGTTTAAAGATACGACTTTTTGCGTTTCATAAACATTTCATTGTTTTTCAGCATTGTTTTCAATGCAGGAATTGTCTCCTGTAGTATTATCAAGTGCAAAGTGTCTCGTTTTTAAAAGGATAAATGTTTGATTGTACCTAATCACTTCGCTGATCGAGTGTATAATCTTTGAAAAAAAACCAGAAATAATGTAAATTACCCATTCTGTGTGTGACAGTGATTATGCAGTTTTGGATATAATCTTGTTAACGTGAAGGGAACGACTACTTATAAGTGGAATAGCGAAAGAATGAAGTTTGAAGGAGTAGCCTTCTGTGTGTACCACAGCAAAGTACTGACATTTTGTCATTAAAATACGTAGACTTGTGTATAAATATACAGTTTGTATAACAAAAGGATTAAAGTGGCCAGTAATGAACTCTAGTATTCTTATGTTGAATTTGGACTTAAAATATAAACAGATAAAATGCATTTTTGAATATTTATAAATAGCTATAAATCCGACGGTTGCTACAGTAATATGTTATGAGCAATAAAACAGTATAAAAATAACATAACAAAAACTGTGTTATATATGTGAGAAAAAAGGAAGAAAAATCCAACATTATTAGTTAGCTATAAATTAAAGTGATACATTACAAAGATTAATAAAAACACAACAAAACTGTTGACATAATATGAGCAAACTGTTTTATATATGTGAGAAAAACTAAAAAACATACAATATACACTTAAAATGCCTGGAAGACGTTTTCTGGCCACATCCTCCCCTCGTCCTTCGAGGGAATACAAGTCAGCAGACGCAAGGATTTTTATCACAGAGTTCGGAGTCACGGAATATGATTCTGAACTGGACAGTGATATTTTGGATCATATTAGAAAGGAAAATGGTGTTGGAAACGTAAGTTGATTCTTCCTGATATGTTTAAATTAATTTTTCATTTACTGGGAACATAAACTTATGAGGCATGTCGTGGCAAAAAAGGGCTTAGTGCATGTGCATAAAGTGTCGTCCCATATTAGCCAGTGCAGTCTGCTTAGGCTAATCCGGGACGACACTTTCCGCCTACATTGGATTGATGTTTAGAAGAGACTACCTCGAAAAAGAAAATACCATAAAAGCAGAAAGTGTTGTCCCGTATTAACCTGTGTGGTATGCACAGGCTAATCCGGGATGACACTTTACGCACATGCATTAAGTACAGGTTTCCCACGACACGCCCCATATAGTCTTACGTGTTATGCTACCGACATGTTCATAGGTTTTCTTCTATTTTATCACCATTTGTCATAAAAAAATTCATATAAGTTTTGCATCAGCATCGTCATCATTACCACCATCTTGTTATCAAATTGTTTACTTAAACAATAAACGATGATTTGCATGTTCTAATGTTCTTCAAGCAGGTTCATTGCAGCATGACTCATTATAGAATTGACTATCACCAAGTATTGTTACTTTGTGTTTTCATCATAAAACACACATGAAGCAGTGAATTAATTCTGACCAATGTTATTTTTGAGGAAGAAGAATCACTATACGATTGTCATCAATTTCACCAATCAATGCCCATCCTGGTATCAAGCCTCTTTTATTGCCAGTCACAATAATGTTGGAATGATCCTTCCTTCGACTGGCATGTTAAGGCTTAATGAAAACACTCTCATTATTGGTTATCACGTTTCATTCAATCACTGAAGCTGCGTATCAATGTAACTTGATGTGATTTTTTCGGCGTAGCTGTCTAAGATCACTTTTGACCTAGATTTCTTGCGATAACTATGCAGCGGGAAAATTGAATGCCAATAGAATTGGGCAAATTTTCTAATTTTAGGGAATGCAAACTTCAAACAATGGTTTAACGTATACCAATAACTGTTGCATACTTTTGGGGATAAAAAATTTACAGAATTTTTTACATAAGCGGTTAAATTAAAGTTATAAACATATCTTTGACATACACTCTAGAAATGAACATTATTAGAACAATTTTACTCATTGTATGTCATGATCAGAATGTTACATTCATTCGCATAATGAAATAACTATATTGTTTAGCCTACATAATCGGCGCACTCTATAAATAGCTATTACAATGCTACAATTCACGGAGACGACGGTCGGTCACAATGTACAATGTTGCCTGTTGAGCTCGCAAGCACAAAATATAAAGTGGTAAATTTCAGGTATTTTTCTGAAAAATAAGCAAAACAAATATTAGCAAATATGATTGAGCTTATATTTCCTATTATTTTATCATCGTGTAAAAATATTATTGTACGCTGTAACCGACTGTCGTCCCCATGAATTAATTCTAGCGAGTACAACTCCAGCAGGAGAATCATTCTAAACATAGCGCGCGGTAAATCTCTGTTAATAAACACGCATCAATTAGCGTCTGGAGAATCCTAAACCAGAGAATTGCAATAAATGGGGAATTCATAAACTTACTGCTCATTCATTCCTGCTATTATTTTCTGACAATGTTCATTTGTTAAATTTGCCTGACAAATTCATGTATCAATTATGTTTTGGTAAATGACTTGTATTTAGCTTATTCATGTATCACTGGTGAAAACATGGGGTGGTATATGATCGGTTTATTCACGGTACAGATATTAATAATTGTTGAGTTTATCTCAAATTAACATTGGGGGCCGATACGTTTTCTTAGTGTCCGAAAAATCTTGTGTCCGAGAAGTCTGCTTAGTAGGGACCGAAAAATCTGGGGTCCGAGAAGTCTCGTTAGTAGGGAATGAAAAATATGCGGTCAGTGAAGTCACAGCTTGGTCCTCTTGTATTATATTTAGGGCAAGAAAATGACATCTCAATATTAATTTCTACGCCGATTGTCTTTTAGACATTTCTTGCTTTTCCTAAACATGCCTGGAAAAGGTGAACCCAGTGTTATGTTCTGACAATGCAGTTGTTTACTTCTAAAATAACGTATATATATATAGGGTAAATTTCACTGTCGTAAAATGATTTCTTGATCTGTGTAGCTATCGCAGTGAAGTTTTAAGGAACGGTGTGTGTATTTATTTTAGATTTAAACAGTCCACAAATATCTATTGAGTGTAGTCCATATTCCATTATGACATTGATGAAAATTCTTTGCCTGAAATGTGAAATATGGTGAAATTGAGAGCCCAAAAGTATACCCTATCCCTGAATATTGTAGTTTGGTGTGTTTTTTTCACTTACATATATGTGGTATATGGTGCTTTTTGTCATCATGTAAAATTCATTAATGGCATTTGGTTTGTATTCTGTTTGATGTTTGATGAGTATTGTGTTACCTTGTTTGAAACTACTGAACTCCCGAGTATATCTATCCCTGCACTTACTGACTGGTATTTATTTAAAAGTAGTATTATTGGTCTACTTCACTACTTCAGAGATTGTGTAATTCAAATAAAGATGATTTTATTTGGGGAATCTCAGATTTATGACCGCTGGCAACTTATTGGCTCACCTGAGCATAAAGTTTTCAAGGCTGAGCTTTTTGGTCAGCGGTTGTCCATCGTCTTTCGTCAATTGTTTACTTAAAAAACATTTTCCTGTGAAACTGGTAGAAATTAACCAATCTTTGTCATTAGTGTTATTTTGATTGTTATAATGTAATTTTTTTAGCTCACCGGAGGACAAATTGCTCGGTGAGCTATTGGTATAGGGGACCACTCCTGCGTCGTCCGTGTGCCGTCGACAATTTGTTTCGTTCTTACGATAGAGACTTCACTTTTTATCCAATCTTAATCAAACTTGCACAGTTGTGTATGACCATAAAATCTCCGACGTTTTTTGGCCAGATCACACCAGTATTGCCCCTTGTTCTTGCAAAAAAGTGCAAACATGCCTTTTTCCAACATATAGACTTTATTTTCCATCCAGTCTTAACCAAACTTTCACAGTTTGGTTATGACCATCATCTCTCAGCAGGCGCAAATGGGCCAGATCGTGTTTCAAACACCGGAGTCACTGACCTTTGTTTACGGAATAATATACGAAAATGGACATTATTCAGGATAGAAACTTCATTTTTCATCCAATCTTCACCAGTCTTGCACAGTTTGTCTATGACCATGAGGTTACAGTTGGAAGTTGAATATAAGCAAGATCTGACCAGAAACACCAGAGTTATTGCCCTTTGTTTGTGAAAAAAAAAATGCAAAAATAAACATTATTTAGGATAGAAACTTCATTTTTCATCAAATATATATATTTATTTTCATCAATCTTGCACAGTTTGTTTATGACCCTAAGATTACACATCACGTTTGAATTTAAGCAAAATCGGGCCAGAAACAACGGATTGATTGCTCTTTGTTTGTGAAAAAAATACAAAAATGGACATTATTCAGGGTAGAGACTTCATATTTCATACAATCTTCACCAATCTTGCACAGTTTCTCTATGACCATAAGATTAAAGGTGAAGTCAAATATAAGCAAAATCGGGTTAGAAACACTGGATTTATTGCCCTTTGTTTGTGAAAAAAATGTACAAAAATGGACATTATTCAGGATAGAGACTTCATTTTTCATCCAATCTTCACCAGTTGTGCACAGTTTGTCTATGAACAAAAGATTACAGGTGGAGTTGAATATAAGCATGATGGGGCCAGAAACACCGTAGTTATTGCCCCTTGTGTTTGGAAAAAAACATCAACAATTTCAAACTTTACATGCAGTTATTTGTACATGCAACATTGATGGCTTCAGAGCCCTCATTAACATCGTTTATCATCATTGGAAAGAAAATTATCAAAGAAAAAAGCAAAACATGACCTTATAGCACAGCCATCGCAATTATCGCATTGCAACTAGTTCTCCAAAACTATCTGCAAAAAAGACATCAAAATCTACTGTTTCATTTTCCAGAATTGTCACTGACTTAATGAAAAAGGGTCAGGTAAGAATATCGAAAAACATGATTTGAAAACCACAAGCAAAAGCACTAAACATCCACTTCCCAACTGGTACTTTTAAGTTAGCCGATAGCACTAACCGATGTTTTCAACAGGCTGTCAACCTATTCCTATATTCCTATATTTTCCTATATTTTGGAAAGAAATCCTATATTTGTAAAACCTATATTTCCTATATTTTAACAATTGTTCCTATATTTTTGTTAAATTTGGTCATTCCCGTGTCTGAAATTGGTCCGTGACAGTATATCGTGAACCTATGCATCGATTTTTTTCGTGCTCACTTTGCTCACATCAAACTTAAATACTCAAACTACTTTTAGGCCATGGCATGCATGTCTCAGTTGCAAATTGATTACAATGAATATGTTTAGCAAATGTTTTGTTCCATAAAACGCAAACTGTCAGGCTAAAATATGATCCCATCTCATCCTTATAATGAAGTATTTTTACTATAAAATTCTTATATTTTCTCGAAAAAATCAACCAAAAGTCCTATGTTTTTGGTGAAATTATTCCTATATTGTTCCTTTATTTTTGTTAAATTTGGTCATTCCCGTGTCTGAAATTGGTCCGTGACAGTATATCGTGAACCTATGCATCGATTTTTTTCGTGCTCACTTTGCTCACATCAACCTTAAATACTCAAACTATTTTTAGGCCATGGCATGCATGTCTCAGTTGCAAATTGATTACAATGAATATGTTTAGCAAATGTTTGGTTCCTTAAAACACAAACTGTCAGACTAAAATATGATCCCATCTCATCCTTATAATGAAGTATTTTACTATAAAATTCTTATATTTTCTCGAAAAAATCAACCAAAAGTCCTATGTTTTTGGTGAAATTATTCCTATATTGTTCCTGTATTTTTGTGCTAACTTGGTTGACAGCCTGTTCAAATCAAACCGATCCTATCCCCCTTTGCAGAAACATGCATATTGTTCAGATACCCTGTCACAACAGTATGGTCTTAGTGCCAGTTCCCAGGTGAGCGCTTTGGTCCATCATGGCCCTCTTGTTTTTTTTAATGACAAAAATTTTGAAAATTTGCCAGTCTGTTAACAGATCCCTTTTTTAAGTGTATAAAATGTGATCACTATACACAATGACACTTATATTCTGATTTGACCTGCATTTAGCGATCAACTAATTCTACCTTAGCAGCAATTGGCAATCAACTGATCTTCCCTGCATAATTAGCAATCAAAATTTGACCAGCATTTAGCAGTCAACATTTGACCTGCTTTTAGCAATAAACTAATTTGACCTGCATTTAGCAATAAAAATTTGACCTGCTTTTAGCAGTTAACTAATTTGGCCTGCATCTAGCAACCAGCTGATTGGACCTGCTTTTATCAATAAACATTTGACCTGCATTTATCAATCAATATTTGACCTGCCTTTAGCAATCAACCATATTTTACCTTCATTTAGCAATGATTCTAACTGCATTTAACAATCAACTATTTTATCTGCTTTTAACAAGTTGGATACCAGGTTAGAGAATAATTTTATTTTTGCTTTCCAGTGATTTATAGAATAATATCAGTGAAATAATATTGGTAATTCACTGTTTTAAAACTGTTTCACACTAGTTCCCGATTTAATACAGTAACTGAAACAATCAACGATGCCGGACTCAAAATTGTGAAATTGTCATTATTTTGACATCATGACATTGACTCCCGCACAATTTTCCAGTTAAACCCATTTAAAATGTAAAAAAAAAAAAAAAACGGTGGAAAAAAGCATAAAATAAAAAGAAAATTACTTGATTTTGGTGTATGATCTATTTTATTTCACTCATGATCATGGAAAATAGATATTTGAAGCTCGTGGGTGCGCCACTCCTAAACATAACTCTTTCTATGAACACATGTGAAATAAAACACGATCTTAAGGTATTGGTGGGAACAGCTGAAATTACTGAAACTTCTTTAGTGAACCTTGCTCTTAAACTATTACAAATTCATGTGAGTGAGTTTGAGAGATTAATGAAATGTAGCCTCTTTAAGTGATTAGAACAATCTGCATACCAATTTTCTGTTGCAGGTAGCTTTTTGTCTATAGACAAGCATAGACTTGCAAAGACTAAAAAGTGTGTTACAATTGTAACAATTGTAACAGAATGTCATTTTTTATGCTTTCCAGTGATTTATAGGGAAATATCAGTGAACTAAAATTGGTAATTGAGAATTACAACTGTGGTTATTTTCACTCAAAAGACTCAAAAGTATGTTACAATTGTAACAATTGTAACATAACATATTTTTTTATGCTTTCCATGGATTTATAGGGAAATATCAGTGAAATAAAATTGGTAATTCACTGCTTTAAAACAGTGAGAATTACAACTGTGGTAATTTTCACTGTTTCACACAGGTTCCCGATTTAATACTGTAATTGAAACAGCTGGACTAAAAATTGGGAAATGACGCCACTTGTGAAAATATCATTTTCTATGAACACTCCTGAAATAAAATACAATCTTACAACGAAATCAACAAATATCCTCTATGTCATTAGTTATTAGTGATAATTTGTCCCATTGAGGATTCTGTTTGTGGTATTACTTACTTACAATGTTTCTTTATTAAATTTCAGTTATGTACTTTTATCATTTTTGTTGACATATTGATAGCCCTGCATATGAAATAACTTTGTTGCTATTATTTTTATCAAATGAACAATTTACTTACCTTCATTTTTTTACGTACTTGTTGACACTGGACGTTTATTTCAATAGCCGTGCTTTAAATTTGCATGTGATCTTGTTAATATCACAGAAAACATACAAACCAGTGACATTGCTGATGAATTAATCCATTTTTAAGTTTTAAGTGTAAATCCAACTCTGTTGTTGTCGTTGAGTCTGTGTATCGATTTCCTGTGATTTATATTGTTTTTACTAAGAGTACACACGATTTTAAGCTAGTATAATACTGAGTAACAGTACCTTTTCATTTTTGCTGCATGTCAGATTAATAATCCTTGAATTAATACATTAATTTTGTATTTTATTGTCACAACGCTCGCAGTTTTCTGTCTATAGAAGCCATTTTGTTGCAGTGCATTCTGGTCGATTTTAAGCTATTTTCAGCAGCTGCTTTATGAAGCATGAAACAGGTTATTAATAGATATGGTGTAATCGCTGTGTTGTGTACATTTAAAACTGTATATCTTGTAGTTTTAAAGTCTCATTTATTTATTTCATCAAAGTTTATACATAAAATCCAATATGGCTGCGTATTTTTGCAGATTTCTGTTTAGAGCGTTCGTGACCACTTTTTTGGTCGACTGACGTAACGGTTGACCAATTGTTAGGTCACGACCCATTTATTTTAGACGTTCGACCAGAAATTCTGGTCGGGTCATGTAAACTTGGTCAGTGACCATCTTTTTGGGTCACTGGCATATAAAAGCGCCCAGAAAATTGTTTGAGCAGTTCAGTCTGGTCGTAACAATCGTCGTATTTGAAAATAAATGTAAATCTTAAACTTAAGATTTAGAACTCGAGCGTAATTTGTATTAAAGAAACTTGTACAACAGAAATTGCACTCATTTACTATTGCAAGTTAGATCTATTTTAAAGCTATATAGATTTATTGAAGTATAAGTTATTCGTTAATATTTCAACAGTTCAAGCACCTATATAGAGCTTATAAATTATGGAGAACTGAATATTTAGAATATAGATCTACTGTTTAGTAGTGAGCTTTGAGAGACTGCGAATCTTGAAGAATTGTAGTGCCTTATTGTAATTTTAACCACCAGTAACTCTGTAAAGTGATTGGGAATACATACTGTATTTACATATTTTCTAACAAACTATTACTTGGAATGTTTATAAATTATTTACGTTTGCGTTGAACAAGGAGTCAAGAATTAAACGTTTAAACTTTATATAAGACTTGTTTATTTATTTACTATCACGAAGTACCATTAAACGGTAAAATTAAGTCAAGTAATTATTGCCCAAGAGCTAACCGAATCCTGACAAGTGTGACAGATGGCGCGCAACAATATTTGCTATGCCGGTCTATTCATTAGTCTTCTTCAGAAGTTTGCCGAAATATGTAGGAGGTGTCCATTTTACTTCATCAGTTTCATTGAGGTGATTAAACAAATATTTGAAATGGGTGAATGCATCTTTTGGAGCAATTTAATCAAATGAATGCATGTATTTGGTCTTTTTAGCCACTCTAAACACCTGTTTGCCTGGCTGCCCTAATGCCCTCTGAATTAATGTTCAAAATTCATGTGAATTCGTGTGGTAGTTATCTATCAGAGGTGGCTGATACTGCAGTGTATTGAGTAAACTGTTTCACCATGGTATGGATAGTCCACTGGATTAATTAATATGAAAATATTGTGTTTATATTCTTAGCAAAATTAACTGAATTCAGTCTGTACAGTGTAAAATATAAAAGAAAAGATACACTTCCAATATTTGTGCAACTTACATGTATGGCTAAAATAACTGCAAAACTAAATTTTGAAAAAAAGAATTGCAGTTACCATAGTAATGTGCCAAGCCCTACTTACATGTATATTATGTGAACAACAAAATAAATGTCTGTTTATTTCAAGGTTATTGGAATAAAAACGGATTTTGTTTACCACAGCAGCTGTTAAATCTTGCACGTTATGCATGACTACATGTTAGAGTGCACACTGTTGATGTTGCAGTTGCTATTGTAAAATCCAAAAAGGGATGCTATGTATATCTGTGAAACTTTACACAAAATAGTAAACTTTAAATTTTGTTATTTAAAATTTGCTAAAACTATTTTAAAATTATCAACAAAATAAGCATTAAAAGTACTGATATTTTTAAAGAAACAAAATCGAACAATCAATTTACTGAAGTCCATTTCATTTAAGTTAATAAATTATTTGTTAGTTCAAATGAATGTGATATAATTAAAATTCCAATAATGTGTAAACATGAGTTGCTAAGTTTGTTTTTGGTTTTTGTTTGATTAAGAAAATAAATATGTCGGGTCTCTGCCCTGTTCTGAAAGCACTCATAGTTCAGTGACTATTTGCTTAATTTAATTTGTCCACTTCCCAAAGACTAGAAACTTTCACAGTTAATAAATTGTAGGCTGAACTGATAAGAAAATGGATTCTTCGACTCTTCTTATTTGTTGTTAGGTTGTATTGTTTGATGAAGTTTGCGGAAATATTGCGTCTGAGAGCTTTATTATAGTAATGGTTGGAAATATTGTAACAGTGGAGTGTTTTAAAGGTGAAAATTTCAATTCCCGGTTATGTACACTAAATATTGAATTATCGAGTTCGATTTTTGTGGCAATGTTAGATGTCGCAAAATCATTGTCAAGTCAAATTCTGTTAACAGGCATAAGGCGAATGCAAACATTGCACATGATGAGCTGATAAAGCCTACTTAGCGGGTAGTGCCCAATTGCGCCCTTGGAGAAATGTGAAGTGATTTCATGGGGAGATACTGTCTGGTAGTGCCCAGTTGCTCCCTTGGAGAAATGTGAAGTGATTTCATGGGGAGATACTGTCTGGTAGTGCCCAGTTGCTCCCTTGGAGAAATGTGAAGTGATTTCATGGGGAGATACTGTCTGGTAGTGCCCAATTGCTCCCTTGGAGAAATGTGAAGTGATTTCATGGGGAGATACTGTCTGTAGTGCCCAATTGCTCCCTTGGAGAAATGTGAAGTGATTTCATGGGGAGATACTGTCTGTAGTGCCCAATTGCTCCCTTGGAGAAATGTGAAGTGATTTCATGGGGAGATACTGTCCTGATGGTTGTTGTTCTTTATTTGTGAAGAACGAAGGAAACTTGTTAAGGATAGACATTGTACCAGTCGTCCATGTGTAAAGGACGGAACAAAAAGTGTTGTTGTTTTTTTTTTAACATAAGATGTGGAACTAAACAAAAACCATTAATTTTGTTTTACCTCTCTGTTTTATAATGATGTTAAGAAGTGTGCTAGACTGCATATTGATAAAGGTTACTTGAAGTATAATAATGAAAATAATTCATTATTTATTATGGTGATATTTTATTTGTTTTGTTATTGCTGTGAAATTACATTTTGTGTAAACAAACTAAACAAGGATTTACATCAAGCAGATGTCAGTTTAGAATGCGTGTTCTTCAACTTAAAAAAAATACCTTTGTAAAATGTGGACTTGAAAAGGGATTAAATTCAGACAATAAAAGATGCATTTAGAGTTTTAAATCATTGATGTTAAAGGATGCATAGCAAAGTGGATGCAAAATTTGTTCAAATCCATGAGGCCTGCTGTGGAATATGTTAAGCCAATTTTATGGACGAAATTGATTTTGTGCTTTTGTGAACAAGATTTGCTTGGATTTGCAAAATAATAAGCATTGAGACCTAACTCCGCGTGTTGGTGGTTACGGAACTATTTCAGTTTCACGAAAATGGAGGCCTATTTTGGACAGGCAGCATTTCGAGCGTCTTTGAGAAGTCCGAGAATTTTGTGCATAGACAGGAGCAAGGTAGATCAACTGTTGGACTGTAATTGCGGTTATCAGTAATTGGCATTTTTGGCAGTGGTGATTTCATGGGTGGTGTTTGGACTAAATGTGATAGCCATCACAGGCCTGAATTATGGAGAATTTAAGTGGGCATATCGACAGTATTTTGCACAAATATAGACCCATCATTATCTCCTATTTTTCTCGAATTTATTTTTCGAGTAACAACAATATATTGATGCAATCATGAAGAAAAAATATTTACACACACAGATCTTTGAGGCTTTAATAGAAATCAAACTCTTGCCTACACATTCCGTCAGTTCAATGAAAACTTCCCTGCGCTGTGCAATGTTTGTCAATGGCGTGCATGCGCATATTGGTACATCATGTACGTCTCATTTGTATCGATTTTACGACTACTACTACCACTAATTTGCTAATTATATTTCATTCTATGTGGCAAAAGAGAGGAAATACACATGGATGATAACCTTATCATTTCACTGAGGGTTGAGATAAATTATAACATTTGATCATTTCACTCTAGGTTATTTGGAACCACATTATATTTTGTTTAATATAGTTGAAATGTGATACTACAAATAGTCACGGGAGACACTGATCTGTTGGTAGTATCGCATTTTTCGTAGTATCACATCTTTCGGAAATACCGGTAATAACATAATTGTTCTTACTTCACGTATTAATTTGCGTAATGTCGTTGCGTTTATGAACATTAGCACACTTATTAAAGTAACTGCATTTGACTTGACAATTTTGTATGTATTGCATTATAAATAAAAAAAGTATAAAATCAATCCATCACAGTCATCTAATTCGCAGTGACCCATACGAAAATCATTTATTCAAACGCAAATCTCACACTGCATCATTTAAAGTGGCTTAAAATGGTTAATAAATGTGTTAGCAACTGTCTTCGTCCACAGTGCAAACAAACTGGCTAGGTGCCTTACTGGCCAGAAGTCTGAAATCTTCGTTGGGAAGGTGTGAAAAGTATCCTTGACAATATAATTCATAGTATCGCGTTAACATTTCAATACAATATCACGTTTCGACTGTTATTTATAATTTGAAAGATATGTGAATGTCGGTCATTGGCAGTGCAAATGTTGACTTTGCTAAAAAAAAATAAACAAATTTAAACTACAATAAATATCATTTATTAACGACGACACAGAAAATAATGTACTATTTTCCTCCCAGTTACAATAAGTGACAATTTAAGAATCATTTATGACGTCATTTATGAATGTGGAAATAAAAAGAAAATCTACTTGAGTGTGGGATTGTATTTGAAAACCTTTTTTTGTAATATTAAATGCTATTGGTAGTTAATTATTTGTAGAATAGAACTCATTTATTAAGTGTCTTCGTTGGTATTGTCGTTTTTAATCAACTGAGCAAACATTCCTTCAAAGAGAAGGCAAAGATCTGTTGACTTGGGAGTATTAATTATTCACATATTTTGTTCAAATATTTCGATTGATCTTCAATATCACCGAGATCTATATGGTGGAAACAATCTTCAATGTGACAACTTATCAAAGTAATACTATATTGATTTAAGAAAAGGTCTCTAATATAGCAGAAAATTGATTTTATGTCAAACGTTTCAAGTAAATTGCGGATGAGTTATGGATCAAAACGCCTTTCCCAGTAGAAAAATTATAGGAATAAATCAGATATTTGTTAATGAACTATTTGCGTATATATAAAGCCTGACTTTTATTGGAATGTTTATCTTCTTTGGACATATTGATGAACATGTTAAATGTTCCTATTGACAATCTTGAATGATTTACCGTATTAATAATAATAAGATCTCAAAGGTTATTGTGGCTGAATGAAGAACTGAAAGGCAATAGCGGTAATAATTTGTTGTCTAAGCTTGCGTTAATCAGAGTAATTATTTTGTCAACAAATTGTGATGATCTCATCATTCTCTGATGTGACGAAAATAATTGGAAACGAATATAGTAGTAAGCTGGTCGGTCTGCTAGTCTGTTGTCTGTTGGTTTTCATGATTTCTAGATGATAACTCAAGATAGGCTTGACATAATCAAACAATTTTTGGTACACATGTGTAACATCATAGAATACAGGTCAAGTTCGACTTTGGTTACAAACCACACAATTTTGACAGAGTTATGGCCCCTTTTCGACTTAGATTCCCTAAAAACATGGTTTCCGGACGATAACTCAATAATGGCTTGACATATTCAAAACTTCTTGGTACACATGTGTAGCATCATAAAATACAAGTTAAGTTGAACTTTGGTTACAAACCACTACATTTTGACAGAGTTAGGGTCCCTTTTTGACTTTAATTCCCTAAAAACACAGTTTCCATTAAATAACTCATGAAAGTCTCCACATATTTAAATTATTTTTGGTACATAGGTGTAAAATTATAAAATACAGGTCCAGTTCAACTTTGGTTACAAACCACTAAATGTTGACAGAGTTATGGCTTCTATTGAAATTAAATTTTTCCAAATACACTGTAAAACATTCTTAAATTAAAGCATTCTCTTTGTGTCCATTTCTTTTAAATGGATGCCATTGTTTTGTGATAAGGCCATATTGTGGGGGTATATCCGTCACTCATGTGACAATTCTAGTTTGGAATTGAACTGCTTAATATGAATGCACTGTTTACTGAAGGTCAGAATTGTTACCTGCTAATGTTGTTGAATGATTTACACCATATTCCTAAAAATCTGCTTTACAAGTAATTGACAGGTAGCTATTTAGGTTTTTGACCACACCTAATGGGTTTCATTTCCAACAAACACTGTTTATAAAATACACTTGTTTTTCCAAGGTATCTCTGACACACAATGAAGTCCTGGCAAGCTGAATGGCCATGTGCATTGTCCATGTTGACTAGCCAATTGATTGCAAGAATAAATGGAGCGTGTCGTGTGAAACCAGGACTTAATGCATGTGCGTCAAGTGTTGGCCCCGGATCAGCCTGTGCAGTCTGCACAGGCTAATCGAGGACGGCAATTTCCGCTTATATGGTATTTTCTGTTTCAAGGAAGTCTATTCTAAATATAAATCCACTGTAGGCAGAAAGTGCCATCTTGGATTAGCCTGTCTACCAAATAGCCTGCATGGAGGATTCAGTGGTTATTTTCCTTTTGATGACATTTTCATTGATCAGTTTCCTCTTGCAGACAATCAGCCGCAACAGCACACGGTCCAGAAGGTCGAAACCAGAAAGTTCCGGGAGTCAGGCCTTCAAGGGTCACGGTTCTGACACAGAGAGCGACGATGAGCGAAAGGTCACAAATTTTGAGGGGGATTTCAATGCTATAGACATTCATGATGAGAAGGCCTTCGATACAGACCTGGAAGTTGAAGGTATTGACACAATTTTTTGTTTTCACATATTTATTTGTTCATGAATGTACAACATAATTAACATGTGCATATACAACAATGATATGGTATTTTATGGATTAGAAAACAAGCATCGAAGATGCTTATGCGAGTTCTTTTCCATGCTGGAGTTTACAAAGATAATCTGCATATTTAATCAGTTGGTTATGAGTGTACTGTAGTTGCAGAAGAACATTTTGTTGCTTGGTTGGATATGGTAATTAAGTTCTAAGTACTATGACAGGACAAAATTTTTTAATTTGTCTTTCCTTTTTCCTACATTTTTTATAAGTACATGCATTTGTAAAACCGTCTTCTGCAATTGGTCCGAGGATTGGAAACACTTGGTGTCATGTTTCATTACTAAACAATTTTTTTATCTACTTCTGAAGAAGCTCAATTGTCGTCTTCGACAGTCCGATTTGTAATAACACGTTAATTAACTGATAATTAAATACATGTAAGGTAATCCTTCTGTACATTAAAGGATTTTACATGTAAAATTCATGGCCCTACTAAAAACTATTAGATACTGTAGTTTTGCACAGAGAGCTCGAAATGCAAAAAAGGCTTTGTTGGGATGCGGACAATGCAACAATATTTTAATTACATTTTATCTTGGAATCAGATTTTTACTGATTACAATTTTCTTTAAAAAAATAAGATGACTTTTATCTCTATAGCCAAAATAGAGAATTATCCCTTATTTTTTCAAGTAACATTACATGAAAATATACTCTATGCAACTTTTCGGCGTATTTAATCATAGAGGATTGTTCATATTTTGGTATTAAAGTCTGTGTGCCCAAACCACATGGCATGACAGTTTATTTTAAAAATGGCTTTTAAACTGTTTTTCTATGTTACGCTTTCCCAAGGAATTAACAAAAATCCCCACATAGTAGACGGGGTGCTGGATTTCCAGTCATTGCGACTGGCGTATTGCGAACAAGCTGCTCGTATGAAACAGAAGGGCCAAACAGAAGCCAGTAGGTCATGGTGTTGTCTAGCCTGTTGTCCTTTTGTTGATTTATTTATACGTATTGTGTCCAGTTATGATGTTTTCTGGCTGTGTTAAGCCATTCCCTCTTTTGTTCATTTATCATTTTTATTTGTGCCCAATTTGGATGTTTTAGGGTTGTTGTACCGGTATTTTGTTGTTTCTACTTAGTTGGTCTTTGATTCTATTGTGTTGCTACCGTGTGTTTTGTATCACAATGTTGAGAGTTTATTAGGCTCCTGTGAGCATAGTTTTTAGTTTCTCTTAACTTAGAGAATTCAGTAATCTACTTAAGTTTGATAGAATTTTGTACATTTACAGTGCATTTTTCACTGTGAGTCAATTCACTCATTGAACGTCCAATATTAATTATTTATTCTAACTTAATTTCATTGTTTACGTGTAAACTTTAAGGTCTGGTCTAAATATTGTTTGTTAAACATGTGCTAACCAAGCACTCCACAAACACATAACATTACTATTTTTCATTGTAGAAAAAATTACTGATTTATTGTTAAATGTTATTGCACCTTAAAAACCAGGGTAGACAAAGTAATGCATTATTAGTACTACACTGTGGCTCTGCTATATAGCTATCCATTATTTCGCATGTAGTTAGAATATAGTTTTACACGCATTACACATCTGGGACTTTAAACAAGCAAATTTTATGTAAGCATGTAAGTCTGTGCCATTGATGACACTGGTTGTTATATCTAACAGTTCTTCCAAATTGCAGCAATTCACTTTGTACCAGAATAGTTCAATGGCTGTGTAGTTACAATATGGATATCTTCATAAATCTGCCATTTATTTTATCTTATTCTTTTCTGGCTCTCTATGATTTATAGAACTGATAGGCCATTTCCTGGATGGATCGTATGGTAAGCTACTGCACACGATTTGGGGTATTACAACAGTTACAATTGGTGCTGGTTTCCCAACCTTTAAAAACATATATTATTTCTATTGTATTAATATTGTAATTGTATATATTATGTATATATGCTAATGGTCCTATATATTACACAAATAATAGATGTTGTTGTAAGAAATAAAAAGTTTTATAGATTATATCATAAGTCTTTAAATTTAATCTTATTATCTTTAAATGGTGCAGTGTTTTCTTAAAAGTTTTATCAGTGGCTTTTTTTATAGGGTCCGCTCATTTAATTGTAACTTTATTTGACCCATTATCATTCTTTTACAAAAATACCCATAACAAATGTTCCAGAATGATATCAGAACCTATTAACAACTAAAATGTGAACTGTACATCATAACTTGGATTTCTTGTTGTCCCCATATTTCGGATCCATAGTTTCTTAATGATAAATAATTATCTCTCGTAGATGCTCATCAACGCATATCTTACTTGTTGGCTACAGGTAACCATGTATGCACATTGCATTTTCACTGGCATATAAATATTTTGTTATAGATTTTCAATTAATTTGAATTACACTTCCTTTCTTACATGCACTTGTGGTGGTCTACAACACTGGATGGGTGACACATTTTTGTATGGTGCATTGCATATGATGTTACGACTTACACAGTTGACTTCAACTGTTCTAGTAATGTCCTGATTTTGTTTTTAAAATACTGGGAAATAGTTATGAAATTAGCTGGTAAGAATTTATTTAGCAGTTGTTTAAGATGGAACTCAACTTGGTCTTAAAACTACTGGTGATCTACCATATTTACTCTATGTATTGGGACACCCTAAATATTGGGACACCCCAATTTTTCGGAAAAATAATAATTTTTGGTGTCCCTTAATATTGGGACACTTTTGAAATTTGAATTTTTTCTTGTCCCTAAGTATTGGGACACAAAAATATGATGGTAAATTGTCTTCAATTTTGCCAGTTTAAAATAAATATCTCTCGATTTCAATATGATCAGAGTAGTATAGATCTACTATACTCCGTATATTGCAATATGCTGCAAATAATAAGAGTGTACCCCTTTTATATAATAAAAACTACACAGACTACCGTTTTCAACATTTTAATGCATGTATTACGTCATGTGCGTAAAATGATATATTCATATTAAATAATTTATTGAACTTCTTATAACAAACTATAAAATTGTCAATTAATGTCAATTAACAGTTACCAGTATTAGGGTAACTACCCGGTAGTCTGTGATAATTGTCGGGTCTCTCATGAAGCCAATTAGTGTGCCACATGCGGCGTTCTTATCGTTAAACAAACACGTCCATTGCCTGTTTAATTGACCCGTGGTGCAAACTGTTTACTCACACGCTATACTACCCAGTGTTCTTAATTGACGCGCTCGACTCAGTAAAGCATGCGGCATAACGACAATCGGTGTGTGTGTGAAATTACATTGGGTCGAATATTACCCTATATTTTGGGACACATTTTTTAGGGAATGATTTTTTTATGACCCTTTATATTGGGACAAGAAAAATTGTAATTATTTTTAAGTTTCCCAATACATGGGGTAAATACAGTAGTTACATCAGTTATTAACAAAGGTAAAATGTACCTGCTGAAACAGCATTTTTAACTGTAAAATTTAAACAGTTCAAGGAAACAATTAAATATTTATAAATGTGATGTACTTGATGCGCAAAGATCCAAGACAAATTGAGGTCTTTTCATGTTCTATTTGCAGAGTTTCCATAATAGAATACTTACCATATATTCCCAAATAAATGCCCCAACCCTTATAAACGCCGCCCTTTTGAATCTTTGAAATAAATGTTTGCAGAATGAGCTACACAGGCAAATTATAATGTTTTCTATATACTGGCATATGTGACAGAACACCAAGAACAAGACTTATATTTTATGCCCCCTTTGGGAAAATGTTATGCCGCTGGGGTTGTTTATTAGGGAATATACAGTACAGTGTTTGATGTCATGATTGTCAGCATGCCCTAAACACAGGTTCATTTGGTACTATTTTTTTTGCTGTGAGAACAAAAATAATGGCAGGGTTTGCAAAATCAATTGTCTGTACGCCCAGCTTGTCCCACAGCAATTGTACGGACAAGTGAAATATTGCTAATATTTGCTATATAATAAGTGTATGTACAAGCAGCCAACATAGCCTGTCACAAAAGGACAAGTAAGGCAATATTAAGATTTCGTCACCCCTAGATGGAAATTGTTTTGTAACATTGTTTTACGTTTAGATTGAGAATGATTTTGTTCTACTTTAAACTGGGATTTAAATGCCTAACTGTACTGCTTAAAACTGGGTTTAAATTACCCTACTGTACTGAAAATAGCATGTATTAGTAATGGTAATCACATGTTTCGTCTTGGGTCATTTATGTAATTAGTTTAGTTCATTGTCTTTTCTTTGCACGAACCAACACCGGGAATAGATATTGTTTTCTTGTTTCATATGCACTTTTTGTGTCGCCTGAAAAGTCGACATATAAGAGTTACTTATGGCAGCGGCGGCGGTAATGGCGGCGTTGTTGGCAGCGTTGGCTGCGGCGGCCCCTTCAGTTTGTGCAGACAATAACTTGAGAAGATTTTGTGCAATCTTTATGAAACTTTAGGGAAGTGTTAGTAGGCATAAAAGGAAGGTTATGTTCGATTTTCGGCGTAATTGCTATTATCGTACTTGAGTTATGCCCCTTTTTTGAAAAAAAAAAAGTTCAAAAAAGGCATGTGCAGACAATAACTTGAGAAGTTTATGTGCAATCATTATGAAACTTTAGGGAAGTGTTAGTCGGCATAAAAGGAAGGTGAAGTTTGGTTTTCGGCATAATTGCTCTTATCATACATGAGTTATGCTCCGTCAGGCGACACATCCGACTCACGGAGTTCTGGTTGTAATATTAGTGATCAGGTATTTGTTTCACAGGTTTGGAAATGGGTCCATTACTGTCGGATTGGGATTATTCCTGTTGTGAAATCATGCTTATTGACCATGCGCTATGGGATTTATAACCATGCTTACTTAGGTCAAAACTCCGACAAAAACCATTGACAATAAATGAATGGCTAAACACATTGTCAATCAAATCTTCTTGTAAGGTAAATTGGAAAATAGATATGAAAACAATTACATTAATTATATATGAGGCGCGTCGTGGGTAAACGGGTCTTAATGCATGTGCGTAAAGTGTCGTCCCGGACTGCACAGGCTATTCCAGGACGGCACTTTCCGCTTTTATGGTATTTTCTGTTTCAAGGAAGTCTCTTCTAAACATAAACCTACTGTAGGCGGAAAGTGCCGTCCCGGATTAATAACGGGACGACATGTTACGCACATGCATTAAGTCCGGTTTTCCCACGATGCGCCTCATATTATATTTTCATTATTGTCAGGTTTAACTCAGTATTTTAATGTTTTATGCACTATCAGTATGCAAGCCGTGTCATGATTTACAACTTAAATTCACATTCTCTACATATTAAATATTTGTTGTTACAAAATTTGGGAATTTTTTACTGTAAAGTTGGGAAAAATACAGCTTTTTATGATTGTTAATGACTCCTTTTACATGTCCTGCCAAAGCAGGAAGTCACCTGGTCATGCATTGTTGTTGATTTGAGTAACAATAACTCCGATATTTTCCTTATGTTGTTTTGCTGTAATGTATTTAAAGTATGCAGAGTAGTCATTATCAAATGGAACAAGCAATCTTCCTCCTAATCTAAGCGATTTTGCCAGGGGTCTAGGGGCCCCTCTTGTGATATTACGGATTGCAATTTTAAAGTTCCTGAAAAACAAACCCTGATTTTCTCATGATTTTAAAATTTGATCGGCAGTCGGTTAAGAATGACAACCCTGAGTGTGTGGACATACAAAACACAAAAAGCCACAAATTGTGGTTATTATTCATAAAAAAATTAATTTCAGACAGTAGATCTATTGTATTTCCATGTATTGCTCCTGTCAGCATGGAATATTGTTGTTTTGTTATTCATGAGAAAAAGAACAGACTTAAACCTGCTAGTATAAATATCAATGATGCAATTTGGATGCAACATTGATTTGCATATTACATCCTATAATAGATATGTGATGAAAAGTCACAGCAGGTTATGTGGCTTTTTTATATACCTACAGAATAGAATTAGACTCAAGAATAAATACATGTGCGTTCATAAATATATAAGTTACAAATGTTGCATATGTCATTCATAAATAATGTGAATAAAGAATTCTAAGATAAGGGTTGGTGAATACCGAGTAAAATTCACATGTACAGCCTATTTAGAACAAAACAATTTCAAGAATATTCTCAAGTCTTAAGTCTAAGAATCGGTTGGTGAATTCGGGCCCTGAGCTATGGAGCAAGCAAAATTGCTGATTAGCAACTTATATAATTGAGACATTAATTGTGTTCATTGGTCCATGCCCAACCTTCCCAGAAAATTTTATGTGAATCCAGTAATAACTTTTGCATTAAATTGCTAACAGTCAGACAGACAGACAAACCAACACCTGATCAAAAATATAACCTCCTTTGGTGAGTTAAAATGTGTACAAGGAAAATTGTGTACCAGCTAATAAATTGGACATTAAAGAGTCATTCATCAATTGTTCATATACTCTTTTTATCTTCAAGAGAGTTAAATGTGCCAGAGAGTCACAATTTAACCCAAAGAAAGTGTTTTTCCCGAAAATGGTATTAGGCATCTTCCTTTGAAGTGAAGTAGGTACTTTGATCCAGTGAATAATTTCAAATATTTGTACTTTAAGATAATCTGACTTTAATCTGATGTTTAAAATGAACAATTCATAGGGTTTTTGGAAGGCAAGATATCAAATAATCCTCAAGTATCGAACATCTTGTAAAGAAAGATATATTTATTTCGACTTTGGACTTTTAATGATTATTTTTATAAATTAAAGATGTGATCAGCATAAACACTGAAGATTCATATATTTGTTGAAAGTGTGTTTCATAAAAATCTGTTAGGACTGCATTTTATGAAATTAGCTTAGTAAATTCTGCCGTGACTTGAGGTTATGTTTAGTTAGTTTGTTGTTGTTTTTTATAAAAAAAAGCTCCTTGAGTGGTTGTTATTGTCCAGTTAGTATTAACACATCTTTTTGCATTGTAAGTAATAAAAAATAGAAACAAATAACTAGTTCTGCATTTCTTTGTTCTTTTGTAGAAGCCGTAGATGTGATGTGTAAATTGTCAAATCGTTGTTTTTCAGACCTGTCCACGTCATATGACCACACCGGCAAAGCGTCATATATTGACACATGCAAGAAACTGGGCGTGGTTCCAGCCTCATACTTCCTGCGTCACATGCACGACCCACATTTGAACATGAGGCACCATGGTTTGGGCCCCACGGGCATGAGGGCGTTGGCCGAGTCATTATCAGTACGTTATTTGGTGCTTTGTTACGGCAGCAATGTTGTAACTGTGGAAACTATACTTTGATAGTCTGCAAAAATGGCTCAGTATTTAAAGCTACAACAGAGGTGTAAATTTATTTCACATGCTTTTTCAGTCTGACATTAAAGTATATCAAACAGTGCCTTTTCAGTCTGAAGTTAGTTTTTAACTTTCACTATATATTCACTTTTAGTCTTACGATAAAGTATTACGATCAGAGCTTATATCAGCAACATTTATGTTTTTAACTTTCTTTTCTCAAATCCTTCTCCAGTAAAAGAATTAAGAATTACATCTAGAGGGTATTTCAGCAATGCGTAATTCTTTCAGTTGAACAATGAAGATTATCAACTAGAGCCTATCGTAGCAATTAATTTGTTTTAAGCTTTCATTTCTCAAACCCTTCCAGTCGAACAACAATGAATACCCCATTGTTATATCAAGAGCATATGAGCATATTTCAGCAATGTGACATTCTATCAGTTGAACAGTAAAGAATTTCAGCTGGAGCCTATTTCTTCAACATTTTTTTTATCTTCCTTTTCACGTATTCTTGCAGTACAACAATGAAGTATTACGTCTATGGCCTCTTTCAGCAATATGTCATTCTTTCAGTCGAACAATAAAGTATTTCAACTTGACCTCAGTGACAACTGGTTGGGGCCGCATGGCGGTGTTGCTGTGTGTGAAATGCTCAAGGAGAACTGCTTCATCACAGAACTGGTGAGTAGAATTGTGAACAAAATGTGACCCAAAGTCAACAAATCTTGCAAACTCATCACAGTGGTCTCCCCTGCTTTGCTTATACATTGACACTGCCATCACATGTAGCTCATTCAAATTTGGTTGAAGACTAAATAATTTTTATTATGTTTTAAATTAAGTACATATTAAGTTCATGTATTGAAAAAAGTATACAAAAAGTAATTTTTATTAAATCTTAAAAGGAAAAAAAAACAACTTCAGAAACCTGGAATGTTGATTTCTTTGAGATTTTAAAGAAAATTATTAAAATGTTTAAATTTAATTTCAATCTGTTATTTTTCCCCACTTTTTGTAACCTTCAAAACTTCTATGCTTGTTAAATCACCAATAAACAACATGAAAAATAGTTCCAAATAATTTGAATCAAAATAAGTTTTGCATTATTGTTGTATATCTGTATATAAACAACTGTTTGTCATTCTGAATTGCGTTTATTAAACCACTCAGGCTAACGACCTCATAATTTAATTTCTAGGCATGAGAACTCAAAACCATTGTTTATTAGCTGATTAATAACAATAAATAGAATAAATCAAAAAACATTTCTTAAAATTCTAGAATCTGTCGGACAACCACCTCGGGACTGACTGTGCTCCTGCGTTGGCGAACATCATGCAACAGAATGTTACCCTCATACACATCACTCTCGCAGGTTGGTTTGTAGCCTTTGTCCTGGGCTCGTATGGTTGGTTTGTAGCCTTTGTCCTGGGCCCTTATGGCTGGTTTGTAGCCTTTGTCCTGGGCCCTTATGGTTGGTTTGTAGCCTTTGTCCTGGGCCCTTATGGTTGGTTTGTAGCCTTTGTCCTGGGCCCTTATGGTTGGTTTGTAGCCTTTGTACTGGGCCCGTATGGTTGGTTTGTAGCCTTTGTCCTGGGCTCTTATGGTTGGTTTGTAGCCTTTGTCCTGGGCCCTTATGGTTGGTTTGTAGCCTTTGTCCTGGGCCCTTATGGTTGGTTTGTAGCCTTTGTCCTGGGCCCTTATGGTTGGTTTGTAGCCTTTGTCTAGGGCTTGTATGGTTGGTTTGTAGCCTGTGTCCTGGGCCTTATGGTTGGTTTGTAGCCTTTGTCCTGGGCTCTTATGGCTGGTTTGTAGCCTTTGTCCTGGGCTCGTATGATTGGTTTGTAGCCTTTGTCCTGGGCCCGTATGGTTGGTTTGTAGCCTTTGTCCTGGGCCCGTATGGTTGGTTTGTAGCCTTTGTCCTGGGCCCTTATGGTTGGTTTGTAGCCTTTGTCCTGGGCCCGTATGGTTGGTTTGTAGCCTTTGTCCTGGGCCCTTATGGTTGGTTTGTAGCCTTTGTCCTGGGCCCGTATGGTTGGTTTGTAGCCTTTGTCCTGGGCCCTTATGGTTGGTTTGTAGCCTTTGTCCTGGGCCCTTATGGTTGGTTTGTAGCCTTTGTCCTGGGCCCTTATGGTTGGTTTGTAGCCTTT
Organism: Congeria kusceri; assembly: GCA_027627225.1. Classification (NCBI taxonomy): domain Eukaryota; kingdom Metazoa; phylum Mollusca; class Bivalvia; order Myida; family Dreissenidae; genus Congeria; species Congeria kusceri. The sequence goes on along the minus strand of CM051027.1, from coordinate 53,080,748 downwards.
GTCCTGGGCCCTTATGGTTGGTTTGTAGCCTTTGTCCTGGGCCCTTATGGTTGGTTTGTAGCCTTTGTCCTGGGCCCTTATGGTTGGTTTGTAGCCTTTGTCCTGGGCCCTTATGGTTGGTTTGTAGCCTTTGTCCTGGGCCCTTATTCACCAACCTATACTTAGACTTAAGACTAAGAATAAAGAATATTCTTGAAACCGTTCTGTTCTATGAGCGCTGTAAATTTGAATCTTACTTTGGTATTCACCCACTCTAATTACAGCATTCTGTATTTCAAATTAGAATGATTTGTTAATGACATATGCGTCATTGGTACCCAGAAGATTTGCGAATGCAGAAGTATATTTTCTTAAGTATAAGTATATTCTTTTTTCTTAAGTCTTAAGAATGGGCTGGTGAACACTTGCCCTTATTTAGAAAATAACAGATTTCTTACGGGAAAGTTCTGTATCTTATGGTTGAACAATATGCAACAAAAAATCAAAATATATTTAATATTTTTTTATGGGTAAATTTCACAATTTGACCATTGGCTTTACATATTTATGTAGAACATAATATAATGTCTCTTCGCTTTTTCAGGCAATGATTTTGATGACCATTCTGCTCCATATTTTGCTCAAGCTATATTGGTAAGTTTCAAAACATGATTTTCGGTAACTTAGTGAAACAAATGTGTTTTGATAAATAAAACATTTGTGTTTGGTATACGTCAGAAACGGTTGTATTATGTGGTATACTTTTTCTGTCTCAGTTTTCGATATTGTTACTTGAATTTATTTTTGTCCATCAGAACTCAACTAAAGTCCAGTTTTTGTTACTGATACCAGAATTTCCTTGTGCATGCACAGAGGAAATGGATCCATGTTAAATAAGCTTTGCTTTACTTTAAAACCTTGAAATAAAGCAAATACGGGCAGTGTTATGACAGCCTTTGGTCGATTTTTATGACATAATATAAAGTTGTTGTTTTTTGTGTTTTTAATTAAGTAATTTTTGTTTGTTTTCAAAATTAATTCAGATAATGATGGGATAAAGTCAATACTAGCCAATTTAAGTGTTAAATAAAGATAAATTTATCTGCTCAGCACAGAAAGATTTCTAAGCATCTCTTGATAATTTAACAATAACCTAGTAAACTGTTGTTTTTTTCATTAGAACACAACAAAAGTCCAGGTCCTTGATCTAAGTCACAACAACTTTGGGGAAGTGTCGGGAACCATTCTCGGCCCCGCAATAGCCGACAACACGTGTATTAAGGAACTAGACCTCTCGTGGAACTGCCTCCGCAGAAAAGGGGCCGTGGCTATTACACAGGGAGTCAAGGTGTGTTCTAAATACTTATTTATTACATCCGCCAAGGACTTGACGTTTTTGTTGGTGTTGATTTGTCTACCATATTTGCGTCTGCCTATTGCCAACGTATGCGCAAAAAGTTACCAAGAGATTTGCATGAAATTTTCTGGGAATGTTGGAAATGACCAGTAAAAAATTTATTTGACTTGGGTGGTGTTCCAGATCACCATCTGGATCCGGGCCTTTTAAAAAAAGAAGTTTTGTGGGAAAACCAGGCTTAATTCGCATGCGTAAAGTGTCGTCCCGGATGGTATTTTCTGTTTTAATGAAGTCTCTTCTAAACATAAATCCACTGTAGGCGAAAAGTGCCGTCCTGGGTAAGCCTGTGCGGACTGCACAGGCTAATCTGGGATGACACCTAACGCACATGCATTAAGCCCAATATTCCCATGACTGGCCTCTTTTTATTATTTGGGAGATAGGGCAAGGGTAATAACTCTTCCTAGAAAATTCAATTGTTAAGTGAGGAGTCAAGGGAGTTAACCAATAATTGGAAAATTAAATTGTTTAGAAGGGTTACCTCTCTTGGCAGCAGTCTGCGCTGTCTGAGTGCTTTCCTGTTATATCTATCTTTGAGGCCTGTCGTGGGAATTTGGGAAACGGGGCTTTATGCAAGTGCTTAAAGTGTCATCCCAGATGAGCCACTGCAGTCCGCACAGGCTGATCGTGAACAACACTTTCTGCTTTTATGGTATTTGCTATTTCAAGGAAGTCTCTTTGTTGCTGGCAAGAATTCCAGTTAAACTTTTTAATGTATTGTCTTAGCACCTATTGATAATAAGTTCCTAACACGAGGTCGAATTCGCATGTCATGAAATAAACACACTCAAAATGTGTAGATTGAAAATGGGCATTTATTTAAAATGCCTTAAAAACATAATATATACATGAATATACAAAAACAGACACTGTCACATATAATATATCATAACATATTACGTCAAGGCAATGACATGTCTGGGCGGGCGAGAAACCGCCACCAGGAGGAACGACGCCGCCCAGAGAGACCGAGGGGGGGAAAACTGGGACACGGATATACATACTAAAATGACGAATAACGTAAAGGAGACATTAAACGAAAATAAATGCATACAAGTGAAATTTGAATTGTGTACATAAATGGAAAGCGCTAAAATAACTAATAAAAATACGGGAACAATATTCATGTAACTGCGTAAACCCAAAACTGCTGCTTGAAACCGTCAGTCTGGGTGGACCCATATTAAGGTGTCATCTGTGACGTAGTAAACGCAACGTACTAACAATTTGATAACATATATACAGTTTTGACAACAAAACCAAAACAAACAATAACCTGGTATACTCTGAGAAAAATTTACTAGAGAGTAAAACCAAGACTGTGGCTTAAAACCGAAAGCCTGGGTGAACAGCAATATGGCGGAGATCAGAACAAAATTCTAGGATAATGGGTAAACACAGTAATAACGAACATGAGGATAAGAAAAAACACGCACTTGTGTGCCAAATGAATAAACTTCTCGTAACATATATACATGGACTGCTGAAAACGTAATTAAAACTAATAATCAGCATAACCATACTATTAGACGATATTACGTAATATATACAGCAAGAATTTCAGCTTGATGAAAACATGAGTTGAAACCGTGACTGCTGCTTAAAACCGTCAGCCAGGGTAGACATAAAAGTTCACAGTTCGATTTATTAGTAATGGCACCCAGCTTATACATAGGCAGTATCAGTAGAGTATATCCCAGGGCTGCTGCTTAAAACCGTCAGCCTGTGCAGACCGAAAACAGAAAACCCTTATTTAATGAAGAGAAGGCGAATGAGTGTGGACCGAATATTACATTGTAGAGTGCAACGGTTGGGTGGTGTGGCAAATGTATTTAAGATAGGCCGATGTTTTCCAACGACCTAACCGCTGAATATCGGATGCAGACATGCGCATTTGGTGAGCGTAAGTGGCTCCCCTGATACGAAACGAATGAGGGGTCTAGACTGTATAGTCCAAGTGGTTGTGGAGTACGCACTGACGCAGTATTGAGTGGAAAAGTGCAGTAGTGACAGGTTGCCCCAGCTTATCAGTAAATAGTGGGCCATGTCTCTGAGGAGAAACCTGCAAATATTGAAGCAAGGCTGAAACTGGGCAAATTCGTTTGCGCTTTTTGCGTGAAATAGGAACGGTGGAGATTTTTCCTTGTGAATGTTTGAAGCGACGAAGTGTAAGAGTAATGGATGTAATTGAGTCATTATGAAAATTGTAAGATTATCGTTCCGACTCAGCAAGTTACGCCTGCCGGAGCGTGAAAGGGCCATTTCGCCCACACGAAGCAGTCCAAAAAAGGCAACAAGGAACATGGTTCGAACAACGAGACGAAGATAACGGTAAAAAATTACTGTTTGAGACTAGTAACCAGATTTCCTAGCTGGTCAATGGAGAATGAACTTCGCTTGTCGGGGAGACTGTTGTGGCGTAAGTTTTGTAGCAATTTTTTTATTTAAAAGGAATCAGCTGGGTTTGGTAAACCATGTATCTTGTGCCAATATGAAATAGCTGAATGTATGAAGTGACAGTTGACCCTTTTAGAGTGCGGTTATTGCAAACTGCAATAAATTGAGCCAACTGTTCAGTGGTGACCGGCATGGCGGGGTTGTCAGGATAATACATGGTGTGAAAATGGATGTAGTGTTGAATAGCATTGCGATAGGAGGATTTGGTAGAGGGAGCCAATGAGGAATTTAACATGAGATAGACTGCTTGATTTAACAGTGCAAGAGCAAACTGTCTGGTACTTTGGTGGGAAACTTGTCCATGTGGAGAGCCTGGGATCGGAACTTAGCGACCTGCAAACGGGAAAGAAGGTCAGGTAACACTGTATATTTGCCAGGAATGTGTTCAGATTGGACAAGTATGTTATGTTTCATGCAGGCAAGAACAAGACGTCAGACTAAAACCATGATGGTAGGAACTTTGCAAGTTTGTTTGTTAATAATATAAACCACTGCTGCGTTGTCAGTGTGTAGAATGATATAACGATTGGTAAGCATGGGACCCCATAATTCTAAAGATAGTACAATCGGTACTAATTCCTTAAAGGTGATGTCAAAAGGTAACCAATGAAGTGGCCAGGATCCGTAAAACTAGTGTGTTTCAAAAACTGCGCCATAACCTAAAGTTCCTGATGCATCTGTATGAAAGTGCAAACGATCGGACGACAACCAGCGTTGTTCTATTAGTAGTTGCTTGCCATTGAAATGTTCCACAAAAATGAACGATGCAGACAGGTCCTTACGACTTTCACGTGTAAGTGTGATACGATGATGAGGCTTTGAGACCTTTTTCGTTAAGTAAGTAAGGCGACGTAGAAAACATCGCCCTGGAAGAACTACCTGACAACAAAAATTTAGAAGGCCTAGAAGTGACTGTAAATTATTTTCCGTGATTTTGTCGCGGAGGCAAGTGAGGTTCGTAGTTTGTCCATTTTTTTGTTTGTTTGTTTGGTGGAAGACGAGCCTCCATACGAACAGAATCGAGTACAAGACCCATGAATGTAATAGTAGTGGTGGATGATTCAGTTTTGTCTGCCTTAATAGGGACACCTATGTCGGAGCATAGGGCCAGGAACTTTTCCAGGTTTTGCTGACAGATTGGAGAATTCGCAGGCCCCAAAAATAGGAAATCATCTAGAATGTGAACCATATGTTGTATATGAAGTGTGTGTGAACCATATGTTGTATATGAAGTGTGTATTCTGCAACATGTTGTAATGCAGAGCTAAAGCGTTCGAAAATGGCACATGACGAAGAAGCTCCCATTGGAAGACATGTATCATAGTAAATTTGGTTATGGAATTGAAAGCCAAGAAGATGATGGTCTGCGGGATGAATTAGTATTAAACGGAGCGCCGAATCAATATCCGTTTTACTGATGCGGGTACCTGGACCTAACTGTAAAAGTAGACAGACTGCGTCATCAAGTGTGCAGTAAGACACCGTAGCTAGATCGGGATCAATAAAATCATTGACGGAAGCGCCCGTAGGGTAACTGAGGTGGTGAATTCCCCTGGTGATTTTTTAGGTACAAGACCAATCGGACTAATACGAAGTTTATGTAGAGGTGGCTTTGCAAAAGGACCCGCGATACGGCCCGCTTTGAGTTCATTTTGTATTTTGTGGGCTACTAAGTCGAGGTGTTCTAAACAAGATTTCAAATTGGGTAATGATGTAGAAATGCGAGGACCTATGTAGCCTAAGACGAAACCGGAAGAGAAACCTTCAAATATGCAGCATGAGGGTACTTGTGGAGCAAAGGAACATACCGGTCAATGAGGACTGGGGTAACCACTTGGGACTTATTTTCTTTTTTCGATGGTGGCTTGGGAGCAGTATTTCTTGCGAGTGCGACAGATTTGTTTCCTGAGTCGGTGACCTGGGTTTTGGTAGACTTGCGACATTCATACTCTGGATGGGACCCTCGACAGAAACCGCAGATGTGGGGCTGTTTACAGTTGGGATAATGACACTGGGATCGTCGATTATAATGCCAACAGGTGTTATCAAGGAATCGACGAGAGAAGGACTGGTGTTAGGTACGGGGGGATAGGCGTTGAGAACGAAAGGGCTGGGGTGACTGAAAGGAGATGCAGGCCATCAGCCAAAACTCAGTATGTAGGCGATCCCAAGGGAGGGAACGGAGCATACGAAATTGGGCATCGTAGTACGCGAAAGCTAACCCGGCACGGCGGACAATCTCAGCATACTTCATTAGCTGAGGAGTTTATAGGGGATATTTTGTTGTATATACCGCAGCGAATGAAAGCTGAAGTCCAAGCCTCAATAGAATTGATTTTTTTAGATCGATGAGAGGTGGTGATAGATAAGTTTGCCTGATTGTCCAGTTGTAATGTGTACTTAGGGTTTTGTTGAGTAGCATTCGATGGCAGCAACAATCCCAGATCAATAAATTTATTGTGCCTTATGGCTTTTCGAATGGATTTCTTAATTTGAGGGAGAAATTGCCGTACTTATTGTATCAATGACGCTGTATGTTGCGCTATGGCCGATGGCAAGGATAGTAGCATGGGGTCCTCGTCAGAGTCCGAGGAATGGTCGCTTGAATCGCTGGTATCAGAGAGGTGGGCGGGGCTGTCCTGTTCTGTAGCCAGATGGTTCGGGGTAGATGACCCTGGGCCATCACCTCTTGGAATGGTAAGAGGCTCCATTAAAACCGTGTAGGTTGCTGGATTAATGTGGTCCTCCAGGGACAGATTGACCCGGGGAGGAGGTGGCGTAGACACTGGTCCAACTGTGGATATTGGGGATGGTCATTTTTGTTTGGCCCCAGTCATGTTGGAGGAAGACTCTCCGCAAGGGCAGGAGGTCATCGTAGCCGCCTTTCGTTTAAGTTTCATCTGGGGAAACAAAAGATCGGAATGGAGGGATTATAAACTTTGCAAATGCATACCTGGTATAAAATAAAGCATATAACCACTGGCAACCTGTCAGTTATAAACAAGGCCTGTAAATAACCAACCTCAGGCAATATTGACTAAAGGCTAAACCGGATGTTAAGAATATAATTATTTGGTATAAAGTACACCATGTATCGGATTAGCATAAAGTGAAGTACAACATAATACCTGGAACAACCAACATCAGGTAAGAACAGTAACGTCCGATACATATAGGGATACCAACAGAACATCTCTGTACCGGATTGTAACCAAAACAAGATAGGCCTGGAACAAGCGGCATCAGGCAAAAACAACAACAACAAAAAATGATGTAATTTGTGTATGAATATATACAAAACAACGGATGTTAAATCCAAGTAACCGAAAAGGATGCCTGGGACAACCGACATCAGGCACAGATAACTATGGCATAATTTACATGATTTCACCAATTATAATCGATAGCCATAAAGTAACCATGTATTGGATGTAAACATGTAGTAAAGTATAACCAAAATATGTAATTACCACCATCAGCTATAGTCTTTGTTGACTATTAGTATTATTATTATTGGAAAAAAAAACAACAAAACAACAACAACAGTATGGTGGGTATAAGCTAAGGACCCACAAAATAGGGTCGGGCCTGGAACAACCGACATCAGGCATGGATAACTATGGCATAATTTACCTGATTTCAACAACAGTATGGTGGGTATAAGCTAAGGACCCACAAAATAGGGTCCGGCCTGGAACAACCGACATCAGGCATGGATAACTATGGCATAATTTACCTGATTTCAACAACAGTATGGTGGGTATAAGCTAAGGACCCACAAAATAGGGTCCGGCCTGGAACAACCGACATCAGGCATGGATAACTATGGCATAATTTACCTGATTTCAACAACAGTATGGTGGGTATAAGCTAAGGACCCACAAAATAGGGTCCGGCCTGGAACAACCGACATCAGGCATGGATAACTATGGCATAATTTACCTGATTCCAACAACAGTATGGTGGATATAAACTAAGGACCCACAAAATAGGGTCCGGCCTGGAACAACCGACATCAGGCATGGATAACTATGGCATAATTTACCTGATTTCAACAACAGTATGGTGGGTATAAACTAAGGACCCACAAAATAGGGTCAGGCCTGGAACAACCGACATCAGGCAAACGCAAATACAATCAGCGTGTATTTGCAGTATTATGTATAAATTTTGTGTTTCCGGTAAACTGCCGAGCATGTAAAAGCGTGCCTGGAAAAACCCACATCAGGCAAAAGCAATTACAATCAGCGTGCATTTGCAGTATTATGTACAAATGATGTGTTTCCGGCAAACTGCCGAGCATGTAAAAGCGTGCCTGGAAAAACCCACATCAGGCAATAGCAATGACAATCAGCGTGTATTTGCAGTATAAATTAGGTGGTGCCTGGAACAACCAACTTCAGGCGATTACAATATTTACCGAAATGTAACTCCAAATAGGCTAAAGGTACAAAAATCAACACAATGTTCTGTGCGATATTGAGTGGCATAACAAATGCTCTCTTAATCCCCTGAAAGAAAATCAATAACAAAATTGTAACAAGTGGAATACATATCTGAAAGATCCATTAGACAATGGAACCCTTCTGGGCGGCGACCACAGCAGCTCGAATATTGGAGATGAAAAGAAGCTGACCCGCCTGTGATAAATGGCAACCGTCTTCGCCAAAATTTTGGATCTTAGACGTGGCTGACCAGAAACCCATCATGCGCCAGGAGAAGGCTTGTGGGTGGGAAGTATTGTTCAGATGAGAACTCAGCAAGCGATTTAGTAGAGCCACGGGGGCATTGTACCATGCTAAATCCACTGGGTATCTGGTAGGGACTGAAGAACCAGAACAGTGGTACACAGAAAGAAGAATGACTTGTGGGACATGCAAAGTCACAAGTAATGTGTAGATGAGATTGAAAATATTTGAAGCCACACTTTCCGGAGACTTGGAACGACCATAAATATCATTTGTTCCCACGACGAGAATCAATAAGTCAGGTTCGAAATCCGAAACTACATCGAGAAGTTGATGCAGGTCCTTTGTCGTGGCACCTGGAAACCCTGAATATTGAATGAGGGGTTTCCCCGGAAGATCCAGATGAAATTTAAGTGAGTCTGTAGCTATAATGAAGTTCCGTAAGCGTTTAACAAATGAATGTCCCAAAATATGCACTTTCCTTGTCGAGAGCGCGGCCATCTTGAATTCCGAAAACAAAAGAACACTGATCTAAAATGTTGCCACTGTATCCTTCCAAATAACAGATAAAATGGGTCGCCTCCCAAATAACTGTGTCCATGAAAAGTACACCTACAAGATTTTAAATCTTAATCTATCAAAATACCTCTGTGAAATTGCAGTATTAATAAAAATTAATTTGACTGCAAAATGGCGAGGCAACTGCCCACGCCAACAACAAACAAAGGAATGACTGATTCGCCCTACGGTGGGCGCTTGAGCACGCTGGTGCGTGCTACGATTGGCTGATAAGCGTCACGTGGTGTGATCGGACGGCTTTGATTAGCTGATAATGTGAACAAAGAAATTTATACTATTCCTAAATGCTGTACTTTATATTACCATTACATAATGAAAATTCCGCCCTATGTAAAATCGCAATACAATGACATAAATATTTTTATGTGGCCATAAAAAATTATTAATTTATGTTGGGCCGAAACAAGATTTTTTCTAACTTTGACTGTGCGCCTTGTGTTGAAAAAGTTATTACGGAGTGTATAATTTTATCATCTGAAATGCCTTATTATGGTCAATTACTATTGATTACTGTAATCGTCCTCAACCTAGTGCAAATCTGTCTGGTGCATAATGCAGTGTAACCATAGTAAAACTTCAAGGGACAATTTCACAGTTTGGGATTGTAAAAACATTTATTTAAAAATGGAATTTGTAGAATCTATTGAAACTTTTTGTCTCGTATGATGTTTAGGTTGCAAAACATAATTATTTTCGTATTTATTATGTCTGTTTGTCTAAAAAAATTACTAGGGTATGTCTACCAGGTAGCAACGTTTTCTAAAAAAATAACAGATATTGGTCAAAAGATTACCTCATCACAAGCAAATGTGATTTTCAAACCTTGAAATATGAATAATACATTTTTCATTGAACAGAAAAAAGTCAGTTTTATAAAATTATTTTGCACAGCCCAAAACTGTGAAACTGTCCCTTCAATTTTTAACCGAATAATCTCTAAATCATTATTTGCAGAACAATGTGTACATGAAGAAAATTAACCTGTCTTGGAACGGCTTTGGACTGGAGGGTGCTGTTGGCCTGCAAGACGCTCTTAAAGGGAATTCAGTGTTAGAAGAGCTTGATATCGCGTGAGTTGGGCCGTAATTATGAATAAATTTTTAACAGATCCACTGTCCGCCATTTGTGCAAATCTGAAAAAAAAACAATCTCAAGGGGAACTCTGTGTTAGAAGAACCTAATATCTTGTGAGTTACGTTCGAATAATCATTAAAAATGTGAACAAACTTTGTTCAATGTTATGACTTCATATTCAAATATTAAATAGAGTTCACACAAAATGTGTTTTAAATAGTGGTAAAAGTATTAATGAATATTTCATTAATGTGTAAAATTTAAAAAAAAATTCATTTTCTTTCAAATCTCCAAATATCAGGTTATACTAAGTGTACACACATGGTATCATTATAATATGCAAAAGATTTCCAAAGCCTCTTGCATGCAAAAACATTGACAACATATTATTCTTCATGTTTGTACTCTTTTGTCAGAAATAACCGAATAACAACAGAAGGGGCGGTGGTCATTGGAAAAGGACTGTCCGTCAATGAGACGCTACTGGTTCTGAAGGTGTGTACATTGCATAGGGAGAGCCTGAGGTTGAATTAAGAAATAATATTTGATTTATCGTTGTATATCGGCTAATAAACAATGCTTTGGAGCTCCGATGCGTATGAATTATACCTTATGGGCGTTAGCGCAAGTGGTTTAATATACCGCATCAGAACGACAAATAGGTGTGTATTAGCCGATAAAGAATGGTAATGCGAAAATTATTTTGATTCTAACATGACCTGACAACAATTTCGGCAATTACAATCTGAACTATATTTTACAGTTTCGGGTTATTTATTGGTAGTTAAACAATGTTGAATTTTGATCTTTGTATATAGCAAACTCTGCACATGTCATGTTAGATGCTGGGATACACACTGATGATTTAACGGAGGACACGTCTCCTGAATTTGCATCTAGAAACTGCAATTAAGAAAGCACATCACTGTTGTTGTAAAATATGTCTGCTTATATTTTGAAATTTGTTATGAAAAAAATCATTCACTGTTCATTAAGAAAATCAATTGAAAACTTCTAGTACAAGTTTCCATTTGCAACGCAACATTTTTAATTAAAACATTTTATTGAATTTATCCTTTTGACATGTACACAAATGCAGATTTTATTGCCTTTATTGCTCTGCAGACACACCAGAATATACCATACTATATAAATACTGTATTGTGGCAAACATGTAACAAATGGACAAGTAGGGCTATGTATGATTTTGACAGGCGTGTTGCAAACCAGCGCATATTTATATTTTACAAAAGATTTATAGTAATTGTATATTTTACAAAAAAATTATTACCGCTTTTATGATTCAGCACAACCATTTACACACATGCATTAAGCCCGGTTTTCCCACGAGACGCCTATTATATTTTCAGATGGGTAAGAACCCAATGCAGAGTGCTGGTTGCTATGGAATCTGTGCCGCTATATTACGCAATCAAAACTGTGTGCTCAAGGTGGTCGACTTCAGCGTAAGTGTACAAGACGGAATAGAAAAGTAACAGATTGTTTTGTATAATTTGACATCTTGTCCCTCCATGACAAAAACAAATCTGTGTTCATTATGGCCATATTGTTAAGCTTCTTAGTATTTTTTAAACACTTCAAGTCAGTAGAAAAGTGACTTGTTCATAAGGTTGTTCTTAGCTCTATGAAAACATTTAAAAACAGTGTTAATAATATGCCCCAAAAGAGTACTAAACCCGACAGTCTAAAGATGTATGGGAAGTCTTCAAACATGATTTTTGATTGAAAGACAAACATAAAACCAAAAGCAGGCTGTTGTAAGATCCTATGAAAAAGTTTTCATTGGTAAATGGAAGTTAGCAGATTTATGAATACAAACCTATCGGGGTATATGTCTAAATTATTTTGAGGACATGAGAGCTCTATAAATATCAGTCTATAATATTGGAGTATTTTTCAAGACATAGGAGATACAAGCCAATAATTTTATCTCGAAATAATGTTCAGGACATCCTCGTCAACAAAGACTTTGAAGAGGTGTTCCAGCAGGTGAAAGAGCAGCTTCCGGGGATCAGAATGACGCACGGAGGCATGGAGCCCCCGCCGAAACCCAAGGCCAAGGTTCATCCAATGACAAAACTCGCAAACTACATCGAGAAACACGAGCTTCGTCTCGTCGACTTCTTCAACAAGTTTGACAAGGACGGCAGCATGAGCGTTACGCACGAAGAGTTTCTGGAGGGAATCGAGGTTGGTTGCTGTTTAATTTCTTGTTTTAATGTTGCATCTGTTTATTATGCCCCCAGCATCTTGATGCTGGAGGCATATAGTGATTGCCCTGTCCGTCCTTCCATCTGTGAAAAGGTTAAGTAGATTTTACCGTTTCATCTAGCACCAACAACACTTACTACAACACTTGGATACTGACACAGTTGTTGCTTATGACTATTCGCTATCCACCCATATCACCCAACCTCACTTTGACCGTAACCTAATTTGCACTCAGAATAATTCAAAAGGGCTGTTTTTTGGTTAACTAGATGTTACCGTTTTGTCTAGCACCAACACCGCTTGCTACAACACTTGGATACTTACACAGTTGTTGCTTATGACTATCCCCAATCCACCCATATCACCCAACCTCACATTGACCTTAACCTTGACCTAATTTGGACTAAGAAATGGGCTATCCAGCACCAACCGGGGGCATGTATGTTTATCAAACACAGAAACTTGTTTTCCATGTTGTTTCTTTTCTTCTTGTTAGTTTGCCTGAGTGTATGTTTACAAAGAATGTTTGTAACTTACTAAGGAAAGTGATAAATGTAATGCATAGCTTATTAGAATGTTATATTTTGGGCCACTTGGTGTGAATAAATGTAGTGTTCAAGCATGAGTGAATTATGTATTTATGTTGTTGTTGCTGTTTAAATAGTTAGCTGTATTTTCCAAAGTTTGCATGATTTGTTTTTGTTTCTTTAGGAATTTATTTTGTAGATGGATATTATAATAAGAATCTTACAGACAAAATACAGTAGTGATCAATCCTTCCAAAAGTGTTGTTATTATCTTAATTTTTTTTAAACTGTTTATGGGTCTGTTCCAGTGCTTAAGAACCACATTTAAAAGGTGGCCCTGTTTTGTATTGAAATCATTTGAAATTATAATTTCTAAATGTTCATAGTTCATTAAGCGTTTTGTGTTTGCATTGATCATAGAAATTAGTTTCTCTGTAGAAATGAAGCAATTTGAAAGCGAAATTAAGTATCAAACAGCAACTGTATTTTGTATCATCAGCCACATTAAAATGATCTTAGCTTGAAAAAATATTTTGCAAGTATAAATTGAACTCTTTCTTTGGAATGTGATATTTGCATTGCTTAACCAGACCTATTTTTCAACCAGTAAAAAAGCTGCTTTCAATATACTGTTTCCAAAAAGTTTAGATTGATGAATTGCAATTGGGCGTGTCTGAAGGATATTGTATATTTCATTAATTTAGCCATGTGTGTATTAAAACTTAGAGAAACTTCTGTTGCTCTGTGTTGTGAATAAATTAATCAGTGTGTTATATCATTGCATGTATATTGTATGTATTGTTGTGTTGTATATGATTTACACAGACTGCAAGAGTTGCCATAAGAAAGCATGCCAAGGTAACTTCTAGCTCCTTTTGCAATCTCAAGGGACCAGCGATTTATTGCAATCTAAAGGGACCAGCTTTTTATTGCTATCTCAAGGGACCAGCAATTTACTGCTTTGTCACTCGCTTTTAGGACAAAACTAAATAATGCAAATTTTTTTCATTAAAGATGATGTAATATATTTTTATTTCTTAGACACAAAATGATCCAATAATGTTTCATACAAGGCGCTTCAACATATTCTTCTTTCTGGTTGCTTTATGGTACATTTGATGCTTATTTTTTGAAACCCCTTTTGTCTTGTCATCTAATGAAAGCCTTAAATGTTTTATGCATATTTTTTGCAAGATTTACTGCCCTTTAATAAAGTATTATTGGTACAGCTGGGCAAAATTAACCTGACACTGGCCTGTATGCATAAATACATTTAATACATTTTGACTAAGATGACCTTTTTATTGCATTTGTTGTAAATTATTATCAATAATTTCACTTTTTGCTGACAGTTCTGATAAAACACTTAACAATAAACATTTGAATCTTCGTAACATTACCTTGACTTTAACTTAACAGATATCAAAATAACAAATAATTCAAGTGTTAAATTACACTAATGGAAACTCTTGAGTGTCAGGTTAATTTGTCCAAATGGAATGCATGTTAAAAATTGCATAAAATGCATGTTAAAAATAGCACAAAAATGCATGTTAAAAATTGCACAAAAATGCATGTAAAATTTGCACAAAAATGCATGTTAAAAATTGCACAAAAATATAAGATTGTAAGATTTGCATCGTTACTGGAACTGAGATTGCTAGGGAGTTTAGTATTAAATCAATATACAAATAACCCTATAATATCAAACACTTTTAACAATATATATGAGGCGTGTCGTGAGAAAACCGGGCTCAATGCACGTGTGTAAAGTGTTGTCCCGGATAAACCTGTGTAGTCGGCAGACGCTAATCCAGGTGGCACTTTCTGCCTACAGTGGATTTATGTTTGGAAGAGATTTCTTGAAATAGAAAATGCTATAAAAGCGGAAAGTGCCGTATCGGATCAGCCTGTGCAGACTGCACATGCTGATCTGGGACGACACTTTACGCACGTGCATTAAGCCCGGTCTTCCCACAACACGCCTCCTTTATACAATTGCCACTTAAGCTATCGGTATTAACCAATACTCATATGTAACAGTATATTCTTGTTCAATACACCTTATTCACTCTTTAAACTAACCCATTTATATTCATATTTTCTTCCATATGAGGCGAGAGATTTTTTATTTCTTGGTTCTCGGATCCGCTGACCCGATTTTTTCCAAAAAGCAAAAAAAAAAAAAATTTTAAAATGGAACCGATATCGTAAAAATGACCTTGTGAAAGGGTTTCAACCTGTTACACGGAACGCAAAAAAAATATTAATGTCATGTTTATCATGTAGTGACTAAGTTAATGTTGTGTAATATGATTTTTGTAAGTAATAAAGTATTACGATTTTAATATCACCGCCCATTTCCATTTGTGGAATTATAGTCATTAATTTACTCAATTCTGTGTTGTTGCTTTTTTTTTTTTATTAAAATTTTTTTCTCTCCTCCAACCGGACACTTTTCCAAAAATGTCAGAGAACCAAGAAAAAAAAACAACTCTGGCCTTATTCTACATCTAGAACACTCTTCATACATTATTTTATTTCTCTGTACATATCCCATAAATACATCCATGAATAACGAGTTTTGTATGTAAATGATGTACACAAATATTGTGGGGTATTCCCTTCCTAAAAATAGGGACATAATGAATTTTGCTTTTTGATATTACTCAGGTAATTGAAATATATATAGACACTATTTCTTAATGTTACACAATAATTCTTAGTGTCTTAAATTTTATTTCATTTGTTCTAGAATGATACTTTCTTATTCCAAGTTAACAGTATTTTATCCGAATTTCAGGTGTATCCTGACTGAGTACTATTGTAGTATTAATAGCTTGAAATAAACTAAAAGATAAAGTGTAAACATTTGAGTCATTCAATGATTTATTGTTTGTTTTGCTTGTCTCTCTTAAAATTTCTTATTTAAAAAATATGCTTATTAATAAAATGTAGTTGCCCTTTTAATGCTTTATAATATTGGGTTGGTGTGTCTTGCAATATTTTATGGAAATACCTGTATTTCCTTATTCCTTGTGTAAATTTCTACAGTTATCATAAATACATTATCCTTGACAATCTTTTTTACTTCCCTTGTTTATAACAATATTATTCGTAATGTATGCTATTACACGTTCACATTATTTCTTTACCTCATTATAAGTATTTGAAGCTAAATAACTTGTGATTATTTGTCTATCCTAGTTGGATTTGATGCAACTTTTCTGTATAAGACATCAGGCCAGTATTCCGTTAACAATATCTGTACATTTTATTATTTTTCAAAACTCCGGGATATTACTAAACATGGAATCTCTCAGTTTTCAACCCAAACACAAAATCATCGTGTCTGGAGAAATAACGCCCTTGACTTTGCCTGTGAACCATCCATCTGTAAGATGACTGTAGAAGCAAGAAATTAAATTGCGAAGAAGAAAATACTATAATGGTTTAACAGATTTTAACCAAATTTAAATTTCGCCTATTAGATTGGGGTATTTTGTTGGGCAGGCCGGTTTCGGCCAGGCGGGCGTAGTGGCGGCATCAACTTTTCATTTCCGCTCTCTAACTCGACAACGAATTGAGGTATTTTAATGAAACTGTATACATAGATACCTTATATCAAGACCTCACTTGGGATTGCATGTGGATTGGGTGGAGTCAAGGTCAAGGTCACTGTTACTAAAAATAGAAAAACGGCTCCTGCTCAATAACTCAAGAACGAATTGAGCTATTGTAATGAAACTTCATATATAGATACCTTATATCAAGACCTCGCTTGGGATTGCATATGGGGTGGGTGGGGTCAAGGTCAGAGTTACTTAAAATAAAAAATAAGGTTTCCACTCAATAACTAAAGAAGAAATTGAGCTATTGTAATGAAACTTCATATATAGATAACTTATATCAAGACCTCGCTTGGGATGCTACTGGGGTGGGTGGGGTCAAGGTCACGGTTACTAAAAATAGAAATATGGTGTCCGCTCAATAACTCGAGAACAAATTGAGATATTGTTATGAAACTTTACAAATAGATACTTTATATAAAGACCTCATTAAAGTCAAGGTCACCATTACTTAAAATTCTTTCCACTTAAGTATGCTTTCCACTCAGTTACTTGAAAACTAATAGATTGCAATGAAACTTCACATTTAGATACCTTAAATCAAGACCTTGCATGGTATAGCTTCTGTGTTGAGTGGGGTTACGGTCAAGGCCAATGTTACCTAAAAAATAGAAATACAGTTTCTGCTCAATAACTGTAGAACTAATTGAGATATTGTAATGAAACTTTATGCATAGATACCTTATTGTGAGACCTTGCTTGGGATTGCATATGGGGTGGTCACCGGGGCTCAAGGTCACTGTTACTAATAATAGAAAAGCGATTTGGCTTCAACCTTGCTATGTACATAGTTTCTATAAATACAATTCTTTCATTCATATAAAACCATACTCTTATATCATGCCGAGATTCAGATCAGATCAGATGAAAATCCTGGTTCCGTGGCATGGTCACATTTTTAGTTTTATAATATTACTAACTTTTAGGCATTGCATTTGAAAAATTTGGTTTTCGTGGAATTTCCACGTTTCTTGTTCAGTTTATAAATTATGTGGTAATCTGCTGGTTTGCTTTGACATAATAAAACACATTAATTTTATTCATACAAAGTACATTAATCTCAACATTAACGTCACCCTATAAATGGTCGTCATTCACTACAAAGAAACATTTGTTGCCAGGGCCTAAAGTTCACAGCTCTAGTGTTTCGGGTGACCCATGGTATGAACGTAATTTTTTGCTTGTAACAAAGTTGTTTCCCACTCACTTGTACTTTTATATCAGACGTTAAATGTCCAATCTTAAACATGTGTTTTCTTGGTTTCGTTACTTTCTACGACACTTTTAAAACTGCGACTAGTATTTGGAGCGCAAAAACGTTTCAGAAATGAATTTGAGCTTCTTAGAAATATCCAGTAAAGGACAGGGTTAGCTTGCTTATATTGCAAAATCAGTGGAAAAAAGATAAGTCGAGTCCAGTAAAGGACAGGATTAGCTTGCTTATATTGCAAAATCAGTGGAAAAAAGATAAGTCGAGTCCAGTAAAGGTTAGCTTGCTTATATTGCAAAATCAGTGGAAAAAAGATAAGTCGAGTCCAGTAAAGGACAGGGTTAGCTTGCTTATATTGCAAAATCAGTGGAAAAAAGATAAGTCGAGTCCAGTAAAGGGCAGGGTTAGCTTGCTTATATTGCAAAATCAGTGGAAAAAAGATAAGTCGAGTCCAGTAAAGGACAGGGTTAGCTTGCTTATATTGCAAAATCAGTGGAAAAAAAATAAGTCGAGTCCAGTAAAGGACAGGGTTAGCTTGCTTATATTGCAAAATCAGTGGAAAAAAGATAAGTCGAGTCCAGTAAAGGACAGGGTTAGCTTGCTTATATTGCAAAATCAGTGAAAAAAAGATAAGTCGAGTCCAGTAAAGGACAGGGTTAGCTTGCTTATATTGCAAAATCAGTGGAAAAAAGAAAAGTCGAGTCCGAGGTCCATTGTGACCAGCCTATTTTTAGACTTAAGAATAAAGAATATTCTTAGATCTGTTCTAATCTAAAAACGCTGTTAAATTTGAATTTAATTTGGTATTTACAAATGCAAATTTTAGCAGGATTTATTTAGAACCATTGATTAACTACATAAGCGACATTGGTGCCTAAGTGTTTTTTCTTGAGTCTAAGTCTATCCTTTAATCCTAAGTCAAAAAGTGGTTTGGTGAATATGGGCCCAACTATGGAATTTATTACAGTTAAGTATGTGATTGTCTAACAATTTTATATGCAGATGGTTTAATCTTACTGAATAGTAATTGGAAGTTTTGTTCTGTATACCATCACTGGACCCCACATGTTCTCAAAAAAACAACATGGACTACATAAAAAGGCTTTTCCTAATGTTTTCTTTTTAGCTCACCTGAGCACAAAGTACTCAGTGAGCTACTGGTGTAGGGGACCTCTCTGGCGTCGTCCGGCGTCGGTCGTCCTGCGTCCGTTGTCGGTATGCCGTCAACAATTTGGATCGTTATCGTGATAAATACTACATTTTTTGTTCAATCTTGACTTAACTTGCACAGTTTGTGTATGACCATAAAAACTCGGATGGGATTGTTATTGGGTCAGATCACAGCGGTAACACCAGAGTTATTGCCCCTTTTTTATGCAAAAAAAGTGCAAAAATGCCCTTTTCCAACGTATAGACTTTATTTTCCGTCCAATCTTAACCAAACTTTCACATTATGTGTATGATCATCAGATCTCAGCAGACGCCAAAAATGGGCCAGATCGTGTTTCAAACACCAGAGTTATTGCCCTTTGTTTATTAAAAAATGAAAAAATGGACATTATTCAAGATAGAGACTTCATTTTTCATCCAATCTTCACCAATCTTGCACAGTTTGTCTATGACCATAAGATTAAAGGTGAAGTCGAATATAAGCAAGATTGGACCAGAAACACCAGAGTTATTGCCCTTTGTTAAAAAAAATTGCAAAAATGGACATTATTCAGGATAGAGACTTCTTTTTTTTTCATCCAATCTTCACCAATGGTGTACAGTTTGTCTATGAACATTAGACTACAGGTGAAGTCGAATAAAAGCATGATCGGGCCAGAAACACCAGAGTTATTTCCCCTTGTGTTTGGAAAAAAACATCAACAAGTTATCAATGATTGGCTTGCACAAACGATTTGTTATTCAATTTTGACCAAACTTACACTGTTTGCGCATGACCATAACAATTAATTGACAAAATTTGATTTCCAGCAGTTGCAAGACATGCATGCAGTTATTTGTACATGCAACATTGATGTCTTCAGAGCCTGCATTAACATCATTTATCATCATTGGACAGAAAATTATTAAAGAAACAGCAAAACTTTACCTTATAGCACAGCCATCGCAATTATCGCATTGCAACTAGTTCTCCAAAACTGTTTGCGAAAAAGACATCAAAATCTACTGTTTCTGCATTTTCCAGAATTGTTAATGACTTAATGAAAAAGGATCAGGTAAGAATATCGAGAAAAATGATTTGAGAACCATTAGCAAAAAAAACGCACATCCACTACCCAACTCGTACTTAAGTTAGCCCATTGCACTAACCGATGTTTTAAATCAAAATTGATCCTATCCCCCTCGGCGTATTGTTCAGATACCTTAATTTTCAAACCTGTCCTAACAGTATGGTCTTCATCTGTACCAGTTCTCAGGTGAGCGCTTTGGGCCATCATGGCCCTCTTGTAACAAACATGAAATCACTATGAGAATATACTGTAAAATCATGTTATGACACAGTGGTCTAATTTTTTGCGTATTTCCCAATCCAAACAGAGCCCGAATTTAAGACCCTACGTAAATTTTCTTTTCGCATTTTTATTAGAAAATATATAATACATAAAAATGAAAATTGTGTGAATTTAAGACTGCATGAATGACCCATCTGTCAAGAATGTGCTAAATTTAGGCACGCAGAATGATTTAACAGTAAATCTAACGTGATACTCGCTTATTTTTCTAACAACAAAAAAACAACAAACTTATCGTTGTTAAACTACCCAGTAAACAACGCAAAAAGAAGTCCCGATTCTGAGCAGAGCATAGTAAAATATAGTTTTACAATCGCAAAAATATTTTTCAAATCATGTTTATAGAATCAAAATAATTTTCGCATTATCGTTATTTATTGGCTAATAAATAACTCTTCGTCGTTGGGATGCGTGGCTATTAAACCACTCAGGCTAATGCCCCCGTGGTTTAATTCCTATGCATCAGAACTCCAAATCGTTGTTTATTGGCCGATAAATAACGATAAATAGAAAAATATTTCTTAAGTGTAATATACATGAGACTGACCGTTATCATAATCTTTCCACTGTGTATTCCAGGAGACTGGAATCAAACTGACTGCAGAAGAAATAGAAATTCTTCTGGACGAGCTAGATAGAGACGGTGATGGAGAGATTAATTACAAGTAAGCATTTCGTTTAACCATTTTTATGCCCCCGGCATCTTGATGCGGGAGGCATATAGTGATTGTCCTGTCTGTCTGTCCTTCTGTCCGTGACAAGGTTAAGTAGATTTTACTGTTGCGTCTAGTACCAACACCGCTTACTACAACACTTTGATACTTACACAGTTGCAGCTTATGACCATTCCCTATCCACCCATATCACCCAACCTCACTTTGACCTTTACCTTGACCTAATTTGCACTTAGAATAATTCAAATGGGCTGTTTCTTGGTTATCTAGATTTTACCGTTTCGTCTAGCACCAACACCGCTTGCAACAACACTTGGACATTTACACACTTGTTACTTATGACCATTCCCAATCCACCCATATCACCCAACTTCACTTTGACCTTGACCTTGACCTAATTTGCACTTAAAATAATTCAAATGGGTTATTTCTTGGATAACTAGATTTTACCGTTTCGTCTAGCACCAACACCGCTTGCTACCACACTTGGATACTTACACAGTTGTTGTTTATGACCATCCCCAATCCACCTATATCACCCAGCCTCACTTTGACCTTGACCTAATTTGGACTAAGAAATGGGCTATCCGGGGGCATGTGTGTTTATCTAACGCATAATCTTGTTTAGCTTGTACAAGCTATTCCACTCACCCATTCATCGTAATGCTCTGGTTAAGGTTTGGGTTCAACAAGTTTATATCTCTATATCTACTACAGACATTCAATTGAAACCTGGCGCAATTGTCTTCAGAGTCATTATATAAGGTCACTGACCGCTGTGACCAGCATTTTAACAAAGTTATACCTCTTTTTATACTCAGAAAAATCAGGTTCAAGGATTGTGTGCAATTACATATCCCTGTAACTACTACAGATATTCAATTGAAACTTTACACGTTTTCCGGGTCGTTATGTAAGGTCACTGACCAAGGCCCATAACTCTGACAAAGAGGAATGAATAGTTGAGCGTGCTGCCCTGAGAAAGTTCTTGTTTACATTATTTTGTTGTTCATCAGGTTCTACACATTCTTCTTGTTCATGACATATTGGATAAGTGTACAATGATGAATTTATAAACAAAGTAATTTTTCTGATATCATTTAAACAACTATACATTAACCATGCCATCATTCAAGAAAAATCGTTTGATACCACTTCAGTTTCATATTTGACAATTAAATGTAAATTTATACAACTACTTATGTAGGTGAACATTTGCTTATAATTATGTTTTCTCTCGTTTTTCAGCGAACTGGTCGTCAGTCATGTAGATTTCCAAGAAAAGAGGGAGCAGATTAATACAGTACTTACAGTGATGCAGCCACGACCTATGACCACTTGACCACTGATCACAATTTATGGCCCCTTGACCAATGGTCACAATAAACACTTGACTGCTGGTATCAGAATATGAACACTTGACCAGTGGTCACAACACAGGACCACTTGACCAGTGGTCACAACCTATGACCACTTGACCAGTGGTCACAACATATAACCACTTGACCAGTGGTCACAACATATAACCACTTGACCAGTGGTCACAACACACGACCACTTGACCAACGGTCGCACCATATAACCACTTGACCAGTGGTCACAACATATAACCACTTGACCAGTGGTCACAACATATAACCACTTGACCAGTGGTCACAACATATAACCTCTTAACCAATGGTCACAACATATAACCACTTGACCAGTGGTCACAACATATGACCACTTGACCAGTGGTCACATTTAGATAACTGTTAGGGTGTTGAAAATTTTAGCATACAAGGAAACAATGAAGCTCATAATTTACAAAAAAATCAAGTTTTTTGTGTATGCATACATATATATCAGTTTCATTGACATATCGCTTAAAACATTGTTTGTCAAATTTCCGTTCTGGACACCAATTAAGGATCGAGAAGGGTCGTCATATTGGAATTGATCGCGAGTTGAGGTTTTGTCAGTTTTGTTTGAATAGAAATGTTAATAGCATAGAAAACCAATTACACTGTTTAATTGTATGTCCTACGTATGTTGACTTACGCCAGCATTATTTTAGAGACAGCTGCTTAGCATACCCTGTATCTGAGCAATTGTTTATAAAAATCATGTCTGATACAAACGTGCAGAGTATTTTTGCACTTGCAAGATATCTTGACGCTGCATTCATGTTAAGAGCTAGTTTATTATAAATTGTTTTGTGGTATGTAATTGAATAGACCATTTCGCATATGTTTTATATTGTTTATACATATAAATGTACGAACATATATTCAAAGAAAGTTTTGTCCATTACCATAGCTATGACACTTATAACACTTTGTTGTGTTTTTACGGTACGTGCAAGTAGTACCTCTCTATACATATATATATATATATATAATGCGAATTGTATTGTATGTGTTTATGACACACGCATTGCCATTTACTACTTATATCTGTTAAAATTGTCACTCCAAATGTTTGTTTCTTGAATGCTTGTATTATGGGCCGGAGGCCTTACAGTACAACTAAACCCATTGTTATTATGTAAAACATGGTCAAATTTGACAATATTTTCTGTCAAAGATGCCTTCTATGTGACTACTTAAATGACCTCTAAGTGACAGTAATGATCATGCTGAAGGTATTAAATCTGGTCCAGTGTGCCACCTGACATCAGTGCCTACAAAGAGGCCTCTGGTTTTATGGGACATTGTCATTAAAATGTCAGCTTCTTTTTTGTGAGCTTTAATGCAAGATTTGCTTTTACGACCCTTTGACTAGGTTCAGGTGTGGACGTGTACAACCAAATATTAACTTGGAAAGCGGTCCAACATTTCTCAGTATAGAGTTCAACATGTACACTCAAATGTGGTGAACTTTGAAAGTGGTCCACTTGTCTCATTATTTACCTTAAGCTGATCCCTCAATGATCCTTTTTTTTTGTCGAAAAAAAAGATAGGAAAGGAAGTCAATTTTACCCGCATGCGATATATATGGAAAATTTACCTTCTCCTTCCCAACCACCCCGACCTTTTCTGCAACGGTCTCATTTCATATCTGGAATGTACAGTTTTGTCAGTTATTAAACTGATAATTAAACTGAATACCGTATGATGTCCACATGTGCTAGCACATCTTTCTAAAGCTATCCAGTGTTGGTCAACTTCAAAAGTATAACTGTTATTCTCTGAATTCAAAAATTGGAAAAAATGTTTCATTTCATTTTCTTTGGAGGGGGTGGCTGGGGATGTGATGGGGAGGGGGGGTGTATTTACTCTCTTCAGCAATATTGACAAACCTCAATAGCCCCTGTCACATGATGTACATAGGGAAGGTACAATATTATGCTCATTGTTGTGTTTATGGAGGATTTTTTATTTCATTTTTTTTTTCTTGGACGTAATATGATTGATTTGAGGGAAAAAAAAATTGTTTATCAAAGTACATGTATTTACTTGTATATGCTTATGAATGGTTATTTGAATATCGCAATTTTATCAGGCAATCCATTTTCCACAAAAATAAATCATGTGTAACTTTTTCGCACATCAAATGTTATATCGGCAGCATTAATTATTATGCACTTTGTCTAATGCTTTCTTCGTTGTCATTTATAATAGATGTTTTACATAGGTGGTTATTATAACAAATAGTATTTAATGACATTCAAATAAAGCAATCTGATTTTTAGTTATCGATATGTTAATTTGTTCATTGATGTTAGTTATTTGCAAATACGACTGCAGATTAATTTGGCCACACATTTTTTTTTATTTCGGGCAACCCGTCCCTACCTAACGAAAACCCCCCGACCCTAACATTTTAGTGACGATTGTATTCCGTGAAATCTGTATTCATAAGAATTTAGATAAGTTTCAATGTTTTTTTACCGAAATGTGTCTTTAAAAAACAAGGTACAAATGAACTCAATCCTGACCCTACCTCGCTTTTTTGAGACTGTTGCCCAAAACACACAATTTTTTTTTTTTTGGCCTTTGGTAGAACACTTGAGTAATTAGCTGTATCAGAAAACATATATGTGGCGCGTCGTGAGAAAACTGGACTTAATGCATGTGCGTAGTGTCCTCCCGGATTAGCCTGTGCAGTCCGCACAGGCTAATCCAGGACGGCACTTTCCACTTGTATGGTATTTTCTGTTTCAATGAAGTCTCTTCTAAACATAAATTCACTGTATGCGGAAAGTGCTGTCCTGGATTAGCCTGTGCGGACTGCACAGGCTAATCCGGGATGACACTTTACGCACATGCATTATGTCCGGTTTTCCCACGATGCGCCTCATATATTTAAGTTGAGTGTTTCAGCAGTTTTGCTTGTTTATTGCTTTTAACATTAAATGTATAAAATGGAAGAAATATAACTTTTTAGCATGATTCATGTCTTGAATTTGTACATTTGGTTAGAAGATAAATAGTTTATTTCAAAATGTTTTTGTTTTTCACAAATATCTTTTTTTTTACCTGTGCAAATATACCTATTTTAACTCTGCCAAGGCCAAAAACAAACTTGTGTTTTACGGGCAATGGTCGTAAAAAGTTAGGTTAAGTTGGGATGGAGTTTTTTTTTGTTTTGTTTTTAAAGACACATTTTGTAAAAAAAAAGACATTGAAAATTCTAGAAAAATTGACAAATACAGATTTCAGGGAAAACAATCATCGCTAAAAACTTTAGTGTTGTTTTTTTTTTTGCTATGTAGGGTCGGGCTGCCCGAAACACAGAAATATTTTGTTTGGTCCAAGGCGGTTATGTGTTTGCCGACACTGGTTGGTTTGTTAGCAACTTTACAAACAAAAGTTATAAACTGATTTATATGAAATTTCTGGGAACAAGGTTGAAATAAATGGGCCAAAAAACAAATGTGAAGATTTCCGTGGTGATCCAGATCACCGTCTGGACCGTATGGATCCAGGACTTATTTTAAATGAATCTTTATTGTCGTGAGATATGCTGTATAACTGTTTAATTGCACAACACACATTGGGAATGACCTGCCAAGTATTCTTGTGAGATATGCTGTATAACTGTTTAGTTGCACAACACACATTGGGAATGACCTGCCAAGTAGTCTTGTGAGATATGCTGTATAACTGTTTAGTTGCACAACACATTGGGAATTACCTGCCTTAGTTTAGTTTAAACCTATTTATTTTAGCCCCATCGCATCCAAAGTCTAAGGCTTATTGAGACACTCTCGAGTCCGTTTCCTGGGTAGAACCAGTACTTGGTGTTTTAAGGGGAGATCTTGAGAACGCTCCCAGAGTGGGGATCAAACCCGGACCTCCCGATCGCTAGGCGGAAACCGTATCCACTATGCAACTGTGACCTGTAAGGTTTACGCTTTCACAGTGCTTACTAGTTTTTACTTGGAATGCTGCCTGATTTCTCACTAAGTGTCTCACTAACAGGGGGTGGGGAATCAATGAGGCCTTTACATTTGTCTTAATTAGGATGTCATTGACAATAATCAGGGATGAATTATTGATCTTGTGAGAAAAGAAGATTCTGTAATTAAAGGAACAGTACAATTATTGAGTGGCTGAATTCATAGTTTTGTAGTTGCTGTACTGCCATTATAAATTATGATGTTTATGGATATGTGTTGATATGTGTTTGTCTTTGCAATTGTTAGGGTTTCTCTATAAATTATTGGTATGTTTTATCTTGTATGTGAGTGACATGTATCACTGTACTCCTGATGGATTGTCATTAAATAATTTTGATGTTGTAGAATTTGATTTTTTGCAAATTTTAATGTATTTGTATTTTTATAGATTTGTTAAAAAGGAAAGTGGAAGATTGTTGGCCTTAAATGGATGAGCAGCATGGAATTAAAACAAGTGTGGCGCGTCGTGGAAAAACCGGTATTAATGCATGTGTGTAAAGTGTAAGGCTAATCCGGGACAGCACTTTCCGCTTGTATGGTATTTTCTGTTTCAAGGAAGTCTCTTCTAACCATAAATCCACTTTAGGCGGAAAGTGACATCCCGGATCAGCCTGTGCGGACTGCACAGGCTGATCCGGGTCGACACTTTATGCACATGCATTAAGTCTGGTTTTCCCACGACGCGCCTCAAATGTGCTTTTTTAATATCTTAAAGAAATAAAATTTGTCATAGATTTTTCAATATTTATGTGATAAATGTTGTGTCCGTGTGTTGTTTATATGCTTTACTATTTACATGTGTCTGTGTATAAAATGAAACTATGCATTCACCTTTACAATGAATATTTATTATGTACTACATATTTTTTATCAGAAATTATTTTTTTGAGACTTTATATGACAGTCTGCATGATTAAGTATTATAAGGTTGCTTCATTTTATTTCCAAACTTGTTTAAGTTATTTGCATGTGTTAACAGTATTAGGCTGAAACAACTGTTTGCAGTATTATATTATACGCAAATTAAGCTCCCCTTCTCGAAAAAGTGTATTAAATATGCATTTAATGCGTATTAAACGCTGCAGCAGTGGCACTGTATTTTTTCTGCGTTAAATAAGCATTAAATACACTTTTAGTACACTGAGTGTATTTTTTCTGTACTTTTTCGGCATTTTTTATTTACAAAAAAAAAAGTGTATTAATGCACTAGAAAATACACTTAAAATGCACTTTAAATACACTTAAGTGTATTTTTTGAAAATATAGTGTATTTTTCAAGGAGAAAAATACACTTTCAATGCACTAATGTGTGTTAATGCATGAAAAATGCAGAAAAAATACACTTTATTTCTGTAATAAGTGTATTTTTTCTGCATTTTCAAGTGTATTAAATGTGTATTAAAAACAGAAAAACATACAGTGCCAATACCACAGCATTTAATACACATTCAATGCATATTAAATACACTTTTCAAGCAGGGTATATCTGCTGCTAATGCAATAAATGCTGCTGAGTGATGCAAGGTCAATACAATTGTTTTAATGTCAGCTAACATTTGTACCCCTTCTACATGTTTTGAATTTTGTTAGCATTACCATATTTTGCAAAATGCAATTGGATATGTCAAAGCTAGAAAAGAATTTTATTTCTGGTAAATGTCCAAAACATTTATACTATTATGCTTTCAATTTGTTTTTCATCATATATTCATTTTATTCTAGATGATAACGTCTTGAATTATAGGTACACCACTGCTCACACACAATTGTCCATTTATGAATATGACTTTCCACTGAAATTTATCAACTTTTTACAGGATTTGTACGAGTTTAAAATATTGATCAATTAATTACCAGTATATTGCATGTATTTATTTCTCCAATATCCTCTTTAAAAAAAGCTAAAATATATCTAGCAGTTTCTTCTCCTACTATAACAGGTGTCACATGGGGGGTTAAATATAGCAGGTCCATAAATTCGGATGACGAGAGCTTTTACAGTTTTACTGACATACCCTGACAAGTACAACAATTGGCAAGCTCATTTTCAAGATGTAACAGAGTGCACGGCCAAAGGTATACAGATTACTATATCTACATGTCAGCTTGTATGAGCACTAAAAAATACTATTTCTGGGAAACATAGAAAGTTATATTTTTGTTATCGATAAATTGTTTGTTGGGGATTTTTCTATGGTACATGTTAGTTTATTAGTCCCCTACCGGTTTTTCACCGGAGGGGACTATAGGTTTGCCCTCCGTCCGTCCTTCCGTCAGTCCGTCTGTCCGCAAAATATTGTTCCTGCGATAACTCAAAAAGTACTGAAGATACTTTGATGAAACTTGGTATACATATAAACGGCAATGTGAGTATTATGCACGACCTTTTATTTTTTACCAGAGGTCAAAGGTCATGTGACTGTTACTAAAAATAGAAATAAACTAAAACAAACTGGATCCTGCGATAAATAAAAAAGTACTGAAGATATTTCGATGAAACTTGGTATACATATAAACAGCAATGTGAGGATTATGCAGGACCTTTTATTTTTCACCAGAGGTCAAAGGTCATGTGACTGTTACTAGAAATAGAAATAAACTAAATACAGTTATAATTCGAAAAGTTCATAAGATATGACCATGAAATTTGGTACAAAGATTGAACCATAGGTTTGCCATCCGTCTGTGTGTCTCTCTATCTGTTCGTCCGTATGTTTGTCCGTCCATCTGTCTTTCCGTCCCCAAAACCTGGTTCCTGCAATAACTCAAAAAGTACTGAAATTATTTCGATAAAACTGGGTATACATATAAACAGCAATGTGGCAATGTGAGGATTATGCACGACCTTTTTTTCACCAGAGGTCAAAGGTCACGTGACTGTTACTAAAAATAGAAATAAACTAAATACTGTAATAATTCTAAATGGACATAAGATATGACCATGAAACTTGGTACAGAGATTGAGGTTTGCCATCTGTCTGTGTGTCGTTCTGTCTGTTCGTCCATATGTCTGTCTGTCCGTCCGTCCCCAAAACCTGGATCCTGTGATATGTCGGAAAGTACTGAAGACACTTTGATGAAACTTTGTATACGTAGCAACAGCATTGTGAGAATTATGCATGACCTTTTATTTTTCACCAGAGGTCAAAGGTCACGTGACTGTTACTAAAAATAGAAATAAACTAAATACTGTAATATTTTGAAAAGTGCATAAGATATGATCATGGAACTTCAAGAAACTTGGTATACAGATTGGACTATGGGTTTACCCTCCGTCTGTGTGCGTCTGTCTGTCTGTTCATCCATCGGTCTCACTCCATCTGTCTGTCCCGTCCCCAAAACCTGGATCCTGCGATAACAGTACTGAAGATACTTTGATGATCATGAAACTTGGTACACAGAATGGACTATATGATTGCCCTCTGTCAGTTTAGTACTGCAATAACTCAAAAAGTAACTCGAATGTCTGGTCAATGCTACTAAAATATAAAAAACAACCACTTAATACTGCAGTGACAAATGGGATTTGAATATGAAACTTTGTACTTCTACAGATAAAGGGCGATTTGACGGTATTGCACAATGTTTAAATAGTAGGGGGTTTCACCGGTAGGGGACACCTGTATTGCTTGCAATACTATCAAAGCCTTGTTTTATCTGGATTAAGTCACACTTTTGAGACTTGTTAAATACACCCAAGTCCATATCCTGGGTTGAACCGATACATTTTATACTTTTTCTTTGTGTGAATTCTGAATCTAAAAAGACATGCATCATAATAAATGATTATACAATTGAGACCTACCCATACTTCTATATGATGAATTTAAGAAATAATTTTTGATTATTGTTGTTTATCAGCCACTTAACAACGATTTGAAGTTCTGATGTGTAGGAATTAAACCACAAGGGCATTAGCATCAGAACAACAAAGAGTTGTTTATTGGCCGATATACAACGATAATGCTAAAATTATTTGGATTCTAACATGATTTGACATATTTTTTGCAATTGTAATTGGAACTTCAGTTTACTAAGCTCCGCTCAGAATCGGAACTTCTTTTTGCGTTGTTTATTGGATAGTTTAACAACGTTAAGTTGGTTCTTTGTCTACAGAAAAGTTAGCAGTATCAAGTTAGAATGATTTATACACTGTACTGAACTTTCAGAACTGTTAGATGAAACCAATGTGTTTCTGTTACACCTTGCTTTTTGGGTTTGGGGTATTTAGGAGATTCTGTGAAAATTAATAGTTTATAGAATCTAGATGTATTACTGTAAAATCATTTCATTTCGTGGTGGTCTAATTTTTATGTATTTAGCAGTCCAAACACAGCCGAATTGAAGACTCCATGTAAATTTTATTTTTGCATGATTTTTTTTAGATAATCTACATAAAAATAAAAATGCGCAAAATTAGAACTGCACAAATTAGCTGTTTTTCTAGAATGCACAAAA
This sequence comes from Congeria kusceri, assembly GCA_027627225.1. Lineage (NCBI taxonomy): Eukaryota > Metazoa > Mollusca > Bivalvia > Myida > Dreissenidae > Congeria > Congeria kusceri. Next base: position 53,049,919 of record CM051027.1, on the reverse strand, counting down.
TTAGGTCACTGAAATAAAATGATCTTACAATATACGTTGAAGGCACTGCACAGAAGTGCATTTTACAGTGATAGTTGTTAGTGCTGAATATTTATGTGTGAATGTTTGAATAATTTTTTGGTTTCTTGTTTGTTATTGGATTTTAAGAGATTTATGTTAAATTTAATGTGTTGTTTGAAAGAGGAATTACATTTGAAATTTATTTAAGTAGGTCAGTTTTAAAAATAAGATTCTCAGTTGAAAAGTAAGTATTTTTTAGAAACAAATGTTGCTATTTAACTGCTGTTAAAGTTTAAAGTGAATGCCGAAACAGAATAAAGTAATATTAAAAATGTGTTATTTTCATGACTGGTTATCTTGTCAGACAGAGTTTTATTTTGTTTTATGTATGTTGTTATCCAGGCAAATAATCTGTTATTGGTATGTACCGGGTACTCCCAATAATTCACATATGGGTCAGTGTGTGAAAAAAAGGAAATTTTTTGTTAATTTATCATTCATCAAATATGTTACCTTTTCCATAGGTGTCAACTGCCAAACATTACATTAACATGTTAACTTAATGCAATATGTAACAGTTATTTTATGACATAATTGTAAAAGAACATAATGATTTTTTCAGAGTTTTTTTCATATTGACAGTATGGTAATGCCATTTTGTCAGTTTGTTACTTTTTATCAGATTTTAATGTTCTGCCTGTTAAATCTTCAAGAGTTTATGTGAATTTTATTGCAACTCTGTCCCGAGTGTCAACTTTTATTTATTAAATTGTAAAATATAGATCAAGCCTGTTGTTTTCTATTTTATAACCTATGACTCATGCTTGTAATGTGTAACAGAATCATAGGGGACATTTTCCTATTATATTGTCGTTCGTAAAAATAGTAGGAAAGCGCAGACGATATGAAAACAGTTGAAAAACGCATATGATTTGAAAATAGTACGAAAACGCATACGAACTGAAAATATTAGAAAAATGCGGACAATATATAACTAGTAGGAAATCGCAGACGATATGAAAATTGTAGGAAAACGCACACTAGATGTGTATTGTGATTTTTCACAGAGTTATTGCCCTTTTGATTTTAAAATGGGGCATTTTTTAGTCGCCTGAAAAGGCGACATATAGTTGTTACTTTTGTCGGCTGTGTCGGCGGCGGCGTCCCCTTTTGCTTGTCCGGAGCATAACTGTTAGACTATTAAAGATATCAACATGAAACTTCATAGGTAGAAAGAGCTCATTGAGGGAAAGTGCAGTGCACAAGAACCATTACTCTGCATCACATTCTTTTGGAGTTATTGCCCTTTGTTTATTTTCATACTTAATTTTTGTCCGGAGCATAACTCTAAGACTATGAAAACTATCAACTTGAAACTTCATAGGTAGAGAGAGCTCATTGACGGGAAGTGCAGTGCACAAGAACCGTTACTCTGCACCTCATACTTTTGGAGTTATTGCCCTTTGTTTATTTTCATACTTATGTTTGTGTCGCATTTTTGGTTTTAATTAGTCTTTTCTTTGCAATTAGCCAGAGTGCAGTGCTTTTGAAGATTTCAATAAATCTGTATAAAAAAAAATTGAGCATTAACCTTAAGTGCTTCTTCATTTGGATTCACGTAAGCTATATGGCGTCAGGCGACACATCCAACTCGCGGAGTTCTAGTTGTTTATAGTTTTTGAAAATATCTTAACTTTTCTCATTTCATTACCATCATTTTTGGGGAGCAACCAACAGATATCACTGATATTCTTGTTTTATTTGTTTTAAGTACTGTAAAGCCACAGAAAATGTTAATTTTGCCATAATAAGAATAATACGAAACTTATCACTGTGTTGACTTCTACCATGCTGAATGACTGGATTTGGAAACAAAAACACGATTAATGGTCCAACCTTCTAAGTAGGTGCATTTACTTTGAAAACAACAAAGGCACAACAGCGGTTGTAAAAAATATCATGTTGTAATGGGCAATTTTCATATTAATACATACATTTCATCGGTTTAAAAACAATTCATAATACGGCAAACGGTCGATCACCAAATTTAATACCGCAATTCATCACTTTCCACATATATTATCAAGAAATTCAAAATACCTATCATAAATAATATTATATAAATAATATTATACATATTTGACATTGATAAATTCAATCGCAGTACTTGTAATTATTCTTTTAACAGTGCATTAGAGCGAATTCACATTCACCCTGAACCATTGGGTCTGTTATTTGATGGATTGTGACGATACGTCTTCTAACTGATATTCATCTTCAATATCAACATTTGCGGAGAGCAAACAAGCGGAGAGGCTGCATTATGATAGATAAAAGTTATTTAATACTCATTGGCAATTATGCTTTCTAATTGCAGATAATTAGAAAGAATATTGCAGTCAAATATACAGTATAGTATCATTACAATTGGTGGAAAATGCATCTGCTAAAAATTCATAATAGTACAGATATTTATTGGTGACTAGATTTTCTGTAGCTTAATAAGGTAGGGCAATTTGTTATTGCTAATTGTAATTATGCGCCTATCAATGTTTTCCCACCAGCGGGCATATAAACGACTTCAGGCCATACCAATTTAAATCTATGTTTATCGTCCTCGGGCTGGTAGGTTTTTGGATGCCTGAACGAAAAAAACAACAATTTTAACAAGGTGAAAAATGGAGTTGGAAATCATATTCAAATTTTTAAAAAAAGACTGTTAGGTGTTTTTACCAATATTTGAAAACTAGTCAATTTACACAGTTAAAATACTGTGTTAAAGTTGGTTCCCAATATGAAGATGATGTATAACAGTTTTGCAGGTAAACATTTTCTTTATCTTGTACCACTGCCATGAATAAGTTGTGAAAGAAAACTGTTTGTTTTTTTTATCGGCTCATTGTTTTTTCCTGCCTGGTTGGTAGGTTTCGACAAATCATGGGGACTCTAAAAATCATATTTGAATGGCCTTAGACTGAAAGCGATTCCCGACATGCGGGAACTTCACACGCCGAATGATTCCTGGTCCCGGGGAAATAGACTTTGGTCAGATTTTAGATCCCGGTAATAAAATTATCCCCCCGGGACATTTGATAACCCTATAGCGTCCCACTGAGGGGATTTAGAAAAAAATGCTAGGCTCTAGGGTGGGGAATTAGACCCCCAAAATTAAAATAAGTCAAATTCACCTGGGTCAGCCCGCCACTCTCCACCTGGGGGAAAATATTGATAGGTGCATTAATAGATCTATTAATATGAACATCTATAGACATGTGATTTGTCTATGATTGATTTTAAGTACATATGTGTCGACAGTTCAAGCTTCAGTTTCCATCAGTGCTCCAGATAAGCTTTTGTGCTGGGGGTACATGTACGCATAGTTCTGAACATTTGGGAGTAAATGTACACCCTCTCCAGAATTTATGGGGGTAAATGCAAACTCTATATAGGATATTTGGTACGTGCATGTGTTTGTGTGTGAAGTGTGTTGTTTGCATTGTATTGTATTTACGTTCATCATGTATTTATTTAATATACCTCAGCTATAACATTCCCAGTAACAGGTCATGTGGCTTAAAAGCATGTTAAACTGTGAAAGGGGTTCACAGATTGACGAATTGACAATTTTTCAACTTTTTGGTCACCAATTCCAAAAATAAAAGAACAGTGTATACAATGGAGCAAAATAACACTACGGACCTAGAAATATACTGTAAAAACAGTTTCGATTATGAGTAATCATGAGTTGAAATTGATAAAATTATCAAGCGTTTGTAACGCTAAACGATGGATAATTTGGAGTGTTTCTGTTGAAACTGTTGACATCACGTGGAACACTTAAATAAAGTAAATAATGCATAATTAAACATTTCAGTCAGAATGGGCGAGTGGTTAAGGCCGTAGCCTTTTAATCCGGAGGTCCCGGGTTCAAACCCCGGGAGACCTTTTTTTTTTTTTTTCTTTTTTTTTTCTAAATACTTTCCTTGTTATTATACTTTATTTTTTTAGTTCCGATTCTTAAATCTGTCAAGATAAGACATGTAATGCCATTCTTCATAAAATGCGAAAATCTGTGAACAAGTCCCTTTAAACATATTTTATATACTAATATATAATTTAATATGCAAACTAACAAAAGACAACATTGTAAGGTGTGGAGCAGGATGACCTCGACCTCAACATAACCGAATCGAAAACAGCTTGTTGCTTAAATTTATAGATTAAACATACTAACAATAGAAAATGTCATCAAAGTCAATTTTCCTTGAAACGCTCTTTATTCATTACACCGTTAAAAATACTCAAAAACATAGAACAGTTTTAAAGCATAAGAATTTTACGCGTATCTAAGAGCCAGAAAAATATTTGACCACTATCTTTCATTGAATAACTCCAGATAATGTTTAACGTAAATTATATTGATGTAACACATCGAGAGTACATACATAACACAATAACACATTTGGCATTGTAATCATTTGTTTACATGTTGAACTACTAAATATTAACGCAATATCTGACCAAAATACGGAAATCGAATAAGTGTTGTACTCCGATTAACAGATCACACAGCAGCACGCACGCCCTAATAAACTCACGTACTCACGTATGTACGTATAAGCACGCACGCGCTCACGCACGCAAACTTGTACGAACTCACCGTACGCATAAAGTAACACACGATTGTCGTACAGGCGTGAAATATGCAGTCGTAAAAGACGCTGGTTTCCATGACTACAGCACACCACCTACCATACAGATCTCAAGTAACAGCTGATAACTATCGCATTGAGCACCCCGTTGGATGACAACACGTAAATATAAAAACGCTGACAGCGTGAAAAGACAGCTGGCGACAAAGGAACTAAAAGCACGTAAATTAGAGTTCATTTTTGCTAAAAGGAAACATTTGTTTGAATGAAGTTCAATTTCCCACCGTTAACCTTTATAAATTGGCTTCTTATTCAATAGTATACGATATCATAATGAAAACTAATTTGTAAGTAACGAAACATTATTTTGTTCGAGCTAATTATTTTATGCAAACGGAATTTTATACATTCCAGTTAACAAGTCAATTTGCAAGGGCCAGAATAACCAATGAAGCGTAGTAGTTAGGCGCAGCGAGTGTTAGTGCTTCTTAGCCATATATCTATTAATAAACATGTTTATTTATAGATCTTTGTTCGTAGCCTACTGAGTCAAAATAGATCATACGATACAAGCTCTCGATTGTCCATAGTACAGTTTAAAATGAATAAATTGCACTAATATGTTGTCAAAATATTCAGAATGAGAATTGGTAACAAGAAAAAACACTTTCGCAACGAGTCAAAAATAACCGATGGAGCGCATTAATTTGGTGACCTTATTCCAGGACACTCCTGTATATATTTCGGTTACATACAAGTAAATAGCAAAAGTAGGGGTGTCATTAGTTTAAAGTTATTTTTTATAAATTGACCTTTTTACAAACCGTAATTGTAATAAATCACATGATATACACATTATAATACATATTACATACATTATCTTAAATAATGAAAATGTAAGTAAACGAGTGTGAAATTTTGCTGTTCTGAAGAAGGACCCTTTCTGGTTTCGATTTACTGACTAATAGCCTGCAAAAAAAAGAAGTAGTTTTCCGCGATACCTGTTTTGGAAATATCCCTCTCAATAGACCGGTGGCTTCTGCCAACAGCCTAAAAATGATTATTATAAAAGATAGAACGTCTCCTTGTCGTCGGGCAGCCGGTGACTCAGCGGGAACGGGCGCGCGTTCGCGTAGTCGCCTGAAACGCGCAGCAATATGCTGCTTAGAATATACCGGTAATATTGACAATTTGAAGTTTGTATAATGTTTTTTATTGAGATGACAGGCAGACAGACCGACCGACCGATCATCAGACTTTGAGTAATTTATTTTCAACAACAAGTGCGATTCACGAGTCTTCTCTTCGTTATTAAATATACAAGTCGGATTCATACTTGACTACGATTACAATTATATCCTAAAGTAAGCCACACAATGATTGTGTACCTTAGTCAGCTTGGTCGTTAATTACAACACGACACCAATAACTAAACTTGAAAAGGAGCACATTTATTGTTCAGATATAAATGTGACGTGCCTAGGAAAAACCGGGCTCAATCCATGTGCGTAAAGTCCGCACAGGCTTAGCCGGGACGACAATTTCCGCTTACAGTGGATTTATGTTTAGAAGACTTCCTTGAAACAGAAAATACCATAAAAGCGGAAAGTGTCGACCTGGATTAAGCCTGTGCGTACTGCACAGGCTTATCCGGGACGACACTGTATGTACATACATTAAGCCCGGTTTTTCCCACAACACGCCACAATTTAATAGCTTTTTGAAAATCCTTGAATTCCAGAAGACGTACTTCAACGGGCCGTCGTCAGATCTTTCTGTAAGAAGATCGTGCGCTTTAGTCATATTGCGTATTTGTCACGTTTAAACATTTATTTAAACAACAACAACAACAACAATTACTGACACAATTTTTACCGTTGTGTTTTATTGATGACATATCGCAGGAAATTGATTGCCTTCAACGGGCAACAGAATGCTTTGATATACTGCCGGTTGCCGCCATTTGAATATGTACTGAACAACACAAAATACTTGAATAATAGTTCTTATAAATCAACATTAACCCTGAATATATCCGTCAACCGACCCCATCAATCTTTTCGCGATAACACATCGGTTAGAGATTGTTTCTACAGAACCTGCAGCATTGAAGTCGCCATTAGTAAAGATGTATTACCTTGGAATGAAGATTTATCAGAATGCATGATAAATTACAATCTATTTTATTATGCTCAAAGCTGTTGTTTTTGTTATTATCTTATTGTTTAATGCGTAAACCACATGTACAGGGAAACATAATCTTACAAACATTTCCAACACTTATTATTTTATAAATAATTAAACTAAAGCCCGGTTTCCATGAAGTGGAAAACATATGCGTTTTTGGCACGGCTATATTCGGCGCCGAACACGCGCCGATTAAAAATAATTCGCTTCAGTCTATATTGCATGATGACGTTTCCATTGACACGTTTTTCGACGCTGAATATTGTCGGCGTGGCAATTTTTATCTAGTTTCGGCGCAGAAAATAAAAAAAGATGAACAAATGACGTCGATTCATCGATTTTCTGGTTAGTCAACAACTTAAGACCATTATATAAACAAAATTGAAATAAATATAAAATTTGGTATGCAAACATATGAGAAGCTTATAGAGCTGGTGAGGAGTCATACATTTCTTTTTTTTGCCTCCTTGACGGACTATAAAGACCATACGTTACAGAATTAGAAGAGATAGGCACAAGATGAATGAAGAATCCAAGATTTGTAAGTGCTGTTTTCTTAATAAAAGTTTAATCAACGTGTTTATCCGAAAATTGTGTCGGGTTTCGGTTTCATGTAAACAGTTTTTCGGCGCGTGCTCGGTGCACATTGTGGCATCGATAAAATCTGCTTCGATAGACTTCATGCAAACCCGGCTTAACTGACTTTTGCTGTGATAAATTAAAAAAGTTGTAAAAAAATAGAAGATATATATGTGTCAAATAGTATGTATCAGCGATTATTATTATACAAACCGTGTCTCATTAATTTATTAACAGGCCTTATATAGTACGTAGTACATGTATTATGGTTCCTACCAATATGACAGTATAGTATGGATTAGTTAAGTTTATTAGAATAGTGAATTAGATTACATCAGTAATGGCAGTAGTTTCATCCGTAACCACGACGTATGCAACCTTTGTAAGATAATTAATAATATTGATTATAGAATATTACATAACATTGGTGAACTGTGCTTAAGAAAATGTTTATGCGAACCATGACATCACCTCTACCGTTACCGTTCCCTTTGCAAGATTTTAATCTAACTTGGCAGGAGTGTCGCTGTGATGGTTTTTTAACAAATTATTTAAATTCATAAAAAAAATGAAAACTCTGGTTGCCATGGCAACCACAATGTTACAAAGAATGGGAAAACAATGTATGGGGATTCGCAGTATTCCTGGTATTACTATATTGTCAATTTTAAAAGTATTCCTGTGTGAAACCACTTCACGGATTTAAAAATAATTTAACAGAATTATTTCTTGCGCGACCATCTACAAAATTTCTTCAAATTATTTTGATTCGTTATGAAACATGATTTCCAGGGAAGTTTTTCTTATATGGCTATACAGCAACTTTGACGATCTTCTTGTCCGACACCACTTCCAGGATTTCAAAATAATTTCACATAAATATTCCCTGGGTGACCATCTACCTTATTCCTTTAAATCATTTCGATTTGTTAAAAATGACCGCAACTCTGCGGGAAGTTTTACTCATATGGCTATCTGTAAACATTAAAAAGTATCGTCAGAAACTACTATATTATTTCAAAATGTTAAATGACTCTACTACCGAATTCTTTCAAATCATTGTCGTCTGTTGTCAACATTGTATAAATATTTAAGAAATCGTGGCCAAGTCCTTAAACTGTCTTCTTGATACGTTTTAGACTTTTAGTAATAGCAATGTGAATAATCAGGACTTTTAGTACACGATTATACATCTTTTGGTGTCTAAGAGCAATATCGTGTATTAAACGTTCGTATGGTATTTACTGTGGTGTTGTAATCCGTTTTCGTCAGTCTGTAAATATGTAGCCTTCGAAAAATATCCTTTGATAACCGGATAAATTGTCCCAATAATGATTTCACGTGGCGGCAGGTTTGCTGGCATCGACTATCACGCTGAATGAATTTGGACTGATTAAAAGGGTCAGTAGTTCAACTTTTTTTAGTAAGTACATGGATTAAAGTTGAAAACTATAATTGCGGTACGTCGCTGTACATGTAAAAATCAAACACGTTAATTACTTCATCGGTTTTACATGCAATAAACCAAGACACCGCGATGGGTTACCAAATTTCATACCAGAATTCTTCAGTTTTCAACTACATTTTCATTAAATGCCAAATACGCATCATAAATAATTTAGTAACTGTTTGACCATGATACATTAATATAGAATTAACATAATGTATCATGGTCAAACAGGAATACCTTTAATTATACATTAAACGAAGCAATAGAATAAAATAACATTCACCCTGAATCACTGGGTCTTTATTTTGATGGATTGACTCGATACGTCTTCAATATCAACATGTGCACATATTATCTTGCATTCTTTGTTATTATTTTTGACAGTAAAACAGCGGAGTGGATTCATTATGATATCTATAAATATTGTTTGATTCTCAATGACAATTAAGCTAATTGCCGATAATTAGAATAAATATTTATTTCAAATGTGTAATTAAACTGGTGGATAGCGCATCTGCTGAAAGTTATAATTATTACATACGCTTATTAGTGATTAGACTTTCTGTACCTTAATATGGTCGGTGCAATTTGTTATTGCTATTTTGCAGCTAGTATTAGTATAAACATCTATCTAATGCTGGCAGGAAATACATGATTTATTAAAATGCGAACACCATAACTGAACATACTTTTAAGGATGTTGACTATATTTTTTGTTTATCTTTGATATTGTGCATTCTTTATTTTCATTACCGGCAATTTAATTTCAAGTTTAATGTAACTAAACAAAAAACATCATTATTTACCGTAAGTAATAATACATACAATATACGAACATAAAACTAAACAAGAAAACTCACAGAGCTTATAATACAAGTTAACAAAAGGTAAGTTTAGTAATCATAACAACCGCTAAACAGAGGCCATTTATCTGACAATGGGTAACCCAAACTGTAACATCTGCACACGTACGTACAGTCGGCAGACACACGGGCGTTATAATATTTATCAAACCCCTTTAAAATATCAATAATATCCCCACCAGACACTATGATTATAGCATGATAAAAATCTAAAACATTAAATCTTTAATTTATTATTAAAGTTTTTTTGCATGGCCGTCGTTTAAATAATTAACTATACAACACTTCCACCGACTATTACATGATCACAAGTCCATGATATAACGTCATGGCAAAAATAAATAAATAAATTATAATAATAAAAAAAATGACGTCATTAATTAAAAACATGAAAGCGTAAAAAATAACTTTGGTTTTATTTTTGACGACGTATTATGACATGAATCGCCACGTTAAAGCAATGTCAATGCGAAATGTGATACATTAAACATAATTTATTCAGAGTAGACAGAATATAAAAATAAATAACAACTGCTTAATAGGGCGCCGTGTTATTTATGATTAATTGAGAAATCGAGGGGTTTTAATGGATGGGTTATAATTTACTATGTTAATTTCATTATCCCAATTTAATTAAATAATCGACATGAAAATAAAAATAGACATTGTCTTTAATATAATATTATGTAAAAAAAACTATATAACACCGGTTAAACACGGAAACATCTTCAATTCAGAAGCATATGTGGAATTGAATATTACGCCTATCAAAAAGCCAGCAAAATAGTTGATTACTATTCATTGTTAAAAAAATAAACCAAATTAATGCTCAACAATTGGTGGACAAATATATTTTATATTAAAAAAATCATCAATATTAAATAGAACATTTGGCGTTTCAAAGACTTAAAAAAAATCTTCACATGGTATACTACTTAATATGTATAATCACAAACCACTAACAGAATACAAATAAGGAAATCAAATATTACGAGAACCTATTTTAATGCAATTAACTATTCGTATTTAAATGCCGAACGCCAAATGTTCTCCAATGCTCGGCTTATATACACACACACACTAACTCACGGGCGTACGCACATTCGCAAGCACGCAAATTTGTACGAGGTCACCGCACGCACAAAGAAACATATTGTGTTTCAACACCCATAAAATAAACATGTGGGCGTAAAAGACGCTGGCCACCATGACCGCAACAGGTCCTTTACGGTACCTTACTCAAAATGCAGCATTATTGCGGTGAGAAGTCGTTTGATTCGGATGAAAACTCTCAATATAGTTTAGTTATTTGTTAACTAGTTAATTATTACCAATCTTTCCCACGCTGTTTCAAACTACACACAACTATAGATTCAGTAGAAGTCAAATGACCGTAAGTCTTATATTGTCCGTATTTTTAACGACCGGCCACTCAATATCTGGCGGCCAGTATATGCAAGGCTGACGCCATTAGAACGAGGAAAGACGAGAGTGGAATTCCGCTGGCGCTTCCGCCTGGATGGTAAAACGTATCGTTCGAGAGCCGGGAATCAAAGAGCGGGGCGCTCTTCTTCCGGACGGCGATACGACGGCCGTTGAGCTCCTGAATTGGACGGTAGTTCTCTGTGATGTTGGAGATCTTCGAGAGGATTCGGACTTGTCTTATCTGAAGATGAAATTAATGTTGAAAAGCGTCACACATTGGTTCATATCATGCTTATTTTTTGATTACCACAATATTTTATACATCTTCCCTTGAAAGCCTGAAGTTGTGATCAGCACATCTGCAAAGACGGCTGAATTGTCATCAGCATATGTACAAAGAAGACTGAGTTGTCATCAGCAAATGTGCAAAGAAGGCTGAGTTGTCATCAGCAAATGTGCAAAGAAGGCTGAGTTGTCATCGGCATATGTGCAAAGAAGGCTGAGTTGTCATCGGCAAATGTGCAAAGCAGGCTGAGTTGTCATCAGCATATGTGTAAAGAAGGATGAGTTGTCATCGGCATATGTGCAAAGAAGGCTGAGTTGTCATCGGCATATGTGCAAAGAAGGCTGAGTTGTCATCAGCATATGTGCAAAGAAGACTGAGTTGTCATCAGCAAATGTGCAAAGAAGGCTGAGTTGTCATCAGCAAATGTGCAAATAAGGCTGAGTTGTCATCGGCATATGTGCAAAGAAGGCTGAGTTGTCATCGGCAAATGTGCAAAGCAGGCTGAGTTGTCATCAGCATATGTGTAAAGAAGGCTGTGTTGTCATCGGCATATGTGCAAAGAAGGCTGAGTTGTCATCGGCATATGTGCAAAGAAGGGTGAGTTGTCATCAGCATATGTGCAAAGAAGACTGAGTTGTCATCAGCAAATGTGCAAAGAAGGCTGAGTTGTCATCGGCATATGTGCAAAGAAGGCTGAGTTGTCATCGGCAAATGTGCAAAGCAGGCTGAGTTGTCATCAGCATATGTGTAAAGAAGGCTGAGTTGTCATCGGCATATGTGCAAAGAAGGCTGAGTTGTCATCGGCATATGTGCAAAGAAGGCTGAGTTGTCATCAGCATATGTGCAAAGAAGGCTGAGTTGTCATCGGCATATGTGCAAAGAAGGCTGAGTTGTCATCGGCAAATGTGCAAAGCAGGCTGAGTTGTCATCAGCATATGTGTAAAGAAGGCTGAGTTGTCATCGGCATATGTGCAAAGAAGGCTGAGTTGTCATCGGCATATGTGCAAAGAAGGCTGAGTTGTCATCAGCATATGTGCAAAGAAGACTGAGTTGTCATCAGCATATGTGCACAGAAGGCCAACAGCCCCTTTTGGCTTTCAATGGACGATATGGGTTAATTGTGTATCGTTAACATATATAAAATAGCTTTTAACACATTTAGCATCGTTGTATCTGTATTAACTTTATTATCAACTGATTTACAGACAATGAATACTCAAAAATGCAAACAAAATTCAAAAATGTGTCACGAGAAACAGTTAGAAGCCGTTTCTGATGACAAGACCTCCATTGTTGCAATGCAAAATGCCAAATGTTGAGTATCAATCTATGAATAGTATGCACATTAAGAATCTGCTACACCTTATATTGTCTTAAAATAAATCATATTAATATTGTCATGAAAAATGCAATAATCTTCCAAACTCAAAGTAGTACAAAATCTTGACAACATGTGTATAAAACAGCAAACCTAAATTCACGCACCTGTTCTTCGGAGATTTCGATTGGTTCCCTGAACACGGACCAGACGACACTTTCCGAGCAGGGCGGGGTGCTTAGACTTCCGTTGTAGCGGTAGAACGTCTCCTTGTCGTTTGGCAGCAGGTGACTCAGTGGGAACGGGCGCACGTTCGCGTAGTCGCCTGAAACGCGCAGCAATACAATTACTATTTTATTGTTTATGTCATATTTTCAAATATTTTTAAATTAATGAACTTGATTGAGATTAGTATACAGGCGAATGGACGGACTGACAAACTAGCATACTGTCTGATGGACGGACCGATCGACCGACCGACAAAAATATGTATTTTGTTCAAAACAACTTGAAAGAAATTTTACACCGCAGTTAAACAGCTAAGTGACCGTAGCAAGATATTATTCTACTCAATTTATGGCGTAAGTAAAACAGGTTCAACCTAGAAATTACCAACTATAATATATTGTATGTGTACATGTTTAAGTAAAGATAATTATGCATTTGCCAGCGTGTCACGGTGTTTGAGGTTCATTATTATTCACACAATGTCAAAACAAATATATTGTTCAACCTAAATTTGCGACTGACGCGAGATCTCAGTGAAAAGCTTCTCTTCCAGAATGAGTACTTGTTATTAAATATACAAGTCGGACAAGTGTTTTACAGGTTTAAACATTGATTTACATTTACATTTAAATGATGATACATCGCTGCAAACTGATTACCTATTACGGGCTACAAAATGCGTCTGATATTTGGCGGTCACCGCCTTTTGAATATTTACCAAACAACGCCACGAACAACGCGAATAATGGGTTCTTATAAATCAACAGTAAGCCTGAATATAATCCGTCAAAAGACTTCATAAATCCTCTCTCTAAATCACGTCAGAAATTGTTTTTAAAGTACCTACATCATGGGGGTCGCCATTATCAAAGATGGATGAGCTTGGAAAAGCATGACCTTTGAAGCTGAACTCCGGAATTAAGATTGATCAGAACTATAATACCCGTACATTTTCTTAAAGCTGTTGTTTGCTCATTATTTGTACAATTATATATGTGGCGCGTCGTGAGAAAACCGGTCTTAATGCATGTGCGTAAAGTGTCGTCCCGGATCAGCCTGTGCAGTCCGCACAGGCTGATCCAGGACAGCACTTTCCGTCTAAAGTGGATTTATGGTTAGAAGAGACTTCCTTGAAACAGAAAATACCATAAAAGCGGAAAGTACCGTCCTGGATTAGCCTGTGCAGACTGCACAGGCTAATCCGGGACAACACTTTACGCAAATGCATTAAGACCGGTTTTCCAACGACGCGCCTCATATCTATTTTATATATACTTAAAGAACGAAGACAGTCTGGAATTTTTTTCCACTTCTATATAATTATCTGCAATTTAGGCCACAGCGAGTTCTAGATAACGAAGTTCAGCAGTAATATAATGCAAGGTGGTTCTCTGTGGTACTACTCTTTTTTAGTTCGGATTAGCCTGTGCGGACTGTGAGACCATATAACAGCTTTTCCCTTTCTGAAAACCATGCTGTAGTTCGTTCAGTTTTGTCGCAGGAACCAGTTTTTCTAGTCGATTTAGCATACATTTATCAAATACTTTTCATAGTCGCATCGGGCTAATTGAACTAATTAAACTTTCATGTACGAAAGTGTTTTTCGTTCGTAATTACTTTTCTTTGATAATTGAATCTGCATTTAATGTTAAAATGTATCTGTGTCAAATTTATTTTATATATGAACGCTGTTTATTATACAATTTACAAGCAATGTCTCAAACATACGAACATCAATTTGCTAGTATGGGCACTAATGTATGGATTTGTTAGTTGAAGTGACTGAGATGGCGTTATTTCGAAGACCAGCCTAAATACGAAACGTAATCTTATCATTAACCACATGATGCCGGCAACTTAAAAAAAATAACATGCATTATAGCATAATGCATAACATTCATATACCGTTGAAAAGAACATGTTTATGAAGTACAGGGCAATTAAAATCATTAGCATGTCATGCATGCATAGTAAATAAGTGGTTTTCAAGGGCGTGCCAATTAATACACGGCTATTGTACATGGTATTCCACTTCATCAAACTCATGAAAAGCTAGTGTGTGTGTTGGATTTGACCTAGTACCAAAGCAAAATATATGTTGATGCATTAGGGGTGAAAAGATCAAAGATTAATCGTCGTTTTATTTCCACGGTACTTAATTTTTGTTTAATAAGGCAGTTAAGTTAGCGGTGAAAAGATCAAAGATTAATCGTCGTTTTATTTCCACAGTACTTAATTTTTGTTTAATAAGGCAGTTAAGTTTCAAAATCTTTTAATTATACGTGACCGCAGGTAATATAATACATATTTTATGTCATATTCGTTACTTGATTGGACGCATTGGGAAACTCGTTTAAACAAGGATATAAAATAATCTTACATTCCTTTTGGATTAATAATTATTAAATATGATGAAATAATTAAAAGCGACTTAATACAGATGTAATTGTTACATCATTTTACTTATTGTTTTGTTTCCAAACATGTATTCATGGCTATTTAATACAGGGGCGTAGTTTTTGTACATTTAAGAGTTAACTATGTTTAAATGCCCAAGTATTCAAACGTGTGTATAAACGTGTGTATAGATATAGTCATCATATCGATGACTATATCTATACACATAGCACATATATACACATTAGTCATCTCAAAAACAACGCAATGATATATTTATCACATTATATTGTGGTTCAAATTATTTTGTAAACGACCGCAAATGTATGTCAAATTTTTTCTACAGTTCAAATAAATACACTGTTTCAGTCTTCAGGGTGTTTCAAAATATATGTTACACTTTCAAAGCCATGTATCGCAAATTCAAAGAATCAAATTGACCATATACCTCAATTAAAGGTCAGAATTTGTAGGTTTTTCTCCATCATTTTTGTTTCGGAAAACGTTGACGTCATGAGTTTTTTGTGACGTCATCAAACGTTGATGTTTTTCCAACATGGCGCCGTCCAGGGAAGTGTCAGAAAATTTTTAAGTTGTTTTTTGAAAGAAATCCGGTTATTTTTTCAACAAGAGGAATGTAAAACAAATTATATAACCAGGGACGTTCCTGGACAGCGCGTAGCCCAGAAAATGTTGAGGAGATTGAAGACGTAATCAAAGACACACCAAAAGCTCGTAATGCAAAAGTTCTTGCCAGCACTTCGTTGAAAAAGGAATTGCACTAGAAGAATATGCTTCCAGGAGGATGGTGCGAAACCGCACACAGATGTTTGCGTCTTAAATGGTTGGAAAAAATGTTTGATTCAAGAGTGATCTCGTTAAAAACAGATCGACCATGGCCACCCACCTCATTCGCCGGACCTAAGCCTATTTGAGTTTTTTCTGTGTGGTTTCCTCAAAGACAATGTTTACAGAGTCCGGTCTATGTCCACAAAGTATCTTAAGGCATCAATAACTCATGAAATGAAACTGATAACAACCCAGACGTGCAGATCTGTGATAGCCAATTTGATAAAGAGACTGCTTGCTGTGAGACGGACGTCATTTCGAACACCTGATGTAAAAATATGTACGTTTTAAAGGTGCTGGCCACTCTTTCTGTTTAATGTAACCTTACATACAGTACATGTTATTAAACTGTATACTTGTACTTATTACATGGTATAAATTGTGTTGAGTTATCTTTATCAATAATATATTTTTAATTGGTTTGAAAGTGTAACATATATTATGAAACACCATGTAGTAACTGCAGTAATATTTTCATCATCTAAATAAATCGGTGTAATGAATAGTAGATAGTGTAATTAATTCAATCCAATTGCAGTCTTTAAGACTGACTACTCAAATAAAATGTTTAAAAAGTGCCGGATCAACGATGTAATGCTAACATAGTTATGTCTAGTAGTCATGATGTCCGCTGAAATAAAAAAAAAAGATCGGCCGGTTCAGCAATTGAATGCCTTTTTTCACTATTGTGAGCTTTAAAAATGTATCAAAATCATAAACAACAGTCGTAATTAATTAAAAGCGAATGTAAAAATGTGTATTGTTGTGAGTGATTGAAAAAACTGTATGACGCATAAAATAAGTTATTGAAAAGAAAAGTACGACGCATAAAATGTTTTAGTATTTTGGGGCTACCATGCCATTTTTCGAATAAAATAGAACTTTGCACATACCGATATCCAACAGCCTCAGGTTGTCGATGATGGCCTGGAAGTACGGATGGTGGTTGCCAATCTTGGCGAAGATCCCGAGCACGGCGAGGCCCGTGGGGTCCTCAAGGGCCGCCTGTATCTTCTTGTGGCGTGTGGTCTTGTGGACCAGGTGCATCTGAAATGAGAGAAACAGTGGGTATCTTTGTCGGAGCTTTTTTGTAAATATGACCAACCGTCATTCCGTATTAAAGAGGTCAAGCTGAAGTGTGAAAACATTTGGTCGTCACATATATTTTGTGCTGGGACAAAACACAAGCTTAACGGATAAACAATTCAATGCATATGTTTTCTTGTTTATTTGCAAACAAACTGGTTTATATACAAAGGTCAAAATAAATATCAGTGTAGACCAGTGTAGACTACAAAACCAAAACAACGATGGAAATTTGGGCAACAATGTTTATTTTATTTACACGTATGTAATGTTTTTTTTCTATTGTACTAGTATATATTTTTTCTAACTGATTTCAAGTCATTTTGTCCTTTAAGAACGCATAGGAAGGAAACGTTGATACGAAAAAAAACAACGAATTCATTTGTGTAGGCTTATATATATATTAGATATACTATTCTTCATTTAAGATAAGCCTTATCCACCGATTTTAGTTATTCAGTTGAATAAAAAACAACAATTATGGAACACTTTTAACATTAAGAACTGTTTACAAAACACCTGTCAAGAAAGTTACAAATACATATAATAATCACTTAGACAGGACTACCTCAAGCGGGAAGGTCTGTCCGTCGAGCCAGTGCTCGGATCCGGCCCTGTCGGTGGAGGCCCAGTGGAAGTGGAAGTGCTGCAGAGAGTAGACGCCGTCCAGACCCCCGCCCTCGATGTTCAGGTCGCCATGCACACGGACAGTCACTGAAAAACAGAGAAATTTAGGTTGTTATAAAGTACAACGGCTTGTGGTCTCAATTTTACGAAATGTGTTGTGTGCTGATCTTTTCCACGTAACTATCATGTCAGGGAAGAATGAAAGACGAACGAATGTACGAAAGAATGAATGAATTGAATAATAAATTAATGGAATAGTAAATTAATGAATAAATTAAGGAATTGAGGAATTAATTAAGGAATGCATGCATGAATCTAGGAATGAATAAAACAATGAATAAATTAAGAAATTAATTAAGGAATGTTTGAACGAATGAATGAATTAATTAATTAAGGAATGAATTAAGGAATTAAGGAAAGGATGGACCGGACGGACGCAGAAACCAACGAAAGGACGAACGGACAACTCTAAAATGGCGTCTCCAAACAATTCGGCGTTGTGTGTTCAATAAAATTGATCGTTGCAATCCATTTTAGGTCGCATTTTCAGTATTTTATGAATGAGCATGCGTGTAATCTATATATTCGTAGTGAAAACAGTTCACTTATCATTACGAAATGTTAATAATAAGGTATTATTCAGTCAACTTTTAGAAATCCATAACTACATGTACGTGAACGTGTAAAAGTCGGCTCAGCAAAATCAGCGCCGTCCTTAGTTTTTAAATATATAAAAATCAGCTCGTTTTGTGATGATTTACGAAAAATGTGGTATGATAAATAGAAAAACAGATTACTGCCTGGTCTTGTGTAATATATCAGGTTCGGCACGAATAAAATAACGGCTCGGCAAGCCTCGCCGTTATATATTTCTAAGCCTCACCTGATATATATTACACAATACCAGGCAGTAACCTGTTATTCTCTATATCTATGGACCACTAGCCGCGTGCCGTGGTAGAATTGTTATTTTATCATAACGTCATTGAACGTCAAAGCAATATATGCAACCTTTTAAAATAATGTCACACTCAGATTAATTGTTTTTACTCAGTCAAAAATATCTTGCCACAAACCCTGTAAACAGAGACTTAGACAGATAAAAGTTAAATAATAACTAATAATAAACATATATACAGGACATATCAAATGAACTTATCGGAGTACATTGTATACAAAAATAGCTTGTACAAATTCCGAAGTCTGAATACCAAAACGAATCTTTTCACACAATAACTTTAATGGAGCCGCAAAATTGCCAAAAATCGATATAGACAATTACTTCCTGGTACTGTTGCAAAACAACGACAGTCATTATTAATTCAAAATAATGTCTCTGTGACCTTAAACCATAAATAAATAATAAAAACCTGCTTTATATGTCAACAATTGATTAAATTTACTGTTTTAGTACGGATATTTTTCAGGGCATTGTAAGTTTAGTTAGTTTGCATACATGTACAAATAGTTTTTTTAGTTCGTAAACAGGCTCACAACATCACAGGCTTAATTAGCTCTGCATGTATCACATCTTGTAGTATGACAAAAATATTCACGAGGGTATACATGACATTTGTTGAAATTAAGTCAACAATTAAATACAGCACATCACGTAAACTAGGCTATAGTTAAATATGTGATCAGAAAATGTCAGTGTTACAACCACTGGTATAATTGATGCGCATTAAAATCAACTCTGCTTATATGTTTTTAGTAATAAAAATCCCTAATAAATCAGTTACGCATTCCGACAAACACATATCTTAATCACCCGGGCGTACAAAAGAACAAATAAGAAAACGTACGAAACATAGTAGTCATGTGACCAAGTAACAACTTCGTCATCAGATACGTCATAAGTGATGACGTATCTAACTTTTCTCAACTTGGTCGAACTGTTACTTGTATGTGTCGTATGTGACATGTGACATATATGTGTGATTTGTATGTATGTGAGTGACTAGTTGATTACATGGAATGTTTATGTTTATTTTAAATATTTTGTATTAAAATAACCACAACGTAGACCTATATGTGTTGCTCGGTCACAATGACGTGGATTTCTCAACAGAGATTATTTGATTGATTTCAATACTAAACATGCACGACAAACCATCGCTATATCCAACTAAGTGCATACTGTTTTTTTGTTATAACATATCTTCGACACATTATTGTTCAAATAATTAAACTACAAAAATATTTTCTTACTCAAATATCCAAATGGGTTGATGTTCATTCACCTTTACTGTATGTATGCACACAATATGCAATAAACGTAAGACAAATCACACCGGTTTCATTTCTTATGAAATCAACCTTACAATAATGTCTTATTAATCAACTTTACAATATTACGTGCAATATCAGTGAAAATGCACGTCTTACATCAGGTATCAGGCAAGAGTGAATAAAAAGATCAACTGTTCCTATATGAAATTGGAAATATGGAAGTTTTTAGTCCAGAAACAAAATGCCGCCATCTTGAAATACATAAAACGAAACACAAACATTCATATTAAACCTTAAAGAAATTAGGTATTTTAGTCAATAATGTAAAGCTGATAAATGAAATACTTATTAAATAAGTGATTTCATACAGGTATTGTTATTTGTCCTCGGTCAGCTGTAATGGCATTCGCTCTACGGGCTCATGCCAATACAGTAGAACTCGACAAATAAAAATGCCTGTTGGAAATCCCTTATTTAATAACATTATATTATTGAAACAAAAATACAACAATGCAGAACTCGCAAAAACCTACCCGTGTATCCGTCATTCCAAACGGTAAGGTTATCTAGGGTACGGATGTCGTCGTAACCATGGAAACGGAAGTCTTCAATCTCCTCGGGTTCCGCTTCCCCATGCATGATTTGCACGGGCGACTGGCGGGCCTTCGAGCACTGCGGGTAATGCAGCGCCCAAAAATCGGGCCCTTTAAAGGAACATGGGATATAATGCACTCAAGTGCATGTTTCTATAAAGACAATGTACACTGTAACAAAATTCCCCTAATTGCGCAAATGACTTTCTGTTGTTTTTATTACTGGATACTTATATTGTAAGTAACCAAACAGAAGATAAATAAAGGCAATGATATGACGTATTTCGATTTAAAGAGCATACACACAACTTTTACCAGTATATACCTTGCAAAAACCATTTTACTGCAAATGTGAATTTATCGAAAACTGTCTAAAGTTCTTTAAACAGCGACGATTTTTTTTTAACATGCAAGAAGTTTGAGCTGAACTTTATGAACCATTGAAAGCAATGTGTTCGTAGAATATGCCCTTTTAAAGCTATAAACTTTGTATAAAGTACAATACATCTCAAACGGGCATGATTCGACATGTTCGCACACCGAGACACATTATCTGTTTTCTTTGAAAACCAAACCATCGCCATTGATAATGTTTTTCGGATGACGACGTACTACCGAACGTTATAAAATAGTTATTTAATGAATAGGAGTCCGATTTATCGTCTATACAACAATTCATCATATGCACACACACCATTAGCATATATTATCTTTCACCTTCAAAGGGTATATACATTGGTGAAAATATATCATCGATACGTCGATGACACAATAAGGTCACCGTCGATAATGAGTGTTGAACAGTTCTAGAACGTTCTTGTGAACGTTAAATGCATCAAGTCAACTGCGGTTTGTAGGCCATGCAACGATATAATGCGATCATATTATTACTCATATAATACAGGCATGCTTCCCGATAACTCAAAGAGTACAGACGTGGAGCTATGATGGAGGTATTTTAGATAAGGGGGAATGATTTCAAGAAAGCTGTATATACGGTCTGGTGACCGTAAAATGCATAAGGTCAACTGCGGTATGTATACAGGGCATGCAATTATAAAATGCAAGCATACCTTTATTTATAAAATACAGACGTGAAGCTTTATAAGGTACCTTAGATAAGGAAACATATATTTATTTAAACGAAAGTTGTATTTTATATAAATTCAATGCATGCAAACATTCGGAAATTAAAATTCCACTCGTCTTTCGCAACAGACGCATCACCTCGGGCACTAAAAGACTAAAGGTCGCCTCTGGAACGGATTGTCTCTATGTATCTTGCATAATCCCCCGTAAACAAAGTAACAAGTCTGCCGAGAGCGATTGCCGTATTGTAGACTAATTAATAAGCCGTGCAACGACTTTGATGTTACTATATATATATATACGGCTACACATATTACTCATATAAAACAGCTCAATATGCGTTTTACTTAGAGAAAATTATAGAGCAAATGTTCTATAAGGAGTGTAATGGTTTTTGTTCACAAAGGGGTAAAATACGAAACATACGAGTATCATTTACTAGTTTAATACATGTGCATACCAAAAAGCCAAACAAAAAACAGTCAAAGACTTAAGGAATTTCATGAATTTATGAACAAAACTTAAATTTTCACTACGGAGCTGTGTGAATACGGGCCAACTAAAAACGGAGCCCAACACATAATGCTAGCCATATAAGAAAACATTCAACATATCCATCGAAACGGTGCCCAACACATAATGCTGGCCATATAAGAAAACATTCAACACATCCATCGAAACGGAGCCCAACACATAATGCTAGCCATATAAGAAAACATTCAACACATCCATCAAAAAGAACAAACAAAAGACAAAGAAAAAGACAGCTTGTAATAAAATTAAGTGACTTACTGAGGGCCTTACCTGAACTGCCGGAGTATGACCATTCTGCGCCTGAAACAAAACAAAACACAACATTTAAAAACGTCATGAAACAAACGTCTTGTCATGATTTGAATGTGAAATGTTAACGACCTCTTATTGACCCAGTTAAGAGTTTCAAAATTTTGTATACCGTTATTGCAAACTTGTAAAGCATCAGAAACTAGTATTGTCCAGTGAACAAAATGTCAACGACCTCTTAATGACCAAGTTTCAGAGTTTCAAAATAAACACTATTAGTATACCGTTAATGCAAAAAAATCAGAAAAAAGAACAATAGTACAATCGACAACAACATACATTCATCAAACTGGATCAACAACATAATATTGAGTGCTTGAGTTACTCTTCGTTTTAGTTATTTAAATTCTTCGGTCATAGAATCCATTTAAGAAAAAAAAGAATAAAAATAGAGACTGCAAAAAAGTAAAACAACAACAACAAACAAACAATCGAAAACACCTCTGCTATTTAAAGTTAATCGCCTTTAAATATAATTATTCCACATTCCTTACGTCAATGCATCATTTGTATGATATTTAACCCTTAAAGGGCAAGGTTGGTTAAATTTAATTGGTTCTCAGTTAACAAAGATGGATAATAACAATGAAAACAGGGCTTATAACATTGATATATGGATGCAATGAAAAACAATTTTCACAGAAATTTGACTTCAGTGCAATCTGTCTTGAAAAGGCGGTCTATAGTGCATGCTCGTTTAGCAAACTTCCAGTTGTCGGTTATTGCCACTAACCAATGTGTGCCCATATTGCGGAATCGGGTATTTGTGGTTCGTTGGCTACGTTGTTTTATCTTATTATAAGTATGCTATCATTTAAGGAAATGTACTTTTTTCTTCGATAATAAACTGTCAAAGTGATATACAGGACATGTAAAAAGAATTGGTTTGATATAATGAAATTAATACGTTTGCTATACAAGGCTTGTACACAAATTGGTTGATATGCTGAAATTTAACAAATAATGATATTGTTAAAATGTATTCCCTTACACATGCACTAAATATGTATACACGTAAATCATCATTGTAATGAATACATACGATTCAGCTGAAACGGTAACTCTGCAAGACATCGAAAGCAAGTTCGCTGCACACAGAGTTGAAGGCGCGAACCGCTTATTAAGGTGCTCATTTTTATTGAAAATGTACATCAAGAACTGTCAAAGCGTAGACAGTTAATTTCCACGTACATTTTACGACAATCCGTTAAGCATTAGCGACAAGCCATACAGACATTTGACACCAACCTCCGCGCAGCGATTTGACTGGTATCGAGCATAGCTCTAACCAAATCCCTGCCTTCATATCGAACCACGTGATGATGATCGATTTAAATCTTCAAGGTATTATTTATGGTTTTAATTAGTTATTTTCTTTTTCTGTTTTCATTATTGATTGCAAACAATATATTAAAAGTCCAATTATGTAGAAAATTGCACTGAGTTGCATTAAATAAGTAACAGTTACAAATACGTAATCCTTCCATGGAAGGATTTTACTTGTGATTGCAGTGGTTACCGTTAACAATAGGGGAGGTAACCGCTGCGAGGAGTTTGATTTGACACATGTAGCCATATTGAGAGACGCCGTAAAGCCATCTAAATTTACTCGTTGTGCACACCGGTCTGTCTGACAGACCTGTGTACTCACGCTCTAAGCATTATGGGTATGCGCTACTTTCCAGCATAGCTCGCAATGGTTGATTTAACATCGCATTGAGGTTAGATACCAGTAAATCAATGTGTTTCCCTCCATTTTACATTCGAAATATTGCCTTTTACGGGAGTTCCTTTTTTTCTGCAATGTCAGACATGCCTTTTGTGGTTATTTCTAATATCCTCTGTGTGTTTGGAACATTTTCGTGCCTTTCTTTGGAGGCTAACTTGAAAGATGAGTTTTTGGGGGGTGTTTACTGTGGCATGGAGCTTTTGTCGAAATATGACTGCCGAATCCCTAGTTTCTATCGGTGTCTGCATTCAGGTGAGACGCATTTTCTTAGAAGTAACATGCCATATCTTTTTATTGCAATTTTCGGAAGAGGAAAGATTCATCTTTTAACAGACACCAAGCTTGCACAATCTGAAATCTGAAACTTAGCCGTTTGATAATGGGACCCTATGGGAATTGAATTCTGTATATATTATATTTGTAGGTATATCTCAAATAACTCAATAGAGAAACCCGTCATTAAAATACGTGAGTGTTTGTATAATCTTAATTAACTCGAAAATCGAAAATAATTACGGCTCAACGTATATTAATAAACTTATATATGTCTGTCAAAATAGCATTGTGTCTCACATTTGGTATTAACGAGTTTAATACACACAGTAATTAAACTTCTAATGACAGTATTATAAACAACTGGCTTGGGAAAATGTTGAGTAAATGATGTAACTGCATGAACATATAATCATGTCCATGGCACAGATCATTGTGGTATTCTTTCTGGCAACGCTCCGGCAACTTTCGTAAATATCTGGCAATCACAAAAATAGCATTTGAACCCAAAATACCATTCTTTCAATCAGGTATCACATTTCTAGTAATTTACACTGTTCTCTGATGGACAAATATATTCCTTTATATATTGTATTACTTCTTGACGCCTACAGGACCGTATAACAGAAGAATATATGCCTAAATTTAGACATTTGGAGAAATTTTGAAACGTATTAGGAACGGCGAACTTTCGAATATAGCACGACATCATTGACAGTTTTGCAAAAGACAAACGCTTATAGGTCAAAATGACATTTTTGGGGGGATGATAATCAGGTATTAAACATTTTATGTATTTCACAAATGACTAAGGTGCATGATATATTGTGTGAGTTTCGTAAACCAGTATTTAGGATTACTAACATCTCACAAAGATGCTTAATTATGATCATTATCACTATCTTGTTAATACACTAGTGACCAAGTTGTAAATTTAAAAAAAAAGAGAGGCTTTGCAAGTGAGCAGGTGTGCACATTAAACTTGTCTGTCAGACAAACTACAGGTAACTTTCTAGACAGCAACTAAAATATTACGGATCAAAGTCATTAACTATCGAAAAACGGCTAATCCATAGGGACATAGTCAGTGCTAAAGTACATCGGCGTCGTAATGATGATGTACCAATAGGCCTATTGCTATTACAATACACTAATGAGGGCATCGCCTATCGTGTGACAAACTTAACTATTACGGATAAAGAAGGTGCTCAGTGCCAAAGTACCTCAGCGTCGGTATAATCGTGCACACATATTGCGATAAAAATTTCAAACGAGGACATTGTCTGTCGTTTGATAAACCTCATCTGGGTCAATAAGCTGTTTTCCTATTTTTGGTTTCTGGGATATTTTTGGGAAAACGGTTCAGCTTGAGGCGGAAATAAAAAATGGAAAAGAAATTATGTTGCAGACGCGAAGTCGTCACCAATCAATATGACAAATATCACAATAATACCCAGTAATACAATGTAGCGTTTGGTATAGACCAATTGAAAAAGAGAAGGTACCAAAGGCCATTGAAATCAAGAGCATTGGGTAACTTCTGGTTTTCAACCGTCGAAATTACATGAACAAAATGCATCATGGACAATGAGTTGGAATGCCTTTGAAATAGCATTCTTAATGGCAACATGATTTCCGTTGAATTAAGACGATGGTTCTCTGTGTATACATGATAATTATTATCCATGTAAGGAATACAGGTTCAGTGGAATAAGTGGAATAAACGATATTTATCGAATATGTGGTTTATTACTTTTATTGGTTCTGTTCCATTTTAAACCATTTGTTTGCAGGTCCAGGAAGCTAAAAATCAACAAACTCTGGCCTAATATTTGAATCATGTGCACACTGGGGCTTTACATTCATTTGCTCGGTTATTAACTCGTCTGCGAATTACAAGCTCCAAAAGCACGTGTCGAGCAGACACTAGATGCAATAAAACGTCGTTTGTAATTATCACGTTAGACATTACATGCATTGTAGTTATTATACGTGATAACATTAAAAATTTATATCGCTACGTGAAAGAATGTTGGGATTAATTGCTTAGATCACAACAAAGGATGCATGAACTTTCCCAACATATTATATTACCGAGATTTACACATCGCTAATATGTTGTGGCGTCAACTACATGATCTTGGTAATTTAGTATAGGAGGACGAAAGGTGGCGTAAAATGATTTGGGTTTTGGTAAGTCAAAGTTGGCTTAAAGCGATTTGAGTTTTGGTAAGCCAAATGTGTCGTAAAAACGATTTGAGTTTTGTTAAGTCAAAAGTTGCGTAAAAACGATTTGAGTTAGTCAAAGGTGGCGTAAAAACGATTGGAGTTTTTGGTAAGTCTTAATCCCACGCTTGCTCCTGTTTTGGTCACATATTTTTGTGTTCTTTGGTTGTTTAAGAAATAATGTTCTATAAAAAAAAAAAATTTTGTTTTGTTTATCGGCTAATAAACAACGATTTGGAGTTCTGATGCATAGGAATTAACGAGGGCGTTAGCCAAAGTGGTTTAATATAACACATCAGAACGAAAAATCGTGGTTTATTAGCCGATAAACAACGATAATGCGAACAATATTTCGATTCTAACGTGACCTGACCACATTTTCTGCAGTTGTAATGCGAACTTCATTTTACAGTTTCGGAACTATTTTTTCGGGTTGTTTAGTGGTAGTTTAACGATGGGGAATTATGTTCTTTGTCTATAGAAAACTTCGCGCGTGTCATGTTAGAATGTTATTCCCAAAATAGCGTACGCTAACAACAACAACAACCGCTGCATCACTAGAAAGTACTCTTAACGGCAGTAGAATTTAGATTGATGCAATGGTATTTTGGTTTATATCTTATTGCTCGAGTTGATATAAATACCTACAATACAATTGCTTTATATACATGTATTTAATGAGCAAAGACTCCAAGACAAACTTTAAAAAATGACGTGGTACAAACCATGAAATAATGCTACATTCTATTTTCAAGTCTAAGAACAAATGATTCAGCAAAAAGTCAGTCAATAGTAGACCGCAGTTTTCTACCAATAATTAACATGTCAATGGTAAGGCCAAAAGGCAAGAAATTAGTTAGGAGAAAGATAATTGACATGACATTAAAAAACTCGTGGGAGTTACAATGTCTCCTTACCAGTGTTAATTGGTTTGTGATTAGGCCAGATATGAAATATTTTTTGTTTCCCCCTATCGCGACCGATGGTCATAAAGGGTGGGTGGGTAGGTAGGTAGATAGGAAGGACAATTTTTTTTTCAGTTAACATTTAATATAACACATGATTATTTTGACAAAGGAAAAAAAACGCTAAGTGTGTCCAACGTATTGTTTATCATGCGTTGGCTTAAAGGAACATTCATACATTTTTTTACAGATTCATACTCAAAATTGTTGAGGCAAAAAATAAAATAAAATGCGTTTCAATAAAATATTTTGGGTTGGTGGGAAACAAACAATAAAAAATTTCTGGCCTTACCTCGTAGTACACATTAGCATAGCGTTGCTGAAAATAACCATACTAACCATAACCATAACCATACTTTGTTAACATGACAAGTATGAGTATATTTTTGTGTCGTTGGTGCACCCATTTGTTTGTCATTTGGCCTCAAATTTTTCGTATATTTGAGATAACCAATACATTAAAGGCAGAGTTTGTTGTCACAGGTTATGTTCAGTATATGTTGGTATTCAGACTTTGAAAACATTGAATAATATATAGAATTTCATATGCGGTCTTCATAAGACTTAGAAGCAAAACAATCATGATACAATAAGGCTTTCATTTTCATACCGATATAAACGTAATGCAATTCTTAACTCAGCTTGTCACCAAATAATATTTTAGAGGATAAATACATGAATGTATATATTTCCCTTTAAGATTACGGACATAGTTGTAGTTGCAAACACATATTTTCTTAAAGACAACAACAATCTAAAAATGATCCTATACCGTTAACTTATTTCAGTATGAGTCTGTATCGAATGTAAGGAAACTAGCTTTTTCTACCGTAAATCAGTTTTATGCCTCTAAATATTTATGAGTAACACACAGGATGTGCATTTATATGGTATTTAATGTTTATTAAAGCATGCTTTTACCAACGCATTACCGTAATTAATTTACCGTCGGATGTCTCGTAAATTAAGTGAAATTTTCTGGTTAAAAGGGGCTAATTAAACGAAAAATTCCGTCGGTTTATTTACTAGAAAATGTCGGCTGAAATCAAGGTCCGCTGATGTCCTTGCCGTACCTTAATTCATGAAGGAAGGAAAAAACTGTTTGAAAAAAGGTGTATTTATTTGACAAAATACGATCTACAATGTGTTGGTTTGCAGTGCAATACGGTCCCTGTAAAGGCTGCACGCTTTGTATAAAACGAAATTACTCGAAACAAACATAAAATGTAGTCCTATTTGGTAGATGTTGCTCACGCATATTCTTCAATACGTCTTGCCAAAGAAGTCAACCCAATTCAATTTATTGTAGACGCCTAACACTTTAACTACTGAAAAGCTATTACTGGAAATGTAATTATGAATTTTTTCTTAAACGCGGGTGTTAATTATTTAGAGAAATTACAACAGTTTCTAATTAGAAAGCAATCCTAAGGGGTATATATAATTAACTATGTATTTCACTTATACCGAAATTAAGATACATTCTCAAACATTCCCTTGCAAATCAAGTGAAAGTATTTGAATGAATAAAACAAAAATGTCTTAATGCACGATTTTCTTTCAGCAGTGATAGTGGTTATGTTTAGTTTAAATCAATATGTCACCTAATTTTAATGTTTGTGCAGCAACTTGGACTTTCCAAATATAAATAGCAGCTTCATATCGAATCTCTTACACTGACATTTTAATTTGCCGTTGTTGTTTTTTTACAAAGTGATGTAAATGCATTACCACAAAATGATGACAGTTAATTTATAATTGACACACAGAACATGATTTACACGATCGGACATTTATAGTGCAATTAAATTTCTGTCATAAACATTTTTTTTCGCGAAAAGACCAAGAATACAAACGAGTATAGAATTCTGCATTATGACATTATGTGATTCGTTATGTAAAACATGACAATAAACAATATTACTCTGTAGTTGCGACTTCACATGTACAAATTGCACTATGCACGAACAATGAACCCTCTGTATAAATGCACTTAAATATTAACACATACATGAAAGCTTCTTGTCATTTCATTTGACTGCGTCTGTATGCCATTGGCAATATGATGACATGAATTATTGCTAGCAATAAAGACAGTTTTCTTGATTCAAAAGATTTGTTCCAGATTGAGACATCGTCCTGAAATCGTTTATACATGTAAACGGAAACTACACATATAAATAACAAATACTATTGAATTACGTGTAAATGAATTATTTTAAACAGCGTTTGAGAAAATAAGCAAAAATACTCACGTATTATGCTCGCCAAAGCTCCTAGGAATAAAATCGCCAACCGTTTCATCCTTGTGTTGTGTCAATAAAATTAAAACCACGTACAAATTATGTGAAGTATTTTTATTTTACGGTTTCCTACAAACCAATATCACGGCTATATTTACAACAAAAAACGTTAGCAAGCGGCGATGCACCAACTGCCGCGTTGCTAATTGATGTTAAACTAACGGAAAAAGTGGTATCTCCGCGACCTGCCGTGCTCGAGTAACCAATGCGTTATGGCTTTGGTCCCCAAATTTAAGACGTCATAATCACCGTAAGAAAGGCGTTCCCGTCAAATGTGTTTGGATGATACTTATAGCGTTCGCGTACTTAACGATTGTCAGTTATAATTCGACGATGACACATGGCTGTCTTATGCTTCGTCGCCCCTTTAATTAACGTCCTCTATCGCCAGAGAACGCCAATGATCCGTGAGACATATTATGTAACGTAAGGCCTGAAAGTAGAAATGGTCATGGGTGTCTGTGATTAGGCAATGTGTAACAATATCAGAGGCGTACCTAGGCCAAATCTGAATATACGCACCATACATGATTAACTTAAAAGTATATTTGTGGCGCGTCGTGAGAAAATCGGTCTTAATGCATTTGCAGTCCGCACAGGCTAATCCAGGACGGCACTTTCCGCTTGTATGGTATTTTCTGTTTCAAGGAAGTCTCTTCTTAAACATGAATCCACTGTAGGCGGAAAGTGTCGTCCCGGATTAGCCTGTGCGGACTGCACAGGCTAATCCGGGACGACACTTTACGCACACGCATTAAGTCCGGTTTTCCCACGACGCGCATCATTTCAGATCTAACAGCACTCTTTCCATTCACTTTGCACAAGCTCGTTTTGTACAAGTTATTTTATGTTTTTCTTTACATTCATCACTTTCATTAATACATACGTGCGTATGTATGCGTACTGTAAGGCTCTGTATGCAGGTCAGCATGTTAATGGGTGCTTGTCTTTGTATACTTTTTTTTTGTTTTATTGACATGTCTGTCTGGTAAGGAACATTTTGCTGAAAAAAAGAACAACATCGAAATATGGTAAGAAAAAGAAAATAATAATATTTGCGGCAATTTGATTTAGCGAACTAAAGAATGTGTCGTCGTCTAGTTAATGTCGTCCGTCTGATGTTTTTTTTAAATATTGAATAATAGTTCGTTGGGACTTCGAAAGGAAAGGAAAACTAATCCAAAGTAAGCGAAAGGCGAACAAAATTGAAATACAACTTGACGTGTGCAGTTAAATGTGAGTCAATACGTACCATGTAAGTAAGCATTCTTATTAGAATAGTTTAATATTTGCATGCAAAGAATGTGAATGATAATTAATGTATGGTGTATTGAAGGCTATATGTAACTGTGTGGCAATGTACTATTCACAAATGAATGTATGTGTTATATTTACCGGTAGTTCGATAGTTCAAACATGCTATCCTTGAAGGTCGCGGTGGCGTAGTGGATATGGTGTCCGCCTAGTCCCGTGTGCGTGCGTGCGTGTGTGTCTGCGTGCGTGTGTGCTTGTGCGTACGCATGCGCGCGCGCGTGTGTGTGTGTGTGTGTGTGTGTGTGTAGTAGTAGTAGGTTAAAAGTTAAACACGTGATATCCGAGTGCAATGGTTGGCTTAAACACTATATTAAAATTAATTTGCATATACTTGATATTTGTGGTAAAAGTATAAATTATGAAAACGTCTATATACTTATAGCGCTTTTTAACCTGTCTGGTCTGAAGGTTACGCACCAGAAGATAGTATTCGCTGTAGTAAATTTAAATGTCACAAGTTGTTCACCTCAAGAATGACTAATTTAATAACAATTAATAAACGACCACATTTAGTTACATATTAATTGAGCCAGAAGGCGTTATACAGCTGGATCGATCGTAGACGTTTCATGTGTTTCAACTTTTATGACTTAAATGCCTTTGGGGGTTATTTTGATATATATTGTGATATACATAGTAAATGGGTCACTGAGGCTTATATTTTGGTAGCATAATGCACAACCTTGTTTCATTGACCTAGACCTATTTAAGTATATGCCGTACATCCGGTCATGAGTAAACATACGTCAAGAATGTCAAGTGAAAGTACAAAGTATGTCAACAGGGAGTCTTTACTTTATTTCTATGTATCAACATTGCAAGCAATGTGCGTGTTTTGAATCACCCTGCAAGAATACATGTCATATTTTAGGCAGCATGGTCATGCTATTAACAGAAACAAAAACGGCTATACAAATAACCTATAATAGAATTTTTAATTCCGCAAATGCGTGTATTTCATGAGTACAGCAAGATCACGGAACATAGATTTTCATTCTATTTTTTACATAACTTCAATTTAGTCATACATGCGTGTACCTGTCCGTTGTCGTTGTCAGAACGTCCTATCAAATCAATGTAAATGTTACGTGAGAAGTATCGATTTGTGCGTCGCGCTGAGAAGCGATATTGTTGCACGTGTTTGGGGAGCCATACTAGTACATCAGTGACAAAAGATGTACATTTGAAACGTTGAAAAGGACGAATAATGTAAGTTGCATAAAAAAAAATGTATATTTTCTGCTCAATATACTTCTTTTTCGTGTATATTATCAATATGTACATGTTTGTATATGTCTTAAGCAAATGTTTAAAATAGGATAGTCAACGAATAATCGGAATACTTCAATAGAAACCTCAAGCTTTTGGTTTAAACTTCAAAGGGATAGTGTCAACGAATCAACTGCCTTCCTATTGCACTGTAAATGATATTACATGATAGAAATGAGCTACACTAAGATATTTATATTAAATAAATAATAAATGATATAATACACAACGTGATAATTGATAAAAACAAATACGCAAACAAGTTTGAAAAAAAAAATTAAACCCCGAGTGAGTATCGAACTCACGACTTAGGAGCCATACAAAGAAATGACTGTAGACAGCGCTTTAACCAACTGCGCTTTTCTGCTTGGTAATGAATGGTGTGTAAACTATGGTAATACAAAATACTCACAATACTGACGTCAAAATGTAAATATGAAAAGGGCCAAACAAACAAGACCCTTATTATAAATTGATATTATCTCAGAATGCGTACACTCTTTTCCAATAATATATAACCTGTTTTAACCGTTTATTATATGCAAGTATTGATATCTTAATTTCAGATCTTTTTAAGAAATTGCCCCCTTGAGGCCCTTTTCGATGACATAGTTCGTTTAAGATGAGATTTCCATTGAAGTGATTCCACCCTATGATCAGCGTTGACAAACGCAAGGTCAATAACTAGGTAGTGGTTTTAGAACGCAGTCATTTGTCAGCCATAATTGTGCATGTCTTTGCGGCAACCGACATCTAACAAACGAGTTAATCATTTCAATAAAAAAATGTTAACATAAAAACCAACACAGAAGCTCTATTACAAATGAAAGCCATAAAAAGACGCAGTACACAAAAGTAAATCATCCACAAGTGCAAAATGTGTCTAAAAAGGTCAAATATAAATTTTACGTCAGGGGATATTATTAGGAAATATACAATTGTAGTGCACACTCAGAAGTTTCAAATACAATTCTTTGAATTTTTATAACCGTTTTAAAATAATAATTATTATAATTAACAATGAAAAGCACTGAAAAGCAACTTTTTTGTTAGTTTTCAAGACAAACTCTTAAAGTTAGAAAATTATTGAAAGAACAAAATGAATGGATAGGAAATCCTCTATATAATACAAGATTTACGTAAATAAATAATTAGGTGGTTGTATTCTTTTACTAAAGAGTAATGGGGCAATGAGATATCTGAATACTTATTTTTCAAGGATATTCGTTATCAAGTCTTTTAAGATCATTCTTGATGACGTGATTCTTGATGATGGAATAGTCAAATCTTGTTGATGCGATAGAATTAGGCAGGTAAATTGGAATAAAATAAACTTACAGCGAAGTGGACGAATGGACTAAATGTTTATGATTACAATTCATTATATAAACATTAAGTTTGTACATAAGATATTCGATACAGGACAAACGGCTGTATCATATTGACATGCAACAATTATCAGTCAGTCAGTCACAAACGGCTGTATTATATTGACATGCAACAATTATCAGTCAGTCAGTCACAAACGGCTGTATTATATTGACATGCAACAATTATCAGTCAGTCAGTAACAAACGGCTGTATTATATTGACATGCAACAATTATCAGTCAGTCAGTCAAATAGACCCCGTCGCGCCATTATCGTACTGAGTAAAATAACACCAAAAAAGAACCCGATTTCAATAATTTCGCAAGTCAATGTAGTAAATGCAAAATTTTGCTAATATGCTCATACATCACGATTTTCGACACTGTACAGGGTTCAAAATGTGTGGATACGAGAGACCGGTCAAAATGCCAGTACAATAATGATAATTTTACATAACATTATATGTACTGCTGGCATAAAGTCGTTCGTTAAAGGGGTATTTTATGATCGTCTTGACAGAATGTGTCTGTACTGTTGGCATAATGTCGTTTGTTAAAGGGCATTTTATGATCGTCTTCTAGTTTATGTAACTGTTATTTTAAAATTGCTGACAATGTCGTTGCACAAGGTCACTGTCGCCATGCAATGATTGCGACCTTTCACACTCTCAATGGTGAAAAAAAGTAAACCAACTATGTATGTATTTATTTATTATTTTCTATGTATTTGAGTATATGTTCATTATATAGTTATTGTTAATAACTATATCATATATGTTTATAATGTGTTACTTAATAATATATGATTTATTATTAATAACTACCGGTATATGACATATGTTGAAGGCAAATGTGTGAATTTTTTTCTGGAAAAACAAAACAAAAATAATTATGACAGTGTAAATAAGAAATGATAATGGTCGTGTATTTGACCCTTGTGGAATACCAAACAAATTTACTAAATAGAGAATCTTGCAGGGTCAATATTATAAGCATAAGCAAAAGAACGGGACTAAAACTATTGCAGCATTAAAACACAAAATTAGAAAACGTTTTTAGAACCAAATAAGTGCATCATACGCGATCAAATGCTCTCTCTCTATATATATCCCACAATACAATCAAAGCGCTGACAGTGTAGAAGGACTGTTGGCGAGAACAGAAACTCAAAGCAAATGAGTTATGAGAGTATTTTTATCACGATGAACATTATTAAAGTAGGTC
Source organism: Congeria kusceri (assembly GCA_027627225.1). Classification (NCBI taxonomy): domain Eukaryota; kingdom Metazoa; phylum Mollusca; class Bivalvia; order Myida; family Dreissenidae; genus Congeria; species Congeria kusceri. Next base: position 53,014,543 of record CM051027.1, on the reverse strand, counting down.
ACGTGTCTGTTATATCATTTCTACAAAACAAATATCGAAACTCATAACTATACACTCTACTTCAATAAATTGGTATACGCTAGTATTTGGCATAATTGAAAATGGAAATCCAGGCCACTGTCTTTTGCAACTTAAAACTTATATAGCGCGCGTCTTAGTCAATGCTATTTATCTACGACACTCCCATCATTATCTTTTTGTAATTCGTGTGGGGCAAACACTTTTTCTGCAAACTATTAAAAAAGCTATATGAATACAAGTCAATCTTCAACGGTAAAACTAGTCGACGAACCGTATAAGTTCGAATCCATGTTCAGTGCTTTTTAACACAAGCGCTATGCCCGGTAAATACCGATTTAATTAAAAATAAGTTAAATTAGTAAAATACATTCAAAACTCTTTTTAGAAGCACCATGCTTTTCCAAAATGCGTATGCATTCTTGAAAAACAATAGCAATTGTCAATTGAGTGGTTACGATTTCTCCGCTATATGTACTCAGTCAATACAATGTTGTTAAACTTACGCAATATGATGTAATACGAACGCAGTTAACCACTAACATCACATCACATACGCTGTTATACTTATGTGAATAGACATAACATGAATTCACTTGTAGATCTGGACGAACTGGATTATGATTGTTTATTAATGTTTAAGTCGGATCTATTTCTTGTCATATATCATAGAAAGTAGAATCGATAACAGAAAGCCTCGCTGCTTAGCGAAGCGCAGTAATTTATCGATTTACTGACTCGTAGCCTGCAGAGTAAAGAAGTAGTTCCCTCAGGACCGATTTTTGAATAGAACTACTAAATCCTGTTGGCTTGCGCAAACAGTCTAATTATATCGAATTCGTTAACGAATACTTAGTGGTGAAATCGATAGTATTGTAAACAAACGTGCAGGCAATTGTTTAATAACAGAATGCTTTAGGGTTGTAATAAAATGTATAATGTCAAGTACTTACCTAAATTACTTATTGTTTTTGACAGCTTTAAAGCTATCAGGATGGTCTTGACAATCGAGCGCATGGTGCTATGAAGTAAACTTATATTACTAAAAGTTGGCAACAAAGCGTTTATATCTGCAAAATGTAGCTTAATGATTAAAATACAAAAATCATTAATGCGAACTGGTTAATCATAATTATGTTTGTTGGTGCTTTATATTATATATATAATATATAAGAGCAAATCGTTATAATTTGTCCTGTATTAGTAAGTATTCGCTCCACATTGCACTTAATTGCACTGTGTATGCGTTTTTGTCATTCATAATTGCACAAATAGTACACCATTTGTACAACATGCGTATATACCAATTACTTTGCCTGAGGCTATACAACAGTGTTGACCAATGTCATCAGCTAAATTTAGTTATAAATGTGCACACCTACTATTTTCAGACACACAGTGTAATTAATGCGATATCAATAAGCACAAATGCCTAATGTGGCAAGTGCTTGATGAATGACGCCCAAGTGCAGTGAGTTTCAAATAATGGTATGGAAAAGTGTAACTTAATGTATATATTATGCTTTATTACAGTTTTATCATCATATGTGTCGTCGTCCTCCTCCTCTCCCTTATCCTCTCCCTTATCATCATCATTATCATGATCATCATCATTATCATGATCTTCATCATTATCATCATCATTATCATCATCATTATCATGATCATCATCATTATCATGATTATTGTCATCATCGTCTCATCATTATCGTGTCATCGCCATCACCGTCATTATCATTATCATTATCATCATTACTGTCATCCTTGTCATTATCACTGTCATCACCGTCATCATCATTATCATCATCTCATTATTATAATCACCATCATCATCGTTATCAACGCAATCATGACCGTCATCATCAGCGTCATTGTCTTACGTCGTCCTACTTGCTATCATCATTATCATCATTATATTTTGGCATAGCCTGCATTTCGCTAAATTAACCTGGCTGCCTGTCCTTGAAAATAATTCCAAGTCACATGAGGATTTCTAAAGACTTCTGAATATTTGTTGTGGCATCATACAGGAAACGAAGTCGACGACAAATTGACGCTCTAGAAATGAATGCGCGGGGGAGTCGCTATTTTTGATTGTTTATACTCATTAACTTGTCGCCTAATTAATAATGCTAATTGATTTATTTATGGTTAAACATTGACAGTCACCAATGTAGGTCAGATTGACATGAAATTCTTGTCGAAACGTCAGTCAAATTCGTGCTCGATGCCTTGTCATGACTGTCACCTAACATGCGAATCAATTAATGCCTAACGAAAACATTCAATAAACAAAGCATGATTCATGAATGCGTTGGCTGTTTATCTACGCATCTCAATTCAAGGCAAGAGGTAAACATTGACGAATAAACGATATTATACGAAAATAAAAATAGACACCGGTAACTTTAATTTTAGACTCTTACCACCATTTCATTTAACTACCAGTAAAATAAGCACGAATGTGAATTCCCACTTGAAGCATCATTTAATGGGAATGTCCTGTTCGAATTGTTATAAATGACACACTATTTGTTCCTGTCAATAAACAAAACCAATCCAGTTGTTGTCATGTATTGTCATTTATAAAATCCTCCTTCTCCGGAACGCAATGGAAAAACAACAACAACAAACAAAACAACAACAACAACGAAACGGCAACAGAAAAAAAATAAACACAGATTTCGCAAAACATAGTAATGAAGAAAAAATTGTTTTTGTACACGACAAAAAATACTAACAACATATCATTTGTTATGAAAATGAACGTGTATTTTTGTTAATGACAATCAATTTGATGAAGCGCTGTTTCTGTTTGCAATAGTGAAGGATAGTAAAAACAGTGACAACGAAAACTTGTAATAAAGTTGAGTTTCTAGAAAAATTCACAATCGTATTCTGTTACACTCAAAGACAAACATTTATGACAATGTTGATTAATAAGATGATTCAGAGCTTATTTCTGTGCGTTTTTCCGCCAAATAACGTAACATTATTGCATGACGTCACGTCCGTTGTTCAATTGTCATTTTATCCTGAAGAAGGCGTAAGCCGAAACGCTGAAAGATATAAATTGAATTGACTAATTTCACGTGTTATTGATGACTTTTTCGACAATTATTGTCAAGATCATCAAATACATTTCTTTGTCGGAACTTGAAATCAATTTTTAAATTTCCAGAATATCATATTTTTCTTTCTTTCCGATTTATGTCTTTATAAATAACTGCCCAGAACACAATGTCTATCAACTTATGATATCAGGAAACAAGTACGGAAATACGGAATATATATCTGCTGATAAAAGGGACCAACAACTTGTGATGTGAACACTATAGTAATCAATTTGTCTTGTTCCGAATCAAATACCAGTTTTCGGTCACTGTCCTAGCATTTGTATCTTTCAGTCACTACAAGCAACAGTCATGTACGCTGTACACGATTCTCGTGTTCATCTCGAAAACTCAGCGTATTCCTTACATCGTTGGTTTATTGTTTATTAAAACCAAACATCAATTTGAATAAAAGGTATTAGAATCTCAACGATTCAAGGGCGTGTGATCAAGAAAAGAAAAGAACAGAACAGAACATTTTATTTAAGGCTGGTTTCACATGCATCCGCTTGCGTCTGCGTTCTGTGCGTGTGCATATTGTGTCCGCGCGATGCAAACGGAAACATTTTTAGATGAGTCCGTTAAATTTGTGTTTACGCTCTTTATTTGAATTGACCGAATGCATATGAAAAACAATATTTACATAGATGAAGTATGCCTATGTCATAATTCTGAAAATCATACATGTACATTTCAGCAAACATGGCATTATTACAAACCAAATAATACCTGTCAAATAGTCGACATCAAGCGCATGAAGAAATGTTCTGCCACGCATTGTTCACCAACTCACTGTCTTTGTAATCTTTTTGTTTGGTCATATAAAACTGGACGTTGTCTATGGTGGCATAGAACTGCCTTACGATAACCACATAAGTTTCGCGATAATTATCACGTTAACCACTTAAGTATCGTGTTAACCACATAATTTTCGCGAAAAATATCACGTTAACTAGTTAGCGTTCGCGAAAATATTCGTGTTACTACTTATTTATTGCGATATTTATCTGAATATTAAGTTACCGTTTACGAAAATGTTTCTGTTAGATAATTTATTATTAAACTAAATGACCTAAAAGTGCCTATAAGTGACATAAGTTACATTTTCTAGGTCTTCGAATTATCTAACTAACGCGAATTGTATCATGAAAATTATCTGCTAACGTAAATCATAACACGTTAATATTCCTGTTACCACTTAGTTTGCCCGAGGTGTTCCGCAATATGTTGCTAACGCGAACCTTAACACGATAATATTCCTGTTACTTGTTAATTATCTGTTAACGTAAATCGTAACACGTTAATATTCCTGATACTACTTAATTTGTTTTCGAGGTCTTCCGCAGAATCTAATATCGCGATATTTTTCGTGATAATTTTCTAGTAACGTAAATCAAAACACGTTAATATTCCTGTTACCACTTAATGTTATGTTTTTGTTAACTGAAATCCTGGTGTCAGTTTGGGGCACTTTCAGGCCACATTTCAGTTAAGCAGAAAATAAATGACAAAGAAAACTATCGCGAACACTAACAAGATACGAGATAAATAACACGATACTTAAGTGGTTAACGTGATAATTATCGCGAAACTTATGTGGTTATCGTAAGGCAGTTCTATGCCACCATAGTTGTCTTATCAATTCCATAACGTTTAGCATACTGTGAACCTATTCATAAGTAACCACTTAGGATGCTATGTTCGCTGGATATGGTTTCCGCTACGTATTCCGATTTTACGCGGACAAGATTTCGACGGAGCGCGCATGCGGGTCCATGCGAACAGACCAGTTGAATAACGCTAGATCCGTTTATTCTGTCAGTTTTTTTTAGCAAACGAAGACGCACGACGCAGACGCAAGCGGATGCATGTGAAAGCAGCCTAAGACACGTACATCGTCTACAACACATATAACACAAGGTATAGCATTGTTTTCCACGTAATACAACCATTACGAATATTTTGATCTTACACATTTGTATGCATGCACTAGTATGCATGTATTATAATATTACTCATTTGTGTACATCATACTGAACATTACAATAATGGCCAAGGGCAGACATTTTTAATAATACATGTTTATTGTAATTAAGAAATGAGTAACAGGCTGTCTGATTAACAAATACCATTTAAAGACGATTTCTACATATAATTGTTTTCCCTTCCATGAAAAAAATAATTTTCACATATTTTGCAAATCGTTCAATGCCTAATAGAATAAAAACATATAAAAAATGGGGATCACCGAATTAGATTTTTTGGAAAATGCATGTAAATGACCTACCCGTAAATGCATTTTAGAAATTATTTTTATTGTTCGTTGTTTTTATTTTAGCCAAAATGCATTTTCATCTCTTTTTTGGCGAAAAAAATAATACATTTTGTAATCATATAAAAGTTTGGTTTTGACTATAGAAAAAAATTTGTTCCGTGAACAGTCCTGAATTTTCGATATTTAATACATAATTATAAACTTAATAGACTGGGAAAAAAGAGAACAGGGGGTCACAGTGCACATATTTATGTGTCTACCCAAAAGAAAGACCGCGATATTGTACACCGGACAAAGAATTTGCTCATGAGGTTTTTTTGCCCGACAATATTTTTCATTTTCAATTGAAAGTTGTGTTGACAGACCGTATATATTTAATGCGTACATAGTATTTTTAACTGCTGTAAGCGGCTGTCTAGTTTTCATACATGTTAACGTTTTAATTAGTGACGTACGTTTTACAATGGACCTCAATTCATCAGCTGCACATTTGAATAGATACTATTCAAAACGGCATAAAGCCGCAGTCACACATTCCCGATTATGGCTACCGACAGTGATACGATACAAATGATAAAAACGTCGGTAATATCGGGACGCTGTCGGGAGCTGTCTGGACGCTTTCGGAACGCTGTCCCGGAAATAATCAAGACACGTTCGGCGTGATCAGCCAAGCACTCCCGACAGTTAAGGGTTTCCATTAACATTCGGGAGACTCAGTCGAATTTGTATAGTCGGGACTCTGTCGGGATAGATTCGGCTGTATCGGATCAAATTTTGAACGGTGTCCGGACGGTGTCAGAACTGTGTCCGGACGTTGTCGGGACAATATCCGGTGGAATGTGAATGGTATTGCATAAACATTATAAATACATGTATCACCTCTGGTGTATATATCGTGTGTGGTGTGCTTATTTGTGTGCGTTTGTTATGCCGGGATGCTGCCGGGTTACTGTCGGGACGCTATCGGGACACTGTCGGATCGAATAGTCGGGAAAATCGGGACTCTGTCGGGTCTATGTCGAGACGTTGTCGTGACGCTGTCGGAACATATTCGATCTTTTGATCCAAAATTGAATTTCGAGCCCCGAATCTCAGAATATTGTCCCGACTTTTGATATATTTGATTCGGAACGCTGTCGGCTCAAGAACGGCAGGAAAAATCGGGAATGTGTGACTGAGGCTTTATCGAGAGACAAAAACTAACCTAACTACACAATGGCGATATATACAACATGTATATATATTAAAATCTGATTTTATTAGGTGGCAATATTTATTTTAACGTTGCATTTTGAAGATTATAAATCGCCAAGCAATGTCTCTGTTCAAGTTATATTTATAATGTTGACACAAATATTATAGTAAAACACGGAATGTAGAGGATTCACATAAATGAAGTTTTACGAATAGGCATATGTTCGTTTAATATTTGACTTTTCGGAAAGAACATATTATCATGTTTAACACGTCGTGTTTGCTGGTTCTTGCTTCTTAACCAGAATTTAAATTCTGTGATTTTTAATTTCTTAATAAGACTGAACGAGCTATTAGCATATTTTACCAATAAAACATTTATAAGTTTATAACCACTGTATTTAAGGTGACATATAATATGACATACCTCTATAATAGCCCAGATTGTCCATGATAACGCGTTGCGGTTTTCATTTTAAGTTATTATATGGTCATTTAGGTGACTTCATACAATTTGATTTTATTTGCTGGTTCCAACATGCAATTTTAATAGTATAGTATTTAAAATATATTTGCAAAACATTATGCAAAAAAACACACCATAACTGGCCATAAGTGCCTATTGTATCAAATTATTTGGGCGAGTCAATAAGATCCATAGGATCAGTGTACTAACGTTTTCAATAACAACTAGTACAAACGAATGTTATACCAGTTATTGAATTCTATTCGTGATTTCTAATATTTAAAACTGCAGACAGATTTTCCTCTTGATAAACCTTTCGAATCTGTTTTGTTTAATTTAAACTTGTGTTGCTATTAACATTTGAATAGAGTGAGTTGAGCCCAATGTTACGCAATAGCGAACAACTACAGTGCCTTCAGCGCTTTGATTGTCATATGCATTTTAATACATATGTACTATTATTTCGAACATACCAGAACCTTAACCTGTCTAAATCTCTATTTAAGGCGTGTCGTGGGAAAACCGAGCTTAATGCACATGCGTAAAGTGTCGTCCCGGTTCAGCCTGTGCAGTCCGCAGTATTTTTTGTTTCAAGGAAGTCTCTTTTGAACATAAATCCACTGTAGGCGGAAGTGCCGTCCTCTATTAGCCTGTGCGGACTGCACAGGCTGATCCGGGACGACACTTGACGCACACGTATTAAGACCGGTCTTCCCGCGACAGCATCATTTGTATTATATACGCAATTTTAACCAACAACGTTTTCAAACATTCGGCATGCCTTTAAACCGGTTTAAACCCCAAATACTAGAAATGCATTGACCGTTCCAAGGCGTCACAGTTTTAATAATGCTCATCATATTTATGTTTTGTGTTTGTTTCGTATTGTGCATATTGTGCGGTATTGTATTAGCCGTTGGTCTCACGCATAAAATATGATGTAAATAAGGATTTCTCTACTGAAGATGATGATGGAGTTTCATACATATTGTACGTATGTAATATTTAAAATATACTCGTATATATTCTTATGTCAAACACATTGATGGCGACAGGAGACTTTGTAACCAACACCGTAACCGGTCTTCAAATGTCGCATACATTGCAGGAATTAACGATATCGTTTATTTCTAGGCAACGTAAACTTTAGACCGCTTCATTGTGTGCGTTCAAAATAATGTACCAGAGCTGTGAAGAAAGTTTTGTCTGCCATGGTTTATATAGTTACAGCATGCGGGAGACTTGCAATACGTTCTATGCGTCACATTTTTATCTGTTATTTAAATTCTACGTGTTGACGACAGTGTACTTTCTAGTCAAAATAAATGTACGTGTGTCTATCTGTACGCCAGTATTCTCTCGAAATATCCTTCGCCCTTAAAAGAACTGTTAGTTGAACTGCATGGGAAAGTGTTGCAAGAGACGCCCGCCTCGTTCCAGAAGCTATTTTACTTCCCTTTACCCCCTACAAGCCACAAAGTCTTGTTATTTTCCATATATTGCAAGTCATCATTTTCTACTGTCTTTCATCTACCCCTCGCTATTTCCATTCTCTGTTGTAGTATTTTTATTTCATTGTTCCGTTCACCCATTCCCCACAAAGTTTAAATCTTCTGTCCACACGCCTCTATTCCATCCATCATTTCCCGTGTCTTTGAACATTGTTTCACTTACATAAGCTGTACTATTCAAAACGTCCAATAATCTGCACCAATGGTCGCAATATATATAGGAAATTACTCATCATAATGACATAGTTGTTTTGATGGATTTGCTTCGCATTTGCGTTCCCAATTACGAAATCTAAATATCACATGGCGAGTAAAGTCAAAGTAGTACACATTTGCTTGTTACTACTGAAGGTTAAACAAGCCTGACATTATTAATACGCACGAAACGAAACCGAACGACAACCAATCAAATGTGATGACCAGATCCAAGTTTATGCGTCACAAAAATCGGAAAGATAGTAATACATTGTAGACGACAATGACATGTCGCCACTACGTTTCGAAATTTGAGTCCGGGCAGCATTCTAAATATGTAACTATAGATCTTTTTACCAGAAACATGCTAAATAAACCATATCCTTAACTGAAAATGAAAGCACTCGCGACGAATCTGCGCACAAAGAGTGGTGACAGAAGAAGTAAGTCACCCTTTAGAATTTTACCACCGAGTCAGATCCTAGTGGGTCCGTGGTCTAGTCATCGGCAGATAGCGGTTGCAGTTCTAAGTTTACATTACTTTCTAGCCAACAACCTCGTTCGAATGTGCAGATAAATCGAGATGCAGTGTACCGGGTGCTTCACACCGGGTACCAGCTTAAAAGAACCAGTGAGCTGCTATTAGAACGCGCCGTCTTGTGTGCACTAAATTATGTAACAAAACTCGAATATGAGGCCACGAGGGAATCCTAATGAATTCTTCTCATAATGCAGCCTTTGGCCGCTTTTCCATATCCGCATAAACATTATACGGCCGCCCTTTTCCATGAATCCGCATATAAACGTCAAATATATTCGTTTTCTTCTTATTTTCAACTAGTTACTGCCTGAGTAAGATGCTTTTAAGCCTTTTTAATTACGTCGGCTGCAAATATTTCTGCCAAAATGCGAAAACATTCGTGTGGTGGATTTTAAACAATATAAAGCATCCAACAATTATATCTACAGCGTCAGTCATGACTCATTTAAGGGTTATTGCTGAGTTATTGTACTCATTGAGAGCGATTTCTTGCGGACGGCTTTTGCGGATACGGACATATGGAAACGATCCAATTGTTTTCAACTTGTTCAATTTTTTGAGGATGCGGATTTGCGCAATGCGGACATATCGAAAAGCACCCTTATTGTACTCGTCGAGTATTAGGTCGAGTTAGGGCGCTTTTCCATATATCCATATCCACATTGCGCAAATCAGCATCCGCAAATATTTTTTTGCGGATGCGGATTTGTGCAATGCGGACATATGGAAAAGCGCCCTTAGGCGCGGAAGGACTATAAACTTCAAAACAACAGAACCCCAAGGTTTCGTTTTATAAATCACCTCTTGCACTTCTAAGTTTCGTTGTCAAAGCAATATACAGTGTACGCACATCAGATAGTGTACGCCACCGAATAATTAACTTCTATAACAGTGTAATAAATGTATACTTCCTTATAGACAATCTTCTTTTCGAAGAACTATAAATGAAACTTCCAAATGTGAATTTATTCTGGAGCAAAGTTTAAAACACTTAGATAATTCATTTTGGTCTTTAAACATTGCTTGAAAAACATCCAGGGTAATGTTTAAATCATTTCTACATTTAAAGCATTATAATTTCGACGCGAATAATGCCATGAAGTTTTCAAACAATCAAAACAAGCTTCACTTATTCAAAGTTTTATTGATTTCCAAGTATACATACACCACAATGACAAACGTTTTTATCAGGGCAGACTGGTTCATATTTTGTAGTTAAACACCCAGACAAATAATAAACCAATCTGCCCACAACGTCAAGATGTCACAAGAAAAAACTGTGTTTGAATGTTTATAATTGCAATCATGATCAGACAGAAAGAAAATTCCAAAATATAAATATGCACTAATATTAAAATGACAAGAAAGGATATTAAATGTGCACAAATAGGGCACTGTTCAGGTAAAAATAAGGGATTTAATTGCTTCAATTCTGCAATACAACCATGAACTTTATCCATTTTCTGATTTACTTTAAATTTACAATTCATCAGCATAGTGAGAATTAAGGTGTTCTCCAACAGCAGAAGGGAATATATAATAATTAATATGTAAATTAATGTATTAGAAAAGTTTACAACAATTTGCACTTAGCACTGAAATGCTTGAAAAGTTGTATCAATATACAGTAACTAGTTAGCACTAGGTCGACTATCGCTGTCTGCACTGATACTGGATGATGTAAATCGAAACGTGATAACTTGTGTCGACTAGTAAGCTCTTTGTTGTTGACCGCGCTGTTGTCTGCGATCTGAAAATACAAATACATAATCAATACACACTGCTTTAACTGTACAAATAAATGAACACTGCTTTAAAAATACAAATAAATACAAAATGGTCTACATAAACTACATTTAATTAGTTCACCAAGACTAATGAGATTTATCCCAGACAATTAATTCGAATGACCGACAGTGTCGATAGAAAAAATATTGTACCAGAGAGAACCAAGTACATGTAATTGTAAATCACCAGTAACAATACACAGGCAAATTGCTAGCGTTTCATGTGAAATTAAAGGGACCTATTCACAGATTCGCAAATTGACAATTTTCAAGATTTTTGTCATAGATCCCAAAAAGAAATTATACATTATGTACAAACAAGCAAAATAACAGTCATGACATTTAATCCCAAAAGTTCCAGGTAAGAGTCCCGCTGGAGGCACATTTGTTAATTTACCTGTTTTTCTTTATATTGTTTTTTGTTTTGTTTTTTGTTTGTTTGGATTTTTCGCCGTTTTTAACAGTATTTCAGTCATATCACGGCGGTCAGTTAACCTACTTGCACTTTTCCTGGGCAAGCTTAGCCTATCTAAGCGCCGTTAGCGGTTTACCAGTACTAAGTGCACATACTTATGCCAGTAACTGACAACTGTCCTACTTGAATCAGATGTATGGAGAAAATGGTCGTAGAAATAATTTCATGACCTATCCCCACACTAGTTATGTGGCTGGGCTGGGGTTTGAACTGAAAATCCCCGGATTGACAGTCAAGTGCTCTACCAACTGAGCTAGCCGGGCCCGGTGTTTTTTTTCATTATATAATATTTGTTTTCGATTTTTTCACGTGCTTTAGTTGTCGCAGTTAAAGACTTTTAATGACCTTTTTCAAAAATACGAAATTCTGTGAACAAGTCCCTTAAAGCTTTTAACCTGGGACGTGCATATGATTTGAAAAAATATATGACGCGCATCGTGGAAAAACCGGACTTAATGCATGTGCGTAAAGTGTCATCCCGGATCAGCCTGTGCAGTCCGCGCAGGCTAATCCAGGACGGCACTTTCCGCTTTTTATGGTATTTTCTGTTTCAAGGAAGTCTCTTCTAAACATAAATCAACTGTAGGCGGAAAGTGCAGTCCTGGATTAGCCTGTGCGGACTGCACAGGCTAATCTGGGACAACACTTTACGCACATGCATTAAGACCGGTTTTCCCACGACGCGCCACATATAAGTCAACATTATTTCACATCATCAGGGGACTGTAACTAACAGAAAACGGCCTGTTATTATAAATGTATGGAATTCATGAATATAATTACTTCAAATGTGGAAATTAATTAGCAAGACGTTAGGATCATACTCATAGACATGCTTGCTTTAATCGAACATGATTAATGATATACAAGCCACTAGTCTACTATAAATAATAGAAACAACTACAAAAGAAAACAGGCTTGACAACATTGAGGGAAGACAAACAGATAGAAATATTTATAACACTGATTCTGAAAATGTTCGAATATTATTTCAGTCTAAAAATCTCCATTTTTGAAGTTTGCAGCGTAAATGAGCAGCACAGTTTTGTTTTATGTTTCTTAACTAAGGAGGCTGTGTTCCAGGCCCCATGACAGCATACATTATCTTTGACAGTCTTGTTTTCAAGTATTTCAATGTCAAATACAACAGCAAGAACAACAGCAGAGCACCAATGTCTACAGAGCACGGGAGATAACAACAGTACACTATCCACAACAGAAGACCTACTCCAGCTGTACTGGTAATTGCCATCCCGCGACTCTTGAAAACCAAGGTTTTTTTCATTAAAAACATTTTGTCTGGGGCATTCGTAATTTATTTTTATAGCAGATAAAACAATTATTCAGTTTTTAAGTATTCGGTAGATTGAATCACAGTGCTACAGATAATTTTTCAGGCAAACAGTGTTTCACCTAATTTTGTAATCAAATCGTTTTTTTACTGACCACCTTCAAGACTAATTAGTTTTTATCAATTTTGAAATAGTTTTCAGTCGATAGTTTACAATATAAAAATCAGCTTTTTTTCGTCCATTATACTTTTGCTTGTTGAAAAGCTGACAAATTTAGTTCACTATTCCATAAATGGTTGCAAATTACTGTAATAAATTAACAATAAATGGAGAATTTAGCCTTTGAACAATATTTAAATTACAAAATCAACGTTGATAGACAGAAGTTTGTTTTTGATTTTTAATTCAACCATGTTTTTCTTTCAATACTGGTTCCAAGTCAAAACGGTTACACGTCTGGTTCCCAATTCTTATAACTTACATTCTACCCTAAATATCTGGTTGATAATGATGCAACAGTAGGGAACCAGACAAGTCAAAACGGTCTCTATTTTGATGCGGTGCTATAGTAATTATTAACTCAGGCATATAATCTTTTCAACAAAAACGAAAAAAATGTGGTGCAATTCGTTTTTTGAAATATTAATCAGTTTTTTTAACAATAACTTTTAAACATCAAATCGTTTTTCTAGAAAATCAATTCGTTTTAACGAAAAAAACAATGCTTATCTGTAGCACTGGAATCAGATGAAATCTATAAATCTCATATAGGACAAAAGCCATTAGTATAACTTACAAATATCATGATCTTTAAAATTATTTAACATGTCACCCGCCACTGCCACCAGCGACACTATTGCACTATCTAAGCACTTTTTGCAATCATATTTGTGTAGGCAGAGAAACCATTAGATCAACTTCATGTAGACACACCAATTGGGATTTATCATACAAGTTTCTGGATCAAGTGTTTAGACTGATTTTGCTTTTGATGTGTGCTGCAGTCTTCATTAGTCCCCCTCCCCACCAACTGCAACAAGAGCTGTTTGTAGAGCAGTTATGCCCCGCTAGGTTAAATGCAATCTTTAAAATATTAAGTTTGGTGAGGACTGGATGAAAACTGTTGGACATACAGAGTGAATTCTGCTGAAAAGGCCAATTTTAGATAAATGAAGGGCCATAACTCTGTACTTCCTGGGGTGATTTGGCTGATTATCGAACTGGGCTGAGATATTATGGCCACAAACATTTTCCTACAGTTTGGTGACGATTGGCTGAAAGCTGTTGAACAGTTAAGAGAGTGGAAACAGCTAAAAATGCCTTTTTTAGATAATTCAAGGGCCATAACTCAACAATTCCTGAAACAATTTGCCTGATTATTGAACTTGACAGAGATATTATGTCCACAAACATTTTCATGAAGTTTGGTGAGGATTGGATGAAAACTGTTGAACAAGAGCGGAAACAACTGGTCTACCGACCGACAGACCGACCAACATTTGCAAACCTATATACTCGCCATTTTTGATGGGGAGCATAAAAAGTAAAAATCCAGAACAACTATAGAAGTATATAATATACTTACTCCAATTTTGTTGATTCTGTTGATAACCACCTTGATTTTGTTGTTGATCTGAAACAAAAAACCCAACAAACATGTAAAATTATGTTCATAATTATTGAGGCGTGTTGTGGGAAAACCGGGCTTAATGCATGTGCGTAGTGTCGTCCCGGATCAGCCAGTGCAGTCCGCACAGTTTAATCCAGGACAGCACTTTCCGCCTACAGTGGATTTATGTTTAAAAGAGACTTCCTTGAAACAGAAAATACCATAAAAGCGGAAAAAGCTTTCCCAGATCAGCCTGTGCAGACTGCACAGACTGATCCGGGACGCCTATTTATGCACATGCATTAAGCCCAGATTTCCCACGACACGTTTGTATTATCACACAGGTTTAAGTTGTGATGTGAATTGAGGAAGAACTATCCTTTTCCTGGGTGAATACATTTCAATTGGTATAAAAATGTACTGAAAAAAAGATTGGACAAATTCTTTGTATTCAAAAGAAGATTACAACCTCACAAATAAATAAGCTGAAATAATGACAGCAAAAAATAACCGATATTTGAAAATTAAACCAACTATATGAACAAATAGAACAAAGTCACGCACAATAAAATGGTAAAACCTAAATGATGATAACAGTCAAATACCTTCACCAAAATCGCGGAAGTTTGGCTGGCAAAATAACATAAACATTTCTTGTACATTATGATTATTATAGTAAATCTTCACGGAGGCAAGCATCCAGGCAAATGATTCTTGAACAATTACTGTAACGTCTAATTATGTTTCCAGGCAGTTATAGAAAACTTCAGACGTTATATCTCATTAAGCGAGTATAATAATGGTATTAACGAAGTGTTGAAGGATTGTTTATCATAATTTTCTTTACAAACGAAAATTACTATCAATTTAAAAGCTTAATGAATCTGAAATATTATACTAACATCAAGGGAAATTAACAACCTTATACTTGTCACGGGAGATTCGAAGGGAGAATTGTTTCTTTTCAGGGGAGATAAACAACTTATATTTGATTAAATTTGAACCTGGAGTGTTTGTACATTATCTTTCTTTACCCTGTCCATCAGTATCATAATGGTTAATTCTGAAACAGGTCAAAACATTAGGAAGGAAATGTCCACCATTACATTGTTACATGCAAATTATATTTATTACAGACCTTGTTAAAGATTCTCACAACGGATGGATCCACATAAATATTAGTCACATTCTAAAAAAAAATCCATTTTCTTACAAAACAAGCTGTTGTAGCTTTCAATTGTATACTTCGCCACAATGTATTCAGAGGCGAATGAATGCATGAAATGTTGAGAAAGGGTAAGGGGGTAGAGACACGGACAGACAACCCTTGGTTACCAAACCCCGATGGGGAATACAATGTTTCCTTGACAACCACCAATAGTTAAAATTCTCACCCAAGTGTCAGTCAGGCAAGATTTGCTGCTACACATGTATCAAGATTTTTTTTCCAATTTCGAAACATGCACCCAACACAATATAAAAAATTCAAAGTGTTCATTTATTTTTTAACCTATACACTTTGTTGAAATTTGTCATCAGCATTGCTTATATTTTTATACAATGTATTGTCAATTTTAAGCAATCAAAACATTTTCTAACTAAGTATATAAACACTAAAAAACAAAGAATTTTTTATTTTCAAAATATGCAGCAATGAAGGGTTTCTAGTACACAGAAAAGCTTGTTACACAGAACAAATGATATAGAGAAGTGCTATAAAATCTAGCATGCCAACATTAAAGTATTAACAAAGATTAGCAGTCTATGGTATAGAAAAGAATCAAACAACTCAAATCCACACACAATGAAATTGGCATGAAAATGAACCAACTAAATTTGTGATATAAAATAAAATAGAAAAGTATCATGCACTCATTCCACAAGTACAGAATTTAAAAATAAGAACCAAACAATATTGCTTTGTGAATTATAAAAGAAGAAAAGTATTACTGAACAAATCCTGACTTACTAAATTTGACATAAGAAGAAACCAACTTACTTTTAGATTTATTAATAAGAAAAGAAACAAATGGATTTCAGTAGTAATGTAATACTGTAACACCTAGTTTGTATTACTGAATTTGACATAAGAACAAATCAACATATTCAGTGATTTTATTAAAGAAGCAAATACTTCAATTACTACTCAAATCCACACACACTGAATCTGACATACGAACAAACCAACTTACTCTGTGATTTATTGAAGAAGAAGTTGCCTTGTTTAATTTCTAAGATCCTCTCATTGTTTTCCACGAGATTGCCGACTTTCTCGGACAGTTGCAGGGCCAGAGCCTGTAGACGGGTCGGCTCGGTGCGATGCATGATCACCGTCTGAGTCGGCTCATCCAGCGAGGCCTGTGAATGGAAAAAAGTACAAGCGCGTTCTTCATTTTATTATTGTTTTACTGTTTGGAGTTACGATTTTCAGTAAACTGCAGACTACAACAGGAAGAGAGGTGAATGTGTGCATGTACCATAACATTAATTTTGTCACGTTTGACTTAGAAACTTTATTATTCATCTTCAATAAAATTATATTAAAATCATCCAGTTAGGGATTTTGAAGAATGCGCAAAAATTTCTTGTACCTGCTTAACATTACTATATCAAATATAATAGTTTCATGCTCAACCCTCGAAATTTGGCATTTTAACTATAGAAAGATATGGTTCAATCAGTTAATGCTGTTTTTAACGCATTTTCAATTTATGACTCACATTAACAATAAAAGCTACTCAAAATGAGTAAAAGTTTACCAAAACCAGAACTATTTGGCCGACGTAAAATTAACAGCCAGGAAACTTAAATTCTGTGCCTGTTTAGTGTAGCGTTCTTTTTACATTTAAACGTTTCAAACTAGTAAATATTGCTTTAATAATTCATATTTAATCCTTTTGTCAACAATAATCAGCGGAGTTCACAAAGACAATTTGATCTTAAATTTTCACATAAGTAAAAATTATATTCCTTACAAGCTGTGTGAATACCAGCTATGTCTTCTGGACAGTATAGTCACTTACCATGAGCTCCTCATTGATGACCATCTTGCTGATGATGGAGTGTACCTTGTAGACGTCAAGCTCGAACATGTCCGCGAGGGTGACGAGGGAGAGGGTGTCGTAGACGCTGCTGTAAGTGAACAGGTAGGTACGCAGGCTCTCCTCCTGGATCTTGGACACGATCATCTCCCGCACCTGGTCCTTGTCTTGGAACAGGTCCCACACCTGTAGGAATCGAAGGAGGAAATCGCATTTATGATAATATTTCAGATGGCACTCATGGAACTGAATTTGCAAGAGCTATCACTGGGGATAAATTCGTGTTGTTTTTTTTATATACAAGTACGCTTTTCAAAACATCTGAAGAAAGAGCTAAATTATAACCGACGGTAATATGACAAACATAAGATAATGTAAATAATTAAATCTGCAATGCTCTTGCAAACCTACAAAATGTATTTCTAAAGCTAATGGTCCAGGTTGCCATGAAAAACTTTACTGACCACCTTCAAGCTTTTAATACTTTACGCTATATACCACACAGTTCATTGCCAAGCTTCATGTTTAATAGTATTCCCTATATTTGACAGCATCCCTGTTAAATAGTATTTCACTATATAGTACACAGTTCATTGACAAAACTCAGAGCTCACCAGTGTTTTTCCTCGATATAAACTTAGTACCCTAAAAAGGAACCTTCCCAATCCAATTATCCAAATATCTGGGAAAATAATCCATAACGATCCAAAAAAGATTCACTATACGTGTGAACCTATATTTAACTTTCATTTATCCTCCTAGGAACACAAGTACATGCGAAGAATCAATGAAAACATTGTTTTATAATTCATTTATTGTAACTTATAGTTTTCTAATTCTTTTTTGGCAGTTTTTGCTGAAAGTGATAAAATTCCTAATTTGACTGGCACCGATACCATTCCCAAAGTAGCGAGGAAAAACACTGCTCAAATACAAGAGAAGCCCAACCACCTTGGCATTCATCTTCTCGTTGATGATGTACGTCTTGCATGCCTTCCAGTCCCCGGTCTTCATGGCCTTAGAGGCTGCCACGATGTGCTCACGCATGCTCTCGGGGGGTCCGGTCAACGTTTGGCGCTCGCTCATGCGCAACACGTGGTGGAAGTTCTTGCTGATCATGCGACGGCGGACATCCATCTCATGTGCTAGAAAATGAAGATTATTGCAAAGCATTATGTTATCATTCTTAGCAACTGAAAGAACCCTGACTATTGACACTCTTTATGTTATCACTCTCAGCAACAGAAAGAACCCTGACTATAGACACTCGTTATGTTATCACTCAGCAACAGAAAGAACCCTGACTATAGACACTCTTTATGTTATCACTCTCAGCAACAGAAAGAACCCTGACTATAGACACTCGTTATGATATCACTCAGCAACAGAACGAACCCTGACTATAAACACTCTTTATGTTATCACTCTCAGCAACAGAAAGAACCCTGACTATAGACAATATCTTGTTGTTATCACTCTCAGCAACAGAAAGAACCCTGACTATAGACATTCTTGATGTTATCACTCTCAGCAACAGAAAGAACCCTGACTATAGACACTCTTTATGTTATCACTCTCAGCAACAGAAAGAACCCTGACTATAGACACTCTTTATGTTATCACTCTCAGCAACAGAAAGAACCCTGACTATAGACACTCTTTATGTTATCACTCAGCAACAGAAAGAACCCTGACTATAGACACTTTATGTTATCACTCTCAGCAACAGAAAGAACCCTGACTATAGACACTCTTTATGTTATTACTCAGCAACGGAAAGAACCCTGACTATAGACAATCTATGTTATCACTCTCAGCAACAGAAAGAACCCTGACTATAGACAATCTATATTATCACTCTCAGCAACAGAAAGAACCCTGACTATAGACACTCTTTATGTTATCACTCAGCAACAGAAAGAACCCTGACTATAGACACTCTATGTTATCACACTCAGCAACAGAAAGAACCCTGACTATAGACACTGTTTATGTTATCACTCAGCAACAGAAAGAACCCTGACTATAGACATTCTAACATCAGAAGACCAGATAAGGCACGTACATGCATAGTTAACGCACATAAAACCAAAAGATATGCATTGAAAATAAAATCAGGGTGCCATTTAAAAGATTTCAAATTTTAACATACAAATGGACATGAAAATAAGACCCATTATTGTTTAAGGTGTAGATGTGTAGAAATTCCTTTTTATGCAACATGTTTATTATCTTCTTGAAAAGTCTACTAAATTATTTAACATTACTATATTACATTGTCCGCATTTTTTAAGCTAACCAATCTCCAATTTTCCGTATTACTTTCTGATTGAAAGTTCATTTAGCCCCATACTTTTTAGACTGACTGTACATTTATGCGCATAAATTCCTGTTTGAATGTACATTTACCGTCTACACAAAAAGTTATCCGGAGCTCTATAACATTACTTAAAATCATTTGCTTTAGTTTTTTAGGAGCACACATTCCCTTGGACGCACATTCAAAGCACACACACCCTTGGACCCACATTCAAAGCACACACACCCTTAAACCCACATTCAAAGCACAAGCCCCCTTGGACCCACATTCAAAGCACACACCCACTCAGACCCACATTCAAAGCACACATCCCCTTGGACCACATTCAAAGTACAAGCTCCCTTGGACCCACATTCAAAGCACAAACCCCCTTGGACCCACATTCAAAGCACACACCTCCTTGGACCCACATTCAAAGCACATATCCCCTTGGACCCACGTTCAAAGCACACACCTCCTTGGACCCACATTCGTAGCACAAGCCTCCTTTGACCCACATTCAAAGCACACACAACCTTGGACCCACATTCAAAGCACATGCCCACTTGGACCCACATTCAAAGCACACACCTCCTTGGACCCACATTCAAAGCACACACACCTTGGACCCACATTCATAGCACACACCTCCTTGGACCCACATTCATAGCACACACCTCCTTGGACCCACATTCATAGCACAAGCCTCCTTAGACCCACATTGAAAGTACACACCCTCTAGGACCCACATTCAAAGCACAAACCCCCTAGGACCCACATTCAAGTCACAAACCCCCTAGGACCAACATTCAAAGCACATGCCCCCTAGGACCCACGTTCAAAGCACAAACCCCCTAGGACCCACATTCAAGTCACAAACCCCCTAGGACCCACATTCAAAGCACAAGCCCCCTAGGACCCACATTCAAAGCACAAGCCCCCTAGGACCCACATTCAAAGCACATGCATCCTAGGACCCACGTTCAAAGCACAAACCCCCTAGGACCCACTTTCAAAGCACCAGCCCACTAGGACCCACATTCAAAGCACAAGCCACCTAGGACCCACATTCAAAGCACAAGCCCCCTAGGACCCACGTTCAAAGCATAAGCCACCTAGGACCCACGTTCAAAGCACATGCCCCCTTGGACCCACATTCAAAGCACAAGCCCCCTAGGACCCACATTCAAAGCACATGCATCCTAGGACCCACGTTCAAAGCACATGCCCCCTTGGACCCACATTCAATGCACAAGCCACCTAGGACCCACATTCAAAGCACAAGCCACCTAGGACCCACGTTCAAAGCACAAGCCCCATTGGACCCACATTCAAAGCACAAGCCACCTAGGACCCACATTCAAAGCACAAGCCACCTAGGACCCACATTAAAAGCACAAGCCACCTGGGACCCACATTCAAGCACACACCTCCTTGGACCCACATTCAAAGCACAAGCCCCCTACATACCTGCCATGTAAGGTATCTCCATAAGCATGGCAGACACGAGGTAGACACACTCCAGGAGTTCCAGATTGATGTGCATGTGGTAGGGAAGGAGTCGCCTCTTCTCAATCTTCTCCTGCTCTGGGGTCCTCTCATGTTGCCGTTGCAACAGCAAACCCTAGCAACGATCAATGCAAATGCTTCAGTAACTTTTAGATGTATAAGCAAAAACTATTACATATGAAAAAAGTGTGATCACCTTTTTTTCTAAGTGAAAGTTAGAACAGTTTTCTCATATTAACACACCATCTAAAAGTGACCAGCCCTACCTGAGCCAACAGTTCCTTGGCTCGGCCGCCACTCTGTATGTCAACGAGAGCATTGTGGGCGTCCTTGGTCATGCCCTGCCTGAATGCACACAGGCCCAGCTGCACCATGGTCCGGTTGTACAGGATCTGAAGGGGGAAATTATAAGGTTAAGTGCACAACTGTTAGACAGGATCTGAAGGTGAAATTATGAGGTTTAGTGCACAACTGTTGTACAGGATCTGAAGGGGGAAATTAGGAGGTTTTAGTGCACAACTGTTGTACAGGATCTGAAGGTGAAATTAGGAGGTTTAGAGCACAACTGTTGTACAGGATTCGAAGGATAATTAAGTGGTTAGTGCACCACTGTTGTACAGGATCTGAAGGTGAAATTAGGAGGTTTACAGCACCACAGTTGTACAGGATCTGAAGGTGAAATTAGGAGGTTCAGAGCACAACTGTTGTACAGAATTCGAAGGATAAATAAATGGTTAGTGCACCTCTGGTGTACAGGATATGACGGTGAAATTAGGAGGTTTAGAGCACAACTGTTGTACAGGATTCGAAGGATAAAGTAGGTGGTTAATGCACAACTGTTGTACAGGATCTGAAGAGGAAATTAGGAGGTTTAGTGCACAACTGTTGTACAGGATTGTAACGATAAATTAGGTGGTAAGTGCACCACTGTTGTATAGGATCTGAAGGGGGAAAATAGGAGGTTTAAAGCACAACTGTTGTACAGGATTTGAAGGGGGAAATTAGGAGGTTTAGTGAACAATTGTTGTAAGAGATTTGAAGGGGGAAATTAGGAGGTCTAGTGCACCATTGTTTTACAGGATCGGAAGGGGGGAAATAAGAAGATTTAGTGCACAATTGCTGTAAAGGATTTGAAGGGGGAAATGGGGGCACTAGTGTCCTATATATCTAAAAGGGGGGGCTAAAGCACGACTGTGGTGCTTGAAAATGAGGTTGTTAGTGCACCACTATTGTAAAGGATCTGAAGGGGAAATAAGAGGGGCTAGTGCACTCTGTTGTATAAAATAAGAAGACGGAAATTAGCTTGTTAGTGCACCACTCTTTTTCAGAACCAGAAGGGGAAATTAGGTTTTTTGTTCACCACTGTTGTACACCATCGAAAGGGGAAATTGGGGGGGGGGGGGAGATGGTAGTGCACCTTTGATGTACAGCATCTGAGGATGGAAATAAGGAGCTTAGTGCATCATTGTACAGGATCTAAAGGGGAAATTTAGGGGGTGGGGGGTACACCATGGTCTGGTTGAACAGAATTTAAAAGGGGAAATTATAGGGAGGGTTAGTGCACAATTTAATTTACAGTTCCAATTAAGGATGGCATTGAATACCAAAATCGGTATTCGAATATTCGGTTTTTCATCCAATATGAAAATATGCATTATTTTTGTATTAACTACTGTGAACTTTGTGACCTACATGACATAACCATTATTTTTATGACATTTTAGTACTGAATAGCCAGTACCGTGGTATTTTCATTAACAAACTGCGCTTTCTAATCAATGCATAAATTACACGGTACAAAAGCAATAACAACTGCAGAACTCAACTGAATTGTTCTTTTACACAAAAAACAGTTGTCAAAACATTACACATTTTTATCAGTTTGGATACGCTCCTATAAGCATTGGTTTATTAGCAAATTTTGAGCAACGATTCTCAATTATAATGACTGCTAAATGTGAGATCGCAATTCTTAAATTTATTATCTGTTACTCTTTTCAGAAGTCTAAATGTTAGTTGTAATAAACTGTTAACAGTTACGGTTGCGTACTGTCAGATGTAATTGTGTACTACTGGCGACTAGACGCGTGGAGACTGACACCGACCCGTATATTCAATATCTTTCAGTCTGACGCGTGACACTGGGCCATTGTAGTGAAAACATGGTATAAGGTATCTATTGGTGAAATACTGCCTTTATTTTGACAGAAAATTACTTTCTACGGCAGGGAATTATTGGATTTTAAACAGCAATAAAAATTGGCGAATATTTGAATGGCGACCATCCAATCAAATATTCTAATAGTGTCGCCATCCCTAGTTCCAAGATCACTTTCAAAATCAGCCAATAGGGAATATCCATGTAAAAAAAAACAACATACCAGTGGTAGAAATACTTCATTAATTTTGAAACAATAAGTTCACATGATAGACACAACACAGACCTGTGTGGGAACGTCCGAATGCTGGATGGTATCCTGCAGATGTGACATGAGCATAAGGTCGCGGGCCTGGAACCAGCGGTCGTGCAGTGCGTGGTGGTAGATGTGGCACAGTATGGCGCGGGTACGCAGTCGGTCCGTACTGTCCTTGGTGTAGATGTACTTGCAGAGGAAGTCCATCTGGGACTCATTGCAGTCGTTGGACTGGTGGGACGAATAGTAATGAGAAATCAGAAAGCACTACGAGAGCACTGACCTCCACCAAGGCAGCTAATTTACCCCAAATCTTGTGCATATACAAGATATACAGCATCCGACATTTCTCTAAATAATGAAGAATCCTTTAAAAATTCCAGAATGGCGACATCCAGATTACCACCAAAATCTACTAACTTGTTTATTGGCAAATTTCCAAGAAAATTTTATGCAAATCGGGTTCAAAAACTTGTGCGTAAAGTTGCTAGCTAGCAAACAATCTGACAAACAAACCAATGCCAGCAAAACAAAAACCTTTCTTGACGGAGGTTATAATTTATTACAACTAGAACTGCGTAAGTCAGATGTGTCGCCTGACGGAGCATAACTCAAGTATGATAAGAGCAAACTAGAACTGCGCAAGTCAGATGTGTCGCCTGACGGAGCATAACCCAAGTATGATAAGAGCAAACTAGAACTGCGCAAGTCACATGTGTCGCCTGACGGAGCATAACTCAAGTATGATAAGAGCAAACTAGAACTGCGCAAGTCAGATGTGTCGCCTGACGGAGCATAACCCAAGTATGATAAGAGCAAACTAGAACTGCGCAAGTCACATGTGTCGCCTGACGGAGCATAACCCAAGCATGATAAGAGCAAACTAGAACTGCGCAAGTCAGATGTGTCGCCTGACGGAGCATAACCCAAGTATGATAAGAGCAAACTAGAACTGCGCAAGTCAGATGTGTCGCCTGACGGAGCATAGCCCAAGTATGATAAGAGCAAACTAGAACTGCGCAAGTCACATGTGTCGCCTGACGGAGCATAACCCAAGTATGATAAGAGCAAACTAGAACTGCGCAAGTCAGATGTGTCGCCTGACGGAGCATAACCCAAGTATGATAAGAGCAAACTAGAACTGCGCAAGTCAGATGTGTCGCCTGACGGAGCATAACCCAAGTATGATAAGAGCAAACTAGAACTGCGCAAGTCACATGTGTCGCCTGACGGAGCATAACTCAAGTATGATAAGAGCAAACTAGAACTGCGCAAGTCAGATGTGTCGCCTGACGGAGCATAACCCAAGTATGATAAGAGCAAACTAGAACTGCGCAAGTCAGATGTGTCGCCTGACGGAGCATAACCCAAGTATGATAAGAGCAAACTAGAACTGCGCAAGTCAGATGTGTCGCCTGACGGAGCATAACCCAAGTATGATAAGAGCAATTATGATGAAAACCAAACTTAACCTTCCTTTTATGCCGACTAACACTTCCCTAAAGTTTTATAATGATCGCACAAAAATTTCTCAAGTTATTGTCTGCACATGCCTCATTTGAACTTTTTTTTTTTAAACAAAGGGGCATAACTCAAGTAAGATAAGAGCAATTATTCCGAAAATCGAACTTGAACTTCCTTTTATGCCTACAAACACTCCCATAAAGTTTTATAATGACAGTACAAAAATTACTCAAGTTATTCTCTGCACAAACTGAAGGGGACGCCGCAAAAATACTGGTAAGCCATAAAGGTGATCCATACAGATTTCACAAAAATGTAATATTGACAAGGTGAGGAAATAGTTAAAGAATGCAAATAAGCGCCTATTACCTTATAGTAACAGCTCTCCACTTTGCGAAGGTAGGCCCTACAGATCTCCTCCGATGTGGCCCTCTCTTCCAGATACACGACAATGTCATCAATGATCTTGCACACGGTCACATCATCACGCAGTCTGGAAAACATGTCTTATGTTTTACAACGGTCTACTTGAAGTAGAATGAGTTCAATAATCATTACAACTGTCTACTTGAGGTAGAATGAGTTTAATAATCATTACAACTGTCTACTTGAAGTAGAATGAGTTTAATAATCATTACAACAGTCTACTTGAAGTAGAATGAGTTTAATAATCAATACAACAGTCTACTTGAAGTAGAATGAGTTTAATAATCATTACAACAGTCTACTTGAAGTAGAATGAGTTTAATAATCAATACAACAGTCTACTTGAAGTAGAATGAGTTTAATAATCAATACAACAGTCTACTTGAAGTAGAATGAGTTTAATAATCATTACAACTGTCTACTTGAAGTAGAATGAGTTTCATAATCATTACAACTGTCTACTTGAAGTAGAATGAGTTTAATAATCATTACAACAGTCTACTTGAAGTAGAATGAGTTTAATAATCATTACAACTGTCTACTTGAAGTAGAATGAGTTTAATAATCATTTCAACCGTCTACTTGAAGTAGAATGAGTTTAATAATCATTTCAACTGTCTACTTGAAGTAGAATGAGTTTAATAATCATTACAACAGTCTACTTGAAGTAGAATGAGTTTAATAATCATTAAAATTTGTTGCAAACTTCAGGTCTGTCATTTTCTGTTTTACTATGTGTGACCATCATGCCTTTTTTATGTTTCTGTATACAATATTTCCATCCATATTACTCTTTTCAGATAAAATTAGTTTTGACTCAAGCTATGAGCAAAAGACATAGTAAACATAACACAGTCAACATAGTAACATAGAAGTAAAACTAATCAATCAGTTCATCAAAAATATAGGACTTTTTGTCATTTTTTTCGAGAAAATATAGGTATTTAAATAGTAAAAATGCTTCATTATTAGGATGATTTTTTATCATATTATAGCCTGGTAAGTCATACAGTTTGTGTTTTAATGAACAAAACATTTGCTAAACATATTTATGGTAATCAATTTGCAACTGAGACATGCATGCCATGGCCTAAAAATAATGTGAGTATTAAAGTTTGATGCGCGCAAGAAAAAAATCAATGTAAAGGTTCGCGATATACTTTTCACAGACCGGAAAATCAATGTAGAGGTTTGTGATATACTTTTCAAAGACCAATTTCAAATGTGTGTATGACCAAATTAATCAAAAATATAGGATTTTTTGTGTGTTAATATTGGGAAAAATAGGCGGTTTTTCAAAATATAGGATTTCTTCCCAAAATATAGGAATATAGGAATTGGTTGACAGCCTTAACATAATTATCTGATAAGAGCACGGAAATCATCAACATAATTATACATATGTACCTACTATAGTCATGGGTGATCAAAAAGTTTCTAACTTTAAACTTTCAGTCTGGGAGGGATAGCTTAAATCGACTGAAATTCAGCAGAAAGTTAAGTTACAATAATGCAATATGAGAACCTGAGCTGACCTTTCTACATATTCTGTGCTGTGGGCATCACATGCCTGCAGCATCTTTGTGTACTCCTCACACATTCTCTCCACTACAGTCAGGATGCAGCCGCGGATACGGTATGGGCTCGTCTGCAGAGTGGAATAGAATCTCAATAAGTATAAATAGGGGTGCGGAAATTCTATGCCCGACTCGTCCAACACGGGCAATTGTACCGTCGGACGAGTCAATTTTTCCTGTCAACTTGTCTGCAGGCAAGTACAATATCGGTGTAATAGAATAATAATACATGTACAAAAACTCGATGAAAATGAACACGTTTTTCCATGGTGCACACAAAATCATCACACACTCAGATGTTGTGTTCCGCAAATTTGTGACAAGTCAAAACGGTTTAATTACATGATCGGCCAAACCATAACGGCCAACTCGATAGATTTAAATGATCATTGTTTGTTAGTGTTATATCTGACTTGTGGCCAAAATAGTATTCGAATCAATAAAACCATCGAAAATATATGCGCAATAATCACCAATTACCAATTTATTTACTATTAAAACCAATCACAATCGAGTCTGTTTAAATTTTCTGAACCGATAGGACTCGGCTGTCATGGTCTGGTCCGTCACCCGCATTATAATGACGTCATTTAGAAAACCCCGACATGTCTATTGTTCGGGCCTATATTATGACTATCTAAAACTCAGCTTGTTTTTCGGACCTCGAATCCGGTAGGTTTACTTTTGAAAATTGCAATAATTTGATTCTCTTATCCTGGCATTAAACTCGCGCTGACATTTATGACATTCATCAATGCGTTTTAATGTTAAAAGTGTGTCTGCAATTTTTGACCATGGATCGTTTTTTAAAAATCAAATCAGATAGCAAACCAGTAGAAAAATGGGGTGAAATCAAACAAATGAAAAAGCAAATCTTTGCTCTCCTTGTCACATCACAGTCAATGACTGTCTAAATTGAGATGTTTATTGAACATAAAAATTCTGCTGACAATTTATTAGGTTTTACCCGGCACTACTTGGTTAAAGAAAGACGAAGAACACAATTATATTGGATTGCAATACTTTAATACAGTACAACGTATATTTACATTACAAAATATACATATGAAGGTTGCAGAGTAATATTTTTACTTAGACAAGTGACATTTACTTGCGGACAAGTCGATTTTTGCAATGAACTTGTCCGTGGACAAGTGAATAATTTTGATATTTCCACACCCCTGGTATGATATACTAGTAAGCTATTGTTGCTACAAGTAGCACACAGCATTTTCCCAAGGTAAAAACATTTGAAACAAGAGGTTCACAACAGTAAGGATGCAAGTACGGGCTCGTCCCCGGAGAGGCACAGATTTGGGACCAAGGATTTCAGCTTTTGAAAACCAGAAGTCAACTGACCTTTGGCTTGAAATTTTGCGGGTTCAAAATGAATTTTTATCAGTCAAAATATTGGAATTTTGTTCCTGCAAATGGTTAAGATTCTGTCCAAATGGTATTTGTGTTAACAAAGGTCAAGAACTTTTGAAAACAATTGCACCAAAAATAAGGCCAGGCAGATAATATGCTCGAGTAAAAAATGAGTAAATAGCAATTTGCTTCAATCAAAATGCAGGATTCTGCATTTACTGAAATCCCTGTTTGTGACCATGGTAAAAATGACAATGATACGCTACATGTTTGTTTGTTTGTTTGGATTTTTCGCCGCATTCAACAGTATTTCAGTCATATAACGGCGGTCAGTTAACCTACTCACTCTTTTCCTGGGTAAGCTGGATTACCAGTACCGAGTGCACATACTTATGCCAGTAACTGACAACTGCCCTACTTGAATCAGCGGTTGGGGGAGAATGGCAGTAGAAATAATTTCATGACCAATCCCCACACAAGTTATGTGGCCGGGCTGGGAATCGAACCCGCGATCCTCGGATTTGTAGTCCAGCGCTCTACCAACTGAGCTAGCCGGCCCTGCTATATGCTACATGTATCTGATATGTAAGACTATGAAACTACGAGTTCACAAAAACTGAAATGTTAACATCATCAAAGCTTTTTTGTATTCCATATCCTTAGGGATAACTGATGTAAAAAGGTTTGTAGGTGTTTCTCTAATGCTAAAGCAGCCAAGTTTAGAAGCATTGACAAAAAATATCACTAAATATAATGCTTTAAAGTTATCTTACATATGGTGATAATAAAATGCATTTGCTAAATCTCGCAAATATCATTTTTAGACTTCAGAACTTCAGTTGCTCCAACGGTGTAGGAACATCTGCTTGGAAATATCAAAATCTTATTTTTGTCTTTTTCTATGGCATTATTCAAAATAGTGTCTTTCATGTTCAGTTACAATGGACAATTACCTTCATGTTCAGTTATAGTGGAATGTTACGTTCATGCTCAGTTATAGTGGAATGTTACCTTCATTTTCAATTTTAGTGGAATGTTACCTCAAGACTCTCGCTGTCATCTGTGATGTTGGCCCCCACTGTGATGTCTGGATGTTCCTTCAGCATAGCCAGAATAGATTTCACATTGGATACACACCTGACCGAACAAAGTCATGTGTTAGTTTTTAAAGCATAGGGAATACATAATAAACGTGTATTTTTACAACATTTCAGGCATACGAACACATAAAATCTTAATAACTGGTATGTCAGCATTACAGTGTTCTTCAAGTGAATTTTGGACCAAATAGGGCCAAATTCCTACAGCTCTGAAGTTATTTTTCCGTCCAAACTCTCGAATTCCACCCCTCCCCGTAAATGTAAAGAGCTTTTTCAATGATCTTTCCTCTTAAATTTCACCATTAAGCAGTTTCATTTTTTGAATAAATTAACTGCTTTTTTATATCATACTAATTAACATTACAAAGAATCTTGAATGGATTTGTATTTTTGTTACTGCCCCAATTACTCACTAACAAGCAGCTTTAGCTACATTTTCATATTTTGTGTACTTATGGGCTGAAGTTTTAACTTTATGTAACAGTTTTAGCACTAAATATAAACATAAACCCAGTGTTGTCCTTATTAACTGACTGCCGATCAAATTCATCGTATAAAATCACGAGAAAATATAATTGTTTTTTTACGAACTTTAAAATTGCATCGGTAATATCACAAGGGGGCCCCCGAGACCCCTGGCAAAATAGTTTAGAGTTAGATAAAAAAACAACGCTTGACTCATTTGATAATGACAATCCTGATAAACTGGAACACACATTTCCCACATCTCTGATTTCATGCACAGGGCAATATTGGGGTTGTAGTCGAAGATGGCGGCGATGATGTTGAAGGTGATCTTCACCGACACCGCGATGCCGAGATTGTTGGTCTCGGCAATCGTGTAGAGTTCCTTCAGAAGCTCTATCTGCTCCTGTCTGTTCGTACCCTTCTTGCCTCGGGCGGAAATAATCTCGTACAGTTTCTTCGAAACCGCTTCATGATTCACCTCTGTGTCCTTCGCGAACATTTTTGGCTTTTCCTGAAAGAAATACAGTAAGGATTATAAAGATACAGAGAAAAAGAAAATCACATTACTGGCCAGTTCAATACATTTACCGAACATATCATCTTCATGAAAAACTATACAAAACATGAAGTAAAGATTTCTTATAATTTTTAAATTAAAATCAACACAAATTGTATGTGACTTTTTAGTTCTCTTACAAACACCTCAACAATTTTAACATCAAATAGTATCTACACTAAAAAACATTGCAAAGAAAAGCTAGGCACGATCAATTTTTTAATTTGTTTAAAAGACATACCACAACGAGAGGGGCACCCCCTTTTGAGGTCACTTCCTCCCACTCCCCCTCACCCTCATCGTCATCTTTCTCGGCATCCTTGGCCGCGATACGACGCTTCATTTTCTTCTGGGCTTTTGTGTCCTTCTTCTCCTCTGTGTTCCTAATTTTACAGACAACACAATATGACTAGGTTGGATACTTGGAGTGATTTCTTCTCAAAATTCGAACAGCAAAATCACAATCTTTGAATCTTAAAAAAAAATCCATATCGCGTAGGTTTTTTGTGTGCAAAATTA
The DNA here is from genome assembly GCA_027627225.1 of Congeria kusceri. Classification (NCBI taxonomy): domain Eukaryota; kingdom Metazoa; phylum Mollusca; class Bivalvia; order Myida; family Dreissenidae; genus Congeria; species Congeria kusceri. Next base: position 52,983,323 of record CM051027.1, on the reverse strand, counting down.
AGCATTAACAATAAATCTGAATTGAATGCTTAAGTTTATGTTTTATAGAATGGGTCCGGTATCTCTCAGTCTGGGATTTACCATTTCATGAAATCTCGCTAAACTGCTAACGAGCTGGCAAAATATTTATCCAAAACAAAGGACCCTCCCCATCAAACGCCAGAACTCATAAAGTTCCAGCCAACTTAAGTTGTATTTATACACAAAATCCAGCACTCTAGGAAATAAGCTAATTAAATTAATTCCAAATTATTATAACGTGACGAGCTGTTACAAAGGCAGTTCTTTACACTTACAGTGTTTTTTAGGGCCAATTTGGGGCTGAAATTCTTCCCCATTCCCCTGATAAAAAAGTATATATTTTTCCCTAATGTTTACCTTAAAATTCCCCTCAGAATGCTTTATTTAAGCTTTTTTTATTAAGCTTTATTTTAAAACAAAATGACCCAAATCGGACAAACATTTACTAAGATAGCCAAATTTTAGTAAACAATCCCAGCAATTTTTCATCAAACCAAGTTATCATTTGTAGCAAAACAATTCATACATTTAAGTTTTATAATAAAGTAGAATATAAACATGCAATAATGCTTTCTAAACAAATCCCCTATTGCCGTAAAATTCCCCATCTGAAGTGCCCCGCCACCTTTTCCCCAAAGGTGAAAAAACAACAACACTGACTTAAAATGTCTACAGTACATACTTGTCCTTTAAGAAGTAGGCAGCCATGTTGGTATAATCTGCCGGGGCATCTTCGTCGTCTGAAGAATCAGATTCCGATTCTGACCACTCATCATCGTCATCATCATCATCCATGGTTTTCTGTACAACGTTCTTGCGTTAATTAGTTGAAAACAAAATGATGTAACTATCTAAAAGCTCAATGATCTAGTTTTATTGTGTTAACTTCAGCTTTACACTAACAGTAACTCGGATCAAATAAGAATACAAGATTTAAAACCACAGAACATAGCACAAGCATATGCATATGAAAAAGCTATTTAACAAAAAATCCCAACACGTGTGCATACAAAACCCACATATTTAGTGTAAATTTGCGATACGAGAATAACATGCAATACCTTTACGAATATTTTTATCGTACACATGTGTAAGATAACATTTTGAGCATTTTCATTGGCTACATATTCTTTGACTGACCAATCGTATGACATTATTTTGGTGAAATGACGTTGCCAACATGAAATGACCTCACGTCAGTATACAACTTTGAACATTTACCAACTTATTTTGGTAAAATTAGGTTTTTATTTCATTTAAAAGCATGTAATAAAAAAAATCTGACACTCGTTGTCATCTGATACCATATTTTATTAAACTTGTCCAGGAAATTCGTTAGTAAGCTTGCCCAAGGCTCGCTTACTAACAAAATTCCTGAACTCGTTATGGTATGAAATAACAACTCGTGCCTCTTCCTTTATATGTAATTTTTAATCTTTACTCAACTTTGGACCATTTGCATCTAGCTCTACTTCTCTGCACGTTCTCAATCACAAACTTGGTATTGAGTAAAAATATTAAACCAAATAAATGGGTAATGCACAATTCAAAAGAGCACTGAACTCCATAAGATTTATAATTTAAGCCCATTGTACTTACAGCAGGCTTGACTGGCTTTTCTTTCTTCAAGAAAGCGGACACAGAGGGAGCCTCATCCTCAGACTCTGAACTCTCAAGGTCTGAAACGTCACAACACCGAAAACTAAAAGAAATACTGGGAGCACCCTAAGCACAATGATACTAACATAGTTTTATCTCAACAAAGCATGTTTGAACTGGAGAAAATAACATCAAACAACCCCAGAAACATGCGAACAGACAGGAACACACATTAAAGGTCCATTTTCTGCAATTTAGTAAAACCTAAAATTGTATGTATACGGTCTCATAATATTTCAACGAAAACAAAATCAAATAATCACATTTTACTATTGTTGTCATTCTCAAACATTTGCATACATGAACTAACATTTGCCAACTAAATATATGCAGACATGCATCTATCTTCTTAACAGCTCAAATCTGTATACTTAATAACAGTGCTTGAAGTCGAACTATTCTCCATAATGGGGTGGCGAAATCTGATTTTGCCTGGTACTCCATTGTTGACAAATTTTCAGTTTGTTCTTAAAGGAGCTATATAGTACATTTTGGCAATATTGCACTTGTCCTGACAAGCCTTGCATCAAGGCAGGAAAATACGGACAATTAATTTCGTCATCTCTACCATCAATTGCCTTTAATGTTATAACATACAATCTGCGGGTGCCTCCATTTCATCTTCCATGTCGCCCTCATCTGGATTGGCCCGATAGTTCTCGAGGTCCTTCTCAAAATCTCTGTCGTATTTCTTCAGCTTCTGTCGCATTGTAGTGAGACTCCTCGCATTGATCTTGTTCATCTTCTTACGACCCTCTTTGTCCTCCCAACACTGCAGTCACGGAAACAGTATATGTGGTCATGGTATTTGGTAAAGCTATGTTAGCGTTTCCAGCAGCCAAAACAGCCATTGGCTACTAAAATGTGTGCAACAGTCAGCCATGTTTGTAGATTTGCAATAAATAATTGCTACTTTTTGTTCCCATTAGCAGACTTGTGTATGGTCTTAAATACAGAGAATACCATCAGTTGAGACAACATGCTTTAATCATATCAGCAGCTGTACAACAAGCGTTTAGAATACACATCATTAAAATGTCTGCTGTACAATATGGGAAGGTTAATATTTAAGGTAAGGAGTCATAATAGATATGATATCTACCTTAAACGCTGGGGTCCACTTCTCTGGAGAGAGGGCTGAGCTTATCAGACAGTGATTGGTGATAAGAGCAGTCAGTTTTTAAACAGAGACACGTGTTTGAACAAGAGAGCAGTGAAAACTAAGCAACTTTCTCCTGCCATCTATCAGATGAGACCAAGTATGTAAACACTTCACTGAGTCAGCAGCTGTCTACTGGCTGGGTAAAGTTCATGACCTTTTTGTGGGTGGGATTATCTTTTCCAGGGAAATTTGAATTTTCTAGCAGACAACAAAATATTTTATTTGAAAACAAGGGTGAATGGTGTTTGACACCATTCATTTTTAATATGCCAAAAGCTTATCTGTAAATTTACCTGTGTGCCAAATTTCAAAATAAAATAATCATTAAAACCAGAGAAAATAGAAAATGTGTTTTCATCCTTCTGCTCCTGACAGACCAGTGTGTAACTGAAGAGTAGACATTTTCTAAACCTCAGGCCCTTTTATACTGTTACCCCGGTGTTTAAGATCAGGAGATTGTGAATTTGATTGTACTTCTCAAAAAGACCTGGTTTTACCCAGGAAACAGACTTGAAAGTGTCCGAATAACCCTCTGGCTTTCAAAACATTCAAGCTAAATAAATGTTTAAACTACCTCTCCAATAAAGTCCTCGAGCTCAGCCAGGGTTCTGATGTAAAACCTCGGCACGCCCTCCTTGTCCACAACTTTCTTGGCCTTGTCATACGCCTTGCACAGGGCATCAAACTCTGTGGAACAGTAACACATTTGTATGCAAGAAAAGTGATACACTTATTTTTATTTTATGTTTTTAATATCGTATGCCTAGCACTTGCACAGTGTATCAAACTCAGAAACAGTTATGCATTTTTAACAATTAAAGTAAAGTAATGCACAGATAATTCTACAGCTTGACCAGTTAACTTTAACTCTACTAAACAGTAGTGTATTTTTCAGCATTGAAGAAATGCACTGATAATTGTTCGTTTTTAGTAAAATCACAAATGTTGACAGAAAAGCTAGGTACCCAATAGAAATTTATTAAGACTTCCTATACAAGCTTCTCAGTGTTAATTTCATATAAAAGTCTTGTTGAAACAAGAACATCGATTTCAAATGTTAAAATATATCAAAGCAAAAATAATGATCTATATCTCAAGCAACATACCCGTTTGGACATTTCCCAAGTCCTTAATCTTCATCTTATTTTTCATGCCTTTAATTATTGTCGTCAGATCCTCAAACCTACATTATCAGATTAAATTAACAATGACGATGACAGTGCAACAGAATGTTATTAATACGGTCAATTAGTAGTGTTCTGGATAATTTCATTCACTTGCCACAAATCATCATGGGTAAAGCATTGTTCATCCCAGACATCTGTTATAAGCTTCAAGAAATCATCATAGAGTCACAGTGGTGAAATTGATATGAGGCGCGTCGTGGAAAAACGGTCTTATTGCATGTGCGTAAAGTATCGGCCCCGATTAGCCTGTGCAATCCAGGACGGCACTTTCCGCCTACATATGATTTATGTTTAGAAGAGACTTTCTTGAAACAGGGCATACCATAAAAGTGGACAGTGCCGTCCCGCATTAGCCTGTGCAGACGACACTTTACGCACATGCATTAAGTCCGGTTTTCCCATGACGCGCCTCATATAGTGTCTGCCTTGCGCTTGAGAGGTCTTGAGTATCCTCTCTACTCGGGGACCATTCCAATGACCTTTCTCAAAACGACACCACGTACTGGGCTCACATTCACCAACCTATTCTTAGACTTAAGTCTAAGAATCAAAAATATTCTTGAAACTACACTGTTCTAAGAGCGCTTTAATGTTAAATCTACCTTGGTATTCACCATCTCTAATTACATCATTCTTTATTCGGAACGATTTTTTAATGATATAAGCAAATTGGTACCGAATAAATTTGAAAAAGCTCGAGTATTTTTGCTTGATGCTAAATCTATTCATTATTCTTAAGTCTTTTAAGTCTAAGAATGGATTGGTGAATACGGGTCCTTGTTACACACAGGAAACAAACTTGTAAATGTTTCAAAAAGCATCTAAGCTAAATTAAATAGGTTTAAAACTTAAATCATCTTAGCAATTCTGCAATAGTAAGAAGGAGTTTACAGCTGTATTTTACTGCTAGTATGTGCAGAAATAACTGAATACCAGTAGGTGAGGAAATTGTTTGTTTCTAACCATAAGCAAACCTTGAAGAGTAACTTGCCTTTTATCTTTCTCGCTTCGAACAACTCTTTTAGTTTCTTCTTCATCATCTGAGAACTGAAACACTCTGAAGACAAAAAAACAACAACGAATGAAACAGCCAAAAAATCAAAATAATTGATAAAATAACACAACTACTTATAAAGTCATGATAACATCATTTAACCAAATTAATATTCACATAATACATGCAACATGTTTTCTTAATATTATTGACTCAGAAACACTACACTTTTATTTATTATTTGTTTTTTTTAAATTAAAGGTGGCAAAATAAAATGCCCGCACATCACAGCTTGTTCTATTTAAGCAAGTATAGACAAGTGAAATTTTGCAATAAATTAATACATTAACAATTTACTGTACACACAACTGGCAAACACTGTATATCAAAGATGGACAAGAAAGGCAATATATGGTTTTACCACTTTTGAAGGTTGTGAAACTAATAATAATATATATTTTGAAACATGAAAACATACACTTTTCAACAGTAATACTACTTTAAACAGAAATAGAGCTTCTTACTTTGAAGCAACTGGTCTCTGCTGTACCATCTCATCTTCACCCGATGAACTTTCCGACTCGGAGTCGGAACCTTTGAAGAAACGTGACATGGCTCAGTCAGCTGTTGTAAACCTGAAATAAATAATATCATTTAAACTTAAATTTATGATAAATTGTATTAGAACAACAATTATTGTTGAGGCAATATGGACACTCTTTAACTAGCTGACAACTAGTTAAATTGGGCCAACCTTAAACAATTGTTTATTTGCCACTGCCTTCTCAAGGTTGCTGGTAACGGGTAGGTATGTAGGCACTTTGTTATTTAGGAAATCTTTTTGCAAATTTATTAATGATCCATTAAACGACAAAATATACTGTATAACACAGACACTGCTTTTGATAATATAATCAAGTGTCTGTGGATATAACAAGAGCTTGCTAGCAATCATCTTTAATTAGACAATGAATGCTGACAAACAGCCTATTGTGTTTTCACAAGTTTGATAAAACATGATTAGAATTGCATATTGATATGGCCTATTATAAGCAAGGATCTAGCTGACACAGTTAATGTATTAACCCAATAGAAAATGACCCCTAAAAATGAAAGAACAGCGAGCTTTTATTTAACCCAAATAAAAAATAGAATCATCAGAATTAAAATTGGATGGCAATGGCAAACAAAGTTAATTTTAATGTTGGCCTCGCTTGTCTTTTTTTTTATTGTCCTTGATTTATTTTAATAAATGGATTATTTTAAGCAGAGCTATCAGCTGACTGTAAATTAATGATTAGCCTATAAGGCACTTCCAACAGCCCTGCTGTTGGGCTAGCTCTTTAGGAACTTGGTAAGTGTAGTCCTAGAAGTAGCATGCAAGTGCTCAAGACTTCACTTTTTCACTGAACTCCTTAACCAGAGCCTATTCTGGATTTTGGGTTATGCATAGAGCCTTAAACTAGCTGTAAATTTTTTTTAACCAGAAACACAGTTACAAGGCAACATGGAAGCTGAAGATCTTATTGAAGGTTTATCTTGAAATTACATACCTTGGTTCCTGGTTAACCAATATGAAATGTGAGGATTTTATTAGTTATAGTCGGCATCTGTATTCTCGTGGTATCTCTATTTCCGCGGTAATTGTTTATCTTTTGAGTGTCATGCTTAATTGTCAAAATCAAATCTTTTTTTGGTTTTCTTAAAGAAAAGAATAAGTTACAAATGATTTTATTTGGAAACAATCAAGTTACATGACTTTAAATCATAAAACTTAATAACTTTCGTATCATCTTACAGCCATCAGTGGACATTAGACGGTTAAAATGTATACACTTTCGTCTGCTTAGGTTAATATGTAGGAAAACTCACAAGTTGTTTCGTAATATTTATAAAAGGTTACAATCCAACAATTTGTAGTTAATTTTTGTTTGTTTATAAACTAACAGCAAACTTATTTCAAAACAAAACGTAATTTTCAAGATGGCCCCATGGTGCATTGAAAAAGACAATAATTTACGAATGAATAATGTGTTTTCTAACAAAAGTTTAGTTGTTAATTTTGTGAAAAAGTTCAATTTATTGGATAATATTTAAAAAAAAATGTTTGGTTAGTTGCTTTTGCTCAAATTATTTGTTTAAATGTTAACTACCGCGAGAATACAGATGAACACGGCATACAGAATTTTACATAATGACACTATGAAAACCCGATGCATAATATGCTCTCTTTTCTCTACTTTAGACGTTTAGAGTTTTGTAATTTCACTAATAACAATACATTTTACTCTATCAGATAATCTGCTATTTCAGGAACAAATGTTACACCCTTCCAATAATAGGCAATATAACGGCCAGTCGTAGATTATTATGGCACAATAACAGCATGATGCTTTTCTAGCGGAAATCACAGCCATACATTAAAAACCTTCAATGTGGTCACAATGAAAAGGCTGAGAATGAAAATAAGACGGCATGATATGATTGAAAACTAATGATTAAGAGGTAAAAACTTCGAGAAAACCTGTGAAATCTGTTATAATTTCGCCGCAATGGCCGGCAACATGCACACGTTTTGAGAAAAACGTCATCAAATAACGTGCACATTTGTAATTAGTTTACGAATAATTTTGTCGTTCTCGTCTACAAAGTCAATGGTCAGATATCACCAATATTACGAAGCCATTGAAAAGCGCATTTTCGATAGAATTAATCAGAGATCTATTAACAAACATGTTTATTGATAGATCTTTGAATTAATATTAACGGCTTGAACAGGATGTGGTAAGTTTTTACTGTGTTATTATAAACCATTATATAAAAATAATAAAAATGGATGATTACAAACAGTATAAACATTGTTTTCAGCCTGATCATTGAAAGTTTGTCACTATGCGAGTTTCTTATTAAAATACATATAAACAAAGATCTTTAAATAAATAAGTGTTAATAGATCTCTGAATAATACCAGCAACAACAACAACAACAGCAACAATAATAATAATAATAATAATTTTAATAATGATAATATCACAACCGTCTCTAAGCTACAAGTCTTTATTTAAATTCCTTTATTTAAATTTCTAACATAAAACAAGTTTATATAATCCAACCATACACAAATATCATATTAGGTAAGCAAATTTTATTCTGGATTACCTTCTCCTGTCACTTCCAATCACGTCAATGATGGATTTTTCCATAGTAAACGTTTGCGCGTTAAAATCTAATGGAAAAATATTATTTACGGACCACTTTATTCTGACTTATCTTATTTCGTCATTTCATTTGAATGGTTTTGTTTAATCTTATGTTACACGGTTTCTAACATATGCGGTGCTATTCTTCTGGCCTACTTTAATATGACAATTCAAACTGTCATAAAGCTGAAACGTGTAAAACCAAAGAATGCACTGATTGTATAAGGTCAGAACGGCGCAGTCGGATAGAGCGCGATCGTCGTCGTTAGTTCGATACCCACCCTGGGCTGTGTTATTTAAGTAATGTGTTTGTGTATTTTTTTTGGTTATAAAAATTATCACAAAGTAGTTTAATAATCACACTTTTATTATTATACGCCTTTGTATTGCTCATTTCAAAAACATAATAACATTAACAATTGTTGAAGGAAGTCGCTATTTCGAAGACATAGCTTCTGAAATTGTTCATTTATATTTTTTTTCAAATATGATAATTGCGTATATGTGACGGAAACAATAAAACAAAAACATCAGTATGTTTTAACATAATGCAGGAAAAAAACCATAGCAATACAAAATCAACACGTATAACTTTGAAACATTGTCTGGCTTTCAAACTTCGTGCAAAATATTCTACTATACATGTAAATGAAATTGTCTGCGTGCAAATTGCCAGTGCATTGTCGTTTACAATTAACTACTAAACATATACATTATTATTTTCATTCATAGAACACTTTAACTGTCGCAACCGAATTTATTGTTAAGTTAAAGAATCGTTATATGTACACAACAGAAGATGTTTTGTTGTAGACTTTCATACACATAACGCTTTTTGTTAAGCATCTGTATTCGTAATTATATGAATATTTTAGGGGCTTTCCCGGTCATACGCACATGTGCACCAGCATCAGTGCGTGTATTGAACTCAGTTGATGTTTTAAATAAAAGTACACTTCGGTCTCTGCATTATCTTAAACACTTTAACATAGTATTAGAGACAATGTACACACCCGGATAGTTCGAGAGCACTCGCCTTATTTATTAGTGAGAGGTCCCTGGTTCGATCTCGGATTTGCTATATAATTGTCTCAACCTCTGTGAGTTTATACATCACAAGAATAATTGACAGTGTATTCAATAGCATTAAAGCAACAATGATCTAAAAGATCTATTATAACTAGAAAACTGGTCTAATTAGATCAGTAGTCCAAGTTAATAATAAAATGACCTTTACAGGGTAAACGATTTCAAATACATCGATACAAGTATAATAACTCATCTCGAAACATGGTCGACATGGTCTAAAGGATTTACATGTGAATCTACATACAATCAAGTATTTCAAGACCAAACGGGATGCATTCTCATCCGATAACTTATATGTGTATCAATAGACTCCATAAGAAAATATCTTTAAGTCAATACAATTATATACTATTTGATTTTAACATCCCATATTGGCATTACGTCGGTGTGTCCAAATCTCGTACAAGTCAATTATAACAATATCAACAAGAGTGCCATTGTCACAAAGATACGCCCGTTAAAGAAGGGATAAAGATTCAACGACTAAAGAGAAACAATTAAAAACTATTACGGTAGAGTCATGGTATTTCTGCATTTAATTAATCTTCAAAGCCTCTCTCTGTGTGGTGGTCCATATATATTCTTAAATCTTTAATCAAGATGACAAAATAAACAAGAAACATGGAAATTCCAGGAAAACCAATTTTTTCGAAGGAAATGAGTAATGGTGACCTTGACCTTGCCCAACCCCATATGCAATCCCAAGCAAGGCCTAGATATAAGGTATCTACATATGAAGTTTCATTGAAATATCTCGATGTCTTCTCAAGCTATTGAGAACTGTTTGTCTATTTTTAGTAACTGTGACCTTGAATTTGACCCCACCCACCCCATATGCAATCCCAATCGAGGTCTAGATATAAAATATCTATGTATGATGTTTCACTAAAATATCTCAATGTGTTGTCAAGCTATTGAGCGGAAAACATTTTTTTAGTAACGGTGACCTTGACCCCACCCACCCCATGTGCAATCCCATTCGAGGTCTCGATATAAGGCATCTATATATTAAGTTTAATTAAAATATCTTAATGCGTTCTCAAGTTAGTGAGCGGAAACTGTTTTTCTACTTTTAGTAACAGTGACCTTGACTTTATGATTAAATTGTTATTCTAACATGACACGCACAAAATTTCAGTTGTTAAATTGCCAATAAAACACTAGAGAAAGTAGTTCCGAAACTGTAAAATACAGGTCGCATTGTAATTGCAGAATATGATGTCAGGTCGTGTTAGAAATGAATAATTTTCGCTCTATCATTGTTTATCTGTAAATAAACAACGATTTTTTGTTCTGATGCGCGTACTGAGCTGAGCTGTACTGAGCTGTACTGAACTAAGCTGTACTGAACTGTATTGAACTGTACTGTCCTGAACTGTACTGTCCTGAACTGTACTGTCCTGAACTGAACTGTCCTGAACTGATTTGTATTGTACGGACCTGTACTGAACTGAGCTGTACTGATCTGTACTGTACTGAACTGAACTGTACTGACCTGTACTGTACTGATCTGTACTGAACTGAACTGAACTGAACTGGACTGTACTGAACTGTACTGACCTGTACTGACCTGTACTGACCTGACCTGACCTGACCTGACCTGACCTGACCTGTACTGTACTGTACTGTACTGTACTGTACTGTACCGTACCGTACCGTACCGTACCGTACCGTACTGTTATATCTATAATAAAATTAAGTTACCTTATAACATTCAATACTGGTTTTATATCAATTTAAGTGGTAGGCAAGTGTGAAATACGTAGTTAACGTCAAATAAAATAAAACTTTTTCAGTCAAGTTCTGCGAACGTTTAGGTCAGCCCTGAACTACACAATGTTTTATGGTTCACGTACTACTAAGTATTTAAATAAAAAGATAATGAGAAAAATATTTAATTTACATTAGGTTCTTGTCATAATGTTGAGTTTACTCAGTGTTTAAACAATGTGCATGCATGTGCATGAATTCAGGCCGCATTGTCATTGCAGAATATTATGTCAGGCCGTGTTAGAAATGAATAATTTTCGCTCTATCATTGTTTATCTGTAAATAAACAACGATTTTTCGTTCTGGTGCGCGTAAATTAAACCACTCGGGCTAACGCTCTCGTGGTTTAATTCTTGCGCATCATAACTCTAAATCGTGTTGATAAACAGCTGAAAATCGAAAATTAAGTATTTTAACGCTATGTGGCAAAACATTTTAACTGGAGGGTAAACATATGTCGCTATGTACTCAAGGAAGTCAGTTTAATATAACGGATTATAAACAGCGTTCAGTTTCACGTAGACATCTATATAATGTGTTCTCGGAATTTACATATAGATTGTGTGATTTTAACTAGTACTGATTAAAAACGAAGTTGGTAAATGGTCAATTTTATATTAAAAATGAATTAATAATTAATATCTTTCAACATTGTTTTGAAGTGGATGCTATCAAAATAAAACACGTATTTATCCAAAGAAACATTATCGGAAAAAAGGTAAATGAAACAAAAAATATCTGACAAACTCAATAAAATGTTTTAGGGTCGGGGAAATATTTTAGGTTAGGTTGAGTTACCTGAAACAAACATTTTTTGTACGCCTTATCTATGTATGCGCATTTCCAAGTTGGCATACTGCGATATATCGATTTATTATGATTTTCATGGAGTATCTGGAAATTGAGTACAGTTATCGTATACATTTAATATATAATTTATAATAATGCAAAGAACGAAGGCCATTTCATTATGTGATATGTTCATTGCAACAATTGAAATAGTGCCGCTGTTTTTGCTTGAAAACGAGACAAAGTGATCTTAAGTAGTCATACTAAGAATCTTTCAACGTAAGATCAATACAACATGTTTTCAAGAGATCACACTTGTTGTACTACGATCACTGGACATATCGGATATGTTATAATTAATTATAAACTATGATTAATCGATATATCACAGTTTGCCATGGGCTATGGAAGATAGTTCGTTCACAATCAATGTTCAACGTAGTTTTTAGTGTGTATCAAGCCAATGAATGTAGGATAAGTTTGACAATATATGTTGTTTAATGGAAACAATATCAAAACATTATATTACACTGGCGTTACGCAACTATTCAGAGTGGTAAGACGATTGAGATACGGCGGACGGCGAAAGGAGAAAGCAGCATCGTATTTCAGTAAGTAAAGAATGTTTTCGTTCCTTAGGCGTAAAATATATGTTTGTTTCAGGTTACATGCCCGAAAAATTAGGGTTGGAAGTAGGGAAATCTTTTTTTTTTGGTAAATGGTCAACTTGAAGATTCTAAAACTGAATGAATATTCAACACATGTCGCTAATATCAAAAAACATTGTTTTGAAGTGGATGCTATCAAAACAAAACAATTATTTATCCAAAAAAACATTTAATTATAAGAAAAAAGTAAACTAAACAAAAAATATCTGACCCACTCAATAAAATGTTGTAGGGGCTTTTTTTAGGGTAGGTCGGGTAACCTGAAACAAACATATTTTCTTTTCACGCCTTATTATTTTGACTCACATAAACCGTTGTTATAATAACAATAATTTATATAAACATTATTTTAAATAACACAAAATATTTAAATGGTGAAATTAAGGTTAATTAAAAATTCGGCATTCAATGTATAATTATTTACCGGTAATACGCACTGGATAGGAAAAAGTCGTGTTATTTTTTTCGTTATTTACTGCTTGTTGATCATTAAAATTGATGTTGGCATGAATAATGATCACATCAACTAAGAAACCTAGGGCACCAAAAATGGAAACCAATCTACCCTAAATTTTCATTTCTGTAAGTAAAGAACAATGTCATATTCCATCTCGACAATTATTGATCGGTGATAAGTGTATGACTAGAATTATGACGAAATATCTTCTTGAATGACACATGTTTTTACATGACGGAATATCATCTTGAATGACACATGTTTTTACATGACGGAATATCATCTTGAATGACACATGTTTTTACATGACGGAATATCATCTTGAATGACACATGTTTTTACATGACGGAATATCATCTTGAATGACACATGTTTTTACATGACGGAATATCATCTTGAATGACACATGTTTTTAAATGACGGAATATCATCTTGAATGATACATGTTTTTACATGACGGAATATCATCTTGAATGACACATGTTTTTACATGACGGAATATCATCTTGAATGACACATGTTTTTACATGACGGAATATCATCTTGAATGACACATGTTTTTACATGACGGAATATCCATATACTGGACAATCAGTATCCAATATAATGATGTAAAAACTGTTTGCATGTACATACAGTTATTCTGTTTTAATTTACTTATTATTCTGACATGACACACGCATAGTTTTCAAAACCCGAAGAACACAATTCTGTTGTTAAATTGTCAATAAACAACCCGAAAAAATAGCTCCGATATTAAAAATATAGTTCGCATTATTGCAGAATTCGTCGATCATGTTAGAATCAAAGTAATTTTTGCATTATCGTAGTTTATCAGTAGATAAACAACAATTTGTCGTTCTGATGCACGTAATATATTAAACAACACGGGATAACGCCCTCGTGGTTTATTACCCAATTACCAGAACTCCAGATCATTGTTTATTAACTGATAAACAACGCTAAATCGATTTTTTTTCTTAATTGATTATAAGGATTGATGTCTATATGAATAAGTTTGCGATATATATCTCAATAGAAGTTTAAATATACTCGATGTGTAGTGTAAATCTGCCTAGACCTCAATATGCAACAGGGACATTTCTATATAATAATAGAAAAAAGAAACTCGAGTATCGTGGTCGTCTTTGCAACGTTTAAAATGAATAATGTTGCGTTTGGATGACGTTAACGTTTTAACGATTAATCAATTGTTTTGGGCATTACAACTATTGAAAAGTTCGATTTATAACCTAAATTTTGATACCAAATTAATCCATATTGAAATTTAACAACAGAAGGATCGACAAAAGGACAGACGGACGGACAAAGCTGCGACTATGATATTATGATCCACCGAAGTATATCGCGGCAGCATGCAATTAAAAAATAACAACAACTACATTTTGACTAACCAGGAACAAGCGTACCTATAGCTTTTCAATTTTTTTTTTTTTAATATATGTATAACAAGGGTGGTAACCAATGCGCACGCATTTCAAAGTTGACAGACTGCGAACTGTCGGTTAACTTTGATTTTTATGGAATATTTTGAAATAGTATACAGGTATGAGATACTTTCATAGCACAAAGTACGAATGTCCCTCCCCTCTGTTCAAAGATCGTTATAACAAGTGCGATGCTACCACTGTTTTTGTTGGAAACGGGGCAATTTGATCTTAAGTTTTAGGCTTCGCAGTATAGTAACTTAGAAATCGACTTGTCACATTTTCAAGATAAAACAACGGTTATTTTGCAGTTGATGCAATAATCATCATAGAACATGGGGGTAAAACTTTCGTACTGAAATATGTGCTATTAAACTTCGACATATCTGTCTTCTGTTTATAGATAACCCATGAAAATTATAATTAATCGGGAGCTCGCAGAATGCAAACTCTGATATGAGCGGGAATCGATTTCCACTCTACCCGATATCTTATCAGTCTTCATTGATTTTATTTCTGGGTTCTTTAAAAACCAGGAAGCTTGTCGGCTTAACAGAATAATGCTTTCATGTCTTATCACAAATGATTGGCAGTTGGCAAATCACGAAATCAGTTGTTAATGACGGTGTTCCATTAAAGCCATAGAGTCATTTTAATTGAATCTTAACTTCGATTTTCAAGATGCGACATTAAAAGGAAGATACGTGGACGGTGCAAAATCGATATCGTTACGATACATGTGCATAAAAAGCACGAAACGTTCATGCCGTCGTAATCGTGATTGTGAAAACATAATATGCATTTATTTCACTAACATATCATTGCCGGTTTTCTTACCATAATGTTGACACCGTGGTAATACACGCGTATTCTAACGTATAATCGCTAATTTTTCTATAGACAAAGAACACAATTATCGTTGTTAAACTACCCAATAAACAACGTAAAAAGTAGTCCCGATTCTGAACGGAGCTTAGTAAAAAATATTTCTCATTACAAAAAAAATATATGTTAAATCATGTTGGAATCGAAATACTTTTTGGATTGTCGTTGTTCATCGGCCAAGAAACAACTCTTTGTCGTTCTGATGCGTCGCTATTAAACAACTCGGGCTAACGCCCCTCGTGGTTTAATTCCTACGCATCAGAACTCCAAATCGTTGTTTATTGGCCGATAAACAAAGATAAATCGAACATTATTTCTTATTTCACCATCGCCATGTCGTGTCTAAACCGTCGTATCATCGGTGTTTTATGGTTTTATGATCGCTAGCTTGTGCAACCGCGCGTTTTTTCGTGCATTGCGGTCTGGAATCATTTTAATTTAAACACATTGCTAATTTCCTATGCCTAAGGGAACACCATAAGTTAACTTATCAAATACGAACATAACGAGTGATAACTATTTCAATTCCTGTTGGTAATATCCATTGAAATAATTGATTACGATCACACTGATCAGGGGCGGCTCCAGGATTTTGGTTGGGGGGGGGCGTAAACCTTTGATTGAGCCACAGATCCGTATCAAAGATATACAATAAATCTATAACAATTTCGCGTATAATAAATCTTTCCACATCTTCATCATCATCATATTCATAATCATCATCATGAAATGCACTTTGATTGCCTATGGTCGATGTGCCTATCCACTAAATACTTATTTGACATTCAAAGTTATATACATCAGGAACATTTTTAAACATGTGAACTCCGTAGTCAACTACATCCAAACACAAATGCATCGAGAATTATTTGTATTATTCATTTACCGAAGTGAAATGGTCTCTTTTCGAAGTGTATGTCATTAAATATATCATACGTGCACAGTCATGCTCATCGATCGTCTTCAGATGTGCTATGAATTGTGTTTTTAATATCGAAACGAACTAACGGACAGACAGACAAACATGTTTTTATGCCCCCACCATTAATGATGGCGGGGGGGGGGGGGGATATAGAGTTTACCTTGTCCGTGGGTACGTACGTATGTACGTATGAACGTATGTACGTATGTACGTTTGAACGTGTGTTTTTGTTCGGATTCTTTGCCGGACAATAACTTTGTCCAGCGTTGGAGAATTTTCAAATAACTTGGCAGAAGTGCGAAGCATTGTGAGACGGTGTGTCGCGTGCAAGAACCATGCCCCTAGGTTCAAGTTCAAGGTCGCACTTAAAGGTCAAAAGTCAAATATAAGAATTAAGCCATAGACCCTGTTCGTAGTGTAATTTTGTCCAGCATGGAAGGAATTTAAATTAACTTGCACGGTGAGACGGTGTGTTGCACGCAAGAACCACGTCCCTAGGGCCAAGGTCAAGGTCGCGCTTAAAGGTCAAAGGTAAAATATAAGAATTTAAGCCGAAACCCTGTCCAGAGCATAATTTTGTTAAGCATGGAACTAATTTAAAATAACTTGGCACACGTGTTGAGTTAGGTGAGACGGTGTGTCACGCGCAAGAACCAGTCCCTAAGTCCAAGGTCAAGGTCACACTTTAAGGTCAAAGGTCAAATATAAGAATTAAAGCCAAAGACCATGTCCGGTGCATAATTTTGTCCAGCGGGAAAGGAAATTCAAATAACTTGGCAGAAGTACTAAGAGTGGTGAGACGGTGTGTCGCGAGCAAATATCAGGTACCTAGGTCCAATGTCAAGGTCACAATTAAAGGTCAAAGGTCAAATATAAGAAAATAAGTTTTTGGAAATAACTTGGCAGAAGTGATAAGCATATGCGTCAGAGTGTCGCGTGCAAGAACCAGGTGCCTTGGTCCAAGGTCAAGGTCACACTTAAAGGTCAAGTGTATGTATATATGTTAAGATTCTTTTCCAGACAATAACTTTGTCCAGCATGAAAGGATTTTCAAATAACTTGGCAGAACGTATAACCATTATAAGACGATGTGTTGCCCGTAGGAACTAGGTCTAAGGTCACCCTTTAAGGTCAAAGGTCAAATATAAGAATTAATACCATGGACTCTCTCTGGAGCGTAATTTTACCTGGATTGGAAGAATTTTAAATAACTTGACAGAAGTGATAAGCATCATAAGATAGCATGTGGTGTGCAACAACCAGGTCCTTTGGTTTAAGGTCAAGGTCACCCTGAAAGGTCAAATGTCAAATATAAGAAATAATACCATGGACTCTATCTGGAGCATAATTTTGTCCGGCATGGAAGAATTTTCAAATTACTTGGCAGAAATTATAAACATAATGAGATGGCATGTGGCGTTTAAGAGTCAGGTCTATAGCTGAAAGGTCAAGATCACTAATCAAGGTCAAAGGTCAAATAATTGTCCAGAGCATAATATTGCCATGCATGCAGGGATTTTCAGATAAATTGGCAGAAATGATCACCATCACTAGATGGTGTGTCGCATGCAAGAACCTGACTTGTGAAGTTATTGAATTACTTCCGTTTATTCATGAGTGTGCAAAGCATAATTCAAATATAATAAAAGGCATTTTGTTCATTATGCACAGAATGATTTAAGAAAGCAAGAGTAAGTGAAGTATATATAAACCATAACTCATAATGGCCGAAAAGTTTTAATTACTACCTTTATTTATTTTTTTGTCGGGACTAAAACTATTTTGTGATAATTCAACTTACTTCTCAGAATAAGAGAATACATCAGCATAAAGTACAATATAAAAGTTCAATTCTCCTTTTGCAAAATAATTTGTGTCAACAGACAATACGGCGCCATGTAGACATGGGATCCGTGTCTGTGGAAACATTTCTAGTTTACACAAAATATTATGAAAGATACTCGTTCGATTGCCTTGTGAACTAATAAGGCAAGTGATGCCGACTTTGTGTCTATTTCGCTGACATATGGTTCCGGGGAAAAGTATGAAATCGCCGTGAAAATTGGAGCCACCGTTGTGGACCCTGTACTTTATCAAGTTATACCTTTCTTATGAATGCATAAAAGAAGTTAAATTTGGTGTGATTGCTAATGCAAAGTTTTGTCGATTTATAGTTTTGGGAATTATTTATGGAAACAAAACTGTTTAAACTCGAAAGCTGGCTTGAATTTCGACTTTAAATCTGACTGCCTGTAGTTTTTATTTAAAAGTATCGTATTGGCGGTATCCTGTGCCAACGGTGTATTGCACCTGACATCTTTATAAATTATTTGAATTTATAAAAGAAAAAAAAACCCACAATTAAAGATAGATATACCCATTGTTTACGTTCTATCGTTTTCGCCGACCTTTGCAGATGCCAGCTCGTTTCAGGACATGTGTATCGGGGACTGTGTCCAACTATCTGCTACAACTATACAGGAGTCTGCGAAGAAAGCCCAGGTGAAAATGGGTAAGCTGTTGGGCATTTCTGCTCTGGACAGTCCTGGTTTCGTTAAGGTGGGTAGTGGGTATTGTTGCACAGCAACCGTACTCCACTGATGCTTCCGTCTGGTAGAGTGTGACCATATGCCATGGGCCGCCTGTGTGTAGGTTTGTAACTACAGCTTCCTGTTTATCCGCAGTTGCTGCTTTGCCACTCCCGAATCGCTACACGACTTGATTATCGCTTTAGGTTTAAGTTATGACTTGCGCCTGACTTGGATTAAAGTGAAGGAGAGTTGCGCAGGTCGTCAGACATACTCTCTTGTCCCGACCTATCTGCATCCATTGGCAAGACATAGTCGAGACGGCTGGAGATAGGTCATGATGCAGTGGAGGGCCTGCAGTATTCTTCTTGTCTCACTGTGCCATGTACGCGCTTAACAGCGCTCTGCTGGTCCGCCTTCTTGCCGTTAAGCAAATCTAGCGGCGTCCTTCGCGTAGTCCCAGTCTTTGCATGAGATGGTAGACAATCTCTTAGTCTTTCTTTGGCTAGATTTATCATAGATGGACTACCTTCCCAGGTTATCGAATTCCATTTACCCGAAGCAGCTAGTTATAGGGCGCCAATCATCCGCCTTAGCCTTCTGCTCCTATCAGTAGAAACGGTTTCCGCCAGACTTAGAAATTGAGCCGCACGAGAAGACTAGGAGTTTCAGTTGGTGGCCAGAGGGTAAAGGATACGCTTGCCATGAGGGCATTTTATAGGTAGTGGGAGCTTGTCTACGCAAATTAATAATTATCAATACCAATACTATACCAATGCTGTTTTATTCGGTACATATGCCCACCGGTAGAGCATATATGTTTATGTTCTTTAAAATAAGTGATGCATATGCATAATTATAAACAATATTATATTCCACTATACTCAAAACCTTCATTATTAAAAATGTATGTTCTTTACAATAAGTGATGCCATATGCATATGGGATAATTATAAACAATATTATATTCCACTATACTCAAACCTTCATTATTAAAAATAAGTTCATGTAATCTCTGTCAGTTCCGGTAATTAATATTTAATTAAATATTAATTAATATCATTAATTAATCGCGAACGATTTCTACTGTAAGCAAATCAAAAATGACGATGTAATATCATTATCAAGAGGCAGTATTGACACATTTGTCAAATGGTAATTCGGTTTTGTAATTCTCAGTAGAATCCCTGGCAATCTCGTCAAATATGCATGAGACGTTTTGTCAGGCTCCGTATAAAAGTTATGTACTGGTCACGGGTTTTGCGGGTTTCGATGACTAGTTAATGACAATAGCTTCATCGACTGTGTATTAATGTGCTAACACGTTTAAAGGGTAGTAAGAAACACCAAATATGCAAATGTAGTATAATGTTGAATATATTGCAAAAAGAATATTGAAAATTATTTTGTTTTAGAATTAGTTTCACTTCAAATAAGAATAAAAGACATTGGATACACTCGGGAGTGGAATTAGTTTTCGATTTTACTTTTACTGAAATGTTAGTTACTGTTTTTTTTATATTAAATTAGACATAATAAAATAAGGATATGTAATTTATATATTCATTTATTTATTCATTTATTTAAATTGAGAAGTTACTAAATGTTTTACGCATTGCTCTTTATTGCTAATTAATCAGTTTTGTTTTTATTGGTCTTATAAACTACCACGTGCTTTATACGAGTTTTTATGTATTTACTACTAAATAAATATTTAATATTTGTACATTTTACACTGACTTATAATATTTCATACTTATTTCATGTGAGTTACATGTCTTTTACTTAAAATGATTAAAAAAAAACGTTAATATAAGTTTATAACTTATATTTTTATAATAAATTAATAAAGCCTATCATAGCCTATTTTCGTATTTTCGCAACGACCCCCCATATCGTATGTCTGTTAATTTAAATACATTTTTGTATTCAAACAAACATACTGTAGAGAAAATGATTGCAGTTGTTACAATTACAATTACAATTATGATATTGTTTGACCAAATTTAATGTTTCAGGTATTTTCTCTCTTGAATTGAGTGTCGAAGCCCTGGAAAGGGTGATGTTTGGATCGCCAGTATTACGAAATGCACTCTATCGACCCTGTCGATACTGTTGCGTTTATGTTCATGTCCGAATTCATAAATAATGAGTACTAAAGCCCATTTGTATACGACCTCTCATCGTCTTAAGTTACTATCTTGACTCTATGACTCTATTTCAATTCCTGATTTTACAAGAAACACTTGATCGACCTACGCGTGCACCATTGCCTTCACCTCCAGTGGAGATATGCGAATAACGAACGATACGCTAAGTGGTGTTCGATTATCACCGACACTCCAGTGTGGACCAAAACTAGCCGGTTTATGTGGGTTTTGTCTGAGACTGGAATTAAAACGAATTTTTATAATTATTGCTTTGTGCGACACGCACACGGAAGTCGTAACCCCGCTTACAGAAGCCAACTTGAACACTGGACATTTGTAATTGCATGTGGATGTTACAAAATGTAGTCATATGAACGGACATGTTTTGCTGCTGTAATCAGACGTGTTGAAAGATGCTTCACACACAGGCAAGAAATGGCAACTCACTACTTATATAGCGCGATTCTATAACAATGTACAATTTGTTATGCATGTGTATATATATGTATAAATATTTTAGGTACGTACAAAATGAAATATTGATTTATGGGCACACCTCTGTTTAAAGTGCTTGCGGCATAACGTCGTTCGCAGGATTCTACCGTAACGCATTCCGTAGATCTGTTACCAGTGATTTTTCGCTCGGACCGGTTCTCTTGAATGACGACATGGCCGGTGACCAGTTGTTTTTGGAACGTGTCAATCGTAAATTATCTATTATTATTAAGATTACAGGGAACCGTTCGAAATGATATTGCTTTTTTTGTTCATTTTACTGTAAGATCGGGTGTATATGTCGCACCTTTCCCGATTATTCAACTTTCCAATTATTATGTTTTAACAGTGTGGTATACGTTGTAAAATCAACTGAACTCCATTTTGACATAAGAAATGCGATCAGATGGGCATTGTAGTAGCATTGTAGATAAGCTCTGTCCACTTGATATAGTAAATAAATTAATAATTTACGAAAGGCATATATTTAATTACCTTTTATTATAGTAATACACATTTAACCAAACAACACATATTTAATAAAATAATGTGTTTATATTAGCTTCTATTGAAACTATCACGTGCAACACTAGCAGTGCCAATGTGTTCACGTTTTTCTTTGACCCGAAATCGAAATGCCGAAATGTGACTAAATACTTTGTACTTGGATATCGTTAACATTACTCCTGGATCAAAAATAATTTATGCAAACAACATATTTTGTCACAGTAAAAATGAATTCTTTTTGTTACATCAGGCAGTATTCAATCGTATTTTAATAAAATAGCAATCGGAGTTAACATAATTCAAGTCAGTTTCAGCATTGTGGGAATGATTGCGAAAGGTTAAGGAACGGATAGCCAAATCAAATAACAATTACTTTTTTGCATTTTGATTCCTCAGCACACGATAACGCATGGATGTCCGATTTATGTCAGGTTCAAAGAAGTTGATATCTGATCTTTATTTTAGCAACAATATGCATTCAACCATTTAGCTTAAATATGTTATATTAGATAATTATTATATAATGAGTAATATTATGTTCATGTGAGCTCAATAATGTTCCGATTTCAATTATCAGAATCATTACTGTTTCAACTATACACTATGCAGTTCGATGTGTTTTTATTATCGGGGCCAGTTCGGACCTGTAGGTTTTGAAGGTAGCCGGTCCTGTGGACCACCAATTTCCCAGGTTAAGGTCAAACTCTGGTCGTTCGTAATTTAGCCGATAACAGTTGTTTATAGACTAGTAATCAGATACATATGTCACTGTCAGAGATTTGTCGGTTTCAGTAGAGAACAATTATATAGTTACAATATTGATTTTTAGAGAAATAGTGAATTATTTAACACCAATGGCCAATCTCATTAAAATCATCTCCAGTCTGACGCTACTATATTATCCGCTGACTGGATCTGATGACTTCGCATTAGGGGTCACGTTCAGATGACCTTTTCATAAGCCAGTCATATTGTTTCCTTAAAAATGTTGTGGTATATATATATATATATACCACAAAACTATGCACGAAATCAACGTGAACTTTGGATGTTTACTCGCGTAAGGTACGACTGTATCTATTGTTATCCACGTGAAAATTAACTGTAAATGATTTCTTCCCGAGGATCAGCTGGAAATGCATCACCTTTTCCAAAAACGTGGCCAAACTTTGCTGTGCAGAAAGCAATTTAATTGGGTGCAGCAGGGCTGATATTTTTTGTTCGGAAGGTCATTTAAATGTGACCTGTTATACGATGTCTTTAGATCCTAACAATGTTAGGATTTGATTTTAATGAGATTGCACCAATGGCTTTCTTGTCCAAACATGAAATCCAGTATAATTTTATGTCAATTGTTAATTTATTATTTGTAAAACGTAATGTCGCACATACATTAAACGATGTTATTTATTTAAAATACCACAATTTATATTCACTATAAAAGACTGAAGTTAAATTACATTATTTTTAACGGTTTCCCAAGGTGATAAGTTATTCGCAATTTAAGCTTCAAGGCGCTGGGAAAGTAATCAAACACACCATCGGAATTCAATAAGACGAATAAAAAACAATTTCTACTAATTAGATATTGATTAACACTTAGTTCTACTAAAGTAATGTCTAGGAAAAAAGAAGTTTCGCACGGACAATTTTAGATCATCGTGACTGGCAATACGATGTAATGTTGTACTAATATGTTTATATCACACTCACGATTGATTCAGGGACAGCTGAATTTATGTCTTACCGAATTGTCTTTAAATTTAATCAGTTGTCTGTAAATTGACTATCGTTTGTCAATCAGTTGAGTCCGAAAATGTGATAGGATTTATTACTAAACGGGCAATTTTTAATGTTTTTTACAGCGTAAAATTTTATCCAAGGTAATTGCCCAGGAATTTGTGATACGGTCCAGTATTTTCATTTCTGTATTAGTGCAAGACTTTCTTTGTGCGACTGAAATTAATTTTAGTACAATAACTCACCATGAAACGGAAAGATAACTTTAGCTTCAATATAAAACAAATTACACGTATTCATAAGTATCACTATAAACCTTTCTGTAATTGGATGTGTCCCTCATATACCGATTGCCAGCATCACATAAACCAGTTTACCGTTAAAAATAGGGCATACTGTGTCGAATAATTAAAGCAAAGGCAAATTGTTAAGTTATAGTTACAGAAAAACGACAGGCTAATGGCATACTAGTTAATTTAGTCTTTAAGAAATGCATTATAAACATTATAGCAATAGTATTATATACGTATCAAAATAGAATTATTTACATATGCAGGTGGGTTAGATGTGTTAGCAAATTCGATTAAATCAACCTGTTGTTTTCGTACAAAATGCTAGCTTGAAAGTTATAGCTATAAATTTATTGAACATATCAAAATGTTGTCTCTGATATACTTATTGATTGCTTGTAGTTCAATAATTTATTCACCATGCGTAAACGCGTCTTCTAAGAAATCTAGACAGTGTTGAATACACTGCCTGGAATCATCAATTGCCGTTTGCTGTCCAGGAAAAAGTATATTAGACACTTGACATTGTCTGCAACGATCGATTAGACTACGAGTATGTTCATTGAAGCGACTATGAACCGCTTGTACTCAGTGTGACATTTACTTGAACGTTTTAAATTATATAAGATTCTTGTTGGTTTTAACTTAATGTATGTGAGCTCGCTTGTTTTCCATGCGTCGTCTTGTGTAGCAATTAATAAAACACGTGCGTCCATTCTTCGTGACTTCTTCTAGCTCTACGACTTGAAACATTCTCAAATAAAATTTTAGTCGGAATATTAAATGTTAGCCAAATGGAATCCGAAGCAGCTAAAACAACTGTTTTCGTTGTCCATCTGATTTAGATAAGGACTAAGTTTAACTTAACTACGGCTGTAGTCATATATTTCGGTAACTAATTTAAAAGATTTATTTGCTTTATTTGCACCCTTTTTATTATAATACAATCTTTGTTTAACACTTGCTTTTATATTGATAAATTCTGGTGCAAGCGAGAGGTTTGGCCCTCCCGTGGAACCAGTTTAATACCTA